>LR990297.1:11051626-13451626 GCA_905147355.2 Apotomis turbidana
GTTTCATTTGCATATTTTGACTAGTAAATATATTAAATACAACACAAATTTTAATATTTATTTGTTATAAAAGTTGGAACATAAGAGTGTAATTTTTGAACACACCCGAGAAAAAAAAAATTAAAAAGTTGGAAGTTTTCACAATTCACGTAAACAACATAGTTCTGTGGAGAATACATACTGTTGTCTTACTTTATAGAAATATCGAAATCAAGAAAGTTAAGCCCAATTAAGAGTATTTATTCAATGCTAAAAGCCTGCATTAAAACGAAAAAAAAATGTTACAAATATTTGGAAACGATAAGTAATTTACCGAAACTATTGGCGTTTTTAAAGAAGATAAAATAATCTTGTTCGGATCCCATCTTCAAATAACTTCCAAAGCAAGTGTTATGGAAAATACTTCCCGAGTGGCCAACTAATCCTTCCCAGAATGCCATTCTCCCACATTCACAACGAATGTGTCAAGTAGTTTCAAATACAAATATAATATACGTAACAGTGCTTAAGAAAAACTCAACGATAAAATATACACGACGATAATACAAATTACGGCCATATTACTTTAAATTTTTAATATGTGTGCTTCTCTCGTATTTATTTGGTTTGGATTTGAGTGTGTTATGTTTTAAATTTGATGTGTTCAATAGAAGGCAAAATTAAATATGATTATTTTTATGTTTTAATTGTTTTTCTTGAATCTTGCACTTTCCTCGCTGTAGTGAGGTGAAAAGTTGTGTGTTCCGCATGGCTGCAAAATTATTTAGCTTCTCATGTCTTGAAAGCCTCGCTACGCTCAGGAATCTATCTTTGAACCATTCGCTTCGCTCATGGTTCAATCTTAGATTCCTTCGCTCGCTCAGCTTTCAATTTCAACACTCGCGCCAAATAACAACTTTGCAGCCTTGCATAACAAATAACTATTTTTAGTTTTTTTTACCGTTATGTTGGCGTGATACAATATATACATACTCATACCAAATTTCAGCTTTCTAGCACTTAGGTGCTTAGGAACTAAGCCGCGGACGGACAGACGGACATGGCGAAACTATGAGGGTTCCTAGTTGACTACGGAACCCTAAAAAGCGTCTCGGCGAACTCGCTGCGTGATCGGCTCCATACAAAATTGCAAGTGTAATTAATAAGACCCTTAACAGTATTGATTAGTAGGTACGTATTTGCAAAAAAATATTGAAATGTTTGTTTTATGCATTGTTATGTATAATTAACGAAATTTAATTAAATAAATAAATATTAAAGGACAATCTTACACAAATCGACCTAGTCTCAAACTAAGCAAAGCTTGTACTATGGGTACTAGACGACGATTAACATAATGTATAAATACATGTATACATATAATCCAAGAAAATTAGATTGCAATATATGGAAAATTTGGCAAAATGAAAGGACAACTTTTATCTATCAGGATATGTAGGTTATAGAGCCAAGTTTAATTTTATCTACTCTCCCCCCCTCTCAGGGGTGAGCGTCACCCCCCCGCGCCCTCGAATGTGTCCCGGAGCGCGGTATTTTCCACTTTAGAAGAAAACCGTGTACGATACATACAAAGTGTATAAAAACGAAGTAATTCTGAATAAATTTACTATAAACCTTTCATACATACAAAAGCGATAGCACTTATACAATCAGCGCAATCTGTTACCAAATACTAACGTTTTTAATTATTGATCTTTTTTTTCTGCTAAAAGGTTAGTTATCTCAAAAACTGCACACTTCTCGGCCAAAATATGTATGACAAAAGTAAAGAATGGACAATGTTCTTTCTAAAAATGTATAATTTATTTCTGTTACTCTTTAATTTACCGTTGCAATGCTATTTTTAAAATTTAAGTCATTTGGCCATTATGCGAAATATAAATATTCGTACTAGTTTAAACGGTGTTACTTGCAATACCATAGACTTCTTATATGTTTTTCTGTAATCTACAAGTATTGAACTATATTCTGTATTTTTTTTTTTTTAGCCTCACTATTTTAGGAAATAAGGGGTGTGTGGGGAAATCGTCAAGTTTTGCTCATTTTCGTAAATCACTTCAAACTAGGGTTTCTGGTTTCTCGCCTAATTTTTTTTCTCGAGTTTCGAGAATTCTCGACTCCAATTTCTCGAGTTGTCTCGACTCTCGAGTCTTTGGTAAGAAATTACAACATCTCAAGATTAGGAGTACGTTTTCCCGTAGACTCATAAATATTCAAATTTACATTGTGTTAAAATTAACTTAAAAACCTAGAACCTGACCTAACCTAACCCTACCCAAGTTCGGTCATTGGCGGAAATGATCCCAAGATGCTGGCATTAAATTTCTTCCTAATTAAACGTTTCGTGGCTTGGAGTGGATCACGTTCAGCTAGAAGCATATCTACTTTATTTATATATTTTTTTAATAGTGACTCAAAACTGCTGGTGCCTTGCTCTTCCAATTCATTCACGTCCGGTTGGCTGCTTTGACAATCGGCGGTTGAGGTTGTTGTTGACTTGCTCGGAAAAAGTCTGTTATAAAGACCTTCGGTGAAGTTTGTTATAGCAGTTTTACAGCAATTCCTGTCACAACTAGAATTTGCCTCAGGATCGTGCAGGTATTTGATTAAGGAAATCAAATTAACATTTCGCCTGCCTTCAATTTTGTTATTAAGATTTTCTAAAAATCGTATGGCTAAGTCAATGTCCATAGAATTTTCAAAACTTCTCAGTCAGCACGTTTAATATGGCTTCAGATGTCAAGATCGATGTGTCTCTTTTTGACAAAGCTTCGATAGATAATTTTATTGGATGTAATACTTCCTTCGACTAACTGGTTGTATGCGGCGGCGGCGAGAAAACTTTACAAAATGTGCGAGAAGTCCGCTGCACGTGCTCATAGTGCGCGGGCGGCGTTATCATTGTTAAAAGCGGCAAAATGGCGAGCCTGACTTTAACCCTTATTTTGTGTTCGCCGGAACTCGAGAGTCTCGAGAGTCGGCTATTTGGGTCTCGTCTCGAATGGAGGCGAAATTCTCGAGTTGTCTCGAGTTCGAGAAGTCTCGAGCAGAAACCCTACTTCAAACCCGTTTAATTTAGAATTATATAATACATATATTTGAGAAATGTCACACGATATACTATGCCATTTTTTTTTCTATTTTGCCCCCTAAACTGGCCCTCATGTCAAAATTTATTTATTTGCGTTACGTTACGTTACACGTCCATGTTTGGGTCATCAATTTACATACGTGTACAAAATTTCAACTCAATCGGTCCAGTAGTTTCGGAGAAAATTCGCTATGATTATAGTAGGATCCCTCGTGTGTCTGTGTCAGTCCGTCCGTCGGTCATAGCCAATTTGCTCCGAAACTACTGGACCGATTGAGTTGAAATTTTGTACACGCATGTAAATTGATGACCCAAACATGGACGTGTAACGTAACGTAACGCAAATAAATAAATTTTGACATGAGGGCCAGTTTCGGGGGCAAAATAGAAAAAAAAATGGCATAGTATATCGTGTGACATATCAAATGAAAGGGTACATTACGAACATCTCAAATATATGTATTATATAATTCTAAATTAAACGGTTTTGAAGTTATTTACGAAAATGAGCAAAACTTGACGATTTCCCCACACACCCCTTATTTCCTAAAATAGTGAGGCTAAAAAAAAAAATACAGAATATAGTTCAATACTTGTAGATTACAGAAAAACATATAAGAAGTCTATGGCATTGCAAGTAACACCGTTTAACTAGTACGAATATTTATATTTCGCATAATGGCCAAATGACTTAAATTTTAAAAATAGCATTGCAACGGTAAATTAAAGAGTAACAGAAATAAATTATACATTTTTAGAAAGAACATTGTCCATTCTTTACTTTTGTCATACATATTTTGGCCGAGAAGTGTGCAGTTTTTGAGATAACTAACCTTTTAGCAGAAAAAAATGATCAATAATTAAAAACGTTAGTATTTGGTAACAGATTGCGCTGATTGTATAAGTGCTATCGCTTTTGTATGTATGAAAGGTTTATAGTAAATTTATTCAGGATTACTTCGTTCTTATACACTTTGTATGTATCGTACACGGTTTTCTTCTAAAGTGGAAAATACCGCGCTCCGGGACACATTCGAGGGCGCGGGGGGGTGACGCTCACCCCTGAGAGGGGGGGAGAGTAGATAAAATTAAACTTGGCTCTATAACCTACATATCCTGATAGATAAAAGTTGTCCTTTCATTTTGCCAAATTTTCAGCTAATCTTACTGAATATAACATCCATGAACCACAAATATTTGCCCTGGCCGGGATTCGAACTCAGGACCGCTGGCTCAGTAAGCAGCTGCACTACCAACCGAGCCAACCGCGTTGTCAATTGCATTCCGAAATGCAATTGCATTGCAATTCCGTATGCAAACATTATATGCACGTAACTGTTATCCAATTCGGCAGGCTCTACATAATTTTATTGTGTGTTTGATGGACTATTTGTCATCATCATCATCATCATCAGCCAAAAGACGTCCACTGCTGGACATAGGCCTCCCCCAGAGAACGCCACCATGACCGGTTCTGCGCCTCCCGCATCCAGCGGACTCCAGCCACCTTCACCAGGTCATCAGTCCACCTTGTGGGGGGGGGCTACCCACGCTGCGTCGTCCGGTGCGTGGTCGCCACTCAAGAACTCGATGGCCCCAGCGGCCGTCGGTTTTACGAGCGATGTGCCCTGCCCATTGCCACTTAAGTTTTGCTACCCTTCGGGCTATGTCGGTTACTCTGGTTCTTCTTCGGATCTCTTCCTTTCTGATTCGATCTCGCAAAGAAACTCCGAGCATAGCCCTCTCCATTGCTTTCTGAGTGACTTTGAGCCTTCTTATAAGGCTCATCGTGAGCGACCACGTTTCAGCTCCTATTCAGTGACTATTTGTGCAATGACGTAATCCTATTTCTATACCTTGTTGATCGAGTGAGCGAAGAGTCTCCGTTGTTTGGATGTCAGGCTGTTCTCGCCTACAGGTCGCGTTCTCAACCGATTCTCGTGCAATTTCGAGCAAGTTCGATAATTAGGGATATGAATGCTGCCAGCATTAACTCGCATCATTTTATTGCTTTAGGTATGCGAGGAAATCACTGGCTCTGCTATCAGCAGTGCTTTTCAATAGCATTTCGTTAGAAAAGAAAATTTGTAAATGTATAAAACATGTAATGTCTCATTATTTTTAATGTGGGTGCACCACACTTTGTTTATATTGTACTATTGATACAAAGATCAAAGCACAAAGAAAAATTGAATTGCGTAACCTGGCGGAGGAGACCGGGGTTCGAACCCGGTAACTCTGGATTACCGGTTCAACGTGTCTCGATCTCGCTTGCTCATTCACTGCTGTAAGCTCTTTTTAGGTGCAGCTATCCGTGCTACGCGACTCGCGGCCCACTGCTCTTGCTTTCCTCGCCGCCCTCAGCGCCCGCGCACACAGCGCGGCGGGAGGAGGGAAGGGCTTTTGCACTGCCACTACTGTCTGTTACTATATTTCCACTACTACCCACTGATACTACGCTTGACTTACTGTATCTAAGACATTATCGGAAATTGCGTGAGTTTAAACCATTTTTAGGGTTCCGTAGTCAACTAGGAACCCTTATTGTTTCGCCATGTCCGTCTGTCCGTCCGTCCGTCCGCGGCTTAGCTCCGTGATCATTATTACCAGAAAGCTGAAATTGGGTATGAGTATGTTTAATTATTTAGCTTGAAATCTTTCTCGTAACTTAAGTCTATTTTGAAGGATGAGCAACTACGGAACCCTACACTGAGCGTGGCCCGACATGCTCTTGGCCGGTTTTTATAATTATTAAAGGTGTGTCACGACAAGTTTTAATAACATTAGATGCAAACGAATTTTGTCCTCATGGTAAGTGCAATGGAACGTGATACCTGTAACTAAAATACTGTCACATTTCATTAAAATATTTGTATAAGTAAACTGTCTTCAAAGTTAAATTGTACTATCATATTGTGACGAAACTATGTAAATATCATTGAAACTATGTAAAGGTTAGCTTAAATATCATTTCATAAGTGCGAGGTTAAACAACTATATGTATATAGTACTTAATTAATCCAAGTTTCAGATGAAATAAAACTATAAACAATGTCACTAATAAACTTAATTAACAATTTCATGGAACAAGTATTAAGTGTAACTTGAATAGTGAATAGGGAGATATACGAAGCCAGAAATTTCAATTGATTCAGAATACAAATTTCAAATAAGGTGCGCAGTAGCTTGAAGTAGAGATGGGTGGAATATTCGGTATATTCGGCAAGTTTTCAATGTCCGTATTCGGCCGAATAGTTCGGTTACCGAATAAACAAAGTAGGTAAATAACGAGCGTAGGTTATTTAGGAATTCGTCGGATTTAAATCCTATTTCAGCATTTTACATAAGCAACTACCAAAAACAAATAAGAAACAAAAGATATTACGAAGCCTAATATGGTCGGGCATTCTTATGGTCTGTGGTCGGGCAGCTTACTATAAATTATGGTTGCTGAATAATACGCATTCTTTTTAAATGTCGATAGTGGTCCTTACCACTTTGGAACATCAATGGGATTATATTTATCAAAGAAGCGAGTGATAAAACAATCCTAAAAGAAGGTCATTATATAAAACTCCCGTTCAATAAATAGGTAAATATTTTTCGTGGATTGACCACAATAATCATCAAGTAACCAACTCCATATAAGGGGCAATTAAGGCCGTTCCCTGAGCCAGAGCCCCGAGCCCCTCCTCAGGCCACCCGTCCCTGTCACATAACAGTCACATTTCAAAAGAGTGACGGAGATAGAGCTTGCGGGCCGTAAGGCGATATCTTTTTACGATAGAATTTGTCGATGATTATTTATTTTAAAAATATTGCCTCAAATTATTGAAATTCGGAAGCTGTCAAATTACTATTTTAGTTATGATTGATTTTTCTCCTTTTTTGTTTCATAGTGTCACGTAGTGAAAAAACAAGTAAAGTTGGAGTAAACATTCGAATTGGAGGTTACTTTGGGAATTAATTGTATCGAGCGAAGTGTTATGAATCGTGTATCGAATGCTGTGTTATTAAAGATAATATAATCAAGAATGATATATATTTTTCCCTCGTTTACTAATATCAACGTTTCGTAGAAAAATAGGATAATTTTTGGGGTATTTTTGCATTTCTGGCTCAGGGAACGGCCTTAAATAACAAATGACAGCGGCAGCGGTGCGCGGTACGTGTGTCTCTCTCACTCGTATTGGCCGCCGCGCTCGGATCTCTCGCTCGACCGCTCGCCGCGCCGCTGGTCGCGAGATGACAGAAAATAGAGACCAGCGCTTAATTCCAGTAGCGTCAAAGAAATCCCACGGCAAGCCAGAACAGCATAGATTACTTCTTTTTTAAGAGGTGTGGGTGTTTAACCAATCTAAAATTAGCAAGCCGGTGGGAATCGGGTTCACGGGTAAGTAATCACCATTCAGCATGAAATCATGATTGAAGATTATTTTTACCGAAAGCTCAACATCAAAAAGCTTTTACTGATTCTCAAAATGTATGGAAACTCGTTTGACGTCAGTTCCTCGTTCAAGTTTGTTTGTGGTTTTGATTGATCTTGTAACGGTAATCAGGAAGACGTTTATATGGTTTCGACTTGGGCCGTCTCATTGACCTTAATTAATTAATCAATTCAAGTAAATGTCTTATTATATTACATACGGTATTTGCTCGTGAATTGCCAGGCCTTTTTTCGATATAACCATAAAAGGTATAAAAATCAAATTATATCCACATTTAACATTTTCGAAATACTATCCCATGTCACAATTTCATGTCATGTTTAAGTTTATGGTAATTAATTAATTATATATACATTCCTATATATATCTTTAGGTAATTGATTTGTGTTGTATTACTGTTTGTCTGTAACCTTTGATCCTGCACCGACTACATATTTCTGCTTAACCCAGTGGTTGACTGGTAGAGAATGCCTAAAGGCATTAAGTCCGCCATTTGTACTTTTTTTGTATTGTGCAATAAAGTCTAAATAATGATTTAAAAAGTCATTTGAAAAGTTCCTCATTCTAAACGAGTGTGAATGTTTTCTGGAGTAAATTGGGTTCTAAATTGATCGAATATCCAGCTATGAATAGAAAATGCATGAAATCGATAATTTATATAGTTAAATCTAAGAATTATATATTACAAAATATTAAAAAATATATATACAGCGTGTATATTTGATATGACCGCAAATTGAAGCCAGACGGAGATGTTAGTGCTGTTATCTGATATTTATAACAATTATTAACTTAGCGTTAACTGCCAAAGCGTAATTAATTTTTGAAAATTTTCTGAGCAGCAATGTATGGCGTAGTTATTACTAGTGACAGTTAACACATCACGATGTTAAATGTCAACAAACAACAACAAACAAATACATTGCGTGCTGAATTATTGAATATGGAAAAAAGAGTTTAATAATTTTATATAATTTACGGTGCAATATATATTAATAAGTGCCTATACTTAGACCCCGTAAAGTTTGCGGTTGTATCAAATATACACGCTGTATATAGTTTTAGTCAAATAATGATCAGTAAAGATAACCACAATAACCATAAAGGCAATTTCAAATTAAATAAATGAATGAGTATGAGTATGAAGTGTATTTTCATGTTAATACCGGCTCCATTGCTCTCTAAAGTCCTACCGTGCTATTAAAAGTCCGATGCCAAGTTATAATTAGCTACTTTGGCTGCTGACTGTACCTACTATATCCCACACCTGGTGGTTTAAAACACTATTAATATGCCATTATAACGGGTCATTAGTCTACAAATTAACGTTCATTCGGTAATTACCAAATTTACATAAATAATCGGGTATTTTAATATTAATTAACAATATTACGAGACATATCATATTAATATTTATTGGGTGCATCTGTGGATTTAATAAACAGGTGGCGGACTCGAAGTGAATAATTTTGGGATCCGATTTTACGAATATTTAATTGTTTTTTAGGGTTGCGTAGCCCAATCGGTAAAACCGGAACCCGAACCGAATATTTATCGTCACAGTAATAAATAGAATTTTATTTATTTCTGGCATGTTATTCCATTTACAAAAACCTATATTGTTCATTAATAAAGATCAAAGTTCTTTATTTGCTAGAATTAGTGTACATGAGAATGACAAATATTTCAAAAGAACAACACAGTTCATCATTGTAATCGCATGCGTTGGCCCAGAAAGCCGTTGGAGAATCATCGGCGGGCGGCCGACCTATTGCCTTAGGATGGCATCGTAGTACTGTTTAGTTACAAATAATTGAGACGACGATTGTAAAGTTTGAATCTTTACGATAGATGGCGCGACTATGCCACCGTAAGCATGGGTACCTGGACATCAGGGTGTGACAGGGAATGAAAGGGCAGACGAGATGGCAAGACTAGGGGCAGAAAGGGAACTCATGGGACCTGAACCTGCACTGCCAATATCGGCAGAAGTAATGAAAGGAGTTATTGGCTAATGGAGGAAGAGGCCAACAGACAATGGCGTGAGACAACGGACTGTCGACAATCGAAGATGATCCTAGGAGGCATAAACAGGAAAAGGACCAGGTATCTCCTGGAACTAGGTAAGAAAAATCTCAGATTATTAACAGGTATAATCACGGGACACAATAGCCTCAACAGGCACCTATACATTATGGGTGTAGTAAGTGATCCATGCTGCTCAGACTGTGGCCATGAGGAGACAAGTAAGCATGTTATAGCAGAGTGTGGCATGTATGCGATAGAACGCTATATAGCATCTTCGGGAAAGATAAACTAGAAGAGGAGGAGCTGAGGGACATTTACCTTAAAGATGTCCTTTCCTTCTGCAGGAGAACAAGAAGATTCGAGGAAGAAGGTTGTATGGGAGCGCTGCCGGGACAGTAACCGTTGGCTCCAACAGGGAATTGGGCTGAATGAACGCACTCAGGCGATTGACAGCCCGCCTGTCTCCGGCCGGGCGTCCCTACACCAAATCATCATCATGCCACCGTAAGGCATGCGAGAAGCAACTGGTTAAAAAATTCAATGGCGCTCGCATCATGTCAGTGGTCAGTGGTGTTGGCCCGAAAAGCCCGCCTAAACCATATTTTTTTTTATTTTTGTAGCTTCATTGTTAACATGGTTTACGCTAGCAGACGTAACTGATTTTAATACAAATAATTACCTTCTAGTTGAACTATACAATAGGTACTGAAGCGTCCAAAAGTTGTTCTCTATACACGATACGAGACATGTTTGGTTACTAAGTAGTTCTGCGAGTAAGTTCTAATTTGCAATTTCAGACCGGAGTACTATATTGAAATGTTTAACTGGAATACAGCTAGGTACCTAAAACTTTGATAAATTGGGTTCACCAATGTAATGTAAAGATGTATTTAATTATTTGATTTCACATCGCCCGTATACTTGAAGTAAATCTTGTTTTCTGAAATATCTACCGCCATGTTTTCTCAACATACACTATTACGAGTTTATCTCACAAATATTTGCCTCGGCCGGGCTCGGTAAGCAGGTGCACCACCAACTGCGCCAACCGCGTCGTCCAAAATATACAGGGTGGAACAGATCGAGGGACTTTTAAGCAAACAGGGAATTGTTCAGACTGAGTACTTCATTTTTCACCAATGAACTATGTAAATATTTCTATCCATTTTTGAGATACATCTGCACATATCAACCCTAGCATCTTTTGAACATCGCTAAGTTAAAGACAGGTGTCAATTTAAAATGTAAATAAAACCTTTGAATTAGTAGGGTTGTCAGTGATATTAAAATATTTTATTTTGACGACTTTTTGTTACTTTTAAATTCAGCTTTACAATAATAATAGGTCGATTGTAGATCACTCAGATGACACTATCCTGTCAGCCCAGTCTTTAGAAATTTTCCACCCTGTATAACGTGCCAGGTATGCTTTACTAAAGCACACTGAAGCATAAATATTTGTCAAATTGACGTGAACTTTGAACGAACGACGATGGGCTGCCAAGCGAGGTATTACAGCTGTCACCGCCGTCTGTGATTGATTGATTCAATGACAAACCATTTCCAACTACATTACAATATTCATAGACGAATACGGCGGCGTGAGTAGGGGAGATAGGGGAGCATTGGGCACATTTTTACTTAAGTCTTAATAAAAATGAAATTTTTTAACAAAATCAACTTTTTACTCCTTATATTAGTAAAACATATCTGGCTATCATCATGGCTTCAATTATTAAGAAGAACACATACACAATAATAATCAGTCTCAAAATTGCAAGAGATTTTCTGAACACTGTCAAAAGTGCCCAAACCTCCCAATGTTCGGGTGGTTTGGGCACCTCAATGGGAGGTTTGGGCACTGTATTAACGCCTCTTAATGGTAAGTTACTTGATTATTAAATAATATAATAATAAAAACTTTCAATAAAATCAACAAACGAAAAAAAAACTGAAGATATAGTACTCAATACTCAGTATTCTTACTTCAGTAATAAATTTTATCTATGATTTGCAGTCGATTTAATTTTAGCTCCTTTTTAGGGTTCCGTAGTCGTTCATATTCGCTCCGAAAATAATGTTTTACCTTAATTTATACGTTAACATTAGCTTTCGTAAATACATAACTAGATGACAATACAGAAATTTACGACTTTTCACAGATCACGTTGTTATTTCCTTCAAAATCACATCAAAATATTTACTTTCGCACGCATAAAACGGTCGACGGCATGTGACACTGACTAAACTTATCAAAATGACAGATGACATTAGCCTGAGCGGTGTTGCCAGTTAGTAAGCTAAACTACAACAGTATACAAAATTAAGTAGCTTCCATACGATCCGGCTTACAAAGTGGTGCCCGAACCTCCCGATTGCCCAATGCTCCCTTATCTCCCCTAACTCAAATTTAAAGAGATGAAACTTTGATTTCAAGTGGTAGTGCTTTCTCTGTGGTAGTGTAGTACCTAATTAGTAACTACTAAGCGTACGATATGCTGGGTTCGACTTCCCGCTAGGGCAAAATTTGTATAATGAACTCGGATATTAGTTCCTAATGTTCCTATGCCATGGTCAATTTGGTCATGGATGTTTCCTATGTACCTACAAACATATCTATTGTAGTGCTTTCTATTTAAGTATATAATTATGTGCAGTCTTCTTCACTATCATCACTAACTATCACTACATAGTATAAAACAAAGTCGCTCCCTGCTGTCTGTCCATATGTATGCTTAGATCTTTAAAACTACGCAACGGATTTAGATGCGTTTTTAGGGTTCCGTAGCCAAATGCCAAAAAACGGAACCCTTATAGATTCGTCATGTCTGTCTGTCTGTCCGTCTGTCCGTCCGTATGTCACAGCCATTTTTTTCCGAAACTATAAGAGCTATACTGTTGAAACTTGGTAGGTAGATGTATTCTGTGAACCGCATTAAGATTTTGATGCAAAAATAAAAAAATAATAATAAATATTGGGGGCTCCCCATACTTAGAACAGAAACTCAAAAAAATTTTTTTCATCAAACACATACGTGTGGGGTATCTATGGATAGGTCTTCAAAAATTATATCGAGGTTTCTAAAACATTTTTTTTCTAAACCGAATAGTTTGCGTGACAGACGCAGATTTGTGTGATATTGCCGGAGCGGACAAAATGAACCAATCAGGTTACGTTTTTGTGAAGCCCAAAATAATTGCATTTAAATAAGAAGAATGTGATTGGTCCATATTACACCGCTCCGCCCCCCCCGCTCCACTGCAGTGGACAGCACGACCTGGTTTCATCATATCAGCCTATAGACGTCCACTGCTGGACAAAGGCCTCCCCCAAAGTTCTCCACAACGATCGATCTTGCGCCGCCCTCATCCAATTTCTACCCGCGATCTTAACCAGGTCGTCGGTCCACCTTGTTGGAGGCCTTCCAACGCTGCGTCTTCCGGTCCGCGGTCGCCACTCAAGAACCTTTCTGCCCCAACGGCCATCGATTCTACGAGCAATGTGCCCCGCCCACTGCCACTTAAGTTTGGCGACTGTCTGAGCTATATCTACAACCTTGGTTCTCTTGCGTATCTCATCATTTCGAATTCGATCCCGCAAGGAAATTCCGAGCATAGCTCGCTCCATTGCCCTTTGAGTAACTGTGAGCCTTCTTATGAGGCCCATTGTAAGCGACCACGTTTCAGTGCCGTATGTCATCACTGGCAACACACATTGGTTAAAAACCTTCGTCTTAAGACACTGCGGTATTTGGGACGAGAAGACATTCCGCAGCTTCCCGAACGCTGCCCATCCGAGTTGGATTCGACGAGTGACCTCTTTTTCGAAATTCGACCTACCCAACTGGATCGTTTGTCCAAGGTAGATATAGTCGTCTACAGTTTCGAGCGCAGAGTCTCCAACTTTAAGTGGAGTGGGTGCCACATGGGAGTTAAACATAATTTTCGTTTTCTCCATGTTCATTTTAAGACCCACTTGTTGAGAGACCCTACTGAGGTCGTTGAGCATTTTGCCGAGGTCTTCCAGGGTCTCAGCCATGACCACGATATCATCAGCAAAGCGGAGGTTGGTGATGTATTCGCCGTTTATATTGATGCCAAGTCCGTCCCAATCCAGAAGCTTGAAAACGTCTTCCAATGCAGCTGTGAACAATTTAGGAGATATAACATCTCCTTGCCTCACACCACGCTGCAATTGGATAGGTTTCGAGTCTTGGTTTTGGACGCGGACTGACATAGTGGCATTCTCATACAAACACCTTAGTACCTCAATATACCTGTAGTCAATTTGGCACCGCTGGAGGGACTGCAGCACTGCCCAGGTCTCGACTGAATCAAAAGCCTTCTCATAGCCAATAAACCGCCTTGTGGTTTGGCAGAGGATGAACATTAGCGATAAGGTTTTGCATTGAATAAACGTTATTATTATTATTAGTCCACAAACGCTAAGCATAATGGCTGGTTATACTCTTCGGTCTTCTGTATAACCTGCCGCAGCGTATGGATGTGGTCTATGGTACTAAAAGCTTTACGGAAGCCGGCTTGTTCGGAAGGCTGGAAGTCGTCAAACCTGCGTGCGAGACGGTTCGTGATGACTCTCGAAAACAGCTTATAAACATGACTCAGAAGCGAGATGGGCCTGTAGTTCTTTAAAAGGGTCTTATCGCCTTTCTTAAAGAACTGTCCGTAGAACGCCTCGACCTCCCCCAGGAGCTCAGGCCTAGACGACACGATTCTACCATCCCCTGTCTTCAGCTTTGTCAGCTGGCTCTGTCCCATAGACCTGGTTTAACCTAAGTTAATACTTTAATAGGTTTTACGATCGTTTTATGAACTGCCTTAAAGTCTTATAAAGTTCTGTTACTGTAAGTAGCCACAATAAATAAGTATTTTGGTGAAAAGTTACCAGCCATCAAAACACAAACTTACTTACCTGAACACAAAATTATGAAGGGATGATTAAGTATGTAATACCTACCGTTCGTGTAATTAATGAAATATTATATTATGTTTTGCACTTGAATATTTGTATGGTATTTTAACATGCCTATATCTAAATGTTGTTTTCCTTAGGAAATATAATCGTTTAAAATAAGGTGTCTCGGGAGGAGTACAAATAATTTTATCAGCGTATTCCTGAGGTTATTAGAAATAAAAACTGTTATATCAATATTTTACAAATCTGCAAATAAAAACGGATTTTTTTTAGCATTTTTGTTTCCACAAAAATCAATTAGGCTCGCTTATTTTATTTTTAAAAGGCCTTATATAGTCTGTAAACCTAAAGTTACAGATATTTTTGTGTGATCAGTACGCCTGACATATCTGTGATAAGCGACTCTTTGTCACGTGATATTACTATACCTGTCACTTTCCTTTCAATACCGTACGAGCAAGACATTAGACAAGCGATGCCGAGTCGCGCAACTAGCGAAGTCTAGGCAAGATAAGCTAGCTCTCCAGATGAATCGTGATTGGCATCTGCCATTTTGAGATCCATCAATAACTACGCCCGAACTTGACTACATCAAAGTGGCAACGTCGCTAACAAAATTACATTGTCATTATGCACTGAATAATCATAGCAAATATTTACATAAAAAATATTCATATCTCGGAAACTAAGTCGAAACCAGTCAACGTGACCTATAGGATTTTAATCTTTAAATATTGTCAGGAACACGCCGCTGATAAAAATATTTGGGTTCTTCCCAAGGCACCTTGTATACGAGTATGTCTAGTAAGAATTTATCTCTTCCACGTAAAAATTGTCAGGAACGGTCCATGATGTTTCAAACTCATGTGGAGCTCTTCATCAGGCACAGCTATCCGTGCTGCTACGCGACTCGCGACCTACTGTGTTGTTGACAAAACCTTGGTGCCTTGGGAAGAACCCAAATATTTTTATCAGCGGCGTGTTCCTGACAATATTTAAAGATTAAAATCCTATAGGTCACGTTGACTGGTTTCGACTTAGTTTCCGAGATATGAATATTTTTTATGTAAATATTTGCTATGATTATTCAGTGCATAATGACAATGTAATTTTGTTAGCGACGTTGCCACTTTGATGTAGTCAAGTTCGGGCGTAGTTATTGACGGATCTCAAAATGGCATTTTTTATGTAAAATTTATATTTATTAAAGATGTCTCACGATATAGTTTCAATGATATTATTCTTCCCGTCGAAGTCGAAAATGGCATCAAAGCGATTGGTAATAAGTTCAACAAATAGAGACCATTCATTAAGGAGTAAACACAATCAACTGACATAATAAGGTCAGTCGAGGCAAGCGCGATACTACTACTACTAATTGGGTCAATTTTTAGGGTTCCGTAGTCAACTAGGAACCCTTATAGTTTCGCCATATCCGTCTGTCCGTCCGTCCGCGGCTTAGCTCCGTGATCATTAGTACTAGAAAGCTAAACCTTGGTATAAGTATGTGTATGTATCACACCGTCAAAACAGTAAAATAAAAACTAAAAAAATTGGGCAAGTGCGAGTCCAACTCGCGCATGAAGGGTTCCGTACCATAATCTATAACAAACTTGTTGTATGGGAGCCCCCTTATATATTTATTTTATTTTATTTTTAGTATTTGTTGTTATAGCGGCAATAGAAATACATCATTTGTGAAAATTTCAACTGTCTAGCTATCACCGTTCTTAAGATACAGCCTGGTGACAGACGGACGGACGGACGGACAGCGAAGTCTCAGTAATAGGGTCCCGTTTTTACCCTTTGGGTAGGAACCCTGAAAGGAACTTTTTTTCGGGTACCTCTCGTACACCTAACGTGGGGGTGTTTTTTTTCGTTCCATCACTAGGGTGTGGGGTGTCGTTAAATAGGTCTTTTAAAAATAATAGGGGTCTCCAAACAATATTTTTGATAAGGTCAGCAGTTTTGTAAATATTCGCTCCAGAAACCAAAAAAATAGCCCCCCCCCCCCCCCCACTCTAACTTTTCAACCACTGGTCAAAAATCATGAAAATGAGGCCTTATGTGCTTTCAATGAAAACTATATTGAATAAAATCAGTCCAGCCGTTTTTGAGTTATCGCAAAATTTTATAATTTTCTAAAATGACGCAAATGCCGCGCGGTGTCCTTATACTTCGAATGTTGCACATATTAGTAAAGCACCATACTGCATTAAAACATTCCGCTCAATCACGCGCGTATAATCGATAACATTCAGAAAGTAATAAGTAATTACAGTTACTTAAGCGTTTACGACTTTGTTATAGAACTTGAAATCTTTCTCGTAATTTATATTTCTATTGTGAAGGATGGGCAATTGGGCAACTACGGAACTCTACACTGAGCGTGGCCCGACATGCTCTTGGCTGGTTTTTTTTGTTTACACTTTATTTTTAAGTCTAATATTTTATTATAGTTTGAAATGATTAGTATACAAAAAACAAAATGTCATGAAAAAATCACGATATCACGTTGGGGGAGGGAGGGGCATAAGGAGACCTCACGTGTATTTTTCTACAGTAAACGAACTAAGAAAAAAAACAATATTTTTTCTCGGTTTCGTTAAAAATAAATCTTCACTTGTTAAATACTTCAAAGTAGCGAGTCTTAGTCTACTAAATTTTGGCGAAAAAAAATACATGTGAGGTAGTGAGGGGGAGGGGGGTTAGCAAAGAACCTCACCAAATATCACCATCAGGGGGGGTCAAAAAGTAGCCGTAAAAACCTCACGTGATTTGTGCACAAGCGCTAAAATTCGTCGGCTTTGGCGAGGCTGAGAGATCGAGGCGTGGGCCCCGTTCCGGCGAGTACTTGGCTCAAAGGATCTCCCTGGCGATACAGCGCGGCTACTCCGCTAGTATTCTAGGGACCTTTGAGCCAGCACCTTCCGTACCAGTTCATAGAACCCTTTTAGTTTTATAATTAGTTTTACTTAATATTATTCGTGTTAGATTGTACCTGACTAGTTTAAGAGACGCAGTTCTTTTAAGAAAGCATATCAAACATACATAAATTGTGATAAACCGTCATACTTTCTAGTAGTTTCCATTTCATTCTTACACTTTCCCTTATACAAATTCTTAAGATAGGTATAAATTAAGTTAAGTTCATATTACCAGGCGGGGCGCACTCCGCTATTAACGTTTGCCGCTACAAGTACATGCCGGTGGCCCCATGCATGGTGCCTATTCAGTGGCTGCCAGGCACTGTCTCGGAACGCACGTACACGAAGTTCGCGGGCACGCTCTTCCGATTTATGTACGTCGCAAGTGAACGTTCCTCATTCATCTGTTGATACCAGTGTTATATTATAATATAAAGTGTTTAAATGAGTAAAAAGACAGCGAAAAGATATTGTATCGCAGCGGGTTGTAGGAAAAATGATCGAAATTGGAATCACGCGTTTTTCGTTCTCCCAACACGTCCGAAGGATGCCGATAGGTAAGAAAATTAACATAATATATAATAAGTAGTTACTGAATAATAATAAAAAACATATTGCAGGTGTATCTACTTCCATATTTAACACTGGTTACTCAGATCAATTTTAATTGTTAAGTACTTATGTAACTTTGAATTGATTATTTGCTGATATTTGTCAATTTAAATTCTAGTAAAATATATAAGTATGTCTACTACTAAATCAACAATCATAGAGGTTTTTATAATAATATTTGATATCAAGTTTGTAAAATTACTTGTAAGTAATGAATAAACGATTGAGTGATAGTTTGATAGGTGAGTATATAAAATATATAAATAAAGAGTTAAAAGAAATGTATTGGAAGAGATCCCTAATAGGGATAAGTTCGCCTTTATACATGTTTTATTTGTAACTAGCGACCCGTCCCGGCTTCGCACGGTGCGTCCGTGCGTATTTTTAAAGATCTAAGCATACCTACATAGGGGCAGACAGACAGACAGCAGGAAACGACTTTGTTTTATACTAGGTGTATAGTGATGAATATATATGAACAAATAAATAAATATCGGACAAGTAAGCAAAAACAAAATGAAGCTCAAGAATTTAATTGCATGTTAAGGTAACGCATTCGTTGCATTATTTTATTATATTATACGTATTAAAATGTTTAAAAATAAAGCTAAAATGTTTTGCGGCCTGGTGGTGGATTCAATTCGTCGAAATTCTGTGATTGATTATTTTATAGTTAAATAATGAAATAATAAATATGTATAATGTATGAAGAATATAAACATATTACTCTCTATATTGAATGCAAGAAATAAATGGGAAATACATTTTTATTTTTAGTCGTTGACAGCCCTCGCTCTCGGCGACGCGGCAAGCGAGCCAATTCATTTTTACCGTTGGCACGCAGCTTTAACGTTCCGTTTGGCTTGCGCTGGGGACGACGACTTTAGAAGGGCCATAAATCATATTTTTTCGGCTAAAAAAAGCGGCTTTTGTAAAGATCAAAGTAGTGTGCCTTCTGTACTTGTACTATTATCTATTCTGTGATATTACTGTGATAGTTAAGTATCTACCTACTTATCCTTTCTGAAAACATGACTGACTATTGAGTTTCTTTCGGCGTTTCTTCTCAACAGTGGTCTCCGCTTGTGAAATGCCGGTAGCCTCAGACATGTAAAAGTGCCCTTGTGGCCTACATGCGGAATAAAGTTCGTTATTTCGTTACTAATTTTAGTTTTATCGATAGTTTTAGTTTATTATAAAAGTGTACACAGTAATGTGTTAAAAAAGTGTAAGTTGGTTAATAATAAATTCCACTACAATTATAGAAGTGAAAATTTGTGTCTGTTTGTAACTTCTTCACACTGAAACGGCTGGACGGATTTAGTCCCCTAACTCATAGGCTACATTTTATTCCGAAAAAGTGCATGGTTCCCGTAGGATAGTGTTTGCGATTTCAACGCGAGCGAAGCCGCGAGTAAAAGCTAGTACGTTATAAGTAACATTGGGCCGAAAATAACACTCGTTCTTCTTTAATTTTTCTAGTGACATGGACTTTGTATACAGCACAACGTAAAACCCGTTTACAAATGATACAAGTACGTCAATCTAATGTGACATTATGTTAACAAACGCATACACGGACGATTGGAATTGAAACCGATTTGCTGAATTTCCTCAAATTGAATATTGTTTTAAGCTTGTATGTGGTATTATTTTGGGATTTCAAAATGTGGTATTTCCACATAAAAAAAAGAATCGTTAAAAACATTTAGAATAGCGCCATCTATCTCGCGGTCCCCACACTTGCTGTAAAGCAGTGGGGACTGGGGATCGTGCGTGTAAAATGCACATCCTAGGGTAAATGGCTAATGCACTTAAGCATTTTAAAGAACATATGACGCAGAGGGCGCTCTAGTAGCGCAGAATTATGAAATCGAAGATTTGGTATGATTGATGTAACGATCTTATAGCTCAGTTGGGAGAGCACTACGCTGGAAACGTAGGGTCGCAGGTTCGAGTCCTGCTTACATTGTAGTTAGATCAATTTAAATTTTTCTTTCATAATTTACCTTTGTGTCAATATTTATAAAAAAAAACGCTTGAAATTTTCATAAAGTCCGAATTACTTACAAAACATTTTTTATTTCATGGTACCTACGGAATCCGTCGGGCGCGAGTCCGACTGGCACTTGGCCTGTTTTCATTTGTATAACTTTCACTCGTTTCCACGTTACTTAAGGCTTTTTTTTAAACGCTACTGAAAATTTTATAAATTATCTTATATAATACATATATCAAAACGTATTCGATGATAATGTATGACTAAATGTATACAGAGTGGAACGTAACTATGGTCTTTCCTTCTACCCTTCGAGTCCCCTCACAATTACAATCGACTATTAGTATTCGAGTATCATCGAAATCTGAAATAAAAATTTAGCCCCCATACTAAAGTGGTTGGTATAGCTTCAAGTTCTGTGTGGAGAAATCTTTTTTTTGTACGATTTCGATGTTTCTCCTATACTAAAAGTTGATCGTAATTATGAGAGGACTGGAAGGGTGGAAGGAAAGACCATGGTCCCGTTCCACCCTGTATAAACTTTTAACACGCTTAGTAGTTTATATAATGATATAAACTAAATTTAAGACGTCAATTCTGCAGCAAAAGTAGCTAAGCGTAGCGACTTCTGCTGCTGACTGTACCTATTTCATGTGTCAGAGTTTTGTCTTTCTCCTTTGTTTACTATCATTTCAGTACTCATATATTAATTTAATGCTAGAATACATGGACAAGTTATGAAGGTGGACTGGTTCGAATAATTGAACTTTGAAAATTGTTGTTTGCTATCTGTCTTCGTGCTTGTCTGCAATATGAAAGAATTAAATTATGACAAATTGACCGTTAGCTCGTACGAAATACCTTCATCCACAAGGTTTCTCTTTCATATCTCCCACCATATGTACCAACATAATTTTGTGTAGAGTAAAAAAAACTGCATATTACACACTTTATGTTAATCTAACTAATATGTAAGGCACATAACAGAAATCTGTACTAATAGGTATTAGAGTAATTTTCAAAAAACATGTACATAGTTAAAGGCTTAATAAAAACAAAATTACGATCGCTTCTTTTGTGTTACGAAAGTTACTCATACAAAAGATATGGGTAACTATATCGTTACACATAGGAATCAATTAAGTTTTGTTTTCATTAAAGCCCTTAACTATGTAGGTACATGTTTTTTGAAAATGACTCGTTATCATCATCATAGTTATATCAAATTAACGAATATAGGTACTTACACCTAAGCGAAGTTTTTTTATTTTTAGTAGTTCTCTTCCTTAGTTAATAGGTTTAACAACCTAACGTTTAACGTACTAACGTATGTTACATATTTTCCGAGGAGTCTTGAACATTTTAAGGACATTGGGTCTCACAGTTAATATACGAGTAAGCCGTTAATATAAGGTACAAACTTAACATACAGTTTGTTAGTTTATGCTAAGCCTAATTCTAACATTACCGAGTTCGCAAAACTATGAATTACCTATGTATTTAACGGCGCCTGTACTATTTACGTTTAAGATATTTCAGAACGGTTGAAAGCAATATATTTTACTTCCAACGCGGTCCTGGGTTCAAATCCCGGCCAAGGATGTTATCTATTATGTATTTATATATTATGTAATATCATCGTCTAGTACCCATTCCCATAGTACAAGCTTTGCTTAGTTTGGGACTAGTTCGATTTGTGTAAGATTGTCCCTTAATATTTATTTATTTTATTTAACTGATTAACCGAGTACCCTCAAAGGTTACGTGACGATGGATTGAAATCTCAAATTTAGTAAATATGCCGATAACTTAATACCGTTATTTTTTTATTTCACTTCTGTTTTTAGCCTACGTGACAATATTTCCAAGAAAAACGACCGCGAAACTATTTCATACATAAAAATACGCAAACGTCGGAAGCATTAGAATGCATTAGCATTAGGATGACTGGAATGCCTAATATCATAATAGCGTTTCACTGTATTCGTGCGGAACGCTAAAAACGTATCACGTTTGTTTACTTACTAATGGAATCTACCAAACATTATTCGATTGTGGCTGAATCGAACTGGATTTCAGACCTAACCGTAGTCATTGGAAGACTTGATTAGGAAATAGCTGTCCTCTAAATAACCGTATGTAATATACTTGATTATCGACGATATTTGTGATACAAAATGGTGTTAATAATGGTAATTAATTGCCGCAAGTTATCCGATACTCGATACCTTTTAATGTTATTGCCTGCCATTTTCCAAATAATAGTAATAGAGATTACTTATTCAAAGTTAATGGCCGTTTATTTCAAAAGTAAGGTATTAATGTAGATATGTAGACGTATTTTATTTTAGTTCTGTTTCGCAATCAAGGAATGCGTTAATAGCCAATCCACGCAAATGCAATAATCGTAAAAAAGTAACACTTAAAATCGTAATCGGGCCCGTTTGTTTTAAGAAAAAATAAAAAATGATTGCGGCACGCGCGTAAATTCGAACTGAAAACGATTTCCATGTTTACATTACACGATAATAGTATACAAGATAAAAGACTGTGTGTCTAGTACTTACGAATGTTATCCGGGTACAAGAACGGTTGTTATCAAAGCAAGCTGTATTTATTTGAGGTTGTGTACAGATTCGCGTGGGTAGCGTTCGGTTCGGACGGTCGGCTCGACCGGCGATTCAACATCTACTGAGCGAACGCCTGTTGCTAGACTGTGTACCTACTCTTACTCGCCACCACGGCCATACTTTATCATTTATTGCTATCGGCTGCCGGCTTCTGTAAAGTTTACTGCTGGGCTCTAAGGCTGTTTATATGATTGATAGCGCATATACTGCTCAGTGAATGTGTCCCGGAGTTAAAATTAGATTTTTACGTTTTAAATTTAGACTTTTATGGTGTTGCTGTGCGATTGCAGTTTATGATAAAATGAACGTGCGTTTCGGAATGATTATGTATGACATTTAGCGCCAATACCTAATTATGATATGCAATACTTAAACTAAAATATATGATACGCGTTAGGTTTCGTGGTAGCTGCCTATGAAGTCCTGGGTTCGAGACCCGTGTGATGAGATCGAATATTTTATCCTGTTTCATGGATGTTTTCCGTGTATTTAAGTATAATTTCTATAATCTCAATATTATTTAAAATCATAACTAAATCTACATAATTATATACGAGTATATTAATTCAATTTATACAGGGTGGAACATTTCTAAAGACTGGACTGACGGGATAGTGTCATCTGAGTGATCTACAATCGACCTATTTTAATTCTAAAGCTGGATTTTAAAGTAAAAAAGTCATCAATATAAGATACTTTGATATCAGTGACAACCCTACTAAATTAAAGGTTTTACTTTTACATTTTAAATGGCACCTGTCTTTAATTTACTTAAAGGTTCAAATATAGATTCTAGGGTTGATGTGCAGATTTTTACACTACTGTTTAACAAACTGTATCTCAAAAATTGATAGAAATGTTTACATAGTACATTGGTGAAAAATGAAGTACTCAGTCTGAACAATTCCCTGTTTGCTTAAAAGTCCCTCGATCTGTTCCACCCTGTATATATTAATAATTATTATTTATTAGTATATAATCATTAGGGTGTTTCATATTTCAAAAAGTTTGATTTTCATGTGACTTTGCTCAAATCCTTGATCGCACTTACCTAAAAGGCCTCTGTGCCAAATTTCAGCTTAATTGAACATTATTTAGAGGTTGCGCAACATTGTGGAATTTAAGAAATACTTAAATTCTTGAGCAAGATTCAAATAAGGATTTCAGCATTTTTGGGTTAGTAAATTAAAAAAAAACTTATCTGACATAAAAAAGCGATAACGTACAACAAATTTAACGTTCAGTAAAGCTTCTTTTAATGAATTTCTATAAACAATGGCTCTTTCAAAGAAAAGTATAGTTTGAAAATGAAAATGAAAATATTTATTTGGGTTACATTTTGGGTTTTACAATAAGATCATGGTTGGTATCTCCTAGTAAGCACGGAACGTACTTGTGGCAGGAGATCCCGCTCTTCCAATAATAGTTTAGGCGTAACCGAAAAACAGTAGTTAACAATATTAATTTTATATTTAACTTATTCTAAACATTTGAATTATCACTCCATCTTGAGTGAATCTGTACTTAATGAAGTTAAGTGTGTGTACGTGTATGTATATGTATGCGCGTGTGCGTGTGCTTATGTGTGTGTGTGTGTGTTTGCGCACGCGCGTGTGTGTATGTGTGTGTTGCGTCTGATAGGTTATCCCAGAGTATGTAGTGTGGACTAGGTAGCATATTGTAATAATGCTTCAGTTTCCTCATAGGTCAGATTACTTAACCACTCAGTGATTACTCTTTTACAGTCATAGAGTTGAAGCGGATATATAGATATTAATTTATTAATGTTATTATATAGGTGTACAGATTGATTTGCAAATTGCCTTTTTGCAAAAATAGATTTGCAGGAGGGAACCGCGACTACTTTGTCCTTCCTTTTGCGTTTTAATAGTGATGGTTTAAAAGTGAGGGTCTTGTGTAACTTTACGAAAGTATTTAAAATATAAAGTTTTCGCATAGTAAGTATCCCACGGTTATTGTATAGTTCACAAGTCGGGTATCTATAAGGTTTAGAAAGCATGACTTCTAGTAGACATCCTTGCCCCCTTTCAGCATCAATAAATTTGGTTTTATTTGCACCACCCCAGACTGTAATACAATATGTCATGATGGATTGGGCCAGCGTGATACATAACTGTTTAAGTAAACCTTGAGACGTGATGTGCTTTAATTTTTTAAATATCCATATCAACTTTCGAGTTCTATTGTTTATGTATTCTATATGCCCATGCCACGAGAGCCGTTGATCGATGATGATCCCAAGGTATTTTGTGGAGGAGACCCTTTCAATTTGGACTCAATCACAGTTTTGGGTATCTAAGCGGTTAAATACATGATTTTTTAACTTTATTGCGTCTGGTGGTTGGGTACTTTTGTATTTGGTAAAGCACATGTAGTTGGTCTTAGTGACATTAAGTGTTAAAAGATTTGTCTTTAGCCACATGGTTATCAATTGAAGACCTGCCTCTGCTTTCGCAAAGACGGATTCCCAAGTTTTGTCACTAAAAACAACCACAGTGTCATCCGCGTAGCAGAAAACAGAGCCTCCATCAATGGCCAACTCAGTCAAGTCGTTGATGTAGGCAAGGAAGAGGGTGGGTCCAAGTACGCTCCCTTGGGGGACACCAAATGTAATTTCTTTCTCTAAGCTAGTGTGAGTATCGATTTTAACGACCTGACTGCGATCATGAAGGTAACTTTCTAACAGTTCAAGTGATTTTCCTCTAATGCCCATGGTCTCAAGCTTGCGTACAAGAATGGAGTGAGAGACGGTGTCAAAAGCTTTTTTTTAAATCTAGGAATATAGCCAGGGACTTATGCCTACTGTCAACTTGTTGGCTGATTAATGTAGTAAGAGCCTGGACGGCATCCTCTGTGCTTTTTCCTTGTCGAAAGCCGTATTGTGAGTCAGAAATTAATTTAAATTTGTTGAGATACTTAGTAAGCCGAACGTTAATTAGTTTTTCTATGATTTTGGATATTGGTGATAGCACTGAGATTGGCCTGTAATTATTTACATCGTCTTTTTCTCCACTCTTGTACACGGGCGTGACAAGAGCTTGCTTAAGCTGTTTGGGAAAGACGCCATTGACAAAACATAGGTTTGCCAGTCTACATATAACAGGGACTATGGTGTGTCTAGCTAGTTTTAGGAACTTAGTAGGCAGGGCGTCACTACCACAGGCACTATCACTTTTTAAACTCATTAGGATACCATCAACCTCCTGGTAGTCAGTTTCAAGTAGGACAAAAGACGATAAGTTAGGGTACGTGACTGAAGACGTACTGCTAGAGGGAACATTAGAGTTAACCTGTATGATGTCATTAGCAAGGTTTTTACCCGTGTTTGCAAATAAATCATTTATTTTATTAACGGAATCGATTGGATTTCGCCCAGAGCTCAGAAGTTCAATGGGATGACTATTTCTAGGTTTGTAATGTGTAATACATTTAATGACCTTCCACATCGTCTTAGGGTTTTTTGTTGCATTTGCCAGTAGTTCACTATCATATTTTATTTTAACATTTTTGATCAATTTGGTTACGAAGTTGCGATATCGTCTAAAGGTGACAATCAGGACCTCATTATCAGGATCAGTGCGTAGTTTTAATTGCATCTTATTTCTATTTCTGATGCATCTCAGAATTCCTGGTGTTATCCAAGGTTTAATGGTGCGTTGCTTTTTTGGAATGTGCTTTACAGATCTGCTTTCAAGTAGAGATTCCTGTAGTTTTTTTATAAGTGTCACAACGATAAAAACTGGATCTTCACTTAGTAGTAGGTCATCAAGATTCTTTTCAAGCAAGTTTGAAACAGCTTTATTAAAATCTACGCGTACCACTGTATTACTGCAGGTTTCTTTTAATATATTATGCTTAAATAATGTCAACAGTATAGTCAGGTGGTCTGTCACTGAAGTATTAAGAACAACAGAATAAGCCGTTATATTAGTAACGTCTTTTAACATAAAGTGATCCAGGCAATTTCTGCCTCTGGTCGGCAAAGTATGGCCTGGAAGTATTCCGAAGGTAGATAGCATGTTCAAGTAATTGGTTCTATTTGATGTTTCATAGGAAAGTTCCTGAACGTGTGGGATTAAGTTAATATTTATATCGCCTGTAATTATAATATTTTTGTACGATTTTATCGTTTCCAGGTGAGAGCGTAGGGAGTCTATAAAATCGGAAGCATTTGTATTCGACGGTGACCTATAGATACCTAGAATAATCGTATTATTAATAGTAATTTGTAGGCAGGAAGCCTGTTCCAGTCTTATCTCTATATTGGCAGAATTTAGACAGCAGCGAATGTAACACACGACACCGCCATTTTGATTAATATTGTAAATAGATGCTAAAGAGGCATAATTTGTCAAACATGGGATCGGTTTATCTGGGTGAAGTCGACATTCGGTCAAAATTAGGATATCGACATCAACATTTAATTGGGATAAGGTGACTTGAAAGTCATAAAAGTTGTTACTATGTATACTTCTAATATTCTGAGAGATCAGCGTTAAGTTAGAATTTGAATGAGGTATAAATTTCATAAGATCCTGAGTATCACATTGAAGAGAAAATGCGACCTCCGTATTATCAATGTCATGTAGTAATGCTAATTGACTATCCATTTTGTAATAAGCTAAATAGTTCTAGGAATAAATCGAGTAGGTAATTTGACCTGGCCAGGTAAGTATCCAAGTTTCCTGTAATTATTTGCATTATGTGTTGGTATTGAGAAAGTGGACTGAGCGGCAGAAATATAGTTAAATTTAAGGTGCATTTTTGTGTATTAGTTTGTAATTGTAAGCGTGTTATTATTGCTTCTACTGTAAAGTGTGTTTGTGTCGGTATGTGTGAGTACAATAGTATTAAATGTGTGGGTATGTGTGTGTACAACAATATTTGATTAATATAAATTCTTCTTAACCATTTTAACAAACAGTTTAAATTATAGTTAGGGCAGAAAAAGACAACATTATTTACTGTTAGCGGATTAGAGATAAAACATAGTCACTTGGCAACGGATTCGAGCTCGGGGTCAAGGTCCATAAGGGTGTTCACAGCGGTAAGGGGCCTTTTAAGGCGTTCTATTTGTGCTTCACTATGAATAGGGATAATTTGAGATTGATCGGTTCTTCGCACGTATACCCTTCCATAATCGGTCCAGCAATGTTTATATAGTTTAGCCTTCTTGAGATCACGGGCGAGAAAGTGCAAGCGCGACGCTCTTGCAGTCAGCTGTTCCGACACGTATATGGGGGTGTCTGCTGAGGTTTGTAATCCTAGGTGCCTAGCACATAGATTGTCTCTTTGCTTTAAGTTATGGGCCTTACACATCCTCAAAATATCATTTTTTAGTAGTGTGGATGTAGTTTCGACGATAATAGGGGTGTTTTGAGAGCCGCCCTGCTTTGGGCGGATCCTGTAGATGTCCTTGATATGTGTTCGATTTATAGGGCAGTTTATTGATTTAGTTAAAGCAATAACCATACTGACCAAGTCATTTTTTGTCTCGTTTAGTTTTTTTGGGACATTTTTTATTTCAAGATTCGTTTTACGACTCTCGCGTTGCAGGTCTTCAATTTTATTTTCGAGATTTTGTATATATGTTCTGTCTTCGGCTATTTGCCCTTCCAGAAAAACAACCTTGTTTTTAAAGTCATCATATTGTGACGACAAAAATGACACGGAGTCTTCGATGCTCTGGTTGGATTGTTGGATGTCTCTCAATGTACTCGAGTTACTCATTATTTCTTTAAGCTGGGTAGCCATCATGGACGAATACATGTCCCTAATTTCTTCCTTAAACGCTGTAAAATCCATGCTATACTCGTCCTCCCGCTTTCTTTTTATGCGCGCAGCCACATAACTATTGGGCGGCGTTGAGTCCAGTTCGCCTAGTTTCGGATAGTGACCGGTCGCCCGTACTAATGTTGCTTGTGTGTACCAGGCTACCAGAAGCCCGAGGAGTCGGCGTAGCGCCCGGTTTCGCGTTCGAGCTCATTGTTTTACAGCGCACCAATCACGTACGCGTGGGTACTGATAAGGAACACGGGCACAGCACACAGGGAGCAAGTTCAATCTCGGTACCAGGCGATCAGAAACGCGCGGCGGTTAAATATATGCACTCGTAATGAGTCTACACACTTATGCACTCCTAATTTTTGTCTGGATTAATGTTACTCAAAAGATAATAATTTAAAAGATATTATTGAAAATGCGGTCACAGAATACGTTTACACCTTACGGTGGTCCGGGGGGAAGAGAGGAAGGAGTTTAAGTATACACTCATTATGACAAAAAAAATTAAAATAATATCATACAATTATATGTCAAGATCTGCTAAGAACTTAAAGAAGAAAGGATGTGCAATATTTCTGTATAGAAAAATAAACACAAAAGTACATTTTTCAGTTTAATTTTTGAGTGCAAGTACGATACGCGGATTGCTCATAATATACAGGGTGTAACCGACGGTGTACCGAAAACTGAAACCATGGCTTCAGACCATTATTCTGGGCTGGAAAATCGTGGAAATTTGTTTGAGAAAATTCACAAATTTTCCTCGCGAGTTTTTCTGTTTTTCTTTATTTTTCCGTTAATCGAACTCTACCGGTAACAATTTTTCATGAAAAATCGCATGAAAATAGCATTTTCCGCAAAACACGCAATGTATCACAAACAGTATTATGTAAGCTTTACGGTACAACACAGGCGCGTGGAGTGGGAAAGATAACGGTACTGGCCGGTCATTGATCCGCCAGGCCAGTGCGCTCGCACTGTTTTAATTACCTACCCGCATTAATGTTTACCTACCCGCACATTTTATTTGCTTTACTTGCTTGAATGAAAATAATCTTGTTAGACTGTTTTAATTTATCGGTCAGTTGTTATTGATGTTAGGTAGTACACTAGTTGTGATCTGTGGTTGCGTTGTTTTTGTGGTTGCATTTATTCATGTCATTCGATGAGCATTGGCGTAACGGTATGTTTTGCGCTGACGCGTGAGTGGAGTGGGGAGCGCGTGGACCGTTCGATGCTTGCCGCGTGCTCCCCTCCCCGCGCGTCTGCACCCGAGAGAATTGGACGCAATACATTGCGCGTCGAGTTTTCTAATTTATTTTGGAAAATCTTATCCTTGAGTTTGCCGAGAAAATGAACAGTCGTTTTCAGTTCGTGATTATGGTCTAAAACTACAGTTTTCGTTTTCGGTACGCTGTCGGTTACACCCTGTAGAGCCATTATCACTTTGGGACATGAAGAATATGTTATTTTTGTATAGTATGCTATACTGAAATGCATTACATATTGATAAACAATAGCAAATTATACAAATACATATATTTTCAGGCCACTTAACTTTTTTATTTTTTGTCTATAGATTCAGAGCTCCAAAACTCTACGATTTTGCTTTTTTGTATGTTATTAATTCTATATTTTTGTATGTAGCATGTTGTGAATTATCTCCCATCATATTAAAAATAATAGATTTCTTCTATATTCTAAGTGATATCGAAAACGCTGATGTATCTGCTCTAGAAAGCGTTTGCTGTATTTTTTCCCTTTTTAGGGTTCCGTAGTCAACTAGGAACCCTTATAGTTTCGCCATGTCCGTCTGTCCGTCTGTCCGTCCGCGGCTTAGCTCCGTGATCATTAGTACTAGAAAGCTGAAATTTGGTATGGGTATGTGTATGTATCACGCCGACAAAACGGTAAAATAAAAACTAAAGAAATATTTTTTTTTGGGGTAGGTACCTCTCGAACACCTAAAGTGGAGGTGAAATTTTTTTTTCGTTCCAACACTAGTGTGTGGGGTATCGTTGAATAGGTATTTTAAAAATAATAGGGGTTTTCAAACATTATTTTTTGATTAAGTTAGCAGTTTCGTAAATAATCGCTTCGAAAATAAAAAAAATAGTGTCCCCCCCCTTTAACTTTTCAACCACGGGTCAAAAAATTATGAAAAAATTCATGAACATGAGGCCTTATAAGAACTTTCAATGAAAACTATATTGAACAAAATCAGTTAAGCCGTTTTTGAGTTATCGCAAAATTTCATAATTTTCTTAAAAGAACATAAATTGACTTCCAGAAGGTAATAAGTGACTATAGTTACTTTGGCGTTTAGGTACGACCTTTTTATAGAGCTTGAAATCTTTGTCGTAACTTAAGTCTATTGTGAAGGATGAGCAACTACGGAACCCTACACTGAGCGTGGCCCGACATGCTCTTGGCCGGTTTTTTTCTATAAATGGTAAAATTACACGTTTCTCTTGAAGGCTCTGACTTTATAGAAATTGAACAATAGTTTAATTACTTACATTTAAACTTTTCTACGGGTAATACTCTTTACTTCCAAACAGAGATATTTATGATTAACATCTTATAAAATATAAAATCAGTCTTCAGAACTATTACGAATTTTAACATTTGTTGCAAAGTGGTCAGTTTGCGCAACCTCTAAACGTCCTCAAATTTTCTTGAAATTTCGAACAAACATTTACTTTATTATAGAGACTCGATCCCCAAGCAAATTTCACGCCAAAGAACATTCGTTTATACATTTATTTATTTAAGGAGGCGTTCAGTTTATTGTATTATTTTCCATTAGGTACCGGTCGGAAGCTGAATAATTCCTGCCAATCGAGTTCAGATATTTAATTTTCTTACAGGAAGTGTTCAGGAGACAGTTATTCAACGTGTAGAGTGGTTGGGCCCTTCCCATTTATTTCGTTTTAAAGAACCTTTAAGTCAAAGTAATAATAACGCTTGTACCAGACCCAGCGCATCGTCAACATTCTCTCCTGAAACTGCTTCATAAAAATATCTCCATACAAATCCTGTTGGGATCTTCAATACTTATGATAATGATAAGGCTCCATTTTGTATTAAATTCTAAAGTCTATGGTTAAAATTCCATTTCTTGTTCAAATTAAGGTTATGTTTTGTAATAAATATCTCATTTTTCATTTAACTGCAACTCTTGGTTCTTCCGAATTTAAACATACATTATATAGGAAGCCGTCTTGGCTTTATGGGCCGGCAACACAGGAATTATGTTTCTTATGAATGGATCTTGGATAAATTCCTTTGTCGGCGACTCATTTTACATGATGTTGTAAAAGCGTTCTTCATGTTCATTGCTTAATACTGAAATGTAAACAACATATGGATTAGAACTTGTCTGTTAAGGCATCATTAATTGTAACACATAATCATATAAATATGTAACAAGATAGCATATAGTTATTACTTGTAAAAGCAGAGTTGTAGGAAATATAGGAGAACCAATGATTAGATTTGCTTAGGTACAGAAGTTAGGTTATCCAATATAGTTATCGGAAAAATGGTTAGGTTATGCCATAGGAAGGATAGTGAATACTTACCAGGCAAATCTTTTATTCAAACAAGATAAGATATATTGGAATTCTGTTAAATTAACTCAGATTTCTTTACAATTATAAAGAAGTATAGACAACAATGTTTACATTCGTATCTTTTTAATATTCTATAATTTTTGGATCATTTGGGGTAGCCAGGGTTTAGTAATACATTGAGTAAAATGATTGTCGTACTGACAGAATTAGGTAAAAATTAATTTATGTAAACAATTTTAACAGAGAGTACAATTAATGCTAGTATTTATTGAATGATTGTGGTTGTTGAGAATAAGAAATGTTTTTTAAAGTATGGAGGATTGACTGCAAGTATTGAAGGAAAACATTGGGCAATAATTATAAAGCAAAGCAGAGTTTAGCACACATAAACAATATCTAAGATAGTCTATGGAATATAGAATTTCGATGTTATAAAAAGTATCTCAAACATTTTATTTCAATGGAAAATATTAAAGATTAGATTTAGAATGTAATATTAATCATAAAATATACCCTGATTTAAGCTTTATTTATGGGTATAAGATTTGTAATTTATAGTTCTAGTCAATCAAATTGGAAAATGCTAAGTCAGCGGTTTTAAAACTGTCTTAGTGACTGTATGGTGACGTGGCATCGATTTCGCGCGAAAATCGAAAAAATAGCTTTATTAAAAAGTTAGGAAACGGGTATAAAAGCCCATACATTGGAATGGGGGAGTCATTCAGTCATCAGCAGTGAACAGTACAGGAACTCTCTCCAGGACCTCGGGTAAGAACTCTCCCAATACTACCTGATCCTAACATGGTGACAACGAAAGTAGTATTGGGTTTTATTTACTTGGAATAATGCCGGGAATACCGAACGGTGATAACAAGGCGTTATTCCTTATGTATTTACTTAGAAGGGGAGATGTTAAACCAAACGGTGATAATGACCCATCTCCTCTTTTAAGAAGGCAACTTTATCTCTGTCGGCTGAAAGACTAAACCTCACAGTTGATGTCTATCAGTTTGGACTTAGAATCCTTGCAGAAAGACAAACGTATTTCTTGCAAAAGAAAATATGTTAGTCTGGACACAGTTTCCAAATCTATTAGAAGCTGGGAGATTAACTTCCCATTGCCTTGTCTTGCTATGCGAACTGTTTACTAATGCATTAATTTCTTTGTATTGTGTTGTGTCCTATTATATGAGTTCATTCTGTTTTATGTGTTCATATCAGACTGCGTTTAATTCTGAGTTCGTCACAAAAGAATAAGAAAAAAACAGATTGCTAATTGATAATATTTGTCTCGGAATTTATTGTTAAAATTTCTATGTTTAGTTGTGAGGATGGAATTAGATACGGACTGATATCTCTCATGTGCATATTTCGGTTACTACTTTACTAACGTACCTTGTGCTCCTTGTGTGTCCATTCCAGAGTTGCGTTTGGGATCTATGTGATCATTTCATAGTTTAAAGAAATACAAGCTGATGTATTTTATCTTAGTCATATGTCGGAGCAAAGTTATGTACATAGATTGTTTAAATGTAGACTACTAATATTTATGTCATCAATTTTGAGTATTGGGATTTTTAATGTGTACATAACTTTCATCTGAAGTGGAGGAAGTAATCTTTTAGAACTATTACAACCCTATCCATGGGATAACTTGATTATTTGAAATTTAACTTTCACCTGGCCTTAGCAGTAATGGCAACTGTAATAATGACACTCCAAAAGCCACGCGCAGAAAACTAAATAGACTCTAGATTGCTATTAGTGTAAAATCAAGTAGGTCAGAAACTCCCCGCTTTCTATTAATATTTTAACGCCCAGAGATAGATTTCAGCTCGGGATTAATGCAATCAGGTTTCATAGTGCAAACTCACAACTAATTCGTCAAAAGCACTGATAACACAACCCCTGAATGCATTTAATTCCCAGTATCTACAACTGGATTAGAGCTAAATAACTTAGGTCAGATGGACCATTTGGAGTTTCTGCTAATAATTAAGCTTATGGAGTCTATCTGGATCATGGGGATTTGCAGCCACATAGTACTATTAAAACAATTCATTTGGGAGACTCTACGCTTTTACTTTAATAACCAAAGGAAGACATCAGCTTGTTAGATGTGGTCGGGTTCCACAGTGCATTCTATCAACTATTCTCCGTCGCCACACGCGCTGTTAACACAAACCCCGATTACATTTAACTTCAGGTCACTTCAACTGGTTTTGAACTAAATATAATCAGTCTTAAGGACTTTGTGGAGTCTCTCGGGGTCTGGCAGGAACATAGGAATTTGTTGCGAAATAAAACTATTAAAATCAACTCTTTTGGAGACTCTGTGTTTTATACTTAAACATCCAAATGAAAGTTAGACCTGTGGTCGTTGTAAATGGGCCAAGGCGCTTCCCCTAACTATAACATGTGAAGAGCGCTTTAACACAGCAAATGATCTGTATAAGCAGTTCGTTTTTAGGGGCTTATTTACAAATACCACAGGACTTCAATTGGACCTTGACTTAACTACCCAGAGCCAGTTGTTGCTATACGGAGTCTCTTAAATAGTGAGTTTTCCTTCTCTGACTATACTAAGGCTTTGGCATGTCAATACGTATAGGGCTAGGAAGAAGCATCTTTATGATACGAGTATTAATGTAAGATTACATAACGACAATATATACTGAAAGATTACTATTGTACACTTAGTGAAATGCATTTCATGGATGGAGATAAGTTAAGTTAATCGGTTGGAATAGGCAGAGCCTATGATGGCAAATCATATTCGTAATAATTCATTTGCTTAATTGTTTAAAAATATAATTTTCATCACATTTGCTCGTAAAAGATGGTATTACATGTAGGTGTACTGAAGGACTAAGGCCTATATTGTTCCCGCGGGAGTTATAAATTGTTATAACTCCCGAGGGAGTTATGGTTTTTGTTTTAAAAATATAGTACGCACTCGCAGTTTACTTCAGACTAAGGAGGTTTCAATCCAGCCAAGGTTTTTTGTTGTACGAACAAAACTTGCCTAACAGCAAATTTTATTGTGTATTGAATTAATACGGTACATGTACTGCATTAATATTTATGTTTTACAATTATTTAAGTGTAATTTGCAATAATTTTATTAAAATTATTTTTGAATTATCGTTACAATCTGGCAGTATGGCTTGTCATGTTTCTAAACTAAACGCAGTTCTTAGCATTATCTGTGGTAGACGACACAAAAACAGAAAAAAAGTTATAAAATTATTGGTTAGGTACTATTTAGTTTTGTAACAAAATTACTGTTCGTATTTAAGTTTTATAATATATTACGGTGTTCATTATTCCTGCATAATATTGTTAATTGTTATTTGTTTAATGATAGATGGTAAGATTCTGTGTATATTTGTTTTCTGTTTTAAGCTGATGGCCGTTTTGCCAGTGCTTTTAGTAAATTAAAAAAATATATGCAGAAAAAATTAGCTGTCAATCGTTATCGTTTAATTAGTTGAATGTTTATTTTTGTCTTATGTATTTGTTATTTACTCCCAAATGTGATGAAAAATATTGTGTGTATGGCGGGAAGTAAGGGGATTACAAACTCAGGACATTAAAAGCCCTCCGCCTTCGGCGTCGGGCTTCTAATAGACCTTCGTTAGTAATCCCTTACTTACTACCCTTATGACACAATATACTATTGTATTAAGGCAGTCTGGGGGGTTTCTTGACGGTTCTTCCCCTACAGTAAGCCTTATAGTGCACCGTTGGTAAAGTTAAATAAAATAAACTAATAAAAGCCCTTCTGGCACAAAAATAATTAAATTACAATTCAGGCCTGACTGGCAAAAATAAAACACATTAAATCTTAATACAATCATACAAAGATTCAATATACATACTTTTTAATCTATAATTTGTTTCATTGTAATCCTATTCCTCTATTTTTAGAAACCCAACATCTTAGCTAGCTAGGTGTTCCTAATCCCACTATCAGCCACTCAACTGCTTCAAGACCCTGTCTATGTAGTAGAATAAGTGCGGAGGTTGGAGGATTTAATAACTAATTACAGTCGACTGGCTGGTAGTTAATGGGAGGATAACACTCATCTTGGGCTAATTATTTAGTTCACAAACTCTAATTTTCCTATTTCTTTTACCCAATATATGTCAATGGACTTGAGCTATCTCTTAGTCAACTTAAAGAATCAGGGTAACTATGCATTAACGTATACAAGGATACTAACCGCTAGAAGATCACGCACTGGCCATTAAAGAAAGAGAAACCATATCATTATGAATTAAAAAGAAATAAAAATCTTTATAGAGGGAAGGGGTTTTCTACACGCTGTACAAATTAAATGTCTGAAAAAGATGTAACAAAAAATTAGAAATAAGTGACATAAGTATATTATTATAAGTCACTAACACCATAAATATTATTTCACTTCTCCTGTTCAAAAAGTACGATATTTTAGCTTCGCGAAGTGCCTCCTTTTCCTCCTCCTCCGATATATGTATATTTTTAATTTTCTCGCAGTTGAAGTGAAAAGAGAGTGTGTAACACGTGACTAAAAGCCATTATGACACTCAGCTATGTTTATCCTCGCTCACTTTGTTCGCTCGTCTTAATAATAAGTTCGTGTCATAATGGCTTATTTTAGCCCCTTGTCAAACAATCTACTAAGTATTTGAATTATTTTAACATGTTCCCCGTAACCCGAATGAATACAGGTCACGGCGAACCTCTATTCTAAAGCCCTAAAGTTTTCTATTCAGGTTCGGACAGTGAACATGTTAATCGTTATGCGTACACGTAGGTACATATATATTTCTAATGTGATATGGGCTGTACAAATAGATCCATTCATAAATTGCCCATGCATTGGTCATAATACAGTCAGCAAAAGTAGCTAAGCATTATATTATCACGCTGCAATGATCTGTAGAACCCTTATTTTCGGGATAATAGAGTCCGCGTGCATATCATTTGGAGCACCTGCTGCTGACTGTACCTATGTACGAGTATCATTGCGACATTATCATTATTTCCTACAGGCTGCGAATACTCACACAAACCTACATCATCATCATCATCAACGTGTCCATCCATCCAATATTGAGTAAGGTTTACTTTACATTCACCAAAAATACGAGTAATACCTAAGTAAATCTTCTTTTTGAAACATGCAATAAAATATCGTCATAATGTGCGTTAAAACAGGCTCCGAAGTATCAAGTTTCGGGCGGAAAAATTCGAGAGAACTGTAAAGGAATTTCATACAAAATTGAAGGCTTAGGCCGGGAAGTAATTTGTTTTTAATTTTAATGTAAACATGGCGTCTGTGTTTATGAACAGCTGATATATATATTTTTTTCTAGTGGCTACCCATTCAGCCATCGGACCAACAATATCCGCGTTAATGCCTAGTACACACGAACTGATATTAAGAATACAAATCTGTATGATTCAATGTGTTGATGAATAAATTTAAAATACTGTCATTACTGTCTATACGTAAGTCACCAGAGACCATAGACAATATTTAAAATCCTCTGCCATTATTTTATTTATCATAGAAATTAAGATTCTTATTATCAGGTTGTGTATAATGGCCCTAATATTCGAACACTATACACACGTGGACGACTTATTAAAAAAAATATATAGAGGGATTGGAGCGAAAATTAAAAATACTTTTTTTTAAACATGGCGTCTGTGTTCATGAACTGGCTGAACAGCTGAATTATGGTTTTTTGAGTGGTGTATTCTTTTTTTATTTCATTGCATATGTTTGAGAAAAGCACTATACATGCCTTAGCCGTGAAAAGGGGCTTGCCGGCTTCGTATCACTAGACGGCCTCCTTTACGGTCGGCCGTCTATACCTACTCAGCCGGCAAGCCCTTATTTCCCGGCGTCTGCAGTAATGTACTATTTCTTTCAGACATGTAAAGGGTCACTAGGCGTCAACAATAAAATAAAATAAAAATAGGCATATTATTAAGTGTAGAGAGTCTCCGTGGTGATCATAATTTTACTAATTTTTTAAATAGTATCATATAGTTTAGGTTCAGATATTAAATGTTTACAATGTAGGTATTATAAACACTTTTTTCGGGAACTGTGGTAAAGAATCCTTTTCGTGCGAGACCCATTCGTACTTGGCTAGTTTTTATTTCTACACATCATTACGGATTTATTGAACAACGTACAAGAAATGGTATTACATGAACATGAAATGTTGTCCTACGAGCATTTTACAAGAACAAATTCTGAAGAAAACTTAGATACGTACAAACATTTCACCCTAAGAGGGTTTGGGGTAGACAAGTTACGAGCTGGGTCCCCATCTGGTAGGTAATAAATACCGGAGGAATTTTCTGATTAAATGGATACTATAGATAATGTACCTTACCTACCTGTTCCTAAGAACATGACAAATCAATACTACTTACGTAGTTATCTCATTTTCTGATCCATTTGCGTTCAAAAGACGAATCGTAATTTTCGTGATACTGTGGGGTCTGTGGGGCAATTATCTTGCCGCGATTTTGCCTGTCGCGCGACTCAGCGCAGCGTCACCTGTCTTGCTCGCAAGGTATTGATAGGAAAGTGACGGGTTGTATTGGGCGCGCGACAAGGACTCGCGTGTCACAGTTATGTTAGACGTAGGTACTGACTCGGGTTGAATATAAATTATTAATTTCAGTGGAAATATTTAGGAATATGGGTATATTAATTTATAATCAAACTGATATGAAGATACGAGATCTTAAAATTTTGCTTATACAATACCTAGCTAATAAGTCAGATTTATACATTCACGACTTGGAAAATATTATATTTTTAGTTTTACCTACTTTGATACAAGGAAAGCTAGTAATGTGTAGGTTGAGGTGTAAGGTTTGATTATTTATTTAAACGACTGATACCTCATAACAAATGAACTGTCGTTAACTATGATTTATTTAACAGAGTTCATGGAGTGGGTAATTCAGTTAGGCTTCATTAGTCGCTATTATAAACAAGTTATTTATGACTGGGGAAACTGGGAGCACACACGCAATCCCAAATAAAATCAGCTGTTCCATATATTTCACATGGTTAGCGATGAATAGGGATGCATTTTATTTCACATAATATATAATATAACACAACAAAATAAACAATAACAAAATAAAAATAAGTCTATCTAAATCTAAACTAAGTCTAATAAATTATTTTGTTCTCCCTTCCCCTTCTGCATCACCTATTGTGTGATTTATACTGATCAACTCCACTAACTAAAGGTGGTCTGGAAGAGATCGCTCTTTAGCGATAAGACCGCCTGTTGTCTACCGTTATTAAAATTATTGTTTCTGTTTTCAATTTGTAAACTTTTTTGGTGTGCAATAAAGCATTTTGTATTGTATTGTAGTGTATTGTAAGTCTATTAATGGCCCCCGTGGCATTGTACCAAAGACGCTGGCAGCATTACCTCGCTGTATTGCTATACTAAGACGCTGAGCGAGGAAAGTGCCAGCCCTTTGGTCACCAGTGGTGTCGACGAACCGTTTAGCAAGCTCTTTAAAAATAATTCTAGCGCTTGGACCTCACGGGCCCAGGTTCTCGACACCAAATGCGGTGAAGTGGTATTGAGAGGCGATGAATTAGTTATCAATTAACTTAATAAGATGATTATTCATTGCAATTTTGTGGCTGCTCCCGTAGTGAAAGTTGCTCTTTGTTAATCTCCCCATACATGACTCCTAATTTTTAATATCATATTATATTTGATCCTCGCTAAGAAATGATATCCATTGCCATTGTTATGAAAAAGAAGCAATCCTACAGCTTATAAGGTAAGCATCTAACAATTTTCGTGCAGTGTTTCGTCAATCGTTTTCCAATTACGTTAGGTTATCTCGGAGCGTCTTTGTTTTTAGGAAGCTTTAATCTTTTTATTTTCAATGTTGTGTAAAAGTATTCGTATAATACTTTAAGAAGCTTATTCTCCGCCTTGTTTGTGTTTCGTTTGATGCTGTAATGTCTGTAACATCGTGAATGTAAACCTCCCATCTCGGCACTTCGTTCATTTACATGTTTATGCGTATAGGTACACGTAACGTAAACATTTAGATTTTTCTACAAACTGATTATATTAAATTTAGGGATATTTATGTTTAATCATACATTGTTCGATTTGGAATTTATTAGGAATTGAGTTGGACATTTATTTTTACATTTGTATTTCTCATTAGTTTGCCTAAATGCTTAGAATAAATATCTACGCCTTGATAACTTAAGTAGGTAGTCAGCGCTTTAAAGTGAAGCCAGTATTTTGTGTATTACAAACATTGAGGTATTATTTATTACGTCAATGATTACAAAAGTACATGTTCAAGATAAAAAATAAAATATGGGCCAAGTGCGAGTGGGACTCGCGCACGATGGGTTCCGTACCATTATCTGTAAGTTTGTTGTATGGGAGCCCCCGTTAAATATTTATTATATTTTATTTTTAGTATTTATTGTTATAGCGGCATTAGAAATACATTATCTGTGAAAATTTCAAATGTCTAGACATCTGTACATCTGGTCAGAAATAAAATAAAAAAATACTGATTTCAGATGTTCATTATTTCAAACAAAGTAAATAGCATTTTTCTACTCCAGTACTTTTTTCTGTCATTTATATAGTTACTAACTCTAATATAAAGACATAAATTATGAAAGTCTGTAAAAGTCTATACTCTACTGCTCAAAAACACACTGCTAACCGATGTTATAATGTCGCCAAAAAACCATCACTTAGTACCTCAGATTACATGATGAACAGCAGCATTCAAACAATTTGCAAATTAAAAAAAAAACTTTTGTACTAAGGCATTGGTGCCAACTTAAAAAAGAAGTTTTATCTTCAGTGCATGGATGTTTAGTATAGTGAACGATACCTTTATGCATAAGTTAAATTTTTTTGACAGATGTTTAGTATGGTGATCGTATACCTTTATGTATAAGTTAATATTTTTTTGACAGATGGATGTCAATAAAAAAAAAGTTTATCAGAGACAATTTTTCTTTTTAATTTTGTTGATTCCGAGCGGGAACATTTAATTATTTTCTTTGTTGTTTATTTGCATTTTATTTATGAAATGTCGAGTCGTAGAAAAAGTATTGTATGCAACGTTGTATAAGTAGGTCAAAAAACGCTCGTGGCATCTTTCTTACGATGTTCGCTGCGCTCACATCGTAACCCATGCCACTCGCGTTTTTTGCCCCCTCTTATACAACGGTTGCATAAAATACTATTTCAATGTACGCCGTCCAACATTGACATCGCCTTAGCATTGACATAGCTGTCACTTTACTAAATATCAAATGTTTCGCAATACATTGCTTCTATGAATATTTTTTTTTTAACAGGGTGCCGTAACTAGCTTTTTATGCACCCGGTGCGAGCTTCTCTACTTGCACCCTTTTTTAAGTTTTTGCTCTTTTGTGGTAATTTTTGCGCCCCTCGAAAATCTACGCCAAGGCACCGCTGGCTAGAACTTAAGTTTTTATACTATGTGCTTCACAAGGTGTCTGGGTATAACCTAATTTATTATGTAAAATTAAAAAAATCTAGAGTTTTTATTGAAAATCAGGACATCCAAATATAGTTATACCTATACCTACTACGATTTCTTATTCAAGACCAAAAAAACTACCACAAGGTTGCCAGTACAATAAAATATTGTTACAATAGTAAATTCCTTTATCTTTTTTAAACACGCTAAGATAATTTATTTATTAGTAACTTTAACTCTATGTTTTAACAAAATAGCTAGAAATATTTATTATTACATAATTACGAGAGGAGATAATAAAAACTTAAACATCGGAGATTTTAGGTACAAAATCTGGTATTGTACTTGTAACATTGTGCATTTGGTGCAAGCCAAGAAACCATGGACCTAGTAAATACTATAGTATACCTGGACTGCTCATTGCTTCGTTCGAACGATCCAAGTAAGAAAGCCGCCAAGGGGGCAGTTGGTCCCACTCTGCTGGGGTAACCAAATATTTAGCAATAAAGAGGGACTCATCCTTACTCATTTTTACTACAAGTTTGGCTCGGTTCGTAGACACCTGCCTACTGAGCCGGCGGTCCCGGGTTCGAATCCCGGCCGGGGCAAATATTTGTATGATGAACTTGAATATTTGTGCTTGGGTCATGGTTGTTCTATGTATTTAAGTATATATTTATCTATATAAGTACGTATATCGTCGTCTAGTATAACACAAGCCTTCTTGAGCTTAATTTGGGACTAGATAGATTTGTGTGAGGTTGTCCGATATTTATAAAAAAAATGAAAAAAAATTAAGTCTAAAAATGTATATTGGCTGGCACTGTAGCTAGAATTTATTTTATATACTTACCTATGGAAACTCATAAATAAATATAGTGAATGTTAGCTACTTCTTTTTCTGTTACTTAGTGATGATAAACAAGCAAAGCCACGAACAAACAATATAGAGGGATTAGTGACCGGCGGCGTTTTTGTTTTGTTTTCATAATACCAAGGGTTGTTTACAAAAATAGCATAACTGAATAAACTGGTTGACACCTGCAGTAATCAAAAACGTTCCGCTCAAGGTGTCTACCAGTCTAGCCAATTGTTTCGTAAACATCCTTTTACATATTTTAGTCCTACAGGTCGTACTGTTAATAAACCGCCGAAAATAAACTGAACGGAATTTAAAATTCAAATTTTATATTGTTTTCAATTGAAAAAGTTAGTCATGTAAAATATATTTTAGCATGACGTTCTAGTGGCGAACTCTATATCACCTCGGGGTAAATCCTTTTTTAATCCTCGAGCCGGGCCGTGTTGTTTATTATTATATTTATTATATTTCTATTTTAATAGTATAGATCATTCCATATACCCAGGCCTTATTTCAGTTGAGACTAAACAATGAGAACATTGAGTACGATAAGGTTTATCTTTCATCGACTAATTGCTTTATGAACTAAGCTGTTCAAAAATGCACGTTTCGTTGAAAATTTTATTTCCATCGTCGCCGCCTAATGACGTTCTCAAGTGGAATGGGGTCTTGGTATCCATGTATACTAGTATATTATATTATATACTTATACTATAATATTATAAATGCGAAAGTGTGTCTGTCTGTCTGTCTGTCTGTCTGTCTGTCTGTCTGTCTGTTACCTCTTCACGCTTAAGCCGCTGAATCGATTTTGATGAAATTTGGCATGGAGATAGTTTAATATCCGAGGAAGGACATAGGATAGTTTTCATCCTGGAAATTATCCCTAAAAAGATTGAAAGTGAGTAAGTAATTCATGATGACATTGATGACCCTGTCGGAAATGTAATGATTAGACCAAAAGCACAATTGCTCTTACATTTGCTTAGGCGCTTTAAGTAATCCCTTTTATTCATTAAGGTGATTAGGTGGATATCTATCGTGTTGTACGAGGTTGCTTCCATACTTCCAAGTTCCACGCGGACGTAGTCGCGGGCAAAAGCTAGTATGAAATAAACTTATATTTCTGTTGCTTAACACACCAACGTCTATTAATTTTTAGAATTTTGCTCCACATGGTCCTAGTCTAGTGCAGTAAGAAAGATCTCACATTTTCCGATTATAATGTCCGTTTACGTTAACTTTACATCTGGTAATGACGTGGCATACGAATATTACAATTATGCGGTCCAAACATAAGGGGTTATATAGAAATATCGTAGAGATTTGGTTCTCTACAGTGTCCTACTCAAAACCTTAAAAAATTTAAACGGTTCAACCTGAGCATTTCCTTAACACCTTAGTCGAGAACGAAACCTGTATGGAAAAATGAGCAATGGTTTGTCGTGTTGTCTTGGGCCAAAACAAATGGGCTAAGATTTCGGTCACCCCAGTATGGTCTAGTGCCACCCAGTACCTATTTGCGTGACAGATATTTATTACAGAAAATAACGTTATTGACACTAGCCTACCGACTATACCGACAGTTGCTGACGTCACTGACTACAGTCTGAGAAAAAAGAGTAGAAATTAAAAAGTGGTAATACTGTAGTGTAGTCCCCGTTTTCTTAGATTGATTAGAAAGGAACGACACTACGGTATTGCCACTTTTTTAAAGTTGACACACAGGTATGGCCCTCCGGAATGACAGGTGGACTTTCGTCGTCATCACGCTATGATTGCGCTGGCCCAATATTACAGGGTTCTATGTTACATTTTTAGGGTGGTTAAAATTTGACTTAATGTCGCTAAGACAATGTTCAAATTAGAACTCGTCAAAAGTCAAACATGAACCCTGTAATAATTTAGCCAGCGATTGGTCGGTTGGTTCTGTCAATCCGTTTCTGTGTTGCTCACACCGAGACGTGACGCGACGCGACGATACTGGAAGAGGTCGGTGATTTCGCCCCGCCGCGTCCAACCGCCCCGCAATCTACCTATTGCAAGCGCATGAGAACGACGTATATTTTGTGGGTGCATTATGGAGATCGAGAAGTTAATATGTTTTGTGCAGCGCTACGAATGTTGAAATATACACGAAGACTGGACGGAAATAGTAGAGACAAGTCGTCACGGCGCCCTCAGGCTGCGCCTCGCGGCGTCGCGCGGCTTCGCGAGGCGCAGCGCCGCTCTTACACGCCGCGCGTGCCGGCGATGCACCGCTGCATGCGTCGCGATGCGTCGCTCTACGCCGCGAGGCATCTCGAGGCGAAGCGCTGTGTAGCGCAACGTATTTTGAATTCTCACAATGAAATGTGTCCCTTTTAATGTAGTAAATAAAGTATAATTTTCGAGTCGCTCTATTGAAATGTGCGCGCAGCGTCGCGTCGCGTCGCGTCTCGGTGTGAGCTAACCCAACCGATTCCCTTGTTACCTGTATAAATATCTTAAAATCGTGAGTGTTTTAAAACAATTCTTACAAAAAAAATTGACAAATAACATTGACACATGACAACTGTAATGAATAAATGCATATTTTTTTGTACCACTTGCACTGGCCGCTAACACTGATTATTGCGTTAGAAAGTCCCTCTATTCGGAGTGTCATCCCTTGTTGTACCATGGTGGTTCACGCTTATCAAAAAACTTTACAATGAAAAACAGACGTATGTCATGAGATAATAAAATCTGTTCAACTTCGTAACACGACGCTCCATCCAAGTTAATGTTTTAAACCTTCGCTTCCATGACCTAAACTTGTTACGTAAAGTAAATATATTTCAGCCTGAAGATCCTGGAATGGGACAACGTAATTCTTTTCTCGAGACTGAAATGTAATTAAACATCATCCAAGTGGCGTGTGGAAATTGCTTTCTTGAACACTTTTTAGGGTACCGTACTCAAATTCTCACGGGAGCCCTGTCAGTAAGGCTTAGTATCAAGTTCCCGTCAAGGATCCTATCTTTCAAAGCATAATAGGTAGAGACTTAAAACTTTCACATAATGTGTATATGACGGCCGCGATAGCAACTTTAGGTATGTTGTTATAGCAGCCGTAAAAATAAAATAAAAGTATAAATTGAAGCAATTTTCATACCAAAAACATGTTTATATTTTTCATAGCTTTTTAACTAACTACGTTTTAGCTCTAAAGGTTAAATGGTGGTTCTAAACTTAATTTTTAGGGTTCCGTACCCGAAGGGTAATACGAACGGGACCCTATTACTGAGACTTCGCTGTCCGTCCTTCCGTCCGTCCGTCCGTCCGTCCGTCTGTCTGTCACCAGGCTTTATCTCAAGAACGGTGATAGCTAGACAGTTGAAATTTTCACAGATGATGTATTTCTATTGCCGCTATATTCATAAAACGTAAGTTACATAAGACTCCTACTATATCAGCAAAAAAAATACATATAAATAAAAGATAAGTAAAATATAAAAAAAGAAAAACCTGTTTATTTCCACATTTTTCACTTCATTATAATGGGTACGGGACCCTTTGTGGACAAGTCCGTCGCATTTGGTTTTCTTGTTATCTGAGCAGCTGAGTTGGAGATTGTGGATTAACCCCGGTTAAGAATCGGGACAATTCGCTGGATCGACAAGAAAATAGCCACGCTCTTTAAACATTGACTTAATTTCTGCTACCTGAACCGAACTTGGAGATTTTAACGAGTCTGCATAATATATACTTAGTTAATAAACTGTGTGGTCAGAAAAGTTCATATTATTACTTCTTCGTACGTCTTTACCAAACTTTGAATAAAAAGAAGGCCAAAGAAGGTTTAAGGCTTGTTAAACTAAGCAATGCTTTGTATTATGGATACTAGACGACGATATATACATAATATATAAATACTTAATACAGATAACATTCATGACCCAGTAACAATATTCCAGTTCATTTCACAAATATTTATTACCCTTGCCGGGATTCGAACCTAGGACCGGCCCGGCGGCATGATGATGTCTTCCTGATCGATCTCAGTCACAGTGACTGTGTAAATCAGGAGTAAGTCATATTGCGATAAGGTACGAGTCTGATGCGCTCTCTGATGCCTTGCATACCCGACTTTTGCGGTTAAGGTACGAGCACACCACACGGTGGGCAGATCAGCACCACACCAACAAAGTTATAAAATATGGCCGCTTGTAGACGGGCCCTAATTGCGTCGCGTTTCCAATCAAGCTCAACCCGACGCTCAGCCTCAAAGTCGTCAACTTGTTGGTTCGTGAGACGTCTCCACTCGGAAGAATGATTCATTAATGGTTAACGCATTCACAGCCAGGGGGCGTGGTCTAGGAACAAAATCATGTGTATGATGACAGTGATCGCATATTATATGCGTTGCCGGCAGTCAATGTGTTAACCTAGCTATCTAACTTCCAAACATTACTCACCTAAGTTACTTCTATCTACGATCTTGCAATTCAATTTGAAGTTACAGTTGCTGATTAGAATTAGAATCCATACTTATATTATAAATGCGAAAGTGTGTCTGTCTGTCTGTTACCTCTTCACGCTTAAACCTCTGAATCGATTTTGATGAAATTTGGCATAGAGATAGCTTAAGATACGAGGAAGGACATCTGACATAAGATAGTTTTCATCCTGGAAATTATACCTAAAAAGATTGAAAAGTGAGTGAACATTTCTGTTGGGGTGCGGTGACCCTGTAGGAAAATGTAATTGTTAGACCAAAAGCACAATTGCTCTTACATTTGCTTAGGCGCTTTTATTAATCCATTTTATCAAGTTCCACGCGTACCTATTAGTCGCGGGCAAAAGCTAGTATTCATAATATCTGGAAACTGGGACAGTTGAGACGAAGATGCAGTGCGATTTGAAAATTATGATTATTTAGACCCCAGTGATGTGGCGACATCCGCGGTAAGGTAAGGGCAAGTCGCAATACCTATATTTGGCTTAAATACTTATTGTGTCAGTTAAAAAACAGTAGAATCCAGCAGCCAAAAAAAAGGTCTACCACTTTCCTATTTTATTTCACGAGTAAATTAAGGTCCGGAAGTGGTATATACGTATATCACTTTCTTGGCTCCGAGCGAATGAATCGCGCGGTTTTTAAACGTCATTGTTGTCTCATCTCATGATTATTATCATGTAAGTATTGTGTTACCATAAGTGAACGAAAGAACAAGAAGCTATAATTATGATCAAACTAGGATAAGACTCCGCAAAAACCCAATTTGACTTGCTCATCCCCTAATACAGGGCCTGTATTTCAACTTTAAATTGAATCTGAGTAAACTAACAAACCGAATCAAGAATCGTTTCTGTCAACGGTAAGTATTTGTATCCAATCGTCAGGCGTAATAAGAGACGACTTTCCTAAGGCTGTAAATTTGATTTTAATCAAGACGCAATGTTTTTCAGAAGCCGTCTCTGGAATTCGTAAGGCCCGAAAATGTTGATAAATATAATTAGGAGCCTACTCAGATTAATGTCTACAGGTTCTGCTCTATTTCGAAGTGAAATAATGAGTTAACAGCCACGTTTGAATCTTAAAGTAGAAACTCAGGTATTTTTAGGACAATAGAGAGATAACATTTTTTTTGTAACAATTTCGATTTGTTCCTGATTCGTCATATTTCTGATTGGTCATATTCCTTATCTGACACGTTCCTGTAGTCTGGCTAATGAAATATTACTCAAAGTTTTGGTGGGAAACTTAAAAAGTCTACGGCATGTCACACTTTGTGTAGTAGGAATTATAGTTTTGATACTAGAAAATATTTTTGATTTTCTATACACACGTAAGGTACCTAAGGAAATAAGTTAAATATATGTTGACGTGCACTCATAGTCAGCTCACATAATTTCTACCATATTGTACAGTACAGTCAACGACAAACCCATATATTTACACTTTCTAACCATATACTAGACAAAAAATGTAATGTAGTGTAAATAAGAGCCTAGCTCACCTATAGGTACTATATTAATCCATCACCAGAAAAAAAATACATAAGTACTATGCCAAATTCCAACTCCATCGGAGTTAACAAGTACTTACATAAAGTATCAAAATTATTTATAGAGGACGAGCGCATATGAATCATATGCGCTCGTCCTCTATGATATGACGCGTTAGGAATATGACCAGTTAGGAACGTGTCGAATAAGGAATATGAATATGACCAATCAGTAATATGACGAATCAGGAACAAATCACAAACTCTTGCATAACACAAACTCCTTAAAGGCCTTATTCCTTAGAACATAGCAATCTCATGCTTTAATTGCGTGCAATCGAAAATATGTTGAAAAAACCAGTTATCTGTGTGAATTTTGTCAATTTCGAGTAGTTTTTGAAACAAAAATTATCAATGAAAAATTCAATCTGTAACTAACTAACATTCTTAACAACGATTTTGACCGGGGTATGTTTGAATTATGTATGAGATTTATTAAAAAAAAATGCAGTTTTTATTAAATCTAAAATCGACGCCATGGTTCCTATTGTTCCTAAGAACAGATTTCCCTATCTCTTATAGTTTTCGTTTTCTCGCTACTGACCCATTTGGATTGATCACCCTGTATACCATGGAGAAAAATGTCTAAAACAATCAGCATTTTAATAAAAGGAATAAGGCCTCTTAAGTAATATAAACTTACGGCACCTATCTTTCTGTTTTAATAAGACTCGTCCTAATTTTAGGATAATAATTATAGAATAAGAATACTTACTTAACTATACTTTCCTAATTTTATTTAATATTCGTCAAGAAAATTGCCCAACACAGAGATTGTCTATCCCTGTTTTAGAAAGATGTCTTTTACGATATGAGTAGGTTTTGTTTTTGTGGTTTCACCGTAAGAAGTAAAAGGTTTCTTCAAGGTCGCCATTTACAATCAAGAATCCTTGCTTAAGCATGAAGGTTAAGTAGTTCGCAATCTAAGTATTGTATGCTAGGGTAGTTTTAATTACGCGAGCAGTAACGACGTTCCGCCTTGTCTTAGCATTCATGGTGCTGCCCTAGAGCCTTGTTTAATTAAGAACGGCACGAGATCAGAAGCTTAGTGCACGACCAATCCACACGAGCCTTCAAATTAAGGAGACTCACGATAATCCCTGGGCACAAAATAAATTACCGATGGAATCTCATTTGACGGTCGGCACGGATGATAATGTTGATCGTTGATTTGGCGGAATGCGGAATTGCGGATTGCTTTTTGATGCCGGGGTGAGATTGTTGGCGTTTGTCTGTATGCATTACCGTATCAGTAGAAAGAGACAAAAAATCGATGTAGGTAATTATCGAACAAGCTCACAAAATTTCATGTGAAACGGTCCAGAAATGCGACCTGTAGACGAGAACATTTGGAAATCTGGACTGGACAAACAGATAGGTATAGGTATATATCTTATGAAAGCATTTTTGCCCAAGCTGAAACGTCCACGCTTCGCTAGCTGGGGCAAAACATAAAAACACTCTCAAACCCGTTCCAGACCTTCCGATCCTAATTATCGGATGAAATCGGATAATGTGTAGTAGTTGTAATAGATCCTAAAAATTACACTACACAATATCCGATTTCATCCGATAAATCGGATCGGATCGGGTAGGATCGGAAGTCTGGAACGGGTTTTATTATTATTTTATTTTACTTATTTATTTGTAAGTAAGAGTAACGCAAAAACTGCATTTGGGCGACATCTAGAGGAAAGCGATTACAACTTACACTCGCTTCTTTTTAAATCAGTGCGAGTAGTTCAACAAAATATCAACAGATGTCGGATGTGTATCGCTATAAGTTATAAAATGGTTTTTTAGCATCATTAACTGTATTTTTATCAAATTGATGAACAAAGTATTTAATTGTCCTTTCGATATATATTTATGAAATAGATTAACAAAGAATATTAAAAGAAAGGAACTTATCCTTGAACGCAATCGAAAGAGATAGTAAATCTATGTTTGTCTATGGCGCGTCAAAATGGCTGATTTCTGTGATGTCCGATTGGGGTTTTCGGGGTTTTCTAGTCTTTGTTTACTTTAAAACACAATAAATGTTTACAGTTTTTGACTCTAATGTGACGTAATAAAATGTTAATAGGTATACAAACTTTGGACTGGTGTTTGTATTCAAACAAGTGTGTGATTTGACGAAACGATTGGTGCCAATCTCACCTTGTAAAGAGAAAATGGGGAACTGTTTTAGTAGTACAGGAGAAAAGGATCCTAAAACTAAAATCGACAGGGCGAATCCTCACGAAGAGGATGCCAGACCGTTCCAAACGCCCGTGCCGACTCCGCCCCCGGACCCAAGGTCCACCGTGAACCAAGGACCAGACACAAACGAGGTGGTTCCCACCCGTATTTTTGTCGCCCTATATGATTACGACGCTAGAACTGATGAGGACTTAAGCTTTAGAAAGGGCGAGCATTTGGAAATCCTGAATGATACTCAAGGCGACTGGTGGCTGGCTAGGAGCAAGAAAACAAAACAAGAAGGATACATTCCATCAAACTATGTCGCCCGTTTGCAGTCCATAGAGGCCGAACCGTGAGTAATAGTTAGATAGCACTCTTATCTATACAATTATGAAATCGTTTTAGCAACTGGGCATGTATAACCTAGACAGCTGCATATATTAATTTGGCATTCTAATTGTATGTTAAACAGCTGTTGCCATATTTACCAATAGTAATTATTAGCTCCCTAATTTTTAGGTATGAAATCAAACTTGTTTACTTTGTATGTGTGGCCATTGTATACAGTGTGAAGACCTTATTGCATTAGTATGAGAAGTGAAAGCACAATTGGAATGTTCACATTATTATGTGCACTCACTGTTAACAGAGTATGAACAAAATGCAGAAAGTTATTTAATTGTTACACAAGAATCACACGTCTCTGCTTCGCATGCAGAGTACATTCGTTTTCGATACTCATATAAATTGATTAGATGAACAGTTTCTGTTACTAATGTTATTGTTATAAAAAAAAAAATTATGTTACATATACAGGAATATCTAGTGTGCTATTATGCAATAATAGAATATGTATTAATATATATAAAGTGTAATGTTTTTGTGCTTGTAGACCAATTAATTATCACCATACCTAGGATAACTCGGGGCACCTATACAAAAGTGACGTAGCAAAATATTTTATCGACAAAAAAATATATCGATGTTACTGTCAACATCTAAATATCATCGACATAAATAAATATAACTTTATTTCTCCACATTTTCAAATAAAAAAATAAACATATTAAAACGTGTATTTACTTGTTAATTTTAAAAGAATTTTCATAATATACGTAAATTGACATTTTGATTGAAATGACATCCTCATACTTTTATAATCTTAATTTAAGAGGCTCGATATCAGATCCGATATGACATCGAACCTCTTTATAGTAATCCAGAATGTTCATTGAGCACATGTATTAATTTAATTACATCGATATCTTTTTTATCGATATCCTATCCCTAGAACGTGCCCCGAGTTATCCTAGGTATGATTATCACTGCATCAATATTTGACTCAACTGTATTATAAAATTTTGAGTTGGGCTCTATTTATATAATAAAATAAGAGCGGTGCCAGGTAGCCGTAGTTACCAAAAGCAATTGAGAGGATAGAGATAGTGGTAATTGGAATAAAAATTAAAATAATACTGAAACAAAGTTCAAACTCCCTTTTGTTATAGGTATGACATTTTGTGAAAGTAATAGTGTTAATATTTTTATAAAACAAATACTGATATTTCTCTTCTTGCATTTAAAATGCTATATGAACCCCCACAGTGGTATCTAACTCCAGCATTGTCTTGGCAATGCAGTGGCAATTTCAGCTATTATCCTAGGTTCTTTTGAGCTACATGTCTATTTTAACATGCTTTAGATATTTTTTTTATTTTATATATGTATTTAAAATTAAAAGGGCTAATTCAGAATTAATAAAATTAATTTAAAGCCAAATAAATAGAGCCAGTCAAATATTGGCAACACAACACCTCTGGTATAACTCTATCATACAAGAAATGAAAAAAGACGGACAAAAAGCTTAACCAAAGCTTGATGGTCAAACAAAACAACTAAAAAACCCGGACACTTGGCAAACCTTGTTGCAGCTACATGTGCTAGCTCTGCTGTAACCAACTACCAATAGGTTATTTTTAACAGTCACATCATTTTAACTTTTCTTCGTTCGGAAAACAGTACCTCATGCGATGATGACTAATTGCTTAAGTATTTCGTCATAAAATTATTTAGAATTATGGAGTATCTTATAAATATTTACAATGAAAATTGTTTGTTGATCACTTTTAATATATTTATTTCCTTCTATGTATGAATTTAATTACTAAATTTATAATGAAATTTTTGATTATTTTGCATTATATTAAGTTAAGAATATTAACTTAACATATTTTAATACTTATCATAAACTGAAATTAGTCATTAGAAATCGAGTTTGTACAAGTAGTGATTTAGAAGAATGATAAATAATCCTCCAGTCGGAGTGGGAAGAAGTAGCCCAAGACCGAGACATTAATACATCCATAACATTTCTATGACCCATAGTATTACTGGTCAAATCAATGTTGAGATCATGCTCATTGTTATCATACAGTTTTATTTTAAAATAGTTGAGTATTTTATTATATAAATACACATATCCTTTAGGGTGTTGCTTATATGGCGAAAAAAGGAAAAAAACTGATATCTTAAAGTCTCACCCCCCCATTTTGTTCTACGACCCCTATTAACGGATGCTAGTTTTTTTGCTTTTTTTTTTAAACCAATTTTAGGGGTCGCTACCAGCTGTCAAAGTTTTGAAAAAACAATAAAAACATGTTCAAATAAACAGATATAATTTACATACATTCTTATTAAAATTAATTAAAATTATGATAATTAAGTAAAAGAAAATTAAAATTTAAATTTTTATGACACTAAAGTAGATTTTTTCGCATTAGGGTGCAGTGCACTCTAAACTCGACCGATTGCTTATCTTAACGCGGCCTTCCGGGGGGCGAGGGGTGTGTATCGATCAAGGGGGATTCCCAAGCAATCGACAAACGTTATAGAAGTAAAATAAATATAAAATAGTGACTGGCAAGCTTGTCATATTGACACCTAAATTATGTTTTTTCCAAAACTTTATCAAGCGGTAGCGACCTCTAAAATTGATTTAAGAAAAAAAAAAAAAACTAGCATCCGTTAATCAGGGTACTATAACATAATGGCGGAGTGAGACAATGACTTTTTGAAAGTTAATTTTTAAGCAACACCCTAATATCCTTCCCAATAAAAATCATATTAATGATTTAAATAACTGTTTTAAGTAAAAAGTTACAGCCAAGCTCTTGTTTCCAATACCATATACAAGGGCGTTCAAACGTTTACATTTAATAGCATATTTACTGATTTAGTGTTAGGGTTCCGTAGTCAACTAGGAACCCTTATAGTTTCGCCATGTCCGTCTGTCCATCTGCCTGTCTGTCCGTCCGTCCGCAGCTTAGCTCCGTGATCATTAGTACTAGAAAGCTGAAATTTGGTATGAGTATGTGTATGTATCACGCTGACAAAACGGTAAAATAAAAAGTAAAGAAAAAAAATTTTTTTTGGGTACCTCGATCACCTAAAGTGGGGGTGTTTTTTTTTTTTTTCGTTTTAACACTAGTGTGTGGGTTGTCGTTAAATGGGTCTTTTAAAAATAATAGGGGTCTCCTAACATTATTTTTTGATAAAGTCAGCAGTTTTGTAAATATTCGCTCCGAAAATAAAAAAATAGCATAGAAAATAAAAAGTAAGTTGACTTCCAGAAGGTAATGAGTAATTACAGTTACTTTGACGTTTACAACCTTTTTATAGAGCTCTCGTAGCGTAGCTCGCCCCCTCGGGCGGGCTTAAAACAGCGGTCTATTGTGAAGGATGAGCACCTACGGAACCCTACACTGAGCGTGGCCCGACATGCTCTTGGCCGGTTTTTTTTTATATAATTGAAAAAGTACCTATACAATGATGATTATATAAAACTTAGTTTCCAGATTGAAGCAAATAAGAGCGCCTGGCAATGTAAAGTCAGCTACATTCGAAGCTGACAATTTGACATGAAACCTACTTTTGATACTGATCGTACCAGGGCGTCGCGGCCCACACTTTGGGAATCCCTGCCCTTTGAGCATGTCAACGGTGGCATAAAGTGAATAATACTCTCCGTATTTAACCTCTGACGCGAAATTCATTATTTACCAGCACAACCTTATTTCGCCGCTCCATTGCATATTTATGAGCGTCATATATTTTGTCACATAACTGACATAACTAATGATGCATTTCCGACCTAAAGAGCTTATCCAAGCGTCTGGCGCCAGGGATTTATAAATTAATTATCAAACCATTAAAATAATGTTATGATATATAATTTAATAAACTGCAAGTTTCGAAATACCTACAGCATTTAACCTACTTTGAGATTCTTGTAAGGCATCGGTAACTTCTGCATTACTATTTTCCGAATCGAACTAATCGTTATAGTTTTATGTCTGTTTCGCTTTATAAATCATAAGTGAGTGAGAATATATATAGCAGTTGAGACATCAAATCTACCTCCAGGATTACCTATTGACGTACTCAATTCCAAGGCAATAGTGCCTTGGAATTTAGTATGTCCATATGTAATGTTCATGTACTGACAATACTTTTAGAACCTTAAATATACACAAATACTAAAAACGATACAGGATAAAGTTTTGCAGCATATAAAATTTAAGAGTAGCCACTGTAAACAAAACTTTAGTACTGTACTTATCGAGCTTTATTTCACGGAGAACCCTCAATTCGTCGTTAGTTTCCAAGGTTCGATATAATATCTAATTTATATCATAGTAAAATAAACTGGACTCTACATACCTATGTTAAATTTCCGGCGTAGTTAACCTATTGACCGCCAAGCGGTCTAGCAATTTACCGTGCCACTGACGCCAGAGTAAAAAAAAAAGATGTGCCCCAAAATCAACAGGGATTGAAAAATACTTGTAGCGGTTAGAATTACAAAGTTTTTGATCATTGAAATTTGGACGGCTGTGGCCGACGTGGCGTCAGGGGCACGATTTTTTGTTGACGGCCACAGCCGACTGTGGCGCTCAAAAGGTTAAACACTATGTTTAAATATCAATAACAACTCATTAAAAGTGAAACATAGAACCCTACCTAATAGAAATAGAGCAAGCAATATGCAGATAGGCCTAAGCATCCTTAATCGTTAACATTGAATAAAAAAATTACAACCGAGTTCAGAAGCAAATGGTAAACGAGTTGCCCAATCCGCGGCCATCCATTAGAAGCGGATTCATTTTCAGCATTGTGCAAAACCAACAAAGCCTCTGATTTCCGCCGGCCACTTCCCTTCGTGCACGAACAGTGTAGGAAACCTTGACATTGACAATATTTATTCTGAAATAGATGTTGAACATTGATCCAGTTCGAGTTGACGAAGATCACGATAGGTTTACCTATAATATTCAAAGATACTTTGTTCTAGGATCCCGTCAGCAGATCTTAACATGATGTGAGTTCGACCAACTAGAAGGAATATAAAAAAAAACCGAATCGATCCTTCAATTTACGAGGATAATCATAATCAGTTAGATGGTACGGCCAGCATCATCATCATCATCAAAATAATGTAATTCAAATAGAGAAGACACTTTGTCAGTTTATCATGCCTATTATCATTTTTAACGGAACTTACGATTACAAATACCGGCGGTTTCAAACAACCGACTCTTATTCTGCAATAGATTTTCCTCATTTCACATTTCTTGAGGTAAGTCCACAGCTTTATAATAATATATGCAGATGCAATCCAACGCCGGAGCCACCGCAGCGGAGTTGTCGAAGTAAACCATATACCAAATACGAATAAAATCTGTAGGTACGGAGTATGCGGGAATTGAATATGGTTTTTTTTTTTGTGACAACAAGACCTTGTGAGGTACGTAGTTCTTCGTAGGCAATAAAAGTTATGTTACCTAGCGGTTATTATGCCACGGAATTATCGTTTCCAGAAAAACATCATGACTAGGTACTACTTGCAGTTGCAGTAATAGTCCTCTAAATGTTTAATTTTATGACCGGTTTTTATTTACGAAGTTTTCCATCGATTCGTTTTTATAATTTTTCCTCTATTTATTGCCCTTTCCTTGAAGGCGCGATTATTACTTTGGCATCTGTATGTTTAAAAATACCGCATACATTAACTCCCAGTTATGATCGCATACCGTCATAGTCGCATGCGGTTATTTGATGAAACGAAGATTCGATAGATGGCGCTCGTCATCAGTATTTTGTAGCATGTTCAGAATAGGGTATCAGCTTAAAGTCCGGACAAAATAAACATTTACACGAAACAACCACAACAACCTTTCCTAGAACACCCTAAACATTTCCTTTTAGATGGGGATACAGAAAGTCCCCATCGTATATATATATATATATATATATATATATTTTATATATATATATATATATATACTAAGCCAACAGTCGTACTTTCTGTATATATATATAGTCTTTATTATTCAGCAGCACATTTCTGAAGCGATCATGACCTAGCGGGATAACTAACTCAATGAAAAGAAAACTTATTATTTTCAAAAATGGTCGGGAATGTTGACTATGATAAAAAATCAGGACGCGAAGTTCATAGTTTATGGCAACAATTTTTTAACCAATGGAAACCCACTATAATGACATCAGTTTAAATACCTGTCAGTTCCACTATGTTAACCTCGTAATATTATTTAATGGAATGCACTCTTTTTCAGACTGTTATTCGTGTAGTAAATACGTGTACACTTTACTTATAATCTTACGTTCACGACTGTGAATGGTTTTCGGCATTTTGTTTGCATAATTTGAAATATTTGTCTTTTAAAGAAAGTACCACGAATGACATTGACATTGTTGACAAACCATCATAAAATCATTGCCAGTGTAAGAAATTAGTTCCAGTGAAATTCCGCAATAGTGCGCATCCTCATATATTTCTGGTCAGGCTTTACTTTATTTGTCAAGATACATACTTTAAAAAAAGTTAAAACGCTTTAGTTGTTGGCTACGACTTATCGCAACTTTTTAGCTGCCTCAAATAGCTTATGGCGTTTTGGGCAGAAAAGTACACTTCTATACTTTTTTATTAAAAGATATAAAGGATTATTTTATTTTCTTGCATTTTGTACTATTGCTTGCCACTAAACAATCTATTAGTATTAGGACTTATTTAATAAGAATTGAAGTAACCTCAATGAAATGACAATGAAGTATTAATTACTATGATAATAAAGTGCATCGCGTTTCGCACGCATTCCACGCGGTCTGAATAAACGGGGTCAGCGACAAACACGCTTACTGTTCATCAAATTTGCATTTGAACGTAATAAGGAGTTCAAATTGAACGTGAATACTATACTTAACACATGAGAAAAAAAACACGGGACCATACTCCGAAGTTACAATTGTCCGAATGCATCACTATTCCGAATTTTCATAATTCCGAAAACCTTTCCTAACCTAACCTAATTATATTGTATAATATGTACACCACTCACAGCAAATATGATCGTTTGACGTGATAGCGCGATCGGTATTATGAAAATTCGTAATAAATTAATAATTGATGGTTTCGTTTCGAGTAAATGAAGTTTCGCAATTTTTGGGTGTTTCGACCAAACATTCTAACAATTTGCAGGCAAATTATAACATAATTAAAACTCATGCGAAAAACGACATCTTTGTTGGGAGAGCGCCAGTATTGTCAAATCGTAGTCCTAATTAAGGTCGGACTAATCACACTAACATTATTAAGGCGGAAGAAGTGTATTTGTATGATTGTTACTTATTCACGCTCAAACAGTTAGACCAATTTTGATAAAATTTGGCACGGAGATAGCTAGCACCCTGGTAATCCACACATAGGCTACTTTTTATCCCGTGAAATTGTGGTGTTCACTCCGCGGGGCGGAGCTATTAGGTACTATAAATTAATGGATTGTCATCAGGCAAGTTACTCCTCGCTGAGTCTAAACCAATTGTTTGCGTAGCAGCTTCTGTTGCTATCTTTACATGTTTTAGGATATAGGTATGGTTTATATTCGCGTTATGGGATTGTTTTTTTCATTCATTATCTGATAAAGTAAAGTTCAAGAACTTTTGCTAAAAAAGTACAGACAAGTTCCGACAGAGACAAAAACCTTTAAATAGTTTTCATGGCTCAAGTCACATCAACAGGCCCAGCTAATCCTTTACATGCCATGAGAAGGCAAATATCCAGCTCCTTGCAAATCGGTGAGCTTGCAGGAAAGCGGCTCCTAGGCAAACACGCAAATTGTAAGACAAACATCAAAACGTGCGGGTTTCCTTTGCTTTGTATCCTCGATCTTGCCGCCTCGCTAATGCTTGACTAAAGGTTGCATGCGTAACGGGACGGCGCAGGGATGAGAAACTAATGTTGTTTTTATTTTAAAGGTTATATACTTGGGATCCCTTTGTTAGGTATGATTACTAAAAGTTATAAGGTATTGTTTGGTATAATTCTGAAGCCATTTACTTTACAGGAAAATTGCAAAGCTCAAACAGTAGAACTCATCAGGTATGGTTAGGTTAATATTAAATAACAATCTTGAAAAATTTACAGTGTGAGAAAAATCTCATTATGACTATACAAAATTTGCAAATCATTACATTGGCTATAAATTGTATACAAGTTAATATGGAACCTGAATACTAACACGTACTTAGATAATAGCATAAGTCAGTTCAAAACTACATCCACCCTCTGGTTTAAAACGTGATGAATAGCACCCAGAACAAATTATACCGTTATTAGAGTCACTTAAGTTAGACATCTATTCCTGTTTTTCGGTTATACTTTGCACATTCCTTTGATTTATTTATATTTATTCAACTTAAGTAAGCTCTGAGCAAAGGCCTCTATCATTTCTTTATGTAACGCAATTTCTACGTCTATTATAAATCTTTAAAACATCGTAAATGCTAGTTTTACCGCAAGTATTGTATAAAAAACAACATTAACATGTTTTGTACCCAAATTTCGTTAGTTACTATTTTGACACAACATCAGTACAGTACATTAAACATGTTACACGATTTTTTGACTACGTAGGTATACATTATGCAAAATGAAACGAGATCAGATTGCAGATCGAAAAGTATTTCGAATAGTGAACTAACCACTATCGCCTTAAGAAATTAAAGAAGCTGTCACCCTGCTCGCTGGGCGTAAAAACCACTCAAACCGTACGTAATCGAAATAACATTCGGTTTACATCCGTGCGGCGGTTTTAGAGGTCGAGATTCAATTTTATTTAACTATAATCTGCTCCCTTGTCCTGATGAGAGTGACGAGGGAGAAGGCCACAAAATGGACCAGAAAAGTAACTCAATATTAATTAAGAGAGGAGAACATTCCCATGTTTCATGTCCTCCCGGATGACCTTCCAAAAAAGTGGAGAAGAATATCCAATTGAAAACATTGGAAGGAGTTAGTTAGAGGAAGCCTATCTCGAAAGACGGCCTGACGCGTAGTCAGTGAAAAAAGTTCGGAAGCGAGCTTTCAGATTGCGATTCGGGTTTGTTAAAAAATAATATTGCTTAGCTAATCCACGAAATAAACATATTTCCGCGAAATATACTTATTGTTTCGCGGATTAGCAAAGCAATGTTATTATTTTATTAATATGGATTTCCGCAAAGTAACGCCTGTTTCAATTAATTGATTCGGGTTTGGGTCAAAATGAGAGGTTCTTATTTGGATTGGTGTAAGAGCGAGCGAGACAGGTATAAAACGCGAATCTGATTCTGACAGCTCACGCACTGTACTTGGTTCTCCCACGGTATAATGAGCTACAACCAAGCCCTTTGTACTACGGTGTGCAAACACAAAAAACGTATTTAAATGTTATTCCCTCTCATTTACTGGATAAAATTTAGTCGAGGTGTATTCTGATTCGTCAGAACCTATCTATTGCTCTTTCCTGTACGGTACAATTTGTTGACTAGGTTTTGTTTCTATACATAAATACGTAAAAAGCATTAATAGCTGATATGCCGCGTTTTAAGTTAAGTTTTTATATTTAAAAATAGATGATATTTTAGTTACCTTCCAGTCCTCGAGGGTAGCTATAGTTTTTCTACCAATTGAAAACTTCATGGTGGCAATCTGTACTACTTCACGAATAAGTCCAGGATCTTGAATACGAAAAAGTCACAACCCTATTTCATAGCTTGTTTAACGGACCCATGACTGACTACTTGGCGATTTGAATAAAACCATCTAACTAACAGAGCAAACATCTTATGGATCTTAAGTATTAGAAAACACAACGGCCGGTAACGTTAACTCAAGGTATAACTAGGTACTAAGTAAATTACTGCTCTATTGTTAGCGTAATAGCGTAATTACTTTCCCAGTTCTAGGTTACGCGAAATTTTCTCTGACCAAGACTCGCGCATAATAGATTTGACCGTTGTACCTGGCACTCCGAACTAGGCATACTTAGTACATTATTTACCACACGAAATGTACATACGGTCAGCATGGGAAGTAGCTAATCATTTTACTGCTGGCTTGTGTCAAATGGCATATTAAAACTGTAAGCTACTTTTTATGCTGACCTTACATTTCGTTTGGTAAATACTCGGCCACGCACCCTCTTATTCACATAAATAGTCTGTTAAAAGTGTCGCTTCCTTGCGAATTGCGATGAACTATTTAGTAGGTATTCTATGATGGTATAATGTTTACTCAAATGTCTGTAGGATTTGTTCGATAATTTTCACAAAATCGTTTTTTAATAGTAGCGAATTTTCGCATCGCGTTTTTTTCATGATCGCCAATTTTATTATTCGTCTTTCTTCATACTGTAGCGATTTTTCATGAAGCGTTTTATAATAGTCGCGTTTAGTTTTTTCGCTTATTTTACGAATAGATTATTTTTTCAGTCGCATATATTTTTAGCAGCATTAGGCAACATAAGCCTTATGTCGCGGTCTGTCCTTCGGGCATCTGAAGACACCTAACGAACCTAACCTACCTATAGTACCTATTAATGTGTAATAATGTGGACACGACGGGAGGTAATGATTTGTTAGAATAGACATGTTGACTAATTTTTTTTGAGCATGTCAATCGATTCTATTTTTTATTGTGATCAAATGTCTATATGGGACTGACTACACTTAAATTGCTCTAAAAGTCAGAAATGACCGTCAAAGTTCAACATTTCTACGTAGCGCTAAAAACGCTCCATACAAAACGCGTCAGGCTAGTGACGTCACAGGCCGGTATAGGTACCAATAATTGTATGGAAAAATTAAGAAATTTGGCATTTTCACCATGAAAAAGTGCGTTTAAGTTCATAGTTGTCATACAATTATTGTTTCGTAAAATTATGAGGATTCTGAAAACATTTACAAAATTTATTTGGGATTAAAAAAAAAATCATAAAATTTGCGTACCTTTGAAGTCACGTATTTCCAAAAAAGATACATGTTTCTGGATTTTTTTTCTTTGTTTCGTGATATATTTAGCTAATTTTATTCATATAACTACAGTACGCTGTAGAATTCAACATCAGTCAAATAGCCTATTATGATTTCGAGTAAAATATATGTTAAACCGCACTATATTATACTGTATATTATACTGATAATATTTGCTAATCATAAAATAATCTACTGGTAAAAAAAGCGAAAAAAATAAACGCGAACATTATAATATAAAACGCTTCGTGAAAAATCGCTACATGAGGAAAGACGAACAATAAAATTGGCGATCATGAAAAAACGCGATGTGAAAATTCGCTGCTATGAAAACACGATTTTGTGAAAATTTGCGAACAAACCGTCTGTAGCAATATGGTCAGTAACTTATGCCGGTGATGAAGTTATTTAGTATGTAACTGTGTCTAATCATAATATCCTTTATGTAACAACAAAGTTAAAAGTATCATTCTTTTGTAACATTTAAAAATAAAACGCTGACAACACGTTCCTCCTTTAATGCGAAATAAACATCCGGCTGTTTATCCGCAAAACCAACAGGAAGTACCTATTAAAAGAAACGCAACCTACTGATGGAAAATAACAAATCGGTTAAGATCTCCGTACAACTAATTACAACTCTTAGGGTGATTGTAATTATGTATTAACCAAACAGTTATGATGTAATGCCCGCGCATATATCTCAGTAACAATTTATCGGTTAGTAATAACTTATAACCAATATGATTAACTGTGACAGGCGTTCTGCGCGTTTTAAAAGGCAAAACACGCTCTGACATGTTATATATCAATTGCAGATTGATTTGCCTTTAACGTCACTTAATATGTACTTACTAGAGGTATATCACACTAATAAAGGCGAAAGCTTGTGAGTGTTTGCATGTCTGTAACTTTTTCTGTAGCTGACGCCCTGGATTAGGTACCACATTAGGCTTTTTGTCCAGAAAAAAATGTTGTTCCCTTAGGATGAGCGGGTCCCAGCTAGTGTTTAGAGGAGGCTCAAACTATCGCGCATATTATACAGCGCTGGCCTCTTCACTCCTACTCGGGTTCCCCGGGAGATCTCTACGAGCCAACACCTGACACAATTTCGTGGCTCGGGACCCTGAATGTAGAAGTAGTTACATTTATTATTGTCATAGCTTCTTTGCAATGTTTATAGAAATACCAAACGATTAAATAAACTACCAACATAGATCAAATTTTACATTCAGTCACTTATATTCTCAGGTTAAATGTTTGTATGAATGTAGCCTAATCGATGGATGACGTTTCTATACTACTACGCCGCCAATGATAGCGTCTGACAAGCTAGTGGTGTCACAAAGATTTATTTCAAGTTTAAAAGAACACCTTCGCAAGTCCTTCGCCTTCATCAGATCATCACATCACAGAGTCTAATCGCTATAAAAAAACATCTGCCTATCGACTATCATATGATATTATTTGTGCTGTCGTTAATTTGGTTCTTCTATACCTAGATCTCCTCTTTTCTGATTCGATTTCACAGGCAGTGTCCCCTTATTAATGGTATACCTATTTACTTGCAATATTATCTATTTCGTTGTTTCGTGCCTTTAGTATTCAATTGGCACTGATTAAGTCGATGGACATGGTCTGTTCACGCTTGGACAGGAAGCATTTCGGAGAAGCGCACGTCCTACGTCAATTGACATACGACGCGACTCCGTCGCATTCTGATCGCGCATTAAATGGCGGTTAAACTGTCTAAGAACCTACGTATATGCTATTATAAAGATAAAATGGAATGTCTATACAGAGGGCCGACCCCAAATGAACTGGGAAGACGCACGGAGAAAGAAGAGGAATGTCTATACAGATAAGTTTAAGGTATTTTACTAATAATAAGTGAAGAGACTATTTCTTTAGTTAATTAACCCTTCATTTGACAAAAAATATTTTAGTAGGTCGCTAGTTCCAGCCTCATTAAGACTGCGCCGAGCGTTAGTCGCTAACGCGCCTATAACCATAGAGCGCGGGGATATGCGTATTTAGATCGGCGCGCGGCCGCCATAGTAAAAATGTATGGAGAATTAAAAGCACTTTTTGATAAATCTGGACCATTAATACCAAACAATAATTGAAATATTTGATGCGGACAAATTGTAATGTAAACATTCATCTTTCTTTTGAACTGAAAATCAGAATAGATTTCCATTGTTAAAGTATAAAAAAACACTTAACGCCTGCTTACGATTTTATAATTTTCGTCCAACTTTACTTAGTTTTCTAGGGTAAAATATTAATAATCTTGTAATTTTTCAAAGGAGAAGTTGTTAACACATTCTTCGAAGTGTTAAATATATAGTTTAGAAATGGATTAAACAACTAGTGTTGACGTTGTCTACTTAACGGCAACTGCCTATTTTTCACATTTCGCTCGGTGCAGTCTTAAGGTAGAATAGAGCAAAAAAATCTAAAAATGGAAATGATGGTCAAAGAATTTGTTCATCCTAGGATACACTACCAATTAATTAAACTCTGTATTTGCAAATTGCAATGCATTTCACAGAAACCTAATAAAAGTATTCAGGATGTATTTCAAAACTCTACTGTAATGTTACGCTTTTAAAATTAACATAATTATGTGTTCAAACAAAACAAAATTATCATGTGGGCATATCCAAGGCCTGTTTACCCTCACGTTATGCTAATAATAACTTATCAATCTCTAATTATAGTAAATACTATGAATTTTTCGCGACTTCGGTCGTTTGTACACTCTTATACTATAAATGCTTATCTGGTCCCCAACCCTAGACCAAAAATTATGCAATCTGATCAACCGGTTTAATCTGATGCGAAATCTATAGTAAGTAAATTGTTGTTGGCAAAACCTAACCTATTTCGGTAACTAGTAATCTATAATCTTTTCCCATTATCTCCAAACACCTTGCCATACAAGTATTTAAAAAAAGTGTAAAACTATTTACAAATCGCCCGATTTGAATAGAAAATATTTGTAAAAACGCCTGTCCCCTATGGAGTAGAAATCGAACATTAGTACGGAAGAGTCAAGGCGTTCAATTGACCCAAGCGATGATGTGTGAGCCGGGGTGTGCCAGTAACGGCTTCTAAAAACCTACATTTCCTAGTAAAGTTGGTTGGCCGACATTGCCGATACAGACAGGATGCGTTTGAGTTCACCGCCCTGCTCCCGTCCCTCAGCGTTGTAAACCTACACTCACCGGACATAAATTGTGGTTTTAAATAGATACTTCTGTTTAACTGCGTTTGTTTTTAACCAGACCTTTAACTTGCTTATTAAGAAAACAACAAGCTTAGAAAAGGTGAAAAACTTAGCTAAAGGACTACGTGTATGTAGTAGTAACGTGTCTGTATACAGAAATTGGCGTTCTACTATTTTTACACAAATACACCTAGTCCTTTAGTAAAAGAAATACCGGCCAAGTGCGAGTGGGACTCGCGCACGAAGGGTTCTGTACCATTATCTGTAAGTTTGTTGTATGGGAGCCCCCATTAAATATTTATTTTAGTTTATTTTTAGTATTTGTTGTTATAGCGGCAATAGAAATACATCATCTGTGAAAATTTCAACTGTCTAGTTCTTGAGATACACCCTGGTGACAGACGGACGGAGACGGACGGACGGACGGACCGCGAAGTCTCAGTAATAGGGTCCCGTTTTTACCCTTTGGGTACGGAACCCTAAATATCACCTAGTTCTTTATTAATCTGCGTCACTTATTTTATATTTTAATGAGACTTCATCAATGGACCACATACTATAAGCAAACAAGTTAAGGTCGCTGACCCCAGTTGCATAAGCTACACGTTCACGTGCTAGGGCGGATGGACGACTCGTATTATAAGTAGGGTTCTAGGGCCATGGAGTTTGATTTAAGAGAGAGCAACGGCCCAGATCGCATGATACGCCATTAAGGTCATTGCAGACTGCCCGTGGGTAAACGGACGCAATGCATCGCACTAGCTCAACTTTTCAAAGTGTCATAAATCTAGAAACTTTAATATTTATTGCGTTAATTTGGTGAACTATGAAATTCTGCACTGTCTCGTTTGTTACAAAGTTACAGTTGTTATTTTAATAATAAAATTTCTTATTTTGTAGTATTTTGTTCGTTTTTAGGGTTCCGTACATCAAAAAAAAACGGAACCCTTATAGGATCACTTTGTTGTCCGTCTGTTAAGACCCTTTATCTCGGAAAGCGTAGAAGCATCCAGTTAAAATTAAAACTATAATACTCAGGTCTACAGTTCCTTAAAACTGAAAAAGATACGGCAGCTTATGCCGCAATAAACGTATATTTCGACGCTCTCAAGAGAATCAAAATGTATAAGGTATTTTACATTGACCTAGAACTATGAAATGTGGCAAGTAATACAGTGTTATACTCTTACTACAAGTGCAGAGGAACATCTGAAATCTGATACGTTACGCTGATGTATAACAATATTAATAATATCAATACACATGCGCATATCGTGCGGATATCATGCCCTTCTTGCCAGACATACAGGGTGTCCCTAAAACCAACGCCGAAATGAAGAGGGGTGATAGAACAGCTCATAAGCAACCATATTAAGTTAATTTGACCTTAATAAAAAGTTCATGGTTTTCGAGATATTTGCATTTAAAAAAAACTCGTGACTTTTGATGCCCTGCGTCAGTATGTCCATTGCCACCACTGCAAATTTAGGTATTTTTTAAATCTGTTTTTTGCAGGATGTTACTAAAAACATATCCTATCGAATGTAATTTCAATTTATTACATATCATGATGCTTTGTCGGTAAAAAAAATAAAAAAAAAACGAATTATAGCAATTTATTAAATTTAGCCAGCGGTTTTGATCGAGTTTCCTTTATAAAAAGTATTGTAAACTAACATGGCACACAACATAATAAGATAGTAAATTTATTGTAGTTTTCAAAAAGGTACAGCATTTTCTAATTTACGCAGCAGTTTACGAGATATTGATATTTTACACCAAAAGGAGCTCATACTGCAGTTATTCCATAGTATGGTACCAGAGCCCCTACTAGGCTCAGAGTTTGGGATTTAGATGATTGAAGAGGATTTAGGTCTGGAGATCGAGGAGGCCACAAAATGGGACCCAGACGGCCGATCCATTTTTGTGGATAAGTTTGGTTTAAATGTAGTCGCACTTCGCGTGCATAATGTGCTGGACAGCCATCATTCTGCAGCCACATTGACCTCCGCGTAGCTAAAGGTACGTCGTCGAGAAGATTTGGCAACTCATTCTCTAAGAAATGCAGATAACTTGGACCATTCAGCGTTTCTGGTAATTCAAATGGGACAATTATTTTCCCATCTAATATTCCAGTCCAGAGGTTCACTTTAAATTGGTACTGCGACCGATCTTCCCTCATTAAATGAGGATTTTCTAATGCATAACTGTGTAAATTGTGCATGTTCAAAAATCCATCTCTCTTAAAAGTGCTTTCATCAGACCATAAAACCATATTTATGAAATTGGGATCCTCTCTGTGTTTTTGCAGCATTGTCTGGCAAAACTGAACACGAAGTGGGTAATCACAGGGCAGCAACGCTTGAACACGTTGTATATGGTATGGATGATATCCATAACGACGTAATATTCTATTGGCAACAGATTTTGATATCCCTAAATTACGTTCAATGTTCCGTGTCGAAGTGGATGGGTCGTTTTGAATCTCTTGTAAAACATCTTCATCGTAATCTCCTCTAGGTCTTCCCAATCCACCACGATTGCCAGGCAAAACGCCTTGTGAGTATGCGAGATGAACATTTCGAAATACTCGATGGTCCGGATGCCTTAAATTTGGATATCTTTCCCGATAGAGTCTAGCTGCAGCACAAGAGTTACCCTGACATTCCCCATAGACAAAATGCATGTTGGCATATTCTTGAGGAGTATAATTCTCTGGCATATTTGTAACAAACGCACTACAATTAATCTTAACAGAGCCAAAGTAAATCGAAGTTAAAATCAATAGGCAGAACTCGAGTCCAAGATGCACAAAGCAAAGTTAAATTGTACCAAAAATCCAAATCACAAGGCAATCACGAGTTCTATTGGTAAATCAAGTCTATTTAAGAAAATAAGAAACCAAACTAAATAAAGAACATCAAACGAATTGACGAAGTGTCCTAAAATTACTAAAATACTCTTTAATCAGAAAGCCGACTTGAATTCGAATTTCAAATTGTGTTCCGATTTCAAATTGTGTATTCTTTGAATCTATTTTTTGTTCGAAATTCAAACTCTGAGCCTAGTAGGGGCTCTGGTTCCATACTATGTAATAACTGCAGTATGAGCTCCTGTTAGTGTAAAATATCTCGTAATCGTTCAGACATTAACCGCGCGGTTAATGTCTGAACGATTACTAACTAACTCATATAAATAAGACCCGCGCGATTCTATAATCGCGCGGTTCCCGCCGTGTCTGAACCGGGCCTTATAAAGGTTGAACACGCCAAAACTTGGGCATGTAAAATCGGCTATTATTACGCGAAAAAAAGAGTCATGCAAATTTTTTAGACACCTATTTGATTACAAGGAACTATCCTATAATACGGCAATTTTTTTTTTTTCTTTTTTTTATTCGCTGTCAAAATGTCGAGCAAACAACATCAACAACGCGAACCCATTCTGCACGAATATGTAGAAAATTCAATGCTACGCTATAGAGATATCGCAAAAAAACTGAAATGTCCTCAATCTACGGTTTGCCGCGTATTAAAAAGGTTTCGTGAACGCTTAACAATAGATCGCAAGCCAGGAAGTGGTGGGTTGCAGGGAGTCAAGAATAAAAAAAGGACGAGAGTGTTGTAAGGATTCTTGCCTCATATCCTAAGATCTCATCTCACGATGTTGCCAAGAAAGTGAAAATGTCTCAGTGCTATGTTCAAAAAGTTAAACATAGGGCACGACCAAGAAGTTAGAAAGCCCAGGCTGCACCAGATCGAGACTCGAGACAGAACTTATCTGCAAAGAAACGGTCACGAAAATTTTATGAAAATTTCATTACGAAGTTTGCATGCGTGGTCATGGACGACGAAACATATGCAAAGGCAAACTTAAAACAAATTCCTGGCCAAGAGTTCTATACCAGCGTAAGTCGAACAGACGCTCCTGAAGAATGTAAATTAAAAAAACAGTCTAAATTCCCAAAAAAATACCTTATTTGTCAGGCAATATGTAGCTGCGGAAAAAAAAGTCGCTCGTTTATTACCACCGGGACAATAGACAGCGGTATTTATTAAAAAGAGTGTTTACAGAAACGTTTACTGCCTTTCATAAGAAAGCACGACTCACTACCGCTGTTTTGGCCAGATTTTTCTACTTGCCATTACGCAACAGCAGTGTTGAAATGGTACGAAGCAAACGGAATCGTGGTGGTACCCAAAGTATGCAACCCCCCAAATAGTCCAGAACTGCGGCCTGTTGAAGACTACTGGAGTATTATGAAGGGAATCTTAAAAAAGAAAGGCGGAGAAATAAAATCGGTCTCTGAACTACAAAAAGTATGGACATGGGCGTCGAAACGGTGTCCTAATGAGATGGTGCAAAGGTCTTATGAGCCGTGTGCGCAGGAAAGTTAGAAGTATGGCTTACAGTGTAGACAATTACTAAAATAGGAAATGTTGTTATAAACTTCATTAAATTCGACATTAAATGTGGAAAACATAATGTGGTTATTTATTATTAAAATTATTTAAGGGGTTACATGGGTTTCACGGTTTCAAAAAATCGTTTTTTTTTTTTTTATTGCCTCATTAAATTTGACAACATCTCTAGAATATTGTCCTAAATTTTCAAATTGATCCGAGTAATAGTTTTGGAAATACAGCCTTCAGAAGTTGAGCGCTCGAGGCCAACTAGTAGGCTAATAGCCTAAGCGCGAAAACTTTAAACGCGTTTTTCTCGAAACTGTGTTTTCAAAGTCGGTTGGCAGAATTTCTCGAGAACTACTCAATCGATCTTCATGAAATTTTACACAGGTCTTCGCGATACAATTCTCAATAAGTTGGACGAAGGATTTTTTTTTTTCGATTACAACTAATTAAAAAAAAAAAATGTAGAGAAATTTTCATCGAAATTGTCATTTTTTTGTAAAAAGGTCTGCCAAAAATCCAATTTTCACTTTTTTTTTTTTCCTTCGTCCACATTATGGTTTATGGTCTTAACTAAAATATATATATTTTTTTTCCCTTCTGATGATCCTGTAAGAAGTTCTTCTGCCAACGCGGACTCACTTTTTTCCCGAGGGGCCGCCGGAAATGACGTCACAATGGCAGAGTTTTTAATATTTTTTTACAAAAATTTCAGAATTTCTTTGTCAAATGTGTATCTTTATGACAGTACAAAATTTGAATAAAAAATTTCATTTTTTATATGAAAAAAGAATTGTTGAAAAAAGGCCATTTTTTCCCCGAGGAAACCCATGTAACCCCTTAATATTAATCTTTGTGTGCCCCAGTTTTGGCGCGTTCAACCTTTAGTAGCAGGAATAACACTAATAGATTCCATTAGCGTATTGGTGTATTTTCAATTTTGTACGAAAGTTGCCAAACTTTTACAATTACAAAAGGTGTTTGTAACAAATTACTGACATGCGATTTCTTTTTTGACGAATAAAACATAATATTTTTTTCTGACCACACTGTTAATTTAAAAAAAACTGCGTTTTAAGCATTTAAAACATCGTTACGCATTTACTACACTACAAGTAACTTATTACGCTTCTGTCAATTTTAATTTTCATAAAAGAAGTTTTCCGTGCAAGAACAGTTATTCGAAAAGTGTCTTTATATGTATATAATTGTGTTATATTTTAATACTAGCTTTTGCCCGCGACTACGTACGCGTGGAACTTGATAAAAGGGATTATTAAAAGCGCCTAAGCAAATGTAAGAGCAATTGTGCTTTTGGTCTAATAATTACATTTCCTACAGGGTCACCGCACCCCAACAGAAATTTTCACTCACTTTTCAATCTTTTTAGTTATAATTTCCAGGATGAAAACTATCCAATGTCCTTCCTCGTATGTTAAACTATCTCTATGCCAAATTTCATCAAAATCGATTCAGCGGTTTAAGCGTGAAGAGGTAACAGACAGACAGACACACTTTCGCATTTATAATATTAGTATGGATTAGTCTTTGTGGTTCTGTATTATTTCAAAGAGCCATCAACTGAGAGCCCTCATTAAACGCGTGAGAATTGTTTGTCAAACTAGAAAAAACATCTACTCACAGCACTGATACCTTTGACGTTGCATTAGTTTAATATTGGGAAACTAAACACAGAACAATGTGTATATTTTAATATATTATCAAGGCAATGAAAACAGTTACTTAGACATTTTATCGCTATAATTTTAATAAGTATGTAATATTTCGCACTTTAGCGCTTATTTGTGAAATCCCTCATTTATCATAAAACCGCGAGCCTACTACGATTGCCTCAAGCTCTAGTTTCTTGTCTCAATATTGTTTAAAGTTTGATCCAGCACCTTTAGCAAAACTATAACACGCGACCTTTTCTCTCCTATCTCCTTCTGTGCAGTACTGTGAGAGAGTGACGGGTAAGAGTCGAAAAGCATAGTTGTGCTAAACGGGCAGCTCACTTTAAGTACTTGTGCACTTAAAAAGAAATTCGAACCGGTTTTTAAGTGTTTAATTAAGGCTTAATTTATCTTTATTGCTTGTGATTTATTTACGCTAAAAGGAAATAATGCCTTAACCCACTTGTTACTATCGTCCTTTTAAAAGGACGTCAACAATTTAAAATTCTCACAAACAATGGGGGTACTTATCAAGCTTTTGTTTATACACATTAGAAACCTTTCAAGTATTGGAAGTGGACACCTAGTTGATTGTGCGTGTTATAAACAGTTTCATATTTTATTTTAAGTATTTAATTACGCTGATTACTGATGGAAAGTTTGAGGTATGTATTTCTAAACAAAACTTTAAGCAATATTTTTATAAAAATAAGAATATAGCAAAAACAAGTGTTTTCTTTCGAGTTATAAGTATTTTACATTGAAAATATAATTAGAAGTGGTATTTTATACCCATTTTATGAACCGTCCTTTTAAACGACCAATAGGGTTATATGCTACTATCACTTGCTTTGCATTTAAGGGCGCGGAAGAAAACTTGGTTCCGAAATTTAACGTTTATTGTGATAATAGAAAAGCTCGAAGAAGATGGCTCAGTTGAAATAGCAGATTCTGTTGTTATTTTGCCTCTCGAAAACGGCAATAGCGCCGTTTCATTAATTATTTTTTTATATTTTTCATCCATTTATGAACTAGGAGTCCGAGAAATTCAAGCCACTGGAACTGTGCGTGAAAATTGTGTGGCAAAATGCCTCTTGCCTACAAACAAGGCACTTTATCTTAACGCCCAGCGCTTAATCGCAGTACAGTCAGCTACCAAATGACATACAGGATTAATCCGTTCGTAAATACTTTGGTTGGACACAATTTCCAGTATTTCCCGCCTACCTATGTATATGGACCTAACCTAACCGTGTTGGTACAGCTTTTTGCATTTGACTGTACTTGGGCACAAAGGCATCAAATGTAACACAAAAAAGCGCACCTAGAGAGATTTCTTGTATTGATTACTTAACCAATCTTATTAATATGGAAAGTTATAATGGGAGATTACTGTAATATTGACGAAAGTAATTCGTGTGTGTCAAAATGTGTTTGTGAGTGACAAATTAGCAAATTTTTGGTTCATTTATTTTAACTCAATTGGCTTTAACTTAAGAATTAATATGAGAAACCAACTTATAAAAATGCATATACGTATACGTATATTGTGAAAAAGAAGGCATAGAAGATATAAAGGACGTCAGGACAAGGGAACTTTGATGGTTTTTAATTTGTATTCCCAAGTCGAAATAATAATATATAAAAAAATACATATTTAAACTACCTGTATAGAATTGCCAAGGAGGCTGTAAAAATATTCTTCCGTAAACACGTAGCGTGTACGTGACGTTTATTTATGCAAAGACACATTTCATCCTCGGCTCATTATATTAGCAAACCTTCAATTCCTTCCGCCGCCGTCTTTGAAAATTGGAACGAAAATAAAAACAATTGATTTAAACATAAAATTAACAGTCTGAGTAATTTTACGCACATCACTCATATTTACGTTCATAGATCATAATGTGCTTGGTGTCGAATTGAATGTTACGTGCATCGCTATTCACGCTTTATAAAAACGCTGCACACCGCGCGTTTGGCGTTTGGCTCGGTTTGTAGACACCTGCCTACTGAGCCGGCGGTCCCGGGTTCGAATCCCGGCCAGGACAAATATTTGTGTGATGAACTCGAATATTTGTGCTTGGGTCATGTTGTTCTATGTATTTAACTATATATTTATCTATATAAGTACGTATATCGTCATCTAGTAGTACCCATAACACAAGCCTTCTTGAGCTTAATTTGGGACTAGATCGATTTGTGTGAAGTTTTCCGATATTTATTTATTATTATTATTTTTTGTATGTCGCACCCTTTCACGGGACAATGGTGTCCCGGACCTTTGGGAGGCGTGCACGGAGCCGAAGCCAACGAGCAGAGGCCCTTTCGACAATTTAATGAAATGTAAGGGGTACACCATGCGGATGCTCCCCCTGCCTGTGTCATGGGACGCACACAGAGACAGCACCCGTAAGATGTAAGAACTATTGTGGTTGTATGGAGTCTAAACATGGTACTAGGCTATTACATGAAATGCGATGGACTAACTACTGGGCTATTGTTTGAGACAGCCGGACGTCTACCAAGAAAAGTGTCTCATAGTAAAAAAAATATTATTATTATTATTATTTTTATGTCATAGGGGGCAAACGAGCAAACGTATCGCCTGATGGAAAGCGATTACCGTCGCCCATAAACACCTGCAACACCAGAGGAGTCACAAGTGTTTGCCTACCCGGAGGACGAAGATAGAATGCCTCTATGCTAGTAATTTCACCGGCTATCTTACCCCCACACCGGAACACAACAATGCGAACATTGCAGTTTGGCGGTGGGTTAGCAGGCAAGACGGTAGTAACAATCCGGACGGACCCTATTTAGCGGCTGCGGGTCGCTGACCATATTTTTAAGCCCATTTGGACATGGTTAAGCTGAAAATTAGCAGATTTAGTTCATTGACCGAGCGAGCGAAGCGTCTGTTTCAGCATCGCCAAAATTTCTTTCATATGACCGATGTTCGGATTTCCGACTGTTCTCGCGTAAGGGCCACATCTCTTGACCGTTTCTCACGAAATTTTGTGAGTAGGTTCAATAATTATACAGGGTGATCAATCCAAATGGGTCAGTAGGGAGAAAACGAAAACAATAAGAGATAGGGAAATCTGTTCTTAGGAACCATGGAGTCGATTTTAGATTTAATACAAACTGTGAACTGTGACTTCTCCCTACTGACCCATTTGGATTGATCACCCGGTATAGTCTTTAGTCTATTCAGTTTTTCGTTTTTTTTCTAAATGTCGGAGAAGTCAGCTATTTCGAAACAAACTCGCGAGGCCTACAACTCACGGAGCCATTAGTTTTAAAAGTTTTGTCACTAAGTACAATTTAGGGGTCAGCCTTTTATCACCCGATTATCAAACGTCCTCAAGCGTCCCCTAAGTAGGCTGTCCGGGCGAGACAGTTACGTGAAGGGTTAATTGCCTGATGAACTAAGCGCCAAGGAAAATTCGCATTACCACGCAGACAGACGATTACCAGGCGCCGGCGCCGTTGATGTATTAGTCCACGTCACGGATGTGTTGCGGTAAAGTAATGCCAGCGTATCATATTTACTTCGTGGTAATCATTTTATATCGGATAAAAAATGTATAATATGTTTACAGCTAACTAAAACATTATACAGTCTATTTATTTTAGCTCAAGGTGGTGGCATACCTATTGCATTCATAGCTGGTTTTATCTTCAGATCTGGCATCGATTATCAAAATTGATTGATAAGATTTGAGTGATCTAACATAATAGGTCTAAACATCGCAACTTTTCGTATGCTGTTAGGTAAACAATGCGTGGGGTTACATACTTCAGCATTATAATTATTACGTAACGCTTATTTGCCATCCCCAAGTTATACGGTTACGTTAATTTCGTAGGCATGAAAAATTACCTCGACTTTCTCGTACGATCCCACTGGCGCCGGCGCCTGTGTAAAGCCTACGATTATTTTTAGATTAGAAATGGCTCAACCGCTTTACGTAATTGCACTAGTCGCATGCCCAGCTAGTTCCAGAGAGTATGCTTCTAAATATAGTCACAGAGGTGGTGTGCAATTATACCTTATTATCGCATGTTTCCACTGGAAGGCTGCCGCGTCTTGCCCGCAGTTATTACTCGTTGCAGTTTCTTTAGAAAGTATCCTGAGGTGACGAAACTGAAACGAGCATGCTGGGCAGATTACAGAATGGCCTGTGGAGTTGTTTCTTTCGCCTTTGATGACGGTGTTATGTCGCGTGCGTGCCGCAGGTACTCCTGTTGTGACTTACTCTAACACAGCCGTTGATTAACATGTACTGTTAACTAGGCCAGAAAACTGTTTGCAATTTTAAATGCACCATGTACGCAATATTTTGCAAGGCGTGTTGAAAACTTCAATTTCTAAAGCGTTTTCCGCTTTCAGTATCGTGGAGGCGCTATCGTTAATCTGCTGTCCGACGCAAGCATCATTTCAGGCGGTTGCAGCATTGAAAAAAAGTAAATAACATCCCTTATCTCGTGATGTCTGTTTAGGGCGAATAAAAGATTTCATTTACGTCTATTTCTGCTGCTTATTTATATATATGTTGCGTTAAAGACTGACGGTGTTCTTTGTAAATTATGTATATCTGTTCAATTTAATAAAATTTACACATTATTCACGCATTAACAGAGTTAATCAAACAAAATTTGTATGCTTAATCTGTGTGGAAGCACTTTTCCACTAGAGCTAAGCTACGTAGCTATTAGAGGTCTGTGGGGAAAAAATCCACCAATATGATATGGCGTCACTTGATGTTGCTCGCTATTTAGTTGCATCTACTATGCTATAGTAGAAAAACTCCTCAATTACTGAATACGTCCCAGGAAGACTATTGAATGTACTTTGATAAGTCTTCAAAGCACAATTACTGCGTCGCGATGACGTTTGATTGTTCGCATCAACAGAGACCGTGAACGCGTCTTGACACACATTGTAACTAGTACATGCAGACACTACGAGATGGCACTTTCAATAATTAACACTGCATCGCACGCCCACGTTGACTTTGATCAATTTTGGTTGCAATGATTTTAGGGTCTCGTGGTGAAAGGTTACACGGATTTGTCAGGCTAATAAATAATTTACCTTTAATTATAAGTTATCGTTTACGGAAGCGATATGCTTTGTAGAAGTGGAACCAATGATAGGTGACTTAATAAGTTGTTCCCGCGAAAATGAGTTTTTAGGTAAAATGTGTCAAAAATTAACAAGCTCTTATTGAACCTTTTTTTTTTTGTTTAAAATGTGTTTTCACCAAAGATTTTGTGGAGATATCATTACAGACCCAAGAACAGGCAACTGATTATTTATTTCCGTATTTCCTGTGTAGTCATTGTTTGTCATACATATCAGAATGTGGTCAATACACAGGCGTATTAATAATGTTGTAGGTATAGTATTAACATATTTAACATTGTACACAATTTTACTTGCTATTTAATTATTCCGCGGGATCTGACGCATTCTGTGTGTTGAGTTCTGTAAAAACCCTTACTGTTTAGTTCAATTCGCACTTATCCGGTTCATATTTTACGAATACTTTCTCTTGTTCACAATTTGTATTATTGTTTTGCGTTCCTCTAACAATCTTAAATGCGCCTGTCATTCAAGCCGAGACAATTTCACTATCCTCTAATATGTCATGATGTTGCTAATCTTAATTACCAATTTAAATTAAATAGAATGTAACAGCATTGAGTCACAAAGTCGTATCAGTAATATGATTTTAGTTGGCAGCGCAAAAATAACGGACAAAAAAAATCCGCGTCAATTAGCTTCTGATGCAGATCCTGGTACTGCCAGGTGCTGGGGTGATGTAAAAGGCTTTCAGCGTATCGTGCGCTCGTGAATTTCCGTTGGCCTAGATATTATCCGGTGATTAGAAACGTCGACGGACAGCGAAAATGATATTTTTTGCCACTGTCGATCGCTCCATTACCGAATGGAGTGTCTAGCGTGCGAGATGCGACAACCGATCGAGTGAGAGTTTTGCAACTTGTCACCGAAACTGGTATGTATGCTCGTTCTCGCGAATGTAATTATTGCCTAGAGAGTACGTGACGTGATACGTCCGGTCCGGCCTGTCAGCAAAAGTGTAAGTGAGGTCGTTCGTTAAACCCTACGCGACGTAAACATCAAACTTCAAGCTGATATGTAAATGTATGTTGTTCGTCATCGGATAATTATGAAATCCGTTGCGAATTACGTTGTTGCAGTGAAATGAGATGGCTGATCGTATAAATGTGTCGTAATATTGCGGTATGCGGTAAAGGCATTTTCGAATGGATTTACGTACACGGTTTTGTGATTTTATAATTCAATTTTCTCAATCGGTAACTTGCTCGCCAAATGTAGGACACTTAATCAAATATTTCATCTGATAGATTTCATGAGTGCTTTATAATCAGAACTTAACCATTTTAATGCACGCTATTTACCCATATTTAGAAAAAAAATATATAAATTCACATGCCTATAAGGGCAGAATGTATGAATTGTCAATTCCAAAGCATATAAATATCACATGATGTACGCACCATATATTCTGTGAATAAATGATTGTGATTATGATTATGAACATAGATCATGGATTTATTCGTCGTCGAAGTCAAATGTCCCAGTTACTTAGAGTACGCAGCACTTTATTTGTTTATTTTATTATCATATTTAGTTGGCTCTTAGAATAAGTATAACACATATGACTCTAAATCAGTACTTGGATTTCCCACGTTTCAAACAGAATATTCAATGACATTCGATTTGTCGAATTACAACAGGATATACCTATTGTTGGCCATGATCATAATTGTAATATTGTGTTAACAAATAGAAAATACTATGTGCGATGCCCTCAAACAAACTGTGTACCTTCCCATGCCCCATGGGCGGTGTTAACTAGCCTACGTACAATGCGGTGGCTAAATTCTTGTATAGGTGTTTTACTTTTAATGCATTGAATTTTTTTTTCATGGTAATAATGACATAATTACGAGGTGTAAAATGGCTTCTAAAGATGCTACCCGCTACTCCCTCTAGTAGCGTCACCGTCACCGTAATTTAAGCATCAAAGCGGTTTGACGGATGCAGCGTGAGGTTGTTGCGGCTAACTTCATAAACGCAAACTTGACGCGAATTGTGCACTATCTGGTTTGGCCGCAGCTGACAGCTGCTTCCTTACTAGGCTGTACGCCGCTAGGCGATCTCAGTATTCCGGTATGAAATCAGAAGTAGCTATCTCGGAAGACGGTTGCAGGACTGCAGTATGACTCATGTTCGACTGAAGTTTTACCCACGACGCGACGGAGGGAACGGAATGGCGGCGGGGCGGTATTATGCTTTTATATAGGGTTTGAAGTTATGTCTGTGTACATAGGTATACCTATCAATTACCATTTCAGAGCTGGTTCTTATTTATATTATTATTGGTGGTTAGATATATTTTACTGTTGTAGACCACTAGACAGCTCGCTGCAGCAGCCAGGAGTTTTTATCCAGTGTGGGTTTCAAAAAAACTTGTGGCAGATAATAGCTAAGCTAGTAGTAGTACCTAGTACAAATTTCGTCAGTGCTCCTTTCAAGACCTGCGTGACCCAAAGGCAACACGTAGAGTTCCCTCAGTCAATTTTAATTGAGTATAAGTGTTATGTCGAGCGGGTTTTCCTGTCATGAGACGCACGAAGAGAGAGCATCCGCTGGATGTACTTAGTCCCCTAAGATCCGCCGTTAGTGTAAATATGGAATCTGGAAAGAATTAATGAATTAGTAGTGTTGATTGTAACCAATAATAACTGACATTTTAAGGATTAAAAACTGTTCAGTATGTGATTGAAGTGTTGTCTTCATTAACATGAGAAATTGAAAAGTCTGAAGTTCAGCTGAAAGCTTAAGTTAGTATCACTAACTCGTTTAATTATTGCTGGAACCTTCTGCATTGAAGTCGTTGAAAAAAAATCGCAAATCAACATGACATGTTTCCTCCATGACTACGAAATACTGTATATAGACGCATAAAAACTTAGCTGATTAGTTCTGTCAACCAACCGTGTTCTATTGCTAACAATGCAAATACCTTCACCGTAATCTATACGTAAGACAAGTAACATTAGTATTGTCTGTTTATAAATGATATTATAACAAGATCGAAGCGCCGTTGAGGCTGGCGCGTGTACCGAGCCGAGCTAGGTCGTTCGTCGACCCGCGTCGACCACAGAAACAATTGTTAAACACCTCCATTATCCAAACGGCTGGCTTATTCGTGACATTCCTTAGTAATCATTTTGAAATGTAGGTTAAGGCTCTTCTTTCGTGAAATCTCCTGGGCCTTAATGGACGGTTTGCTATTGTCATGGCAATCCTTTTGACTTATTGAAATTGAGCGACAGTGCACGTAGATCTCAGCGTAGTAGATATAGTATGCATGTGTGTACCCACTAAACACTTTATTGTATACAAACACAGGTTATAAATACAATGATAACAAATAAGTATTACATGATAGTCCACTTTTACCTAATATACTGGCAAAGTCTTACGAAACATGACTTGCCCACTTGTTTTATTGTATCTAATACTGTGTTTAATCCTTGGTATGAAGGTAAATAAAAAAAATCGCGTTAGACTCGTTATAATTTGTGGTAATTATGTATTTTCCAGCTGTGATTTTTCCAAACAGCAGTATAATGTGTTGGTCGCGTACAAGTCTTCAACCATCAACAATAAACCACAATATGTACTATTTAATAAAATAACATAAAACAGTACTTAAAATAAGACCTGAGATTGAAATTCGTTTTGGACACGACCAGGTCGCGCAGTACCACGATGCGATGCGATTTGTTTGGTCAACGAAACCCGACTTTGCATACGCAAAGTCAATTTCAATTCATTATCAATTATGAATTCCATGCATTTTTCCGTTTTAAAGCTTATAAGGCCGATCACAGGACAAACTCGGGCACCGCCATCTCGCTCTACCTCGCTACAGTTGAAAATAAGTTATGAAATTTAGTTTGGAACACGCCCAACCCGCACCGTATCGCGAGACAGTTTGTTCGACCAACGAATGTGGTGAATGGCTAAAGGACGAATGAAACAAAATGTCCGATCACACTGATCAATTCCATGCATTTTTCTGTTTTAATGCTTATAAGGCCGATCTCAGTCCTGAGAAATGCCTGAGTATGTCCATACTCAGGCGCCGTTTAGTCGCGCCGCAACTTTCTACGTTTGCGTCTAGAACGGTCTTAAACCGTAATCTGTGGATTGACGTGCATATTACGCCACATGCGAATTAAAAATCGCACGACAAACGCCTAATGCGTGCCGATCGTTAAAATTGCTGACCGTGAAATTGGCAGCATTTGTAATCGGTTAAGTAACCTTAATGCTAATGTGTTTGATCTATAATTATTAATGATTATTAAATCGATCTGTTTAATATATTCATGTTTCATTCAGCTATTTTACCGATATTTAGAATATTTTGAGCTTTCTTTGCTAAACGGTAATTTAAAATCACAACGCATTTATGAAAACATGCAAGTAAAGAACTAGTGACTCTGTGAACTGACCTCGCGAGTTTGTTTCCAAGTGACTGTTTTTTTTTGTTTCCCATCCCCATATTATGTCCGCTATTTGAAAAATTTCGAAAAATGAATCGAAAAAGTTATATTTTTTCTAAACCTGATTACAAAACTTCATGAGAATCTATTGAGAAGTTGTAGGCGAGAAAGTCTGAACATCCGGCATTCAGAAATTCGTTTTTTTTTAGCCACACCAGGCCATAGGCCATATCCAGTCGCTCTATAAATATAATGCAATTGTATCGATTGATCTCTTCGCTTCACTATTCATTATTGGCTAGAATTTCTCAGGTCTGCCAGCTCTTGCCTGTTACGTGACATGCAGCAGACATTACTTTTCAACCGGCTTCCAAAAAAGGAGGTTATAATTTGACTATGTTTTTGTATTTTTTTTTAATATGTTTACGCAATCATTCGGCCAATTGTGAATCGATTTTGATGATAGTTTTTTGTTTGGTTGATCATACTTTTAAAAGGTGTTCCCCTATAAATTTTACCGAAATTGATTTAGCGCTTTATACTGGTTCAGTTTATTCATTCAAACCCACACGATTAACACATTATTATTAAAAAATAGTACCCTCAGCACGTCAATGCCCGCCTCTTCAGCTCCTTCGAGACTATCACGTTCGAAACATCGTGATAATTAAATATACACTTTTTGAACGCGTTTAAGTCCCGTTTTGTTAAATAAATCATTCAGTTGTTCTTGGAAACACAATTTCTTCTCATTTGTGAAAATGTGAGTATATAAATTCAGTCTAAATAAACATGAGCAAGGTTTCACGTTTTTATTATACTCATTTATCGAAGCCTCATGAAAGCCTCAGCTAGACGCTGGCCATTCCGCAAAACCTGCTCAACATTCTAATGTGTTCACTGACATATTGAACCAACCGAAGAACCTTACCTGGCTAAAAATAGATAGAGGTAACCGTAGACTTCGTGGAAAAAGGAAACAATTTGAAATTAACAAGACACGTTGTTCAGTAACATTTTACGATCATATTCTAGACTATTATTATTATTTAGATATTACAGTGATAATTTTATCTACATCGAGTTTTCCGCATCGTCATACAGTTTACGCAATGGAATCGTTTAGTCATTGCATTAATGATATGAACTTTTTCGCAATACTTACTACGCTGACTCTGACCTGAAGCGGATATTGCCCTCCGAGGATCCGACACCAAAGTACGCCATCCTACTTGTGTGTAGTACGTTGGGTACCGACCAAACGTTCATTTTTAAAATGACCGGATAGCAACGTACTGAAATTGTACTATTTTGTACCCAGTATAAAAAAAAATGTACCTTTATACAACAGAAGAAATAATTAGATTAAATTGGTCGGTACGCAACGTACTCGTCTCGTACGGGCCAGTGGTTTACAATACGAATTTGAACACCAGGTATAACACAGGAAAATGTACTCATTATGTACCTACCTCATGATTCGGGTACCATAATTACCATGTAATGTTTAGATCAATTATTATTCTTGTTCAAAGTTGGGCTAAAGCTGTATACACTTTTGTACTAAATTATTTAAGTAAGTACGCGGATAACCCGTAAATTATAAGATATGTATAGGTTAAGTTACGATGGGGCTGACATAATCATTAAGGATTAAATGCCCCTAAACAATAGAGAGAAAAAAAAAAAAAAAGTTGGGCGGTATGGAACGAACACGTTCTGTAGGTACCGACCATAAAGCTTATTATACCATTTATTTTAACTTATTCAGTGTCAAATAAAAGTACCCAAAATGTACCTCCCAATTTTCCGAGCGCCGTTGTTGTCCCACGATTATTACAATAGATAAGAGTAAGTCTCTCTAACTGTCATCACTCATCAAACTAGTCTCGGGACAAGTCGGATGCACATAAAAACGTTGTCCATCGTCATTTGAAGAACGCCGTAAAACCGCTGTTTATTTACCCCTGTAGTGAAACTCAGCTAAGTCATAAAATGAACTAAACGTTTCCTTTGAGGTAACATGCCAGTAATCAAGCTTGGCGTGTTCTGTTCTGTAATTCCGCCCTAAGCTTGCTATTAACAAGTCGTTAAAAAATCTGCGCGCGAGTGCCGGCTCCTGGCGCCAGAGCCGTCGTCGCTTCCCTTCCCCGAACTACTATCGCCGGTGATTAATCTTAGGCTGGCACTTAAGTGTACTTGCCATACATTAGTGTTACCATGTCCTTCGTTGAACAAAAAAGAACATCTGAGATGAAAATAATAAGCTGACCTGCTAGGCTCATACTACATTTATTTCTTAATCACTGATTTGCGGGCAACAAACATCTGACTATAACAACTAAACGGGACTCATCACGTATCATACATAGTATAAAACAAGTCGCTTCATGCTGTCTTTCCCTATGTATGCTTAGATCTTTAAAACTACGCAACGGATTTTGATGCGTTTTTTTTTTTGATAGAGTGATTCAAGAGGAAGGTTTATAATGTATGCATAATAGTCTTACTTGTTATGGACGGTTTTGGCCTGGAAGCTGCACTTTGTGATGGAAGCAAGCCGTTTTGCACAGTGATAATATAGACCAAAATAAACGATTTCACTCGAGGCGAAATTAGTTTCACCCCTTAGGAACAGAGATGGCGCCACTTATTCAAAAAAAGTTTAAAAAATTGTAAATCCTGAACGGATACTCCGATTTTGACGTAAGAGGTGCCAATCGGCAGATAATTACCCAGTTTAACATGAAAAAAATTAAATCATGTAGAAAATAATTTTGGATACCTAAGAAATAATATTTTCTGAAAAAAATATTTATAATTTGTGATTTTTGGAATTTTACTCGTAAAAATGTATGTACATGGTACTTTTTTTATTTATTTATATTAATACACAACAAATTTTACATTTATGAAAAAAACCGCATATCATTAGCTCGTATAATTCCAAAGTTATTGAAGAATACAGACATGGCCCCGCTGGGTCAAAAAATCTTACAAAAAATCTAAAACCTCAACGGATATTCCGATTTTGATAATTAAGGTGCTAATCGACAGATAATTACTTAAATTAGTTTAAAAAAATAAAATAAAAATTCAAATAGGCAAAACGTAATAATATTTCCAAAAAAAAAACATACATTTTGGAAAAATATTTTATTTTTTGGGGCTTTTATGTAATTTCATTTAAAAAAAATTATGAATATGGCTTTATTTTACTTATGTATATTATAACACTATTAATTGATCGTTTAATAAAAAGCCGCATATCGAGAACTTGTACAGTTCCAACGGTATTGAAGATTTTACTATAGGGTGCCGGTGCGATGTTTCCGCCACACGTGCAACTTATGTACATGTATCTAGAAAAGTATTCTCCCGTTTCGAAGGTACGGATTACCCTGAAAATATAACCACAATTGAAAGTACAAATAATAATCATCCCAAGTAGCACACAACACACTTATATCCCTTGTACAGCTTAAATTAGAGTTTTAACGGGTGAATAGGCTCTTATATAATTTCATATAAAAAAAATTATGAATATGGCTTTATTTTACTTATGTATATTATAACACTCTTAGGTAATTGATCGTTTAATAAAAAACCGCATATCGAGAACTTATACAGTTCCAACGGTATTGAAGATTTTACTATAGGGTGCCGGTGCGATGTTGCCCTGAAAATTACCCTGAAAATATAACCACAATTGAAAGTACAAATAATAATCATCCCAAGTAGCACACAACACACTTATATCCCTTGTACAGCTTAAATTAGAGTTTTAACGGGTGAATAGGCTCTTATACAACCAGTTTGCTAATATCACAAGTATATTCTGCCTATTTTCACTATAAACTGTGCATTGTAACGTGCATGTTAGGCCGTTGCATCGGCTGCAACAACGCATTTTTCCATAGCTCGATTTGCACCCATACTAACTGTTCTATTGTGGATGGCACCTGCAACCTGCTTCCAACGCCATTCCATTCCCAAAAAGAAAGGACTCGGGACAGGATATATCCAAATTAAGACTTTTATTTCACATTTGGCTCGCTTGAAACGCTACACGTTCAATGGCAGCTGAAGTAGTCGGCGAAAGGCTTGTCGCCAGCTCTGTGAAAGCATCGAAGCATTCAAATTGCAGTCGTCAGTGCAACGGTCTACTAGTAGCAGTTTACAAAACAGTTATTACTTTAAGTAATGAAATGATGACTGCACTTCAAGGCTTTCACAGAGTATGACAAGACGTCTTATTTTAATACAATAAGAAAAGAGACCTGTTTTAAAACTTGCATGTTATACCCTGAAATAGCTACTGCTTTTGCAAGTACATCGTTATCTATAGAAATTCTCTCTCGATACGTAACGGCTCATGTGAAACGATTACTTAGGGCCATTTTTGTTTCTTTTTTTAGGGTGTGTTTACATAATTAATGTCATTCATTATTATAACAAAGCGGGATTTAACCGAGTTCAAAAATGTTTATTTACCGCAATTAAGTCCCGTTTTATTATTTTAATATAATGTGTGAAAATCGTGTAAGATTCAATCACTATATTAATGTCATTAATTGGTTCTCAATTAATCGTAACGTTGTTGGTCCCAGATTCACATGCAGGCTATACGATGCTGCAACAGAGCATATACTATTACTGTTAATGCGATTCGAAAAGATCCGTTTAAACTAAAAAAACACTAAACTAAACAAGCTTGTGAGATACCTTCCATCTATTCCAGCTGCCATTGAATACCGTTTCATGCAAACCAAATGTGGGTTCACGTTTTAATTTGGTAATATCGAGTCCCAAGTCCTTCTTTTTGGGAATGAAACGGCATCAAAGGTAGGTGGGGTCCACAATAGTTGAAGGTTAGTTCAATTTGGAAACTCCTTGAACATTATGGATACAAATTGGGCTGTGGCATAATGCGTTGTTGTTTTTTTTTATGATGCGACGGCCTAACTTGCACGTTACAATGCAAAGCCTGCAAAGACTAAAGTGAAAATAAAACGTAAAGTAAGTAAAATATTGATTCAGAAATGCTATTTAGCATCTAATATACTTGTGATATTAGCAAGCTGGTTGTATAAGAGCCTATTCACCCGTTAAAACTCTAATTTAAGCTGTACAAGGGATATAAGTGTGTTGTGTGCTACTTGGGATGATTATTATTTGTACTTTCAATTGTGGTTATATTTTCAGGGTAATCAGTACCTTCGAAACGGGAGAATACTTTTCTAGATACATGTACATAAGTTGCACGTGTGGCGGCAACATCGCACCGGCACCCTATAGTAAAATCTTCAATACCGTTGGAACTGTACAAGTTCTCGATATGCGGTTTTTTATTAAACGATCAATTACCTAATAGTGTTATAATATACATAAGTAAAATAAAGCCATATTCATAATTTTTTTTAAATGAAATTACATAAAAGCCTCAAAAAAAATATTTTTTTTCAAAATGTATGTTTTTTTTGGAAATATTATTACTTTTTGCCTATTTGAATTTTTATTTTATTTTTTTAAACTAATTTAAGTAATTATCTGTCGATTAGCACCTTAATTATCAAAATCGGAATATCCGTTGAGGTTTTAGATTTTTTGTAAGATTTTTTGACCCAGCGGCGCCATGTCTGTATTCTTCAATAACTTTGGAATTATACGAGCTAATGATATGCGGTTTTTTTTCATAAATGTAAAATTAGTTGTGTATTAATATAAATAAATAAAAAAAGTACCATGTACATACATTTTTACGAGTAAAATTCCAAAAATCACAAATTTTAAATATTTTTTTCAGAAAATATTATTTCTTAGGTATCCAAAATTATTTTCTACGTGATTTTAATTTTTTTCATGTTAAATTGGGTTATTAACTGCCGATTGGCACCTCTTACGTCAAAATCGGAGTATCCGTTCAGGATTAACAATTTTTTAAACTTTTTTTGAATAAGTGGCGCCATCTCTGTTCCTAAGGGGTGAAACTAATTTCACCTCGAGTGAAATTGTTTATTTTGGTCTATATTATTACTGTGCAAAACGGCTTGCTTCCATCACAGAGTGCAGCTTTTTTTCATAACAAATAGGACTATAATTTATCAGCATATTACCCGTGCGAAGCCGGGGCGGGTCGCTAGTATTGTAATTAAATTACATCGAGTATTCGTATTCAGAAGTAGTTTTTTCTTAACTATCACCGGCATTTTAATTTGGTATAATTCTTCTATTGTGTCGCGCAAAACCGCTATCGTAAAACCGCATAGTGAAATTAATAATGTAAATATTTTTCCTCATTTTTTTATTATAGTCTAACTAATAGGACAAATGCACTAGGTATCATATACATTTAAAATGCTGTCGTACGTTTAAAAAAGTAATATGTAATCGAACAAAACACGTACCAACTAATTGTATCGTTAAAAATGCAAGTAAAACATTGTCATTATTAATCACCCCCGTCTGAGACAAATGAGCGAAAGTTTAACATGCTGCAGAACCAGTTTTGTTAAATCAAATTCGAACAATAAGAAAGAATAAATTCGACTGCGTTTTTAAAACTGACTTATCATTTATTACGTATCGGATAACGTTTTAAGAACGCTTATGACTTAAATTTGACGAAGGAGTATTTAAATTATAGCCCAGCAGGATCTTTTAAATGGAACGTCAGGAATATGACGGTTTATATTAATCGTTTAAATCTAAATTCGATTGACTTTGTCATTTCCATTTAATGAGCCACATAAAGTGATAAAGACAAGTTGTCATTTAAATTAAGGTTGAGTACATCGCTAAAGTATTTAGTTATATATCCTTTTTCTTGTGTGTATCGCCGAATTACCAAAGAATAGTATTTCGGACTGATGTCTGTTCTATTACCAATAACTGGAAACCACTTACATATTGTCAAAAAGTGATAGTTGCTTTATCATTTTTTTTATTTATATATCACATTTATAAACGCTATCACCCTAGGATAGTTTTAGTGTCTAATTTGTCTATATATGTTTTAATATTACTCTCACGCACATGTATGAAACATGCATGGGGCGGATCGCGAGTATTACATAATGGTCAGGTGATCAGGTGATTATGGTGTGATCCTACAACCGGAACCTTATATGTTTAAATTAATAAATCATAAGCATTCTTTAAAAACAATGAAGCGTAGGTTCATATTTTACAGTGTTATTAGTATATGACGGCGCCTAATTTTGGAGGACTAATAGGTATAATCTCTGTTAGGTAATTCATCAATGATTATTATGTGAATTAATATGCGTTTTATTAAATCTATTTAAAATAGAGTGGACCTTAAATATATAGGTACATTTGGTTTTCTAATTATTATATTTCCCATAATGCTTCACTGTTTCATCGCGCTAACTAAGTTTTCCTCGAAAATATTTAATATATTTTATAAAAAAAATTAATCTAGGCTGCTTTGTTCTGCACAAGAAAATGCCGAAAGTACTCCCGTAATATTGGTACCTACTCGTGTCGCTGCAGCATGCATCACTCAAAAATCTAAAATTACTTCTTGCATATTATAAATACTTTTTTTTCCTGTACTCGTCTCTACCAAATTCCCACAAACCGAAAGTAATTCCTCGAACTGTCGCGAGAGTTATAATGCACGTTAGCAGAGGTCATTCATTCGGTACGCGTCATAGCCGCCAACGTTCAACATGAACTTGAAAATAACCCAAACCACTTACTTAATCATTGAGATGATTTTAAAATCATTACCGCGTCTACAATGATGTTGTGTGAAATTACTAGAAGATCTACGATCAGCATCATAAGTAGCGGACAATTTTAGTATGTTATTTGATGTAAGCCAGTAGTAAAATAGTCGGATACTTTAGTTCTGACCGTACAATGAAGTGAAAAAATTATTGCTATTGCAATTAAATTATGCAGTGTCTCATCTAAATTGTTAGCTCTATTAAGGTAGATCGTTTCGCTTCAATTTCCATACAAAGATTAATGTAACAATTTAGAGTATTTACAAAACGATTTCGTATCGTTTTGGTTTTTAGTTAATGAAGGAAACGGACTATAGATACTGAAGATGGCAAATTTTATTTTTAAAATTAATCACTTTTTATATTTCTCTTTTTATCTGATTGTATTTCCGTCTCAAGTGAAACTGGTTATACTTATTCCTAAAAAAAGTTTTTTTTTAATAAAATATATGTTTAGATTGAACCTTCTTTCGTGCCCCTGATTACACACAGCATTGAGTATTTTCATAAACTAGAACATTTAAAATGTTATAATTTAGTTGTAACTTGCCATTACCATAATTAATAGTCACTCACTATTTCTCAGTCAGGAACTCGGAAACTTGAATGAAAGTAAAAATAACCAGCATTAAATGATCGCCAAAAGCTTACACTTCGGAGAAAAACAAAAGCATTGTCCGATTCACGGGAAAGAAAGCGGAAATTGAAGAGCACTCGTACAAAGAATGCAACGTGCAACAAAATAATTGAAGAATGTACGTCAAGCCAAGGTTGACCTACACATGAAGTAATTAACACTTGATGAGTCTGTCCCACATACGGGTGCCGCATCGCAACCCGCGCCGGCGCCGGGTCTAACTGTACGGTGGCGTTTGCGCATATCGATGATTTAGGCAGGCTAGGCTTAGGTTATAGAAACTATTGTTTGCTGTAAACGTTAGATATCAATGACGTAGTGTCTATTAAATTTATAGAACATGATTCACATCGGCTTGTCCATTTTTGAAAAAGAAGTGGTGCCTATTGTTTTTAGAAGAAAAATCAACCCATGCTTGTCCAGAAATCTTGTTTCATGCCCACTTCTGCTAAATATAGTCGGGGAGAGAGGTTTGAAATCTAGGTTTCGGGACTTTCAGGCACTGCTTTGATGAATACTGGACATACGAGGGGAGGTCCAAAAGTTCGCGGAATGGAGGGGATGGGAGTGGGGATGACCATCATTTTTAATACAGCACTAATTGCAAACTCGTTAAGAGTAAATATACCACATTTCAGACTAATTAGGTCATTACTTTAAAAGTTATCATCGAGCAAGCAAGTCAATCCGGAAGAATTCTGCAAGTATGGAGCAAAATGAGTATCAAGCCGTCATCAAGTTCCTAACCAAGCAAGGAAAATCTCCTCAGACCACCCTGATTGAGATGTCAGCAGTTTGCGGTGATCATTGGCCTGGAAAAACAATGGTTTACAAATGGCATAGTCTCTTTAAATTTAGTAGAGAGTCAATTGAAGACGACCCTTGCTCGGGGCGGCCCGCTGAGGCCACCACATTAAACATTATCGAAAAGGTTGAGAAATTACTATTGGAAGATGCCCGGCTGAAGAAGAAACAGCTTTCTACATTAGTTGGAGTATCAGAAACCACCACTTTGAGGATCCTACATGAACATCTCGGCATGACTAAAGTTAGTGCAAGATGGGTGCCGCGAATGCTTACGCCGCATCAACGAATCGACGCGTCAAGCAGCTTTTTGGAACGGTGTGGCGAAGAAATTACGTCGGTTTTGAAGCAGATTGTTACTGCAAATGAGACTTGGGTTCATCATTTTGAACCTGAGTCTAAACAGGAGTCACTGCAATGGCACAAGAAGGGTACCCCACCACCTAAGAAATTCAAGGTGTCAGAATCGGCTGGAAAGATAATGGCTACGATATTCTGGGATTGTCAAGGTGTATTAATGATTGACTACAAAAGCAAGGGCGTCACTATAACTGAAACGTACTACGCAACATTATTGGAGCAATTGCGGCAATGTATTAAAGAAAAAAGGTGAGGAAAGTTAACCAAGGGTGTGCTGTTGCTTCATGACAATTCTCCAGTTCACAAGAGCTGTATTGCGACTGCTGCCCTGGGCAAATGTGGCTTCTAAGAATTAGACCCTCCCCCCTACAGCCCGGTCCTGGCCCCCAGTGATTATATTTATTCCCAAATTTGAAGACAGAGTTGCGGGGGAAGAAATTTCACACCGATGATGAAGTAAAGGACGCAAAATTGGCTCATTTCGACATCTAAAATAAAAAATATTATTTTGTAGGTTTAGAAAAGTTACTTTCTCGATCGAACAAATGTATTAACCTTAAGAGGGACTATATCGAAAAAGAAAAATAGTAACGTCTTTGTATTCGATTAATAAGTCCGCCATTCCGCGAACTTTTGGACCTCCCCTCGTAGACGGAAAAAAATGTAGGAAAAAGGGTTCATTTTATACTGGCGTTACTCTTGTGTTTTATATCACTCTTTGCGCCGATGTTATCCAGGTTTTAGAAAACTATTGTTTACTACTGTGATAGATAAGTACTACGTAGTTAGAAAAAGTGGCATCCTATCTCAACTCCGAATCATCTGTAACGTTTCGCCAAATTTTCATTTATTTAAAAGTATTTTTTTCCTGAAACTCGTAATATTTTCAGGATTTTATAAACATCGTTTTAAATAACCCATTGGGCTAGGTTGGGTTTGTTTTATAATTATTCTGAAAGAAGTTCCGGAAAAAAATGGCTTTTGGAAAAATGAAAATTTGGCGAAACGTTAGAGATGGGAAACAAAAATTAGTGTTTCAGATAGGTAACCTTTTTTGGAATGGAATGAAAAATACCATTACTTCCTAGTGTATCCATTACAGATTACAATAGTTTCTAAAAGCTAGTGCTAAAAAACGCCTCGAACGCGTTCGTGATAATGCTATTATTTTCTTGGTAAACATAAAACTAGTGCGACGTTTTTTTATGCATCGACAACTTACACTCACCGGGAAAAAAGGAAAAGGTCTTTATTTTATATTGGATATACGTGTATAACGTGTATGATTTGCCATTTGCGCTAAAGTTGTCGTCTGTGACTATAATTTTCCGTTAACTTTTCACCGCGAAGTTTTCTATAATAAGGTTTGTTTTGTAAGAATCATGAAAAGTTAAATTCAGGTAAAAGGTTTTATGTCATGGCAAACCTATGAATATTTTGGAATATTTACTTTATTTAAAAACTAAGTTTGCTGACTATTCAATTTACACTTTAATAATGTAAAATATATATATATATATATATATATATATATATATATATATATATATATATATATATATATATATATATATATTGTTGTTTATAATGTAACGTTTCGGCGGGGTTGCACACGCCGTGGTCTCAGTTGTGGTATTATTGTTGTTATTTAGTAAAATTATAGAAAATAAGAAACTATTTTATTAAACTTATTTATTGGTTACGTTTATGTCTAGAAGCGGTAATTTAAGTAAAAACACTAAATAGCAAGGTCAGCATAAATTAAATTGTATCAAATTGTAAGTTGCTCGTTGTTAAAAATATACAACGCTGAAATTCACACGCTACTTACGTATCACTTTGCTCAACAAACGCATTGCACCGGTGTGTTGCAAAATAAACAAATAATCTTGTGCGAGCTGGTGGTTCCGGAAACTATAAACAGATTTATACTTGTTATACAATATTGGAGCAGCCGCTTATCCAAATGATACGTCTAATTCATGCCCCATATTTAAAAATAATACCGGCCATGTGCGAGTCGGGCTCGCGTGCGAAATGTTGCGTACCTCCAACTATTTTTAGGGTTCCGTATCTCAATCAGAAAAAGCGGAACGCTAATAGGATCACTTTGTGGTCGGTCCCTCTGTCTATCTGTCAAGACCCTTTATCTCGAGAACGGAGAGGTATCGAGTTGTAATTTAAACCATATACTTAAGTCTACGGTCCCTTGAAGCTGTGAAAAAATCAAACGTCTAATTTAACTTGAAAAAAAGATACGGCCGTTTATGTCGTAAAAAACGTACATTTCGACACTCTCAAGGGAATCAAAATGATAGGGTACTTCCCGATGACCTAGAACTATGAAATTGGCAAGTAATATCGTCACATACTACAAATACTTATAAAAATCTGAAAACTAGATATACATTTGTAATAAAATCATAAAAAATATACTTCTTTTCAAACATCATATTTGGAGAACTCGGTTGCGTTAAGTTTGCACCTCGTTTGTATGCGGCGCGATACATTTCAGGTGCAAACTTAACCAGGCCAATTAAGATGGGATAAGTGAAAGCATGTACGGAACCCTCGGTGCGCGAGTCAGTCTCGCACTTGGCCGGTTTGCATACTCTGAACATTTCAAGTGTCTGCCTATTGCCATTCAACTGTTAGAGTAAGAAACATAGAAACCCCATGAGAACACGTGATTATGTGGTTTATTTTGATTTACTCCACTACCTAAATGTTGTCTGTAAGAGATCGCTCTTTAGTGACAAGACGGCCCATTGTCTACCGTCATTACAATTATTGTATCGGTGTTTTATTTATAAACTTTTTTGGCGTACAATAAGTGGGGAGGCTCTATCTAATTTTGATGTTTAAGCGGCAATACATATCGTGTCAAGTCATGTAAATGTCAAGTCTCTACCTATTATGGTGGGAGAGATACACTGTGACAGACGGATAAACTGCAGACAGCGGAGTCTTAGTAATAGGGTTCCGTTAACACCCTTTGGGTACGGAACCATATTACACTGAAGCTGAATTAATTAATTTGAAAGAGTAGTATCAAACTGAAGCGGTAGTTTATTCTTCTGTCACTAAGAGGATTTCAAATTAAGAAAGAAATAATCAAACCACTTTATAATAAAATGCAGCTTTATATATTATTAATATCCCAAACGTGAAACACACATCCAAGTTATCGTAGACCAGAAGCAAAACCAGTTGTCATTAAATATACCGTTATAAGCGTTGAGCATGATTCAAAAATATATTTTCCGCTTAATAGTCATATAAAACTGACTAGCTCGAAACTTCAAAACCTGCGTTTCAAGATTACTGACAGGCACTCTCTTCCGTAGTAATTAAATGATAAGAATGTATGCTAAATAAATAATGTGCTTGGTGGTACGAAACTTTCTGCTAATAAATGCGCTAAACCGTAAAATGAATATTTTCTAATGCGCATTGAACTTGGATGCTCCAAGCTTGCGGTGTTTGTGAAGTCTAACTGACAAGCTGGTGATGGACTGCCCTGGCACGAATAGGGTCAGCACAAAGCAACCTAACTGTATACGACAGGATGAACTCAGATGAAATAGGATGGGATAAATCAGACATTCATTTTAACGCCGCCGTCAACTTAGACGCCTGACAACAGAGAATCGAATCAAAAGAAACGAATTAGCAGTAAGATTAGCGCGGACTTTAAATTGCAGGTAACGGTTGTAAAAGACGTGAGTATTGGAAGTTTTACTAATTCTGTTGCGGAATCGTTACATCATCATCTTAATTTACATGGAATATAAGTGTTTCTGTGTTCCTTGTATTGTAATATCGGAATCTAAAACCCGTTAGGTCAGGAAAGCAATCTGGAAAACATATTGTAACCGTAGAGATAATTCTCAAAATGCGATGATAACATCTGCAGTTTCTCATATTTTAAATTTGACAGAATTGTTATATGTTGTCCCTAATCTAATAGATTATTATATTGTATTATCTAAATAAATAAAAAAACTGCTTGAGAAAATGACTGTTACAGGACCCAATAAAAAAATTACTATGCGTGTTAAATAATATGCAAAACTATTCGACACGCCATGCTCGAATATTCGAATATAGACCAAACACACCGTTACGCAATTCATCTTGGGAGTGCATTGGATGAGTGCATGATGCGAAGAGCAGGCTGGCACGGCTGGCGGGGCGAGCCGCGGGGGCTGCGGTGCGCGTGCGACTCTCACCGCTTATCTCTCGCGACCTCCGCCGGACGCGCACGCTCGCCGCGCGCCTTACCGCCTCGAACCCGCGCCGCGATCGCGTTATGCCGTCCTACCGACTAACTTACATGTTTGGCTACTTGTATTTGTTTTGTTTTCGACGTGTAGGACGCAGTCCGGAAATGCGCTAGTTATCAAAACTTTATAAAGTGTATTTGCCTTAATAGAACAGTAAAACTATAAACTAAATATTTATGCAAATTCATAAACGTAAGATTAAAAATCCGACACAATGGTGTCAGAAGGGCCCTTGCCCGTGGTGTGGTGCGTTCGGGATAATCAACTTGTGCCTCACCAAGTGTCAGGTGTAAAGTTGCAAGGAGCCGTTACAGGCGCTCATATTGCTGCCGTTACAGACTTTTTGCGTATGGTGGCTGGAACTCCTATAATTTTACCCCACACTGCGGTACCAGAAGATGTAGATAATAACATAAACCAGGAGAAAGAAAATAATTCTACGCGCAGGAGGAAAATGTCCATGCAAGTGGAAGTACCTTGTGTTTTTCTTTCGGAAAGTGCTCTACAAAAAGCGAAAAGTCGAAGTAACTCTTTAGAAGAAAATGCCAAAATTCGGAGTAAATCATTAGAAGAAAAGGTACTTCCTTCTGATCAGAATCTCACGCCAACGACAACCAAAAGATACTTAGAACTCGATATGAAATCTTCATTTTTTAGTTCTACATGCAATATGTTAGAATTTAAGGATAAAGATAATAATCAAGATGGTGAGAAAGAATGTTTTAAATCGTCATATCACCTGCGGGAGCAGAAAAATGAAAATCACCCCCAAAGAATAACGAGAATAATTGATTTAGATGATTTTAACACCACAACAATAGAAACCGAGTCTGAGAAAGAACCTTCACAAAGAATTACAAGAATTATTGAATTTGAAAATGACACGCTTAGTTCGCCGGTATGTACCGATGTAGACAATGAAAGTTTACAAAGAATAACTAGAATTATCAGATTGGATGACGACCATTCATTCTCAGCAATAACAAATCAAGGCGATGCGGACAAAGATTGTTCTCAGAGAGTTACTAGAATTATTGAAATAGAGAAAGATAGCACTTTTCCAAGTATGGCTAGAATTATAGAAATGGAAAATGAAATTTCAAATGAAAGAAGAATTTCCTTAACAAATGAACGTGAAACTGGCGGTGGACTTCTTGAGGATTGTTGTGAAGAAGTTGTGGTAAGGTCCAAACTGTCCTTAACTAGAGGTACCCCTAGGTTTAGTGTTGACTCTTCGTGCTCCGAAAACTCTTATGTCAACATTGAATGTGTGAAGAGTTTGCAGGATGTTAAAAGAGAAGATAGTGTTAGTGCAGATCTATCGCCAGTTTACAAGCCCGTACGCTCGAGGTTCCCACGAAAGAAAACCTCCGTATGTTCGATTGGCTCTTCGGACTGTGACGACGAAGTAGACGTGATATTTAAATCGAAGCCGAAATCTAGTCAGTGGGTGAGTTTAGACTGGATTCCTCCGACGCCCAAAGAAGAGCCAGTGATATCGCACGACTGTGATAAAAATGACTTTATATCAAAATGGATTGCGGAACAAAATTCGCAAGAACCTAGTATTATCACTGATGAGAGAAGAAAGAGTCTTCCTCCTAAATCAAATGAGATTTATCTCCAAAATATGAGGAGGTTCAGTGATGGGCTGCAAATCTGTAAAGAAGACGCAGCCAGCGATTCTCCCGCTACCGTTAAGTCTAAATGGCACGATATCGTCAAACGCCATCTTCAAGTACTTAAAAGTGATAAGGGATTCCGAAGGCAGCGCGGCAGCTGGATGAGAACCGCAAGACGGTTATCATCAACACATAGTAATCAAAAGGAATCGCTTCCCCTGGACACTTACATGAAGCTAAATGCTATGTTGTAAGTATATGTTTTTTCATCTCTCCTGTTCGGAAAGTGTCATTTTCATGAGTAGATAGCCGGGTGGAAAATAGCTTTTCCATCCCTAGGGTGGAGAGTAATTTTTTTTTAATTGCCACGGAGTCAATGGTAAGTGCCATCTAGATGCACGTCGTGACCAACTCAATTAGGTACAATCTAGTCGGCCGTGGTAAGTGGCCATTGAAAAAATGTCTCTAAAAGTTAAATATATGCAAGCTTAATTTATTTACATCTAATTATTAAATATAAATATGCATTATATTTGATTATATTCATAATACATACATATAATTCTGTCCCTGATTTATTGATAGAATCGTATATTTAGATAAAAAACAAAATAGAAACCAATGTTGGCGGTACGTACTATATTCTATTTATTTTTTTCTATTAAAAAATAATAATAATGAAAGAGTGCAATAGAAAAAGCGGGAACACGAGATTAAATATAAATACCGTGTCTTTTATTAATTATCGGTTAAAAATGACATGGACATTAATTTAACACACTCATGACATGTGCGTGTAGTATTTTATTTTCCTCGCAGTCGAAATGAAAAGTAGAGTGTTTATCTCGGGTGAAATTACCCATTTCACCCTCGAATTATTGGCGCTCTCACTTCGTTCGAGCGCCAGAAATATCTCTGGTGCAATGGGTTACTTTCTACCCTGGGTTAACAATCTACTATTTACAGTATCTTCAGTTTTTACAAGATATATATAGGCATATTTTAATATTAATCTCTCTAATTATTAACTAATCACTAAGCGACGTTCCTGGCACCTTAATTATTGCGACTCACATCTTCCGTTATGATAAAAAAAAACGGTAAGCTTAATTTAATAAACGTTTTCGCTCTGCGGTTTCAATTGAAAGGACATATTGACATAAAAAGTATTTAAACTGATCCATGCATGCGTGCAAGAGGCTCATTCATCTACCTACTTAGCAAAGTTAACCCGTTCAGCTAAGGCAACTGGTTACCACCTGACGATCCATGGCAATACACTAGTTTTTGCTAATCATTTTCCAACAACTAATGCCGACAGACGCTGTAAATCTTTTGGTTTATGCAAGCATATATTCATGTTTCTTATGGTACCTGAGATTCGAATAATTTCGTGGGAAGCGATCGTTTCTAACTTCCCGTTACCGTTATCACGACACTCTTACAATATGATTGCGATAGATTTGAATATTTCTTTTGCGGTCACACCAAAAGATAGTACGTGTATCGCAGACGTGAAGCGTTTTATTGAGTTCGTTGATAAGACATCGATTGAGCCATGTTACGAGAGCAGGCCTGAGGCACGCGCTTCCGCGAGGCCGTCAGATTAGAATGCAGGGAGCTCGCGCCCAAGGCTACGGGTCCGCGGTCGGTCGCTGCACCGCGCGGCGTCTTCCTCTGCCCGACTCGCCGGCTCAGGAAGTGAGCCACGAAGGTGACGCCCAAACTGCCGGCTGATCGGAAGCGTTTGTGATTTGAATTTTTGTGGCTTCTTTTGTTCGTGATTTTTTCAACACTTCCTGTGTCGTCTGTCTGCATAATTATTACTTCGATGGATATCTCGGTCAAACTTTTTAATAATACTCGTTTTTACTCAATGCTCTAGAAATTTTATTTGAAGTAAACGCTGGTTTTTGGCACATTGTTTCGGTTGGCTTAACCCACAATTTTATTTAATAGACCTTCGTTAATATTTGCAAACAGATCAACAGCTACTTACTAAATCTTAAGCCTTTTTAATTTGCGTTTCCGATTCCAGTACATAACAAATGGCGCTTATATAATCGTATTCATATATGAGTCAACCAGTGAGAGATTGAAATCTGGGGGCACGGTAGTGCCCCCGCCAAGACGAGCAAAAAAGAAGCGGGGCACTACCTACCTTTTCTCGAACCGTTTCGTCTAATTTTTAAACCCTCATAGCTTCGTCCCAGTTAACACCAGAGCGCCCAAATTCACAGGTTAAGATGCAGTTAGGAAACATATAAAATGTACTTAATTTAATTGATCTAGCTTTTATACTTTAGGTTTTATTGGTACCTAAAATACGCCGATTTTGCCAATCACTTATACACTGACGTATCAAAACCTCTGGGGTACTTCCCGATGACCTAGAAAGCTGAAATTTGGTATGTAAGCTAGGTTTAGTACATAAACAATAGAATAATTCTGAAACTTGGAACTTTTACCCCCCAACCCCTTAAACTAGGGGATGGAAGTTTGTATGAGACTTCTACAAATTTTGATACTAGAGGTCTAAAAATTGATATAGGGACTCCTTGTTATAAATAATAAAATACATGTTCTAGGATTTTTATAAAATCACCCCCCACCTTTTAAATAAGGGGATGAAAGTTTGTATGGGTTTTCAAAAATGGGGGATAAATGTGTATATATATGGGGTAAACGTAAGTATTTCTTAAATACACAATTATTACTACTTACCTAGAAACGCTACAGCACAAAAAAAACCTAAAAATAAGTCTAATGGACTGTCCAGCCTATATGGTAAGGAATTAAGTTTATATATATTATCATGAAGACATAAACTTAACTTCTTGATATCGTATGGGCCAGACGGTCCGTTGAACTTATTTACGTTACTTTATGAAACGGCCAAGCCATACCTTTGAAGCCAAGGTGTAGGATTAGTAAACTCAGGGCTTAGGGGCTTGGCTATTCCAGGGATCTGATAACTTTTTACAGAAAAAGCGTTATGAGCATGTGAGTCTTGGCCGCCAATTTTACATGAAATGTTTTTGGTGGGTTTAATATACCAACCATCTTAACCGGTTACAATGTGCTGGATATATCCGAAGGGCCATTGAATAGAATGTTTAGATATCATATCACGAAACCGGTAAAGTGAGAACTTGGTGATTCGATGGCGTGTCGTGTGGTGCGCGTTGAATGCAGCTTCCATAAGATAATGGTGTTAGAAGAGAAAAAACTAACTAGAGCCTAATTGTTGACGTCAAAACGAACAGCTACTTTCCACGGATGACCTACTTGACCTACGTTATCCTACTCTTAATTGTTCTCTATAAACTGTATTACCACATACGTCTAAATATACATACATCTAAATTATCACATTATGTTAACCTTGTTAACGCTAAGCGATGAACCAATTCACCTTGCCCCTGACGCCACATCAAGTAAAAAATAAGTGCTACAAAAACTTGTAGCAATACAATTTTTGACCATTGAAATGTTTACGGCATTTGGTGACGGTGGCATCAGTGTAGCAATCTTTCGTTGAAGGCTGTAGCCGACTGTCGCGTTAAAAAGGTTAATATTATTAATAAGTTCAATGAATAACGCTAGAGAGCGGAGGAAACAGGGCTAATGAAGCAAGTTGAGCGGATGTGCTACCGTTTCACCGATCACCGACCAGCCTTGGGGGTTGCCCTACTTACCAACTTATGTTTTTCCACATTCGTGTCCTTTAATACGCCTTTAAGAAACAATACGTCTTATTACACATTTGACACGTGTGTCCATAAAGCAAATGAAAAGTAAATAGTTACTTTAAAGCTAATTAGTCTACAAGGTATATTGAGAATTTTGTGTATAAGGCCACCATTCTGGAAACACAAGTGTTTGTTCAATGTTCATCAACACCGCTATTGTTCTAAATGGGAAAACAAAGGCAGTCACATCAATTATTTGCTTGTTTCATAGTTTCCTGTTCTTTTTACAAAACTTTTTAATGGTTTGGCGACTGTAAGTGACGATGTGATCATTCGCAAAATTTACTTTCGACCACTTATGAATGACTTACATCCGTTATTATGTAATATTTCATCGAAATGCCAAACTTTATTGAGTTGTTGTATCTTACGATTGAATTGAATATCACTTTATATTAATGAATTAATTAATTCGTACGAATATCGAAATAAAATCTTGCTACACGTAGTTATCTTGGATTAGAATTATCTAATTGAAGATCAATATCTTCATTAATTATCAATCGTTACTTGAATATCAACAAATAACGTTTCAACAAATCGTAGTGCTCGTTTGATGTTATAAATCAAAGCAACTTCTAGTGTTACTCGATGATTGACGCGATCCTATTACTTTAATAACCACAGTAATATAACCGCCAAGTGTATAGAAACGCTAAGTGATGGGTGTAAAAATCAGTTATGTAAATCGTAATTATGAATTGACCAAAAGTGATTTGTGAGCTTGTTTATTTATTAAATAACTGTTGATTGTAATAACAGTACTGTAAACGAAATTAAGTTTCGTGATGTATGCCGGGCCGCCTTTACCGGTTCATGCCCACTGCAAATCATGCTTGTGGACTCTGCCTTCGAAACTGAAAAAGAAAGCGTCTGGAATGAAAAGTATGTAAATGTTATCTTTTATTCTCTTGGCTCCATAAATGGATCCTTCCAGGGCTTTGCGTCATTAAATCGATTAATAACTCGTACCCGATTCAGATATTAAGGAAAACACAAGGAAGCATATTGTTTACTTTGTAAAGATTTTCCTCGGGCCAGTATCAGATATACATTTATCCTAGCAGTGACTGCGTAAGGCTGCCTGTCTACAGAAGCGGAAAATGAACCAATAAGGCTGCGTCTTTCTTAAGCCCACAAGAAATGCATTTAAATGTGAGGAATATGATTGGTCCATTTTACATACATTACTCCGCTCTGCTTCTATGGACAGGCGGCCTTATTGTCATCTTTAAATATATTTATCTTGAAAGTTTGTATTGGAATGTTGATATAGATATGAAAATAATCTCAAATTGTCTAATAGCACCAATTACTTCTGCTTCACTTTCACTACGCGAACGCAATGATTTAGGTTCCGTCTCGTGACGTCCAAGCTCTGCTGGGGCAAATTCTTTTTTTTATCACATATACACTTTCTTAGATGATTACATTGGTGAACATAATGTTTATACGCCGCGTTACAAACCTTATGTAATTTAATGCGGACGACTCGCTACAACTAGTTTATAAGTAGGTATACATTTGACTCCACAAAGATACCTTAGGCCCTTAGCCACACCAGTGTCATTCTAGTATATAAACTGCTCAACGGGCCACCTGAATTTTTGTCAATGGGAACATCAAAATAGTAGGTTAAAACTACGTAATTTCAAATGTCAATTAAATCTTTCTTATTTTAGTTTTTTTTTTTCATGTTATATTTAAGGAGTTATAATCGGCATCATTACATGGGCCCTTACATATATTTTTTTAATATAGAAGGAGTGTTTCGAGACCCATACCCCCGCATCTTGCACAAACTCCTAACAGAATGCAAAAAATACTACTGCATTTGTATAATGCGCAACATGTTCATCATAAATGTATCAACTTCATGAATGACTGTTACATTAAACTACTTTTCTTATTACTCTTTGTCTAAAAACACGTGTCACGAAATCGATGAAAATGCATTGTTCTTATCATCGTGGAGGCGAGGTCGTCCCATGCGAAAGAACAATACAACAGGTTTTATGATTTGTTTTTACTTTTTATGAGCGGGAGCCGCCTTGCGCTCGCGCACGCAGCCTGCTCCGATAATAATTGTATTTGCGGATGTTTTCATACAAGTACTAAGTTTTTTTTTTACCATTGTATTGATAACACTAGCACGACCGATACTGAACAATATTATTTTGTCAATATTGCTCGCCGTGGCTCGTGCCGCGATTGACATACACACATAAATATAATTGTATGCGCAAAATGAAAGGACGATGAACCGGGAGCATTCCTGTTTGAGTTCGTTTGAAGATTTTAAATATTCAGTTTATACATACTAAAATCTATCCTCTTTAGGTATCCGCTGAAATTGAATAGTAGTTCTTATCGCTGCAAGTACAATAAAGCACGTAGTAGTGATTCATATGGCATTCAATTAAAGTTGTTTAAAATTCAGATTAATTATCGTCGCAATGACTGTATTTTCTGTGCATTACATTTGCTTTGAGTGCATCGTTCCAATCAATAGCAATTACCTACCGTGGAAAATCTTTTATTCAATGGAGGTTCGCATAATTTTCAATGAAGACTACGTAGATTAATTCTAATCGTCAGTATTATTGTTGTTTTCGCAGAGTCTCTTGGCAGTTTTGCGTTTCGCATCATGTGCCCTTAACTGGACAACAGGAGGCAGTTATATTTAACGACTCATTGTGAACTTTGCTAATAGTGTTAGTTTAAACTGCCGGATTGCCAAATGTTTCTTCTTGATCGAAGTTTCCTTTTAGAATCAACTGTGGAACTTATTGCGATGATCTAAACCTGGTTTCCCTTAGCTTTGTAATACATTTTTTAAACGTTGTTTGGGACATGCTTTTATTGCCGACTGTACTTTCTTACACAAACGTTAATTATTCATTAAGACCAATCAAACAAACCCAAACACGATGGTTATATCTTGTGCTGTTTAGGCCTTCTTCCGTCTCCATCATCAGAACAGCCCCAAGATACCAAATTATTGTATTGTCACTTGAACTAAAGATACAAGCAGTTTCATTTCTATACGACAGTTAGAAGTAGGTTAAAATTTACTTTTAAGACTTGGTAACATTGTTTGTTACAAACTTAACTAACAAATTTTGTTGCGAGATAATCTGATAAACACGTGTTTAAAAAAGAAAAAAAATCAACTAATCCGTGAAGTTGACCTACAGGCAAAGGTACGAGCGTCTCATTTTATACAGTACAATTTTCATTATCTTATGCCAATGTCAATACAATGTAGGTCAAGAAGCGTAATCGCAATCGTAAAGCTACTTGACAATGACAATGCCTACATGGCTTTTGAACTTCTTGACTTTTTCCGACTTTCCTAATTTCAAAATCTGTCATCCTAAAGCCGAGCCGCCACGAAACTTGTGCCATTTACTGTGCCATCGTCATTTTATCCTTATTGAGAATTCAGTCAGACTGTCGCAATTCGCACGGCTGCTGTTATCGATTCTGATTCAAGTTGTAACCCTCGCTGTATTTTAAGATAACCTTAAAATATTTTACGTTTCTGGATATTAAAGTAGTTCGCTTACAAGAAGTAGTAAATAAGTAAATGTGTAGCGAACATAATTAACCTAATGAACCTGTTTTGTTCATTATGGAATGTAAAAGTAAATATGAACTAACACAGGACATTATTCAGATAGCTTGAAAATTTCAAGCCTAATAGTCAGCATTTAATACCTGCCTTAAAATGTAAATGAACCTAAAAGTTATACCTGAAAATGTATAAAATCCTTACAAAATATTAACTCGTAAATATCTCTTAAGGCTTCCAATAACACAAAAGTGATAAAAACATATAAATGATGAATGTATATATTGTGATAAGCCGTTGGTGCCAAAAGGAGTAATCCTTGTTACTTACGTTGTCGCGGTAACGGGCAGTACCATACATTGCGTGTACGAAAATACCGTTTGTCTTATTATGTTCAATGGGGTTTTTAGTTCGGCCACGTACGTACTCTGTCATAGTTTCAGATTTTTATTCATACCTAATCCTTTCTCTACACCTTTGATTCCTAAAGCGAGTTCCGTAGAAAGGTCACCAATGTTCCACGAAATTATTTATTTATTGCTGTCGAGAGTAGAAATAGCGCAAAATGCGCGATGAGATAAAACTCAACGTAGGTAGTTAGTCAATGAGAACATTGAAATTACAATGTCTTTGATTTGTAATCAAATCAAAATTTGATATCGGGTTCCGTAAAATACAAGTTACCTGGTGGTTGTTCCGTCATCTCTAAGCCCCTTCTCTACAATACGGTTTCTGCCAATATTTGCTTCTGAACAGGGAATTCAGGGCGTAACCTCATGTAATTTTATCAACAACAACATTTTTGTTTTTTTATGATTCCTCTTACCCATAATTACAGACTGATTAAGTTATAATTTTATGGCATGACTGATACAAATGCTAGCTTTTAACGCTTGATAAAAAAATAGTTTTCTCACGTTGCGATGCATGAGGAGATGGCCATTGCTAAGTAATTATTAGATGTTACTGGACGGAAAAAGACACGCAGAGGCTGTTAGCTCCCGATAATTGCGAATTGTCCGGCTCCACGTGTAAAATAACGCAATTATATTTATTACGTAATACTTTTTATAGTTGACATTGTAAGAAGTTTAATTGATTTATTAAATTATACAAAGTTATACATATTCATAAGATATGTTATAATTATGTCCCCTTACGATTATCAATGATTAAGTATCGTTTATCTAAATTGGAGTTTTAATTTATCGGGATTCGCTAGTGGCATATTTTTAACTCATTACGAATATTTTACTAGCCAATATATTAAGGTTCACACTACTAAGGAACAGTAAAACGTTTAGTATACATACTCAGTTCAATTTATTGCTCGAATTTCCTTAAAAGAAATATCGCAAATTTCGCCATACTTGCATTTGAAACAAATTTTACACCGTCTTAAAAACATAAATAAAAAGCGTTCTCAATTTAGCCGGTGTTCGAAAAAAGATTGCTATAGCCTGTTCCACGTTGCCTGGGGACCCTATAATTAGATTATCCAGCCAGCAACCAGGACTGGCTTAGCGAAAAAATAGTGCGCCCATCGGCATGCGAGGTTTAATGACCGCGGCCATAACTTGTATCTATTACATATATGTTTTGTAAAATGTGAGCGAAAGTTGAGAATTAATTCACCTTTGTTGGCGCCGGTTATCGTCTCGGGTCATAGGGCTCGATGACACCGATTATCTAACTTTAGAACCAGTTGGCTAAAAATATGTTGAGCGTAGGCGTTTATAGTGGTTTACAAGTAGTTGTAAATAATTGTTTTTTAACGTAAGCTTTTGTATAAGTAATATTGGATCATGTGAAAGAGGAAGGGAGCATTCGCCTAGAAAATAAATAATACTTAATATTCCATAATTTGGATGTTAAACAAAAAGGTTATGTAATATTTGGGTTATTGCCCTAGTTACTTAATAAGGATTGAAGAATACGAGTTTAGGTATGATTGATTATTGATTACACAAAAAAACATGTGTATTCCTGCTTTTCGTATTACTTGTACTTATATGTCAACATAACATTGCAGAAAAGGTCCTTGTATGTTTAGAAATCTGTGAAGCCTGCTGATCAAATGTATGTTTCACACACAAAACTGTTACTTTACGAAGGCTAACACTTTTACTCGCCTTTTCTTAAAGTCTAGACAATGAAACCAGTCGTGTTTGAACAATGCTATTTGAACTTTCGAAAATCTGCAATTGAAACAGAAGAATAAATATAGCGACAAACTATCATGTGTAGACAAGTTGTTTAAACTCAGCCATGTTTGATTAGTACAGTTTGCCATTATTAAACAAATAGTTAGAAATAAGTTTTCTTTTACCTATTTCGTGTGTTATTGATTTCGGGGGGTATTGATTTGAGTTGTGCAATCCCAAATCATATTGATATTATTTACATACTGATCATAATCTCTTAAATATATCATTGTTTACATTTTTCACCAAATAAATCAGTTCTACGGAAATCAGTAATCGCAGAAAAATTCAGAGATAATGTTGTAAAACTGGATAAACGCAATAACTGATTCAATTGGGATATACCAAAAAAATAAACACCCCATTTTTTTAATTAAATTTATTCTATATGTAATAATACTAATGGCTACGCGACGATTGTGTTATAGCTTAGATTGACAATGTTTGATTATTACAAATAAAAAATCTATCTATCTAAACCATAAAGATCAAATCTAAAAGAAAAATTGAATATTTTAAAGAAGAGAAATTACATGTTTCATACATTTACCCCATTTTTTTATTTAAATCGTAAAATATAGGCCAAATTTGTATAAGAATTTCATGGGTTTGCCAATTAGATACGTTTAATTATTTTTCTCCATAAGTGGTAAGCATTTTGTGATAACGTCACGATTGACTTTACTTGTACTGCAAAACGACAAGAACAAGCAAACGTCAAATAATTAAATATGAATAATTTTTCACAGGCTGTCATATCACAAACACATATTGTCACAATCGAGTTGTTTATTGCGGTATAAGAGCCCTATCCCAATTACAAAGGAAATGATAGCCATTTTAGAAACTGCTTTAGTATTTGTATCATGTCATGATTCAGATGACGATTTCTCCTCAGTAAGGAGGCCAAGGTCGATATATCTGTCTGGTTCGGTGTCCGCTCCGTAAATATTTGCTGGCTGCTGTCTCGCGCTTCCACTACGTCCACATATTCAAATGCATTCAAAACAAACCCTACTTTTCTTACTTTATGTCCACTTAATGAATTTCCTGCCTCTTAACGAGCACCATGTTGTATTTTAAACGAAGATAAATTTACGCCTACCGTTTTTCTTATGTTTCTCTTTAAACTATTATTTATATTTAGGATAGAAATGTTGAATTTGCGACTGTGGTTCCCATTTCCATTTATTTTTTGTGTTCCAAGTGAGTAGAGTCGTTTCAAAATAGTACATTTTACAACTAGTGTGAAAAGAATGTCTTTTTACCACTAGTACCGAGGTATCTTGCCACGAGCTGAAAGCGAGTGGCAAGACTCGGTACGAGTAGTAAAAAGACATTTCACACGTGTTGTAAACGACGTTTTTTAATGCAATTGCGAAAAAATAATAAATTAATATATCATTGCGATAAAATATGCTTGCTTCGAAGTTATTTTTGAACGAACCCATACTTTACAAATGACACTGACAGTGACAACATACTATTGGAATCAGCGCCATCGGCCTCGAGTTGAGAAACTAAATTGACACTTGGCAGTTGACACTGACAGTATTTATAAGGATAGTATTTAGCTTGCCACAGCCCAATGCAGATAATTATAATACTGAAACGATATTAATTAGAACCTTTAACATTATCAAAACAGAAGTACAAGACATTACAGTATCAACAAACAGAAACAGATCATGCAACAAGAGTTTTAGTGCCAAATTTGTGATCTGCGACATGTGACCAAGGACACGTTTACAACTAAAATATCATGAATTGTTTGAATATTTGAAGACTATCAAGGATAATTAGAGGTAAAAGAAACATTAAATCACATTATTAGTTATGTTTAAGGTTATTTTTTTGAACAAGAAGCTGGTGAAATCTATAAATGTTACTAAATTATTAACATTTTGCAGGTCCCTAACAAATTGGCGGAAGGATAATATTCACTCAAAGCGGCTCCTAGGAAGTCAACCAATCAATTACTATGTACCTACAACTGCTGCTCAAGTGCCACGTTGATGACCATGTTTAGAAGAAATGATGATTATATTTAACATTACGAAAAGACAACTATATCAAATGAGGTCTAAGAAGAATTACTTGCTTTTGTGATTAAATGAGAATAAAAAATATATATATTTGTATTAAAACAAGGTTGATATCAGAAATATTTTATTTTCAGTAATAATTATAGTTAATGGTACAATTAGTGCAGTTCATAGTTATTTTGTGAGTTCTTCCATGTAAATTAAGTGTCTGACTAGTCAGGCATGGTGTATTTTCAGGTTCCTGCTGTTGTGATAATTCCTGTGGGTCAAAGTTAGAGGGGCTATGTGTAATCCAAGTGTTGTTGGCACGTGACGGTCCTGGTTGGTTAACAGGGCTGGGTGTAACCAAAGTGTTGTTAGCATGTGACGGTCCTGGTTCAGGTTCAGTATTAACAGGTACATTAAGACCAGATTGGAATGTGGATGACGAAAATTCTGTGGACTCTTGCGACTTTACATTAATTGATTTTACAATTTGTTTTCCAATTTTTAATTTGTTATCAATGGAGTTTTCTATGTATCCTTCTGCTACATTACTTGACCGCCAACCTCCATGCCTCTTCAAAGTTGTTATGTCAGCTCCTGAGTCGGCAAGTAATGTAGCAAAGCTTCTCCTAAATGCATGTCCGGTGTAAAGATTTGCATCAGGCAAATTTAAGTACTGAGTGATATCTCTCGGCATATTCCCAAACTTGTTTCAGCCTATTACCTGGGCAGTGCACCTTCCTCTTTGAAAATTCTGAAAGAATCGGGCACTTTTGCCCTTAGAAGACCGCAGACTCTGATATTTCTTGACTATTTCTGCAAATGGGCCGTCAATAGTGAAGGACCTGGGAATTTTATTTTTTGTATTTGGTATTTTGACAAGAAGTATGTCCCCATGTGTTTCTATATCTTTTACTGATACATTTGTGAGCTCTTCGCGTCTGCATGCGCCACAGACTCCAAATATAAGAGCAACCTATGAACAAAGTTACATATTTATTATATATTGTAAGACAATTGTTTATTTCATTCATTTTTTTTAACTTCCTACTTTATTTTTAGAGTTAATTTACTTAAATTGTGTACATATTTTATTAGATTTATATTTAAGTTTATACCTTTGTAGCTAGATGTTGCTGATCTGGAGCTTCATTAATAAACGTCTCAATTTGTTCAGCTGTTAGTACCTTCGATTTTTTACTCTGAAATCCTGCACTTTGCCTTTTTAAGAAAGCAGTCAATCTGGTGTAAGTTTTTATATCTATGTCATGTTTTAACTTTATAACAGCTTTCAACATAGAATATTTTGACCATAATGTTGATGGCCGATAGGTTTCAGACAGCTCTTGAAAATAGGCCATCAAAACAGTCTCTGAAAAAGACTTTGCGTTATGTAAGGTTTTACACTCGATAAATTTTACATAGACGGCATTATATTGGTTTTTAGATTTTTCTGGAATAACACAGTCATTGGCAATTGCTGCTCTAGCACGAATGTCTGGTGGTGTCATATCAATGTTTGAATCACTCATTTTCAATATTTTTTTATAACTTGTCGTACCAAATTATATATTTATATGCGTTAATGTGTTTAAATGATGTTAGAAGTTATTTCAAAAGGGCGGGCTGATTTGCTTTTAAACTTTTTTTTTCTAGGCATATGCTTGTATCATTCAGCCAAATCAAAGAACGATTTTTAGGAAAGTAAATATTTCATACATAGATACCTAAGACAGAGTAGACTATAAAATGCAAATTCTTAATATTTTTTCGTCATTTATATATTAATGAATACTTTAAATAAATACTCCTAGTATTCGTAAGCGTTTTTAATTTCATAATTTCCAAGTAAAAAATCTAATATAAAATTACTGCGTTTCGAAAGTATAGTTTGGAACTAAAAAGTAAAAAGCACTAGTTCGAGAAATTGAGCTTCTCGCACGCTACGCAGCCACAAAAAGTACCACTTTTTGAGCAACTGTATTAAAAAGTTTTATTTCGCTAATGAAGCTATACAAAAATAAGTTATTTTTAAAAAGACAGGCCTGAACTATTCAATTCATCTATTTGTGTACGGAATCACGTGTTCTACGTAACTCTACTCATATTGAAATTATCTTAACACGGTACCTTTATCTAATTCAAATGTGTCCAATCCAATTCTGTATGCCTGTCTCTCACACAAGGGCCTTCAATTGTGTCAGCTTGTGACCGTTCTAAGGTCCTGAGGATGCCCTTAACGCGTGACGAGGCTCCTCTGGGGTATTTATAGGCACAGGTCGGTGTGCCCTTTTTACAACGCTATTTAATAGTTATTGCGACATTGATTGCAAGTATATTTTATTTACAGCCGTTAAATACAAAGTACCAAACAGCATTCGATCGCTTTTGCTCTTAATTTACCTATTAATCCGCTAAGTAACGACTATTTATTACCCTCCTAAAATGCACCCGTAAAAGAAAGTACCATTCCCTTGTAACTCGCTTTTCTGCCCCCAATGCGGCTTTAAAATGTTTATTAATTTAATTAAAGATAAATCAACTGGTGCCGAAAGTAATTGCAAATATCCCAGAATTCACTAATGATAAGCATCACGCCGTTTTCTTAATTACAAACCTGAGCCCATCCTCCCTCGTGGAGTGGAATAAAACATCGGACAATAGTAATCAATGACCGCAGTAGATAGTTATCGTCACGAACCCTGAGATCTTTATCAACCTTAATTACACGATGATCTCAGACTTGTGCTCCTGAAAAGACTTTACGTCACGATCGCCATTCTGTTCGCGTTATTTGATCGCAACGCTAAATAATTGCATTGTTATTTAATTATTTATTATTCTTAAATAGCAGCAAAGGCCTAAGGAAAGATTGGATTGAGGATACTGCAAATCTAATAATAGAAATCTTTTTGCAGGCAATTCTTGGTATTTGCGATCTGTTGCTCTTAAAGGTGGCTTTTGACGTCACGAATAATTAGTTTCAAGAACTCTTGAAGGCTTTGTGATTCAGTTTTCGGCTGGCTGACAAATTCGGTAGGTAGTTTCGTATATACAATGATAATTACGTAACTGTCTTACTGGGAATTTGAGTAGCCTTGCGTTAAAATCTCGATTCATGGAATTGCTTGTAGAGAACTTCGACTAAAATTAACCATGTAGATAGATTGTACAGCTTTGAATGAACATTGTTATTCTATTCTGTAATGTTATTTATATTTCATATTAATAATTACCTAATTGCAGATACATACCAAAGGTTAGTTTAAGTTGTTAAGGTATAGAAAATAAATGTTTCTTATAATTTAAAGTATTTATACTTATATAATATACCTATATTACTTACATAACTTTCTCACTTTATATCAAAATAAAAAAGTTACTTTACATAATCGCAATTAAGTCCCGTTTTCTTCAAATGCCTTTAGCCACTCAATTGCTTTTGGTAGCTACGGCTACCTGTCACCGCTCTTATTTTGTTATATAAATAAAGTTCACCTCAAAATTCGAAGCAATTGAGTGGGTAGGCTGCGTGTCCAAAAAAGCGGAGCGGATAATAGGTATACAAAATGGACCAAACACATTCCTCGGTTTCAAATGGACTTTTTTGGGCTTCACAAAGACTAGAAGAAGCAGCATGATTAGTTAATTTTCTCCGCTCCGCTTCTTTGGGGAATTGTTTGCAGGATAAGATATCAAGAGAAGCTCCATATAGTCCTTACCCACGTATATTTAAAACATTCAGAAGTTCCTTCGGTATATGTCATCTAAAGAAATGTTAACGAATTCTGCCGAGTGACGACTTATGATGCATTGTTCACGCTAAGTCATGCTATAGACGGTACTACAATAAGTTAGTCCTTTCGTCTCCGATACAAGGAACGTACGCCGATTGAATGCGAAATAACTGTATCCACCCGACGTTGAGTCACCCTGATTTGCCCTGCTACGAACTTTAACTGCTAACAATCTAGCGTCACATTACAGCGTGTATTGTTGATATAGCCACAAACTGTAACCAGACGTAGATGTAAGTGCTATGAACCGATATGAAAACAACTACCAGAGCGTTTTTTTTTTTATTCGATTGGCAGTGTATTGTACACTTAATTAACACATTGACTCTTATTGACAGTAGACAGATGAATTAGTGAGAATAAAAACGAGATACATTGCGTGCTGCATTATTTTATTAGGGCAAAAAAAACGTAAATTTATTTTATAGAAAAACATACTTATGCTAAGAACTTGTAAAGTTTGAGGTTGTGTCAAAAATACCCGCTGTATATGTAACCTGAAAGGTGTCGTCACTACTTTGAATACAGCACTTACACAATACACCCACACTGTAAGCTAAAACGCTTTAATATTTGAGATCGAATTTATTTCAAAGTACAATATACAGGAAAAACAATGCTTATACGTGTGTTCGTCTATATCGGGTTTATTTACGTGTTTTACGTTATTGATTTTACTTCGGAATTATTTATTATCATTATCACGCAATTAGTAACTACTTCAAACCTAATCCTGTGACAATTCGCCGAATGTGAATATTGGTAAAAGTTAATATTTGGACAGTTGAATGTCTCAATCAACCTGATGACAATCGGTGTTAGATTTACCTATTACCCTACTTATTCTTACCCTATAATCCTATATGTACCCTTACTATTCAATTGTTCATATACCTATTAATAAGGTTAATCTTATTTGACTTTTCAATAGACTTCCGGTCCGTGACTTAAGATGGCCGCATGCGTTTAGGTTTTGTTGTTCGTTATTTATTCATTTTTGTCGTTCAATGTGTAGTATTGATAGCGTATTGTGCAGTGATCAAACGAATGTGTGAATAGCTAATGAAGAATTCAACTTGAAGCGTACATAGCCCTTCCTGGGTCAAGGCCCGATAGTCCGCGTGGTTTTTTGTAAATCGCTATCACTTTACAAAAAGCACGATTTTATCAACTCACCGTACAACGTGGTATCAATCCTCTATCTAGTCGCCGAGTGCGATTGGCAACGAGACATTGGCAGTAATGGTCGCTTAACTGTGACCGGTTGCCATTTTAAAAAAAATAGAATAGAATAGAATAGACTTTTCAATAACATTTACATTTCTTTTGTTCCAGATGGTACTTCCGCAAAATAAAAAGAATCGAAGCGGAAAAGAAGCTGCTTTTGCCAGAAAACGAGCACGGCGCTTTCCTCATTCGAGATTCAGAGAGCCGACACAATGACTTCTCGCTATCAGGTAAATACTTTGACCTCTTTTATGCCGTAATAGGTAATCCTTATCTCAATGCTAACGGTGTCAATGAACTTCGAATAGTGCCATCGATTTAACGTCATTCGGTCTTTGTAGGTATTATTCTACTATTTTAGAGGCAAGCCGGGACCGATTAAGTTACTATGCCTGCGTCTCGTCGGATAGTTTTAGTTTAAATTCTTGGTAGCACGTCGGGAAGGTAGGGGTGGACAGAAGGATAATTAAGAATAATTATTGCCCTGTACGTTTTTGGCAAGGAAGCTAGACAATGTAACATTGTAATGGTAACGACTACTTAGACTTCTATGGTTGACAATAAAAACGATAACGACTATAATGAATAATGTTGTCAAGTAAAACTACATTTACTAATATAGACATTTGGCCCTGTCGCCTTATTCTCTGTCTTTTTACCATCCCATTCTGAATATCTGAACACGACGCCTCTATATTTTTGTTTTCGTATTACACTCGAAACCCGGACTACATCCGAAATTTCTAATAACATTAAAAAAAATGTCGGACAACCTCTCACAAATCGATTTAGTCCCACAGTAAGCTCTAGTAGGCTTGTGTTATGGACAGGCTTCGTAAAATGCGAGCAAAATTCATTGAACCGGCCAAGGTTCACACTGTTTGTCATACGTCATTGCAATCTATTTTTCTCGCATTTTACAATTCCAGCACAACTGTGACAACGAAGCTGTCTTACTCGCGCTAGAAATATATTACCTGTATCTTTCTTCGATGTACTGTGAGAGTGACGGGCAATGCTATGTCGCGCGACAAGAGTCGCGAAGCGTAGTTGTACTAGACGGCGATAAATATACAGATAAATTTAAAAAAAAATGGGAGTTTATCTAGTAAAAGCTAATTTAAAATAAAGCCAGATAAATCGTGAATAAATAAGCCTGGGAATAGATTCAACAATGTAATTCTGCAACGGTTAACGCCAACGTCACTAATGAGCTCTTAGATCCATCTGATAACTAATGAATGTTACTTGTCCACACAAAAAAAGAGGCGCCTGCGCGGGCTAATAGTCTATTTAAAGAGTTACCTTAATAGTTCTAACCAGACCTATCTGAACGTGTTCATAGACTCTTATAGGTTCTATTCCGATGCCAAACCGGTTTGTTTTTCTAAAGCTCCGGAACGGGCGTCGTGGGAATAAAGACTATCCATTTAATGTAAATCTATTCAATAATAAACAGTCAGTGTGTTGTTTATTTATATCCATTTCTATTTTTAAATTATGGTGTTGGTTGCTAGGGGCATGTGGAATTAAATCATTATGGCATGTAAATTATCAGTTTTCACTATGGGCCTCAGATATCTTTAGGCTTAACCACAGGCAGATGGGCTGACGGACGGATATGGTGAACTATAAGGGTTCTTTGTTGACTGGGTAATGTTCGAACTCAAAAGGGGGTTAAATCACGAATTCTTGATCTTAATCTTCTACGTTAATAAATTGTACTGGTAAGTTATTAATACAACCAGACCACAGTCACTCATAGTCGGTATTTATGCTAATGCCTTTATGTTACGTTGTAATTGTAATTCGACGCAGAGAGCGCGCCGGTTCATGTGATGCAAAACGACATTGACGGACAGCCGTAGACGTGCGCGCGGGCATTGTCTGAGTTTGTATGTATTTATGGTGCGGGAATTGTGACGTCACACTGGGCTCAATTTTATTCCCTTTAAAAGACACCCCATACTAGCATCCATTGAGGTAGATTATGTCGGCGTCGTGGCAGTATGTTGTTTACACCCGCATAGCGTCCTACTCCTAAGGGTGGTGCGATGCGGTAGAAGGTAGTGGGCACAGGGATTGCGTTGTGTCTGCTGTATGGACTGGTGTGACGTCTCTCTTATACCTTGTTCTACCCGCAATACACGATGCCTGCCTAAACTTGCTGTCATGGTTTCGGTTTGACTTGGATAACATAAAATAGCAATAGAGTAGAGCAGATTCAATGCTACATAGACGTAAAGCCACCGCAGACGTGCGAGCCGGCATTGGCATATGTATGGTTCGCGAATTTGAACGTCATAGGGGGCTCAATCTTATTCTCTTTAGAGCATATTTGCTTTAGACCTTTTCCACTCGCGATGATACTTAGATGCCTGCTAAGTCTCGTCCGGCTTTCGCATCACTTTGACTTAAATAGGGAGTAGAGTAACGGGATCGTCAGCTATGAAACGAAACTGGTATATTTGTCGTGGACAATAAAGGGTCGTTCTTTTTTATTTCCTCTAATTCGTTTCCAATTAATTAGAAAGGAATGTCTCCGTGATTGCTTTCGCATGATCAGTCTCTTGCAGAGACTCGCTCTCGAGATCTTGATGTCCTGAACAACGAGTCTTTTCGGAACGTTTTGCTTGCGCATGACATGACCAATGTAGCTCTAAATTTGAGAGTGAACAAATGCCAACAATCTTTGCTTAAACAGAAGAATAATAAAAAAGAAAAAATAATTAAATAAATATTAAGGGACAATCTTACACAAATCGACCTAGTCCCAAACTAAGCAAAGCTTGTACTATGGGTACTAGACGACGATATACATAATATATAAATATAAATACATATATAGATAACATCCATGACCCAAGAACAAATATTTTGCACAAATATTTGCCCCGGCCGGGATTCGAACCCGGGACCGCCGACTCAGTAGGCAGGTGTCTACCAACCGAGCCAAACGCGTCGTCAAATGTTAATTCGGCGTTCTGTCCACGATATTCAAAGCATTCTCCTGTAACATATTTCTAATAACATGCACTAGGCAGGGACTTGCATGCACATGGTTAAATTAAAGGATTCGTATTTCCATCACTACAATTAAATTAAAATTCATGCTTCCAAAACTGATATGTGAAAATGTCTGTAATATATAAAGAGGTTTCAAAATTTCCCGATTTTACATTTCCCGATTGTCAATCTTGTGATACATTACAGTCATGTGAATCACTCTTATATATTTACAGTTAATTGTTTATAATTGGTAGTTAGATTACGTCCGATCATGTTGAAAGCAAATTCGTGTTATTTTTAATCGGATGTCTTATAGAATTAGAAACAAGCTCAATTAAGTGATAAGGGGATTGACATCATAGAACGATCTAATCATTATAATGCTAACAGGATACATTATTCTCTAAAAGCTATAAAAAATGATTTTACTCTTTTTTTTTTAAGTTAATATTCCCTCCGATCAGATGAAGTGTAATGTAACACTAATGACATGAAAGTAGTTTAAGCAAAAGTCATTCATAGTTCAAGGTTTTGTTTAATGTTACAGACCAGAAATTGATATAGTCAAATATAATACGATAATATCACACTTGCAATTCAGAATGTCTAAACAAAATACCTTTTTTGTACTTTAGTGACATCACAATCTGCCTGTCTCTTTCATACATAAATACTATTCCTCGGCTACAATGGAGCCCGCATAAATTTACCAATGGCTTTCTCAATAAATGAAAGTAAGTTCGTTTCTTTCACCTGAGTAAATTAAGATGTCACGCGTTGTACTCGGAATATGCATCGATCTGTGTCGGATATTATATTACCGCGGAATTTGGAGTCCGTTGAGTGCGATGCCCTTGCGTGCCTATTAAACAATTATTTAACTAATGCGAACTCTAGCAATTAACAATACAGAACAAGATACAGGACAATATCGCAGACGCTAAAGTGTCTAACTCAACTCTTTGAGGTTTGTTCGGTGTGACAAAGATCGCCTTTTAGGGGTATTGTTGTTCTCGTACCGTAAAGATGGAATGAAATAATACTCGGGAGAGATGAACTAGGGCTGGAGGCTGTAAGATGACAATCTTACGGATCTTATTGAGAGATATTGTGCAGACATCAGATACCCCGAACCTATTTATATTTTATTGTAAGCCGAGGTTGTGTAGCGCCATAGACTATTAATTAGACCCAGTTTTGTTTAGTACAATCAGTCACCTGATGTTACAAGTATCATTAATGTCATTATGGAATTGCATGGTCAAAGTACAGTTGCATCAAAGTACAGAAAAAGAAGAAGCCCATTTAATGCAAATTCTAACTGCTGCAGTGAGCACGTATGCCGTCTTTTGCACATTTGATGAATAAGATATACTGCATCACTTGCAGCAGTTCAGCAAGCGAAAACGATCGCCAACCGGTAGAAATCGATTCCAAATTAAAAACAAATAAATATTAAATTAACTCAGACCATACACAAGTAGCTAAATAGACTTGATTCGATATCTTCCGGGAGTAAACTGTGTTACATATGCAAGTTCAAACCAATAACTATTAAATTACATACAGGCTTAAGGTTACGTTTAACATTGTTGCCTCGACTCGTTTCATATTACTTACACTGTGAACTGCAGTTGTGGTGTTCACTCTGTAAACTTATCTATAAACGTTCTATATTCAACATTCGTTCAGTTTATAAGTACATTTGTGATCGTCACTCCAGATTTACCAGTCACTTAGGCTGCCTGTCCACAGAAGCGGAGCGGAGAAAATGAACCAATCAGGCTGCGTCTTTGTGAAACCCAAAAGAAGTGCATTTAAATCTGAGGAATGTGATTGGTCCATTTTACACATCTCCGCTTCTGTAGATGGGCATAGCTTTACGATTCGATAAATAATTGAACTTAAGTTTTACGTTATTTACGAAGGATTTGACATTGCCTCTCAGATATGCCAGTCATTTAGTTATAAACAATTTAACTAAAAGTGGGTTTTACGAAAGATTTTCGTGTATTTTTTGCACTAATGTACTGGTTTTGTATTATATTCTAATTTTATGTAGGTAGTTATTAGTGAAGAGCGGTGGTAGCCTAGTGGTTAGGGCATGCGACTTTCAATCCGGAGGTCGCGGGTTCGAACCCGGCCCGTGCCAATGAGTTTTTCGGAACTTATGTACGGAATATCATTTGATATATACCACTCCTCTTTCGGTGAAGGAAAACATCGTGAGGAAACCACCTAATCCCAAATAAGGCCTAGTTTCCCCTCTGGGTTGGAAGGTCAGATGGCAGTCGCTTGCGTAAAAACTAGTGCCTACGCCACATCTTGGGATTTAGGTAGCCGACCCCGATTGAGAATTCATTCTCAAAAAATGGGACAAAGGCTAGGAGGCATAGATATATATATTACTTCGTAAAGATAGGCCCAACGCGCACGAGTAATTCGTCCAACGCGTTGGTCCTAAAATGCCAATTTAGGACCACCGTGCCTTTAGTCTGTGGCAGGACGCCGTACCGTTCAGCTGTCAGTGTGTCAAAGCCGACTGTCTTAAAATGCCCAGTTACACAGTAAAAGGCTGCGAAAATTATATATAAATAAAAACATGGGATAACGTATCATTGGAAAGTATCGCCCTTTTTTTTATCGCTAACACATTTTCGAAAGATTTATTTTGTTACCTAGCGCAATTGCGTTTTGTTAGTTCGCAGCCGCTAGTCAATCAGAAGTAACCTTGTATGGGCGTTATTTTTATACTGGTGTATGAACCAATGACTATGGATGGACATTGTTTGATAATATATAACTATACACTTGATTATTTATGTTTCTTATATTTTATTATAATAATAATTACCTTTAGAAGAGTACTTTGGTTTGGAATAGCTATGTTTTTTTTACTAACTTGTGTGGGTCCAACCATGCAATTAAATTTTGAACTAGTTATCCCCAGTTAACCGACATGAATTGTTAAATACTTAAGTATGTATAGTATATGTATGTTTGGTGACTTCGGATTATTTCGATACCCTGACGACCCTGCTGTTAACGACGGAGCTAGAAGATAAATAAATAAATATTATGGGACAATCATACACAAATCGACCTAGTCCCAAACAAAGCAAAGCTTGTACTATGGGTACTAGACGACGATATACATAATATATAAATACATATATAGATAACATCCATGACCCAAGAACAAATATTCGAGTTCATCACACAAATATTTGCCCCAGCCGGGATTCGAACCCGGGACCGCCGGCTCAGTAGGCAGGAGTCTGCAAACTGCGCCAACCGCGTCGTCGAACAGATGACAGATGGAGGTAGAGTAAAGAGACACATAATGTCATGTTATTTGCCTCTTATTCTATCATTTGCTACATTGTAAAGTGGTGTAACTAAGAATATTTGTGTTGTAATTATTGTGAACCTTTGTGGCCTCACTAAATTGCGCCCGTGGTTTCCTATAATTTTGAGACAGTATTGTTTTTGAAATCCTCTACCGCATCCCTGACAAAATTTTGTGACGAACCGTTCAGTAGCTTAGCCGTAAAAGAAAATAAATATACAAACTTACTTTCACATTTATAATTACTTATTTATTACATAGGTACCACTATCTCTATGTAAACATCAGTCTGCATCAACCACTGCAGCCACTTCATTAATATTGAGAAAAGTCGCCCTTACAAGGTTACTCTGGCCACCCAAACGTGTGGTACGTAGTCCGTACAACAGATGGCGCCACTCTTTTCCATTATGAACAGATGTCAAGCGAATTGTTCGGACACACGTATCTTGACTTTCGATATCATTGCTAGGAGGATGAGTTATTAGTGCTATAAATACATGATTTTATTTTATTGTTAATGGCAGGAAAAAGGTAACAACATCACAGGCTGTTGATCCCCTCATAAATAAATTAAATATAAAACATCCCTCGTATCACTAATAAGCAATCTCTTCGAGAAAATCTTTGGATAGCACAGAAAGATTTCAGCTTTTAAATAATCAAGGCCTTCGCGTGCTTGAGGGTGCACATTTTGAAAACATTCGTCTCGGTCGATTGCAGATTGTAAACTATCGAAGGTTAAACACTAGGAAACAATGAGAGTTTACGCACAACTACTCAAAACTAAAGATATAAGCCGATTTAAACATGAACGCGCCTCCAATATTTGAAAAAATAGATGTATTTACACCAAGGAAAAAAGTGCTCAGGACCATTTTCCGATACCCGACCTTTGTCCGGCAATGGGTCACTCTATGTTTATTTAATCGTATCGCATACATGTCGCATAAAACAATAATTTAAATCAAGCTTCCCCATCGGGCTGCGTTCTCAATTGGAGAGAATAAATCCTGGGCTACCCCATCGTATTTCCGATATGGGCAGTTGTAGTTGTAGATGATGTGGTGGATAGTCTGCACAGGAGCTCTGCAATCACATACCTACCGGTTTCGCCACCCAACCGTGCCAGGCTCTTAAATAAATAAATAGAATATGATTACTAAAAAATAATAACATAAATTGAAGACTCGTATATCAAACTTGTTTGGAATTACGTAAACAGTAGAGAATTCGGTTCGAAATTGGTTTGTCTCTACACAATTTTTTTTTTGTTGTATGGTTATTGTAACTAGTTTTAAAAAAGTTATTCAAGTCCATGAATCAGCGTACACATAACGATATTATCCCGTCAAATTAAATAATTAAAGTTAAGACTTATTAACACAAATTCATAACGGATTTTCGCGATATTTCTTATTTACCTTCATAATCAAACGTTTCGGCGCGGCGTGGCGGCACATCAACGCGATCAAAAGGCTACCAACGGCCATGACATCTGCCAAATTGAGTTATGTAATCTGAGCTAATATACCTTATACTCGTCACAATCGAACAACTGCTAAAACACTGCTGCTATATCCTTGGAGCAACAAATTATTATATAAGTATTTTTTTATTAACCCGCATTTATTTAACCCTGATGTATTTAAAATGGGAACAGGGTCAAAGGTGGAACGCATTAGCGCAGAAGATGCTTATTAGGTCATATTAAAAATACACCTAAGGTTAATATTAATATTTACTGGGAGTTTGAGACTGTATGTTGTACTATTTTGCGTACTCTAAAATTTACATCTTTTTTTAACATACATCAACAATGAACGAATGTACATGTTTTTTGAAAATGACTCTGAAACTAACTTCAAGTTCATTTTATTACAAGTATGTTTTAATGTTGGCCTAAGTAATGCCTGTTCGTCAAACAGTACGTTTCATGTCCAAAGATCGCGGTTTGAAACTAGTTCTAAATATTTTTAAACTAGATCACCAAATTATTCTTAATATTCTTTCTTCCTCTTCACTAATTATCCTTAGTTTTATACCATCAACTGGTACAAGTAATGACATGGCCAACGAACCAACAGAACCAGTAATAAGTAAACATTGTTGCTTCGATGATTCACTCCCAGCCAGCATCGCTCTTATAAAGGTTTCATAATAGACGCATTCCTGAGATAGGTCTGGTATGTCGTGCGTATTATAGATTGCAGAAATAAATAGTATTACGCTAGAAAAGTGCACTATGTATGAAGTTATGCAATCGGAGTAAAAACCCTATATAAATAAATATTGATGTAATGCGAATAATAATTCACCTTTTGACATTGATTTTACCTACGTATTGAGATGGTTGTTGTAGTGTAACAGAGAATTATACATATGAAAACTTGGTCAAAATACCGTAAATGCAAAATCTTTTTTTTGTAAGTAACTCAGTAGAAGTTTTAAAAGTAAGTATGTTGGACGTTTACACATCAGGATATTATGTTTTTCATTCTCAAAAGGATGAACACTATGTATATGTACCTTACCAATTTTCGCTGATATCTGAAAAAATAAAAAAAAAAACAACAAATTAAACAACGGCCCTTAAGAGGTTCTTTTGAAATGAAAAAAGTTAACATTTGGGTCACTTACATGTGAAAAAAATTGGATATACACTATATATCTATTACAGAACCGATTATGTTGAAGTCGAGTATTCACGACATTTTTCAAGTCCATCCCGAGGACTTAACCTCCTTAACCGTTTGTCAGATCCAAATTAATATCTTTGTGTTGTAATCATTTTTCTGATTAGAATCAGATTATCTACAAGGCTTGAAAAGAAAGTGCAACCTATTTTGTGTTCGTAATTGTATCAAAGTTGACTAGAGTCTTGCGAGGAGTGTCAAATTTTCAAAACAAATGTAAGGCGGGTGTTTATGATCAAACGACTATTGATTTTTTATAATACGAATTGTACGTCCACTAACAAAATGCTCATTGTTACAGTCCGAGACGGCGACACGGTGAAACACTACCGCATCAGGCAGCTCGACGAGGGTGGGTTCTTCATCGCGCGCCGAACCACCTTCCGCACCCTCCAGGAGTTGGTGGAGCACTACAGCAAGGACGCCGATGGCCTCTGCGTCTCGCTCAACAAACCTTGTGTGCAGGTCTGTACCTATTATGCTCACGCTCTACAACTCTAATGTGTCTGTGCAGGTCTGTTCGTATTCGTACCATATCATCGTTGACCGTCTAACACCTCTTAGCACAACTAGTCGAGCAACTAGCTAAGTCACGGCAAGTTCCATTAGCCCAGCTGAGGGCATCGTTTATTGAGCAGTACATCGTCAAGAGATAGCATGTTGTATTACAGTAAAGACGGCTGGAGTCGCTCAACAAACCGAGCGAGTACTCTGTACGAGCTATATTACAACAATTACCTCGTTAAATGTACAAAAAAAGTCGGCGGCATGACTAATAGAATAGCAGGACGATTTGACAACCAGGTAGAGTGGTATTACCGTATCTTTTACTACATATAGACAGCGTAATTTTTGTTCTTAATGACATCTTTCGATATGCATAATCTTACTTTACTGCATAAATTATTTGTCATGGTAACAAAATGATCCATTTTATTCCGTCGTGCAAAAGGTTTTGAAAGCGTTCTGACGTAGCATTTACTGAGTAACACCGAGGTCGTGACTTCCCGTCATTCAAATCGAAAGTCGGGATCCACGTTCGTAACTTGATTACTTGCTGGAAATTCCAAGAGTTTAACTCCCAATAAAACTTATACACTACCGCAAGGCACTCTCAAAATTTCTAATAACTCCGACAAGAGCCGTGTCCATAGACTGATTGTATATTTATCATAATTTTTCAAAACAAATGCTATATGTTAACACTCACAGAAATATATCAAGATAGAAGGAAAGAGTGGACGTACCTCGCGTGGCGAAATGTTGACACGGTGTCAACTTTGCTCGCCGCGAACATTAGTCAGCACCCGACCGCGGTCTGTGTGCGACGTCAGGTCTTAAAAACAAAATGGCTTGTTGCGCAATAATTAATTGTTCAAACACTTCCAATAAAATTGGAGCTGTTAATCGAGATATTTCCTTTCATTGGTATGTACAATTTGTCCTTAAATATCTGTTATTAATTACAAAACTATTTATTTTATTATTTTCATCAAAACAGAGGCGGGCGGTTGTATCCAACGCTAGCTTTCCATAGCGGCTTTAATTTGACGAGCCAACCTTGGCGTGCATTCAAAGCCAGCGATGTAAAAATAAGCTATTCAAACTATCGAGTCACGTTCAAGGTCGATTTCTCATTTTTTCTGTCAAAAGTAAGAATAGTGCTGCCATGTGCTGCTGTACACTGCGATTTTCTTATTCGATTAAAATCGATTTTGAGAACAGAGGAAATGATAATTACGTTCTTATTTATTATGCAGCTATATAATGTAAGTACATAGTGCAAAGCAAATATTATTGTGACTGTTTTTGTTTGTGACGGCGGCTGGGCCGCGGCGCTGTGCGGTGTGGGTGGCGATTCATAGAATCGGTGCCGTGTTCGAATCGATCTGTGAATCGATGTTTCTGAATCGTTTTCGCGCGGCTTATGTTTCCCATCACTAAATTACGCTCGTGGCGTCAAAGTACCTACGCAAAATGTTACACGCTCGGTCTCCCTACAAATCGATGAACTCTTTCCTTCTATCTTGATATATTTCTGTGTTAACACTTGTATGCAATAATGTATATAACCAGCAATCACTGCCCAGCTCAATAAGACTCGGAAGAACCCGTCAGCGTCCCGACAGTAAAACAGCGGCTGGTTCAAACTTCAACTAACAAAAACATAGATATTACCAAAATTTTAATAGTGCCTAAATACTTAAGAGCGGTAGTGTATTTACTAACGAATATCATATCTAATTCAAGAGCACATCTTTATTGATATCTCTGACCTCTGTTAAAATGCTGTCAGATTATTTTTTTGGTAAATACCACCATAATTACAACCGTAATTGAGTTGACACGCAAGGTCTTGTCATCGATAAAAACACAATTCATCATAAGTTTTGTTATTTACCAAAGTGCATAAATTGCGAAATTCAATATCGGGGACGACCATAAAATGTATCGTATTCGATGGGCACCTTTGTACGTCGTGAGAAATATTGCCAAGTATCGAACAAGCGCGCGATTCTTTAAATTCACAAAAGGACTCTGACTCTCTTTGATATTTTACTGAAGTGCTAAAATCAACATTTTCATTCGACCTTGGTATTCCAGACATCGATTACATGTTGAATTCCTAGAATATATACATACCCATGTCATAATCATAAAGCTCTGGTTGCCATCCACCTATTAGCGACTACTCAACGCATCTTTTAACTTTTTCCCTACGTGCTATTCTGTTTCGTAATATTATTTATATGTAGGTGCCACGTGCGAATTCCAAGTTAACAATGCAATATTAATGCGTCATAGCGATTAAAGTAATACTCTATGAATTCCTTCCTAATTATCCCGTGTCAACCTATGTAAGTTGTGCAATCCAATATCCGCCTGCTTTACACCTAAGTGCGTAATTCGTCTTAGCTAATAGCCACTAATGGCAAACCGTCTAATTACTGTTTTCTTAAAGGGTTCTATCGTTGCCAAATCGATTATATTGAAAATTTTGTGGCTCCAGATTATCGCAATTTAATTAATATCTGATGTAAGAAACGATTAACTGTTTATTTTTCTAAAACGTGAATAATAATAACCAAACTTTAGAGGCTACGTGCAACAACACAACCTTGATTGGAATTTCTCTAATGCAATAATCCATCTAGAACTATTAGCGTGTCACCTTCCGCTTTAATATTTTGGAATCAAATGATAACTTAGTCAACGTTTACACACAATTTAAAAATCCAGTCATTGATTTTAGCTGACCTCTTGTTCTAATTCATATATTGTTTTTCACTTCTCTTGCTCTAAAAGTTCGACTTTATGCTGTGCGTAGGCGCTCGCTCGCAAGCTCGCTCGGATGGATAAACGTCTCGTGTAAAATGATGCGTTTTATGCACTTGTCGTACAATCTACTATTACATCACTGGTCGCTTCTTATAATATGGCTTTGAGCCTACGTTGAGTATTACTGATATTATTACATAAATTTGCAATATCTGAACACTAATGCCCGAAAGTGTGGTTTGCCAGAAATAATATATATTACGTATTCAGGCCCGCAGAACCAATTTTGGCAAAATCAAGTAAACGAGCTTTTTATGAGATTTTAAAAGGATCTGACCGAAAGGTAATTGATACATTGGAATCCCACGAGCCGGCTTTTCGTCGGTACCAATATTTAGAAATCTAGATCCTGAATCTTTACCTCCTGCAATTTTATATTTCGTGCACCTAATATGAAATGAAATAATTTATACAGATAGTCATGAATAAAAAAAAAAAAGTTAGCTCAAGTTCACTCTTAAACTTCTATCAAATGCGCGTTAAGTTACGATTTCAATTTTTTTATAAAAGGTTTTATTGACAACCTGTTGAAACTTTTGCCAGATTTCAAATATTCGGCATTATCGCTCCAGTTTCAGCCGTCTCGCCGCAAGGCCGAGATGGCCCCACTTTCGTCACGCACGCTGCGTCCACGCAACCTAACTCGCCTTGTGGCCACTACTCTTTTGTAAAAACTATTGTTTCTACTATTCCTTCTTTGTCAACTTGAAAATACGCATTTAAAAATATACTTTAAATCACTGAAACGTATGTATTTTTATCTGTTGTCGTAAACGCTATTGTTAGAATTGTGGATTTTTCCACGTCATTGAAGTAGTCCGTCCGTCCATGTTCTGCTTCGTGAAGGTTAATTCGGAATTTGTTATTCATGAATGATCAGTTAAATTTTCTAAAGAGTTAATTGCGAAGGTAAATCTAATAATCTGAAATTAAAAACATGGTAAATTAATCAAATTGAATATTCTCAATATTCTGCAGTAACACATCCTCTGCAATTATTTGCACATTTTCGAAAGCTCTACGAAACCCATCGCCATGGTTATCAGTCCACCTTGCAATTGAGTCCAAGGTTAAGTTTAACAAAAGTGAAAAAGAGCATTTTTCAATAAGTTTGTTCACAATTAAGCTGCAATTGGATGAAGTCCAAAAGTTTACTACCTTAACTCATTTAATTAAAATTTGTATCAATTTTTCCCTTGTACGACGACAAATTAACCATCGAATAATGTACCTTAAGGTACTGTTTTGAGACTTTTGAGATTCATTATTGTGTCGGTAATTTTTGACGCACAACGGATCTTTTTCCGATCGCTTTTTTTCTAAGGCTAACTACGCCTAAATTACGTCCAACTTTTTGGTCCTTACCCAATTAATGTTCAATTATATTTTTCCTATTTTGTCATCAATTTTCTTTGTAATTTCCCATACATTTATTTCAGATTATATATATTAATAAAAGAGTAAAAGCATAACAGAACCTTACTTATCAAACATAGCCGTAACATTGATATAAAATTACTAAAATAATTGGTAACGAAATAGGAAAATTGTATTGAACTTTAATTCAAAAAGTCTTAATTTTGTACAACCATTTTCAGAAATGCTCAAAAAATATATATTTCCGAGGCTTGTATACCTATTGCTTTTCTCGAATATGAAATAATAATGAAAAAAAATTGGGAAAAAATCAATGTCATACATTGATATTGAAACAAAAGAAGGTTAGGTACCTACTTGTTGTCTAGGCCAGCTATGTGGTATGATTAGTTTCGAGAAATTCCGTAAACTTTCCTCACTTTGTATGGGGAATGTCTTCAAAAACGTTCTCTCCCCATAAAAATCCATGATGATATTTCATTTCTGTTCTCCTCGCCTGAATCGGGATATTTCAGGAACCTATCATAAAGAGCAGAACGCATGTATATCCAACCAAAATTATCAAAACGATATCTTATATTGATCTTTAAAATGTTTGTAATTTGTTGTGAGTCACACAAACTCATGTTTGCTTACACGTGAGTGGTTTTTTTCATATTGAAACTTATGTCTGTCTACTAGTCTAGCGCCTTAAAGATCAATAATTAACAATCTATATCTTGTGGATGCGAACCGGATCGATCCGAAAATTCCGTAATATAGTTCCAATTAACAAACTGTTTCTTCGCCGTACTGTCGCGGCCATCTGACCATCAACCAATTAGTTAACCACCCATTAATGATCCTTTATCACCGCAAATGAATTAAACTATTTTTAAACGTAAAAACCCATTGTCTTAATTCATCCCAGATAAATAAAGCTATTCGGATTTTTATTTCCGTTCACAAAAGCTTATTTATGATTATAGAGACGCGGCTGTGCATCAGTTTTAAGGCGGTCATATGTTGATCGATTATTATAATAACAATTTTACTTAGGATTGTATTCTTGACATGTGACTTTAAACTTCGTACCAACATTAAGGTTACAATAAAACACTAATTTATTTTGGTTCTGGCATCTTACAATTTAAATGCCCCATTATGTCGTCTCGTGACGTATTACTATGATAACGAATGCTATTGTTCATTCAATTAAGTTTTTCTTAACAATAGTATGTAATTTTATCTAATGAGGGTTTTGTTCGATGTACTATTGAAAAAATATGTGAAATTTTTATCCACCAGTTCGAATAACTTTTTTGCAATAACTACCAATATGGCATAATCTATCTCATGAACACTTTAATAAAATTTTACTTGACATTTTGCTATAAAGAATAGTACATACGCATTTATGTGAACTGGCTATGGTTCCTGGCGGTACCAGTTAAATGTTATGTTCGATGAAATGTTACGTTAATATGAATTACGAACACAAAAGTAATACTTAAACCACACACATTTTATAAGAACATGTAATATTGTACAATCCTTACAAGTTAGCAGTGTGAAATGGTTATCCGATTGAAATAGTAAAAGATCAACTTCTTTCAATTCAACATGATATTATTCTGTTATGACCATCCACCTAATTGATGAATTTATATCGCAATTAGTAGGCCCTGATCAAAAATCCTGTATATCCTGCGATGTTAATCGAAAATCCTTCTGCTTGAACCTACTTAGAGATGTACCAATACTACGCTCTCACCTGTCATTCCCTCGTGATCAGTCTTTTTATATTGTGGTCATAGTGTAAGTTGTATTTCGTCTTCGTGAATTGGACCATAACATCTTTAAAATGTATTCTTCACTCCAAGACTTCAAACTGAGCAGATATAAGTAATACAAATCTTGGAACATTATTATACGTTCACCAAGATGCTGATTAGCCAATGCTGCGGTCTAAGACTGTTGCATCGCATTAGCGATGCGCTAGTCTAGACAAGACAGTCAACTCCGACATTTGCTCGGCTCGGACTAGGTTCAATATGACGTATTGTATAACAATTCGTACTTTATGCAACAAACTCGGCGGCGGATTACGTCAACAGCGACCATATGTATGTAAAACATTTAGGTCTCCTTACTTAGCGTATCTGAAAGCATAGCAGACTCGATAAATCGTTTTTTAATGGCAATCTGAGAGTATAGAAGGATGTAGCTGTAGATGCAGTTCTTATTACAGAGCTCAGTATGCTTAGGTTTGATGAGAGTTGCTAGATAACGTCACATACTCTCTATTAATTGAGAGTAGGAGTAGCGACCACGTATGGTAAAGCCCAGCGTAAAACGGCCCCGTCTGAGACCCCGAGAGGGTCTCGGAGAGTAGATGTATGCACAGGATCGCACTTTGTGGCAGCCTGTGGACGTCTGTGAAACGACAATTGGACCAAAAAGGTGCTGATGCATGTTAAATTAAATTGACAAATTACGATGCGTCACTTATGAGGTTTATAAAAATTTTCTTAAACGTAAATATAACTGTCAGCATAATGATTTACACAAGGTACATTTATTATATATAAGTAAGTATATTGTATGTCATATTTATGTACATTTATGTTATATAAATATATATATATACACATATATATATTTGTATTTGCATATGAGGTATATTACTTATGTGTTATTTAATTGCTTCATGTAACAGATTACATAAAAGACCCTGCACCATACAAATGTTTCTGTTTAGTCCTATAGTTGACTGGTAGAGAATGCCTTATGGCATTAAGTCCGCTATTTGTACTTTTACCTGTGTATTGTGTGCAATAAAGTAAAATAAATAAATAAATAAATAAAACCTACGACGCCCTTTAGTAAGCGAACAAACTGTGGGTCAAACCAGTCTTCAATATAATGTTAAAGATTGATAAGACCCGTCTGATGTGTTGAGTTGTGCGTGACAGGCAAACAGACGTCGCGGTCGCTGCCCACAGGTTTCACGTTACAACGTGGCGTGAATTAAAAAGTAACTCAACTTCTCAAGTTCCATGGCACCCGGCTTGTAGATCGGAGTACGAAACCGCTACCATACTTAAACGGAGAAAAACGTAAATTACAACCCGTAAATTGCATCTGTGACATTTGCGAAGTACCTATTATATTTTGCACGTCTAGTCTGATATTTTTAAGAATGCCTACCCATTAGAGCGGAACGGAAAATGAACCAATCAGGCTTCGTCTTTGTGATCACCAAAAGAAGAGCATTCTCCTCGCCCGTGTTTTTCGCAATGTATTAAAATTAAAAGGATAAGCAACATTTGTTGCACGACTCTTTATCGTGCTAGAAGAACAGAAAAACATAACACATGCTCAAGATGACACATGCTTTATCTATTACAATACAGCTGTAAATCATAATTATTAACCCTGCCACACATTCTGTTAGAATCGCAATTGACATCAGCTTTCTTCTATTGTCCAACAATTTATAGCTTTTATTATCTATTATCATAATTTTTATGTAATAATTTTGTTCACAGGGAACTACCTTAACACCTTTCAGTTTAAATTATGATCAATAAATATCCAATGTCCTGTCAATTAGTTATATAACATTACAATGAATACTTCAATTGATTTACTAAATATTCTATTGTTTACAGGTTGAAAAACCCGTAACAGAGGGACTATCCCATCGAACACGCGACCAATGGGAGATCGACCGGTCCTCGCTCAAGTTCGTCCGGAAACTTGGCCACGGCCAGTTCGGCGAGGTCTGGGAGGGTCTATGGAACAACACTACCCCCGTCGCCATCAAGACCCTCAAGTCCGGCACCATGGACCCGAAGGACTTCCTCGCGGAGGCCCAGATCATGAAGAAGCTGCGGCATAGCAAACTCATACAGCTGTACGCCGTGTGCACGCTTGAGGAGCCCATTTATATCATCACTGAATTAATGAAGAACGGATCTCTGCTCGACTATCTACAAGGTAACATACTTTTACTAACATTTGTTTCATAGGTGATATAGATTTTAATTATGAAACTAGCCTTTACACGCTCGGTGCTGACGTATTTGACGTTAAGAAAAAAGCCTGAGCCTGTGACACGGATGGGCAGTAGCTAGTAGTGGGTGTAATACCTAGTAATATTTGGTTTTTTTTTTTATGTCTGTTGTCCAATGAATTTCTTTGTTTCACTCGGACATGTAGAGTCTAAGACAATGCTATAATAACGTAAAGTCAACGAAGGTTTGTTTGAAAAGAGTATGTTTAACAAAAGTTTACAACTAAATAAATATTTGTCACTGATTTTGCACGACTGGGAATAGGCAGTTTGTGTGAACATTGTTCTAAAGTGTGTCATTTCCTTAAAGCTCAGGTTTGGTTTTCAGCCATTATGATTTAAATCAAAATTACAATCACCATTTTCTTCAGCTGTCAAAATATTAGACTAGACGAGCCTACAATTATATTATCTCGGCTTTTTGTCTTCTAAAGAGGTAGACAGTCGATACTATTTAACTATATTATTGTACAAAATTCACGCGTTTTATGTAATCACGTGTTTCAACCGAGCGAGCAAAGCGACTCCGTTTCAGCTTGGCCAAAAATCTTTGGTATGTCCGGATGTTTGTATGTTCGGATGTCCGGATTTCCGGCTATTCTTGTCTACAAGCCGCATTTCGCAAGCGATTCTCGTGATATTTCGTGAGTAGGTTCAATAATTATATCGATTGTTTGTTGTCGAGACGGGCCTTCTAAATTTTTCAAAATGGCGGAGATATAGGGGGTTGAAAATTGATCGCGAAGCCTACAGCTCACAGGGGCACTATAATGTGACACGGTGGTCGGTGACAGTGTTTCTTGTGCGACTTTTACGTCTGGCAGATTGCACGGCTAAATTTACATAACATTTGGTATCTATTAGCATTTCCTAAATCGGCTGCATGTCTATGTGAAAGCAAAACTATTCTATGCTGAAACAGTTTTATTTTATGAGGTTATTAAAATTTTGAGAAATTTTGGACAAACGATTGTTAACTTGAATTATACACAAGGCAAGAACGATACACAGTGTAGAAAAAATAATTATTTAGTTGTTTAAAGGTTTTCTAAAATTGGGTAATAATCGTGTTTACGTGTCGTATTAGAATTGAAGATAAAATAAGTATTTGTGTTAGATTTCATGTTCTTTTTTATTTCTAAGACCAAATTTTTATTTTATTTTGAGCCGTTTTGATTCCTTGGTGAGACTAGCGAATTTTAGAAAACATTTGAATACAGTTTTGTTTCTTTAAAAAAAATAAAAGAATATTTCCGTCAAATTAAATGAGGTAACTTAATGATGTAAGGCAGTTCCCTCTAGGGCCCTTATTTTTTCCACACTATATTCTATTCATACTAATATTATAAATGCGAAAGTGTGTCTGTCTGTCTGTTACCTCTTCACGCTTAAACCGCTGAATCGATTTTGATGAAATTTGGCATGGATATAGTTTAAGATCCGAGGAAGGACATAGGATAGTTTACATCCTGGAAATTATCCCTAAAAGAATTGAAAAGTGAGTAAGTAATTCATGATGACATTGATGACCCTGTAGGAATTGTAATTATTAGACCAAAAGCACAATTGCTCTTACATTTGCTTAGGCGCGTTTAATAAACCCTTTTATTAATTAAGGTGATTAGGTGGATTCTATCGTGTTGTACGAGGTTGCTTCCATACTTCCAAGTTCCACGCGGACGTAGTCGTGGGCAAAAGCACTAGCTTTTACTACTGAGTAATTGAGTATCATAAATATCATAATCATGATAATGAAGCAACGGCACATGCATAACCTAGTTTCACTTAGTCATGAGTAAGGAAACGTGAAAACATGAACACGTAGGGGTTGTAATACCATAATAGTAATTTGAGAATACCTAGTCGCTGTCGGTGGCTGGGTGTGGCTGCACGCCACTATAGCACGCATTACTGAATACTATTACATGTTTTGTACTCCTGTCAAATTAAACACTAAGTTTTCATTATTTTGGCCAGAAATAATAATAAATAAGTTTTTGTTAAAAAATCGCTTTTAATAAGCTTTTATAGCAGACTGTATACTTTACTTTGAACATCCATCAATTTCTCACTGGGACGATTCTAAATACCCAAAACTCGGTAGGATTGCTTTATGTTTTACATAGTTTCTAGTGCCACCTTCTGGCTCCATCATCAGATCAGCTCCATGGTACCATATTATTGTATTGTCATCAAAGTGAAGTATGTACACAAAATTTCAACTCAATCGGTTGCAGGATTACACCCGAACAAACATAGTTGCAAATGTATACATACTTGGTCCATTGGTCATGGGTCAATCGGGTGTGGTGGTATAAGTTCGATCGTAACGATGAATCTATGATGTGATCAAAAAACGTTCCTACTTTTTGGACCAATTTGGATCGAGCGTATGCATATACATTTCTTTACCTATTTTATAATAACAACTGTTCTATATTATGTACAAATGAATATCATTAAAGAGGAGCACAGTGATCGTCAATAACAAACAATAATGACAGCACAGACAGTTTAAATCGTACGAATGACTCACTGTTTTCTTCTGACAAACACTCATTTGTGCACTTAACAAAATGGTAAATGACTGACAGACATCGCAAAGAAGTAAGACCAGGGGCATACAAAATTGTAATGAATATTTTCACGCAGTTTATATATTATTCGTTATTTGTATAGTTTATTGTGTAAAAGAAATAAATAAATCGATATAACAAGGATCGAAAGTTTATATTGAAATATCTTGAACAGGTGGTTAGTAAAGTCAGGCAGTAGAGCACATACGACGAATTGTAGGAGCGTCATCGTATATATGCATATGTACCTAGTTATTATGATCTGGAACTTTCCATATACCTTGCGTGAACCGTGGCTGACTTGTCAGAGGCACAGGTACCAGACATACGGAGCACTATTTCACATTAAGACTGCTAAGGTACATATATGTATTACTATACCATTAAAATATACATTGACAGAACGTGTACTCTTCCAGGCAAAGGCCGCGGCCTCAAGCTGCAACAGTTAATCGACATGGCGGCGCAGATAGCAGCCGGCATGGCGTACCTCGAGTCCCAGAACTACATCCACAGAGACCTGGCCGCTAGGAACGTGCTCGTCGCGGACGCTAACATAGTCAAGATCGCCGATTTCGGCCTCGCTAGGCTAATCAAGGTAAGGACAAATACGCTTAACGCTTCTTGCCACAATTTGTGAAGAAATTCCAACGGAATATAGCATCGAGGCTACAGCAGAGATGGACGTAGTGGGTTAGCTAGCAGCCGGCATGGCGTAGGTACATCGAGTCCCAGATTTACCTGGCGGCTAGAAACATGCTTGTGGCGGACGCTAGCATGGTCAGTCACCGATTTCCGATTTACTAGGCTAATTAGGGTATGGTGTACTTGTACTTCACATATTATCGAAAGAAAAAACAAGTCCATCGTCCAATGGGGTCCTGTAATCCTGACCAACTTGTCATCCACCTTGTTGAACGTCTATCCTTGTCGTAGTTTGTACTTAATTTAAATCGTACCGTCAGAACTCATTCAAAACTACACCCCTACTCTATTGTAGGTGTAACTACCTACTTACTAGATTTTGTGGAGTTTTCTTTATGATTATAACCTTATCTGTTATATAGAATTTCGGGCATCGAGAGAAAATTTAGAACACGTAAGACATACTCTTCAAATTAATAAAGTTTCTAGATTAAGCACAAACACACGATTCGTGATAATACACAGAAAACTCGTATGAACACGTTTGGCAAACAATTCTAACATGGGCTTCTTTTAGACGCAAGTATACAGTTCAGCAACTGGTCAGAAATTAATCTGTTGTCGAGAATGGCATTATATGGCACGTTTATACTTAACTATAAAAATTCAAAATTATATTTAAAACTTATTTCTATGTGGTCATAACATAATGCCAGGAAATATATTGAAAAATAGCACCTTGATACATATCTTTTTTTATATATGGGCATCGATTACAAGTTACAACGTCACCTTCTATCAATTAGCTTTAAAAAAAATGCCTGATCATGTCAAAACGGCTAGACTTGAAATAAATGACATGCGCACTAACCTGATCGAGCATACCATGTTTGTTTAATTTTTCTTGTAACTAGTTCTACTTACTGTATTTTTGTGGACATCTTTTATTGGCTTTTGTTGTTGTACTATATTGTTAATTATTACAAATTGTATTGCTGTTGATGCCCCAAATAAAAAAAAAAAAAAAAATGCTAGAAGTTAACAGTCTTTTATACCGGAGATCGCGGCTTAAGAAACCTAATCTAACTCAGTTTAGAATTACACTGCAATTTATTCATGTTCAATCACCTGCAATTTTATCTATAACCGCTATATTATATTCCTTTTGACGTCTGACAAGTACAAATTAACGACAAGCCGTAGAAGAACCTTGGTAAACATTGAACGGACATGAACTTCTTATGCACAAAGAACCTGTCAAATTGACCTAAATCCACCTCGATATGTTTTTGTAAGAAATAAACATGATAGATTAAAATGACGTTTGCTACCTACTGAAATAGCCGTTTTAATAAGAGGCAGAGATTTAGTTCATTCGGGATATTTTACTTATTAATTAAAAGATATTCATAATAGTATTGCAGAGAGTAAGCAGACTTTTTTAAGGAATGCAAAAAGCAACTAAACCCATTCATTGATTAAGACTCAAGTCACTGACAAAAAAATTACGCTGGTCGCATATTTTTTTATAACGGCACAACATATTGGCTCCACTTCGCCTGATGGTAAGAAAAAAAAGGAACCCAAGTCGCAATAGCAACTGACAAGAAACCAACGGTGCCATGTCAGTTGCCAATGCTATGCTGGCCCGAGAGATGCTTCTGCATGCGTCGTGTGAAGGGTCCCATGTTATAAGAAGCTTTCTGTATAAATTTATTTATAAACGATACATTAAAAAAAATCTAGACTTACATTCAAAGTTTGTACTTTGTCCCAACGAGGGTTATGTTCACGCTTAGCAATTTCAAACTTGTCAAATACTCTTTTTTTGCAGTCGGGTTTTCGACCTATAAAAACGTCTAACCAACACGAGTCCGTCACGCTAAAATGGCAGAAGACAGTACAATGCAAATTCCATTTGTTATGCTGAGTAATATTTTAGAGAGCATTGTGACATAACACAAAACGGACATTTTGACAGTTGATGATCTTTCTCTTTTGTCTGCATGCCGTAATGTGATTGAAAAAACATCAAATACATGTTTTCATACGACATGCCTACTTGTTATGCCTTCATGTATAGAATTTAATGTCCGAAATGTTGAACAATAAGAACAATCGCTGCGCGTAATCAGAGAACAAAGCAGACTAATTCAGTTGCACTTAAAACCGTGTTCTTGAATTTAGCATATTTAAAGAAGGTCCTTCCCGTATTTAGCTCACTCACGTGCTTCTAACCAGTGAACAGGAAAAGGAAAACCCAAACCTATCAACAGTACATTCAATCGTAATTTTACCATTAAATTGCATCGGAAAAACTAATCAAGTAGATGCAAGTTGCATATTTGCGGTCACTATTAACCAAGAAACGTGACACATGCACAAATGGACATTCGTTTCGTTAAAGTTCAAGTCCTCAATGATGTCATATGTTTACGAACTTCATTCATCATTTATGTTACCAACCTATTTCGGTTTGAGATAAAGCTAAGTGAGTTTACGTGCTTATTATTATGAGTCACCAGGTGGCTGTCATTTACTTATTCAAGTATGCGTTGAATAACGGGACTATTAACACTGATTTACAACTAGTTTATGATTGCATTCATGAGGTATGTTCCAAATTGATAACGTTACAATTAAATTTATTTTATCCTTCTGATTTCAAGATGATACTACTGATAGCAAATATGAGACTCGAAATGGCAGGCAGAGGCTCTGTCACTATGTCCCTTTGTATGCTTAAATCTTTAAAACTACGCAACGGATTTTGATGCGTTTTTTTTAATAGATTGAGTGATTCAAGAGGAAGGTTTATATGTATAATACGTGCATAATTTGTTAGCATTTCACCCATGCGAAGCCGGGGCGGGTCGCTAGTTAATAAATAAGACACTATGTAGGAACCTATAGGTAAATATCACTTGACGAGCAATTTGCATCTCTAGTTGGATGCCCATTTGCGTGTATTTTATTGCTAAGTATCTGTTCTTATATTGTATGGAAATCGACTGGCCACAACACGTGAACTCGCGCGTGATAAACAGGTCTAACATCCTGAACACGTTTATACGTCGTAGCCTTACAGGAGTACTGCTATTGTAAATGACTAACACTTTCGACGCGAGATTTCACTAATCGAGCCTACGACTAACTGACTACAGATCTACGACGCTTGGAGTCTCCACCTAAGTCTCTGACCTCTATCCTATATTCGATTTTGGCGTTTGGTGACGATAACCGAAGAAAATACGGAAAAGGTATACAGATTAACTTGTTGGTTGGTTGAATTATAAGGTCAGTGCCAGTGACAACCTGGAAAATAAAAGTTGACAATGCTTGTATGGTGTTTTTATTAAAGAAATTTGAGAGTTTGCAATAAATGAGATTCAACATCGCTGCAAGTTCGAGCTCGAAAACGTCTCATACATTATTGCTATGTGTAGCGGTGATCATTTAAGTTTCTATCTCTAAAGTTTAAAATGTAACCACATTATTCATTCTATAAAATTGAGTACTTGTTACGAAACACATCTCATCTTGTAACTTATTTTTCAAGCCATCTCGTAGCGCTCTCGGGGTTGTGTTTATTAATATTTTGACTTCGAGACGTCTAACGCCACGAGACAATATAAAATGTTAATATGAAATTTCACACCGACAACCGTTTCGCAAGAACAACAATGAAGACTCCATTACTTATTTATTCACATGAAGAACCATTTATGCTAGTAATAATGATTAAAATGTTGTTGTTTGAAATTGCGATGGATTTCATCGGGTATACTTGTGTAGTGCGCTGCGTAGCTTTTCCATTGTTTGCCCTTGATATGAATTTATTTTTAAGAGATTGTGTCCCTTATTTTGAGACGAGATATATTGAACAATATATTGTCACTGTAAGTACGTTAGCGGTAAACAGTGTATCGAGTCAAAGAGGGAAACATTCAACCAACTGGTGTTTCGTAGAGCGTCGTCTCTTTCTCACGGTCCTTTATCTACTACTAGATTTTTAATATTAAAAAAATCGTGATAGTTTCTACAGGCCCTAGTAGATGGACTATTAGCGCACCTAGCGAAAGAAAAGAAATTTTTGAAGTGTTGTCTCTTTATTCTTGCCAAATATCTCGCTCTTGAGCTGTGCAAATCGGCATTATTTCCCGCCGGTACAGTGTTAAAACATCCGGCAATTCAGACAATCCATATTGAATGTTTTTATAGAATATGTACATGATGGCGCAAGAAATGATCTCTTGACAACTAAACACACAGGGGGCTTAACTACATGTAAATGTATTCCATCGCGTGAGGATCTTTTTGCAAACTTTAAAAAGTAACACGTTTTTAACAGTTCTTCCTATTCATCAAAGTACCAGCTGATTGGCATAATAAAGAAGAAGAAAGAATAAGAAAGGTCGCATTTCCAGGGTAAAGTTGAACAAATGTACACCCCAAATGATCTTGCCAAATCGTTATTATTATTGCATATCAATTGGGCCTTTTGTGTGCCGCATCGACCATAATTGATCTATTGTGGCAGCCCTGTCTTAAAGCTCACTGCTGCCAAATCGCTACTACGAACAAACATATTCGTAGTACGCAAGACACAGTCATACTAGTATTGTTCGCCTAGTTACCAGAGGCGCGAAACTGCTGGCAATCAGGTAATAAGTAATAACGCTTCGCTTGTTCAGACTGCACGTGGATGCACTGTTCAGAGATGAATTGAGTATAGCACTAAAAAACGTTACCCTATACCTGTACTGTAACTGCTCTTACGCAGTAGTTAAACCAAATATAGTACATTATTGCAGACGCCTGGAAAGAAGGGCTTGCCGGGTTGAGTAAGTAATAGACGGATAGTGTAGTGATACGAAGCCGGCATGCCCTTTTCACGGCTAAGGCATGTATAGTGCTTTTCTCAAACATATGCAATGAAATAAAATAAAAAACAACTAAAAAAATTGCCTGTTCATGAACACAGGCGCCATGTTTAAAAATAATTACTTCCCGGCCTAGGCCTCCAATTTTGTATGAAATTCCTTTACAGTTCTCACGAGTTATTCCGCCCGAAACGTGATACCTAGAAGCCTGTTTTAATTTAACGCACGTTATGATTATGACGACATTTTATTGCATGTTTGAGAAAAAATTATATCCTATACTTAACCTTCACTTTCTTGTTGAACAGGAGGACGAATATGAGGCGCGGGTGGGCGCCCGGTTCCCGATCAAGTGGACGGCGCCTGAGGCGGCCAACTACAGCAAGTTCTCCATCAAGTCAGACGTGTGGTCCTTCGGCATTCTCCTCACCGAGCTCGTCACCTACGGCCGAATACCTTACCCTGGTGAGTTCATCATCAGCCTATTCTAGTCCACTGCTGGACATAGGCCTCTCCAACTGCACGCCATTGTACGCGATCCTCGGCTACTCTCATCCAGCTTTTGCCAGCCACCCTGCACAGATCATCGCTCCATCTAGTCTGAGGGCGTCCCACACTACGCTTGCCGATCCGCGGTCTCCACTCAAGAACACGTTTACCCCACCGGTTATCGGTTCTTCTGCTAATATGGCCAGCCCACTGCCACTTCAAATTGCTAATATTGCCCTGGTGAGTTATTCATACGTTATCTTATTTCTGCCCGGAATCCCGAGTTCTATCGATCCGTATAAAAAGTCTCCCAATATGTATAGTATACCTGTATTATTATTTCGTTACCTAAAGCCATACGAGCTTATATGGAAAAGATAACGCGATAGAATGAAACAGAAATTGTAATATTCCGAGTAGAAATAACAATGGGGACAAACATGTTTCGGAGACCTATCTGTCGGTGACCTGTTCAGTTTACTATAAATCAATAACACATTTGGAACAATATTGTATCAGCTTAAACGAGTTAATGTCTTGATATAAAACACCTACATGGCCATTAGGGACAAAGTGGATCAAGTGACAGCGTTTACATTGCAGGCGCCAAGAAACAGTGAAATGTACCTATCCTGTATAAAGTTTTTACATCAATAAAAATAAATAAATTAACAATAAAATAACTCATTACGTGACTAGCATTAACATTATAATTGTAAACGGGTTTATAAATTCTATATTATTACTTGTTATATTAAATATAACATGTACCCGTAGCATAAAAAAATATCATGTGAAACATTTCACAAATTATACGGTAAAATACAGTCGTCACAAGTTTTATGAATCTCAAGAACATATTGAATCTAAGCAATAGGTCAGGAAATAATCTTAAGAGTAAACTGGAAACTGCAACGACTTATTTTACGACCTTTAAATGAATTCCTCTGTTCTAAACGTGCCTAGATATTCATATTTATGAACTACTTCCCATAAATTAGATAAACATGGGACACGTGTATTTTTATTCCTTTGCATAATCATTAATTACATTAGTAGCCCAAGTAGCAAACAGGCTGTATAAGAGCCTGTACAGCCATTGTAACTCTATAGTCTGTACTTTTAGGTACTTATTTAAAAAAATTTAAACAAACCGGAGCTGTCAAATTGACAGCAAGTAATGGCGAAAGTCAAACCGACAAAGTTAAAAATCACGTAAAATAGGTGTTGCTACTTTAAACCTGTGACTTCCTATTTTAATCGCGTTACTTACAGTATAATGCAGCCTTGTGGTTTAAACCTCTGCAAATTTGGGTACTTTTTATTGACGATTTATTTATAAAAAGATATATTTATTTAATGTGATCAAAATATGTTTGTATTCGTGAATCTGTATATATTCGGTAAAGTTTAGCGAAAACACATTTTATTTAAATGGAACGGACTGCAGTAGTGAGGTCAATTATTTTATGATATAAAAAAATTACAGGAACCGAACGTTATCTTATAAACAACCCTTTTAATGGTTAGTTACATTCTTTTAAATACCTAAAAGTTCAGACTATAATTTCAGCTGTATAAGTGCTTTTGCAGCCTTGATTGGTAAACTAGGTATGGAAGACACCCATTACACTCAAGATATTTTGGCACTCGAACGGAGTGAGAATGAGTAATCGATTTATTTGCATTTAAGTGACGTTCACAAAAGCATTATACATAAACTGCTTGACACCTATCGAGTAATTGTCTAACTCTAGAAATATGCTCAACTATGTTATTTTTTTCATTCTGACTTTAGGCACACAAAGGGAAATAGATATGTACAAAGGCGATTTATCCCAGTAAGGGATTTCTTCCAGTTGACAATTGAGCAAATGAGAGATAATATAAATCATCTAAGAAGTAAGGCACCTATGCGACTGGCTGACTGACTAGACTAAAGTGACACCGAATGAATTGGACTTGACAGACTTTCGAATCAGGACAGAATCGACATAAGCAGATGACTAATTTGACTAAAGAACGACAGACAATCACGGATGGACGTAAATGACGAGATTCGATTTTTCAAAATATCGTAATATTACACTAATATTATAAAGGCGAAAGTTTGTGAGTGTGTTTTATGTATGTTTGTTACTTCACGCTCAAGCGGCTGGACCAATTTGGCATAGGCTACTTTTTATCCCGAAACAATTTAGTGTTCCCGTGGGATGAGCAGGTAACACCGCGCGGCGCAGCTAGTATTGTAATATTAACGCATATTGCTCATTTGTCCACAGGCATGACAAACGCGGAGGTTCTCCACCAAGTCGAACACGGCTACCGCATGCCCTGCCCCCAGAACTGCCCGGCGCCGCTCTACGAGATCATGCTGGAGTGCTGGCACAAGGACCCGCTCAAGCGGCCCACCTTCGAGACCCTCCAGTGGAAGCTGGAGGACTTCTTCACCATGGACAACTCCGAGTATAAGGAGGCGTCGGCCTACTGAGCCAGGCCTTCCCTGCCGCCCCACCGACACGCGCACCAGCATCATGTATGTATCCTCACAGGCTAATAATGCTTCAATGGAACAATCAACTTTTTTCTGTTGCTCGTTGCCATGGTGATGGCCGCTGGGTTACTCATTGATAATACAATCTTTTGGCGGTTATATTTACCACAAGCTTTATAATTCCAAAAATTATACTATTCTTAGGTATCACCTGACTTTACCAGTAGTATAAATTATCAACACTTCTAAGAAATGTTATTGCTATTGTGTCCTGCGTCACAGGACAGAATAACAACAAGAAAAAGGTGATACACCCTTACACATATTACGCTGTTAGCTTAGTTTTATGTAACTACGGTGTTTTCCACTGGCGAGACTAGAATTCAAATTTGTATAGCACGCTCGCGTGAGTGTAAACTCGTGGCTTTAGCCAACGGTTTCTTCATAGATAACTCCATTATTACTTTCCATAGATTACTTTCATCATAAATATCAAACATTCAAAAAATCACCTTGACATTTAGTGCAAAGTATAATTACAGCAAATTCACGCTACCTTTTTATGTAAACACTAAACAATACATTTCGTTACATATGAAAATACTAAATAATACATTTCGTTCTGAAGCCGCAGGTAAAATCGGAATTTCCATTTGATAACGGGACAAAGAAATATTAAAATTTATATTCTCTACTGTCTGTTTGTTAATGAGTTTATTTTATCGTTCTTGAATGTAAATTCTTGTAAACGTCGCGATTGCAATGAGTTCGAAGTTGTTTTATTAGTATCAATAATCACGTCCAACTAATGAGCGCAACATTTATGTAAAAATATGAATGAAACGACTGGCTACTTGGAAGATAATATTATAGAAAACACGTTTCACACCACGAGGACGAGTGTATTTTGTATTCATTCGGCACGTTGGCGAAACGTGGTAAATTTAAGTCTATGAGTCAAGTAGTCCTGAAAAATAAATACGTTGTGTTCTATAATTGCCATTCAATAGTACCTAAATTTGTACAGGCCGATATTACAATTAATTATCATTTGCCGCGTTTGAATGCACTCACGTTTTATAAGAACACCTGTACTAATATTTTTGCAATGTACTTGTAGGAATTACTCGGAAACTCTTAAGTGCTTATATAGGTCCTTTCGACACTAGATACAATATTATAACATGTTATGTGCGTGTGTGCGTCTCGGACACGCGGACTTAATGTGCCGTGCCACTACCAGTTACAATGCATATTTGGGTGGATCAACTTTTTCTTCTTGTTATTCTGTCCCGTTACCCAGGAGACAACATGGTGATTAAACTTCTTAGAAGTGTTGATAATTAATAATATTGGTATTTTCAAGATATATTCTATATAAGAATGGGCTTATAAATGGTGCAATCACAACATTTTTTTCGTGGTTTTAAATAATAACCCAAAGGACATCACCATGGCAACAAGCAACGGAAAAAAGTTGATTGACGCATTTACGAAATGCTAGAAAGGTCGGCAAGTGTTTTACTCGATGACGATAATTTGGCGTTATCAACTCTCAACAGCAAATCTCGACTATCTATCAATAGAGATCCCAACCACTATAAATAAACTTGCACTAGCCATACGCTCCACTAACACCATACATATTGCACACAGACACCGGGCCTGTACCACACGCCTCCCGCGCTGCAAATGCTCCACGGCAGCGCGTCGATGCAACACCTGCAGATGCACCAGCTCCAGGGCCTCCAACACCAGGGCCTGTTGCACCAGCCGCTCATGCAGTCAGGTATCAACCACATGCAGGCGGGTGTCAACCACATGCAGGCGCTGCACCAGGTCCCGGGCTCTATAGCACTCGCGCCGGCCAAGCCGCAGCCCGTGCGCCCGCGGCCCGGCTGCCACCACCACGGGCCCGCGAGGCATAACACGCTCGCTACCACCTACCATGGACCCTAATCTTGAACCATCTAATTCGATCGGTTAGGCTGAAGGATAGTGATAGTCACGTTTTGTAGAAAGGGGTCTCTTCGTCTGTGGTGCGGACTTTTCAACTTTATGGTTTTTAAACCTATCTGGTCCCACGGTAGTGCGGATAACTAAGGTATACAAATTATTATACCCATACTATTCTTGGTCTCTTTCTACATAAATGCTCTACGGTACAGTCGTATTAATTACGAGAGAAAATGTGTTGTAATGTCATTATCAAAAAATATGTAATTTATACGATTGAGCTTGTAGAGTAATCGAATGGTTGTTTAAAAAGATAACCCACTCATCGTTTCCTGATTTGTGAATAACGTGACTATCATACGCCTGTAAGCTTTAAACTGTACTAGATCGAGTTCCATTGGTAAGGATAGGGTAATGATGCGCGCGCCACACCGCCTTAGCGACCGACTCGAACGCCCCCGTCTATGTTTTAAGATTTTTGTAATAAACTGATCTGGCACATTGTCGCGGCAGATAACAATTGCTCAATACTCCTTCAAACCTCCTTCAAAGTGATTACCGTCACTTGTTTCTATTCTTACTCAAACGTCCTTTATTTTCAATTGATTTAGTGATAATTCATACAGTTTTTTCAGCTGCGGTGATGTGCCAGAATGATCGCTAGTACGTGAACATGACTGAAATAAAACACGTTGCTTGTCGAAATGGAAATCCTTTTTATATTCAATTTTGTAAGCGACGTAAACTATGCAGGTTGTGTTCAGTTCACGATAAGGGGGGTACACAGTACATATCTATACACCTGTCAATATAGATTTAAGCAAATATCATATCGGGTCCACGTTTTATGAGACTCTGAAATGCTTGTATAACCTGCATCTTGTTCAGTAGCGTATTTTGACAGATGTATAGAGTAATCGCGGCTTCGGCTGCGCAGACCCGTTCCGGCTAATGTTTATAGGTTGTTATAGCACGACTAGTCTCGAACGATGATGAGAAATGAACGAAAATGTGCACGGAAGAGGTTTGAATCAGACGAGATTTTATATTTGCAAGATGAAGTTCGAGAATGGGTTTGCAATAAAATAAACCAATGACGACGTAGACACGTAATTACTCTTCGATCGGTAATAAGTTTAGTTAGACTTTTTACGATTTTTCCTAAATATATTTATATTTAGCTTACATAGGTTAACTTAAACAGTTTCAGAGTGTCGAGTACACCTCATAAGTAGGACGTTATGGTTAGGCTGATAATGTATCAAAATAAACGATTACATGTTTTCATACTAGGGCTTTTTTGTGTTTCCTTGAAAGTATCGTCATTACCATTTTTTGTGGGCGCCCCTACTGTATATGTAAGACTTCACGATATCCCATCAACATTTACTTCACTTGCAAGTGAATAAAATATTTATCTGCTTCACGTGAATACTCACTTTGAATCAGTGCATTCCCGGCATAAGACATTTAACGGTTGTTGTTTGAATGGTGGTTAGAAAGAGGCTATTTCGTGTGTAAATAACTGCAAATCGGTTTCGTCTTCACATTATTGGAGTGGAGTGCAAGTGGCGAGTGGCCGTGTGTGCGTGCGGTCTGTAGCGAGTGTCGATAACAACATGTGTGTGTGTCAGGAAGAAATTTAGGCTCGGCAGGGATAAATTTTCATGCGAGAAGCATGTCTCTTTTAAGGATTTATGTTTTGATGAGGCGCATTAACCAATTAGGTATTTCACCTTCGTATACCATGTTTAAAGTAGTATCGATATTGGTGATAGATGCCAAATAATCCTATTAAAGAACTGAATTTTATATACATATTAACTGTTCTGAGGGTATTTAGATATTAGGACTTAATTTATGTAATTTAAATGCGATAAGCCAGTCTAAATCACGATAGATTGAAATTTTAACGCGAGTCATTTTATCATTTTATAATTAATTATAATTTTGTCGCAATATACGAAATATATTCGCAAATTGAAGATTCTTCCGTTTTAACAATATAAATTTGTTCATTATGCTCAACGATGTTAGGACGTCTGATTTTATTATATTATATTATTGTATCATAATATAAATCCAAAACTGATATTTTATTTGTGCCAAGACTTTTAAGTTAAGTTTAATGTTGCCACATTGTGAGTCCACGGTAATGTCGACCGACTTTTGTTTGTATTCAGCTTCTTGCTTTTATCACGAGTAAGATGATTGGCCTAAGTAAATAAGTATTTTTGAATGTGTAGGTTTTGTATCCTAACGTATTAGATTTAACTTACAAAATATGTATACTACTTATAATATCAACGAATATAAACATCAGACATAGATTTCCATTCGTCGTTACACATTTAGTTTGAAATGGTTACAGTAAATGTGTGCAATATTTATGTTGAATCCCGGTGCTTAGTATAATGTACGTGTAGCTATGCAACTCATGATTTACAGAACCGTGACATCCTCAGAACATTTAACAGCGAGTAGTCGTTTATGTAAGCTTCGACGTTGTTCATATTTGACGATATTTCCAATCCTAATGTCACCTAAACAGTGTATTTTGTATACATCGTTATGTTCACTCTCCTTTTAAAAATATCGTCCAAATTTAGTTGTTGGTAAGATTATCTCATATTGTGAATCAGTACTATTTATATGATATTAGTATGTTGGTATTAAAGAGTGTACTGACTCGACCATTCCAATTGGATCGCAATAGTTTACGATTTGTGACAAAATAGTGAAGTAACGGAGATATTTACATCGCGGTAAAATTGTAATGCAACTGTCGCACAAATAACTTTAATGTTTACTAGGGCTTCCAATCCCGGTTTTTTGTATGGGTAACACCAGGACCACTGGGTTGCCGTATAGTAAAAAACCTTATATTGATTGGAAGCCTTATTATTTACCTACTAATAAGGTGCCTGAAAATGCATTTTAACGTCACAAAATATTCTAATTCATTGCACTGTGGATAAAGCACTTGATAGGAATGAAAATGTTTATAGATTGGTCTGTGAAGGCATCTAGTTATCGAGTAGGCTACCGAGTGGTTCCTATTGTTTTGCTGTTACTATAGAACCCAACACGCGTGTTAAATCTCCCGTCTTCTTTCCATAATTTATTTTTATACTCTAAAGTTCATTTATAGCTGTATAAATATGCTTTAGTATAAAACGCTTTATCGCAATGAATTTTGCTGTATGTCTTTTAGGGCAATATAATTTATAAATTGTATTTTGTATTGTATTATTAGTTAGTCAATTTATTAAGTACTATTATTTTCTTATACAATGGCGCCATCACAATTATTACAGAGAAGATCAATAAGATTCGTAGGATAAGCTATGTGAAGATATGCGTGTTAGATTTGTTTAATTAGACTATTGTAAGTAATTGTTGCCGTGATTGAGACGTTTATACGAGGTCTACAGTGTCTTGTACAGGAAATGCAATCGGTCAACCGATTTGAAACTCGGTTGTTTTTTTTTTTCATAATATTTACCGATTGCTTTCCCTCTTTGTGACGATATGAAGGTTGGTGACAGAAGTGTCACGAAATTCGTGCGACTGATGTTAGTTGATACTGTTTGACACGTGAACTAAGGTCTTATTACCTCCGAGTATCAATTAAAAATATTTTTAAGTTTCTCTTATGTATGGTTATGATTATTATATTATTTCACTTATTTGTATAGATTTTTTTAACACAACAATAAATATAAATGTGGAATATACTTTGTTTTATTTTTATGACCAATCAGGGATCGTAAATTACGAGCAGAATCGCAAATCAATTCAAAAACCAGTGACGACCCTTCACTTCAATTAATTTTGCTCGCAGGACCATATCTCACCGCCAATATTTTAAAGAATGTTCCATTTCACAGAATTTTAACTTCCATCTTTTATTAGTTGTATGAGAACGTGTGTAAAAGTTATTAGCTTATTAGGTTAGCTTCATAACAGTCCCGGAAACCTTTTGGCCGCCACAGTCGGCTGTGGCCGTCAACAAAATATCGTGCCCCTGACGCCACGTCGGCCACAGCCGTCCAAATTTCAATGATCAAAAACTTTGTAATTCTAACCGCTACAAGTATTTTTCAATCCCTGTTGATTTTGGGGCACATCTTTTTTTTTTACTCTGGCGTCAGTGGCACGGTAAATTGCTAGACCGCTTGGCGGTCAATAGGTTAATAAGATGCTTCCAGTGAAATAGAACATTCTATGAAACCCAGTGAACGCATATAAACTGATGAAACCATTATCAGTAAAACTAAGGTTACAGTCCTTTTTCAATCACATCATCACAAATTTTAAGGAATACTTTTTGGTACAAACTCGGCTAGCGGGCTCTCGCTTTCTGGGGTAGTGTTACTAATTGTTTTACCTGGTTGTAGTCAAAATAATAAAATAACAATGTACAAGATAACAATCTCAATCAACTATATTTCGCAACCGATCACATACAACTCTTATCCTAGAAATCTCTTCACTGCTAAAGACATTTTCCTTTTCACTGGAGAGCAATAACGAGTCATTTTCTAAGCGTGAAATTATTTCTTCAGTTCTGCCATTATTTGTTAATTTCGCTTTCTTACTCGCTGGTTCAGGGTCACTTTCTCCAAATAAAGAATCTATATCAGCTAATTCAAAATTGCTACTGTTTTCTTTCAATTCCCTTGATGATCCTGAACTGATTAATTCTATAACAGAAGCATTATCTACACACTTATGAGTATATACAGTATTTTCAGATGTGAAACGACTCCATTCTTGATGATTGAGATTATTGGTTCCTTGAAGAAACAAACTGTAGATTTCTTGCAATGAGTTATCCAAACTAAATATTTGCGCTACTACATATTCAAAGTTTTTATGATCTGTATATTCTTTCAGGAGTGTTAATAAATAATTATATATCACATTGTCACTCTTTTGTATAATACTTTTGAAGGCATCTGTTGTAAATACTTCCAGTATGTTTTTATCTTCATTGCAGATTTGTAGTGATAGTTGACATAAAAGGTCCAGGATGACTAAATTCAGTTCTGTATTCCCGAGCTCAGCTATGTTCGCCATCACATGAAGAATCTGGAATTTAGTATATCTTAGTTATTATTATTAATCCGTATATGGCGGCTCGAAGCTTGTGCCAGTATCAGTTTGTTTGGTTTAAATATAACCAATGCATGACTTCCGTGTTAAAGACTTATCAAAAAAATTAAAATATTAAAACATGAGATGAAATTAACATGAACAAAGATGGCCGATGAATCTATATCTTAGTTAGAACTGACATTGATTTCTAAACTTACTCCACCATAGTTATGCAGAAAGCGACCATCGTAGATTTTTTGTCAAAGTGACTTAAGTCTTAATCAATTAACATTGAGGTATTATTTATAATAGAGCCACAGTCCCGAACAAAAATGACAAAAAAAGTGGCATCGTTGTCATGTTCAAGTAGATGCCAATAACGCTTATTTATAAATATCATATATCTTGTTTCTGCAATCAATCAATAACCCCAGAATATAAACTAATGTCGTAAATGAAAACTCGTACCTTGGCGAGAGCCCCATCGTCTTTCGTCAGTCGTTTCATCGCCTTCGTCAAAGCCACCAGTGCTTCAACATGCTCCACGTACCAGGCGTGACCTTTGTCCAAATCTCCCTGATTTAGCACTACCCTGTTCTTAGGACAGACTTTGAGCCACACTTTTACGACGTAGTCTTCGAATGTTTCGTCTGCATCCACGAATCTGCATGTCGCTGCTGCCTTCATCAGGTTACTCTGAAAATTATTTATTTAAACGTCAAAAAAAACATATAAATTATTAGAAGAGTAATATCTACACTAAAAAAATCTATAATTGTTTTGTACATCAGTTTTCTATGGAGGGGTCATTATTTCGGATTTGTTGAAGCGCGCGGCGCCGGCCGTATAGCGCTATCTGTTGGTTGAAAAATATGAAACGGCTGGACGGATTTTAACCAATTTTGGTACAGGGATAGCTGGGCATCCAATGAAAGCTTTAAGATACTTTTTAACCGAATACGGTACAGAAAAACCATATGCGGGCGAAGTTGCGGACACTTTCTAGAACGTAAAAGGTCCCGTCCTTCTCCAACCCTATATTTACGCCAAATATTTTAATTTAGTATAGATGTGTTTCCTTATACTGTAGGTGTAGATCAAGAGTAAGTTAATTTTTGGAGGACGTAGCAGGCAAATTATTTTTTAATAGAAAATAAAATTACTGTTTAGTAACCGTAAATATCTTACCATTCGTCTTATTTCGCTTTCACTCTGTATATTTGCTGAAAGATATTTCTCAAACTGCGTTAGCAACTTAGTGATAGTATCCTCAACAACTTTCTCCTGCACTTCGGGAACAGTGTTCTTTATTTGTAAAGGTGTCCATAGAGCTACATTATACGATTGGTTCATAGACATCTTGTCGCCAGGCTCCATAACTTCGAACAATCTCGCTATAGTGTAGCTAACGTGCACTTTTTGAGGCGAATCGTGGAATAATATAATTTTCTCTAGACTTTTATAAGTTTTGCATAGGAAATTAAATTGTACTAATATTAATTCACGATTGTTTTTGTGGTGATGTCTGAAAAATAAGTTAATATAAAGAAATAATGCAAGAAACATTTGGCGACGCAAAGTATAAATATGCTTTTAATGTTGGGTTGTGAAATACCAGCAGAGAAGATGTATCACTTCCTATGACAGCAAGTCTAGCGTAACTGACTTCTAACATTGGCAAAAGCCTCGAGCTGCCATTCTCGGCTTAATAATAATAACTGACTACTACGATATGTCACTTTATTTTAAATACCGACAACATGCGACGTCGAGATAAGCCCTTCTGTACGTCTAGTATAATAACTGAGACACCCAACTCTTTGTCGTGCGACAATTACTCTGTAATTTTCCTGTCAATACGATGCGAGAGTATCGATAGAGAGATAGCAGGAGATGCTAAGTCGTGCGACAAACAAAGTCGCGCCAAGATAGGTAAGCCCCGCTGGATTCGTATCAACAAGTTTGTCTGTGTTCTATGAGATATGTCAAGTCCCGTGTTTATAACCTTTCAAAAACCACAGTCGAAAGAGAAGAAATATCGAAAAGTAAAGTTGTTGTATAACAACTAATATTACTACAACAAAAAATTACTACACTAGTGATGTGCTGTTTCCGGGAATTTCCGGAAATTCCTCATTTTTTAAGGGTAATGTTCTCGAAAACGTTCTCTCCCCGTACAAAATAAATCGGGAAACGTGCTCGAGAACGGCATATCTCTAACACCATACGACCACGCAACTATAGTTAGTTGGCAAAAGTGAGATAGCGATAGTATTATAACATCTGTACTTTTCGATATTTAGATACGCTTTAACCCGTTGGCGTACTTCTCCCGACTGTCCAAGTAGACAGAGCTTGCATAAGCGCTTATACAGCCTTTATTCAGCTTAAATTAGTTGTATAAGGGCTGTATAATCGCTCTTGCAGTTTGTGTGCTGTCACTTTTAATAAAAAAACAAAATCTCACCTCGCCAAAGCGACCCACAAATCTGAAGCAAACAAGGCGCTCCAACAGTCAGTACTTAACAGCGACTCAAACATCGCCTGCTCCAAGACTGTATATTGTTCACAACTCAATGTCGAAGAAAGAGCAAGTGTGTGTATGAGCATATGCTCATATAAGCCGTATGACTGTCGACTGGCGTACTTTGATGATGTGAATTTTAGGCCTTTGTTGAACCAAATATGACCTGAAATAGGTGATAATTAATAAAATATATCACAGTTATACCATTAGGATCATAGGTTTACTAAAAGCATGTGAAATACAAAGGAGGGCAAAGTAATAGGTGCAGTTAACAGTGTTTTCGATGGTACAGTCCGCAGCAGAAGTCGCTAAGCACGCCAGGTGCTCAAAATGATATGCAAACGGACTCTATTATCTGGAGAATAAGGGTTGTACAGATCATTGTGAGCGTGTTATAATGCTTAGGTACTTACGCTGCTGACTGTACAGGATTTTTAGCCTTTACCCACGACTTTTTTTAAATGAGCTGACGACGCGATGTTATGTGGTTTAAAATACGTCGTTAACAAACTAAATTATGATAAACGCATCGCGCATCGGGTATGTAGAAACTTAGCAGTACTGTAGATGGATCTCATTACTGTACTAACAGGGTATGTGCCAATATACATTTGGGACAGTCTTGATGGCTATTATACATATATATCGATATTATACCTTTCATTGTAAAAAAAGAATAGTTACTTTACGTACATTTCGGTAGCACATCAAATAGGCAGCGTATAACCTGGTGCTTAAATTCGTTTACTGCTTGATTCTTTTCGAGAACTCTGGCCATTCCAGAAGTTAATAGCATAATAAAGCCCAACATATCATCTTCGTTTCTCAAATTTCCTGTATTATAATGAAGACAACACTAGAAAAGAAAAAAAATGTTTAACTTTCCATATCTTGAACAGCTAACAGTCATACGAAATTAAAGGAAGTAACATGGAACCGGCCTATGCCGGAGAAAATGTACCAATCAAGCTGCGTCATGCGAAGTGATTTATATCTGAGAAATGAGAGTGGTCCATCCATACCACTCCGCTCCGGTTCTCTGCTGCGGTGCTGCCTTCAGTGGAGACGCACCTCAAGGTGCGTACGCATTTGGGCGGCTCGGCCAGAGGCACGCTCACCCCGAGCGGCAAGCTGCTCGCCAGCAAATTTTTGCACATTTTATGCTCGGGTGAGGCAACGCGCTCGCGGTGAGCTGACTGTGCGTCGCACAAAATGGCGTCGGACGCAATAACAGTTGATGTTGCGTTTAGGTATAGTAATTCATCGAATCATTTTTAAAAAGAAGAAAAAATGTCCTCGGTGGTGGATGAATAACGTATTAATTGTAAATTATAAGTAAATACCAGCAAACCTAGGTGCCGTAGGCAATGACAATTGACAAGTCAAAACTTGTTCGGCCGCGCCGCTCGCGCACAGTATAAAGGTGCGTACGCATTTGAGGCAGCCTTTATTCGATTCGTTTCTAACACTCCGAAGCACACGGTCGCAAAACTACCCAGCGCATCAACCTTTTGTTTACTAACAAACAAACGGACGATCCTGCACCCGGCGCAAGAGCCGGCGATTGAAGCCGCAACAGATAGAAGCAGTTCCGTCGGTAGTCCTTCGCTGCGCCGCCGTACCCGGTCCCGTTCAAGCGGAAGCCCCGGGGAAAGCGGTGCGGAGTCGGTCGTCACTGGCGGAATGTGCGACCTGCGGTGTTAAGACCACAGGCAGCAAAGACACCACAATATGGAACCGGACAACTCCAAAACCAATCGGGAGGGTAGGCCTACATCTCGCGGTGTAGACCTACCCCCGAGTAGCGACTCCCCTCTGGAGGCGAGGGAGGCGAGGAGAAGGTCGACAGACCGACTCCTCGCTACGCTACTCGGCACTACCGAGAGGCCAGGAGGAAGCCGGGACCAGGTTCGAGGTGTGGCAGGACCCATAGGTCACCAGCCACTTTCATTCAAGGGGGCTCTACCACCCAGCCCAGAGAAATGGGGCGTGCGGCATTTGCCAATATACCCCGCACCAAAACAAACCCCACCCCCTGAGACACCCGAGAAGCAAGCGCCAACAACACCGGAAGCGCAGCGAGAAATGACGCCAGAGGGTAGCCCGAAAAATCGGGAGTTAAGTCTACCCACTTTTGACGATCTGTTCCTCGAAGCCACAAGCGGCGATGACGAAGAGCGCCCCGCGCCCCGCGCGACCTCCGCGCCGTCCTCGCCGACAGATTATGAGCCCATCGGCGAAAATTTACCAAATTCGCCGACAAACATCGAGACACCACCACAAACTGCGCCACAACCGCAGTCCGAAGAAGGCCCCGCTCCACCGCCCGGCATGCACGAGGCGATCTTCCCGCCCGACAGAGAGCCCGCGGCGCATAGTAGGCAACTCGATCGTGATCGCATCGCGGTTGCTAATATGATTACCGCGGGAGCTGTGTCGGACAGCCTGGCCGCCTGGTCCAGGACGTTTATTCGCCTCCAGGAGTACATGCTGGACGGCGACGACGCGGAGCTGACGCCTGCAGATAAGGCCTTCATCACATTCCTGAAGGCCAACCCGGCCGTCTACCCCCAAAAGAGGAAGGCGGACGAGAGGAGCCCGCCCAACCAACAAGCGGAAGACAAGCGGCAGTGCCGCTTGCCATCGCCGCCCACAGACCCCAGGCTGAAACAGCGCGCCCATCCAACCGAGACGCACTATACCGCCCAACGCTACCAGCATCAACAACAATGGACGCCGCTCATCGTCCCAGAAACGGGACTCCCGCCCAAGCCCCTGGGCGGAGTGTCATCTGAGCCACCACCCGCCCTGAGCCCGGCGACACTGTAAGCAGAGCCGCCCAAAACCCAGAGGCAGAAGCATCCAAGGGGCCCACTTCACAATGTAGCCCCCGCCCAACAGCCGCCCGCCCACCGAGGACCGACCGCCCAACAATGGTGGCCTACCCCCAAAGGGCCGCCCGCATTCTCTGGGCAGCCCGCCCGAACCAGCGCGCCCGCCTATGCCGAGCCGCCCTACCGACCAGGCCCGCCCGCCCTAAGGGGCCCGCCCGCCCAAGGCCCCCTGCCCACGTGGCAAGGGCCACCCGCCCAACCAGGGCCGCACGCCCAGAGAGAGCCGCCCGCCCAACGGGGGCCGCCCGCCTTACGGGGGCCGCCCGCCCAACAGAAGCCGCCCGCCCAACATGGGCTACTCGCCCTACAGGGGCCGCCCGCCCAGTCTGGTCCCCCCGCCCAGGCCGGTCCGCCCAACCAATACGGACCACCCGCCCAGACTGGGCCGCCCGCCCAAGCGAAAAAGACATCATACGCCGGTGCAGCGGCAGCCAAAAATACCACAAACACAAGGCAACAGCAAACTCCATCGACCACTGCACCACCACAACAACAGAAGAAACCACGCTACCCATGCATACTGGCCGAGGTCCTCCCGGACTGGCCAAAGGTGTTAGAGGACATCGCCCAACTCCTGGGGCGTACGCCGAATACAAAGCCGCTTGGAAAGGGGGTGGAGTTCAGACCGAGGGACGAAGACGAATACCGGCTGATCATCCGCCACCTAACAGAATTAGAGAAACATGAAGACGAAACAAAGAGGCCTATCTTCAATATCCATGGACTGGAGGGGGAGAAGCGGCATAAGGTGGCACTGAGGGGGCTGCCCGTCGACACTCCCATCCAATGCATCGTGGACGCCTGCGGGGAGCTCGGATACCCCGTAGAGCATGTGAAACAAATAAACGCCAGAAGGGGGCGCCCCGGCTGCATTTACTTTGTGCAGCTGGCGGGCCCCGCTGCGGATTACCAGAGCATCTACGGGGTAAAGGAGCTCCTGAGAATCACGCAGATCAAAATAGAAGCCTGGCGCGGAAGGAGGGGTCCGGCGCAGTGCCACCGGTGTCAGGGATTTAGACACTCGTCGCACGGCTGCCACAGACCTTTAGCGTGCGTGCGCTGTGCCGGCCCCCACTCCGCCAAAGAATGCGAGACGGACCCCACAAGGGACCCGGCTAAGTGTGCCAACTGCGGGGGGCCACACCCGGCCAATTATACACAATGCCCGGTGTTTATCCGCGAATGCCGCAACCGAAGGGGAACCAGAACTGCCTTCACAGGAGGAGGACCCATGCGAGCCGGACCGATTACGAGGGCATCCATGAACCAACCCACGGTGGAAGAGTCGGCGCCAGCATCACTGATGGCGCCGGCAAACGCCCCCACCCAAAGGGGCGCAAGGTTCTACGACGCCCAGTCAAGCGGCCCAGCCCATGCAAGAGGCCAAATAGCCCAATCAAGAGGCCCCAAAAAGAGGAACAAGAACCGAAATAAAAACAAGAAGAAGCACACACCGGCGGCTCCTCACCCCTCAGGAGGACCACCACCACCACCAGCGGCAGCACCAGCCGCCCCACTGCAGCAAATACCACCACACCAACCGGACCTGACGGCACTGATTGCCCAACTGCTGGCAGCAGCAGCTATACAGGGACCTGCTGCAGTGGCAAACGCATTAGCCGCCTTCACCCCTCAGCAGCATCTTCACCCCTAAGTGCTTAAGGGTCGTATATTGGAATGCGCAGACACTGACTGGCAAGTTCGCACTGCTCCGCAACTTCCTCAGGGAGCAGAACGTGGACATAATGCTAGTCAGTGAAACGCACCTTAAGAGCAGCACCGACCTCAAGATCTCCGGATACGAGGTGTACCGGAAGGATGAGGAGAACCTTCAAGGAGCAGCATACCGCGGACTGGCCGTAATTATCAGGAGGAACCTAATCCACCAGCCGGTGGCCCATCAACCCCTCGACTCCCTGTACACACTCGGAGTCGACATCAACATCGATGGGAGGGAGATCAGGTTTTACGCAGTCTACCGCCCAGCTGGAAGCCCTATAACCAACCTCCGAGGAGACCTATGGAAGATCTTCAGGTCCCCATTGCCGACCATCCTGGCGGGGGACCTGAACGCCAAACATACCGCCTGGCACTCCTCACGCATCTGCCCTGCAGGGAAGGTTATTCAAAAAGCTGCCGAAGACTGGGAGTTAGATGTCTCTGGTCCCGAGGAGCCGACGCACTACGACGTCGCGCACGGGTCAGAAGACATCATCGACTTCACCATACAGTCAGACATCAATGCAGAGATAACGCACTTAGCACTACCGGATCTGCCGTCCGACCACCGGCCGGTGCTAATGTGTGTGCAGACAGATCCCGCAATAGCGCTAAGAAGACCTAGAACAAAAGTAAGCTGGGAGACGTTCACCCACCACCTGGAGACCACTCCGTCTTCAGAGCACTTAATACCCGTCTCCTCAGCCGAAGAAGTCGAAGCAGCAGCCGCCCACATTACCCAACGCCTCCAAGTGGCGATCGCAGCAGCATCCCAGACAGCTCCCGCCGCGGAGAGGTGCAAACCACTTCCGGCACGAATCCAGGAGCTGATTGCCAAGAAACGCCGTCTGAGACGGAGCTGGCAGCGCACCAGATGCCCCACCCAGAAGGCGGAACTTAACGCACTAACGGAAACCGTGAAGCAAGAAATAAGACTCCATAACGCAGACTCGTGGGAGAGCCACCTGGCGGAAATAGGCGATGATGTTCCCTCCATCCATCGCCTGTGCCGCCAGCTAGCTACTGAACCGGAGGCCATCAGGCCGCTCACCCACCCTGTGGATAACGCGCCCAGGTACAAGGCAGAGGACAGGGCAGAGATCTTCGCCGAATGCCTGGAACGCCAATTCTCGCCGAATCCCGTATCAGACGCACAACACCAGCGCATGGTAACTGAACACCTGGAGAGGTACTTCGAGGAGCCGCAGCAAGCCGAAGAAGAACCGATCTTCTTCTCCCCCGGCCAAGTCAAGAAGTCTCTCCAACGAAGCAACCCGAAGAAGGCCCCGGGCGCGGACAGAATCCCCAACACAGCGCTGCGTCACTTGCCACAGCACACCATTGTGGCAGTGACGCGCCTTTACAACGGGATCTTACGCTCGGGCCACTTCCCAACAGAATGGAAACTTGGCCGGATCATCATGATTCCAAAACCGGGAAAAGATCGCAGAAAAGCAGAAAGCTATCGCCCCATAACGCTCCTCAGTACACTCTCCAAAGTGTTTGAGCGCCTCCTGCTGGGCAAACTCCTGCCCCACATCGAACCCAGGCCGGAGCAGTTCGGGTTCCGGGCGGGACATTCCACCACGCTACAGCTCACGAGAGTGCTCCACTTCTTGTGCGACAGCGTGAACAAGAAGAGATATGCTGTGGCCGCTCTTTTGGACATGGAAAAGGCCTTCGACAGGGTGTGGCATGAGGGACTAATCTACAAACTGTCGGAGACCTCTACGCCCAGAAGACTAGTTGAAGTTCTACGCTCCTTCCTCGCCGAAAGGAGGTATCAAGTAGCTGTCGAGGATGCTTTGTCGGCTGAGCACCCCATAAAGGCAGGGGTACCGCAGGGGAGCTGCCTATCCCCAGCGTGTTACGCCCTGTACACAGACGACATCCCAGTGGTCGGGGATGTTCACTTGGGCCTGTTCGCCGATGATGCCGCATTCTTCACTGCCTCAATCGGGCAGAACCACGCAGCGAAGAAGATGCAACTACAACTTGACGCACTACCACCCTGGCTGGGGAAGTGGAGACTCTCCGCGAATGCGGCGAAGACCCAGGCCTTGGTGACCGGCAAACAAAGACCCCCTCCGCCACTACGGATGAACGGACAGCCTGTGCAGTGGCAGCACACTGTCAAATACCTAGGGGTGACGATAGACAGGCAGCTATCAATGAAACAGCACGTGATGGAGGTAATAACGAGAGCCAAGACGGCACGCTCGAAGCTACGTCCAGTCCTCAAGAGCAGCCTACCCCTCCGCACAAAGCTGGGGATATATAAAACGTACGTGAGGTCCAGGCTCACGTACGCAGCGCCGGCATGGTATGCCCTACTGTCGGCCTCAAACAAAAAAAGAAGCTGCGGGCTCAAGAAAACCTGGCACTCAGAGCTACCACCAACTCCCCCAGATTTGTGCGGAACGAGCACATCCAGCGAGCGCTGAAGTGGGAAGGACTGGACGCCTTCGTGGAGAGGCTGGCCAGGCGCATGTTCGCCCAAGCCGATGCCTCCCATCACGTGCACCTGAAGGGCATAGCCCCCCTACACGCCAGACCACCGGAAAAGACATCTCGCCCTCTCCCGAGGGAACTACTGCTTCCCCAAGCCGAAGAGCCAGACCAAGAAACCCAGGACCAGGCATGAAGTCGCCTGGTCTTAAAGAAGAAAAAGAAGAAGAGAACAGCTAGCGCCATCTAAGCGTCAGACACGTCCGACGCCAAGAAGGCAGCAGGCACATTGACGCCCATAGGCGCCCATAAAAGCGTACCTTAATAAAGACCAGCCCGTAGTTGCGGGCTGCGAACCCGAAACCGCCTAGATGCGTGATACGCAGAAAAGGCCCCCCCACACTCCCGCAAGCGGGAGTGTGAGAAGAATGCAGAACGAACGAGGCAGCCTCGGGTTGAGGTACCTACGCACGGCTCGCCTATTTGCTCAGTGCCTCAGGCCGAGACGCTCAAATGCGTACGCACCTTAAAGACAACTCGCGGGCACGCTCGGATACACGTCCAAATTACATGAGGCACGCACACTGAGGCGCCTTTGAGCACGGTCAAAAGACCGCCGCCGGCCGGCTCGCCGCGAGCTGCTCGCTCGCTGCCCGCGCGCGGCGCGTACGCATTTGAGCCGCCCATTTGCTCAAAGCCGTGCGTGCCTCAACCCGAGGCTGCCTCAAATGATAAATGAAGATTTCTGTCTTAGCGGCGAGCGGCAGCGGTGCGCGGTACGTGTGTCTCGCTCACTCATATGGCCACCTGCACTCGGATCCCTCGCTCAACCGCGCGTCGCGCCGATAGTCGCTAATACCCCTTTTTTTCGCCGGTGCGTTAAACCCTGTCTTTGAATTTCTAAATTGGAACTCATAAGGTAAAAAATTACTTGCGAAAACATATCGTCTGCAACGAGTGGCGCCAGGAGAACATCAGACGGATTAAGTACTAGAGTAGTTATTTGATTTATGAATTGTGCAGATTTCTGGTGCTCCAGTTCCAAATATGGACCATTGTGTCTGAAAATAATCATACTAATGTTAAAACTAGTCAGCTTTCATGTATGTATATAAATTACTATAGAAAAGTGGGCCCTTATTGCTTTTTATGTATTATAGTTATTACAGTTTACCCTATGTTTAAAAACTTACTTGTAAATAAAAATAAATAATTCCACAATATTGGAGTAGTTTCTTCCGGAAGCTGATCTGAAGATGCCGCAAAGTTTCAATATTATCTTCACAGTGAAACTCGCTATTTTCAGTGATCTTAGAACAATTTTATCTTCTAGCCCTGGCTGCAAAAAAAGATAGTTTTTTTAAGGAACATAAGATGCAATGGAGCATTGGTTTTCTAGTCGGGAATTGGGTAGATTTTAAATCTTAAGGTGGCGAAATTGAACTCCAGCAGATACAACAATACCAATGTTTTTTCTTTCTTACGTATAGTTAGAGGGGTTGCTTTTCATACCACCAGAAAACTCTGTTGCAATGGCAACCTACAATCTATCTGCTCTGCCCGAAGGCTGACTGGTAGAGAATGCCTTGGTATGTCGAAGCACTGATCAGTGCTAAGTATTTAAATTCTATGTAAACATATCATTGAGCTTCAATTTCATTGCCAAATTTTTGACATTACAGACGAAGGGAAGGGAATTCCGCCTTTTGTGTGATAAGTTGTATCTATGTATGTATGTCTCTTGAGCAATAAAGAATCTCAAATCAGAATATATTAGTACAAGTACAGTCTGCTTTTTTTTTATTTGAGAGCGAGTTGAAAACGAGAGCGCAACGACGCCAATCGCCAGTGTGACAACTTGATAAAGCTCTTATAAGTAAGATGAAACATGCTATAACAATAAAGAAAAGAGTGCATTATTTTAATTACACACCTCTAATGCTGTAGTGATATTATTTATAGTCATGGTACTGAGTATTTTGGTTGAATCTTGAAATATAATTTTATCACTCAAAAATGTGGAATGTTTCTCGCAAATAGCAGTGTAAGCCTTCCATTGCTCTGCCATGGTCTTCACATCAAGGGTTTGAACTATATCACCAATAATCAGATTGATGTCCAATGCTAGAATAGGAAAAAAACATCTATTAGACATACTACTCTACTGAAAACATTCTATTATTAAATTCGCAATTTTGGATGATATTAACTGAAGTAACCTATGTTTATTGGTCAAGGTAGCAAAGTGTCTCTGTTTTAGCTTGGCCAAAAGCTACACTACACTGGTGATTCCTAACAGTATAAGAATTCTCGTACACACTGGTAGTAGTGGGGTCAAAAATGGACAAAATTTATCATGTGTGAAATTAAATGAAATGAAATGAAATATTTATTTGCTGAATATGTAGAAGTTGTACAGGCGTAAATCATACATTTCGAATAGTGGGTACATATTCAGCCGGAAATCCGGCATGCAAATTTTATAGTGTAAGTTACAACATTGAAACTATTATTAAGTACTTAATTACGAACGCGAACATGTCACATTTTGACTTAATGTCTTAATAAACTTTAGTATGTTAACATCAATAAAATGCCAGAATTAATTTAATAAATAATATGTCAACAATGAAATAATAAAAGTAATCTAAATGTTCAATTAATTAGTACCTATTCAATCTACAAGGACTTTTTTCAAGGAAGTCATGAGTCGAGTAAAAACATTGCTCAGTTAACCACCTTCGCAGAGCCCTACAAAACCTGTTCATTGGTAACATACTTATTTCCGATGGAATAGAATTGTAATTAATGAATAACTCAAATCTCTCATGACTAGAATGAATAGGTATTTAACACAATACATAAGTTCTGATACCTTTCATAAGAATATCCTGTTCTTCTCTCTCTGTTAAATCGAAAATGAAGTGTTTCTCCATCACCATCAAGTAAGTCAGCTGCAGCTCATGGCATGTCCGGAACAGCTCTTTCAATTGTTTCTCAACATGCTTTAGGTGTCTGCCATAAAGTGTCTCACTGTAAAAAGTTTTATAAAAATTTAATATGCAGTCATTATATAGTCTATACTGTCTAGTAAATGTTTTTGGTTCAATGATTGTTACTTATTTTGATCATCATCATCCTCCTAGCCTTTGTCCCATTTTTGAGAATGAATTCTCAGTCGGGGTCGGCTACCTAAATCCCAAGATGTGGCAAAGGCACTAGTTTTTTTTTGGGTTCTGTAGCCAAATGGCAAAAAACGGAACCCTTATAGATTCGTCATGTCTGTCTGTCCGTCTGTCCGTCCGTATGTCACAGCCATATTTTTCCGAAACTATAAGAGCTATACTGTTGAAACTTGGTAGGTAGATGTATTCTGTGAACCGCATTAAGATTTTAGATGCAAAAATAAAAAAATAATAATAAATATTGGGGACTCCCCATACTTAGAACTGAAACTCAAAAATTTTTTTTTCATCAAACACATACGTGTGGGGTATCTATGGATAGGTCTTCAAAAATGATATCGAGGTTTCTAAAATAATTTTTTTCTAAACCGAATAGTTTGCGTGACAGACGCTTCCAAAGTGGAAAAAAGTTGGTCACCCCCCCCCCTCTAACTTCTAAAATACGAAAATTAAAAATCTAAAAAAAACTACCAACGAAAATTGTTTTGAACGAGATCTAGTAAGTAGTTTTTTTCTAATACCTAACTTTGCACCGAATTTATATGGGGCGCTATACATACCAGGTGCAAACTTAGCTTAACCACTTAGGGATGGAAAGTGTTTATACGGAACCCTCGGTGCGCGAGTCCGACTCGCACTTGGCCGGTTTTTTTGATATTGTTACTTATTTTGATAAATAATTTAAACGGGTTATAAGGCATAGTTTGTGATGTCATGGAGACTTTATGGAGATAAGTGCTGGAGCAATAGCAGGATATTGTTGAGACTAACATCAATAATGCTAACATACATGTATTTAACCCCTTGTATGCTTATATTTGGATCAAACATTTAAATCTGGCATTTACATATGAGGGGTTAAGTGTGAATTGTGTTAAGTGTGAATTGTGTTAAGGGTTAAGTGTGAAGTTATGAATTTGTTAAAATAACTCACCTATCCTTGCAATGTGTGAAAACTACCATAAGTATATTTCCAGTGGTCACGGGAAAACTCTTCATGGTGGAGCAAGACAAAGACAAAGACTCCACAAGGGTCTTGACAAAGTTGGACAGCATTTGAAGCAGTGACACTGCATGTTCCATGTATTCTACCAGAGACCTATAGTGTACTTCTGAGTCCATAAGTAACCCAATTATAAGATCTAAACTCTGAAAGATTAGACAATCAAATAATAGTAGTAATTTTGGTTTATTTTAATAGAATATTTTTATCGATTCTGTTGTTAATGTGGTAATGGACATTTTTATTTTATGCCACTATTGACACAAGGGTAAATTATGAAAATATGTGATGTGATTCACTGTAATGTAAGCAGGACTCGAACATGCAACACTATGTTTTTGGTGTAACACTCTCACAACTGAGCTATCATCACTATTGTTACATCAATCACACAAATCCTTGATTCCATAATTGTACACTACTAGAGCACCCTCTGCATCATGTTTCTTTTTATTAATATTAATATATATACTAATTTGTGTTCCAAGCTTTAGTTATGAGAATCTCACATTAATATCTTACCTGTGAGATACAAGCACTGCAGTCTTCTAAAAGAGAGTTGAATTGCGTAGACAAAGACTTTCTTGGTATCCCAGTCTGGATGTATTTACTTAGCGAATCCTTGGTTTTCGTTACCAGAGTATCATAGGGCACTGATTCCATCTGATTCCGTTTAGTCAAGAACATTAAGTGCACGAAAATAAGAGTAAGTACGTAAATACAAAATACGAATAAGTTATTTTTAAAAAGGATACATTTTCTGGACTGTTACTTGAGTAATCCATACTATTAGACAGAAAATCGGAGCTCAGGGAATCGTCCATTGTTATTATTGTTTATTTCACTATACTACATATTACAGCAAATGGTAAAACTATTTATTTTCGTTAAAACAACATACAACCCGCCAAAAATGAATAATACGGTTTGTACGGTACGGATGACAAGACAATGAGTCAATGACATAATTGACAAAAGGAAAACCGGAAAACGTCATGTCTGACAGCGTTCGGGAGCGTTCTAAAACTTATAAAGTTTTAAGATGTTTTCAGATCTACAATTTTAGCGCCCAACATAAGGGCACTTGCACTTGCATGAAGATTTACGTAAAAATACCAAAAACGAAAAAGTATGTTGCTGACCACTCTATAATATTCAAAAACCACCGTGGCATGTCCATATTAACCTTAACACAGAACTTTTCATAAACACTTCTTTTTCATTTCTAATTTCAAATAATGTTCTAATTTACAAAATTAAAAATAAAATATTTCGGAATTTTTCTGTTTATATTTGTGTCTTTATGTCTTTATCACTCGCAGCCAAAGTGTGGAATCAAACTGTCGCCCGCAGTTTTTTCGAGCTGATACATTGTCGTTGCCAAAATGAAGCCAGTTGATTTTAAACGAACCGTAGTGATCGAATGAATGAATGATTCATTCAAGTGTTGAGTCGCTGTTTTGACTTTGCACATCCCTTGCCCCTGTACCACTCTTTAGGGTTCCGTAGTCAACTTATAGTTTCGTCATGTCCGCCTGTCCGTCCGCGGCTTAGCTCCGCGATCATTAGTACTAGAAAGCTGAAATTTAGTATATGTGTATGTATCACGCCGACAAAACGGTAAAATAAAAAAAATAAAAAAACTTTTTTCGGGTATCTCTGGTACACCTAAAGTGGGGCGTTCCAACACTAGTGTGTGGGTGTCGTTGAATAGGTCTTTTAAAAATAATAAGGGTCTCCAAACATTATTTTTTGATAAAGTCAGCAGTTTTGTAATTTGCTCCAGAAATACAAAAAATAGCGCCCCCCTCCCTCTAACAAACAGATATGTAAAAAATCATGAAAATGAGGCCTTATAAATACTTTCAATGAAAACTATATTGAATAAAATCGGTCGAGCCGTTTTTGAGTTATCGCGAAATTTCATAATTTTCTTTAAAACGACGTAAGTGCCGCGCGGTATCCTTACAGTTCGAACGTTACACATGTCATATTAGTTAAGTGCCATACTGCATTAGAGCATTCCGCTCAATCTGGCGCGTATAATTGATAACTTCCAGAAGATAATAAGTAATTACTGTTACTTTGGCGTTTACGACCTTTTTATAGAGTTTGAAATCTTTCTCGTAATTTATTTATTTTTACATTTATCTGTCGTTTACGTATTGCAAAGGTTTTTTCTTTAAATGTACTTCAATACACATTTAATAGTTAGTAAAAATACTTACCTGTGATAGGAAACGCGATCTTGTTGCGAATTTGGGCTGCCAGATTCCCTTTTACATGAAAATACAGCACAGTTCACCATTTTTGGAGAGAAATGTCACGCGACACGGACTGTCGCGAAATGTCGCGATATTTGCGTGTTTTGGAACGCACTTAAATAATACATATTGTCTATGGTAAGAATCCAGTTGTTGCTTGCTCAAATTTTCTTTCACTAAAGTTCTTGCGTTTTCAAGAGTAATTTGTGATAAATAAAGTGCTTGGACTCAGTGCGAGAAACTCTATTGTGCAACAGCCGGAGAGATCTGCGAAAGCTAAGTGTTCTAGCCTAAGCCTTTACAATCTTGATTTATTTATTTTCTTCTTAATTATATAGCAACGTGAAGGTACTTTAAAGAATCGCTGACCAGACTTTTCAACATATCTTAGGAATCTCATGATTCTTATATTGGTCTGAATATAATATCACAGAGACCATTATGAACATAACTTTGATTTCTTTATGCAATTATATGCCAGTGTATTGATGATTATAACTTTATGATATTAATGGTAATTTAAGATGATATGCATCAAGAAGGACATGCACACTTTGTGGTGTCCGGGCTTGACTATTTCTCCTTGAGTAGACCAACATTCCGGCCTGCAGGCGGAAGGGGGCCGCGATATGGATGCTGCCCCCATGATTTGCTGGCGGGGCATGCGCTGGGTTGCTGAACCCTAGTATTTTGATTACTGATGGATAGCGCATGCGCCCAGCCGCCTGTAAAGCCTGGGGAGTTGTTTAACTCCTGCGGGGTTGGCGGAAAAGCCTGTAAGCCCTGGGGGTCGTTTGACTTCTGCAGGATTGGCATGAGTTGTTTAACTCTTTGTACTAAATAATGTCGAGTCATCGATTCGTGGCAGTTGTTTAACTCTCGATGCTCATTGGCTAATAAGCCTTCCAATACTTCAATGCTGTGTAGCAGCTTGTACTAACCATAAGTCGTGCACGCATACACGAGAGTCCTGTTGAAAGCCAGCGGGTGGCCTAGTGAACAGGCACCCAGAAAGGAGGATTTGCGTGTAGTGATATAATTCGCTCTTAAGTCGATCCTCCGGTCTACTCGTCGTATGGTACCTTGCGACGGGCTGACGTCGGTTGATGTCAGCCCATGTATGATGATTATGAATATCTAGAAATAAGAGAATAGTGCCCGAACTGATAACCTTGGGTGGATTAATTGACCCAGGATCATCAGACGTTCCTGGATCAGGAACCAAATCAATTAGTTTACATAACACTCATGGTATAACTTCATTGTAATTTTCTATCATGAGTAATCTAATTATGGTTCGTGTAACGAGCAAATTAATAACAATTTATACTTGCTGTCACGAAGTCAACTGTAAGATATTTAATACTACTGATTAACTGGGCATATAGTTTCATTTACAGACTAACGGTATGATAATTGAGTCAACTTAACAGTAAGGATCACATCATTGAAACATACATATAACAGTTCCAATTTAGTAATCTTTATTATATATCATTAACAGTATAGTACCTATCACAGGTGACAGGCTTGAGCACTTAGAGGTTCGACTGTGAGAATCAATGATTTATTTAACCACAGGCGGGGAAGTCGTGGGCGACCGCCATAGTGAAGAGGAGGTACTCGGTGCGGACCCTCTTCGGGCGCGGCGAGTCCGGCATTTAGAATACAACTTTGAAGGTATGGTGAATGACTATTATAGACCTTATTATCATATTGTGTTTATACGGTAGAAAGTGAACAATGTCTTAACATTCATATAAAAGCGAAGCAGATAGAATAGCCTGAGTTACAACTGAACCAGGCCCGGGATACAGTCAGTTCCGCGTTGGCAAGTAGCCTCATTTAAGATGAGGATGAGAAAGCCAAAGCGTATCCGACTGTGCGTTTAAATTTCTGTAAGTAAAGTAGATGCAGAATTAATTCTTGTGTGCGATGATGAACCCCCAATATGTCACATTATCGCCACACGGACCGATGCAAAATGGCGGTGAAGAGACTAAGTAATTTTATACATAATATATATATAACGCTGCGCTTGCTGGTCCGAGGTCTCCACTCGAGCACTTTTCGGCCCCATCGGCCATCTGCTCTGCGTGCTATATGGCCTGCCCATTGCCACTTCAACTTGCTAATCCGGTGAGCTATATCGCACCAGCAAGCGCAGCGTAGGACGTCCACCTACAAGATGGACAGATAAACTTATAAAGGTCGCCGGAAGGCGCTGGATGCAGGTCGCTTCCAACCGGTATATATGGATGTCCAAAGGGGAGGCCTATGTTCAGCAGTGGATGTCCTATGAGATGATGATGATGATATATATAACGTGTTTTCCTTGTGCTAACCAGTTGACCAATTATTTTGCCGGAGGGGGTTACCCGTGCATGACATTTCTAGTGGTTTAATACTCAAAGCCAATACGCAAAGAGTTGAACTTCAATAAGTACAATAACATACAAGTGCGTGATTTTTGTAGTCATATATTGAGAACTATAATATGATATGAACATTTTCTAACGGATCTTGAGTGTGCGATTGGTATAAAAAAAGTCTTAGTAAGCAAACTCTGTAAATCTTAGAAAAAATATTCAAATGTATTTCTTTTGCACTAGGGCATCGCATTTTACTGTTCTAACATTTCGTATTATTTCCTGATGTTATTAGTCTGGCCGTCGAAACGTGATACTGAAAATTACCGCCAAATTTAAAAACTCAAGCACATATTTCATCGCCAATGAGCAATGACTGATACCAATGAAATGGTGCAGATATATTAGTTATTGGCGATGAAAAATATAATGTCAAAAGTACCAAAACTGCTTAGTCCTAGTTTGTACAGCGATATTAGAGCTAGGATTTTAAAATTTCGCATGTTCGGTATCACGTTTTGATGGCCAGACTTACTTATTCTTTACTACTTCTGCTTTTATTGACAACAGTCAGTGTCAGTGGTCGAAACGAGACTATTTGCCCGAGCACCGTAATAGTTATGTGATTCTGTGGCCCTGACGATGGGGTAATTTTTTCAACTGTGTGTCCAAGAATCTTATATGTAACTACTATACTATATCTATGGTGTCCAATGAACCGCTCATTAAGCAGAAAAGTTTTTTTTTTATCAACTTCATTCCGTCTTGTTGTTTTGGAACATATCCCCTTATGCCATTGTTCCAACATATGCGATCAGAATTACTTTATGAATTGTATATGGTTTTAGACATGTATGGTAGGAAAATGCGATATTTATATTGTTGTCAATCGATAAATATGCATTGTCGTAATTAAAAAATAAAGTATTCGAATGAATAAGTAAAAATGTATGGCTTGGACAATAGAGCACCAGCAAACGGCACTGTCACTGTCAGTGTCAATTTATCAAAAACATGTGGATTCCGGCGCTGGCTATCGCACACGTTGTTTTGTTTAAGAGTTGTGTGTTATTTCAGTAATTACTGTTCATGGACTTTTAAAATGTATGAGAATATATCAGTGGCCCTAAAAGGGCTGGGGCTGGAAACAACAACTTCAGAGTTGAATAAAGTTATCCATGAAAATGTTCTGGTTAGTATTGCAGTTTCATCTTTAAACAGTCTTATTAAAAAAATGCGTATAACCATACAATTAATAGTCGAGTTTACAATTTGGTAGCCATTGCATAATATACCTTGAAGTGATGTAGCTCTGGGCTTTTACATTTTATGATTGACTAACTTTTAAATTCAAACTAACTTTGCTATTATTTCAGCCCTCACTAGACAAGCCAGATGGTCTTCAAGAAGCTATTAAAATATTGTCAGAGTATGTTCTCCGGTTTGAGGACGCAAACCTATTTAGACAATATTTGTCTAACATTCTCCTGGCATTGGTTTCAACAAAGATTCCTCTCAAACCAGTCTTCTCAAGCTCAAACTATGGGACTTGCACGGATGCTGAGAAAAGCAATCATCTTGAATATTCAATCGCTTTGGCTTTGCTGAGTGATCATCCTGATATTTTACAGTAAGTACACAAAATAACAATAATAGAAAAATGGCATTTGGTTCTCATAACAATTACCAAATTGCCATGGAAGGCCACTGATATTGTAGCATTATGCTGAGTGGTGCCCTTTTGCGGGGGACATGGCTGCACCATAATGTACTTTTATAATATTTTACTGCCTAAGTGAAGATCACTGTAACTTAAATATTTTTTTGTACAATGATTTAGTTTTAAGTTCTTTGTATTGGTGATACCTTTTTCACTATAATAAATGTGTTTTCCTTCTCATCTTTAAAATTTCGTACCTAAAATGATTAGTATGTAAGCATGTTGGTTGGTTTGTCCTGCTTTAACGCAGGAATGGACTTATGGAGAGATGTTTTCTCCATAGAAATTGAATTTAAGCCGACAAGTGCCACTTTCTATACCAGAAAAGCATAGATCCTGAAAGATTTGAGCTAGCTATGTCCGTCATTTTGATGGTTGAAAGAAAGATGTTTTGTTTTAAATTTTCTATCTGTATTTGAAAGTTCTTAAATTTCAGATTTGCCCTCAAATACTTTGAAATAAATTCAGCAGCACCATTCGATGTTTTCATTCATCATGAAGATTCCTACAATGTGGCACCCAAAAAGAGGAGACTGCTATACTTGCGGCAGAAGATTACGGACTATCACATAGTTCAGTGTTGCTACACTTTACTATGCAAACTTCCTAATGAGTTTGCAGCTAAATGGGACTGGACAATGTTTGTGACGAATTTTAGCTGTCATGAAGACGATGAAATAAAATGGTGAGTTGTCATGGTCCTACTCTGAACGTACTCAATTTATTGGAAGTCTGAGATCTGGGTAAATAGGTAATAATAAAGTTTTGATATAAAATAATGTTATTAATGTATATGAAAATGAAGCGGTGGTAGCCTAGTGGTTAGGGCATGCGACTTTCAATCCGGAGGTCACGGGTTCGAACCCGGCCCGTACCAATGAGTTTTTCGGAACTTATGTACGGAATGTCATTTGATATTTACCACTCGCTTTTCGGTGAAGGAAAACATCGTGAGGAAACCACCTAAGCCCAATAAGGCCTAGTTTCCCCTCTGGGTTGGAAGGTCAGATGGCAGTCGCTTTTCGTTCGTAACAACTAGTGCCTTTGCCACATCTTGGGAATTAGGTAGCCGACCCCGATTGAGAATTCATTCTCAAAAAATGGGACAAAGGCTAGGAGGATGATGATGATAGGTTATAGCGGGCTAGTTTTCCGCAACTCGACGTCTTACAATGCGCCTATTTTGCGTGAAGGGTTGCTGGCACTACTCTTGCCAACCCAACTCTACCAGAAAGCCTAGCAGTCCCTTGATGTTGCCGACGACTTCTGGGAGTGACCTCGGAGACCCGAGGTGTTGTGCCCGGTATTTGGCCACACCAGGACATTCGAGAATGACGTGGGCGGCTGTCTCTTCGGCCTCCATGCAAGCTCTGCAAAGAGGACTGTCGGTAACACCTAGAGTGAATAAGTGCTTGTTTAGTAGGGCATGTCCAGTTATCGCTCCAGTTATGAGCCGGAGCTGCGGCCTCTTCAGCTGCCTCAGCTTGCGTGACAACCCGGGGTAGATTGTCGGAAGGGCCTCTCTGCTCTGCCTGCAGGTACCTAAGTTAGACCAGTATACTTGCTGTTCTATCTTCGTGTTTTTACGCACTGTGTTGCGCAGCCAGGCGAATGGCAGAGGTATGATTGGTTCGGGTCCCTCTGCTTCCATCTCCGAACCTCCTCTCGCCAGTTCGTCAGCTGCGTCGTTCCCACGCGAGTTGCTGTGTCCTTTGATCCACTGTAGAGTTATGCTATTATTATTACATACCTCTGACAATGCTCGGTGACATTCATGTATGAGTCCTGAGGTTACTGTGTAGCTCTGCAGGGCTTGTAAAACTGATCTGCTATCGGAGAGTATGCGGATGGGGTAGTCCTTTACCTTCCTCGCGATGATTGCATGGGCTGCCATTATGATACCCATACATTCTGCCTGGAAGACTGTGTTATGGGTTCCTAGTGGTGTAGAAATGTGTATGTTTAAGTCCTCTGAGAATACCCCAGAGCCAGTGCCTGACCTTGTTTTGGACCCGTCGGTGAAGATTCTTAACTCCCTTGGGTTAAGACCTTCGCCAGGTTCCTCGTGCAGTTGTATCTTATACTTTTTGTCGAAGACGAATTGCTTGGGTATCCTGTCAGTGACCGCTTCTATCAGCGGTTCCTTACCTATTGCCTCGTAGAGGATTTCGGTGTGCGGCACCCTAGCTGATCTCCAGAGGTTCAGTTTCCTAAGACGTATCGCCGTAGCTGCCGCCTCTTGTTTAACGAAGAGATGCAGCGGCGGCAGCCCCAGTATAGCTTCCAGGGCTGCAGTGGGTGTAGTCCTCATGCATCCCGTGGCCGCCATACAAACTAACCTCTGAAGTCGTTGTAGTTTGGCTTCGACGGTGGTTAGCTTGGTTCGTGGCCACCATACTACTGCACCGTAGCTTAATATTGGTCTGATGACTGCCTGGTATAGCCATAGTGTGATCTTAGGATTAAGACCCCAAGTTCTACCTACCATTCTACGGCACTGCCAGAACGCGACTGTAGCTTTGTCAATTTTGTTGTTTAGATGGTTGCTCCAATTCAACTTGCTATCAAGTATTACCCCTAGATACTTTACCTCAGTCGACAATTGGAGCTCTGTATTGAACAGTCTGGGCAGTCGGTAGGTGCCCAGATTACGTTTGTTGGTGAACATTACCAGTTCAGTCTTTTTTGGATTGACTGACAATTCGTTGTGGTTGCACCAGCGTTCCACGATGGCCAGTGCAGAGCGGGTGACGTCACATACCGTACCTGTGTGATTGCCGCTCGTCAGTATCACTATGTCGTCAGCATATCCTACTGTGTAATAGTGATTGTCATTTAGTGTGGCGATGAGGTCGTTCACCACCATGTTCCAAAGGAGTGGTGAGAGTACGCCTCCCTGGGGGCACCCCTTTGCCCTGATGATGATGATGAATGTATATGAAAATATTGAAAAATCTATCATTTTGAACCATAAGATATCATTAAGAACCAAATTGTATTAATGTTAATTGGGATATACATAAAAAATAAAGACCCCTTTTTTATTAAAACTTATCCCGAACGATAGGTAAATTTAAGATAATAATTTCATACATTTGCCAATTCGAAGTGTTGAATTGTTTTTCTCCTTAAAAAATTCTTTGTAATGATGTCACTCATTACACTTTTAAGGATGGTTAAGCCCTTAAAAGAGAAACTTTATGCAATAAATTTGATATAATATAAAGCTAAGTACATAACATTTATTTATTGTTGCAGGATGGTAAAAGAATGTATGGTTATACTTACAAACATGACAGAACACCAATCAAAAGTGCTGTCAAAAAATCTTAACATTACTGATCAAGACACCATACAAGCAGCATCTTCAAATCATAAGACGGAGGTGCAAACTATGGAGGTTATTATCGATGTTGACCTGAATGAATGTGGTGTTGTGAACATTGATGGGATTATGCTTCCATTATTTGATAAGAATAATGTTCTAAGTAGTAACTTGGTGCCGGTAAAATCTACAGTGAACAACTTGAGAAGCTTAGCCTTAGCTGTTGCATCAGGTGTGTATTATTTTATGATTAGAGGGATGCCTGAATTTAACCTCTTTGAATGATGATCTAATTGACTGCGTGCAATTAAGCATTATAATCCGGTCTCAGGGGACAGAGCACCGGTCTCAGGATAAGGAGAGATCATGGGATCGATCCCCACCTGCGATGTTGTAAAATTTTGTATTTATATTTAACCTCTGTACCTATCAATATTCATAAAAATTATTAAAAGGATGTTTCAAAATACTATGACTTTAACTAAGTGACTAGACTAGACAGATAGGCGTGAAACACTTTTTTGCTCTATTAATTACGTTTTAAGGTTGGGGTAAAGCAATCACTGTTTCTCTGTCCCACCCATGTGCATACATTATTATTATAACTAGTTACTAGATACATGATTGTATTCTTTGAAATTCTGCACAGGAAAGGCAGTTTCACTACTAGGCCCAGTGGGATCGGGCAAGACTTGCTTAGTAGAGCATCTGGCAGGCATAACTGGTAGGAAAGGGGTGGCTTTCAAAAAAGTCCAACTTGGAGACCAGACGGATTCCAGAATGTTACTGGGATCACACCATTGTACTGACGTGCCTGGAGAATTTGTTTGGAGACCAGGTGTCTTGACTGAGGTAGGTCTATCAGATTTCATTCTACAATAACATAAGTAATAGGTGTCTATTTAACACTTTCATGACCAGGTAGAAAAATTAAAACTACTCCAGAAACCGACAGAGCCCGCTAGGTGGGCGCAAACCCATCCCAGACGTTGAAAAAGCCCGCCAGGTGGGCGCAACCTCATCCGAGACACTGACAGGGCCCGCCAGGTGGACGCTTTTATGGTACATTCCGCCCGGGGAGCTGCAACGGAAACTGAGTAAAATTTACGAACGCCCACCAGGCGGGTTTATTGGCCGTGATAGTGTTCATGTTTCTTTTTTCGATTGCGTTAAATATACGAAAACAAAAGTTTGTAAAATCTATAGCTGTATTACCTACAAATTGATCCATTTTTCATTTTACTGATAAATATATAATAGAAAACATATTTTAGGCAGTACAAAATGGGCATTGGTTGCTGTTGGAGGACATCGACAGCGCTGCGTTGGACGTGGCGTCTACACTGAGCTCTTTGCTCGAAAGAAACGCTCTCTGTGTCCCAGGCTATAGAGACTCCTTGCCGGTCACACCTGGATTCCAACTTTTTGTCACACAAAGGTTAGTTATGTTATATTTGACGAGGCGGTCCGCGGTTGGCGCAATGGTAGTGCAGCTGCCTACTGAGACAGCGGTTCTGGGTTCAAATCCCTGCATGGACAAATATTTTTGTAACGAATTCAAGTATTTCTTCATGGATCCATGCATGTTTGATATGTTTTTCACACGTTTTTGTTTGTTGCTGTGTATTTGAGGTGTGCCATAAAGCGTATTTGTATTGTATTATATTGTATGTTTATCGTCGCCTAGTAGTTACCCATAAAACAAGCCTACTAGAGCTTAATTTGGGACTAGGTCGATTTGTGTCCGATATTTTTATTCATTATTTATTCTTTCATTGACTTTTTTACTTTGATTCCCGTCTACGTAGGTTCTGCTAGCTACAGATGTTGCTACGCAAACTAATCGTTCAGAATGCACAGTTAGTCTTTTAACATCTGTGAGAATTTTATTCTGCGTGGCTTCTGACTATTCCTGCGTATATTTTTTAAACGATATTTGTTTGTAGGACTGTCAACACAAATTACGGCTTCCAAAAGAAAATATCCAATTCAAGTACACTACTACAAAAGCACTTGACTCAAATAAACGTCGAGCCCCTCTCAAGCTCGGAGCTTGCAGAAATCATACAGAAACTCTACCCAAGCCTGTCGACTATCTGTTCTAGAATGATCGAAGTGTTCATGATGTTCTCAGTCGGCAGTCACGATACCTCCTTGCAAACTACGGAGACGGTAAATCCTGAGAAAGACACCAGTATCACAGTCATGAGAGGTTCACGACTTATTTCAACGAGAGACTTAATAAAGTGGTGCTCAAGAGCTGTTGTGGGGTTCCAAGTATCAAGCCCAGAATCTGCCCTGAAAGTGCTCCAAGATGCTTTAGACATTTTCACATGTTCAATCGCTTCGCCAGAACATAGACTAGAATTAGCCAAAAAGGTAGGAACATGCTTAGGCATAGTTGAAACTAAATCTGAGTTTTATTGCAAACATCATAAACCAAACGTGTCCTTACATCCCAATGCATTAGAAGCGGGAAGAGCGAAAGTCACTAGAAAAGAAAAGACGTTGGAATCAGTGGATTTTGATAATAAGCAAGTTGTATTTTCCTTCACTCGTCAATCGGCTTGCTTGCTAGAGAGAATTGCTTGTTGCGTCACTTCGAATGAGCCAGTGCTACTAGTCGGAGAGACAGGGACGGGGAAAACTTCTTCTGTCCAATATTTATCCAGACAGACGGGCCACAAGCTCGTGGTTATTAATATGAACCAGCAATCCGATTCTGCTGACTTACTGGGTGGCTACAAACCTGTAGATCTAAAATATGTAATACGGCCTATCAGGAACGAATTCGAAGAACTATTCCGAGGCTATTACAATGTTGAGAAGAACAAGAAGTTCCTGTCACATATAGACACGTGCTACAGAACAGAAAGCTGGACAGCGCTCTTAGCGCTAATGAAACAGAGTCACAAGTCTGCGATCGAGAGACTTACTAACGAAAAATCTGAGAAGAAATTGAAAAAATGGTTGGCATTTGGTCATAAGCTTGTGAAGTTAGATCAGCAAGTCAAAGCAGCTTCCAAACTAACTTTCGCCTTTATCGAAGGTTCTCTAGTCAAAGCTATGCAAGATGGTCATTGGGTGCTACTAGACGAAATAAACTTGGCATCTGCTGAGATATTGGAATGCTTAGCTGGACTGTTGGAGGACAAAAATGAAACTATTGACTTAATAGAAAAGGGAGATAAAGTACCAATAACAAGACATCCAGATTTCACGCTCTTTGCGTGCATGAACCCAGCTACAGATGTGGGCAAGAAAGATCTGCCTGTGGGCCTAAGGAATCGATTTACGGAATTCTTTATAGATGAGCTGACCGAGAAAATTGATTTGATGTTGCTCATTGGAGATTATTTGTATCATATGAATCTTAGCGGCCCAATGCTGGAGGGGATTTATAACTTCTATTCTACGGTCAGGAAAGAAGCGAAATTGAATCTTGTAGATGGTGCAGGTAAGAAAACACACTATTCATTCCAAAAACGTAATCTTCTGATGTAATGCTTTTGTGCTAACTAAGACTTTATTATTTGTTTAACAGGTAATGCGCCTCATTATTCTTTAAGAACGCTCTGCAGGGCTCTAACGGCAGCTGCAAGGGCTAAGTGTGGGACGGTCGCTAGATCTCTTTATGAATCTTTTTGCTTGTCCTTCCTTACACAGTTGGACAGCGCATCGCACCCCAAAGTAGAAGCCATGGTTGCCAAGTAAGTAGTCATGTTTTTGAAATTGTGTAGTCTATTTCACATGGCTTTGTGCGTGTGACATCTGTCATTTGAATTTAGGTTATAAAGTTATGTGTAATAGACTATAATATAATATACGCCATAGGCCTGAGTTTTTGCGGGCATGCTATAGATGGTTGACCAATAATTATTCGTTTATTATTACAGGGCTGTAATCGGAAAGAAAAATATTAGCTCGGTACTAAATCAACTAATTCCAGAGCCGCAGATTCCTGGAAAGAACTACTTACTCTTCGAAGGTCATTGGATTCCGCAGGGAAAACTAGAAATTGCCATTCCCGATGGTTATATTTTAACTCCAACTGTAAGAAAAAATCTCCGTGACATAGCGAGAATTGTTTCTTTAGGCAGGCTTCCAGTGCTACTACAGGGTGATACATCTGTAGGAAAAACGTCTCTTATCACGTACATTGCTAAAGCCTCAGGCAATTTTTGCGTAAGAATAAACAATCACGAGCATACCGACCTTCAAGAGTATATAGGATCTTACGCTACTGATGCCAGTGGAAAACTGGTCTTCAAAGAAGGCGTCTTAGTCGAAGCCATGAGAAAAGGACATTGGATAATTCTTGACGAACTCAATCTAGCGCCCAGTGATGTTTTGGAGGCCCTCAACCGTGTCCTCGATGACAACCGAGAACTGTTCATACCAGAGACGCAGCAAGTCGTCAAAGCTGACCCGAACTTCATGTTGTTTGCGACACAAAATCCTCCCGGTCTATACGGAGGCCGAAAAATGCTGTCGAGAGCGTTTAGAAACAGATTCGTTGAGTTACACTTTGATGAGATTCCAAGGAAAGAACTGGAGACAATTTTGCATCAGAGATGTCATATTCCGCCGACGTACAGTAAGAAGATGATCGCTGTGATGGCAGAGTTACAAATCCGACGACGAGGCTCAGCTGCTGTTCAAGGGAAGGATGGATTTATAACTCTGAGAGATCTATTTCGATGGGGTCAGAGATACAAGCTCGCCTCCAAAGAGATACTAACGGAAGATACATTTTACGATTGGGATCAGCATATAGCAGATGAAGGCTACCTCGTTCTAGCAGGGAAAGTAAGGCAGACTGATGAAAGGGGCATTATTGAAGAAGTTATAGAAAAACATATAAAGAGGAAAGTCTGTCCAGATAATCTTTTCACCCTGCACCAAGCTACGTCCCCTGTAACGAAAAACATCTTGGAAATACTTTTGAATAATCAACTGGAGGAGTTCTCCCACGTGGTTTGGACGTACAATATGAGGCGGCTTGCCGTTTTGATTGCAAAGGCATTCACTTTCGACGAGCCTGTGCTATTGGTTGGCGAAACAGGTTGTGGTAAAACCACAATATGTCAAGTCCTGGCGACATTAAGAAAAACTCAGCTTTTGTCAGTGAATTGTCATATGCATACAGAGAGCTCTGACTTCTTAGGAGGTCTACGCCCCGTACGGCAATATAAAAACGATGGTAGACTGTTCGAATGGGTCGACGGGCCATTGATAAAGGCAATGGAAAATGGCCAAATGTTTTTAGCCGATGAAATTTCTTTAGCTGATGATAGTGTTTTAGAACGACTGAACTCTTTACTTGAACCAGAACGACAACTAGTATTAGCTGAGAGAGGCATGGAAGACAACTCAGAAATAGTTGTCATCACAGCTCACAAGAATTTCCATTTCGTAGGAACCATGAATCCTGGAGGCGACTTTGGTAAGAAAGAGCTGTCGCCTGCACTTCGCAACCGATTCACTGAGATATGGTGCGACAGTGTCTCATCTAGAGAAGACTTATTAAGCGTTCTAGAAAGAAGCGTTAACAAAGGTATCTCTTTGGGCAATCAGGAAGATGGAAGCACGGGAATAGGTACGTCTATACTAGACTTTACAGACTGGCTGAAGAACTCAGAGGTGACCAATAAATTTCCCTTCAGTTTGCGTGACCTGCTGGCTTGGGTTAAGTTTATAAATATAACGGTAGCTAAAGGGCTTTTGGACACCCCTGAAGCGTACGTCCACGGAGCGTGCATGACCTTCCTGGATTGTTTCGGCACTGCATTGACTGGGCATATAGAGCCAGAAACACTGTACATTCTTAGAAAAATGGCAATAGATTTCTTACTCAACCAAATACAGTCAGTTGGAAACGAATATGTCGAAGGACTGAGAGAAATGTTGAGTAACAAACAACGAAAATTCCAGGCTGAATCTGATGATCAGAAATTTGGTATAAGGCCGTTTTACATCGAAGTAGGGGAGAATTTCAACATAGCTGAGGAGCAAACATTCACTTTTACAGCTCCGACTACAGGATCAAATACTCTAAGACTATTGAGAGGCATGCAACTTAATAAAGCTATACTTTTGGAAGGGAACCCAGGAGTAGGGAAGACTAGCTTAGTAACAGCTCTAGCAAAATCTTCAGGACATAAAGTTGTCCGCATCAATCTAAGCGATCAAACAGTAAGTATCCTACAAATAGTGGATGAGTCAGTAGTCGGGAGCGCGAGTGAAAGGCTGATGGGGAAATCACACTAAAATTTACTTTTTTTTTCGAGTTCGCTGCTGGCTCCTGTAGTAGAAGTAGCTCAGTGTGACCCTCCATCCATCACCCCTGTCCTTCCTGTTCATAACTCCTGAATCACCCCGTATAACATTGTGTAGTTATTCAAATGTTTTAACGTACTTTTATTTTTACAGGATATAACAGACTTATTCGGAACAGATCTTCCGTCAGAAGACGGGTCATTTACGTTTAAAGAAGGAGCATTCTTAAGTGCCTTGCAAAACGGAGACTGGATTCTACTTGATGAACTCAATTTAGCTCCCCAACCAGTATTAGAAGGTTTAAACGCCTGTCTCGATCACCGAGGCGAAGTCTTCATTCCAGAGTTAGGCAAAACATTTAAAGTGAAAGCTGAGACAAAACTCTTCGCCTGTCAAAATCCTTTGAAGCAAGGTGGAGCGCGCCGCGGCTTACCAGTGTCATTCCTGAACAGATTTACTCAAGTGTACATCGACACGCTGACCAAAGAAGATCTTATTTACATCGTCGAGTCTCAATACCCGGGCTTACCCAAAGAAATCTTGCACAGAATCGTCAACTTTAATTGCAAAATCGCTCATGAAATAACAGAACTTCAATCATGGGCACACAGGGGAGGCCCTTGGGAAATGAATTTGAGAGACATCCAGAGGTGGTGCGAAGCGCTTCTAGAAGAACAGTGTAATGGTAACGATCCGCTACCAGGTAAATTTGTTGACATGCTCTATGTGAACCGCATGCGGACACCAGAAGACAAAGAGAAGATGATTCAGAGTTATGACGAATTCTTCTCCCCTGAGTATCCAAGAAGCGACAGCAATCCTCAGTTTAACACCACTGATACAAAAGTCATAATAGGAGATGTCGTAATAGACAGAACTATCGATAAGGGTTTCAAAAACAGACGCGCACTTGAAACTAATTTGCAGATTCTCAGAAATCAGCTGCCAACCTTGAAAGCCCTTGCCCAATGCGTCAATATGAACTGGCTGTCAATACTAGTGGGGCCTACCGCTACAGGGAAAAGTAGCCTAGTTCAAGTACTAGCAGATTTAACGGGCAATGACCTCCAAGTTCTACCAGTGACGACAGCGATGGACGTATCAGATTTGCTTGGTGGATTTGAACAAGTGGACTATAACAGGAATCTAGAGACTTTATACGATCAAATAGAGACGATCACAATAGAGACTGTGCGAAATATGTGGCTAAGTAAACCAAATCAAGAATGGAGGTTGAATAAGCTCTTAAGCCAGCTGTTTCATTATAAAACACTACAATCCGACGCCAAAAATAGCTACGAAGCAGATATGAAGACGTTCAGTGAAAAAATCCAGTTCCTATTAAAACATTGTCAAAAACTTCTTGAATGCAACAAAAAGTATCAGAACACACGGAATACTATAGAAGAGACTGTGACCAAATTGACCAGCCTACAGACTAAAGCCTCCAAACTCACATCGGTGAGTGCTGGCGGTAAATTTGAGTGGATAGACTCCTTGCTGGTCAGGTCCTTGGTAAACGGGTCTTGGTTGCTTTTGGATAACGTCAATTTGACGTCAGCTGCCGTCTTAGACCGACTTAATGGTTTGTTGGAACCCAACGGGGTATTGAGCATTCCTGAGAGAGGGGAAGTTAGTGATATAACGCCTCATCCTAACTTTAGGGTATTTTTCACAATGGATCCGAAATACGGTGAGATATCCCGGGCAATGAGAAATCGAGGCGTGGAAATTTTCTTGCTTCGGTCTGATGAATGGGAGACAAAACTAACACAGGCCGTATCTTACATGGATTTGACGGCCTTGTTATCATCATGCGGTTTACCGGTTTACTACCATGAAATTTGTATCAGCTGCCATGAATTGATGACTACTTTTGTTCAAGGTTTGTAATTAAACATTCCTACTTCACTATGTAATTACAAGTCCAGTCAACTTTTTATCTTACCTGACATCGGTTTTCTTTCACTTGATCACAATAGTTCCCATTTGTCTATAAATTTATACATGATTTGTTATTATTTTTCAGGTCTAGAGCGTCCGACGATCTCTCATTTGCTCCAAGCTACCTACCTGACGTGGCAACAAATAGTTAGAGGCATTTCCCATGAAATGGCGCTAGTCAACAGCTTTTCGGATGTCTACATCAAACCAAGATGTGGAGGAGATTTTACTTCAAACATCAACACGTCGCTGGCTGAAATGAAAAATACAATGCTGAAAGCTTTAGAAGAGAGAATAAGTCAAGAAGAATACAGACCGTTTGAAACAAGAGACACCAATCATACTTTGACCGTGAAAGGATTATGTTCAAATTCGACTTACGAAATCACCAAACAGATAGCGTATGTAGCAGTCCAACAGTCAATCCAAAATGATTCAGATTTAGCCTTGCTATCGAGTATATTTACCTCATACCAAAAATGTACAGAGGATAGTATTAACATTTTACATGCAATAGTAAAAGAAAGTGTACAGAATAAGCAGAATCGAAACGAAGATTTATCTCGTCTGTTGAATGATGCTGCTTTCGAAGCTGGAAAAACTTTGCGGGGCCATTCCGAATCATCAAAAAGGTTTTACCCAGAATCACAGCAGCTTGATGAAAACGAGATAACTGAAGGTAATTTGAAATCAGTATCGCTTTACGATGAATTATGGAAGACTTTAAATAAAAAGAGCATACCTGAAAACAATTTCTCGGCCATTGACTACTCTAAAGCCGTTGCAATTGGTTCATTGACAGACGACTTTGTCGAGTATCCTATTCTGAAGCACTGCAAAAAATATATAGAAATTATCGACGAGTATGTAAGAAAGATAATCACATACGTGCAAGATTGTTTGGATGATGAAACAGTGTGTCAAATTATTCACGTTTTGAACTGGAGAAACCGCTTCCTCAAAGCGAGTTCCCTACCAATATTTGTGACGAAGAAAAACAAACGAACTCCGATATTAAAAGAAGAAATAGTGCCTTTGCTTTACATGCATAGTAAATGGGTCCAAAAGCATTTGATGGGGCAACTCTTCAAGATTTTGCCACCAAAAAACGCTTTGCGAGAAAAATTTGAAAGAACTACTAAAGACATGCTCTATAATTACCAAGACAACACTGATATCGCTAAGTTAAGTAAAAAATTGCGAAAGGTTAAAGGTCAACCGAAGCTCTATGACAATGAGACTGAATACGAATTAGCAGTCGCAAGGACAGATATTTACAAACACATTACTTTAGATATGAGTCAGCCTATTGAGGCTCAAGCTGCAAAACTATCCTTAGATGCGACCGTTTCGACAGATATTTGTTTAGCACTGGATGTTCCCGATAGCACAACCTTGCCAACAATACAAGAGAATGTCTCTAAAATGCTGGATGCCGCTAAAAATGCTAAAGCGGGCTTGGAAGTCCAACTACTCCCTATAAACGGATACATTATCCAAAGAGTATTAGACATGTTGAAAATAAATTTCATCGAATTAATCTATACATTTTCTCAGGGCGATAACATAAAAGTAGAAAAGATCCAAGATTTTGCAGTTGTTTTGACGAATTTAACACATTTGGCGAAAGTAACCAAAGGCTTCCCTCCAGCATTGCTGAATATTTTACAAGTCATTGAAAAAGTATGCGGTGGAAATCAGGACATACCATCTCTTAGGTAATTGAGTTCTATTATATCCTTTTCCTTCATTATTATATTACCATATTTATCTATCAAGCCGCTATAAAAAGCTATATGGGATAGCCCAAGAATAAGTTACATAAAATAAATAAAGGAAAAGGTAGACGTCATGTCCTATTGGGAAGTCAAGCAGGTGGCTATGGATAGAGTTAGATGTAGTCAACTAAAACCTGACCAGAAATATATGAGGATCGTCAGGAGGGCGCTATTTATCAGATTTATATGGCAACAATTTTGCAACCAATCTCAACCGCACTGTTTAAATACCTGTCAGTTCCTATGGTAACCTCGTAATATGGAATGGAATGCACTCTTTTCCTGACTGTTTTTCGTGTAGTAAACTCGTGTACACTTTATTTATAATATTACGTTCACGACTGTGAATGGTCTTCGGCATTTTCTTTGGATATTTTTAAATATTTGTCTTTTAAAGAAACCACCACGAATGACATTGACATTGTTGACGAACCATCATAAAATCATTGCCAGTGTTAGAAATTAGTTCCAGTGTAATTCCGCAATATGGCGCATTCTCATAGATTTCTGGTCAGGCTTTACCAATTTCATCAGCTACACCACCAAGAGTGACTCTTAAACGCATTAACTGTCATATCGAATACCAATCCCATAGCCGAATTATGTTATTTTCTTGTGTCACTTCTTTTCACCCGTCTTCTTATCATCCATCTTTATATCGTTTCTCATAGTTTATACAAGCTATCAATTTTTAGTCTTTCCTTTTTTGTAGTATATCATTCACATTCGTCTTTTATTTTTAGAGTGTCATCTCTTCCTGCAAAGTTCTGGGATGAGTTTTACAAAGCACTAGTGAACTCACCAGCATTGTATCCGCTGCCGTTCCTAAAGATGAACAGCGCTAATCCCGAAGACGAATTGGAACTGATACCGACCAACACGAAAAGGATGTCGACGAATCTGCCGCTACTGCCGTTCTATGTACAAAAGTTGACAACTGTTGATAACTCAGGTGACCACAATCGATTAAACAATGTATTCATCTTATTCAAACTTTCGTGACAAATTTATTACGCGGTTTACTCGTGAAATTACCGCGAATACAAGTAACAGGCCCTGATGAAGAGCTCCATACGAGTTCGAAACATGTCGGGCCGTTCCTGACAATTTCACGTGAGTATGAACCGCTTAATATATTTGGTAAATAATGAATTGATACCATCTACCAATTCATATTTGCTTTAAAACGCTTGTTTTATGGAAAACAGGCAAGCTTTTACTTTCAATCTCAAGTTCGTTGGAATTTGGTGGGAATAGCTCTGCTCTCAAACATGGGACGAAAGGATTAACGTCAGTCAATATTTAAGTTCTGTATGGTACGCAGATTTTAGCGCTTTACAATACATGATTTGTCGAGTTTTACTTACTGTTAGTTTCGATTAAACTAATATATTTCTTGTAATATTGTCATTTACGTCTTACTTGACTTGTTTAATTAGTCGTGAGTGATTTTGTACAATTGTAAGATATTGTGCTAATTATAGATTTTTGGTTTTACAGGCTCTCGACATTTGCTCGCATACGAAACAATAGCACTGCAAGATAGAGCGGAGTATTCAAAACTATTGGGCACGATACTGAATGTCGTTTGGAAGAACATTGCCACGCTGGACAGTGCTACTTCTGCGAAAATGTAAGTATAATTAGTAAGCAATCGTTTCTAATATTTAATTATTTATTATGAATTATTTTTAATTCATAAAAAATCAGTTTCCATCCCAATGTTTAACTTTAAAGATTAAGAGCCTGTGGTAATCGGGTTTGTTGCGCGATAAATGATAAAGATTTCATTGCCTTCCCACTGGAAGTGACTGCAAGAGCGAAGAATGCTGTAAGATTTATTTATCGCGCCATGAACGTGATCATGATGTAGGCCTGAAGGTCGTAAACTACATATTTGGCAGCTTTACTGCATTTTACAAAAAAAAAAAAGGTTTTCTAAATAAGTTTTTCTTTTGTCTTCTAGAAAAAGTGATGCATTATTTGAAATGAGAAAATACGAGCAGCTGATGTTCGTCTTGCAATCGATCATATTCGCAAAGCAATCCGACAAGTCCTATGCTACACTGCAAGATTACTTAAAAGATCACCAGACATTGACGGAAATTATCGATGACACCAACAGGGTGTTTATCACACTACAGCAAAGTGTAAACAGAAATTCAACAAATACGATCGAAAGAACGAAGATCAAAGTGTTAACAGCCGAGCTCTCACTATTGACCGGTATTGTAATGGTTAAAATAATGACTGAAGTCAGCCCAGTGGACCATGTGGAAAAATACAGGCTCAAAGTTAAATATATAGAAGAAGATATCGCAATATTTGAGGCACTTTTGAGCGCTTATTACATGCACGGACTTGTAACTGGCAGTGTGACGGAAAACAAAAATATTGTAAAGGCATCGGATGTGTCAGTTGAGAGTTTTGCTAAAGACAGTGGTAATAGGAGGGGTTTGGAAAAAGTGCACCCATATTGCTCTATTATACTAGAGTTGAGAGAGAGCATTGGTGAAAAGGTACACAAATATGCTGAAGGGAATACGTACAGGCCAAAAGAACCGTCTTATAATGTCTTTGCTAAGGTAGGTTTTCAAAATATATTTTTCAAATGTGTTAGTAGGTCAATACTTTTGGCGGTTTGTAGTATTCATGATAAAATTTTAAGCAAATTAGAGTGTAAAGAGAATAATTGAGATGAAAGATGCCAACTTTAATATACTGTCTAAAAAAATGTTGTTCACTCGGTTATATCTGGGGGTATGGTAGTGCCCCCGCCAAGACGAGCCAAGCAAAGCGCCAGGGCACTTCCTACCTTTTCTCGAAGCGTTTCGTCGTTTTCTTGAAGCCTCATTATTTTGGTTGGATTATTATATGTTTACAAGGATCGATTCAATTTAAATGGAGCCAGTAAACAATACTTAAAAAGTGCTATTTGGAATCCATGACACTGGCATGATATTCTTCATTGGCAATGTCTTTTTTCCTGATCTGTATTGTAAAAAAAAATACAGTAACACTTGATCTATGTGTACTAATGTTTTTTTATATCTTCCCAGGATTGCAGACATTTCGCAAAATCAGTGCTATCGCCTAAATCGATATCCGATCTCTCATCAAACTTACGCAGAACCTGTAACAATTTATTAGGAATCTTACAAACAGCTACATCTAACAGAACCTCAATACAGCAAGCGCAAACAGTTGTCAAAGAGACCGCATCATGGCTGTACTCTGTAAACGCATTCTATAAGAAAATCGAGACTACATATTCTGAAGCATTCCCAGACTTGGCGAAACCCCTGCAATCTTCAGTGTCAGAAGTGATTCACAGCATAACATCTTTGAATGATTTAATAAGAGAATTGCTAGCTAAAATCGAGCAAGGACCTGTTTTGAACGAAGTGATTAGTGATCTGATGGTGTATCCTAATGATATTCCGAATAAGGATGAAAAGGCGCAGTTTTTGAATCGTTTCGTAACGTCTAGTGTTATGCAACTGTTGAATAGAAATATTTTGGCTGGCAACGGAGACGCTTTCGATGTAGAAACTGAATGTATGGAGTAAGTAATATTTTTTATATACAATTGTGATAAATTTAACAATCTGCCATTTGACATTTCTTGCAGTGGTTGTGAATTGGTATCCTAAATGGCAGATACCAAAGAACAACCACTGCAAGCTGCGATTCAAGTATCAAATGTTTAATTAAAGAAAAATGTCAAAGCCTATACATATAAAAATATTGGTAGCCAATCACTTGCTAAACAACGTTTCATAAATATTCATTTTACAAACAACGTTTGACAAATGAACGATTCCCAAATAAGACGTTACATAAAATATAGTTTTACAAATAGATCATGATACAAATTATTTATTGGACAAAACATTATTTCACAAATATTATTTCGCAAATTATATATTTATTGTTCTAGTCACTTAACAAAATAACGAATTATAAAACAACGTTAATAAAATGCATTGTTTGGTAAACATTTCGTTTAATAAATTACCATGGTGTGAACGCCATTCATATGTGTAGTTTTCTACGAGTACAAATAGTAACATACTTAATTTTTAACAAAGTATAATTGCTCTGATGAGCATACAGACGTCTTAGTGTTCAGGTTATTGAGGTCACTTGCTAAACAACGTTTCATAAATATTCATTTTACAAACAACGTTTGACAAATGAACGATTCCCAAATAAGACGTTACATAAAATATAGTTTTACAAATAGATCATGATACAAATTATTTATTGGACAAAACATTATTTCACAAATATTATTTCGCAAATTGTATATTTATTGTTCTAGTCACTTAATAAAATAACGAATTATAAAACAACGTTAGTAAAATGCATTCTTTGGTAAACATTTCGTTTAATAAATTACCATGGTGTGAACGCCATTCATATGTGTAGTTTTCTACGAGTACAAATAGTAACATACTTAATTTTTAACAAAGTATAATTGCTCTGATGAGCATACAGACGTCTTAGTGTTCAGGTTATTGAGGTTTTTTAGTTAACATGGCTCAAAAACCGAAAACTGTTAGGTTAGGTTTGTTTTATAACCAAAATGATTGCTTAAAAAATGGAACATCACTCAATCTAATTTAGCCAATAAATATTAAAAAATTTTTTTTTTTGAACCCCAATATCTCGGTAAATATCTCTCTGAGAGAAAAAGTTTAAAGAACAAAGCATGCTTATTTTAGTGTAATCTACAAGATTCAATCTAATTTAAGTCCAAAAACAGCAAAAAACAAGTGTAAAAAAAAATTGAGTCCCAGAAACAGCCCCTCTTTGGTACAATCTGATCGAAATAAGTACTTGCCTGTTTAATATACTTCATACCGTCTTGCGTTTCGTTACATAGAGAGTTATTTTTAATATTTTTATGAAACAATAGTTTATCAATTAATGTTTTGCAAAATAACTGATTTTTAAAACGATTTATTCGTGATGTGAACATTTTTTAAATGAAACTTTGTCATTCAATATTTTTATAAAGCGTCTAAGTTACTAAATGTATATTTGTCGAGTAATTATTTGTAAAATGAGCATTTTAAGGAATGATAGGTTTGTGAAATGAATAGTTTGTAAATCGTTGTTTGTTAAGTGATTATTTGTAAAAAGTTGTTTAGCAAATGATGATATAAACCAAAAATATTACAGGCCGGCAGCGCACTTATGACTCCTCTGGTGTTGCAGGTGTCTATAGGCGACGGTAATCGCTTTCGATCAGGCGATCCATTCGCTCGTTTTGGTGGCATCGCCTTTAGCAAAAAGAGTGGTTAAACTTGGCACTGGCATTGTTCTTTAAATATTGGTCCGTAAATGGCACCTATCAAACTGTTGCACATCGTCACTTTTTTAGCAACATGATCAAACTATATTTCTGGTCGGATACCTCATAATTATATCATTTCTTTACCTTTACAGAATACTAAAGATGAATTTATCAGAGATCAAAATGTACTGCACGGCTGCAGAACGGGCTGATCGGACGACATTTAACAGTGTAACGACGACTCTGAACAGCATCGTCAAGTCCTGGGAGAAACAGCAGAGAGACATCGAGAAGAAGAAGCAAGACGATGAGGCGCTTTATGTCACTAAGTAAGTAGTTCCTTCTGTGTGTCTGAATATAAGGAATATTAACAAATTTATGGGAATGAAAATAAATACGGTATTTGAATATAGTGGAAATGTATTGTGTCATTAAAACATCTAAACATTAAAAATACACGAAACCAAAAAATTGGGCAAGTGCGAGTCCGACTCGCGCATGAAGGGTTCCGTACCATAAACTGTAACAAATTTATTGTATAGGAGCCCCCCTTAAATATTTATTTTATTTTATTTTTAGTATTTGTTGTTATAGCGGTAATAGAAATACGTCATCCGTGAAAATTTCAACTGTCTCTGTCTATCTATCACCGTTCTTGAGATACAGCCTGGTGACAGACGGACGGACGGACAGCGAAGTCTCAGTAATAGGGTCCCGTTTTTACCCTTTGGGTACGGAACCCTAAAAAAGACAAAAGCTAAAAACAAGACGTGTTTTGACTACTGCTTTTCATGACGTCACAAGCCAGTATCTTCATAGTAACTTCATAGTAACAAACCGTTTTTGACATTTGATAAAAAGTAGCTGATTTGAGCTGACATAATACCGTATTGTTCTGGCCAGGTCCCAAAAAGAAGCACAGTAGAGAAATACTTATTGTGTACCTGTCTATCAACAATATTATATATACTATTGTTGATAGACAGGTACAATGTGCAAGAAATGCTATACAAATGCAGTGGGTTAGGTAGGCGCGGGAATAGTTATTACTCAAAACATAAGCAATGTAATATATGTCGGCGAGACAGCGCTTCGATCAACCGTGATTGAAACGTCAAGCAATGTCTGCTGTCAAAACATTGCTTGGGAGTGGTCTGTGCTTGGTCCGTTGTCGGGTAGTTGCAAAACGTCACAAATTCTTATACTAGCAAAGTAAAGGGAAAGTATGCACCTGCTGCGCCACCTGCACAGCCGGCCCGGCTGTGAGCTGACTATAAAAAGACTGGATCGCAGTCAATCGGGACATTCTGTTGCCGAACGCCATAGCGAACGGACTTAAGCACAGAACTCTCCGCGTTTCGTAATCCAGTGAATTATTAAAAACATTTTAAGAAGTGTAATAATTATACCTAGTGATTAAAAGTAATTCAGTGATAGATCTGTTTTGAACTATTCGAATCCACCAACCCCCCATAATGGCTGGTGGTGATGAGCCTTGTGAAGGCCCGGCTCCGTCCCCGACATCAGAAGTGGGATACCTACGGGTCCATGAGCGAACACGAAGAATGGTGGAACACGAAGCGAATAAAACGGAAGAAACAAAACAGCGGGACACATCGTCAGTCGTTGCACCAGTGGAAGTGACCCAGAAGCGACAGTCAACTACAAGCGTCGCGTGGACGTAGGCACCATGGCCCCACCGACAGATTTTAAAAACACATCAGGTCAGTCGTTAACTTTTCACTGCGATTCCGATATTTTGTTCACTAATAAAAGTGTAGCTAGGTTCTGGGGTAGACTTGAGTCGCACTTATTCAGTTTAGTGGGTATTTGTCAAAAAAAGTACTAACGGATACTGGTAATAGCGACCCTCCAAGTAAAAGTTGAATATTGCGAGATAGAAATTAATAATCATTTGAATCAAAGTTTATTGCACGTTTTTCTAACGATTGTTTTCGAAGTGATATAATATGACCGAACGCGAAATGTTTCTACAGAGATTTAGTGTTGATTAATATGATCAATACACAGTTTACCATTATTAGTTTGTCACGTAAAAAATCCGCTATGAGGGTAATGAGGGTGAATCAATCATACAGAGTACTTAGTAGTAGGAGCGGCTGCGGTAATAATAATCTACCCTCTGTTCATGATTTTCCAATCGGTCTGTAGAATTGAATTTGTTTACGTTTTGTATAGTTTCTTACTCGGTGTACTTGAGCTGGTGTATAGTTTAGTGCCTATAACAACGATCCTAATGTTACTTTTACCTATGGTGATCGCTATGGCCTAACATATTTAAGCTGGAGACACTAATAGGATTAGAAAAATATTAGGACAAGAATTTGAAATTGAAGTTTGATTTTTATCATTAGTGTTTCATAATCTGTAAAAACTTGGTAATTCAAAAATTATTATACAAAGTAAAGCTTGTTATTAAAGTGAAAATAATGATTTAATTTAAATATTTTCTTGTATCCACGTCGTGGATTAGATGTTGACATTGACGTATCCTAATTAAAGTGTAACTTTGCTAGATTGATTTGAATTTCCTTTTTTTATTGGATTTAAAGTTAGAATGACCGACTTAAAAAGATGCCCGAGGGGCAAGTACCCATTAAGTTTCTAGATTCTGAGAATTCTGAATTGGTCGAGTCAGTGTCCTCTAGAGTCGCAGCTATGAAATCACAGGGCTGATTTCATGTCTCACATATCGTATAGGCTACAGGGATAGCCGGACAAAGGAGGCACTGTGGAGGCACTGTATCCAATATTTTTAATTATTGTAAAAAGCGGTATTTTTTATTTATGGGTGCTTGTTCTTGAACTATTGAATGTCTATCTTCTTGACATATGATGTAACATTTTATTTGTTGCTTGGGATACTGTGCTTGCTGTTTTTGTTTCAGGAAAAGATACTCGAACTTAGCAGCTAACAGCGAAGCCATGAGTCATCTGCTTCAGCTGCCGCGGTACAAGATATCACGCAAATAACTGCGCGAAGGCGAGCGACAGGGCGCCTTCATCCACCGGGAAGAGGGTTGACGTGTGACGTCACCACACCACACCATATGAGGCAATCTGGTGAGGAGTTCTCATTTTATTGTGATTCAGTTGCCGAGTGATCGCTTATGGAAGAGTTGATTTCCAATAAGTTCCATGGCAATTGGTTGTATAATGCAGTGACTATGTATGACTTGTATCGGTCTAGCTAAAATTTGTTAGTACTGTGCAGTTAATCGAGTTACTGAAGCGAGCATATTAGAAATGTTGACATGTAGTTTTGCGATAAACTTGACGTCCAAACATGCGCGTACTTGGACGATAGGTTGAGGGAAATGCCTGGGAGCTATGTACCATTTGAAGTAGATGAACAAGATAGTGAGACTGATAGGGAGGTTCTCAGTTCGGTTGGTCGACCGTACCAGTCACTTCACCGTATCCGTAGTCCGGTAGAAGTCGGCATCTGCTCTGAGCAGTCCGTGGATACACGGTGCGCGGTAAGTGCTGGCGGTGGTCGGGGCTCTCGCAGAGACTGTAGAGTCATAGGGTTGACTCGGCGATCCCGTGGGCCCTAGCCCTAGGCTACGAATGAGATACCTGTTTTGTCGAACGGATTTTTCGGTTTTTTGTTGGCTCTCAACTGTACGCAGAATCGCGTTACCAAATCAAATCCCCTAGAACTACTAATAGGTAAAGTTGCGCGACCACTAGGAATAGCACAAGTTGTCGATGACGAACAAGTTGATATCGCACAGGTCCGAAATATAGCTGTAGAAAAGATACAATCAAACGCTCAATATGATAAGTCACGGTTTAATTGTAATAAAGCCAAATTGAACAAATTTTCTGTAGGAGACTTTGTTTTATTGCAAAATGAAGAAAGCAACCAAACAAAGTTAGACCCGAAATATAAAGGGCCGTTTAAGGTAATAGAGTTGTTAGAGGGGGACCGCTATTTGCTAAAGGCTTTATACAGTAATAGAACGTACAAGTATGCACATGAACGGTTGCGAAGGATGCCTGAAGGTCAAGTAGTCATAGAAGATTTAGTTGATCATGGTAATGATACGGTATAGCGAGTTAGAGACACATCGCGTGATTAAATACGGTAACACTCGATTGAGGTGTTGCTTGAGCGCTCGATGGAGGCGCGGATCAAATATGACACTCGATGGAGGTGTGTGATCATAATGCTCGATAGAGGCGTTATGTGTGCTTGAGAGAGGCAATGTACGTAATCACGATATGTGTTTAGTTTGGTGTGTTGATCATAATATGAGATTGAGTGACCTTCAGGAATTCTGTTTGATTTAAGTTAAGAGTTACAGTAGTGTACATAATTTATATGGCATGCTAAGCAGTGTACTGTAAATATTAAGGAACTATATTGCAATAAACTTGATTACACGTGTATCAGAATTTTTTTATGGTCAGAGATGACCGAGCGTTGGCACATATTACTGGTGTGATAATTTGTTTTCAGACGCACACGAGGACGTGTGATGCGGCAGGATGGCCGTGTCGGCGAGACAGCGCTTCGATCAACCGTGATTGAAACGTCAAGCAATGTCTGCTGTCAAAACATTGCTTGGGAGTGGTCTGTGCTTGGTCCGTTGTCGGGTAGTTGCAAAACGTCACAAATTCTTATACTAGCAAAGTAAAGGGAAAGTATGCACCTGCTGCGCCACCTGCACAGCCGGCCCGGCTGTGAGCTGACTATAAAAAGACTGGATCGCAGTCAATCGGGACATTCTGTTGCCGAACGCCATAGCGAACGGACTTAAGCACAGAACTCTCCGCGTTTCGTAATCCAGTGAATTATTAAAAACATTTTAAGAAGTGTAATAATTATACCTAGTGATTAAAAGTAATTCAGTGATAGATCTGTTTTGAACTATTCGAATCCACCAACCCCCCATAATGGCTGGTGGTGATGAGCCTTGTGAAGGCCCGGCTCCGTCCCCGACATATATTACATTTCGATATGTATGTGAATGTCAGTAGTGTTATGATGCGAATGATGCTAGGATAGTCATTCTTAAGTCTAGCTTATGTTTTGAGTAATAACTATTCCCGCGCCTACCTAACCCACTGCATTTGTATAGCATTTCTTGCACATTATACAGTCCAAATGATTGCAGTTTTTCTCGAGGTCTTAAATAAGGGAATTGATTTCTACGTGTTTTTCTTTATTTTTATAGATCAAAATGCGAAGATGTGGACGAAGAGACAAAAGCACATCAAGAAATACTGGAAATGTTTCCGTCATACTCTGATCATGACTTCGCCGAATTCAAAGCGCCAACATTAGAACAAAAGAAACTCAAACCGACCACAGACAATAAAACGCCCAAACACCTCATCAGTTCAGAGGATGTTTCTCTAATTTACAAATGGCATTCGAATTTCGTTCGAAACTTGACATCGGCGGAATGGTTACCCACTCCAAAGAGGATGGTAGGCAATAACGTCATCAGTCCTTTGGTGCAGAGGTATCCTATATTTAGCCGGGTTATGACCAATGCTTGGGAAGCATTAGATGCTGATTTTGAAGGCGCGATGACACCGAGTCTGATGGTACTTATTTCTCAAATCAAGGAGCAAATTGATGGAATTGGTGCGTATAATTTTTTTTTGTATATTTTTACATATCAATTAAAGTGAAGTTGAATTCTTTAGGTACCTACAGGGAATAAGTATACATTAATATTTTTTTCAGATTCAACTAACCAGAAAATCGACTTTTACCATTCCCCATGGGTTTCGGAAACGAGCCAGTGCCTGCCGTTGCTGCGGCGAGTGAAAGAGAGCACGAATGCGTTGTTAGACCAGTGGCCTGATTTTCCTACGCTTAAAGATGTAAGCTATCTTTACTAATAGACTTTTAACCGAGGTATCGGTCGATTTATTTTTTAAACCTGCACCCATTGATGAAATATATTTGACAACTGATAACGGACAAGTTACCAGTGCAGCCATATCCAGAAGGTGCAATATTAAATAAGAGTAAAACAGGCTCATTAATGCCAGAGCCACACACTACCTACCTAGTGTTTAATTACAAATTAAATAAAACAATTTAAACGGATTATATCGCGTATATTAATTATTTGAACCTTTTAAAGGTTGAACTAATTTAAATAAAAAGTAATTGCGTTTTTTTATTTATTTTAATATATTGGCGATCGAATTTAGTGAGATATTTCCAATCTGAGACTGTTATCCGAGTGAGAACAATCTGCTTTTCATTTCGATTATAATAATATATTTTTTTCTTAGATAATCGTAATTGCGAACAGAATACTAAGTTTCCCGGTAACCAGCCCGGTGTCCCGGTTGCTGACCGGCTTGGAGTTACTCCGGGATAAGATCGAGGAGTGGAATAAGAATGCCCATAAAGGGAACAACTTGATTGACATCTCCCTGGAGGTTGGGCAGCAGATTATTAACTGGAGGAAGCTGGAGATGGGGCATTGGAAGGAGTGCCTCAACAATTTATACCACAGGTATAAATAAAGCAAAGCACAAGAACATCTTTCTATCTGCATCTATTCAAACAATTTTTAGGTGATTTTGAAGAAAAACTGTATGCTGTATTCTCATCTATGAAAGAAGTTGGGTTCTTCTTGTAGGATGAGTTGATTAATACTTATTTACATACCAGTAGTAGAAGCTAGTCTGTCCATCAAGTGTTTTTTTAATCTTACACAAATCGATCTAGCCCCACAGTAAGCTCTAGTAGGCTTGTGTTATGGACACTAGACGACGATAAACATACTTATATAGATAAATACATACTTAAATACAAATTACACCCATGACCCAGGCACAAATATTCGAGTTCATCATTCAAATATTTGCCCTTGCCGAGATTCGAACCCAGGAGCGCCGACTCAATAAGCCACACTGAACAGCAGTAGGCCAGACAGCACTGCGCCAACTGTATATGCAATAGTTAACAAGAAAATAAATAATGACTCTTGTTATAAGATGTGATGGCTTACTTTAAAGCTATTTGAATTTGAAATATCGTAATCGTTTTTAGGAAGCAATCGGAAGCCCACAAATACTGGTTCTACGTATACAACGTCATCAACTCATACCTCGACGAAGACAGCGACCCTGTACCACCAGAGCGGGTCATCAAAGTGCTGAAGGATTTCATGGAGACTTCTAACATGGCAGAGTACGAAATCAGGCTGGATATATTGTACGTCTATCATTGCCATTTGGTGCACTTCGAGCGAAGTCCAAGGCGAGGTAAGTTATCAATGGACGCCTGTTCGTGACCCTATTCCCGTCAGATTTCATTATGAGGCATGTGAGTATCGTTTTTAGGGACATTTGAGAATCCTGCTTTCCTTGAAGAAACACTAGGCTAAAGTGTTTTATCTATCTATCTTTGATCATATCGGCTGCGTTACCAAAGATGCCACTGGTTATTAGCAGAACCAAACACATTACCAAGTCTCCGTTCATACAAAAAGAATAACAGCGCACGAAATAGTCTTCATATTTTTGTTTAGCGTAATAACAATGGACCATGCAAACATTAGTCATGGTGTAATAATGCTAAAAATGGTCAAGTGTGAGTAGAACTGGATAATAAAAGAAATAGATTATTTATTTTATTATTTATTTAAACTTTATTGCACAAAACAAAAGTCAGTACAAATGGCGAACTTAATGGCTAATGGCATTCTCTACCAGTCAACCATATTATGACTTATGTGGGAGCCTGAGTCATACCCAGAAATCGGACGGGACGGATGGGCGTCACGCGTCGTTGCACGCAATAATGTTGGATATAAGTCCAAATATTAAAAAGTTATTGCTTAGTGTTAACATACTAATATATCCTTATAAAATACCTACAAATCTAACCAACGGCCACCGCCGAGACTGATCGGCTTTCCTGATGAAGACTCGCCTTACCGATTCGAAACGTGTCGAGCTGTATTCGACTTCTACGACGTGAGCAAAACTGATTTGTAGGTATTTTAATATGTCTAAGACTCACGGTAGTTTTTTATGTAAAATATATTCCTTGCTTGTTTTCAGGTATTAAATATTTGAGCTCATATCCATATTTTTGCGCGCAATTAAGCCACCCGTCCGATCTCTGCTTAAACTTGAGCAGTTGAACTTCTACGAGCTGAAGACTCAAAAAATAAAAATATAACAACACTGTATTTATTACACCGTGTATACACCGTGTACACTTTGATACACCTAAACATACAAATAATTATATTTCAGATGAGCTCCTATCGATATTCTGGAACACCTACAACTACTACGCCCAGTTCGCTCCGCAAGTGGCCGCTCAAATAAAGGAAAAACGGGCGCCGATAGAAAAGAAGCTTCGAGACTTTGTCAAGATTTGCTCGTGGGACCGCGACTTGAGCTACTGGAGTGTTAAAGACACTGTGGATAAAGCACATAAAGCGTTGCATAAGCATACTAAGGAGTTTGAGGTTAGTGAACTTCAATATTTTAAGCAGAAAATTTGTGTGTAAACCAGCCTGTCTGTTTGATGACTGAGCCCAAGGCGAGTTTCATCAGCAATTCAAGGTCAATAAATAATTACGGTTGAGGCAAAAATAGCTCTAAATTTTTTTTTTATGGAGTTGTTGGAAACCTAATATCATAATTTTTTACAATCGATATGAAAAAGCTAGAAATCAAGCTGACGTCATTGTTATTATACATGTTGTTTGTTTATTCACTACTGACACTAGCAGTACTTGATTTTGACACCCGTTATACTGTGGCACCACACAGGTGACAATCTCTGATCACCATCATGGTCCAGAATATAAGGTATCAGCTTTATTCTTCCCATTCGGTTTTCCTCCAATTCTTATTTCGTCTCATTCTGCATGTAAAGACATGTTTAATTTGATTAAATGTACACATTTTCAGAAAGTGTTGAAAGAATCCGTAGCACCGTGTCTGGTAGACAAGACGAGCGATTCAGGGGCCGACCACGTCGGTATATGGGACCGCCCGAAGAGGGCGACCGGCGTGAACGCGACCGGCGGCGCTTACATGATTGACACACAGAACTTTGTGGTTATGCCGAGAAATATAAAGGTAAAATAATGTTAAGTATAGCCCTTTAGTTGGCGTATGTACGATCTCAATAAAGAAACCCGTACTACTGTGTGGTTACTGTGTTGTGTGGTGGACTATACATGCTGAAAGAATCAGTAGCGCCGTGTCGAATAGACAAATCGAGTGGTACAGGAGCGGACGATGTTTGCATATGAGACTTTAGAAATATAAAGGCAAGACAATGGTTAAGTATGTCTATACCGGCATTGGCGGCAACTAGCAGTGGTAGTAATCAATGGTGCTAGTATGTAGGTGGGAGTAAGAGACCGCGCTCTAACTGCACCGCTCCCGCCTATGAACGCCGCTGGCCGGTACCTCTTGCCGTTGATATCGTGGCAGGGCCGTTGTTCACGAAGACCTAACATTGTAGCGCTTATGTGAGAATTAACACTTTATTATGCTTTTGCAACAATTTTCACATATCATAAGTTATGTCATTTATAATAAGTCCAGATTAAGTTGTGAAAGTTGTCCGCAAAGATCAATCTAAATCCGTTCACCAGTTTGTCTCCATCCTAACATAACATATTACATACACCACGCTTTCTGTGTCGCTTCGTGACAATTAACAAAAATACTAACGTTTATTATCTTTTTCGCAGCTTATTCAGGTAACACAAAATAATCATATTCGCACTGTAGATAGAATTAGGTGGTTGAGTATTACTACTGAGGTTTGAGCATGTTTAATTGCTAGCTTTTATACTGTAGTTAATTCTTAGTTTCCTGGGTTTAATTACCTACCTTAGAGACTGTGTAGTTCGTATAGAATTTTGAAGGTTTGAAATACTTGCAATGCACGTATAGATAGTTAGGTACTATATATCTAAAACTATAAGTACTTACGTGATTCCTGCCATGCTGACAAACAGTATATTTTTCTAGAAATACTTGGACCAATCAGAACAGCCGAGCCCAGTGATCACAGAAGGGAGTCTACTCTCGAAAGTTCCAAGCCTTCTGAACAAAGCCAAGGTTTTGTGCAAGGAGACCATGTCTAATGCCAGCTATCCTTCGCTGGTGCAGTCCTTGGATGACTTTGTGACCGTTGTCATTGAGACCAGCACGCATCTTGGCACGTTGGAGGTGAGTTCATAAATATCTAGCATATTCTATTCTCGAAAGTTCCAAGCCTTTCGAACAGAGCCAAGATTCTGTGCAAGGAGACAATTAAATACTGTCACACGCGACATATACAACCTGTCACTTTCAATACCGTGCGAGCGAGATGGGTAATGCTGAGTCGCGTGACAAGTGAAGTTGCGGCAAGATTTGCTAGTCCTGCAACTATTCTTCGTTGGTGCAGTCCTTGGATGACAGTTGTCATCGAGACTAGCTCGCATCTTGGATCATTAGAGTTGACTATTGATTTAATTGATGCATATCGATTCCTTAACCGCTTAACAAAATATTGTGTCACAATCACAACATCTGTTGCTTAACTAAGTAATCAGAAAGGGTACATTAACCCCTCGTATGCGGCAACCAATTCAGAATTTGACACTTCGGTGCGGCCGCATTACGTCATTGTCTGCTGCCCGCTAGAACGTATCCGTGCTTAGGCAGTTCATGAACTGGCACGGATACGCGTCTAAGCATACGAGGGGTTAAATAGACTAGGCGTATTTATGCATAAAGGATCAAATCCATACCAAACTGAACTTTACTTCATGCAGGACAATAAGTTGAAATTTAAATGACGTTTCTTGTGTATTGGATCATTTCTGCGTAACTACATGCGATTGGAAGACCCATGCTGGTCGGAATTTAGAACACTGGGGATTAGTTCCTTGGAGTTTGGCTGTCCCGACCGAAGACAATAGAATACATAGGTTACTAACACAAATGCCTTTTGCGAATTGCAGATTTACTTTTCAGCGCTACGCTTCGTTGCATCTTGTTTTAAGTTTCCTTTCTTTTATTTATATTATAAATCTTCTGTACAGGTGGATGCAACGCTACCTAAAGATAGACAAACCTCCCAAGCGAAGAACATAGTCCAACAGAAGCGGAAAGCCGTCGCAGACCTGTTTAAGGCCCTTAGCACCATGGGTCTAAACTATCGCACAGGACTTGTCATACTGGCAGCGGCGGAACAAGAGCTGTATGACTTCACTATAGCGCCTGTAGACTTGGATGCGGCTATGAGCTATTTGAAAAACAGGTGAGAGTTAAAATGATTATACAGGGTGTTGCCTGTAATAGGAGCGATAAATAAAAGCATACTCTTCAAACTGAACAACTTTTGTTCAGCAACTTAAAAAAAAGCCAATTTCATTATTTCAAACAAATTAAATAGTATTTTCAATGTACGTCGTCCAACATTGACATTCCCTGTGCATTGCACAAGCAATGTTCGCATTGTTGTGTTCCGGTGTGGGGGTAAGATAGCCGGTGAAATTACTAGCATAGAGGCATTCTATCTTCGTCCTCCGGGTAGGCAAGCACTTGTGACTCCTCTGGTGTTGCAGGTGTTTATGGGCGACGGTTATCGCTTTCCATCAGGCGATACGTTTGCTCGTTTGCCCCCTATGACATAAAAAAAAAAAAAAAAATTGACATAGCTGCCACTCTACTAATTCGCTGGGTGCGCGATGACAGCGTCAACTAGCGGTTACAATTACGGCGGGCTTTTTAATGTCAAATGGCTGACTGTCTTTACGAAGAGTAAGTAAACAAACAAATAATATCAATGAAATATCGTAATTTTCTTTCATTTTATTCGATTATGTTAATCTATAGTGTTGATAAAACGTTGACCTTCTTTATTTCCCGTCTAAAATGGCAAAATCAATAACTTTTAGATGTAATTCACACGGACCTTTTCATGGCTGTCTTCACGAGAAGTAAGTTACAAAATAAACAAATTTAACCGAATAACGCATTTCATGCATAATGCAACCGAACATTTATGACTGTATTTTCGTAATAATACAGATTATTTTGTTTTTTCAGTTAAACATGGCCAAATTAATGATTATAACTGGATTCTGCTCAATCAAACACAACATCGCTTTCAAATCCCAAACTACAATAAAATGGGAAACAATTCGTTTTTGCTCAACATGTCCAAAATGTAAAAGAAAATAAACGCATAAACATGCTACTCCCTACAACATACAAGATATAATATTAAAAATGTTTTTCTATAGGTTATACTAACTTTTTCCTTTGGATAGCGATTACCCATTTAATTCGTTGTTCTCGTTTCCAACTTGCTTGTAGAAATTTATTTATTAATGATTACTGTTTTTGCCATCTTTTTTCCAATTAACTACGCTGCAGGTTTCGTGCCGCATATTTATTTACTAGCTTTTGCCCGCGACTTCGTACGCGTAGAACTCGTTAATTGATATTGACAATAAAAAAAAAAACAATTAGACTCAACCCTTTCAGGTAGTAGTTTAGTTCTGGGCTATTGGGTGAAAGCCATGGACAAAATGCAAAACATCCTTTTTTTATATTTTTGGAGTTGCAAGGCTAAGTCCCATTCGATTCAATAAGTTATCCGAGGCTAAGTCCTATTCGATTCCATAAGCTATGCTCAGAAATGGCTCGAGATGGTGACGGTCCATAATCAACTGACGAAGAAGGTATGGTTCTATTCACCAAAGAATTTTGTCACATTATGAAATTGGGACAAAATAATTATTACGTAGCTACTATTATTTTTCTAACTTGGTTTTTACAACTTAGTTCATTGAAGTATATAGTTCAATAAATTATGCTAAATGATTTATTTAGGTCAGTAAAAACATGTAATTTTTTTGATTTGGAGACATGAGCAAGCTACATACTGTTCATGAGAAAAACATTTCGTGCCCAAATGTATTCCTGCTACTTTTCATGTTCGCCCCTGTGATTTATTAATAGTCATAGAAAATGTTAAAAACTTTTAATGGAAACTGTAGACGTTTAAAATTAAATTTGTAAATTATTCGGTATAATTGGAACACGTGGTATAAGTACACTTTGTCCCTTGGCTTCTCCCGTTAAAATCGTGCCCTTCACAATGTATTTCCCTAATTAGGTGATTCTCAATCTAGCGCCGTTGCCAAATTTGGGTGCGTCTAAGTTGCGCATTAACAAAACTGGTACTTTTTTTGTTGATTTTGAAAACAATATCATTTTTGATGCCAATATGGTTCTTTCACATAGCCAGTTTTCGTCATGAATATAAGTGTGCCTATAAACCGACCATGAAAAAATGCTCGGTCGGTGATAGAGCCAAAAAATTGCACTTTTTCTATTTCCTCTTATAAGTATCATAATAAGGCTATCCTTCTCCATCAAAGCGTGTCAGGCCCTTGACTTAAGCACGTCGATTATGTAGCATAATAATTGATTGACAATTCGGGTCTTGTCGAGTATCCGAGTCTAAGATCCGAAAAATACAAAAACTTTATGCACTAATACTGTAAGTACTCGGCGATAAATATTGCACATCGGTCTTTAGCCCTTAATTTGACAAAAGATGACGAAGGTAGCTGGTTCAAGCCTTGTTATGGTAAAATAGAGCAAAATATTCTGGTTCGAAAATAATATATGGAAAAAGATGGTCAAAGAATTTGTTCACCCTGCCATACACGCCAAATTATGGGTTGGAAAGAGGCAATTCAGCAATTGGCTGTTTATTTACGACGATTTCCGAACACTGGCGACCTTCCATCAATCATTGTTTAAAATTAAGATGAATGAAATGGGAATGAACGTAAATACTTTCTCGTTTATAATATTATTAGGATTATTTATATATTTTAAGTATCGTATCTTTGCATACTGAGTTATTTACTACTTTATTTATACTCAGTTACCAAGCGGAGGTACATAATCATAGCTTGTAGGCACTATTTTCAGATGATGTGCGTATCGGAACGTGATACCTACCTGAAGGGCTACTCCGATGTTCGAAATTTTACTTTCGTATAGTGCTATTCCATTCACTCAAATATACCTTGACAGGAGATCGAGAGGGATGGCACTATTCGACAGTCAAATTTTGAACATCGGAGTAGCCCTTCTGCAATCACTGGTTTGACATGTCTTGCCAGATGGGTGTGTCACGTTTGTCAAATCAAATGTGATTGATTCAAATTTGTAAAATTTTATGTATTTGATTCTTGAAATTACGCGATTAATCGAATTTTGCCGATACATGTTCCCATATCAGAATTTATTGTTTTTTTCCAAAGAATAGTTTGGTATGCGTTTGGTGAAGGTCTATCGTAGGTAGATTAGTTTACGTCAAAACGATGACATGTAGGGAGTTGTTGCAACTACAATGATTTGCTCTCCATACAAAGTTTAATCCCGTTTTTCACGGGAACACTACATTTATTCGGGATGAAAAGTATCCTATGTCCTTCCCCGGGACTGAAACTATCTATATACCAAATTTCATCTAAATCGGTTCAGCGGTTTAAGCGTGAAGAGGTAACAGACAGACAGACAGACAGACAGACAGACATACTTTCGCATTTATAATATTAGTATGGATTTTTAGATGCCTTAATATCGCTGGTAAGAAGTGACAGTTGGCCTGACGAAAGTTCCTTTTTTGGCCACGGCGCGCGCTGCGATCGATTCGTGGTTCCCCCACCACCTACTTCGCACCTAGCGAATATCACACATTTCGCAATACATTGCTTTTTTGTCTAAACATTATTTTACAAATTATCATTTAATACACGTTATTTTCAGAAGTTGCTTAACAAATGTTGTACAGTTTGAAGGTTTTAATTTATTGCTCCTATTACAGGCAACACCCGGTATAAATTCCCATATTAGCATAAAAACCAGCAGCCCTTACTTATCGAAACGATTTAGAATTAAAAAATCGATCGAGTCATTCTTTTAAAACCATAGCCGTATATATATCGGCATTTGGACACATCGAAATTATAAAGACTGGATCGTCTATACAACTACTGTACACTTATCGTAATTTTAATTTAAAGCTTTGTTTACACTGTAACTATTGTAATAGTATAAACGAGTTACATGCTGCTTAAGGCCGCGTGTTGCTGATTTTACTTCACGCACTCATTTTCAATCTCTCGATTAGGTACGATCAAATCACACATTGTGTAAAAATAAGACTTTGGCCGAATGGTGTTGTGACTTGTGTTTCGTCGTTTTTTGGGGACGGACGTCCGGAAGTTGCGTCACACGTCGTTGATCTAGCGTGTTAATGTAATTTGTATTGTTGGTATATTTAATTTATATGTTTATGTTAAGTTATATATCTATGGGCTACAGCAAAGAGTATGTAATCACTACGTTTTAAGAGACGGGAGTGCCATACAAAAAGCGTGAACTCGCATTAGTATGAAACGGGGGCGAAACATACTGCCAATATGAAGCCGCAAACAATATCAGTGTCAGTGTCAACTCATGACATAATGCCAACATCAAGAACAAAATAGGGATGTCACGTGTTACACAAATTATCGAATTATCGATATCGGTATTTAAAAAAATGGCGGGGTTCGCATTCGCACCCGCGTCTCCAACGGCTTTCCGGTAATTTAAATCATTAAATATTTCGCTTCAATGTAAACATTTGGTTTACTTAAGGTTACTGACTTCATAAAAAAAAACAATAGTGTGCAAATAATTTTATTTCGTTCAAACTTTGCTTGGCTTGCTGATAAACATAGACGAAAAAAGCCGTTTCATCACTCCAGTCTGTGCTCCAGGTTGGAAGTTCTGCAACACAAATAATACAGGGTAAACAGAAAATTACAGAGTAAAAATGAATCTGTTTGTCCAGATGAAACCGTACCATTCATAGTCCATTGAAGATTTTTCGTAAAATATTTCTGTGACCATAATCTAACTCAAACTGGCATAAAAAGTAGTGATAATAATGTCTTATCCTCTCATCTGAGACGGCTTTAACAGCTGTATTCAAGTGCACACTTTTGTATAAGTACACATACCAATAGGCTTTTGCTTGAAGAAAGATATTCCGTGTTTACCCAGGTATTTTTCACTTCAAATGAAAATTATCGATAAAACTTACATACAGCACTATTGTTTACATACGTATAAGGGTATGTATTATTTTACCCGAAATACCAAGTTTTCAATGAAACTTACTATTAACATGGTTATAACACGCAGTAATTAAGTATATTTTTTACTTACCGATCTTCGAACGGTGGAAATCTTGCCATGAATAGTCTTTTTTGACCGTCCATTCGACACGTTTTCATTCTGCATATTTCGCACTTTTTCCTTTTCAATCCACTCATTTTTGCAATTGTGATTGTCTTGTGTACCTTCTAGACGACCACTACACCCAAAGAATGCAAATTATTAGATTATTTGTGAAATTTGAATTATTTGAAAAGATCGCAGAACCTTGACAGAAGCCGACTACACAACAAAATAGAAACGTCATCTAACATGGCATGGCGGACAAAAATGGCGGCTGAAGTACAACCCGCCTAAATTCGATTGTCGCCAATTATCTAATGCTTTGTAGGTTTCAACGTTCTTTCAAACTTAGATAGGTAAAAAATTCACCCCCGTTTCATACAGCCGTTGTCGATCGTTTTTTACCTTGAGAGTTGCGCGAGGCTGGGCTACAGTTGCCTGAAAATATATGTTTTGATTGATTGATTAAAGCCGAACACGATTTGCTATCATGTAAGGAACAAACATAAGTTGTAATATTTCTCTCCTCAGACGATGCGACGCCTCTCTAAGTTTACTATGGTCAGGCTGTGAGAAGTACTTCCACAAAAACATTGCACGTCACAGAACGCTGTCCACTGCTCTTTTGACGCCTCATCAGGACTTGGGTATACAGAACATTGAACGATGCAAGGGATTCGCTGCACAGTTACTGGTATGTCAATTACTTTGTCTTTCGTTTTGAATGGGTGGCCGTTCTTTCGAATCCATCTTCTCTAATATATAACTGTGACCGTATAACGCGGTGTGGTGACTGTAAGCCGCTATTCATTTATTTATTTATGCATAACGCAGAGGGTTGCGCAAGTCCGTATCGCACGCCATTTTCTGTTAAACGATATACCTATAAAACTCACATTTATCTGTCATAGCTAAATAATTATATGTCTTAATTAATATCTGTTAAAATTTTACATTTCAGAAATTGACGAACTCTCAAAAGAAGTCCATATCGAAATACTCCAGGCATCTCTGTGACTTACGGACTCTAACCACGAATCTGACATCTGTACTAGAGGTCGATGCGTCTGGCGTAAACATTGCCACGCTAAATGAAAAACTAAAGACGCTCTCGGAATGTTACGCGAACGCTAGCATTCTGCTCGACCAGTTCAGTGTCCTAATAAAATCCTGCCCAGAGAAAGAACTCAGACCAGAATATGAACCAGAATTTGACGCTGTGCTTTCGAAATCTCCAATTGTACGCTGCTACAAGAACAGCGATGAATGGCACGCTTTATACAAGAAGATAAAAAGTGTGATATCAATAGTGGACAAACAAAAGACTACTCTATACAAGCTGTCGAATACTATGCCCAAAGAGCTTGGAAGTGATCTTGGACCCATGACGGTCGTTTCTCAAAGTCATATAGACGTCACTAATGAAGCTATGTCAAACCTCAAAAGCATTGCGGAAGATCTAGATAATGTATTAAGCGAATACCACTTCAAATTACAATCAACAGTTGTAATTGAAGAACTGACTGAACATCCGATATTAAGAAGTATCAGTAATCTATCAAGATATGTAAAAGAAACCTTACAACAACTAGATGAATATGACGAACCCACAGATATTTCTATGGAAGACCAACCAGAAACTAAAAAGACTGATCTGATAAATGATACTGAAGATCTAGTAGCCACAATGTTACTGGTGATCCAATCAGTGTATAAGAAACATTTGCCGCAAGATAAGGACATTGACGTTTTGAATGCAATCGATGAAGTTATTGACAGCGTTGAGAAAGAGAAAGAAGAGTCAAAAGAAATTCTCGAAGACAATCATTTGAAAGAACTTTTACACGACAAGCTATCAAGCGATGCGAAATCACTCAAGCTAGAGGCTTTGATAACGAAAATGCACAACCTATTGATAAACTATGTACGTCTCTTAACGACAAATCAAGACGTGGAAGAAGTCAAAAATGTGGTGATGAGATTGGTCCCAATATTGGAGCAAACTGTGCTGTTTGTCCAATACTTCGTGACTCAGAAAGTGGCGGTGCACCGAGTCTCTTGTAAGATGCTGTCGGTTCTTTTAAAGATTTTCTCAGACCTGGCTATGAAAGGGTAAGTTATCATTCACCTATTATATTAAGATTTTATTATTTTTTATTGATCAATCAAAATCCCTCTTTACGATGTTATCTGTATTTGTTATAGATTCTGTAAGCCATCCGATATGGATATGGAGGATGGCGAAGGCGAGGGTGGCCCCGGTAAACTCACCGGAGGCACCGGCTTGGGAGATGGGGAGGGACAGAAAGATGTCTCCGAAAGGATTGAAAACCAGGTAATAAAGAAAACAGAAGTGTCACATATTATCAGAATGGCTAATCCTCAAAAAGGTTGAGAAACTGTATAATGTATGACTGTTAGGACCTTTTTGTACTAATTTACTTAGTTTACATGTCTCGAAAAAGCTCTGTGTGTTTAATAAATATAACACCGATTGGATTCTTATGCTAAATAGAAAGGATCAATTAACAACTAAATCACACTGTCTCATATATTCTTTGTTTAACTCTTTCACAACCGAGGATTTCGTAGCGCTACGCGCGTAGCCGATAACATGGGGAAATGCGTATATAGCGAAAACTCGCTACGAGCACCGTGCCCACGGAGCGGGTTCCCGGTGTTCAAAGTGTTAATTGAATGTTTGTTGAATGATGTTGAATTAACACTACACTATTTCTGTGTTAGGATCAACTTGATGATGCCCAGCGCCCAGGCGAGGAAAAGAAAGAAGAAGAACGAGATTGCAAAGAAGAAGAAAAAGGAGTAAACATGACTGACGATTTTGATTCGCATTTGCAAGATATAGAGCAAAAAGGTAAGAATGAAACATAAATACAAATCGAATCCTGCTTAGATTGTAGTGGATTGCATTCAATTTTTCTTTCTTAATTTACCTTTGTGTCATTATTTATAAAAATAAATACAAATAAAGTGGCCTAGTCCTAGGACTAGGACTAGACTCAAATTTTTCAAACATTTCTTACTTCTAGAGGGAGATTCAGACCAAGAAGATGACGAAGATGATGCTGACAAACAAATGGGAGACACTGACAATGCAGCTGAAAAGTAAGATAACGAATGATACGTAGACTAACTTAATTAAAAACGGCAGACCATATATTTGTAACGGGTGCGCCAAAGTTCACATAATTTTTTAACCCCGATTATTGGAACTCCGAAAATGTTACTCATACAATTTTTCATCATAATATAACTCCGGACCATTTAAAATCATAATGTCAATTATCATAAATATCTCTAATACTACTTTTTGTTTTCATACATTTATTCATCATAACTGTTTATGATCCTATTTTTCACTGTCATACATTTTTTAAGCAGACTAGTTTGTACTCATAAACTCCACAATCCTATATTTTATAAGCAGATTGTGACAAAATGGAACGTGGCTCAAAAACCGAAAACTGTAGGTTAGGTTAGGTTTGTATTATGACCACGTATAGCGGAGCGAGCGTAGCGAGCGGAGCGTCAAAATGCTTGCCTGCTTGCTTGCATGTACACTCAACTCGCTATAACTCAAAACATGTATTATGAATAAAAACATATGGAGAAAAACTGTATCGATGTTTAAATGTTATGATTGACAAGTTTATCGTAATTTATGATTCTGAATGAAAGAAATATGAAAATCAGCATTATGAGTACACACATAATCGTAGCGACGACATTATGAATTACGATGTTCTGAAAACTGTCTATTATGAACTCGGTTGGTAGTAGTACAAATTTATGAGGGACAAATGTATGAAGTTAAAAATTCGGAAGAGTGATGATTCTGACTACAAATCGGTAGTAGAAGAAAAATTCGGAGGATCAATTTTATGTGAGCCAATATGGACCCATTTGTAACGTCTTAAATAATAAGTGCGCATACGGTGAAAAAGAATAAAACACAATTTAAAGTATAGGTATTCGAATATGAGTACATTAGACAATTCTTACAATTTTTGGTACACCTTCACAACTATTTATACTTATATATTCACAGATTGGACCAACAAATCTGGGGTTCAGATGATGAAGACCTGGATGAGGAACAAAACGACAAGAAAGACAAAGAAGAAAAAGGCAAAGGCGAAAGCACGGGTGAGAAAGAGATGGGTGCCAAGGAAGAGGAACAAGGCCAAGACGACGGCACTGAAGGGAAAGAGAAAAAGAAGAAAGATATCAACGAGATGCAAGAACCAGAGATTGATGATGATCAAGTGGATCCGTTCCATGGAAACCAGAAACCACTGCCGGAGCCGGAAGATTTTGAGCTTCCCGACAACATGGATGTAGATGGTGACGAGGCCGGCGATGACAAAGTAAGTTAATCAACATAAAAATAAAACTATTTTTGTTAGAGTGGCTATAGTGTTCCACTACTGCGCAGGCCAGGCATAGTGTTCCACTACTGCGCAGGCCAAAGGCAGCTTCTCTAGATTTCCACAACTCCCGATTCGATATCTCTTGCGGCAGTAACACGGTAACAAAATCTTACCATTAAGCTATTGAGCGTCAAAGAAGGCAATTCACACTGATATATCATCGTAGATGCAATCGGTCGCTGCTGAACAAAGGTTTTCTCCAATTTGCGACACCTCATCCAGTCTTCAGGTTTGCTCTTCCAGCCATCTTTAAATTTGCTATCTCAAAAATATTGTAAATGAATGGCCCTAGATATTGTAAATTATCTTTACATTTGTTTTATAGGAGGGTGAAACCGAAACGGAGAATCCGTTCGATATCGACGTGATGAAGGAGAACATTCCAGAAGAGCCTGAGGAAGAACAGAAGGAAAGAGACAACACCGGGCTCGAGGTGTCCAGTGATGAGGAAGGCGACGAAAATTGCGATGATAGTCAAACTAAAGAGGTAAGAGGAGATGAGAAATCTTAGTTCCATACCGGGACGCCATAGCGACGTCGCTAGCTGTCGTAACCAAACAAGTAATATTGGAATGTATGGAAGCTAACTCACTTAGCGACACTTAGTTACCACATTTTTGTATGTGTTGTTTGCGATGCTTCCATAGCGACCCGATGAGGTAGACCTTTTATACAAACTGTTATGTATGACGTTGTTACTATTACACAAACAACTCGACTGGCTAACTCTACTATCACGCGTGCATGAGAGTTATTAAAACTAAAATTGGACTCGCAAGCCATATTAGAGCCCATAATAGACGAAGTCCATAATGTTTACTTAGGATCGCCGTCATTGTAATTTATACATATACTAGAACTTGAGAAAATCATAAGTCGGCATTTATTTAATTTAGAACCAAGTTTCAATTTTTTTTCGTGGCGAGTTTATCTAGCCTTGACAAAAGAAGGTTCCTAACTATCTAAACATTAAATTTTTCAGGATGCTCAAGACAAAGAAGAAGATCAAACACCAGAAACCGACGATAAACAAGAAGACAACAACGATGAGGATGCTGAAGAAAACGATCAAGCAGACAATCCCGACGTGGAAACCGAACAGGAACAACCAGAACAACCGGAATCGGAAGAAAAAGAACCAGAAGAGCTTCCGAATAACCCTGATAAAATCAATGAGGACGATCAAGTGGAAGAAAAGAAGCAGGACGCGAAGCCTCAAGCTAATCCGTCCACTGATGACCCAGCGGCTGGTGAAAAGGCAGAAAATGCTGAGATGGAACGAGGCACCGACGATAATGTGGAGACTAATGCTGAACAGAAGAAGGACGAAGAATCCGCGCCTTTTGTAAGTAAAGCTGAACTAAACTGGTTACGTTTTATGACATTAAATTTTCCTTGATTTGTATTCCGTTTTCCCGAATCTTACTGTAACATCAAAATTATACTTTTCTAAGGCGGTTAGAGCTAGTTGTTCTATCCACAGTGCTCAATGATGTCCGTGCCACTATGAAAGTGAACATTGCAAAAACATTGGAATCTGTGTATTAAATTAAGCTATCATTTTATATTCATTGCTGTTTCTTGTAGGAACAAGCCCAAGAGCAAGTGGGTGAAGACAGGCAGTCTACAGGCCGGTCAGAACTGGACAAGAGTGACAAGGGGCATCGCGGCGAGAAGCAAGCGACCAGTCGTGCTGACCAAGCGCGGGAACAAAACAAAAGAAAGGAGAACAAGCCGGGACAGACTGACCATGAGAGGACTCTAGGTATGCTGTAGTGTTATAGGAGGAATTAGTGTAGCTACTGGTAGAAAGATGGGGGGGGGGGATCGGAACTGGACAAAAGCGATGCTGACTAGACGGGGAACAAAACATAGGAGAGATAACAAACCGGAACAGGGTGACCATGAGGATATACTACGTTTAGGTATGCTTTATTATAAGTATAAAATATTGGTAGATAGCAGAGTGAACGGGGCGATCTAAACTAGATACAAGCGGTGAGAAACGTTGAGCAGGCACTGACACAAAGCAGAAGGAACGATGATAATACTGAACAAATTGGCGAGACGGCGTAATAATATTTTTGGTGTAAGAAAATATATTTTCATGCAAGGTCAGCTGTCCATGAAACTTACCAACTTTTTGTTTGATGTAGATCGGATTAAGGTTATTTTACGACTCATTAGATATTTCGTTAGGTAAGATTCACTAAAAATTTTCCATCTTCAGGTGACGTGAACGAGGATAAGAAAAAATCCCGTACATTGAACGTGGAGCGCGAGGAAGAAGGCGAAGATGGCGCCGACAACAAAGACGACGGCGGTGAAAAGGACGCCGACGCCTTCCAGCACGTCAAGCAGGCCAAGAAAGACGATTTACAGGTAAGCGTACAAACCGTAAACTGTTGAAATTGCCTTCGGGTTTATACCTGTCTCGCTCACCCGGTCGAGATTTGAACCTCTTTTATTTCACTCGAACAAGAAGAGAACCAAAAGAAAGAAAGAAAACATGGACAAAAGAGCACATGGACAAAGCCCTTATTTAATTTTTTTTATATAAAACTGACTAGCGGTTCATTACAGTATCATCTGATATTAAGTGACAGTAGCAGCGAGTTCAATTAGAAATTATGAAGTAAATCGGTTTATGCATTGACAACATAGAATAACCCCGACACCAAGAATAACAAAATGAGGTAAGACTTGATTTTAACCTTTTTAATTTTAATTTGTGCCGTTTACAGGCTATCGATGCCGCCACTAAAGAACAGGCAGAACAGCAACCGACCTTGCAGCAAGAAGATGAAGATGCTGAGGCTATGAAAGATGATGAAGACATCGCCATGGACGTAGATGATGATGATATAGAGGTAATAACTTCAGCAGAAGAAAAGATATCAATTCCATTAAGTCCTCTCGTATCCGAAGAATATTTGTGTCGTAAAGAAATTTGGTTGTGTCATCTTAAAAAAATCAAAAACACTAACGTAACACCACATTGTTATTTTCCCAAATTAGACTATAAATTGATAAAATGCCATACTTGGGAGAAGGAAAGGTATTATTAGGTTCAAACCATTGATACAAATTGTGGTGTGTAAGGGTACATATTAATTACTCATTTAAAAAATGAGACGTACGAGAACGAGGTCCAAAATTTTTGTTGTTTCAATAACCTTGTGTCTGACGAGACACAAGTAAACTAGACGTAGTTTATATTCACACAAAACATTTTATTTACGTAAGACATCATATTGTCTACCTACTTATCAAGATAAACAGTTTTATTCAGGCTAGTTTATTAATTTTTGGTATCAATTTATTATGTATTGCAGGCCTATGACATTCATCTTTATCGCCCTATTGATAAAGGATAAAGCATAAAGCATCCGCCACTTTTGCATATGTCGAAAAGTGACGATAGCTTTTTCCAACGCAATATAAATGCGTTCATCAAACTAAATAACGCATTTCATATTGTAACATTTGTTGCATGAATTTGCAGGTTGAAAAATCTGAAGAAATAAAATCCGAGAAAGTGAAAGGCACTGAGAAAGAAAAGGAAAAATCTGGCAACAAGAATGATGGCGGTGATGATGCGACAGGAGAGACGGGAATTGAAGTGGAGGGCGAGGGAGTCGTCACCACCACCGTGCCGAGAGGGCTGGATACCACTTACCATACGAGGTGAGACTTTCATCATTAGTATGTGTCTATTATGTCCCACTGCAGGGCAGGCCAGTACCAGGTTCCTCGAACCCCTTCAATTACGTAGGGAGATTGGGTCGCTGAGCGTTTTCTATCGCCTATACCATGGCGAGTGTTCTGAAGAGCTATTTTCTCTTATCCCACCCTCCCCTTTCCGTCATAGAACCACACGTGCTGGTTTGCGATGTCATCGCCTCACCGTGGAGAATATTCCCACACGTACCAAAAAGTTTGACAATTCCTTCATCTGCCGAACTATTAAAATTGCCGGCTCATGTGTTTCCTCCTTCTTATAACTTGGGACCCTTCAAACGAAGCGTGGAGAAGCATCTCTCGGGCCAGCATGGCAGTGTCAACTGACATGGCACCGTTGGTTTCTCGTCAGTTGCCATTGTGACTTGGGCTCCCCTTTTTGCTTACCATCAGGCGAAGTGGAGACACTATGTTATGCCGTTATAAAAAAAAGGCCTTTCCCCTCTTTTGCTACTGCTCTCTATTTTGTGTTTTATCTGACCAGTCCTTGAGGAAAAAGTTCAAGTCATCGCGCCATCGCCGACGTGGTCTGCCGCGCCTCCGGTTTGAGTTGTGTGGCTTCCATTCTGTGATATTTTAGCCTACAAGTCGTCCGACGCGGCAAACGTGGCAAAAACAGTCCCATTTCAACTTGGCCGCCTTCCGAGCTACGTAGGGTTTGTGAGCGTATCGTGGTGTTCCGGACACGGTCCATTTCATTTACTCCCAATTAGAGATGAGCTGTTCTCGAGATCGTTTCTTGATTTGTATGGGGAAAAACGTTCTCGAGAACATTTCCCGTTCATACAAAACTCCCAGTATGCTACGCTCCATAGCCCGCTAGTACTACCTCATCATGATATAGAATTTATTACGTCGTAATACGAGTATATAATGTACACATTATTCTATGAAGGCTCAGGAGATGTATACTCCTGAGCCTTCGTAGAATAATGTAAACGTCGCAGGATAGTTTAATACCTCATTTGTCATTTCTGTACCAAAACAAAGGGTTACCGATTCACATTAGTTTTAAGAGGCCTTATTCCTTTTAAAATGCTGATTGTTTAGACATTTTCTCTATGATCAAACATGTTTCTTAACATATTATTGATGTTACTACCTAGAATAGGGCTATTGGGATTTATTGGGATATATTTGAAACCTACAGTTTGAATTTTTCATTGATAATTTTTGTTCGAAAAACTACTCGGAATTGACAAATTTCACGTGGAAAATTCGTTTTTAATACAGTTGCTCAAAAAGTGGTACTTTTCGTAGCTGCAAATCGTGCGAAAAGTTGGTTATTTCGAACTAGTGCTTTTTACTTTTAAATTTTTTTTAATTTTCTGTTGTACTAACACGTCATACCTCATACATCCAAACAAAGGTCAATCACTTTCTGACTTTATTTATTACGTCATGTAGCATTGCAGGTGTATATCTCATAATTATGCTTAAAATATTTAAATTGCATATTGGATCAATCAAAGGGTTATCTATTAAAAAAACCCAAAAATGGTGTTAATAATTTGTTTGAGTGACTATTATTTAATGAGCAAATGAGTATTATGCGTGACAAAAAAAATTAAAAAGAAAAGTATTGTCACAGATTAGAAATACAGTATTAAGCGTGACCCACGCGCTGCTTTATATATTCATAATAATTATGAATAATCGCTATTTTTGTGAATTAAATTATATATTTATTTACAATTATATGAAGTGTAAAGAACTAAAAACAGATTCACGATGTTTATCATATCTCTTCTGAAATATTAAAACTATTTAATGAAGACAGCCGACGCCATCTTGAAAAAAAATATTACAATTAAAAGTAAAACTTTCTTTTTCATTCAAGATTGTTTTAATTATGTGTAAATGACACGTAAGATTTATAAAATAGATAGAAAATGATGGATTCTGATGTTACCAGAATAGATTTAACACCGCCCTATATACGAGCCAAGGCAAAAATTGCAAGTGAGAGTATTTTACCCGCAAAATCGAATTAAAAATTACATTGCCGTCTATGAACATTTTATTGGCTGGAAACGAGAAAAAGAGAATTATTAACAACTTGAATAAAACTTTAAATTTACCAGCAAAAAATGCGACCCTTGACAATTGCTCTTGCCTTGCGGCTCAGGCCAAGACTCCTCGGGACTCGTTCAAAATGACATACCTACTTTCCACACTTGTATCAAAAACTACTATTTTTCAACTTATTTTCGACTGCACGCAATGAAAGCATGAAATAGCTACGTTACTACCTAGAACTCGGGAAAAAGTATTATTCACTTCAAAAAGTTGGTTGAAATTATCAATATATTCGTCATAATATGAAAAAAAAAAATTTTTAAAAGGAATAAGGCCTCTTAACTGCCTGACTCACATCTTCCAACTACAATATAGCTTTTTCTCAAAACTTATAACAGGCGAAGTATCGCGTTTCGGGCGGAACAACTCGAAATAACTGTAAAGGAATTTCATACCTACAAAATTGAAGGCCTAGGGCGATAAGTATTTTTTTTAAACATGGCGTCATGAACTGGCTAAAGAGCGGTTTTTTTATTTTTTAATGGCGTTTTTTTTATTTCATTGCATATGTTTGATAAAAGCACTCTACATGCCTTAGCCGTGAAAAGGGCTTGCCCAGCTTCTGCAGTAATGTACAATGATTGTATAGGCTCGAAGACGCCCAGCACACGGACGACATGTCCCTGGAAGAATACATGAGCTTCCGCGCGTGGCTGGCGGCGGGTCGCGGCGGCGGGCGCGGCGCGGACGCGTGGCGTGCGCTGTGGGCGCGCAGCGCGGGCGCCGCCGCGCGCCTGTGCGAGCGGCTGCGGCTGGTGCTCGAGCCCACGGCCAGGTCCAGGCGGGCCGGTACGTACCACGGCTCTAACACTGACTGGAGAGGCAATATTGCCAATGCCAACGTAACTAGTCGGGAAAGCCAACTATTCTGCATTTTTTGACGCGTTTGGCTCGGTTTGTAGACACCTGCCTACTGAGTCGGCGGTCCCGGGTTCGAATCCCGGCCGGGGCAAATATTTGTGCAAATATTTGTTCTTGGGTCTTGGATGTTATCTATATAATGTATTTATATATTATGTATATCGTCGTCTAGTACCCATAGTACAAGCTTTGCTTAGTTTGGGACTAGGTCGATTTGTGTATGATTGTCCCTTAATATTTTTTTTTTCTTTTAATATTGCCAATGCCAACATAATTAGTCGGGAAAGCCAACTATTCTGCATTATTTGTAGTCGGAACTTTATTACCTACTTTAAAATGAGAACATATAAAAAGTTTTAGCCAAATTCGACAATTATACTTGTTTTCGAGCAAAAGATCTGTAGATCTGGTATTAGCTTCAGTTTCTTGTTTGAATTTCTATAAGGCAATTTAGTTTTGAAAATCTTTATGGAATTACTGTCGATATTTTTTTACCAGCCAGTTATAACCCTTTCGATCGAAATATACAACTGTTGTAAAAAGTGAATTTATTTGTATGGTACAAGCATGATCGGCATTGCCGACTAGTCGGCCCACTAATCTGCATTTTTTTTACCGATTAGTCGGCTAGTCGGCAGAATCCATAGTCGGCCCATCTAGTAAAAATGTATCCTCTCATCACACCGAAACGGATTTTAACCAAGTTTAGTACAGGGATAGCTGGAGATTCAAGATGGTTATCGGGTACTTTTTACGCGACTACGGTGAAAAAAAAGTTTTACGTAGACAAAGTTTCAAACATTAATTTTTCAACTACTCCGCTACCTAAAGGTTGTCTGGAAGAGATCGCTATTTAGCGATAAGACCGCCTGTTGTTTACCTCTGCCTGTTATATGAATGTATCTCATGTTGTGTTGTATATTCCTTGATGTTGGAGGTGTGCAATAAAGAGTATTTGTATTTGTATTTGTTGTAAAGTTGCCGGTACCGTCTAGTACCTACATATGCTTACCTACACTAAATTATCTTCAGGTGACTTCCGAACTGGCCGCGCGATCAATATGCGACGCGTCATCCCCTACATCGCGTCCCACTTCCGTAAGGACCGTATCTGGTTACGAAGGACCAAACCGGCTAGAAGAGAATACAAGATCGCTATAGCAGTCGACGACTCGAGCTCCATGGCGGACAACAGGAGCAAGGAGTTGGCATTTGAGAGCTTGGCACTCGTTTCTCAGGTTAGTATTTAAAAATCGCAATCATAATTCAAACCTACCTAGTCCCAAAGTAAGCTCAAGTAGGCTCGTGCCATGGCTATGATATACATGCTTATATAGATAAATATATATAATGTACTTAAATACATAGAAAACATCACCCAGGAACAAGTATTCAAGTTCATTACACAAATATTTTCCATTGCCGGGATTCGAACCCAGAAACTCTGCCTACTGAGCCACACTAGTTCCGCTGCGCCAACGGCTACGGGGCAGTCGAAATATGGTTTCCTATTCATATTTGTGATGTCTATGTCATCTAATATCTCTAATACTTATAGGAACATTTATAGACTCGTCAACAGCATGGTCTGGGAGTTTACGCAATTTAGTACCTATACCTTATGTAGTTCTGTACTTAATTAATTGTTCTTAACAGGCTTTAAATCTCCTCGAGTCGGGCGACCTCGCCGTCCTCAGCTTCGGCGAGAAACCCAACTTACTCCACCCTTTCACCGAACAGTTCTCCGAACACTCCGGCTCCAAGATTCTAGAACAATTGCGTTTCGAACAAACGAAGACCAAGATCGCACAACTACTAGACTTCTGTACTGTGATGTTTGAAGAACAGAACGTTAGGAGTGATGCAGTGAATGCCAAGTTGTTGGTAGTTGTGAGTGACGGGAGAGGGATATTCTCGGAGGGCGAGACGAGAGTGTTGCAAGCTGTGCGCCGGGCGAGGCAGCACGGGATATTCTTGGTTTATGTTATTATCGACAATCCGGATAACAAGGTAAGAGTTACCTATATGTGAAGATTAGAGGAGTTACTCCGAAGTTCGAAATTCAACGTTCGTATCGCGCTCTCGCTCATTAGAATATATTTTCGCACCAGAGCTAGAGAGAACAAACATCGAATTTAGAACTTCAGAGTAACTTCTCTGTGCCTTTAATTAAAAGAAATATCTGCATTTTCGGACGGTTAAAGTCTGTTTGTGGAAACGTATAAAAAATATCTAAATCATACAGCCATATCCATTTTTATTTTGGTTTAGGTATTTGCCGTTAATATTTTCAAATCTTAAGTGCATAACCTTGTGTGGGTTTAAGTAAATACAGAGGTCTAATGTTATTCAATATCATCATCATCTCAATTCTGGTGTGCATAGAAAGTACTTACAGTACTGCCTGATGATGCAACTTTAAATAAACTTTTTATTTAGATCTACTTTTAACCTTTGCGTCAATCTGATAATTTTAAACTGAATGAACTATCCTCTCATTTCAGGACTCCATCATGGACATCCGAAGGCCCCTCCTTGACCCGACGACCAACACGCTGGCCGGCTTCGTTCAGTATTTAGACACCTTCCCGTTCCCCTTCTACCTCATACTACGGGACATATCTGCGCTACCAAACGTTCTTGGAGACGCACTGAGGCAGTGGTTCGAATTAGCTGTAAATACGAGCTAGTCAGGCTAGTAGAAGTAGCTTCCCATTAATATCAAGGAGAGAATTGAAGTCTATACCAATTGCACTCTTCATTTTCACTGACGAACTGAATGGATCCGGACCGTGTTTAACACAATGCTACCAAAAGTTCCCTGGTGATAAGTCATTTTACGGTTCGCTCTGCTTCGCGTGAGTGTAAACGAACCCAAAGTACCGATATAATAACGGTTAATTTACTAATGCCGCGCCGCGTCCGCACGGTTGCCAAGCATCGGCAAGCCTACGGGACGCAGTTATATGTTAGAGTTAGACGGAACTACATCGTTCTCACTTCAATGTACCTATAACTGCTTCCGGTAGGCTTACCGGGGCTTGGCAACCGTGCGAACGTGGTATAAGACTGTATATGCCGCAGAGAAAATGTGAGGTTATGTGCTCTTTGAGCGGCCTTTTGCATTTTATTATACGACTACAATTATGTATTTTACATGTATTAAAATCAAAAGAACAGTAAGATTATATATATAAATAATTTAAAAGCTCATGTTGCATATAAGTTGAGTACAAGCATAAATGACCAAGTGAATAGAATAGGATAACTAAGGTAAATTAAATAAGCGAAATTATGTTGAACGTGTTTGCTATTAACTGAATTAATATACTATATAAGAAAAAAAAAATATAAATCTAGACGTCTCATCTTGACAATAGAAGTACGTGTAGATTTTAAAGAACTCTTCGTTCATATCATATATATGGCTGCTTAAACCGCGAAACGTTAGAAGTTTGGTTATGTTATAGTATGATTTACAGGCATCGTAAAATGCGAACAAAATCGATTGAAATGACGTATGACAAGCAGTAACGGACTCTAGAACTTCAATGAATTTTGCTCGCATATTATGTTACGAAGTCTGATGATTTATTATTTTTGTATAGATAAAGGCAATGACTTTGAAGAGATAAGATTATTTTGTGGTTCAGATAAACGAAGATAGTGAAGATATTCGATGTGACTTGTTAATTTAGATAAGCTAGAAAGTATGCTAAGCATATTGTGAAATCAATATTATTTTTTCTTTGTTAAGTAAATAAAATAAAGGTTATAAAATATCACAATCATGTTTCATTTAGTGTGCCTAGCAAAAGGAGTGGTTAAAATAAAACAGACTAGTTAAAAAATATTATTGTATATTTGTCAACTGAAAATTAAACAATATCTTAACATAATTTTGCTTAACAATATTTCGCGAATTAACGAAAACAGCTAACACTTAGGCCACGCTACATAGGCCGCTTTTTCATTTATTGTTTTTGCAAGTAAACTATTAATATTAAATCATGTTTCTAAACGAAACAAATTACGCTATTCAATGCACCTCTTATTTACTAAAATTCTGATATACATACGATGCTACGCAATTACTTTACAATACACGGATTGATTTAAAAACAAAGCCAAATTATAGATTCCGCAGACGTAATGACAAGTCAATTATTCTAATAGCAGCAAAACAGTATTATCCAAATTTTTATAAGAGTTATCATCTGCATAACGTTAAAACCCTGTAAATATCATACCTATTAAATCTCCAATACAACTCTAATTCTAAACCAATCCGCAATAATTAACAATAAAAATAGCAAAATATAAACTACCGTAAGGTGAGGCAATATGGAATCCGAGGGGATATTTGGTAAACTAAACAACAAAACGCTTTTAAGCCCGTTTTTTTTACCAGGTATAAGACATTCGTTCCAAATATTGCGATGGGAATATATTGGGGCTTAACACCTGTAATTTGAAAATTACCAAATAGCCCCTTGGGTTCCAAATAGCCTCACCTTAGGTATAATAAAGTTTATAATAAAATATGCTAACTCATGTAGAATATTAAATATGTAATGACCGACATAACATTATCGCTTAACCTAAAGATTATTGTTAACTTCTGTTATTACCACATCAACGGTGTTGTATGTTAAAAAAATAATAAATTAGAATTAAATAAAACCTGCTGTTTCGGTTCGTTTGAGCGATATTAAAGCTGGAAGCAGAACCGATGCAAAATGAAGCCGTTTCAAATATTTACATTTTCATCTAATATTAGAATAGTGTATTAAAGTACAAATAGTTGAAGTATTTAAGAAATAACTTGGACCTTGACTTATGGACATGATTTTCAATTAGCAAGAAGTAATTTGGCTAGCTAATGGTTTATATATTATTTTAAAAGATAATCTTTTCTATTGAAAATTATGTCCTAAATGCTGAATCGGATCTTAGATTGAAGGCAGTAAAATATATGTTCGAAATATATAAATCTGCCCTAGTGGCAGAAGATTTCATTGATCACCAAAACGCTTATAGTTGAAAACACATACTACGGTACTCTAACCAACAATATCAGGATATTTTGGTTGCACCACATTTTTCCAAATAATTAGTAGATAAGTTTCATTTTAGGTTAGTCACGTAAATTGTGTTGTAACGTTTCTATCTGGATCGTTATAAGTAGGGCTCTCGGTCGTGTCCGGGTTTCGTGTACCCGTTTCGGTGTACCCGTTTCTCTGTTACACGGAAACGGGTTTCTGGCCCGTTTGGAACGTGTAATAAAGTGCCGTGTACCCGTGTACCCGTGTACACGGATCTCAATCACACGCGGGTCCGACCCGCCGTCGACGTGTTGTGGCCATCTTACGGTTATTCTTTTAAAAGCTATGGAGTGAGAAATGGAGTATAATAATCAGGGATCGTACTTTTTCTAGCATTTTTGGTGCAATAACGTCAAATGACACGACAGCGACTTTAGTTTGTCGACGTGTATAATAGAATTGACGTTTAAATTTATGTAATATGACGTTATCGTTAAAAATAAAACGATATTTTTTACTTAATCAGTTATTAAAATTGTGTAAATTCCTCAAATTTTTCGGAGGGTATAAATATGAACTATAATCTGATATAGGGATTTATTGCAACTGTGTTAGATATTTCCTAATATGTATAATAAATTAATCCTTCATTGCATTATGCATATTGGGTTGGGCTTAACATGTTCTGAGAATATTTTCTGTATTTGCAATTTGTTTAATACGCTAATTTATTTATTTTTTGTTCCTTAATTTTATTAAATGAAAGCGGCCTCTCCTTCAACTTTAACGAATAAAAGGTCTTCCAGGCCTAATGTCAAAACAACTTGTAAGTATTATCAGTAAAATTGTCGCGGTTAATTTATGACGATAAACAATGGGTATTGTCGTTATCTGCAAGTGCAGCTGCAGTGCAACCCTAATCCTATTCATAATCTAATCTTAAAAAAAGTCGCCATAGCAGGTAACGTAAGAAGGTAGGTAGGTATGACAACTTTTTGCACCTAACACCATAATGTTACATCCATTATGCGAGGTGTTAGGTATCAGTACCAGAGATGGGCAAAATGTAATTGACTAACAACTAACGATTAAAATTAACAGAATTAATTGTGATTGACGATTGAAAACGACGACTGATCAATCTTAGTTGTATAGAGTGCAACTAATTTAGTTGCCGATTCATTTCGGACAACTAAACTTTGTGATCGACGAATTAGTTAGACTATTTTTCCACGACTAATGTTAGAAGCAAATTGAACGAAAAACTTGGTATGTCTATGTTAATGTAATGTAATGTAGGTATGTCTATGTAAGCTATAGAATGGATTAGTAAAGTAGGTATATTTTTTCCTCCTTCATAGCTACATCGTTCTCTTTGTTATTTTTTACCTAGGGTCCGTGCCCTTAAACCTTTACCTATATTTGCTGTAATAATCGTAAGAGAATCGTAATAAGTAATAATCACCTAGAATCTAAAATGACAGAACCTAGAATCTAGAATATAATATAATATGACCTAGATACCTCAAAACATCTATGAGTATGAATTTCTGAAGCATGAGCCTTACATGGAATAGCCTGATCGATCAATTCGCTGCCGCTCCAATATATATATTGGCAATAGCGCTAATAAATAAAATATGTCATGTTGATATATTTAAATGTAGAATGACGCAAGGAAAATGTACAATAGTTAATGCTGAGATTTCTTTACAAAGAGGTTTAAATATTGTAAATGACCACACGGTGAAAACAAAATAGACCGCAACAAAATAGATAATAAACAACATGCAGATGTTTAATTCAATAGAACGTGTTATTTTTAGAAGATTCGTCGGCACTTGCACCAAAATGCAACAAACAACTTCCAGGTAAGTAGGATTATCCCATTGTTTTGTCGCCGCGTGACACTAAACAGAGTTGTACTAATGACACAGACAGCAAAATATTGATAATATCTATGTCTATAATTTACTCAGTATCGCATAGGACTTTACAATACTCGTTAGAACTAGTACTTTAAGTATCAAAATATTAATAGAGCACCAACTACTATATTGTTTGCGATTTGTAAACATTTCAGTTTTTCGTTATTTATCCTTATAATATTGTTAATATGGCCCATAATATTTACAAATTAAACTTGAATATATGCATAATTTTAGCTCAATCGGTTGAGAAGATATCTGCTTCAAAATAAGTTGCAAGATTCTACCCAAACCAACATAGATACAAGTGATACAACATACGAGTACCTACAATGTACATACCTACTCGTAGTTACATATTGCGGGTTAAATAAAAATGCAAAAACGAGCGGCTGCGTAGTTTTAATATTGATTTAATCGTGAAATTTTGTCGATTGAAACTAAAACTAATTCAATTGTTAGTCGAAGATTCTCACAACTAATTTAATCGCGATAAAAATTACGAATGATATTTTTAATCGATTGATTAGTTAAATAAAAAATTAATCGATTAATGCCCATCTCTGATCAGTACCCTAATAGTGATTATAAAAAAGCAGAAAAAAATATTTTATATGACGTTATTCGATCTTTTTTCCTCCGTACGTAATAATATAAAATCAGTTTTTCATTCAATAATGAACAAATTATCCGTTTCATTTCAACTTCAACTCAAATAATAACTGGTCCGGGCCGGGCGGGTCGCTCAGACGTGTATTCAATACCCGAGTGAAGGCGCGAACCGCGGATCCGGATCCAAACTTAGAAACGTTTCCTAGCGGGTCCGTGTCGACCCGTTTCCGAAGGAAACGTTTCCTAGCCGGTTCGTGTAGATCGGGTTGTTAGTACCGCCGGTGTTAAGGACCCGTGTACACGTTTCTGCGTGTAACACGGATACCGGGAGCCCTAGTTATAAGTAACTCTCGGGAAGAAGTAACATACGCCTTACTAGAATTAGCCAACACAAGTATCATCTGTCGTTAATGTAGGTATTTCCGATTATTATTTCCTTCCATAATAAATTCCCGTTTATCTACTACTGGTATTATTTCCCACAGGTGAGCACGCGCTCCCAATAAGTCTAAGTTTTTTATGTATTCTCCTTTATCAAGATCATTATTAGTATTACAATTTTATCAAGACGAATGTCAAGGCAACCATGTAAATTAACGAAATGGTTATAATTGACACATTTGACATAATGACCACTGAATGTCCCTGACAATATTACTATTTTGTCAGTGTAGTTAACAAATCTTAGTTAAAGTAAAAAATCTTAGTTAAATTAGATATGGACAAATTCCAACATGAAGTCAGATAAAAATAAATAAAAGATACAGAATCCTGCTCAAGATACTTGTTTATAATTCTACTTCCACTTGTCACCATCTCACCAAAACTTTTAACCTTACTTGTAACTGTTGGTTAGTTCGTAACAAACAATGTTGATCTAAAGCTTTTTTGACAAGAACATCAACTAGTAAAAACTAAGTGAATTACAAATAATAATGAAAAATTATAACATTATCCAATTATGATGTTACAAATGTACAGAAATACAGACGTTGTTAAACATTAATAAATTTTTGTACCAACCACATTCACATTAGTTGTGAACAAGTTCATTTTATTGTGTAAAAGTTACATTTCGTGGACAAATATCCAAATACTTACGTTTAAGGCACACCATACACACAAACTATACAAAAATACTGTCATATTATGTTACTGTCGAGCACAAAACCTTAGTTGACCAAAGTCTTAAGTGGAAACAGATAATAATATTGAAGAAAAAAAAAGTAATAAGCGCCAAAACATAATTATACGATGCCACGATTTCGTCTTAAGCCCTGTACAGATGAACGAACAAATGCATGGCAAACATAGACACGAAATCGCATGAGCCGTCCTGTTGTGATTGGTGTTGGTCTACACACGTGCCAACAAAATGTTCGAAGGATGTGTTTGATCGTCCGTCCGTACACGGAGAGAATTTAATGAATTGAATATCGAACAAGGTTCGATATTAAAGTACAGTTTTCAGCCTCACAACGACGCCTGCTGACATAAGCGACTCGTGGCACGATATGATATCGTGTGTATAGATCCTATGGTCTAAAGAGAGAATAACTTAGTAGCATATGTTTATAGTTTAAAAATTTTGGTGAGATAGATTTTTGCTTACTTAACATTGCAGGTTCACTTGGCGGAATCCTTGGACGAATGGTTGTTGGTCTCTTCAGTCTTATCACCATCACCATAGAATTTTGGCTGAAATATAATAAACATTGCGTTAACATTTGGTAAATTTTGCATTAGGTTAGTTTTCCTGTACATTCGTTTGACTTGCAAAGGCACACAGAACCAGTTTTCTGGAATCTTGGAATCTATATTATTTAAATAAAACAATTTAAACGGATTATATCGCGTATATTAATTATTTGAGCCTCCCTGACGTTTCAGTACCTTTACAGATACCGTTGTCAAAGGTTGACTGAGAAAAACACAATTTTTCTCTGTCAAAGTTACATTTGTGCAAACTACCCATTTTGTAAATATTAATTTAAAATAAAGGTGTTCATACATGCCAGATGGGCCTAATGTGTAAAGACAGTTACACATGTGCCAGAAGGGCATTTATTATTTATTTAAAATATCTACCAGCGGTTCACTAAAGGCTTACTGAGGAGAAAGAACCGCCAAAGAAAACTCCCAGATTGCCTTATTTATTACTATAAAATACTTTTAAACAAAAACTCTACATATACTACTTTTAACACTAATTTGTTTTACACCGTTCGAGGCCCAAGGCATCCAGTCTTGTGTCTTGCTTGATCCTTGATAAGATGTACAACAGGATCCCAAGCCGGTGGTAATGACAAACCATCTTCTCTATTGAAATTGGGATATTTTTTGATTTCAATAGCCTCGCGCAACATTCTGGGAAAATATCGTTTCTCTCTGGCAAGGATTGAAGTGTTATCAAACTTAATTGAATGGTTTGGTTTGTCCATGACATGCTCGCAGACTGCAGACCTGTTGCAACGACGGTGCTTGACATCGGCTACATGCTCCTTAACCCGTGTAGCTATACTACGTTTCGTTTGGCCAATGTATGACAGACCACACTCGCAGTCCAGCTTGTAAACACCAGCACTCTGCAGAGGGATGCTACACTTCACGGGCCTCAGGTATTGAGACATCTTCTTCATCGGCTTGAAATATGTTTTAATGGAAGCCCGTTTCAAGATGTTTCCAATCCTATCCGTGACCCCTTTCACATATGGCAGGACCGCAGGTTTACGCTCGACTGTAGGAGTCTTCACACGTGGTTTCTGGTTGAGGCGTGGTATCTTGAGCCCATTGGCCCAAAGCGCACGCTTGGGTGTAAAACAAATTAGTGTTAAAAGTAGTATATGTAGAGTTTTTGTTTAAAAGTATTTTATAGTAATAAATAAGGCAATCTGGGAGTTTTCTTTGGCGGTTCTTTCTCCTCAGTAAGCCTTTAGTGAACCGCTGGTAGATATTTTAAATAAATAATAAATGCCCTTCTGGCACATGTGTAACTGTCTTTACACATTAGGCCCATCTGGCATGTATGAACACCTTTATTTTAAATTAATATTTACAAAATGGGTAGTTTGCACAAATGTAACTTTGACAGAGAAAAATTGTGTTTTTCTCAGTCAACCTTTGACAACGGTATCTGTAAAGGTACTGAAACGTCAGGGAGGCTCAAATAATTAATATACGCGATATAATCCGTTTAAATTGTTTTATTTAAATGTGTGACAGTCGCGGAAACCGAAGAAAATATTATCTATATTATTATTAAATTCTAAAATTGTATTGAAAATCAGTTTTCTATGGAGAGGGGTCATTATTTCAGGAAAAACCTTATCAATGCAGGATTAAGGGTGTGGTGGGTCCGCGGCGCCGCACAGTGCCATCTGCCATGTTTGTCCACTCATCAAGTCGAAACGGCTGGACGAATTTCAACCTATTTTGGTACAGGGATAGCTGGTCATCTAAAGATGGTTATCGGATACATTTTACCTGACTACGGTTAAGAAAAACTATTACTAAGACAAAGTTGCACCTTCTAGAGGGACTATGAATGAATGTATTAAAGCCTGACCAGAAATATATGAGGATTGTCAAGAGGGCGCTATTTATAAGATTTATATGGCAACAATTTTGCAACCAATCGCAACCCACTATAATGACATTAGTTTTAAATATCTGTCAGTTCCTCCATGTTAACCTCGTAATATCATTTAATAGAATGCACTTTTTTCCTGACGGTTTTTAGTGTAGTAATAGTAGTTTATGTGACTGTACATAATGAAGGGCATTAATCAAGAGTGTGGGTTTATGACAAGAGCCGCAGGCGAGTGTCATTATAACATCACACGAGTGTTTAATGCCTAATTATGTATAGTTACATACACTACTTTATCTACTCACATATCATAAGCCTCCATGATGCATTCAGGAGCCGCATATTATGACCACCATACCTACTGTTTCTTTGACTTAGCTGGTAATAAGTAATTAATGACGTTAGGTGCTTTGTTACGGATATCAGGAGGCGTCGCCGAAATATCTATATCATCTTGATAGCTCATTTTATGGTTTATATTCAACAAATCGATCAATTTTATGCATTAAAACAAATTCTAACCGGTAATGGCGGCAATGAAAACTTTTCTTTTCTTTTCTGGCAGCTGTCATAGTTTTTTTTTTTAATTCAGAGACAAACTAGAGTGGGCCCGAACTACCATATCGTTCGATATCTTACTTGCGTGCGACATTTGTCAATTTGTCTGCAAATTGACAATTCATTTCGAACTAAACGTCATCTCGACTGATATTAGAATAGAGGTCAAACCAAATTTCTTTGGTTTTCAGAGATGTTCGAAATTTGAATGATATAATATTATCGAAATCGATGTTATTAATTAGCAATAATAACATTTTCACAGATAAGAAATTTGTTCTAACAAAACAGTTTATTTTTATGTTGGTCATAATGTGCGGTTCTTGAACGCATCATGGAGGGTTTATGATATTTGGGTAGATAAACACATATACACTTTATTTATAATCTTACGTTCACGACTGAATGGTTTTCAGCATTTTATTTGGATAATTTTAAATATTTGTCTTTTAACAAACCACCACGAATGACATTGACATTGTTGACAAACCATCATAAAATCATTGCCAGTGTAAGAAATTAGTTCCAGTGAAATTCCGCAATATGGCGCATCCTCATATATTTCTGGTCAGGCTTTACAGCAGAATACAAGTAGGTTTTAATGAAGTCGGTGGTCGGGAAATATTTCGGGTAAAGGAGAAAATGCAACACTGTCACACATGACGCAATCGCGTAGTTATTCGCTTCGTCACAACCATGCTTTGCGACTCTTGTCGAGCGACATAACGTCATGCGTCACTCTCACACAGTACTGGACAGAAAGAGATACATATACCTAGCGCGAGAGAGTCGCGTGTCACAGTTTTACTAAGTGTGCTGGTTACCTGTGACACGTGCTGACTTTTACTGTTCGTGAATGTGTGTATTGAAAAGGCGGAATGCATAATTTTTGCTAAAGCTAAGGTATTTTGAGTTAAAGTGTTATAATCATAATGATAAAAGTGAACCCTACAAACTCGTGAAAATGGCACTGTAATACAATTCTATGTACATTCGAACAAAATCAAGAGGAATCAAAATAAAAGGTATGGCAAATGGAAATAAAACATGTTATGTATGACTGAAGCTTGCACTTTGTTAAGTTGTCACGCTTTAATCGAGACGCAAAGCAAAAAACAACATAACAAAACTATGAAAACTGATGAGTAGAAAACAAAACCAATGGACTTAATCACAACAAAACATCGGTTATAGGTACAGCCATGAGAGTTGAGGTAACACACATAACATGTCATGTAATGCCAGCGAGATTTTGTAATTACTGATCTTTTTCGTAACGATAGCAAATTAAACAGCGAACTGTAAGATTGAATAAAAGTTTATACAAGGTAAACGGTTAAGAATTATGTTGAGAACCATTACAGTCTACACATAATATTAGTGATTGTTCTGATTACCATAACCTTGTAATAAATCCTAATAAATCAGTTGAAGATAAATCGAATGACACAGAACAGTGTCATTTATTATTCTCATGTATGTTATATTTACTCTATTCTAATTACATTTACATTAACTCATTCACTACCTAACGCAATGATTAGTTTATGTAGCTGTTTGTGTGATAATTCACCTCTACTCTCGTGGAGATAAATAACTACACCCGCTCATTCAGGCGTCAATTGAGTACATCATTCCGGACCGTCAGTACGAGAGGGTTATACGATCATTCTGTCGTCCTGATGAGCCCGCCTAGCGCAACCGTACGTCTAGCATAACTGTGACACGCGATTCTTTGTCGCGCGACAAATACTACCTGTCACTTTCCTTTGTGTCACTGTCAGCGTGCGAGCTATACATGAGAAGGCCTGCTGTGCTCATTGATATCATGATATTGATATATCTGGTTCATGTGCTAGGCTCATTGGCGTATCTAAGATTATTTTTCAGACGGGGCCTGGTTTGAGGCCTAGCCATGGCCTTTGAGATGAAGCCATGAATTTCTATGGGTATTCCAAAATCCTGGGGTGGGCACTAGCCCATATTGGAGAGGGCACTAGACCATATTGGGGAGGGCACTAGACCATACTGGGGAGGGCACTAGACCATATTGGGGAGGGCACTAGACCATACTGGGCAGGGCACTACACCATACTGCGGAGGGCACTACACCATATTGGGTTTCAAGGCGTCACAGTCATGCTAGAGGTGCTGATGGCCTGAACCGACGCCAGACTAAGCGCATAACCGCTGTCTAAAACCTATTTCAAAACCAAGTCTTCAAACAAACTAAAAAGAGAGTTTTGAATGATTTCATCTCTACACGAGGGGTCTATAAATTGAGAAAAACAAACACAATAAAATCAAACCACCAAAACAGTGCCCAAGCAGGAATGAGCATCACTTACTCAATCTGACTTTGTACTATACAGTCGTGACTTTATTTCCAAATCCATTTTTGACACCATTATAACTTGTAAAACCCTAGAAATAAACAATTGGTCAATGGTTAACCTTTTGACCGCCACAGTCGTATCGCGACATTGGATTATGCCACTCACGCCCACGTCGTCTAGTGTTATTCAAATTCATAGTCAAAAACTTGTAATTGAAACCAGTGTTTTTCAATCAGTGTTGATTTTGGAGAACTTTATTTTTTGCTATGGCGTCAGTGGCACAGCTTGGCGTTCAAAAGGTTAAGAGTAGGGTGTTAAATAGTGATATCAATGGAACTCATTTCCTATACAAAGATTATCTTAGGTATTTCACACTGACTACACAACCTGTGGACGTATACAGGAATAGTTAACATTAAAGATACTGTGTGAAATTGTTCACCTATAAAACAAAAAGCAAATTTTTATTACTTTCGTGAGTGATCCACTTCCTAGACAATACAAGAAAGCCGAATATATTTAAAATATTTTAGTTACCTACTTGTGTTCTTTAATTCGAAATTGGTCTTGATTTTATTTATAACATTAGAAGCTTACTCAAATACGTTAGGGTCGATTTACAAAGAAGTATGTATATTTACGTCACCCTGGGCCGTAAGCGTGATTTTCTGCACGGCGGAGAAAATGTCACTTCCTGGCCAAGGCAAGACGTAAAACTTTAGTCAAACCACGGGTGGTAGTTCGTAAAGCCCCAGATCGCATATCTATGTCGCACCTACGATCTGGGACTTTCACGAATTCACCGCCCTAGGTATGTAATGCAGTCAACCAATTTGATTCCTAGGCCATTTCGTACCTTGTCACAGTGAACACCAATATGAAAGCTGCTTGAGATCTCATATCATTGTAATTGTGACAAGGTTCTATATATAGCCTAGAAATCAAATAGGTTGACTGTACCATTACGATATCAAGCATGAGTTTACGAGGGCTGGCATAAGATGACACTCACGTAAGTATCATAGACATTGCGTAGCATCTTAGATATGCCTTGCAGCCCGGCCACGACCGGCCATATATAAAGCACGGTACGAGCCGCCGCGCGCGGTTGCCGCTCCATTTGTTCCTGCCACGCGCCGTCTCCCTCGCCGCTAACGGACATGCCGCCGAAGTCGTAGGCAAGCGGCAGCGGCTAGCGGCGGCCATAGGTGGGAGCGAAAGCCCCGAGCGCGCCAAGGCCGAATTATGTCTGGCCGTTAGATATGATATGATATGTTTTAATAACATATTTTTATAAGAATGCGTACCTCATCGTGCTTCTCCTCGGTGCGGTCGTCGTCGTCGTCGCTGTCGTCGTCGGCCGACGAGTCGCCGCCCGACCCGGCGTTGTCCGACACCGGTTTCACTGGAGAACACGACTTGATCAGTTGTATTATAGTAAACATTTAGAATAAACGACCAAGGGTGGTGAATATCACACGGCACTAAAAACACGGTTTAATTTACAAAAAAAATATATATATATATATATATATATATATATATATATATATATATATATATATATATTTTGAAAAATTTAAATGTCTCATTATTTTTAATGTGGACACACCAGAATTTATTTTGTATTGAACCATTGATACAAAGATCAAAGCAAAAAAGTATTTTTTCACGACACTGCTCGAAAATGTGGTTATAGAATACCTGAATCCAGTACACAAAACAGCTCTTATATGTTCATTTGTAAACTGTATATCTATGTTAGCTCCCAACACGACAACAATGTAGCACCTTAGGGTCACAGTTCGTATCTACACATGAATTTCATAGTAAGATACGACTTTTTAGAAAATATTTCGGAGTTATTTTCTCGGCCGGCTCAAACGACAATTTAACCAATCAAAGCTTAATCATCTGCTGCATGTCAAATTAAATTGACCAATGAGAATGCGTCATTTATGCGGTGTATTTTTCTCTTAAACTTATAAATACCCGCAAAGGAGTTTATTTTCTTAAGTAAGATAATACTCCTCAGGTTTACTTTTTAAAACGTTTTCGTTAAAAAGGTTTTACCCCGAAAATCATGAACATTTATATTTTAAAATTAGTAATGGGGCGTAAAATAATTTCCTAATTTCTGCAATTACTTATTTTTCAACAAATTAACAGTTTTCAACAAATAAACACATAAAATTATATAATTATATATTGAGTTCATAATATTTTTTTAATTCGGCTTAAAAGCCATGACTCCATTACGATGCGCGCATGCGCTACAAGGCAGCCGCCATATTTTAAAAAAGCAAATGTATTGTTTAGTAAATATTAAATATTGGTTTTGTGATGTGCTTATTTTAATAATGTTCTCATTGACTCGCGAAATAAATAATAATAGGAACGTATATTAATATTGACGCCTAACGTTACAATGATCTTTCAGTGTAGAATGTATAGTTGAGTTGTTTAGCTGAGTGTAACCAAGTGTAACCTAGACTAAATGTTTAAATTTTGTTGAAAGTGAGGTAAGTTTTAATATTTTTGTTATTTCTCAATAGATGGGTTTAAAATCGTCGTTGCGTCGTTTGAATCCGGGAGCGCAATCAGCTTTACGTATAAAATAGCCCTAATTTTTACAAAAATGAGGCTGCAACAAGGCGCCTAGTTTACATAGTAGTATATAAAATACTCGTATTTTAATGTATTTCCTCGCAGTAGTTGTGAAAAGCACTCTGTTCAGTCTCGGCTGGAAGTACAATAGATGAACTCGTATTATCGAAGGCCTCCCTTGCGGGTCGGCCTTCGAAATTTACTCGTTCATCTATTGCTTACTTTACAGCCTCTACAACAATGTACTATTGTAGTACAGTACTTTTATCTCACGAGCGCGGGTGAGCCATGTTTGTGTGAGTAATGTACATGCACATTGGCTCTGTGTGAGTGAGCCGGAACTGTTCGCTCCCGAGCTCACCCACACAGAGCCAATGTGCATGTACATCTACTCACACAAACATGGCTCACCCGCGCTCGTGAGATAAAAGTACTATAAAAGTAAAACTGACCTGGCGTTGGCAGCGGCTGGTTGGGCTGGTTGGGCCTGGCGCGCTCGCGCGTCAGCTCGTCGTAGCACTGCAGGCACACGCGGAGCGGCTTCTCGCTCTGGCCGCGGAGCACGTAGCGCTTGGACGAGCACGGCCCGCACACCACCGAACCGCATTTGCGACAGTGGTGCTGTAACAAACGCGTTCTTTATATAGTATTTTATGCAACCGTTGTATAAGAGGGGGCAAAAAACGCGAGTGGCATGGGTTACGATGTGAGCGCAGCGAACATCGTAAGAAAGATGCCACGAGCGTTTTTTGACCTACTTATAGGTACAACGTTGCATACAATACTTTTTCTACGACTCGTCATTTCATAAATAAAATGCAAATAAACAACAAAGAAAATAATTACATGTTCCCGCTCGAAATCAACAAAAAAAAAAAAAAAATTGTCTCTGATAAACTTTTTTTTTATTGACGTCCATGTGTCAAAAAAATATGAACTTATACATGAAGGTATACGTTCACTATACTAAACATCTGTCAAAAAATATGAACTTATACATAAAGGTATACGTTCACTATACTAAACATCCATGCACTGAAGATAAAACTTTTTTCAAGTTGGCAGCAATGCCTTAAGTTTTTTTTTAATTGCAAATTGTGTGAATGCAGCTGTTTATCTTGCAATCTGTGGTACTAAGTGATGCTTTTTTGGCGACATTATAACATCGTTTAGCAGTGTTTTTGTGGGCAGTAGAGTATAGACTTTTACAGACTTTCATAATTTATGTCTTTATATTAGAGTTAGTAACTATATAAATGACAGAAAAAAGTACTGGAGTAGAAAAATATACTAGTCGCACCCTGCGGTTTATCAGATTAAAAGTAAAACTTTTAAAAAGTGGGATTCTTTGCCGCCACTTGCGTTTCCTCCTTCTTACAATATGGGATCCTTCAAACGCGTGAAGAAGCATCTCTCGGGCCTGCATGGCAGTGTCAATTGACAGGGCACTGTTGGTGTCTTGTCAGTTGCCACTGCGACTTGGGCTCCCCTTTTTCTTACAATCAGGCGAAGTGGAGCTACTATGTTGAGCCAGTATAAATAAAGCCTGTGTTAATCCAGGGTGTCAGGGTGTCTCCCTCCATACCGAATTTTATAGGGCAAAGTACCCTTATCCCTCTCATCATCATCACATCAGCCGATAGACAGGGCAGGGACTGCCTACTGAGTCGGCGGTCCCGGGTTCGAATCCCGGCCGGGGCAAATATTTGTGCAAAATATTTGTTCTTGGGTCATGGATGTTATCTATATATGTATTTATATATTATGTATATCGTCGTCTAGTACCCATAGTACAAGCTTTGCTTAGTTTGGGACTAGGTCGATTTGTGTATGATTGTCCCTTAATATTTATTTATTTTAATATTTATAGACGTCCACTGCTGGACAAAGGCCTCCCCCAAAGTTCTCCACAACGATCGATCTTGCGCCGCCCTCATCCAATTCCTACCCGCGATCTTAACCAGGTCGTCGGTCCTCCTTCTTGGAGGCCTTCCAACGCTGCGTCTTCTGGTCCGCGGTCGCCACTCAAGAACCTTTCTGACCCAACGGCCATCGATTCTACGAGCAATGTGCCCCGCCCACTGCCACTTAAGTTTGGCGACTGTCTGAGCTATATCTACAACCTTGGTTCTCTTGCGTATCCCATCATTTCGCGGATGCGGATGGTGACGTCTCACGAAGGCCCTCTGTACCACTGGGGTACCATAAGACGGCAACAACAACATAGTATCTGCTGCCTGCTTGGCGTTTGGGACAGTTTTCCGCCAACTAGCTGCGTTCAAAAGGTCAAGAACACTCAGATAAGTGTGAGGACTTACTCTCCTGTTGAGGACAGTGAACTGTGTCTTCTTGCAGTGCATACAGATGGAGGCCTCATTGTCTGGCACCCACACCGCCGCGTGTTCGGACGGCGGCTGCTTTCCACCTGTCAAGGAATATCACACTACATTATGTCCGTATCTATAAACTTGAGTTCGGTATCATATTTGCCTGTCCACATAACCGATCAGGGTGCGTCATTGTGACGCCTGAAAGAAGTGCATTTAAATCTGAGAAAGGTGAATGGTCCATTTTTAACATCTCCGCTCCGCGTCTGTATACAGGTAAGAATCAGCTGGGCTAACGTAACTGCGTTCTACATCTAGAACTGGATCCTTCTCTTTCTGACAAGTAGATAATTTCGGGTAGTAGTATAAGTGTTGAACTATCTGGTCATAGATTTGACTCACCGATTAACTAGCAGCTTTTGCACATTACGGTAAAACGGCTGGTCAGATTTTTAACCACTTTTTGTAGACTCAAAAGAGGTTAGGCTACAAGAAATAGTTTTTGCAATTATATTTGAGGAAAGAAGCGCTGAGGGTTCCGTACAAATACTTACTTATCCCATCTTAACTGGGTGGGTTAAGTTATGTTTGCACCTATATGGCACCGGATACAACTGAGGTGCAAAGTGAACGCAACCGATCGCGTTTGTTGTATGGGAGTATATTTATTTATTTTATTCTCTTAGTAGTATACTTTAGTATTTGTTGTTATAGCGGCAACAGAAATATATCATCTGTGAAAATTTCAACTGTCGAGCTATCACAGTTCATGAGATACAGTCTGGTGACAGACAGACAGACGGACAGTGGACTCTTAGAAATAAGGTCCCGTTTTTTACCATTTGTGTACGGAACCCTAAAAATACAACCGAATGTCGTCCTCCCACTTAAAGCCGGTAGGAAAGGGTATTTTTTTTTTCACAGAAACATTGCATGGACTAATCGTACTTACTTTTTCTGAGCAGGTCTTCTATGCATTTCTCTATGTGCGCCATCCACTCCTCCTTTTCCGTGGCGGTGGCCGCGTACACTGCGAACGACTTGGACGCAGTGCGGATCAGCCAGCCGTTACGGTATTCTGTACAGATTATTTTATATAAATATGAACAGTAATTAAAACTTATTGAACCGGGTCTATCGCGATATTTTGATCTACCGGCATTGCATGACGTTTTAACACGGTTTCACGTGCCGTGGTCTCAGACGTACTGATGAAACAGCGAGTTGTTACTGGAGATGTCGGCCAAATGTACACATTTCGTCGGGTAGTGATACATTTGGCCGACATCTCCATTAACAACTCGCTGCTATTTTTTTTTATTTTCTATAGACCTCGAGACTGATTCGGATTTGCGTAATTTTTCAAGTTTTCAACCAATTTAATCTCTCATGTACCCCAGACAGTTATTAATTATAGAAATTGTGGTTATTAAGCTATTCAAAAGCAAATTTTACACTATTGTTTATATATGAGTCAGGAAATGACACCAGTTAATACTTCCGATTGGCAATAATCGAAAACAAAATATATTAAAATTAAATGACGATGGTTTTTAGCATTATACGCCTCATAGTACACCCTCAATTTTTTTACCATGAGGCACACGTCTTCAAACGTTTTCAATATTTATTTATTATTTAGAAAACATACATCACTTACAGATTAGTTCAATATGGAAATACCCTATTGCATCAATGAGCCCGTGGCTTGTGCGACTTGGTAAAAGATGTCAAGAGACCTGTCAGTAACATTAGAAGTTAGGTTGTGCGGAAGAAATGCTGCATGTTGTTTACATCTGCATGTTGTGTAAGAGTATTGTGTAAGAGAGTTGTGTACTTATGTATTTGAGGTGAGCAATAAAGATATCTAATTTGTATTGTAAAGGTATTGGAGCTAAGTCTAATGTTTCATAAAATGTGCTTTTTTGGGTACGCGATATTTTAAGAATGATCGTTGAATCATATTAAATTCACTACGAAATTACTCCCCCCCATCAATAACAATGTTGACTTAATAATACGAACAAAGATTTTGGCAGGGTAAAACGTACCTTACATGTTGAACTTAAGTTGCATTTTATGACACCAAATGTGTAAGGTCAATAAGATACGAAGTATCGATATCATTATTTGTTTGGTCACGTTGGTAGATATCCGTAAATCGACGATAAAAAAGTAAATTAAATTCTGACTGAGCGAGCGAATGAGCTCCTATTCAGCTTGGGCCAAAATTGTTTCTTATGTTAGGATTGTTAGGATACTTTGTTTTGATGTCTTGATTCTCAAGAAATTTTGCAATTAGGATTGATAAGTATATAGAATTCTTTCGTCAAATTCATTTTTTCGCAATTTTTCAATTCTTTTTATATTTTTGTAGTGAGTAGGTACTTGCCAAATTATGTATGTTTAAGTGTTACATATTTTGTAGTTAGCAAATTTGATTAGGTAACCTACATAATTAGATTACAGCCCCAGATTTAAGCCTTATTATATGACCTAAGCATTAACTGGCTGCTTCCTTGATAGAAGTCATAGGAGTGTTGTGAATAAGTTTGGTGTCTAAATTAAGTTAAGTATAAAGGTGGACCGGGTGGACTAAACTATACACATATTTGGCATATTTAGTATGTGCATCTTTTGACATTTAAGTTTGCCATTTTGTACAAATGAAGTCACAGTTGACTATACACACATAGATCTTAACATGTTGTACTAAGGTGTATATTAGTTTATAAATGTACAATTATCAGTGTCATTAGTAATGACTTTTTATTAGTGCAATAAAGTTGAAAAAAATAAATCTACCCTATATGTATTTGTATATGGGAGCACAGACCATTCTTGCGAATGGCATGAGTGTGTAGATTTGTATGATGTTGAGATATTAAAAAAACAATTACATGAAATAGATTATGAGATGATCATTAATTGATCCCTTAGATCCAAACTAATTTATGAACACCCCTGTTAGTCTAAATTTCTCTGTTATTCCAAGCTACTCGGGTGTAAATCCTGGACTGGAAATAAGATTAAAATCTATGAACATTTTGTTGTTATGGCACAGAAAAGATTCAGATAATAATACAATGTCTTTGTTTACATATTAGTAAAACAGCTTAGATTCCTTGCAACACTTTAGCATGAAAAGAGGTAAATTTATACATTGGACAGGCATTGTGACATCAGAGACAAGCATAATGTGATTACAGTACATTGATAATAATAAATATTCCCCGTGATTCATAACAGTGAGTCACACTTCCTAACTCATATTGAATAAGTTTTATGCTTATTGGTGCCACACTTACAGTAAGATTTCAGAGAAAGTTGTAAAAATGCTTATGCATTAGTATATTTTTAGACATTTTAACTTCTTTTCAGCAAAAGCTAGCAATCTGTTTGACATGCTGACTTAAACTGATTCATAATAAATACATTTTAATTATTAAACTGTTTTGCAGAAACATTTGTCATTGATATGTATTATTTACATAAGTAAATATCCTATGGGAACACTAAGTTTTTTTTGCGATCAAAAGTAGCATATATGTACATTGGTTCAGCCCTTTGAGTGTAAAGAACTAACAAGCTTACACACACAAGCTTTCACCTTTATACACATATGCCTACAATGCTCAGTAGGGAGATACCGCGGTAGTTGTTGCAGTCACCGCGGTCGCCTTTCCCTTTGTACAACGTGACGATGTTAGCGTCACGCATATCCTGAGGCACACCTCCTGCTTGCCAGCATTTGCACAGCAGATTGTACAAAATTGGTCGCACGCATTCGAGTTTTATTATCTCGGCTTGGGTGCCATCACCGCCGGGACTCTTTCCGCGCTTAAGCCGATTGACAGCCTTGGTGAACTCCTCTATAGACGGTAGATCATCTAGCTCGGTCATTTGTTCCAGTCTAGGCATGCCCTGCACAGCCTCCGGGTGTATGTCAACAGGACTCGAGTAGAGGTCGGTGTAATGCTCGACCCAACGGTCGAGTTGTCGTTTACTATCTAAAATGATAGTACCATTCGCGTCCTTAAGAGGGGCGGTCTTCTTAACCACAGGTCCGAGGACCCGTTTGATGTCTTCTTGTAGGCAAGCTTTTCGGTCTAGTCGTGTTGTCAAGACTACAAAAGCTTGCAGGACGTATTTATCCTGAGTCACAATGTGGCTTCCGCTCTGAGCGTTCCACAGTAGACATGATTTTCACACTTCGCCAAATACAGGAGAAGTGTCGTGAACAAAATACCCCCTTAGTTGTGGCTTTCGTGGACCTTAATAAGGCCTTCGATACGGTTAGCCGAAAGGGTTTGTACACAGCGCTCGAGAGCATTGGGTGTCCATCAAAATTTCTGCACCTCGTGGCATCTTTCCACGGTAACACGAAGGGCACGGTAGTCTTTAATGGCAAACCATCAGAGCCTTTCCTTGTGTCCAGAGGAGTGCGACAGGGCTGTGTCTTGGCGCCTACCCTGTTTGGTATATACTTTTCCCTTATATTACGTACAGCTTTCCGCGATAACTAACAGGGTATCCATCTGCACACGAGGACCGACGGAAAGATGTTTAACATCTCTCTCCTCAAATCTAAAAGAAACCGTCAGGATCTTTTCGTCGACAACCTTTTATATGCCGATGATGCAGCCTTTGTCGCTCACTCGGAACAAGAGCTCCAGTCAATGGTGAGTCAATTCTCCCAGGCATGTTCCCTGTTTGCCATGTCTATAAACGCCAAAAAGACCGTTGTGCTAGCACAAAATAGCTCTGTGGCCCCAATGATCTCGCTCAATGGCACGCTGTTAGAAGTAGTGGACAGGTTTTGCTACCTAGGGTCGACCGTAACGAACAACCTCACGCTCGATGCAGAGGTCGACATACGTATCGGAAAAGCGGCCGCCATGTTCGGGAAGCTTAGTATAAGAGTATGGCAAAACAAACATCTCACGACAAATACCAAAATGCTAATTTTTCAGGCGTCCATTCTAAGCATACTCTTGTACGGAGCTGAAACCTGGACAACGTATGCAAAACGGCGTTTAAACTCTTTTTACATGCGTTGCCTTCGTAAGATCTTGGGCATATCGTGGCAAGACAGGGTAACAAACGAAAGGGTTCTAGAAATTTCACAGCTGCCTAGTTTGACCGCGTTTCTCAAACAGAGACGTCTGCGTTGGCTAGGGCATGTGTACAGGATGGAACCTTCTCGTCTTCCTCGTAGTGTTCTTCTTGGCGTGGTGGCGAATGCAAGAAGAAACGTTGGCAGACCATTGCTTCGCTTTAAAGATTGCGCAAAGAGGGACAAGGCCGCCTTCCATATTGACCACCGGAAATGGGAAAAGCTTGCGGAGAATCGGACGGAGTGGCGCAAATGCGTTGTTGAAGGTCGCAAGTTATGCGATGAGACCTGGTTCGCGGCACTCGCTGACAAAAGACAAAGACGTCGACAAGGCGACGCAGTACCACCCGTCGCACACTTCTCTTGTCAGGCCTGCGGTAAAATGTGTTGATCTCGTATCGGTTTAGTTAGCCACCAGAAACGGTGTATCCCAAACACTACACCATAATTCGTCTGCAATAGACGCAAGGGCCTATATGTATGTATACACATATAGTAGTATTAAATAAACAAAATTATTAGAAATTACACCAGGTGCATAAGATTACTGAATCAGTTAATTTATTACAACTAGATAGCAGATCATTTTTAGACTGATTGTAAATCATTGTTGGAGGAGCATATCTTGTGTTTCATATTTTATTTGTTATGCAGAAAGTGATCAGCATAATTTTTTTTAAATGACTTAAGACTCAATAAATTAATGAGTTTATTCACTTTTTGCATTTCTAAAAAAAGTGACTATCTGCATAATAATGTTAAATTTCCATACTGATTATACACAAATACTGACCTGTAGAACATTTTTTGACTTATCTGGACTTTATTTGTAAGCCCAGCGCTTGTTAGCAGAGGAAGTGAAAAATTATATCAAAACTTACGTCCTTCATCCTTCAAAGCCTCCAGTTTCACCTCTTCTAATGGAATGACATGTTGCTTGTTACATTTCTTCTTGTTTATAACAATGTTGCCGTACACCAAGATGTCATTGAAAAGGAAGAACTGTCTAGCTTTTGGTTTCTTCCTGCACATTTTGGTCAAGACACCCTCTCCCACAAGGACTCTGCCTTGTTCCGCCAAGGGCTGAAAGACAATACATATTTCAAGTATAGACTCGTGGAAGTTCCAGCTAGTCTCATGATAACAAGCGAATTACGTTTTTTATGGTATTTATTTACAGATGTAACTGCAATATGATAAACGCGCGATATCTCCTACAGGCAAAAATGCCTGTTGTACCATGGACTTATCTTGCGAAGTTTGTCGGCTGATAACTAGAGTAGGTAGTAAAGCAAACTTCGAAAGTTCTTTCACAGTTTTCAAGCTGATCCGATAAATCCAAAATGGCTCACCTGCCCTGAACTGCCGAAGCAGTTTTCCACCATAGCAATTCTTCTTGCATTTGCCTCACTATTTACTGAAAAAACAAGTACGATCTAAGTACAGTAATTGCGGTATAAAATCAAAGTTTGACGTCAAACTAAGAGAACATACAATGACAGTAACCAACTTGATACAAACACCAAAAGTTATTTTGCACACTTTCTTAAATAGTACGAAGTAGCTTTATAGTTGATGTGAAAGTATATTACGTACCTAAGCGATCCACCATTATTAAATTTTATTTTGAGTTTTTGATCCCGTCAAGAAAATGTGTCATTCATTCAAGCAAAATGTATAGAATGTTTCCATATCAAATAAATATTGTTGACGACATTGGTTCCTGTCAAACAGTCGGATTTTATCATGGATTTTATCAAGGATTTTATCATAAAAACACAAATAAACTGTGTAAAAACAAAAAATATAGCAATATTTTAATAAATACTATAGTTATAAATTATTGTACTAAGTGCTTTACAATCACGTGAAATTGTCAGGAAAATGCCAGACAATTTCACGTGAGTGTAAACCACTTAATACAGTAATTAAATATGTTCGCGAAAGTTTTAATAAGTCATAAATTATTTAGATTTAATTTATTCTAGAAAATTTAAATACAAAGTACTATTTTGGCGGTTTTTCGCAACACTTTGTTGTTTTATCGGTTTTTAGCAGTTCATAGACATTTTACGATTACCATAGACTAGACATTAATTAATAGACAAGTGGTGATCATGTGAGAACGTCCATTTTTTTTGACACTAGCTGACAGGTACTGGTCGATAAATCCCGTATATTTGTTCGTAAAATCTAAATAAACGAGCAAAATGGGTTTCACTATCTGCGGTCCTAAACTATCCCTATGTGGGCTTGTGTTGAGTGTATGGGGAATCATCCAATTGGTATGTATAACTTCTCAATGATGGTATTTTGTCATATCAAAATCTGGTGGCAATGATCTCAAACAAATCTTGAACTTTCCAGACTCTGATGGGCGTTTTCTATTATATCAGAGCAGTGGCTTTGCTAGAGGATCTTCCTCTTGGCGAGGGACACCACAGCATCGAACATTTCATCACTGAAGTAGAAACTGGATATGATCAGGTAAGGCCGTAATCATTGGTACAATATGAATCATTATTGTGGCACTCGCGTTGAGATTAAATAGTATTTGATACATCCATGTGTATTGAGACAAGAGCTTCTCCTAAAAACAAATACTTCATCATCTTGTGACACCTTATCCTTGATTGATTGTAAATCCTTGAAGTATACTATGTCCACATTAGTGATGTTTTCAGTCTTGACACCAATAACCTGTCGTTATATGGAACAAGTCTCAAGTAAGCCTGGACATCTGACAAGTTAGTGAATACAGTAAATGAACTATCAAATCTTAATCATGTGACTATGGTCATCTGATCACTGCTAACATGAATATATTTATTATGGTGGTTAATTAGTTATCATAAACTCACAAACAAACTTCAAAGTGTTTCCTGTTACAAAATATCTATTGTATATGTTTTCAATTGCTATTGAAATTGTTATTTCTATAAATTGTTTTTTTACATGATATAAATCTTTATAATCAACATAGTTATTTTAGAAAAAACTGCTGTGATAGACAGACATATTAAAATACATTAATGGGGTTACTCGCGTCATAGAAGTCGAATATTGCTCGATATGTTTCAAATCGGTATGCAATTTATTTTTCTAATACATTTGCAGTTTAAAAACGTAAAAAAAAAAAAATTGTGCCGTTTCAAATTTGACTCGTCAGGCATACTGGTCACAGACCCACTAGTAATATTATTAGGAAGTAACAAATCTTTACAATTTCCAGAATGCATACAACTGCTGGATTGCTGCCCTGCTCTACGTCATAACACTGGTGATCTCTGGTCACCAATTCTGGATGAACAACCGTTCCTCAGTTAGCATGTAAAACATTATTGGTATGAAAGTGGTAGAGTTGTTTTTGTAGTTCACTGTTGGTGGTTCACATACTACAACAGTGAGCTCTAGAAACATAATGTTGCAAAGTTTTTAGCAACTCCATTCCATTTATATTGTACTGAATGAGTACTTGAGTCTTGTAAAACAGAGTCAAAATGTTGTAGAACAGTTGTTCTCAACCGGGCCACTTTTGAGTCTGTGATGTTCTACTCAAATTCTCCTCTGGCGGACTTCGGAGATGTATCACCCGCGAATTTGAAATATTTTAACTCCTGTCGACCACTGGTTGGGAACCACTGTTGTAGAAAATAACTCATTTTGAATTGTTTCGTTAATCATTAAAACTCAAGATGTGGTTGAGCATTTTCCTTACCACCAAATTTATTTCTCAGAGACATGTTGTCATGTATCTGAATAACCTGTAAGTAGAAATGTGCTTTCACTATTTAATAGATGATGTTTTGGTATATTATGATGTTTCAAGTTTGATTTGGTTTCCACAAAGTAATTTATTTATAACAAATTTTTAAGCAGTATCAATCCACTATTCCAAATCTTTGAAATCAAAATGTCGCAAAACATGTATGGAATTTTATATAATAAGTATTAACTGTCATTGCTGTTAAATTGTACATAATATTATTCACTGTACATTATAAAAGGCTTAGATTTTCGTGAAATAAAGTTATTAATGTTATAGATAGCTTGTTAATTTTTATTCATCATGCCGATTCTGGATATCTCAGTCACCTTTTGAACGCCCAGATTGTAGATGGAAAAGTGTCCCAGGTGTTAAACAATAAGCTTAATGCAAAACACATGAATACATCACATCACATCAATAAGCGGTCATCAAAAGGGGTGTAGAACCGATGTGAACCCGTTCACAAGGATCTGCTTCATCAAGGTGGGAAGGAAGAAGCTGACCTGCCGAAATTAGTGCGGTACCACACGGACTGGGCCAAAACATCTACTGTGTCCCACTGTGCCAACGCTGCGATCGTATGTGTCCCGCCTACATTACGATGATTGAGCAGATCGTAGAGTATGTACGTGTTAAGACTGGAATTATCATTTATCCTGAGGGTCGTGAAGTTGCAGACTCGACACTGAATGAATTCAAATTAATGTTTAGGGTTCCAATTTCCGACTGACAAGGTAGCGACTCAGATGGGTCGGGCGTTATTTAAACTCACTACATAGTATAAAACAACGTCGCTTCCGTCTGTCTGTCCCTATGTATGCTTAGATCTTAAAAACTGCGCAACGGATTTTAATGCGTTTTTGTTTAAATAGATAGAGGGCGAAACCGGGGCTAATCGCTAGTTTTGAAATAAATTGATTGTACCTTTCCTATGGTAATCGCATCTTGGTGTTTATGCTGTAAAAAACTGTTATTTCGATTGGCCTAAGAACTATGTTCGGCAAAACTATACATTGTGAAAAAATCATAAATAAATATGGTCCTTTTCGTTAATATAGTATTTGGACAATCCGGTTGCGTTAACTTTGCACCTCATTTGTATTCAGCATATCAGGTGCAAACTTAACCCAGCCAGTTAAGATGGGATTAAGTATTTCTACGGACCCCGGTGCGCGAGTCAGACTTGCGCTTGGCCGGTTTTATTTTCCTTTTGAGGAACGAAACCCTAAAAACGCATTCAAATCGGACCATCCTATGAGCGTCCTATAAGATAAGCTACGGTGTACAGACATACACAGAGCACCCCTCTTTTTGTCGGGCGTTAAAAACTGTGCTGTTAAACTAAACTGGTTATTTTGCTGTCATCATTCACGCCTAAAAAATAAATATGACATTTCAGAAGTCATTAATCTAGGTCACACTGACACTTTTAGAAGACAAAAAGGAAAGTATTGCATTCAAAGTCGTCATTACAAAAGTATTTTCAAGATGCTTATGGAGTGTGGATGGGTTTGTCTGTGTCTGAGTGTGTGGGCTATTATCCAAATAGTAAGTATGATAAACTAAATTTCTGGATTTGTAACTTAGCTACTTAATAAAAAAAACAGAGGTTAGTGGCAAGTTGCCAGATGGCCGGGAAATCCGCGAAAGTCCCGGAATATGGCGTCTCTTCTCGTGTCCAGTAATTACACTTTTTGTGCCGGAATCTTCGAATACCAGCTTCTTTTCCACAAGTACGATAACTACACCTAAGTATGAGATCTTGAAAGCCAAGCAAGCATGGCGTATTCGCGACGAAAGGTGGAGGTGGATGGAGCGCGGGCTTCGGACAACGAACAACTCCTCTCCCCCCTCCACCCTTGCCGATCGTAATCGTGAATCGGCTAAGACATGCCTAGGCGAGAACAGCCGGAAATCCGGACATCGGAACAAACTTCTTTTTAGGCTGAGCTGAAACGGAGAAGCTTCGCTCACTCGGTCAATAAATGTCCCGTAATTGATAAGCGTGCATCTGGTAACCCTGCTTAAAGCTCGTCACAAAGTGCGATCCTGGGGCGTTACTCCGAAGAACGAAATTCGAAAATTTGGTTGTCAAACGGTTTAGCATTTGACAACGGAATTTTCTAATTTTGTTTTTCGGAGTAACGCCCACGCACACCGCACCTATCGACTGCCTGCTACCTTCACGAGGTCATCGTAGTCAAAGGCTAACCCACGCTGCTCTTTTCTATACATAATTGTTATATTATTATGAATTATTATCGTATTCTGCTATTATTTTTTCAGTCAATTATGGGCGTAATGTATAGGATGGAAGCGACGAGTATGGTCGAAGACGCTATGCCGAAGGATTTTGACGATGTGAACGATTTTTTAGAGAAAACTAAAGAAAACTTCAAAATAGTACGTATTAATTGAATATGGGTTCACGTGACTATCACGTAAAATAGCCTATTTCGCTTATTTTTTTATTATTATCTTCAATGTACAGGAATTTCATTTGTAGTTTATAATAAGTATAATATAAGTGTGTATGTATGTATGTATGTATGTAATGTATGTAAACTCTTTATTGTACATTAAAATATACATAGCGATTAAATTAAACTAATGATATGTGCAAAGGCGAACTTATCCCTGTAAGGGATTTCTTCCAGTTAACCTTTGAGCAAATGAGAGAGAACTGAGAAGAGCCAAGAAGATAGGCAAAACTATTAAAAATGCACAGACACTAAAGGCATACGCAAAAAAAAAACAAAATCTTAAATATACCTACATAAACTTACACATTATGATTATAAATATTATAATATAAAACCACTGATAAATATATGATAATAAAAATAATAGTGTGAATGCTAGCTAGAGGGGCTAGAAAATGTAGTATAGGGATAGGGGGCCATCACCTACCATGTTTCGGAGTTTTCGTTGCACAGTACAACATGCACGTTAGACGGTGGAATACTTATACATTAACATTAAAATGCACTTCATACTCTTAATCATAAGTAGGTACCTATATTAAATTCTTACTTACCTACTTACTCCGATGACTCTGTGACCCAAAATCTTGGCCTTCGATAAAAACGCCGCTTCTGGCGATTTAGCGCCGCCTCCAACCAGAAAGATCCAAATATACTTTGACAGGAGATCGAGAGGGATGGCACTATACGATTGTCGAATTTCGAACATCGGAGTAGCCCTTCAGTTACCGGCGTTCAACTCCGCCATATCCTCCTCCACTGTCCCTCCAGCATAACTGGGTCAATTTCCCAAGCAGTATTTTTTGATGGCAAGACTGAAAACGTAGGTGCAGAAAGGTTGAATAATAAAGTACCATTTTTTTTCGGAAACAGCCCGCCATTGTCTACCTCGGGCAACAGCTAAAATTAAAATATTAGTATATATAATAATTTAAAAATATATATTTAGACCGAATTTCTCATCAAGGTGGGTTGTCCCCAAGCCAGTTTTGTTTGTAAAATGCCGGGTAAGTCAAATACTATGCATGACAAAGAAAATCTGTTACCATTATTTTATTACCATATAAATAGGTAACGAAAAAAGCACAATACCCGTTTTATATCTCCTTTGTATACCCTTGAATAAGTGCATATACGTTTGTCCCGAGAAAACTTCTCATTACCGCCGACAATGTTTCAAAACGATTTATTTCCCAAATTTGATCAAGTATGCCCCCCGTCCCCCACGCACTTCAAAGAATTAGTCTAGCTGCGGCGCTCGACGAGGCCGGTTGTGTATAGTGGCAATACGTTGGCTTGTATAAACGTGACTATTTCATCGCGGTGGACTGGGGACAAAAAAAATGACATTCCGGAGTTTGTTATAGCTTCCTTATTTTTTAACTGCGTGGTTTGGAATTTATATATATCAGGTAAAGTATACTCGTGATTTCAAGAGTTGAATTAGTTTTAGAATATAGTGCTTACTTTTTTTTTAAGAAATAAAAATATGTCGTGTTTCTCATTCCACCATTCTCATTCCGGTGTTTCCGGTGTAGTAAAATGACTTTATACCCCACCAAAATGAGGAAAACACCGGAATGACATCAAAAGTAGCTTCACTTTTCATAGATATGGTTGAAATAATAATTTTTTTTTTATTTTGTTTTTAATGCCAGACTAAGATATATGTTTATATTATTATGTAATGGCAATATAATATATATTACGAATATAAAACGTAAAATTGCCTTCATAATATGCCACTTTTCTTTCATTTCGGTGTATGAAATTTCATTGCGGTGCACTTATTTTATCATCCTGGTGTACCTTTATCATTCCGTGGTGTGTTTCATATTCGATCTCGAATATCTCGAAAACTATTCAGATTTCAGGGTCCCTTTTACATATGTTTAATAATATAGTCTAAAGTATCTCTTCACATTTAAAAAACTCAAAAATAATCAAAAATAAAGAATCACACCGAAATGATACAAAAAATGCGTCTTGTTGAAATTGACCCAACTATAGGTACAACGGTAGCAAGTCGGCCAGTCTTTCTAGTTTCCAGCTCTTTCCCCTGAAATCATGTCCCGGTCCATAGATCATAGTTAAGATTATTCCAAATAATACGGTGAATAGAGACTAAAGTACTATGTGTGACCTTACAAACGGTCCGGTAGTTTCGAATTTTTTATATGTTGTATAGGATGGTTAGTCAGTGCTTAAAATGCAAAATGCACAATTCCCCCCCTCCTCCACTGTCCCTCCAGCATAACTATAGGTACAACGGTAGCAAGTCGGCCAGTCTTTCTAGTTTCCAGCTCTTTCCCCTGAAATCATGTCCCGGTCCATAGATCATAGTTAAGATTATTCCAAATAATACGGTGAATAGAGACTAAAGTACTATGTGTGACCTTACAAACGGTCCGGTAGTTTTGAATTTTTTATATGTTGTCTAGGATGGTTAGTCAGTGCTTAAAATGCAAAATGCACAATTCCCCCCCCTCCGCGCCCGCCGCCATATTGAAAAAACTGGTCATATCTTCCTTTAGGACCATTTTAGCTAGAAGAAAGCTTCAACAATGTTATAGAGAGTTAAATTTACTACAATCTCCATTTTATATTTTTTTCTAGGACAGGTAGTTACGGAGATATCCACATTTAAAAAAACGTAAAAAATCGCAATTTCCTACTGAAAAACAAGCTTCTGGATTATGTCTTCGGTTAGGAGCATTTTAGCTACAACAAAGCTTGGGCAATGTTGTAGAGAATTAAATTTACTATAATTTACAATTAAAATTTTGTTTCAAGGACGGTTAGTTACGGAGATATGCACATTTAAAAAACAGGAACTGTCGAATTTTCCGAAAATTTCTCAAAATTCTTGGTTTAGAACGCTGTCATTCAGTTACGGACTAGTCTAGGAGAAATTAAAACATGTAGAAAATATAATTGCTTATAAATCTCATGTCCATTTTTACATACATTTTCGGAAAATGTGACTTTATTTTTTACATATCTCCGTAATTATCTGTCCTAGAAACAAAATTTGAATGTAAATTATAGTAAATTTAATTCTCTACAAAATTTCCCAAGCAATGTTCTAGCTAAAATGCTCCTAAACGAAGATATAATCTAGAAGTTTGTTTTTGAGTTGAAAAATAGGAAGAGAGCGCCGGTTTTTTCAATATGGCGGCGGGCGCGGAGGGGGGGGAAATTGTGCATTTTGCATTTTAAACACTGACTAACCATCCTAGACAACATATCAAAAATTCAAAACTACCGGACCGTTTGTAAGGTCAAAATCCTTTATTCACTGAATTAAAATGTTCTAATTATTTTCAGTGTTCGCGAAACTGTTTCATTGCTGTCGTTATTTACGTTCTGATACTGCTGAGCTCGTTGGCGTGTATCGTCAAAGGCAGAAAAATTGAAAAGAAACGACAGCTGGCCCTGCTAGACGAGGATTTCGCCTGCACGGTGGAGGAGAAGGAGTTGACGGAGAAACAAAAGAAGAAAATTAAATAGAGATAATGTAGCATGAGGACAAGTTGCAGACTGAGTCGTTTGATCGTATGTCTACGAAACTCAACTTAATGATTAACGCGTTGGCTGCCCACCGTACTTCAACTCAAGTGTTGTTCCCAGGCCTTATGGAAAATTTGTGATCCTCCGGTTATGCTCACACAGCATCGTGTTAACCTACTGCAAAAAATCCTCAGAACAATACTTTAAAAAATGAGCATGGCCACACAGAGAAGATAACCGGCAATGCATATGACAGTCAACGTGTTAAATGCAATCGGTCCCGTACTTTAGCGATGATGATAAGATAAGGTAACAGGTAGACAGGCAAACACCTGCAAAAGTGTGTAGGTACTATGGAGGTACAAGGGCTGATACAGACGGGCAGTTCATATTATAACTGCAGCGCAGCTGTAAAATGGCAGTTAGAAGGCGGTTCTGATGCAGTTGACATGAATGTAACAATTTGCTGATATTGCAGTTACGCATCAGAACTAGACGTGTGCGCCGCGCCGATCGGCGTGAAATTGGCGTGGCCTTATGTACTTTATATTTATGCGCAACAAATACCTAATGTAACCCGTAAAGTAGGTACAATTTTTTTAAACTAAGCTCTTCCAACAATGGCATTGTGTCTAATACTTGTTGAATAGGTTTAAAATGGTTGATGATGAGAGTTCATAGTCCTTTTTTAAGAGAATACGTTCTTGTGGAGAGTCGGGCCGTTGTAAAATTCCAAAAAAGTTATGATCAGTTGATCACCATTATTCTGTTAGTGTATTTTGTAGTTTCGCATGTCCAAGGAAATAGAGTCAATAATCTATATTAACCTTCCAAGGTGGTTACAATCTGCTTTAACTACGAGCTCGCTATCTTAATTTTTGGTTAACCACTCAATGGTATTCAGTTCTTAAGTGGATGAGCTTAGCTCAGAAAATTTGTACTATACTTTATATAAGGTAGGTACAGGCCGCATTTCACGCCGCGGCGGCGTACATTGCGGCGTCGGTACAAAACCGTCGCGGCGCACACGTCTAATCAGAACTAACATCTTGCAACTGGGTTACAGTTTAAACTTTAAATGCTGTCCGTCAGCAGCGCAGCGGCCCTACGATGCGGTAGGTCGCTATGGCCGCGGAGCGTTTCAATATTAACACCACAAGATATATAAAATAACAAACAGGTAAGTACCTTATTTTAAATGGAAATAAGAAAATATAGTTGTATTTTGTCCATATTCCTCAAAAATACATGCATTTTTATAATATATATATTTGGTAAAGTGCTTGTGCGTAGGCGACGGGAAAGGGTGGTTGAAACGTTCTGCGGCTTTACCCAGGTCTTTCTTACTGTACGTGGGATTCTCTTGTTCCTAGACTTCATTCTACAAGCAGGACAGACAGGTTCAATTTTACTTTTGGATCAATAACGGATCGAAGTTATTTATATTACGCTACGCACGGGTGTAATGCTGATAAATTATGCATGTATTATACATATAAAACCGCATCAAAATCGGTTGCATAGTTTTAAAGATCTAAGCATACCTACATAGGGACAGTCACCAGGAAACGACTTTGTTTTATATTATGTAGTGATTAGAAGGGATAATAAAGTCTAATTAAGTTGATTTATATAGGTACTGTACGTCTTTAAAGCATTCAAAGTAGGTATTTATACTTAACTACGTAATTACCGATCAATTATTGATCAAGTAGTAAACTAATATCGGTACCGCTACACCTAATGTAGCTGTCTCATTTATAACTGTTCAATAAATATTTTATTATGTAATTTTTTTGTCGTTTTCTTATGGTTAATAATAATAACTGACAGTGAGTAATTATATTGAACACTACAGTTGAATTTTTATAACAAATACTTATTTAATTATTGTATTAAGCGGTTTACACGTGAGAGTCAGAATGGCGGGTGTACCATCACGGATTTGTAAAACAATTATGCCAAAAAAATGTACTCAAAATGTACTATTTTGTACCTACTTTAAAAAAAATTGTACCTCTCCGTACAAAAAGTTATTACAATGTTTAGGTAGCCCGCCATTCTGACTGTCAGGATGGCGGGTATATCGCAGTTTACCATGAAGCCCTTGATTATTGAGAAATGTTATTACTCTAAAAAAATATACCAAAATTGTACTCCAACATACAGTTAAAATATTTGCAATCCGATGTGTAGTTTGCGAATTATAAACATATTAAGTTTTGTTCGTAGTAAGTGAAGGGCGAAGGTGAGAACTGGGTAAGTCACAATTGCAAAATTTTACAGTACAGAAAATTGAGGTTCCTAATCCTTTGATGGCTGTATGCCTTAAGTAATAATGTAGCAAAAAAAACGGCGTATTGCGAGTCTGACTCGCGCACCGAGGGTTCCGTTCAAACACTTATCTTAACTGGCCGGGTTAAGTTTGCACTTAGTATGTATGGCGCCGGATACAAATGAGGTGCAAATTTAAGGCAACCGGGTCCTCCAAATATGATTTTCGAAAAGGACTAAATATATTAATTTATGCCCCGCCAAATCACGCACCTTATTCAACTAGTTCCAACACGTTACGGAATGAAGTGATACCACAGATATAATCTATTTTCCACTAAAAATAGTAGTGTTGCCATAATCATGTTGAAATTGACTAGGGTAAGATGGTCGACAGTGGGTTGCTGGTGCACAGTGGGTAACGCACACAACTACAAAACGCACAGTATTTTTATTACTTCACTACGCGCAAAAGATACCTCTGGTGAACACGTCACTACTAGCTCAGTGCCCGTGCGATTGCGCAAGAGGAACGTCTTGTCCACGCGTGTGAGAATCTCAGCGCCGCGGGTCTAACATTTACGTAAGTTGGAATTTAAAGTGTTTTTCCAAAATGAGTGCAAGTGTAATTGTGGTTATTAGTTTTATTGTTAAAGGGGTTCATAAGGTATTTTGAGGTTTACGTATATTTTCGCTGAAACTATCTATTCCTTTTTTAAATTTTTTTATTGTTTTTTTGGTGTGTGGGTTGACACTGGGTCAAGTGGGTCAAGGACACAATGGGTCATCTGACCCACTGTGTACTTAGTGTTTCAATACAATAAAACTTTAGTTTTTTTACAGAATGCCGAGAAAAAAGGCTACATGCAGAAAGGTAGGCAGTGTATCTGCTGAACAAATGGTAGAAGCCCTGATTAGTATTAAAAACCGGTCAAGTGCGAGTCGGACTCGCGCACCGAGGGTTCCGTACAAACACTTTCCATCCTTAAGTGGTTAAGTTAAGTTTGCACCTGGTATGTATAGCGCTCCATACAAATAAGGTGCAAAGTTAACGCAACCAATCCCGTTTGTTGTATGGGAGCCCCCTAAAATATTTATTTTATTTTATTTTTAGTATTTGTTGTTATAGCGGCAATAGAAATACATCATCTGTGAAAATTTCAACTATAGCTATCACCGTTTTTGAGATACAGCCTGGTGACAGACGGACGGACGGACAGCGAAGTCTCAGTAATAGGGTCCCGTTTTTACCCTTTGGGTACGGAACCCTAAAAACGGGACAAGTATTCGGCAAGCTTCAGCAAACAGTGAAATACCCTAATTTATGTTTTATTTTTTTTATTTAGTTTTATTAGAGCTACTGAATTAGCTAGTTCGACACTATTTTTGTATGGCTTTTACCGATCTTGCATATGGTCGGAACCGGTAATTTCTGGATTATTGATCTCGTTGGTGGAAGTTAGTTAGATTTTTAATATTTTTTGATTTTCTATTCTATTTAAAATTGGTAGATTGACGAAGTTTGTAAGTGTAGGTATGAGTGTTAATTTTGTTTAAGTTCCTACTGCTGATCTCGTTTGTCTGAAATAACAAACTCTTAAAAGATTTGTGATTAGTATTCTAGTATTGCTAGATTTTATATGACTGTTATTATATGATTGGTTCTAGTTTTTTATGACCGTAACAAACATAATAAAGGCGGAAAAAAAATTGTCTCGGATTTTTGTTTAACTTACTGATGAAAGTTTTGTTAATAAGTAACTAAACGTGACAAATAAAATAAAAGATGCTCGTATTTTATTGCTTTTACCCTTATCATGCTTATTAAATGTTCCTTGGTCCACTGTGAACTACTGGTATACCCATTGTTCACCCCCCCTAGTGCACAGTGGGTCAAATCCCATTTTTTAAAAGAAGCTTGTTCATGTCCAGATGGTTAGAAATCTAGGATTGTAAGCACAATATAACCAATCTTGAATAAATTGTTAAAGCAACAGTCCAAAAATATTTTGTATAACGCAATTATTTCAGCAGATAGGGCCATTGAAAAATGGAGTGATCCAGTGTTGACCAACTTACCCTACACTATTTCTTTTTTTAAGTAGCGTTTTGGGCAAAGTTCCCTGTGGAGGCAAAGTTGGCGTATTTCACGGTATAAAATTCGAATCATTCGAATTTCAATGCACTCTGTCTCTTTCATATCTATATGAAAAAGAGAGTAATAAAGACGCTATCGATTCGAAATTCGATTTTCGAATCCGACTTCGAATAACTTGAACATGTTCCGAATACGCGTTACACCAAAAAATAAATACCCGGAGAAGTACCTATTTATCCATACTAATATTATAAATGCGAAAGTGTGTATGTCTGTCAGCCTGTCTGTTATCTACCTCTTCACGCTTAAACCCCTGAACCGATTTAGATGAAATTTGGTATGGAGATAATAATAATAATAATAATAAAGTTAATAATAAAGTTAATAATAAAGTTTATGCATGGGCAAGCCGTATTCGTCGCTACAGAGAGCGTGTGGATCGATTCCAGCAGAATCGTCTTTTCCAAAGTGACCAAAGGAAGGTATACCGAAAGTGGGAGGGAGCCGACCAATGTGTGAGCGACGGGCAACTGCCGGATCCTACTGCCATGATTAATTTCTGGCGTAGTATCTGGTCGGTTCCAGTCGAGCACACCGAGGGCGAATGGATGAATGTTGTCAGACGTGAGTGTGAGCCGATCGAAGCCATGGGGGCTGTGATTATCAGCCCCGATGATGTAAGCTGTGCGACCCGTACGACCCAGAACTGGAAAAGTCCTGGGCCGGACGGGTTGCACAACTTTTGGATCAAGTGGTTTCGATCCTCACACGAACGTCTGGCAACACAATTTCAAGACGCCCTCGAGCTTGGTTCCCTGCCATCTTTCATGACTACTGGTGTTACCTTCCTGCTCCATAAGTCCGGTAGTACCACGGAAGCCAAAAACTATAGACCCATCACGTGCTTGCCCACTTTATACAAGCTCCTTACGTCCATTCTGAGAACTAAAATTAACACGCACATTGTTGCGAACAATGTTTTGGCCTTTTCTCAGAATGGGTGTAGGGTTGGGTCCCGTGGTACTAAGGAGCTCCTCCTCATTGACACGACCATTTGTCAACAAGTCCGGCGGAACAGGGGGTCTCTCTCGACCGCTTGGATTGACTATAAGAAGGCCTATGATTCGGTGCCTCATTCATGGCTGGAGAGGATCTTAGAGCTGTATAAAATTGATACAGCTCTGAGATCCCTCTTAGGCGCGTGCATGAGGCAGTGGACCACAGTCCTTCGTCAACCAGGTGGCGGGGATGGCCCCCCTGGCCCGCAGGACTTGATAAGGATTGAGAGAGGTATTTTCCAGGGTGACAGTTTGAGTCCTCTGTGGTTCTGCCTAGCCCTGAATCCGCTCAGCACTCTGCTGAAGGATTCAGGACTAGGTTGCCGGCTTCGAAGAGGAGGTGAGGTCATTTCTCATCTGCTGTACATGGATGATCTTAAGCTGTATGCACCAAAACGCCAGGATCTGGTGGAACTACTGGAAGTAACTGAAGCCTTCAGTAGCGCCATCAAAATGGAGTTTGGTGTAGACAAGTGTGCGGTCATGCATGTACAGCGGGGGAAAGTCGTAAATTCCGCGAACTTACAGCTTTCTGAGACAATGTCCCTCAGGTCTATCTCCGAAGTTGAAACCTACAAGTACCTTGGTATGTCACAGTCATTGGGTATTGCGGACGGAGACATTAGACAGGCGTTGAAGGAGCGTTTCTTTTGTCGTTTGACAAAAGTACTTAACAGTCTTTTGTCCGGTGGCAATAAGGCGCGCGCCTTCAACGCTTGGGTGATGCCTCTGCTCACTTACTCCTTTGGCATACTAAAGTGGACTCAGACTGAGCTGGACGCCCTGGATACGAGGGTCCGTCAGCTACTCACTACACACCGCATGAGGCACCCACGCTCGTCAGTTATGAGACTGTACATCCCGCGTAAGTGTGGAGGCCGTGGCTATTTAAACGCCAAGGACCTCCATAACCGCGAGGTGTGCAGTCTTAGGGAGTATTTCCTAAACAACGAGTGTGGGATTCATCGCGATGTAGTAGCAGTTGACAAAGGCCTCACCTCTCTCTCCTTAGCAAACGAGAACTGGCGCAGACCAAAGGTGCTTAGCACTGATGACCGCAGGGCTGTATGGAAGAGCAAGGAGCTACACGGGCGGTTCTGCAAGGCCCTTACAGGGCCCGATGTAGATCTGCTCGCGTCGGTGAACTGGCTGCGCTTCGGGGATCTCTTCGGGGAAACCGAAGGTTTTGTCTGTGCAATTGCGGACGAAGTAATGATGACGAACAATTACCGGAGATATATCCTGAAGGACGGTACGGTCGACATTTGTCGGGCATGCCGCCGTCCCGGCGAGTCACTCAGGCATATAATCTCCGGTTGTTCTCATCTTGCTAACGGCGAGTACTTGCATAGACATAACCAAGTAGCCAGGATCATTCACCAGCAACTTGCTCTTCGATACGGTCTTGTGGGGTCTGAGGTGCCGTACTATAAGTACGCACCGATGCCAGTTCTCGAGAATGGTCGTGCCACGCTCTATTGGGATCGATCTATCATCACGGACAGGACTATTGTAGCCAATAAGCCTGATATCGTGTTGGTAGATCGATCCAAGCGCCAGGCAGTGCTCGTCGACATCACCATCCCACATGACGAGAACCTCGTGAAAGCCGAGAAGGACAAACTCAGCAAGTACCTTGACTTGGCTCACGAGGTGACCGCCATGTGGGATGTTGACTCGACGATCATTGTCCCGATAGTCGTTTCGGCGAACGGTCTTATAGCGAAGAGTCTCGACAAACATCTTAAGAGACTCTCGCTAGATGGCTGGATCAAGGGTCAGATACAGAAGGCGGTACTCCTGGACACGGCGCGCATTGTCAGGAGGTTCCTCTCTCTGCAGCCCTAACCGCCGGTAGCCTGGGCCCTGCCCCGTTGCCGGCGGCACCCTAGGTTAGGTTTTTTTTATAATGTGTTTATATTTGTAATGTATTTTTTATATTTTACTTTTTATATAAATTTATTGTAAAAAATACCTATCCTAAGAAACAAGATTAAATGAGTGAATAATAATAATAATAATAACGTTTATTCAATGCAAAACCTTATCGCTAATGTTCATCCTCTGCCAAACCACAAGGCGGTTTATTGGCAGATAGTTTGAGACCCGGGAAAGGACATAGGATACTTTTCATCCCGAATAAATTTAGTGTTCCCGTGGGATGAGCGGGTAACACCGCGGGGCACAGCTAGTTACATATAAATCAAATAGATTATTGTTTAAATAAAATAAGATTTTTTAACTTTATACTGTAAATACCTCTCCAATAATTTATGACTATCAATTTATCATAGACGCAGTTTCGAAACGTTTTTTTAAAAGTTATCGAGTTCAAATTGTTATTTTCTTTTGCATCAATTTTGTTTAGTTTTTACGAGTATAAATATTTATTAAACTATAAACAAAATCTCGTATGAAATAAATAAACACGTAATGTATCTGTCCAACCTTCCCATATGGTGGTCGTGAGGGACTGGTACAGTGTTGGAAGGTTATTATTTCAATTTAATTATATTTTTATTTCATTTCAGCGGGTGTCTATTTTCTAATTAATAATGTCATTGAAATCAGCATATAGGTACTTATATGCAGCGGGACCTTAGGTCCTAAATAATCGAGTTGGTATATATTTCTACCTGTCGATTTATGTACTTTAAAATTTCTACCTTTGCAAAGGTATGTGTAATATGTTCTCGCTGTTGAGGTGAAAAGTTGTGTGTGCCACACGAGAGCAAAGTTTTTTGCATCTCGTGCACGCTACACTCAGGATTCTAAATTAGAATCACTCGCTACGCTCGTGATTCAAACATAGAATCCTTCGCTTGCTCGGGGCTCAAAATCAGCACTCGCAACAAAAAACAACTTTGCTCTCTTGTTGCACAAATAACAATTTTTAGTTAAGTAGTGTAAATATGACGTGATGAATTGATGATTATTATGAAATAAAACAGACGATGATCCTGTACCTATATTGTTTTTATTTAATATTAACAGCAGTGGAGGGTCATTCTTATTGTCAAATGTAACTTTATCCTTACCGGTCCTAAACATTATTGTGCATTATAAAGTTGTAGCTACGCATCATCATGCCGTCTGCATAGCTGAAATACATTAATATACGACAACAGCTGATGCCGTGAGGCCCGGTGCACGCGGTGTACGGCAGCCGCGCCGCGCCAGCGCCGATGCGAGACTAACTGGAAATATAGCTATTATTCGCCGAACAACATGTGCACCTTGAACGATATCGACTAGCTCCGCCCACATCGCTCCATCCCTGTCATCTGTACGCGCACTGTACGGGACAGAAGACTGATTCAACGAAGACATCGCGTGATGTGGCGCGGATTCCGTAGAAATCACCCGAGTGCCAGCATTTCTTAGTTTTAAGTAATAAATCAAAATTTGTGTATAAAAGGCTGTATATTTGTAAATAAAATTCATTCCGACTTTGCATCTCGACTTATCAATATATAGGGAAATTTGTGTATAAAAGGCTGTATATTTGTAAATAAAATTCATTCCGACTTTGCATCTCGACTTATCAATATATAGGGAGAATCTTGAATCAGTCTTCTGTCCCGTACAGTGCGCGTACAGATGACAGGGATGGAGCGATGTGGGCGGAGTTAGTCGATATCGTTCGAGGTGCACGTGTTGTTCGGCGAATAATAGCTATATTTCCAGTTAGTCTCGCATCGGCGCTGGCGCGGCGCGGCTGCCGTACACCGCGTGCACCGGGCCTCACGGCATCAGCTGTTGTCGTATATTAATGTATTTCAGCTATGCAGACGGCATGATGATGCGTAGCTACAAAGTTTTTAAAAGGTCCCTGAAGTTTAAACATAAAGTCGATAAAAGGCTTAAAACCTTAACAGTTATGGCCCGGTAAGGATAAATTAGAATTAAATACATACAGATGATAATGACTCTCCGAACGAATACCGAAACCCTTCAATCTCCCACATTAATTATCTCGCCCAAGAAATAGTAGTTTGTTTGTGGCTGTTGTGCTTACGAAAAAAGGTATAGATAGGCACGGCCCGTCTGAAAGAGATCACGATACGATTCAAGGTCAGCGCGCATAAAACATTGAGATGCTACTCGTAAGTACGATGCCTTCGTTTCTGCATTGACTTGCGTCCGCGCGTAACAGAATAAAGCGCCATCTATCGATCATGTGATGTTCTAGTTAGGCTATAGAACACGACAACACGCACATCATGTTCCCATTTCTTCATTAGATGGCGTGACCGGGACGCATAAATCGCAGTCTCACTACTACCATCTGTTGGATAATCGAGGGAAAGAAAATAGGTAGCCAGTTGAATAGCCAGAGTTAGGGTCGTTCCATTTCCTTGTACCGCTTCGTCCATCTGTACTAGTATAGTATTTTAGGGAGTGTATGGTCGATGGGTTGTCGAGCAGGGATTCTCCCTATATATTGATAAGTCGAGATGCAAAGTCGGAATGAATTTTATTTACAAATATACAGCCTTTTATACACAAATTTTGATTTATTACTTAAAACTAAGAAATGCTGGCACTCGGGTGATTTCTACGGAATCCGCGCCACATCACGCGATGTCTTCGTTGAATCAGTCTTCTGTCCCGTACAGTGCGCGTACAGATGACAGGGATGGAGCGATGTGGGCGGAGCTAGTCGATATCGTTCGAGGTGCACGTGTTGTTCGGCGAATAATAGCTATATTTCCAGTTAGTCTCGCATCGGCGCTGGCGCGGCGCGGCTGCCGTACACCGCGTGCACCGGGCCTCACGGCATCAGCTGTTGTCGTATATTAATGTAATTCAGCTATGCAGACGGCATGATGATGCGTAGCTACATGGCTCCCTTCTCAGCGGAAGCGTACGGGTAAAAGGATGTTGCGACGACTGCGTGTGACTCGTGATTGTTGTGCTGGTGTTGGTTGTGCTTGAGTTTCATGTGATCCTGATGCTTGCGGCGTAGTAGGACTCGTGACTTGTGTAGACGACGTATCGCTATTTCTTTCGTTATTAGTTTCGCGCGGAGCGGTCGTTGAACTCTGGTCGTAGTGGATAGCGATAGGTATTTGCGTTGTAGTTGTCTCGGCGTTCTCAGCTATGGTGTAGGCAGGTTTCAATCGGTCTATCGATATATTTGCTTGTCTTGATGGTAGATATGAGCGCCGCGCCGGCGCGCCGCCGTCGCCGCGGATTCGAGTCGGCGCGCCGCCGCCGTGTGAAATACGCGGCGCGCCGGCGCAACAAGTTGCGATTTGCTTTCTCGCTCGCACTCGTAACGTATCCCACCCGCGTCCGCGTTCGGTCGCACGATGGCTTCAATCGAGTCAAGTATTTTGCCGAGTGAACGCGTGTTGTTTTTTTTTTGAGCCGCGTCATAATATGAGTCTGACACGATGATGAGTTCTTAAAATGTGTTTAACGTACCTGGCGCCACCTAGCTTTTGAAATTGATTGTGTTGTGACTAAGAGATTGTGATTAAAAATTTTGTGATGTTAAAAAATATGCTTGTTAAGTCTTAATATTTAAATAAAACAATTTAAACGGATTATATCGCGTATATTAATTATTTGAGCCTCCCTGACGTTTCAGTACCTTTACAGATTCCGTTGTCAATGGTTGACTGAGAAAAACATAATTTTTCTCTGTCAAAGTTACATTTGTGCAAACTTTCCATTTTATAAATATTACTTTAAAAAATAAAGGTGTTCATACATGCCAGATGGGCCTAATGTGTAAAGACAGTTACACATGTGCCAGAAGGGTATTTATTCTTTTATTTAAAATATCTACCAGCGGTTCACTATAAGGCTTACTGAGGAGAAAGAACCGCCAAAGAAAACTGGTCTGCAGTAATATGATTATTTTTCTGGAAACGTAATCTTTAACTGATTTATATTTATACATTAAGACTTGTATTAAAACATAGACACGTTTTTAAAGTGAAGATTGCGATGGTTTTATGTTTTTTTTTTTTTTTTTAATTTAAAATAGCCATGCATAACCTCGATTGCACCTGATGTTAAGTGACAATAAGGCCTAAGATGGAGCATGCTTGGCTAGAAGATGCCTATTCACTCTCGACTTGAAGAGATCCAAGTTATATTTTTCAGGAAACAGGTGCGCAGGAAGAGAGTTCCATTCCTTAGCTGTCCTCATAAGGAAAGTAGACTCAAAACGTTTCGTACGAATCAGTGGTATATCGACAACATAAGGGTGGAATCCAAGTCCGCGCCGAGTACTGTATTGTCTGAACGGAGACGGTGGAATTAATTCATGCAGTCCTAGTGCACACTCACCAAAGTGTATCCGGTAGAAAACCGATAAGCAGGCGACTTTCCTGTGGTGTTCGAGGTTTTGCAGCTTTTCCTGAACTAAGGCAGGGTCGCCAATGAGCTTCTTCGCACGCTTGTCAATTGAATCCAAGGCGGCCAGTTGGTATTTGGCGGACCCATCCCAAAGATGGCAGCAGTACTCCATGCATGATCGGACTTGCGCCTGATATAATTGAAGCAGCTGTCTCGGCGTGAAGTACCGCCTCACCCTAGATAGGATCCCAAGTTTTTTTGCTGCAGTTGTAGCCAAGGATTCAATGTATTGGCCGAAGTTCAGGTTGGATGATAAGGTCATCCCAAGAAGCTCTAGGTGGTCTGAAATCGGTACGGATACACCTTGGAAAGTGGGAGTCAGGTCAAAGGGACCCCGTTTAGCGGAAAACAGACTCGCCTGAGTCTTGGTGGCATTGAATCCAACTAAATTGGCATCTCCCCACTCGGACACTGCCACGAGAGTTTGGTTCAATCGATCCACCATCGCCTCTCGACAAGACTGGATTTCGTCCCTCTTGAAATTTGCGCTGGATGTGAATCTGTCAACAACTGTGCTGTCATCAGCATACCCAAAGGTACCGGGCATAAGCATGTCGTTAATATGCAGCAGAAAAAGAGTTGCAGATAGAACAGACCCCTGAGGAACACCGGCGTCAATAGCCCTGGGATCCGAAGTGTAGCCATCAAGGACTATTCGGATCGAACGCTCACTCAGGAAATCAGCAATCCATTTGCAGAGACCTTCAGGGACCCCATACGCTGGAAGTTTTCCCACCAGGCTTGCGTGCCAGACCCTGTCAAAGGCTTTTGAAATATCGAGAGACACGGCGAGAGCCTCCCCGTGTCTCTCGATCGCCTCGCTCCATAGATGAGTGACATACACAAGAAGATCCCCAGTTGATCGCCCCGGACGGAATCCAAACTGGCAATCACTGAGCAAGTCGTTCACTTCTAGGTATACAAGGAGGCGTTTGTTCAGTACACGCTCCATAGTCTTACAGAGTATGGAGGTTACGGAAATTGGTCGGTAATTGACAGGGTCAGCCCGGCTTCCCTTCTTGGGGACAGGCTGCACATTTGCAAGCTTCCAAGACGTCGGGACAACTCCAGTCTCAAGTGAGAGACGGTACAGGCGTGTTAAGACCGGGGACAACTCAGCCACACAGTTCCGCAAAACAACAGCAGGAATTCCATCGGGACCACTAGCTTTATTCACATCAAGACTCCGCATGATTGCAAGAACCTCCTTCTGGCGTATATGGATTGGCTCCATGGTGGTTCCTACATGCGGCAGTATAGGTGGGCAACAACCTGCGGCATCCAGATGCGAATTTTCCGCAAATAGAGAAGCAAATAGATTTGCTTTCTCCTCCGCTGCATGTGCTAGAGATCCGTCAGGCTTTAGCAGGGGTGGCAACGAAGAGCGACAGAAGTTGGCTTCGACCGCTTTAGCCAGGGACCAGAATGCCTTACTTCCAGGTGGATATGAGGCAAGTTTGGTCCCAATGCGGCGTATATGATCGAAGCGTGCCTTGCGTAGCTGTTTCTTGCAGGATTTGGCGGCTTTATTAAATGATTTTTTCAGCTGGGAAGTATTCGAGCATCAGCCCATGCACGGTAAGCTGACTCTTTAAGTGCCTCCGCACGATCACAGTCAGCATTATACCATGGGCGTGCTGCATAACCAGTCGAAACGTCTGAATATGGAATGAAACACTCCATACCCTGCCGAATGACGTCGGTTATATTGTTAGCGCAGCTTGACGAATCCCCCGAAGAGAAGCAGACCTCTCGCCAAGGGTAGGATGCAAAAAAGTGACGCATCTCGTCCCAATCTGCTGACTTGTATCGCCACACCCGTCTTTTAGCACTAGGGCCACTAGGGTTATTTCGATTATAAATCTGAGAATTTTCATTCAGTGTTATTTTTTGTTTTGTTTTGTTTAATTAGTTATATTTGTGTGCTATTAAAAAAATATGATTGTTTAGATACTTGGTTCCTTTATTAAAATAAATAATAGTCACAAAAACCAGGTTTTTTTTTCTCGAATTGCTCCCTCATAAAAATCTAAAGCTCAAGGTCACGCCGCCGACGCCGCCGCCGCCGCGGAATTTTGCCTATCACGCCGCCGCCGCGGAATTGGCCATCGGCGCTCATATCTACTTGATGGTAGTTGGATGGTGAATACTTTATCGCTTCGTTTTATAACTTTGTAGGGACCGTCGTACGGTGGTTGGAGTGGTTTTCTAACTGCGTTAACTCGTACAAACACGTAGTCGCACGTAGTTAGATCACGATGAACGAATATAGGCTTCTTGTTGCTATGCGGCTGGCTAGGTATTGGTTTTAGGCTGCGGATTGTTTCTCTCAGCTGATCGACGTAGGTACTGTTCATGATGACGTCATTGTTAGGTTTCGTTGCTAAGAAATCTCCGGGCAGGCGAATGTTTGTACCGTAGGTAAGTTGAGCTGCGCTGACGTAGGTATCGGTGCGCAGGGCGGCGCGCACGCCTAGGAGTACTGTAGGTAATTCAGTGTACCAGCTGTTCGCGGATTGCAGTCTAGCTTTTAGTGCTGTCTTCGTCGTGCGGTGTGAGCGTTCGATTATACCGTTGCATTGCGGATGGTATGGCGTCGTGCGTGTTTTTTCGATGCCTAGTAGACGCGTTAGGTATGCGAAAACTTGGCTTTCGAACTGACGACCTTGATCCGTTGTTATTGTTGCTGGGCATCCGAATCTTGTTATCCATCCGTTGTAGATGGCCTTGGCGACATTTTCGGCTGTGATGTCTTGCAGAGGGACAGCTTCGGGCCAGCGCGTGGCGCGGTCTATTATCGTGACGCAATAACGGTATCCGTCGGACGTAGTTTCTAGCGGGCCAATGATGTCAGTATGGATGTGATTGAATCTGCCTGTAGGTTTGAACGTAGATAGAGTACTCGACGTGTGTTGCTGTATCTTCGCTCGTTGACAGGGTATGCAGGATTTCGCCCATGCGCCGATGTTTTGGTTCATTGAAGGCCAGAAGTATTTGCTTGCGATCATTTTGCGTGTTGTTCGTATACCGGGGTGACTGACGTTATGTATACAGTCGTATACGGTGCGTCGGAAGTCTATAGGTAGGTATGGGCGAACGTTGTCGGTTGATGTTTCGCAGTAGATTTTCTGGTCGGTTCCGGGAATTTGTATTAGCTTAAGTGATAGGTTTTTCTGTTGCAGTAGTTGTGGAATGTTGCTATCATTTTGTTGTGCGGCGGCTAGTTCTTGGAAATCGATCGGCGAAGGGCAGTTTATCGTTTCGATGCGGGAGAAAAAATCGGCTGCTGCGTTTTCGTCTCCTTTTATGTATCGAATGTCCGTTGTAAACTCGCTTATGTAAATAAGCTGACGAGTGCGGCGCGGAGATTCACTGTCGTTCGATGCTTTTGTGAATGCGTAGGTTATTGGGCGATGGTCGGTGTATATAGTCAAAGGTCTTCCCTCGAACATTTTTCTGAAGTGTTTCACAGACATGTATATAGCGGCTAATTCACGGTCGAATACGCTGTATTTCTTCTGAGCGTCGGTGAACTTTTTGGAAAAATATCCGAGCGGCTGCCATGTGTCTCCGTGGCGTTGTTGCAGCACAGAACCGGCACATGTGTTAGATGCATCTGAGAAAATTGCAAGCTGCGCATTGTGCACTGGATGCGCGAGTAAGGCGGCGTTTTTTATGCTGTCCTTACACGCGTTAAAAGCTTGCGTTGCTTCCTCGGACCATTCGATTTTCGTCTTGTCGCGTTTCTTCATGTTGTGTAGGTATTTATTGAGCGGAGCTTGGATGGCGGCGGCGTCTTTGATGTTTTCGCGGTAAAAGTTGATCATGCCGAGAAATCTTCGTAGCTCTTCTATTGTTTCGGGTTTCGGGTAATCAACGATTGCTTGTACTTTTTCGGTAGGAGGCTGAATACCGTTTTCGTTTACTTGATGGCCGAGAAACTTGACTGTAGGTTGACCGAACACGCATTTGGCGGGATTTATTGTTACGCCATACTCGTCGAGTCGTTGTAGAACGGTGCGTAGGTATGTGTGTTCGGTGTTCCTCTTCGTTTGCAGATGCCACAAGTAGATCGTCGACGAACGGGAAAACGTAGTCCAGTCCTCTTAGTACTTCGTGGATAAATCGTTGAAAAGTTTGACCGCCGTTTTTCAATCCGGGGCAGATTCTCGGAAATTCGAACCACCCGAATGGAGTTATTATGGCGGTTTTTTGAACGGTAGTTGTTGGTAGGCGCGGTTAAGGTCAAGTGTAGAAAAAATCTGCTTTCCGGCGAGTTGGTAGGTAAAATCGCGTATTCGTGGTACTGGGTAGCGATCGGGCTTGGTAACGGCGTTTAATCTGCAGTAGTCGCCGCAGACGCGTAGGTCTCCCGATTTCTTCGGTACGACATGCAACGGCGACGCCCATGGGCTCTTGCTGGGACGACATAGGCCTTGTTCGATCATGTTCTGGAATTCTTTTTTGACTTGCTCATAGCGATGAGGTGCGATTGGTCGCGGTCGGCAGTGAATTGGAGGACCGGAGGTTTCTATGAAGTGTTCCACGGAGTGCTTCGGGCTAAGCTTCATAGAAGTGAGTCGCGTGATTCCAGGAAAATCGGCAAGAATGTCGTGGTAATTTTGATGTACGTCGATACTGCGAACTGTAGGTATATTGGCGGATGAGAGTTGTGCGTTTGTTGTTAGCTGCGTTTTGCCGTCGATCAATCGTCGGTTCTTCACGTCGACTATGAGTTGATGATGCGTTAGGAAATCAGCTCCGAGGATTGGTTTTGAAACAGCGGCGACGACGAACTTCCATTTAAACGGACGGCGTAGGTTGAAATCTAGCTCGTACGTTTTTTCTCCGTAGGTAGGTATCGTCGTCGTGTTGTTGGCAGCATAGAGTTGAAAAGGTAGAGGTGTCGCTTGCGTCCCTTTCGTTTTCGGTATCACGGATATGTTTGCGCCCGTGTCAACCAAAAACGATAGTTTTGTCTTCTTGTCGGTTACAAAGAGGCGGTATGAACGATCTGTGACACTGGATTCCGCCGCATTCAGTGTTTTAGTTAGTTTTCCGGCGGCTCGATGGATCGGAAATTGCACGGCGGGCTGCATTTTACGGCGTCCATACCGAAGCGTCGGTGGTAGTAACAGTATGGTGATGATGACTTGCTTCTTTCTTGACTTTTCGAGGAGTTGCGGGAGCGTGATTGAGATCGATGGCGATTGAATGGACGACTATTGCGGCTTGTCTCAGGCTGTGGTCTTGCGCGTAGTTCGGCGATTTCGAGCGAAAGTTTTCTTATTTCGTCGATTAGGTATTGCGTGTTAGCGTGGCCTGGACAATGTGGTACTTGCTGTGGTTGTGGATGTGGATGTGCATGGTACGCCGGCTGGATGGTAGGTAGTGCAGGTACTGACGACACGACGGAGATTTGCTGCGTGTGCTGCGACTCTTCCATCATTTTGTCGGCCAGTAGTGCTACTTCGTCGAGCGTGGCTTTCTGGCTGAATGTTTCGCTGACGACGAGGACTGACCGGACGTGCGGTGGCAAGTGGTTGGTCCACATGATTCTGATGGTGCTCTCGGGGAATTTGTCGCGTGCGAGGTCTCGCATTCTCCTCAGCAGCTGGCTCGGTTTCTGTTCTCCGAGTTCCATCTGTGAGAGAAGCTTCTGGACTTGTTGGCTGTCTGACTCTTCGTACAGCGTGGTTAGGCGTTCCTTGATGGCGTTGTAGTAGTTGACAGGCGGGTTGTACAGGATGTCTGTGAGCTGCTCGATGTCCTGTTTTTCCAGCTGCGCGATGACCATTTGGGCGAGCTGGGTCTGGTTCCTCTTCAGGTCGGCGGTTGCTGACTCGAAGCTGACGAACCAGAGACGCGGCCTGTCGCGCCAAAACGACGGTATTCTCAGCGAGAGGGCGATTCCGGCGACTTCACGTGGAGCGGGTTCCGGCGCAGGTGAAGGTGCAGGAGGAATTTGCGGCTGCTGGCTGCCTGCAGGAACTTGCTGCTCTTGATTCGACGACATTTTTCTTCTGGGGTCACCACTTTAGGGAGTGTATGGTCGATGGGTTGTCGAGCAGGGATTCTCCCTATATATTGATAAGTCGAGATGCAACGTCGGAATGAATTTTATTTACAAATATACAGCCTTTTATACACAAATTTTGATTTATTACTTAAAACTAAGAAATGCTGGCACTCGGGTGATTTCTACGGAATCCGCGCCACATCACGCGATGTCTTCGTTGAATCAGTCTTCTGTCCCGTACAGTGCGCGTACAGATGACAGGGATGGAGCGATGTGGGCGGAGCTAGTCGATATCGTTCGAGGTGCACGTGTTGTTCGGCGAATAATAGCTATATTTCCAGTTAGTCTCGCATCGGCGCTGGCGCGGCGCGGCTGCCGTACACCGCGTGCACCGGGCCTCACGGCATCAGCTGTTGTCGTATATTAATGTATTTCAGCTATGCAGACGGCATGATGATGCGTAGCTACAGTATTATATAATCTGTGTCCTCGGGCACTTTAAAAGAGAACATCCCGCCAAGCATCATGTTATCGGATATACCTAGCCATGAAATGGTTAAGCAGTCACACAAAAGCTTGCAAATAAACGATGAAGTAGCTATATTGAGTACACACAGTACGAAACAAACTCGAAAATACTGCTCATACTAATTTAGAAAACTGTCATCTTTTCACAATGGACGAGGAAAATTGTACCGGTACTAATATTAGGAAACGTGAAGACATGGGGAAAACAACTGATAGTACTTTAGTAGACAGTGAAATATTCACCAAATAAATTAATCAAAGTGAAATTTCAACGGCAAACATTACGCAAACGGATTTAGTAAACACTTTACCCAGTAAAGACATTAATGACGATCGAAATGAAGAAGATATTCAAGTAGGTGCCAATGAAATAGTTCAAAATGAAACTGATATCAGCAACGCAGTTGATATTTACAACATCAATGATAGTGTTATTGTGCGCTATTATAATAGAAAGAAATGGGTCTACTACATAGGTTTTATAGAGAACATTAAAATTGACGATGATGATGAAACTAAACTGTATTCGATCAGATTTCTTAAAACAGTTAAAAAACCCTTAAGATTTGTATTAACTAAAAAGATAGATAAGGACGAAGTTTCGGACCTTTCCATTGTTAAAAAAGTTACGTTAATTCAAGGTGATAATGATTTAAAAGGGTTTTTTTTGTCTAATCAAGATGATGTTATTTATTTTTAATCATAAATATCATAGAGGAAAACATGTTGATCTCATAAGAAGTTAATAATTATTAATATTTTATTATGCACGGAAAATATCTAAGACCTAGTTTTAATTAGGAATACTAATAATTCAGTAGAATAATTTTTCAAGATAATTTATGTAAAGTTTGTTCTTTTTGATGAAAATGATACTTATTTAACTTTAATTACAAAACACAGGTTTGTGTAAAAGACTATGATATTCATATTATCACAATTTTTAAGTTTGTTTTGTCATAAGGCTGATACTTTAAAAGAGTAATTTTCCTTTTCGACCTGATTTTTTAAACTATTATAACTCATTAAGGTTTGTATTAGAAAAAAAAATATGAGGGTGAAGTTACAGAACTTTCTATAGTTAAAAAGTTAAATTATTTATTTCAAGCTGGTAATAATGACACCAAAGGTTTTTTTTATCGTATGGAGAAGATGTTATTTAATTTTAATCATAGATATAATGCAGAGAGGAAAATATGGTTGACCTCATAAGAATTTAATCAAAATATTAATATTGTTTTATGCACGGAAAAGAAATCTTAGACCTGTTATTAATTAAGAATTACTAATATATAATTTAGTAAAATAATTTTGCAAGATAATACATGCGTAATAATAATAATTTGATTTATTTGATGAAAATTATACCTATTTAATTTTAATTACCAAAATTGTTATTATTACGCATGTATTATCTTGCAATATTCGTATCCTGAAAGATTATTCTATCCAATAAAGAGCACAATTTTTTAAGTTTATTTTGTCATGAGACTGATTGTTTAAGAGTAAATATTATATTATTAATTCTATTGCATTGCAATAAATGGACAAATGTTGATCTCATGTTTCGTTTGTAATATAGTCTAGGACACAAATATGGATACAGTCAAACATGTATTTTTAGACCCCTAGGAAAAAACATAACCATTTATAGGATTAGTTATCCAGAACACGACGTAAGTTGGTTATGGAAAGTATAATTCGCTTGGGTCCAAAAACAGACTAACTAAGTCCTAGGTCGTAAGGCATCGTCCTAATCCTAGGAGACGATGTTATTTAATTTTAATCATAGATATAATGCAGAGAGGAAAATATGGTTGACCTCATAAGAATTTAATCAAAATATTAATATTGTTTTATGCACGGAAAAGAAATCTAAGACCTGGTATTAATTAAGAATTACTAATATATAATTTAGTAAAATAATTGTGCAAGATAATACATGCGTAATTATAATAATTTGATTTATTTGATGAAAATTATACCTATTTAATTTTAATTACCAAAATTGTTATTATTACGCATGTATTATCTTGCAATATTCGTATCCTGAAAGATGATTCTATCCAATAAAGAGCACAATTGTTTAAGTTTATTTTGTCACGAGACTGATTGTTTAAGAATAAATATTATATTATTAATTCTATTGCATTGCTATAAATGGACAAATGTTGATCTCGTTTCGTTTGTAATATAGTCTAGGACACAAATATGGATACAGTCAAAGATGTATTTTTAGACCCCTAGGAAAAAACATAACCATTTATAGTATTAGTTATCCAGAACACGACGTAAGTTGGTTATGGAAAGTAAAATTAGCTGGGTGTTCAAAAACAGACTAACTCAGTCCTAGGTCGTAAGGCATCGTCCTAATCCTAGGAGACGATGTTATTTAATTTTAATCACAGATATAATGCAGAGAAGAAAATATGGTTGACCTCATAAGAATTTAATCAAAATATTAATATTGTTTTATGCACGGAAAAGAAATCTAAGAGCTGTTATTAATTAAGAATTACTAATATATAATTTAGTAAAATAATTTTGCAAGATAATAAATGCGTAATAATAATAATTTGATTTATTTGATGAAAATTATACCTATTTAATTTTAATTACCTACCCAAATTGTTATTATTACGCATGTATTGTCTTGCAAAATTCGTATCCTGAAAGATTATTCTATCCAATAGAGCACAATTTTTTAAGTTTATTTTGTCATGAGACTGATTGTTTAAGAGTAAATATTATATTATTAATTCTATTGCATTGCAATAATTGCACAAATGTTGATCTCATGTTTCGTCGTAATATAGTCTAGGACACAAATATGGATACAGTCAAACATGTATTTTTAGACCCCTAGGAAAAAACATAACCATTTACAGGATTAGTTATCCAGAGCACGACGTAAGTTGGTTATGGAAAGTAAAATTCGCTCGGGGTCCAAAAACAGACTAACTCAGTCCATCAGGTATTTTTGTTATTGTCACAGATGTAATGTAACGCTTACATATATAGAGCAGTAAAGTGAAGAATGTCTCCGATCATAGGTGTTTGTCACCCAGGTGTGACGCAGGGTGATGGCTATAAACATGTAAAGTGGGTCGTTGCTTTATCTCCCGTGGTTTGTTAAATGCGGTGAATTTGTGTATGTCCCAGATCGCAGGTGTTTGCAGCCAGACCGAAGGTTGAGGGCTATAAATATGCAATCTGGGGTTTTACGAATTATCTCCCGTGGTTTGCCTTAAGTTTACGTCTTACCTTGGCCAGTCTAAAAATCTCACTTCCTAGCCAAGACTTTAGACAAACCACGGCCGGTAATTTGCCACACATCGCATATTTATCCCTCAACTACGGTCCGGGTTACAAACACCTGGGATCTAGGACATTCATGGCTAGGTGGGTCATTATTCGAGCGTTTCAACCGCCTCACTTTCGTGGACATATTTTGGAAGAATTGGGAGTAGATTTTGATGGCATTTTCGGATATTTGTTAAATGTCCTAACTTAGATACTTAAACACACACAGAAACTTAGATACCTAATCAGAAAGGAAATCGAAATCTGCAGCCAATTCTACAAAAATGTGACCACGAAAGTGATTCGGAAAAAAACGCTCGAATAATGACCCAGGTATTTATTGTATGTACTATTTCGGAACATTAGCTTATAATAAGTAAGTAATGTAAATTCGTGAACGTCCCAGATCGCAGGATCGGGCGAGGGCCTTAAAAGTTTATGCGGTCTGGGTCTTTACGAATTACCGCCCGTGATTTGACTAAAGTTCTACGTCTTGCATTGGCCAGGAAGTGAGATTTTGTTCCCGTATAGCGGGCAGAAAATCCCAATTATTGCCTAGGCTGACATAAACATATTTGTGAGCTCGAACATGATTTGTGAGAATTTATTTTGAAATACTATTGTTTTTTTATAGTTCCTTTGCTTGCTTTGATTTTTAACGTTTAGTTTTTTAAATAATATAGCAGAATATTAATCTTTTATAACCTGTATTTTTATTTCTTAGCTACGTTATTTGATGGGGATATTTGCCAGTATGATCTAAGCTTTACAACGACTTATGTTACGTTTCACGGTAACATAACGTATTTCTTTTTATGTTCCTTTTATGTCACATTGGTAAACTCCTGCGGCCTTACCCAGGTGCAGATGGCGGCGCATCATCCGGGAGAAACTGTTCCGAGGAAATGATCACCCTCAGCAATGAGGTAATTGAAGAAAGGAGGATGAAGGAGGAGGACCGCTATGCCACTGGATTTGTGGGATACTGAGTCTATTTTGCGTTGAAAGGGTGATAAATATTCAAATTCATAAAATGAATATTTGAAACTTTTATTTCTTAAAATGTTATTCTTTATAACATCGCTTAAATGATTTCACTTCTAATGTTTCTGTCAAATGTAGTTCCAATGTTCACGTTCTTAATTTCTTTACTGTTTGAAGCATTTTCCTGGAAAAATTATAAATATTGTAGGTAAATCATTTTTGTACATTTCTATCTCGAACTGTTCACCGAAGCTAATAGGGAAATCGTGCTACAAGTCTTCAACAAACTTTTCCGATAAGATACTATGTGAAACCATTATGCTCTATATCTTTATGACAAAAATTTAATTTTTACTAATCTTTTGGTAATGTGATCTTGGTTACCGTAGGTAATATTCAATTATTCAGCTAACTACGCATTTGTGGAAGTGACGGGATTACCTACAGATAACAACACTTTTAGGTAACAAACAATCCAAACAGGCTAAAATCGTCGATTACCACCCATAATAATACTTTTAGAAACAAAAATCTACTACCTAGGTTCATTCTTCTCTTTCTTCTTTTCTCATGAACTAAATAACTCTTTGATCTATTGAAGCCACTATCTCAAGCGTCCAATTTTTCAATCATTTGTGTCATTTCGTAGCGCCATCTACCGTAATGATTCTAACTTGTAGTTCGGCATCCATCGTCTCAACTTACGTTAAGAACCGATAGAACAATCATGTGCTCCGCTCAAATTTATTACTTTTTAATTCAACCCTTTGAACGCCAAGAACACCTGAAGTCGTGTGCTGTTGTCCCTATTACGCCACAGGCACATAAAGGAAGGTACAAGTATAATATGAAACAAAAAACAAACTCTTTCCTTTCAAATAAGGTGTAATTTCACTATGGTGACATATCTTCAGCGTGTGTGACACTTCAGTATTTGTATTTGATGTAAAGCGTCCAAAGGGGGTAAGTAAATCAGAAAAGTCTGCTAGCGTAATCCAGATGTTACAAGCTTTTATTTACTTTCACCTGTCCCGTTGTAATGGAATTTTGCAAGTTAAATTTGACCCACTTTCCGGTTTCCGATTGAGCTGAAATTTTGCACGAATATGCAAATCGCGTGACAATGCAATATTATGATGACGTGGAGCTGATCTGATGATGGACCTGGAAGGTGGCCATAAAAATAATATATAAAAATAGAATAATGAGCCTTTTATTTCATGGAAGGTGGCCATAGGAACTCTGTATTAAAAAAACCGGTGTACTTCCTTTTCGCCGAATTATGTTTCGCAAACGTTTCATTTCGCAAAAGTTTCATTTCGCCAAAAGCATTTTTCACTGAAACTGTAAACTATTTCAGATTGTTGTAAATATCATCCTTTAGATTAGGTTAGGTTAGGTTAGGTTTGTTTTATAACAATTCGAAATAGTTTACAGTTTCAGTGAAAAATGCTTTTGGCGAAATGAAACTTTTGCGAAATGAAACGTTTGACGAAACGTAATTCGGCGAAAAGGCAGAGAACCGAGCCCAAACTCGAGGGGTTTATGTGGTTTTAATGGTTCTCTGCCTTTTCGCCGAATTACGTTTCGTCAAACGTTTCATTTCGCATTAAAACCACATAAACCCCTCGAGTTTGGGCTCGTTTGATTCGTATTGATGAGTACTTTGCCTTGAGATAGTTTCTAGGGTCTGATGATGGAGCCGGAAAGTGGCCCTAGGAACGGATTCCTATAATAGTGCAAATCTACCGAGTGTGGGCCTTTCAGAATCGTATCAGTAAGCAATTGATGGGTGTTCAAGGAAAAGTACAGTGAACTATAAAAGCTTGGCTCAAAAAAGAAATTTTTGACAAAAACTTATTTTCTGGTTGAAGATCTTCGGGCTTCAATAGATCAATTGGTAGATCGTCCGTATGGCCCGGAGAGCAAAGGAAACGTGGGTTTGAATTCCGCTCGAAGGATTCCTTATTTACTTTTTGCTTCAGTATAAACATTTGTATTTCGCTAGCAGACGTGTCTGCGTTAACAAAAAATCATAAACAACCTTTACAGCGAAAAAAAGTAAGAACAAAACAGGCGTCGTTACGAAAAAGGGCACAACTAATTTTTTTCGTGATATCGAGTTCGATAGGTACATATTCGGAATCACTGATTATTACAATGTGCCTTTTTACGTCACGCCGGTTGGTTTTAGTGACTGTAAACCTGTTCTGGGTCCACGTCCTCGTCTTTGGATTGATTGGGATTAAGCCAGGGGTCGGCCAGGATTTGGGGTATTTTCACTCGCATTTTCAGGGGGGCTAACACCTTGGTAATCAGCCTTCGACATTCTGTGGACACTTTGGGCTCGCGCGGGAAGGAGACTTTGTTCTGGACCTGCTGTGGTAATGATGATAATTAAGCTGGCAGCGCGGCAGCGCCAGAGATACTATTCTGAAGATCGAAATCCGAAATTTTGTATTGTACCGTCTCTCTCGCTCGCCTGTTAAACAGCGCTTATATTAACCGAGCGACATAGCGCGAACATCTAATTTCGACCTTCGGAGTAATTATCATTAACTTAAAACATATCAAAATATAACTTACGTAAATCTAATTTTTCTCAACCTCACACAAATCGATCTAGTCCCAAATTAAGCTCAAGAAGGCTTGTGTTAAGGGTACCAGACGACGATATACATACTTATATAGATAAATATATCCTTAAATAAGTAGAACAACCATGACCCAAGCACAGATATTCGAGTTCATCACACAAATATTTGCCCTGGCCAGGATTCGAACCCGGGACCGCCGGCTCAGTAGGCAAGCGCTTACAAACTGAGCCAACCGCGCCGTCAAGTTCTTTTTGAAATTATAATTTTTTTTATTACCATATGTTTCCCAAAATCGTACTTGGAACCACTAGTACCTACTAACCTTCAGCAACTGCGTATAATTGGTGTCGTCAAACGGAAGCCTTCCAAACACAATCGCGTAAAGGACTACTCCCATACTCCATACATCGGATTCTTGAGGCTTGTATGGGACCCCCTTCAGGATCTCAGGGGAAGCATACGCGTAACTCCCGCAAAAGGTTTCGCTCAGTGCAAACACACCGTTCTTAGGTTTCATGTGACCTCGTGCGAAGCCAAAGTCTGATAGTTTTATGTTTAGACCATGGTCCATTAGAAGATTTTCGCATTTGATGTCCCTGGGGAAATAAAATAGGAATGATTTACTATGTATAACACGGTCGACGTGCAGTATGTTACATGATTCTATGTACCACACCACGCCACATTTTGCAAAATCAAAACGTGTAAGTATACTCTTTTTACGCTTATTTTTCACAATGATAATAGTGTTGAAACGCTCTTCAGTTCTCTTGTTCTACTTGATCTGGTCGCTGGTGATGATTTCGAACGTACTCCATTTTCTTTATGTAGCAGCATTACTTTCTTTTATTATTATTTATTTACAAAGAAAGAATTGTTCAAAATTGTTACTAAGGGAATCTAGGATGAAAAACACTTGCGATATTTACAATATATCTACTACACATCTCCTTAAATAAGTTTCTTTGGATGCCGTATGTAGGTACCCGATCTACCGTTCGCAATAACAAAGCTCAAAGATGGACGTTGTCCTGCCATGTTGATGTCGAGTTTCATTCACAATCATGGTCGGATTAACCATTTGAGCACCATAGTCGATATCGGAAAATTGTGCCACTCAGTGACGTTCAAATATCAATTATCAAAAACTTTCTAATTCAAACCGTTATTAGGTGTTTAAATTATTTTGGAAACTTCATTTTTTTTTGATATGGCGTCAGTGGCATGGTGCCTTCACTGCTTGGCGTTCAAAAGGTTAGGCAATGAGATCATCCTCCTCCTTGGCCTTGCTCCGTTGGCCTTACTACGTTTGGGTTTAGGTTTTCTGGAGGCAGGCCCGGACTTGGTGGGCCAGGGCGCCTAATAGGCACTTGGCATTTGGGGCTCCCTCCCCTATAAGGAGAACATTATTATGGTGCAAGTCCTGCTTCTGGGACGGGGCCTGTAGACAGGCTGGGCCCCTAGGCCCGGGCTTTGGGAGCCCAGTAAGTACGGTACTGTCTGCAGGTGATGGGGCCATATGTATGTATGTATGTATATATGTAGTTATGGATAATACCCTATGGGCTAGTTATGGGTAGTTATGGATATGGATATATCCTGTTCAAAATGCTCACCGATGGACGACCCCTCGCTCGTGGCAGTAGTCAACCGCCTCGACCAACTGCCGGAACCAGCGGCGCCCTCGGCTTTCATCGATGTGCTGGTCTTTTCGGATAATATCCAGTAGGCTGCCGTTCTCGGCATATTCCATAACAATGTAAACCCTGTAGCATGTAATTTTAATAATTCATATTGTTTATTACTTAAGTACTAGAAATTGCACGTCAGTTGCAAGTCTTTTATCGATTAAGCTAAAGTAAAAAATGCTTTTAATAATCTCTACTATAATTGATCTCTACTAAAATGCAATTATAGGCCAAAGTAAAGCTTGCCATGAGAACTCTGAATGAAAGACTACAGAAGGTACTCTCTATCTTCGAAAAGGTCTGAAAGCTTTATTCTATTGATTGTTCGTTTAAAATGCGTTGAATTGAAGCATTGAAGTATGTGCTACGAACACGCGCGAAATTTTCTGGGAAGTCGGAGCAGAGCACCTAGGTGTGCTCTGACGATAGGCTTCGAGTGCGGTTTGCCCGTTTTATTATACCTACAACGGACTGACTAGTTATGTTCACATTGTTTGATGTTATAAAAAACTGTTTTTTTTGCCCTAGTAGTAGTAGGGTATAATACCTGTGTGTTGTTTCAATAGCCTGGAGGAACCGTATTAAGTTTTCATGCTTGAGCCCTTTCACGACTTCTATTTCTCTCGGCAGGAACTTCTTGAGATAGTCGCCCGGTGCTTGGAACTTGCTTATTATTTTTATTGCAACTTGACAGTTGTGCCGGTCGCTGGATGCTACCTGGTAGAAATGGCGTTGTTTCTTAATATCATCGACAGATTATTATACTAGGAAGGAGGTGTCCGCTACTTCGTCCGCACCTTCTTTTCTCTACCGTAGACGCATAAAAAGTATCCTATAACCATCTTTGGATGTTCAGCTATCCCTGTACCAAAACGGTTAAAACTTTGTCCAGTCGTTTCGGCATGATGCGAGGACAAGGGAAGTTCTGAAAACAAACGGCGCCAGGTTGGCACGGCGCCGCTCGCTCATACAAAACAAATGACGATCCTGCATCACGCTATGAAGTTTTCCTGAGATCATGACTCTTTTCTATGGAGAAAGAATATTTTTAATATAGATAATTCAATCCTTTTTTTAAGCCACCGGCTGGCAAAAAACCAACAAGAAAAAATATACTAGATACGCTTTTTTGAAAGGTCTATCTGTTGAGTGGTCTGATCTGATCCTGTAATGAGAAAAGTATTCACAAAAAGAGTGTCATGATCACGCATTTCGACTCGAGTAAACTGATATAGGTACCTAAGCTGTTGTACTTAGTGATTATTGAATCTCAATCAACATATAGTCTGGCAAAAAAGAGTAGAAATTAAAAAGTGGCAATACCGTAGTGACGTCCCTTTCTAATCCATCTAAGGAAAAGGGGACGGTACTACAGTATTGCCACTTTTTAATTTCTACTCTTTTTTGCCAGACTGTACGATGACTTAACTTTCCATCAATATACCTAAATTATAAAGATGATAGAACTGATATTATTCATCCATTTTTCACGCATCGTCGGAGCAATGTAATAATATGAAGCAATTTTGGCGTGCATTGGCACGCCTGTGTGAATGTCAATGCGTTTATCTCGAGTGATATAAAATATAACGTCTAAATTATTTAAATTTAATATCACGAATTCCAAAACTTGATCATTAACGGCCAGACGTTAATAGATATGGTCTAGCTCTAGTTAAATTCGATTTGGAATTCGTTTATTTTGCTACCTTCACTGTGGCATATGAGCCTGAGCCAATAGTCCTGCCAAGTATGTAGCCATGGGTTTCAAGTACAGTTAATTTTCTCTCAGGTTTCGCCTGAACACCACCTACGCCACTATGCACGGCAGCCGTGGGCTCTGTAGACATTTCGCCGATAACATTGTCTTTGGTTCTTACATCCGGCCCCGGCATATCACAGTAAATTTATATTGAACTAGTAACGTTGGTTACAGATCAACCATTATATTGAATTTGGATAATAATATTCATTTTGATGAATAAATATATTTTTTTTATTCCTTTGTGTCTTTATTTTCATCCTGACATTTTGTCAAATGACTTTATTGACGCAGGAACGGGTTTGAATTGACCGCGGTGGCACCGTAGACTATCTTGCCAGTATTAATTCAGGATTTTGATATTTTAAACCCGATTGTACACGAACGCTGAGCTGTGAGATATAAATAGTAATCTTATTGTCTCAAAAATATTGATGGAAAAAACCTAGATTCCGGGGCAAATTTTCTAAATGTCAATTCCATAATATTCAGTTTTCGATGACAGTTTGAGACACAGCATATTAATTTAATTATTTCAGCCAATCAGTGCAGCGGGCTTTAGGATATCGGTCACATTACTGTACATCCAGTGGATGGATTTACCAGTCAAAGTGTAAATTACTAAACGAAATCAAATAAAATAACATATGTCATGATATGATTGTCATGTAATGTAATCCTCGCCTCCTCGGCTGCAATAAACATTAAAAAACATCAAAATAATTATTAAAATTGTATATTTACTACCGTTCAGCATCTATTTATCATTGAAATCAAATTGTTTTATTGTTGATGTTTAGTGTCTCACAAGAACTAAGAACAAAAAGTGAAAGAACAAATATAAATATACACGAAAAGTGCAATTATTTTAGTGTATTAAAACTGTGTTTCAAATATAAAACTCAAGACAATTCGGAGATTGATTGTGTTAAAGAATTAGGTGAGATATTTATGATAACTAAAGCTGCATGTATCAGTAGCTGGATTATTATTTTGTGTTGGAACCCTTAGTTTGCTTATAGATTGTATGGTTTAAAATAATTGATTAAAGACAGTCCAGTGTCCAATTTGGTTATAATGTAATGCCAATCAGAGTAAAATTAGGTACATAATCTTATCTTTTAGAAGCCCTGGAATGCTCTGATTGTAATAGAAAGTTGAAACAATTTCCTGGCCCGCACCAAATTGCTATTTTCACATAGATCACACACCTTCAAGAAAAGAGTGTCCACTCTCATATAATCTTGTTTGCACTCTATATCATAAAAAGAAAAACACTGGCACTGGGACACCAGTGCTGAAAGTAATTTTTTATTCAGTCTCTGGATAAGTGTCATTCACAGAGTAGCCCGAGTGTCCATAATGTTTTAACCCTTTGTATGTGAGATTAAAAAAACCATTTGAGCTACAATACAAATACAAAAAGACGGCCTAAATATGTGGTCAGGATCACAACACAATCTAACACAGACGAAGGGTTCAGGGCTTTGTTGCGACAGATTAGGTTTATCATTCAAAATTTAGTTAAAATATTATGCTGTCTTTATCCAAATATTTTATATTACTGCCATTATTGTAGTGGTTTAGTAAATACACCATATTGTTTAAATACAATTTATTGTAACTAAACTTATGAATTTGGCATGTAGTGATTTTGTTAAATAAATATATTACACATTTTAAAGTTGTTTGCTTTTTATCTTGTGTGTGTAGTTTTTTAGTTTTGTTTGGAAGGGATTAACATTTTGTTGCAACAATTTAAATCCAAGTTGTTAGTTTGGAATCAAAACAATATGCTGTAATAGAATGGCTTCCTCGTCCTATCAACTATTTTCTATAATTGGAGTTGGCCATTCTTCTTTTTAATTTTATAATGGTGGTCTCCGCAGGACCGTAGTGATTATGTCAAGTTATTATCTTTCTGTTGTGGCTGCATCTACTAGAGATGCAACAATTAGTTCAGCCGGATATTCAGCCTATATACAGTCAAGTAAAAAAAAATTGAGTAAATTTTTGATAAAAAATTTGTTAACAACACAGGAGAGTGTTCAGATATTTTTGATCACATTTTTAGGGTTCCGTAGTCAACAAGGAACCTCTATAGTTTCGCCATGTGCATCTGTCAATGGGTCTGTCTGTCCGCAGCTTAGCTCAGAGACTGTACATATTAGCAAAGACTATATACCCCCTAGACCGATATTCTTCATACTACGCACCGTACTCCGTTTGTTACTATCGTTCTACATCGCTAGATGCCGCTAAGGGTATCAATTCATTCAAAAGTCGACATTTTTCAATTTCTACTGTACGGTACGCGCAAGCGTGAAGTAACACAGTCGTCAAGCGTTCAACGACATTCAAACTTCCAAGTGATACAGTAAAAAGTGAATAGATGACGTTAGGTGCGACGTTTGTTTACTACGTTCCGTTTCGTCTCATTTCACTATTTGTGTATGTTTTATTTAAACATACACAAATGTCATCGTTTTGACGTAAACTAATCAATATAATAATAATTTTGTCTGGGCCTACGATAGACCTTCACGAAACGCATACCAAACTATTCTTTGTAAAAAACAATAAATTCTGATATGGAAACACGTAACCGCAAAATTCAATTAATCGCGTAATTTCAAGAATAAAATACATACAATTTTACAAATTTGAAACAATGACATTTGATTTGACGACATCACACACCCATCTGGCAAGACATGTCAAACCAGTGATGCCAGAAGGGCTACCCCGATGTTCAAAATTTGACTGTCGAATTGCGCCATCCTTCTCGATCATCTGTCAAAGAATATTTTAGTGAATGGAATAGCACTATACGACAGTAAAATTTCGAACATCGGAGTAGCCCTTCAGGTAGGTATCACGTTTCGATACGCACATCATCTGAAAATAGTACGAGCTTTGACTATGTACCCCCGCTTGGTAAGTGAATAAAAATAAAGTAATAACTGAGTATGCAAAGATAGGATAATCAACATTATATAAATAATCCTAATAATATTATAAACGTGAAATACGTTCGTTCCTCTTAATTTTAAACGATGATTGATGGACGGTCACCAGTGTTAGGAAATCGTCGTAAACAGCCAATTGTTGAATTGTCTCTTTCTAAAGACCGATGGGAAATAATTATTTACCGCCGAGTACAGTATTAGAGCATAAAGTTTTTGTATTACTCAGATCTTAGACTCGGATACACGACAATGCCCGAATTTTCTGTCAATTATGCACCTAATTCGGGAAGTAGGCACATCGTAAAGGGCACGATTTTAACCATTTTATCGGGAGAAGCCAAGGAACAAAGTGTACTTATACCACGTATTCCAATTATACCGAATAATGGAAGTTGTGTTTTTGTAGATTGATTTTAATTATTATTTTTAAGTATAAAGTAAAATGAAATCAATGAGTTTTATTTTTTCCCTCTTTACCCTTACAAAGTTCACAAATAAATGTGAAGGATGCAACTTGCACTTTTCGCATTAGTTAAATCCATAGGATTTATCTTCTAAGTATCACATTCTATTCTACTATTTCGCCCCCTGCCTGCTATACATCGAGAAATCGCTTGTTGATTGAACTTGATTTAGGACTTTAAGAGAGTATGCGCAAAAATTATTAGGACAAACAAGTAGTATGCCATTCAACAGTATGCCAAACTTTCTCGGCCAAACATTTTTAGGACAAAAAACGTTATGCGATACGACAGGCACCCGAAATTTATCTATACAAAAACTAACAGAACTAACGACAGTGATAATTCAATAAAACCACAATTTTATATACGTTTTTTTCATATTACTTTTAACAAAAACAAAACGAACGAATATATTTTCGCAGGCCGCCTGCATGTAGGCAATTCCTAATTGTTCTAGGGTAAATGTCAAACATTTCCGCAAATCGTCCCGTTGGCGTAAAGCCGTTTTGTCGTCGGCGTTGGTCTTGGGCCATGGCAAACGGACGATGCAATGGTTACTTTGCTTTGCAGTAGATCAATAAGGTTTCCTTCAGCATTATATCGCCGTACCCAACGTCAAACTGTGTCCCTGCTAGCATTGAGCCGACGCGTGATCTCATAAATCCGTATTCCTTCCTGGTGTAACTCCACTCTTTGAGCTCTTCATTGTTTTCAGTCATTATCATTATCTTTTAATAGTTCACGGTTAGCGGCAAGCATTTTATTTTTCATATTAATAACGTTGCTGAAAATTATTTTACGATTTTTTCGATTGACACTGACATATGTTCCTAATTAGAAATTAAAAGCAAATGATAACCTTTCGCGAGGAGGTTTTTGTAAAATGAAGTGACAAATAATAATATTGACATTTCAATACTATTATTGAAATATAATTTTCGACCTTAATGCATTGCGAATGTCTAACGACATTGTAACGAAATGGGTAGGAAATGAAATTCCTTGACTGTACAAAACTTATCTAACAAATATTACGTTACTGACTGTTTGTTAGTGGGAAATGTCGCATGACAATTCGGGCGTAACTTATTTTGTCCATTACATCAGTGCACCAACGCCATCTAGCTATTTTGTGTAGCAAAAATTGGCGAGCCCGCAAGCAACCTTGAGCTATCCAGAGGTAGTGCCATCTATTTTAATACGATCAAACCACGTTGTTGAAGAGTAAAAAATATAATCCTTAAAAATTGTGTATTTAAGTTATATTATCGTATTAAAATAAAGCAGTAATGCGTTTGATTTCAAAAAATCAAAAATCACTTAAAAATGTTGGTGAAAAATAACATTTTTGTCACTTCCAGGCTACGAAGCAGCGCCATCTAGTTTTTATACCGAATTTTGAGCTTTTTCAGAGTTACGTTTTTTTGTATGAGAACATATGTCTAGGGGGTATATAGTCTTTGATATTAGTCACAACTGACAAAGTGGTAAATAAAATCTTGAAAAAAAAGGGGTACCTCATCTACACCTAAAGTGGGGATGTAATTTTTTTTGCAGTTTCCTTAAGGTGTTGGATATCGTTGGAAAAGTCTTAAAAATATTGTGGGTGACTAAAGACTAAAACAAATACCTATTAAGCTTTAAAGCGCTGATTAAGTTAGAGTCAATTCCAATAAAATAAGCTGCAACAGTTATAATGAGATTAATTACTGAAGCACAAAAATAAATAAGGGGTCGTCCACATATTACGTCACGCAAAATGTCGACTTTTTGGTATGACCCCCCCCTCCCCCTTACGGTGTTACGTAATATGTGGATGATCCCTAATAAGAAATATAAAACCACAAAGAATGTTTGGAACTACACCAAAGCCAATTTCACTATTTTCCATTTCAGAATCAGAACATTTGTGAGACATCGTCTGTTACCCTGTGTTGCTATAGTCTGGATATCCGGACAGACTATTGGTTGCATCTCTAGTATTTACATCGCAAATCGCTCAGCATCTCCGATAATGCCTTGATGAAGGAAAGAAAAATATAAAAAAAAAACAGGAATTATTTTGAATTTTGGAATACTTGTAAATTTTATATGTATATTACAAATGTTACAATCAGGCTTATTGCAAATGTTTTGTTTCCTTGAAGAATTACCAATATAAGGGGTTCCAAACTTCTATAAGCACAAGTAGGGTATTGTTTACAAAAACGAAAATCGTATAGTTTACGTTACACCTTTTGCTATATTAAACTAGAAGGTGCTCGTAACTTCTTCCGCGTGACTTTGTTTTTTTCTTTATCGTAGTCAAGTTTATATTAAGCTAGCGACCCGCCCCGGCTTCGCACAGGTGCAATGCTAATAAATTATGCATGTGTTATACATACAAACCTTCCTCTTGATCACTATCTATTAAAAAAAAACTCATCAAAATCCGTTGCGTAGTTTTAAAGATCTAAGCATACATAGGGACAGACACAGCAGGAAGCGACTTTGTTTTATACTATGTAGTGAAATGTGAAGTATCCCATAAACATCTTCGGATATCAAAAATATGTGTATTCGCTTTTATAGGTAACGGAATATTTATACGGCATACCAAAACTGAAATCCGTCCAGCCGTTTTAAAGTAATGATCACAGAGAGAATCTGACCGACAGATAGCGCCGTATGGTATGGCCCATACAAAATAAACATCCACCTGCATCGGACGAATAAAGAATTATGACCCATCTTAATAGAGAATAGATAAAAATAAAATATATTTAACAGTACAGATGTACCTACTAGTATAGAAGAGCCACGGAATTAATAAGTCCGAGGAATTAAAAATTCTGGCTGGTCCTATACATGATATAAAAAGCTATCTGTGGTGCTGAAAAAATAAAAAACAATAACACACGTGGAAGAATAATGAAGAATGGAAGATAAAATAAATTATCAAGTCGAATTCTAGCGTCAAATTCTTACTAAAACGTAAAATGTACAGTTCACGACATTAGGTGTTTAGAGGTACTTACTTGGAGAGCGATTTTTGAGTCATTCAGGTCCTATTAATTAACAAAGTTTAGCTTGGTGTAAACTCTAAAATGTTAGCTAGAGCTTGCAATATCGGAATGGTTTCCCAATTCCGGAATTAACTTCGAGATTGGTACTCAATTCCGGAATTTTGGAACTCGTTCCGGAACTGACTTACCATACAGAAGTATACAGAAAACGAGTATTTTTTTACAATTGAAGGCGTAAATCGATGGCCTAATTTTCGAGGTTTTTGAGGTCGAGAGATTTAACAAGGCTTTTCACCCAAGTCTAAGAAATGCCTTAGGATCAAAATTTGTGGATATTTTATATCAGGAGAATTTTTCAGAAAATTTGCAGGATAAATAATATATTTAGACGGTTGTACTGCGTCTCTCTCAATCAATACAATTAATTTATATATAAATGCTACATATGTATGTTTGTTTCGTTGTTCTCATTCCGACAGTGATGTCCACACAGACGCTCCAATATCTAACTTAGTGTACCTACACATCAAAAGTGTCGTAATCTAAAGCTTGCTTAACAATGTCTTGCCAAGTCAAGCCCGCCTCTTGGAGATCATCACAGTCTCACATGGGTCACTTATCATCAGTCATCCCTTGACAACAATACGTAGGTATATTGAGCTTCCGTGGAGTCAAGCTAAAGAGGACCTCATCATTCACTGATTAATTCATAGATTAAAGCTCTCAGTTGTTTATAGGTTATTGCGGGTTGGGTTTCCGCAACTCGATGTCTTACCATGCGCCTGTTTAGCGTGAGGGGTTGATGGCACTACTCTTGCCAACCCAACTCTACCAGAGAACTTAGCAGTCCCTTTATGTTGCCGACGGCTTCTGGGAGTGACCTCGGCGACCCGAGGTGTTGTGCGCGGGAATTGGCCACTCCAGGACATTCGAGAATGACGTCTCTTCTGCCTTCATTCATGCCCAGCAAAGAGGGCTGTCAGTGACACCTAGAGTAAATAAGTGTTTATTTAGTAAGGCATGTCCAGTCATTGCTCCAGTTACGAGTATAAGCCGGAGCCGGGGCCTCCTTAGTTGCCTTACCTTGCGCGACAACCCGGGGTAGATTGTCGGAAGAGCCTCTCTGGACTGCCTGCAGGTACCTAAGTGAGACTATCTAGTATTGCTGCTGTTCCATCTTCATGTTCTTACTCAGTGTGGGGCTCAGCCAGGCAAATGGTAGCGGTAGGATCTTTCAGTTGTTTTGTTTAGTAGTTAGTAGGTTTATTATTCTGTATATGGTTTAATGAGATTAATTGGCCTGATTGTAAAATTATTGATTAAGCGAGATACCCCATGACATTTATTATATTGACCTTTCATACCCTGCCGGTCACTATCGTAAGTTTTACTGAGCACATCCATCACACGTTTCTTTCATCGACATCAATGCCCTTGGATTTCCAATCAAAAAATATCTCATATTACCGTCTAGAAACATTAAATATTTAGTCTTTTCAATTCCGTAATTTCGATATTGAGCGTCCATAATTCCGGAGTTGTAATATCGGAAAAATCATCCGAAATTCCGGAATTCCGGAATGCAAGCCCTACTTTAAGCCAAATATACGTGCAAATTGAGGACGGATCGATAGATATTCATAAAGTTCATAAATACTAACCAACGTAGATAAAAAATCCTATACAACTACGCCGGCACACCGCATTGTTGCAGAGTTTGTTAGTGAATTTCTCCATCCGAAAGGATTGTAAACCGAATTTATTAAATTGAATACGTAGCTACGAGTACGTGTACAAAAAGGCACTTTTGTTATGGTTCTGACTGCCGGAATTTTCAGTTGAAAGCCCGACACTCGTCCATCAAAGCAACACAAAGAAAACAATCGCAGCACGATTGTAGCGCTGCCTGGCCGGATCGTGTCGCGTCTCCCTTAGGACCTACCACTCCGCGTGGTCTCTCCACTGCCCCTCTTCAAAGGTCTAACAGGGCGAAGCGGGAGCGCCGGTGTGAATACTAAAGTGTCCACGTACACTGGTCCTGTATTGCACTTCACTCGATGACCCATTTTCGTATATTTATGTACCTATTTTTTTGTTTCGGAACTCTTAGCACTGTGGCACGCTTTTGTTATCCTAATTGCGTATTCTCCGACTAGGAACTTTTACCTTATTAGATATGGAATGCGGTTTGTAGGTATTATGTTTTTTAGCAGACAGCGAAATGAACATCCTATTGTGGGTCAGCATAACAGCAAAATATGAGCTCTATTAGGAAAGCGTACGTTAATACAGGTAAAGTATTTTTTCCATTATCGTAATGGCTTTTGCAAAGGATCATGCTCCTTTTATATATGCCAGGAAATGTTGAACGAAAAACGAAATTTAGGGAGACTTAAATGTGATTAGTTTATATGGATATAAATCTATAAATGTAGGTTTTGAAAACGTTTTTAGTATTACCTTTTTAGAGAGTTTCGTGTAGCTATTCGACTCAATGCTAAAACTTCTCTTATTTCGTCACATCTCACTAGACTTCGGAAAAACACCAACGAACTAACATCGAGCGTCCACAACATTACCCGTTCCCGAAGTTACTCGATCATTACCTCAAAAGAATTAAAACTTGAAAATTTGTTCTGAAACAAGATAAAATGTAACGAGACTGCCAGCTCACGTATCCGGACGCCGTCACATCAAACAATTAAGAGTTATCTTGGAGTTAGGTGTGCAGGCGATATATTGCAGACTTGATTACTTTTATCTACTCTGCGAACTAATAAAAGTTGACCAACAAACCCGGGAACTCGCCGGTCCCATTTTTAATTGAAAACATTAGCCTGCTTTACACGCAGCGTCTTAGTGGGAAAAAGTTTAACCCGCAGACCTAAGGTTTTACAACGCCACGGAAAAAATTACGATCCATGACAATGGCCGGCTCGTTGACTCTTGTACGTAATTTTGATTGATAAACATACCCCGGGATTTTGGGTGCACGAATAAATAAATAAATATCAGACAACCTCACACAAATCGATCCAGTCCCAAATTAATCTCAAGAAGGCTTGTGTTATGGGTACTAGACGACGATATACGTACATATATAGATAAATAATAATGGTAATGATTTGACACTAGGCCGACAGTAGGCGTGGCGTTCGTGCACCTAAAACCCCGGGTCATGTTGATAAACAAAGCGACGTAGCTTGACCAAACTGCGGCCGCGCGCGTAGGTATAGGCGAGTTACTATCCTCATTTTTTTTACAGTGTTTACTGGAAAATTTGGAAAGCTATGAAGTGAGTGTCATGATACCGTATTTCTGTTACTTTTATGAAAAATAAGTGTGGGGTGTTATAGATAAAAACCTTTAGTGAAGCACCTTTTATATGTAGTTGTGACCTGTTCGAATAGACAGCACATGTAGGCAACAACGACAACACATGTATGTTTGCATATTCGAACAGTCTACTATTTACATATGTATATATTCATCCCAATTCGTCTGTGGTGAGTCTGAGCACTGAGGGACGTGTTTAGACACACTGAATGCTCTGTCCAGAGCAATGTCTCGCTCGTTTACTTGCTACGTGTGATCAAAGCATAACACGGACACTGAAATTCAATCGAACAAATGTAAGTTTAACGAGCAGAAAGGTTTCGAAAATGAAAATTTGAAACCTATTCAATCGGGACAAGCGCGCCATACCAACGGCGTAAGTGCACCTACCATAAAAATATCGGAAATTACCGATGTTACGCTATCATAACCACTCACGCAACTATTTAATTAGTTAGATGTCTGTAGTAATCTGTATGGCGTTCTTATCCCGTGTGGCGCTTAACCCGTCTGACCTTACCTCATTTCATAGATAAAGTGGATTTCCCATTTAGCCGGCTTCACAACGCCGATAAGCTTCGTCTTACCTATATATTAATCTAATTTTTGCACTTTGGTAAACGATGCGAACAGTAGTAGCTTAAGGGTACGTTTCCACTGTGGATTGGACACTTGTGGAACGAATTAATCACAAAATCGAAGCGGAGTCAAAAAAACAGATTTGTACTAATGTGGTTGTTGGATTCCGCGTGTTTCCGCTTCGCTCCGTCTCAATGGAAACGCACCCCAGTCTAGGTTCATTCCATAATATTGTTAACCGTGCGAATAGGGTGTCCAAGGAATATAATACAGGGTGTTGTTCTGTAATTCTGGTGTTGCAAGTGTCAATGGGCAACGGTAATCCATTTCCATCAGGCGATCCGTTTGCTTCTTTGCCCCCTATGGCATAAAAAAAATCACATACCTAGTTTTTAAATCATGTTACCATGTTACCTACATGGCGCCTTTTAGTGCGTTGACAGCTGTCAGTGCCATTTTGAACGTCAAGCCTTTTCACATCTGAAACTGGCACAATAAGGGACAATGCGCAAAATCGAAATATGCGCACCAATATTCATCAGTCTACGAATCTTGACTATTGATTGACAAAAAAGTGACGTTGATAACCATATTTCTCCTCACTTTAATTGAATCTTAAGATGTTATTTGATTAGATCTTAATCTTTTTTAATGAACACGTTTAATCCGAGCAAAGTCAAGTAATACCAGAGTCAGTCCAGATAGAAATATCGAGAACTGTCTGATTTCTCCAAGCTCGCCCGTCAATAATGGAGTGGAAAGCAAAAAGTTAGCTTCGGGCAACTTATCAATTGTATCTGCCGAGTTGAAGAAGACTTTTTCATTCATTTATTGCACGCAGACCAACTGGAAGTACTTAATGGTTATTCTCTTGTTCGTATTTGACATAAAAGCTGAACTTTGTCGCTGTCAGGGTCTGTGGTTTCTATTTGTAATGCAGTTTTTGCGAATAGTCTGAGAGGTTTTGGAGGGAGGTATAATTTAAGGGCACAATTGCGTTGAATGTTCGTGAAAAACCATAGTCGCTCTCTTTGTTCAATTTTAGTAGTATTTTTTTCATGTGTAAACATAAATGCTTTCTAAGTTTTATTTTGCAATCGTTTAATATCAATTCATCTGCATACCTAAACTAAATATGTTCTAAAGTTAAACAGATACACAGTTTTTATTAACTACTATGACTACAATCTACTGCTCCATACACCTAAACGAATAGGGGTGCAGGTGGACTGATGTTGAATTATACATCATACTATAATAAAATTATACAAATATAAAAGGTGGCTATTGCCGTAATAAACCAGAGATATTGCTAATTATACATCTTTAATAATTATAAAAACGGTTTAAACTCACGTAAAAATTGTCAGGACCGCCCCTAGCTGGCCCTGATGAAGACGTCCATATGAGCTCGAAACATGTTGGGCCGACTCCTGACAATTTTTACGTGAGTATAACCGTCTTTATAATTATATAACAGACAATCATTTAGACTAGTTGACAGGCGCTCTATATATACCTAAACGCAACACTTTCCCTTTATATGGTATAGGCAATAATCAAGCGCAAAGAGGGTAGGTAACTAGATAAGTAGGTCGTAGAGTTTCAGGCGGCTATGGAAGTAGCGCCCTCTGGCGGAAGTGAGCTGCGTTATTGTTTCTATAAATGTTTCGCGACGAGCTTCCGGCGCAGTTGATAGCTGGGCTACAGCAGCTGGAAGTAGGCTAAGTGCTTAACCTATTAACCGCCAAGCGGTCTAGCAATTTACCGTGCCACTGACGCCAGAGTAAAAAAAAAAAGATGTGCCCCAAAATCAACAGGGATTGAAAAATACTTGTAGCGGTTAGAATTACAAAGTTTTTGATCATTGAAATTTGGACGGCTGTGGCCGACCGTGGCGTCAGAGGCACGATTTTTTGTTGACGGCCACAGCCGACTGTGGCGGTCAAAAGGTTAAAGCAGGTTAATCTTATTCTGATAAATATTTTATCTACTTAACCGACCAGCAAAATGAGGACCGAGGAAAGTATGCGGGTACCCAAGACCCTTCGTCGTGGAGATCTTTTTGAGAGGCATTTATATACAGACTAGAAGGGCACCTAGTAGCAACATCGTCCGCGTAACCATTTACTACAACTACTCATTTATAAGAAACGTGTAGAAGTAGTAGCCCAAGTAGCACACAGGCTGCATTAAGCGCTTATTATATATATACAACTTAAATTAGCTGTATAAGGGCTTATACAACCTGTGTGCTTGGGAGGTATATGTTCCTACATGGTTCCTGCAGCTCCGACTAATATGGCGCGATTAGTGATGAAGATATTTCGATGGATAATAGAGCACGTCGTTAAATTGTACATATTCCGGACGTAAGGCATTGGAATTTAGTCTGAGTTTACTTACTGGTCTGATCGGATCGCTGTGTTACCGGAGAGACGGTGAGGTTCACTATTTAACAGTCGGAGTAGCTGCAGTTTTCAGGTTTAAACGAATTTAGATTTCAAAGCGTTATTCAGTTTTATTTTCGCTATACGACCCAAGTTTGCAAATTGCAAAAGTAAATAGAGCACGTCGCTAAAGTAGACATATTGGACCCATAAGTCATTGAAAACATGGAATGTTCTTACTGATATTGGTTAGAGCACTGTGTTTCCGGTGAAGCGCTGCGGACGGTTCGCGACTTACCTGTTGGGGTCAGTTAGAGTTTCAGGTTAAAACGAATTCGTTCCAGGTTTAAACGAGTTTCTGGTATAAACATTAAATATTCTTTACTTCTATTTCTGGATTTAATTTATAAAGTGCAAGGTGCTTTAAGTTGAAGACATGACATGTTTCCAACTTGTACGGAGTTCATCCTCAGAGGGACTAAACTATCCATGCAACTCCGCGTGGGTAGGCTGGTGTCTGTTTTGTTGAAACTCCTTCGTATTCCTCCACTTTTGCAATCTTGATCTCTAATGCAACCCTTTACTACTTTTCGCCGAATATTATCAACTCAGGGTGAAGATGGTAGTCGTCGTTTTCTTGGTTGTCATGTCTCGTGTCCTACACGTACAAAGCGATAAATAATTTAAAAAGTCAACGCTGGCAGCGACTGAATGGACAAGCGCTACCAGTCTTTCAAAAGTTGGCCTCTGACACCAATACGGTTTTATGTATGGCGTTCACTAGAAAGTTACCTTGACTTCGTAATTGTACCTATTGATGATAAAAATTTCAGACGTCATTTCTGAAATTACTTATATCTATTCGTGCACTCACTGTATTATGAGTCGTTATGTCGCAGATAATGTAATTACCTTACGCATAATAAAGTTTAATTTAATTGGAAACCCATAACATTAGATTAATACATAAAATAATAAAAAGATTAGTATAGTTAGCAAAGGGTCTAAAAAAATACCCCATCTAAGAAGTCCGTCTGCGTGGTGGTGGTGGTGGTATGGTGGTTCTGAGTCTTTGTCACTGTGTATACCTAAGACTTAATTCAGCCGTCGCGATTTTACTAGTTTTGGAGTCTAAAAATTTGTTGTAGTAGCGCAATGTGTAAAGCAAATAAGTAAGTGCCAACCAACGAGGTACGATGCGACGCGGTATTAGATTACCTACTTAATACTATCTAAGTCACTTTGTTTGCGTTTGTATGTCACTTGCTTTGTACGCCTGTAGAGTAAAAGCAATCCCACCAAAAACATTCTGTAAAAAACTAGCCAAGTCCCGATGGAGCTGCTTGTTTATCTCTAAAAAGTAATGAAATCCAGACAAAGTCGTACCAAGTCTAAGGTTCCTTACTGCGATTTCTTTATTATTATAGTTAATGTTGTGTGACTTGGCCGTTGAAGGGTACACAAGGGTACAAAACCAGGTGCTCCATGACACCATTGCACCAATCTGTCCCCAGAACCGCTACAAGTCAATTTTGTTTAGACGTAATGTTATGTCTGTTGTAACTACCTATGTTTGTTAAGCGAGATAATAGCCCATACTGGTATTGGTAATTTGACGCTAGTGTCTCATTTTAGGCTGTTGTTGATTGTGCAACACATGCATTCAGCATTGACAATGCTGACTTCTGCTCTCTTCTTTTTGGAGCGTCAAATCGACCACCGATCTAACATAAAATAGACGTACAGACGGACTTCTATCAATGATAAGAGGTCCGTCTGTACTAGAAATATTTATTATACTGTTTGTTTCAGGCTCGCCTATACATAAGTATTATTGAAATACGCAGCTTTATCAAGCCTACAATTGACTGGTTATTGAATCAACGTTTTCCAAGTGCCAATTTTCCATCGTCAATGGGTAGTGGTTCTGGCGACAGATTGGTGCAATGGTGTCGTGGAGCACCTGGTTTTGTACCCTTGTGTACCCTTCAACGGCCAAGTCACACAACATTAACTATAATAATAAAGAAATCGCAGTAAGGAACCTTAGACTTGGTACGACTTTGTCTGGATTTCATTACTTTTTAGAGATAAACAAGCAGCTCCATCGAGACTTGGCTAGTTTTTTACAGAATGTTTTTGGTGGGATTTCACTTCTTTTTGTAGAAACGTGGGCATATTGTTTTATAACAACCTGCTAATTCACTTTAGCAAACCTCACGAAATAATAAGTGAAATCAACGAAACGCAAATAATCCCTCCTAATCCCTAGCAAACGTTTCCAAGCGCAGTAGAAGAATGTCGTAAACGACTGTAACGCGGCCGGTTGCCACTTCGGCATATAAGATTATCGGAAAAACAAACGTAGGCGCGTTTTAAAATATAGTCAGCGCCATCTAGCGACGTGTGCGGGTATCACCGCCACTCTTAGTCCAATGCATTATATTTTGACCAAATTTTGAGCGAAATTAATATTTTGGTGAAGTTTGTTTATTTAATTTGTGTAATGTTCGAGTAGAATAAAGTTAATCGTTCGACTATTTCTTCTTGTAAACTTGTAAGTATAAGTATAAAAGCCAGTCTAGTCTTATCCAGAGTTTTCCTTTAATTTTATTTATATGCGTATTAAAAGCAGAAGAGGAGGCATTCGCCCAGCGGGTACGTATTACAATGCCGAAGTTCAAAATACCGAATTTCATAAGACCTATGGACGGAAGGTCGAAAATTAAAATGTCGGATGTTTATTTGACCGAAAGTTCAAAATTCCGAAGGAACGTTTGATCGAAAGGATGAAATACCGAATATTATAATCCCGAAGACTGTAATCCCGAAGAATGTAATCCTGAAGACTGTAATCCCGAAGATTATAATCCCGAAGACTATGATCCCGCCTGAAGGTTGTAATCCGGAATATTATTTAAACTCTCGAGAATTATATTTCTGTAGTCTTACAGATTCTACTGTTTATTTTATACAAAGAATATTAACCTAAATTACGTAACCTACTTGCCTACTACTATACTTACTATTTATAAGTGAACTCTTCTGTGGAACCGATCTGCTCCGGCGCTGCGGGATGTGCAGCCCCTCCGCCCTAGCGTAAGAAAGTGCGGGCATCAAGCGAGTCGCAGCGGCTGAGGCTGGTCGCCGAAGGTGACCAAAAAGCCGAAGCTGCGGAGGCGAGCGTTGACAGCTTCGGTTCCAGACAAGTTCGGTTCGGTTGGCAGTCCATGACAGAATATTTTATCATAATATCGAATATTTAGTGTCATAATTTCCCGCTTTCCCGGACTCTTTCCTTTTCTTAATCGACTTGCCACAGAACCGAAGCTGTCAACCCCGATTCCACGTGGTCTCGTCTGCCCTACCCCTAGAGTGTATATAAAAGCCCGGAGGCGCGGAGGGAGGACAGCCCCCGGCCGCCGTAAGAAAGTGCGGGCATCAAGCGAGCCGAAGCGGCTGAGGCTGGTCGCCGAAGGTGACCAAAAAGCCGAAGCTGCGGAGGCGAGCGTAGGTGAAGATTTTGAACTTTCGATTTTCTGAAAATAGGTAATTTGAGCTTCGGTTTATCGAATATCGGCTTTTTGAACTTTCGGTATTTTTACCATCGGTATTTCAACTGTAGGTATTATGAACTTTCGGGATTGTAATACGTAGCCCGCCCAGCTGTGGGACGCTATAGGCTAGATTAAATTAGAAGATGTGTCCCACTACGCTGGATTTTTGCAATGACAGTCGATTTTTTTATGTACCAATAGTAGAAGGGGGAATTACCATATCTCTAATACAGCTGAGACCAGCTGAGGGTTCTTCATCAAATAAATAATAAATAAATAAATATCGGACAACCTCACACAAATCGATCTAGTCCCAAATTAAGCTCTAGAAGGCTTGTGTTATGGGTACTAGACGACGATATACATACTTATATAGATAAATATATTATAATGAACGTTGTGTCGAAATTGAAATAATAGGCTTTAATTCCGCGCTATAAAGGCGACTTTTACGCCAGTACGATGACGTAGTGCATGGACACATCGGGATGCTTAAATTTGTCAACTACAGTAACTGCACTAATAGCTCTGCGGTACAAGGTCTGACTAGCGTTCAAGAGGACGTGCGTTCTAAACCTCGGGCGATGAGAGTTGTTGTAAGGCATTCTTTTTCTATATTTTAATTTGATTTTAAACATTTTTCTATATCGAAATGGATTTGTATTTTAAAGTAGAACATTCCAGCTCACATCTTTGCCGAGTCTACACACCTCGATGTTTGTGGCTGTGAATACCCACCTTAAGTTCCAAATGTAATCGGAGGTGAACAATTAAATTGTAGTCATTTTTTGGACATATTTTGTGTAAATTGTGAGTGTAAATTACGGAAAGCGAAGGGGTAAGTTTAGTTTATAAGGCAGCCTGTTAGGTGTTGAATTCATGATAATGAAAAACAGTTATTTTAAATAAATCATTTGGTTTTAGCGTATGGAAATGCCCTTCGAGTTTTGGATCACTATACAATAAACAACGTTAAAATGAGATCGCTAGCCGGTGCACAGGATTAGAAGAGATCCCAAACTCAGTTTAAACTCTTCTTGGCGCTCAACAATTCGTAGGCTTAAGTAGTTATAAGATCTGTAGTGTTTAAATATCTAGTTTGTTTTATTATTATAATTTGTACTTATTGGGATTTTAAGTTTCATTGCCGACCCTACTTAAACACATAACAAATGGCGCACAACGATAAAAAACATATGTGTTTAAATTTAAACTGAGGGTCACGGAAGTGAAGGTATATTTTAAACTTATTTAACGGTTGCACATTGTTGTATTTTTGTCAGTAAAATTTTACTTTGGTGGCGTATAATTTTTAGTAAATCATAGTCAATACCTAGTTATACATTTTATTACTAAGCTATTTATAAGATAAATTGAGTTTGTTTGTTTTTTTTTGTGCACTATTTTTTTTTTGTGCTAATGTTCTGGTTATTTTTTTTTAAGTGCGTTAAGACAATTTAAGAGGTTGCGGTTTTATGTCGGTTAGTAACATAAATAGTTAGTTAGGTATATTATTAGGAGGTGTTAGTGAACTTAATATTTATTGGTTAATTCCGCAGCTTGGACGGCATAATCTGTTAACTATTATTTTGTTTATTATTGTGAAGTAACTAGTATTAAGTAACGGAATTCCGGAGAGTATTTTACTTGTTGGCATTTGCGTACCTAATTGATAACTTAGGTCAGTTCCAATCTTGTATATAAAAATAATAATAAAAAAAAAAGTTATTAGCTAGTGAATTAATTTAAATCGTGCTTATTATTGATAGTTCGCAATGGATCCGAATTTCTTGTTAAAGGATGAGCTGGAATATGAACTTACGTGTCGTGGGGTTAGACTTCAAAGCACGGTTCCAGTGTTGAAAAAACTTTTGAAAGAGATACTGTTAACGGATCATGAAATGGTAGCACCAACTCTTAGCGCCCTAGGCATCAACGCAGAGTTGGACGTGTGTGCATCGAAATTGAGTGTCTTGTCAAATTATGTCACGGAGATAGAAGGGAAGCCGGATAAAGCGTTGTTTAGGCGATTGGTTTCGCGACTTACACGTACAGAACAGAATTAGTAATGTTAGGCACGGGACGGAGGATGAAGGTATCCGCAAGGATGCACTGGAGCAGCAGTGTCAGGTTTTATTAGAAAAACTAGAGGGGCAGGATGATTTGGTGGAAGATGATTGTTTAACTGCTAATGACAAGGCAATATTGCAACAATCTTTGGGCGAGTTAGGTGTAAGGATTATAGAAAAAATCGAAAAGAAAACATGTACCATAAGGGAATCCAGCAACGTAAAGTTTAACGAGGGTAGCTCCAGGTCCAGGGAAGTAGAAAAAGGGGCTGATAGAGATGTTAGTTTAGGTATGGGTCAATGGGAAGGGGACAGGCTGGTCAACAAGGGTAAATTATTTCGAACGTCGACAGTGGAGGAGGATATTCCGAAACGTAAACTAGTGCCCATATATCAGTGGGGTCTTAGATTTTCGGGTACAAATATGAGTGTGAATGCATTTTTGGAAAGGGTTGCTGAGCTTAAAGATGCTAGAAATGCGACAGAGCTGGACCTGTGGCGTTATGCAATCGATTTCTTTGAGGGAGATGCCTTGATATGGTTCAGGGCAAATAGAGAATATGCTGCCAGCTGGGAGGATCTGGTGACCTTGCTGAAACGGTCATTCCAAAAGCCTTTCTACCAGGAAGAATTGTTGGCGGAAATTAGGGCACGAACTCAGGGCCGGGATGAGTCGGTTTTAATATATATATCAATCATGCAAAACATGTTCAACAGACTGCCGACCAAACTACCAGAAAATGATAAAGTAGGTATACTGCTAAGAAATATTCAGCCATACTACCAGCGAGCGGTATGCAGGGATGAGTTTTGCTCAGTCGCGGATTTAATTAATGTTTTAAGAATAGTGGAGCGCACAAAAATTAACTGTGATAGATTTGTAGAACCAAGGTTATTGAAAAATACTTTAGAACCGGATTTAGCACATAAATCAAATGATACGGAGTTTTTTCAAAGTCACGTGGTCCAATCAGAAGAAGTAAGCGTACTTCAAAATGAACGCGGCAATGTAAGTAAACGGTGTTGGAATTGTAGGGAAACCGGCCATTTGTTCCGAGAGTGCAGGATGCCAAAGCAAAGGCTATTTTGCTATAGATGCGGGCGTTTTGGTACTACCTCAAGAGACTGTCAGTGTACGGGAAATGTGATAGGGGAAAGCTCAAATCCTGCGCAATAGACTTTCCCCGAGACATGCAAAATGTAGAATGGCAGGAATGGTTAGGTATAATTAAAAATATTTTTCACACCATGATGATGAAATATGTCCCGTAGTAATAAAAAAAGGAAATGACAACAGAACATACGTATCGGTTAACATTTTACACAAGCACTTTGTAGGATTGTTAGACTCGGGTGCTAATCGCACACTTATAAATACGGATTTTGCAGAAATATTAAGAAATATCGGTTTGAGGGGCTATAAGATTGCTCCTAATCATGTGGTTACAGCTGATGGTACTAGACATAATATATCCGAAGTTTTTGACATTCCAGTGATTTTTGATGATGAGTTTAAGATTGTATCAGCGTTAGTTATGCCCTTGTTAAGCCAGCAGTTAATATTAGGAAAGGACTTTTTCGATGAATTTGGCATAGCTTTACACTTCAAGGGTAATAATAACAGTGAGTTGATTAATTTAGGCAATGTTACGGTTGATAAACCAGTCATTGTTTCAAGAGATGACATGAACGATTATCAAAAAGAACAGTTAGAAGACTTGATAACGAGAATGAGGTCTGAAATTGGTAATGGGCTGGGGAAAACCGATGTAATAGCACATAATATTGATACAGGAGAAAATAAACCCATCCATCAGAAACAGTATAATTTCTCGCCGGTCATCAAAGCAGAAATTGAAAAAGAATTAGATAAAATGTTATTAGACGATGTCGTGGAACCGTCTTACAGTTCATGGTGCTCACCGGTACTGATCGTTAAGAAACCTAACGGAGATAATAGACTGTGTTTGGACAGCCGACAATTAAACCGCGTGACGAAGCGGGACACCTACCCACTGCCTCGAGTGTCTAACATAATTGATAATTTGCGCAATGCAAAATTCTTAAGTACCATCGACTTGAAATCAGCTTTTTGGCAAATTCCTTTGGATGAGAGCAGTAAGGAGAAGACAGTTTTTGCAATACCGGGGAGGGGTCTCTACCATTTTAAAGTCATGCCCTTTGGTCTCGTTAATGCCAGCCAGACACAGCAAAGGCTAATGGATATATTATTTCACTCAAATGAGGACAAAGTATGGGCATATTTAGATGACATCGTGATTTGCTCGTCAACTTTTGAAGAACATGTGAAACTTATTGAGAAGGTTATGGAAACTTTAAAAAAGGCCAACTTAACGGTTAATGTAGACAAATGTAAGTTTGCTCGTCCAAGCATGCGGTATTTAGGGTACATAATTGATAGCAATGGACTTAGGACGGATCCAGACAAAGTGGCAGCGATCATAAATTTTCCTAGACCCCGAAACTATACGGAATTAAAAAGGTTCATTGGACTGGCCAGCTGGTATAGAAGATTTGTAAAAGACTTTTCGATAGTTGCTGCACCTCTTCATGAGCTCACGAAAGGAAAGAAAAATAAGCGGTTGTGTTGGAATGAAAAAGCAGAAACTTCTTTCGTAAAATTAAAAACACTTCTTACAGCAGCTCCGGTGGTAACATGTCCTGATTATTCTAAACCGTTTATAATCCAGTGTGATGCATGCAATAACGGGATTGGGGCGGTCTTATGTCAGAAAAACGGTGAGGACGAACAACCTATTGCCTACTTGAGCAGAAAGCTTAATGAGCGCGAGAAAAAGTATTCTACCTCAGAACGAGAACTTTTAAGTATCGTTTATGCTATAGAAAAATTTAGACCTTACATAGATGGCACACACTTCACAGTAATAAGTGATCATAGCGCGCTGCAGTGGTTGCACAAAATGAAAGACCCACATGGGAGACTGGCACGATGGGCAATGAAACTGCAACAATTCCAGTACGATATTATCCATAGGCCAGGCAAAAGTAATGTGGTGCCTGACACATTGTCACGGGGCGCGGGCGATGATGAACTTGGAGAAATTAACCATTTAGAAATTTTAGACCGGCATAAGGATAAATGGTACAGGTCAAAGGTCAAGGAAGTATCAGAATCAGAACATAACGAATCACAAGACTGGAAAGTGATGGATGGGCATCTTTACAAGAAAATAAAGTTAAAGGCATTTCCTAACATGGAGGATAGTTGGAAACTGTATGTACCAGAAGCATTAAGAAATAAAATCTTAACGGGATGTCATGATGACGTAACGGCCGGTCATTTAGGTATTCGTAAAACGTACTTACGGATAAAACAAAGGTACTTTTGGCCGAACTTGCTCCAAGATGTCAAGAAGTATGTTCTCAAATGTGAAAGTTGCGCCAAGTATAAAGTTTCGCAGCAGGTACCCATGGGACTGATGGGCCAGCACAGGGAGGTTCAAGGACCGTGGCAGATAGTCTCCCTAGACTTGATGGGTCCATTCCCCAAAAGTAAAATGTGTAACACAATGTTGTTAGTATTGACATGCTGGTTCAGTAAATTCGTTTTATTATACCCTTTAAGAACTGGAAAGGCTGAAAAAATCTGTGATATTGTGGGGAAACAGTTTTTATTATATGGTGCGCCCAAAGCAATAATATGTGATAATGGCCGACAGTTTAATTCGGAATTGTTTAGGGAACTGGCTGCGAAATATAATAGTAAGCTTTGGTATACTCCTAACTACCACCCACAAAGTAATCCTACTGAAAGGGTAAACAGGGTGATAGGAACCATGATTGCCACATATACCAAACCTGGTAAACACAATACGTGGGATGAGCACTTACCTCAAATTGGGCATGCTATCAGGACTGCGGTTCATGAGACGACAGGTTTTACGCCCTCTTATCTATTCTTGGGTAGAGAAACAACAGTACCTAATGTTGATAGACCAGAGTCCTTACAGTTAACTCAATGCCCAAATAATCAGTATCAAATAGAGGTATCACATTATGTAAATAGTTTAAATAGTAGAAATAAAATATTTGAAACTGTACAGCATAAGTTAAGGTCTGCACACGACCACAGTCGGATGTTTTACAATAGTAAACGGAGACCGGCCACTTTTCGACTAGGGGATACGGTGTGGAAAAGGACGAAACTGCTCTCGAGTGCACCCAATAAATTTATGTCGAAATTAGCACCTAAATTTGAAAAGTGCATTATAGTCGAAAAGATTTCGAATAACGTGTATCGGCTGAACAATGCTTTTAAGTTTCATTGCCGACCCTACTTAAACACATAACAACTTAAATACATAGAACAACCATGACCAACCATTTCGTCGGTTCCGGGGCAACCTACCAAATCCAAACCTGAGATGTCGGAACAACGGGGCCACGCCGTTTCGCCGTCTAAATAAACTTGCTCGGTTCATGACGCATTGGTGTCTACACTGTAATGTCATGTAACCTGTTTTTGAATAAATAAATAAATAAATAATGACCCAAGCACAAATATTCGAGTTCATCACACAAATATTTGCCCTGTCCGGGACTCGAACCCGGGACCGCTGGCTCAGTAGGCAAGTGTCTACAAACCAAGCCAAACGCGTCGTCAAAATACTTCAGACCTTGGATTTTTGACATCAAATGAAGCGGCCCACCAAGTTGAATATTAAAATACTTAAACGGGTTTACTCACGTCGTAGAAGTCGAATAACGCTCGACATGTTTCGAATCGGTACGCGATCCATCATCAGGAGAGACGATCAGTCGCGACGGCGGCCAACCGAACACAACAACAAGTTGAATATTTTTTGTAAAGGCGGTATGTCGATCTCTAATAGTTTGGTTGGGCTCTTGTGTTTTCTAATCAGAGTACTCCAGATCTTCGATTATCCTAGTTTTTAGGGTTCCGTACCCAAAGGGTAAAAACGAGACCCTATTACTGAGACTTCGCTGATCCGTCCGTCCGTCCGTCTGTCACCAGGCTGTATATCAAGAACGGTGATAGCTAGACAGTTGAAATTTTCACAGATGATCTATTTCTATTGCCGCTATAACAACAAATACTAAAAATAAAATAAAATAAATATTTAAGGGGGGCTCCCATACAACAAACTTGTTTTATGGTACGGAACCCTTCATGCGCGAGTCGGACTCGCACTTGGCCAATTTTTATAGTTTTCGCTTTATGTGGCAGTTAAACCCTAACTCTGTACTAAATTTCAGCTCTCCGAATTCATGGGAAGTACTAGTTCCTTACTGATGATCATGAGTGAGTGAGTGTCATAAATGCGAAACTTTGCTTTCGCTTAACTTCGGAACTAAATGACCTTCAGACTTGAAATTTTGGATTTTAAGTATGTGATTATAGCTTACTGGATGACGAAAATTTCTGCGTTCTGGTCTTATCCAGAGGTGCTCAAATAGGGGCCTGAAAATGCGGCGAAATGGTTCCAGTAAAGGATGGTACGGCAGTGTTTGCTTCGCGCTCGACTTGGCGGGGGCACTGCCGTGCCCCCCGATTCCCGGCTTGTCTGCTTTAAAAAGTAGATACTTCTAAAGAAAACTAGAGCTGTTTTTGCTTTGAATCATCCGTGGGCCATATAGATGGGGAGATTTTGGTACTTTTACGTGAATATCTATTGCTTGCCACTACCGAAGTATGATGTACGTAGATTTTGGTGCTTAACCTGTAGACCTTCAAAGGATTTACAGCTCTGTCTCTAATTGAGCTAAGGAGTCCAATAAACTGAAGGAAAAATAATATCATGACTTTGGTTGTGAACAGATGAAATGAAGTTGTCATCGGTACTGTTGTATATTCTGTGATAAAACCCTCGGGTCAAGGCGACGTTGTTTCTTTCAAAAAAGATTTTCCCAATTTTCCGTCTTTGTCCTTTGAAATAAAAGACTGTTGTTTTCACTCGGTAGGTGGTTAACAAGGCTGTGATTGTGATGGATGTAGAACAATACGGTCGTTCAAGCGAGACGAATGGGAAGCCTTAGGCTTACCTTATATAAACTACAGTGGCTTGACGTTAAAGGTCTTACTGGGCAAGCCGGAGCAGGTTTGACTTACTTATTATTTAAGAACAATCAAGTTTCTTACTCTAATTAATATTTACAAAAAACTTATATGTATAACATCTGTATTATCACAGTGTATTATATTTCTTTTTAATAGAGAATGGTGCTAAAACGCTCTAAAATGGTCAAGCCCGTAGGAACGGACGGGACGGTGGGGTCAGTGACTTTAGGAATATTGTAATTTATAGGTAGTAGCACTTATTGAGAATCGACATCGTTTGAGTTGCCTCATAACTATGAGACCTCAGTGGCGTGCCGACAAACTCATGGTAACTAGATTTAGATTACATTTTTTTCAGCAGCAATAGATAACGGTGCTCAATAGGGGATGCGACTGATGTTGAATTATACAACATAGTGTATTTATATAAATAAAATTAGCTCAGTATGTCATGACCCAAAGAAAAAAAATAAAAAAATCACAATAATTTGAAGTTTATGTGACTTCAAAAGTAGGTACTCGAATGATTTGATGTTTTTTTTTTATCCAAAAGAAATTTTGAATTTGTTTTGAGAATCCTCATAATTTAACAAAACAATAATTGTATGACAACCACGAGCTTAAACGCTCATTTTCACGGTGAAATGAAATGGGAAATTACTTATTGTCTCCATACAAATATTGGTACCCAACTCACAGATGACGTAATATTATGTAGGTAGGTAATTTGTATGGAACGTTTTAGTTTTAGCGTAGCGCTCTGTAGCAATGTTGAAGTTGGATGGTTATTTATTTCTGACTTTTACCATTTTACAGCTGTCTATGTGTAGGTAATCCCATATAGACATTTGATGCCAATAAAAAATAGACTCCATTGACAACTTCAAAAAAAGTTGTCCGCACGCCTAATGTCCTGAGGTGGACAAGCCGGTGGTAGGCCGGGTCCTATGGACGCTACGCCACGGGTACCTATAGTAGGTATATTTTTGACATCCATGATACCTGTTCCCATCTGAAAAAGCCTTAAAGTTTAAAATCCCCGTAAACTAAAGGTGCCCACATTTAACTAAATAATGAAAATAACTCGGCTAGTATTACATTCCTCCTTAAACACGGGCCCGGCAAACAGACGAGGGACAGTTGGCGCCCTTTTTGTTATTTGCAGAATTTTAATAGAAATTTACCCTTGGGTCGCTGAAGGTGTTTCGAAGGTAGCTGGTCAATGATTATGCAGTTTGGGTTGCTGTTACCTGCCAAGTCTGGGAGTAGAAATATGGGCACTAGAATAGGCGCTCTGAAATTTTTTTGAGGTTGTCATTAGCTTCTTTTTTTATTGGGATCAAATGTTTATATTTAGGTCATTGTCAGTTCAAAAAACAAAATGTGTCCCTTCGGTGGTCAAAAGTTAAGAGCGTGTATGAATCTAGGTTATGTTGCTATTATATCGGATTATAGAAGAGGAAACGTTCTATATTCTCACAGGCATTTAATCAGAAAATTAGGCCCTGGCATCTTTAATTTCGCATATGTCTACCGAAAAGACGCGCACCTAAATCTGACAATGACCCTTGACTAACTACATAAGACTGCTCTAAAAGTTAGAAATGACCGTCAAAGTTCATCATTGTGACGTCATTCTGTGAGTGGTGTACCATACCAATATTTATAAGACAATAAGTAATTTGCTATTTTCACCGTGAAAAAGTGCTTTTGTTAAATTATAAAGATTCAGAAAACTATTTCAAAATTTCTTTCGAATTAAAAAAGTCATTCATAAAAATTGCGTACCTTGAAAGTCACATATAATATATATATATAAAAAAAACTTTATTCAGAGTCAATTTTATTCATATAACTACAGTATGTTGTATAATTCAACATAAGTGAACACTCCTATTAAGAGTCAATAGTACGTTATGTTTATTAAACATGCTATAGGTATAATCATCATGATAGTCGAATAGGGTTCGTAGTCAGAGCTGAAGGCGAGGCCTTAATAATTCGCTTCTTTGTTCCATACACCACATAGTAAATAGCGCTAAAATACTATTTTTACAAATACATTCCATTTCGTTCCTGGATCTTAAAAGGTAATGTACCTAATATAGTGAAGTCTCTACTACTCTACTGCTAATTACCTACAGTACAATAAAAACACAACTTAGTTACATCAGTTACCCTAACCAAAGTAGCCATATATAGGTATTATCTATCGTATTGACGATAGATGGCTCGAATATCGAATTCTAATTCTGAAATCTACTACTACGAGGGCGGGATGATAAGTAACTAGCCTTAGCTATTTAAAAAGTTTGAATTTAAAATTAAACTGGCATAATTTAAAATTCGCGTCTCTGGCTATCTGTGTTCGAAATTTTAATTTGATGGCTTAAATATTTTATTGATTTTCTGTCATTGTAATAGTTATTTGTTATACAAGGGGGGAAAGTTGTATTTTACCCGCGAGTGTTTATTTGAAACACGAGCTAGCGAAAGGATCCTATGATTGACCACGAGCGAAGCGAGTGGTTCAAAATAGAATCCTGAGCGTAGCGAGTGTTTCAATACACGAGACGTAAAATAACTTTTCGCCCGTGTATAACACAAAACTTTTCACCTCACTACAGCGAGGAAAAAAGAATAAGGGTTTGTACTATATCTTTGAAAAATATCTGCAATAATGAACCAATTTGCCATTTATTAAAACTAAGGTCTAATTAGCTTTCATGTAGGTATTTTAAACGGAATTTTTCAGAAAATAAGCTCGTGTCAAATTTTACTTTAGCTGCGTTGAAACGTCAAAACTCTTTCTCCACATGTGGATAAAAAGCGATTTTCTCAATAGATATCAAACCAACAAACTGGCCTTTCCGAGCTAGTGAGGTGAAAAATATATTGTGACGATTGTTTTCAAAATGGATAAAATTGAACAAAGAGCGGTGATAAAGTTTCTTTATATGAAGGGTATGAAGGGGATAGCTATTTATGAAGAGTTAAAGAATGTTTTGGGTGAATGTGTTCTTTCTTACGCCACAGTAAAAAACTGGGTGGCTGAATTTAAACGAGGCCGTACAAGTGTCCAAGATGAAGCCCGCTGCGGACGTCCAAAAAGCGTCACTACTCCGGAAATGGTCTCCAAAGTGCACGATATGGTTTTGGAAGATCGACGATTGAAGTTATCAGATATAGCTGACACTACAGGGATCTCGAAGGAACGGGTACATCATATTCTAAGTGAAGAATTAAATATGAAAAAGTTATCCGCCCGTTGGGTGCCGCAATTGCTTACGCACGATCAAAAAAGAATCCGCATGCTTAATTCGAAGGAATGTTTGGATCGTTTTCATAAAAATAAATCTGATTTTTTGCGTCGATTTGTAACAACAGATGAAACATGGGTTCACCACTACACGCCAGAATCAAAAATTCAATCAAAACAGTGGACTGAATCTGGATGTTCAGCTCCAAAAAAAGCTATGGCTGTAAAGTCGGCTGGAAAAGTTATGGCTTCCGTCTTTTGGGATGCAAATGGAATTTTGATGATAGACTACCTTCCCAAAGGTGAAACTATTAATGGGGAATACTATGCTAATCTTTTGGAAAAGCTTCATCAATGCTTTCAGCAAAAACGACCCGGTTTGGAAAAAAACAAAAATCATCTTCCATCAAGACAACGCTAGGGTTCACACATGTGTTAAAGCTATGGCCAAAATCGACGAATTAAAGTATGATTTGCTGCCCCATCCACCTTATTCGCCTGATCTGGCACCATCTGACTTCCACCTGTTCCCGAAGCTTAAAACTTTTTTGGGTGGACAGAAATTTTCCACTAATGATGCCGTCATAGCCGCTATAGAGGAGTATTTTGGAGGCCTCGAAAGGAATCACTTTATGGAGGGCATCGCAGCTTTAGAGCGAAGATGGAATAAGTGCATAGAGCTACGCGGAGACTATGTCGAAAAATAAAATTTGTTTTAACACCGAAACTCAAGTATTTTCTACTAAAGCTAGTTACTTATCATCCCACCCTCGTATATTGATTGTGTGTATTGGATTGAGAGTAGGTACTGCGACCCAAAGACGTTTTTATATAATTACTTATCTTATCCGCGAACGTAGAAAAATGTTGCACGCGGTTGAATACTTCAAGCGACTCCGCGACGCTCCTTGAAGAGATCTGTCAAAAGTATCAAAGATGTTGACAGCGTCATTTGACTTTTGTATAGCTTTGGGCGAACTTCTAAACAGCCGAAATCGGCTCAGAGGCACTGAACTAAAACCTCTTTGATTTTTTTAAAATCACCGGTGCAGCCAAAAAATCTGTAACTTTTTTTTTGTGCTAAGAAAGCTTATTCCTACCACCAGTAAGAATTTCAAGCAATTCTGATATTTTCATCCATTCCCCATTAACGGAGATTTGCGTGACAGCGGCAGCGGTAGCGGTGTGCGATACGTGTGTCTCGTTCACTCGTATGACCACCGCGGTCGGATCTCTCGCTCTACCGCTCGCCGCGCCGCTGGTCGCGCAAAGTAGAGGCGGAGCCGGTATTCGTTGGTAGCTTTAGACGGTAGTCCGAAATCTCGGTTAGTCCCTCATATCCGCTTTAGTCCCCCGACTCTAGGCGGAAGCATAAACGCATTTCCTCAACTCTTAATTAAAAAAAAATAGAAAATAGTTAAGCTAACTATAAATACCAAAACATTTTAAATGGTCCGCGTTCTTACTTGACGACGCGGTTGGCGCAGTTTGTAAGCACCTCCTACTGAGCCGGCGGACCCGGATCCGAATCCCGGCTAGGGCAAATATTTGTGTGATGAACTCGAATATTTGTGATTGGGTCATGGTTGTTCCTTGTATTTAAGTATATATTTATCTATATAAGTATGTATATCGTCGTCTAGTACCCATAACACACGCCTACTTGAGCTTCATTTGGGACTAGATCGATTTGTGCCTGAAAATGTTCCGTAAGTTAGCTTGTCAAATTGGTAGTTAAAATCCTGGTCATTATTGTATTTGCATGATGTAAATAAATGAAACAGCCTTTTAATAGTCCATGAGTGTTTGTTGCTGCACAATTACTGCAGTCGGAATAAAAGGTAGTATCTACGTATTAAATTCTTATGTGGCTGTTACGTTTTAGTTTCGGGTGGTAGAATAATGCTGTGATGTGTGATGTCATGTAGTTTCACTCATTACGAGCTTTTAATAGGTATTTGCATTAAAATCGTATCGTTTCCAGTAATTACTGTACGACCTCGATGTTTGGAGCAATCGTATTTACCTAAACATGTGTAGTAAATAAAAAGCGAATAGTTGTTTTTATGGATGATTTTGGAGCGATTACGTCTTACTACCCTAGACTAAGAGCACTTAGAAGGATGGAGAAGAATTCTGCTTACCTATTGATAAAATGTACATCTTATATACCTATCACAAATGATAATAGCTCCTTTCGTGAAATATCTTTTTTTTTTCGAACTAACTTTTTTTCCTAAATATTTGGTCGATTGTATTCCTGAGTTAAATTTCAAGATATATTTACTTCTAAAAAGTTAAGTAGTTATTTTATGTTGTAAAAATAGTGCTGTTCCACTATATAATATTCATTTGTATTCGTTTTTTTCGTTTAACATTCGATTTCCTTTATGCGAAATGAGAGACATTAGCAAATGGCGGTTTTGTTCTATGAAATCAATCAATTGCATTTGAAAATGCATGCCATTTGGATGCGTACAAGACGAGTTAGTAATCACTATCACTACATAGTATAAAACAAAGTCGCTTTCTCTGTATCCCTTCTCCTATGCCCCTTTGTATGCTTAAATCTTTAAAACTAGGTACGCAACGGATTTTGATACGTTTTTGCGTTGCGTTTTTTTTTTAATAGATAGAGTGATTCAAGAGGAAGGTTTATATGTATAATACATGCATAATTTATTAGCATTGCACCCGTGGCCGGGGCGAATCGCTAGTAGAACATATATAAACAATAGATACTTATAACACTCATTAGACATAGGTTCAATTGGAATAAATTTAATGGGTATAATATTCAATTTGTATACTGAACATATAACAATAAAATGCATATTTTCATAGTATATAATGAACTGTAGGTATAATGACATTGTATATAATCATCTAGTGGTATAACATTTAAAACGCTTAATTAGTATTACATATAATATACATTTACTCAAAACATCGAAGCAATCGAAGCATCGAAGTAATGTTAGGAATCGTAAGCCAAGTCGGACCTGCGCGGCTCGCTCGCTTCGCTCGCTCGTTAGGGTCATAGTTCAACCTAACACTCCTCGCTTCCCTCGTCGTCCGACCTAACCTAAGCCAAGTCGAATCTGCCTTAAGGTGAAAAATGGTAATGTTAGGAATCGTAAGCCAAGTCAGACCTGCGCGGCTCGCTCGCTTCGCTCGCTCGTTAGGGTCTCAGTTCAACCTAACACTCCTCCTCGCTTCGCTCGTCGTCGTACCTAACTTAAGTCAAGACGGCCTGCTTTACCTGCCTTGCCTGCGCTCGTTTCGCTCTTACAGATATAGGTAAGTACTCCGATTTTTTTAATTCCGATTTTCAAAAATTCGAAATTTATCAGTTTTAAAAGTGAAAACTGCGATGAAATACGAAAGTTTATTTTACCGAATGTTAAAATTCCGAAAAAGCTATGAAATTTCGGAAAAATCTAAATCGGAATTCTGTTTTTCGGGCTAGAGCCACGTCGGTCTTTTAACTCTTCGATGTTATAATTCACGGAAATAAAAAAACTCGGACTTGAAATTCGGAATATTACATTTCGTGGTTTTTAACGATCGGAATTTTATTTCTTAGGAATAATGAATAAGCAAAATCGGATTAAAATATTTCGGAGTATTTGGGTGTTCCCTATAAAATGGTACTAGGTATGTCATATAAATAAAATATAATTTAACTTAATAACAAAATATAACACAACAAAATAAACAATAAGCAATTAAAATAAAATATTATATTACCTATATGATAGATATTTCAAATGATATTATATTATATGTCATGATTGTTATACAAAATACATATTATATCTAAGATTATTAGAGAAAATAACCATTATAACATATGATATTATATGAATTGAATGTTATACCTATCAAGCCTTATATTTCATGAAAATATGGTATTTCTTACTATATATATCGTACATTATATCTTTTGTATGTTTATAAATTGAAATTATACCAAAAGTTTGTATATAATATGGGACGCACCCTACAAGACTTAGGTATTGTCATAATTTCTTAGTTAGGAATTATGAGAAGTAAGCGACCCGTCCTCTCCAGCTTCCGTAGTGAATAATTTATTTACTATAGTAAATAGCTAACCTGACGAACAAAATATAAATACACGTAAATTTAAAGTATAATTTTAAAGGGGAATAAATCGGAATTTTCTATCTCAATTTTATCTAAGTTGTTAATCGATTTCAAAATCGTACACGCAGCCGTGGACACCGTGCCGTGTCTAATCAGAGCACACGGCCGCCCTTACTCAGCCACTGCGAAGGAGAAAAACTCATTTTATGGTGTGTGCACATAAAATCGCCTGACTACTTTAATTAAATCGCTCCCAGGAAAAATAGATTTTTATCTCTTGTTTTAATGTTGCTGTCTTTGATTTTGGTGCACGGAAATTTGGTGCGACGCCGTGCGAATTAGTTTGCCAAGTTAAGTTTTATTTTCCATTCCAATCTAGTACCAAAGATAAAACTGTAAGTTATTCGAGTTAAAAAGATATTTAGAAATCACGCTCAGTCACGTTGAAGATAAAAGATTTATTCCCGCGAACATTTTCTCGAGAACGATCCAGATAGTTGCATTAATTTTTAAAGGAAATAGCCCTGTCCAGGGCGAAAGTCGCAGGCCGAGTTATGATGATTGTAGTGGTTTTTTACGGCTCCTCCTTTATTAGGGAAAGTGGTTGTGACGTCGCGCCATTCCGCCGCGTTGCCGACTGTATCTTTTATAAGCGAATGCGGACGTCCGCAGACAGGTTTATTACTTGTCCTTTTGTAAAACGATCCTTATAATATCAGAGCTGTGCGCGCACAAAAAGTTTTGCGTGAATCCATAGCTTTGGTCGCTTTGAAATTTTGTCCGCTCAGGGATTCGATGTTTGATGAGGATTTATGCTTTGGCCAGTTTACCTATTTAATACTTTCGGGACATTCGCCGGGGCGGACGGGGTAATCGATGCAATATTGACGGAGCGTCCTATTGGTCTCAAAGGCTGTTGAACACAGATAACGACGTCAATCTAAACGGACTGAAATCGAATGTGAAAGGGTTGTTTGATCAGTATAATAATAGTGAGAGTTCAAGGGCGGCCGGCAGGCGCCAGTTTCAATATAAATATTATTGCAGTGCCGCGCTAAACGCAGAATAACATTTGCATATTTATAAGAGAGCAGCCCTCAGCAAACATGGAGGGAATTGGCTACGGGAGGCCGGGTTTGTTTTTGACATAATGGGCCCTTTGTCGATGGAAGCTGTTTTCCTTACAGTCATTACTCAGCCTCTGTCTGTTCCTACGCGTGAGTTAGCATATTGCGGACTGAAAATGATGTTTTGTCGACAAGATGCGGTAGACGGACTGAGTTGCCGAGTTTTAATTCGCCCGCATTGTGCCTTTCGTAAAAGTAATGGTTCCAAACCTTCGCATTAGCCTGGACATTTACTTTTGGTACACATAAAATGTATACTTAAAATCCCATCTACATTTTATGGCCCGTGGACTTTTTTTAGTTGCAAGCTTTTATATCGTCGACATTAGTTTTATGGTTATGCATTTTAGTGTTTTTGATCTTTAGACTTGCTGACCGATACATGTATGGTATTGGGCTCACATTATAATTCTCATTATCAATAGGCGTTGTAAAATTATCGTAAAAAGAAAAGAGCTGGGCTTTTTCAAAACGCACAAGTCTAACACGAAAATTAACTTACTAGAAATTAACTTACTAGTAGTAGCTACTCATACTTGCTTTTCGAACTCTGCTGATTTAGTTACTTGTCTTGTCTGCTAATGAAACGTTGTTTTCCTTTTTATACTGCCACATCATAACAAAAACACCATTAAACTTTCATTACTCCGAAAGTTATAATTTATAATATAAAAACCAGACTGCACAGATGCGAAAAAAAAAGCACAATGACCTCTGAAAACCGTCATGTTTTGCATTCCCAGCATAAGCACCGCCGTTACAGCCAAATGGGTTTAAAGTGGTGTCACAAGTGGAATTATTCTTGAAATTCAACACTACATTTACACCTGGCGTGACCAGCGAGTCTAGACCCATCTTGTTCCTCTCTGAGCTTGGTGTATGTTTATGTTAGGGTGGAGAAGGCGTGACGTCAGGGGTCTGGGAGGCTGGTGATGTTCAGCTTGCGTTAGTTGTTAAGGACATGATATTCGACGCCGTAGGTGGCAAAGCCCGAATTCCGTGGAGGTTTCTCGCGTGCCTGCCTGTGGTGTATTCGACACCCGGTCAACATCTGTACGTGTCGTAATCAAGTGTTAGTGGAGTTGAAAACACTAAGTATCAAAGTTTAAAAAAATCACCTAGGATTGTATGAATATTTTTGTAACTAGGTGCATTATACAGTGTGTCCCACGGCTATGCCACATGGAGGGAAAGTAAGACAATTTTACTGAAAGAAGATATCATTTGATTTTAAAAACAAATTATTACGGGTATTTTTGAATAATCGCCTGTTTGAATCGGGAATCGAACCCGCCAAATGGTAAAAAAAATACCCGTAATTTTACGAAACCGATCAAACGGCTCAATCGGAAGCATTATTTTTTTCCCAGTAATATAGCATTTAAATAAAAGGAAGACAATGAAATTTTACATTTACTTAAAATAATTACATTTTGCTTAAAATTAATTTACACACCCTTGGGACACCTGTATAAAATAGTTTAATACTGCTTCTAATGGCGTTCCGTGAGTTTTTATCTTGTCAATTTGAAAATTCCAGGAATAAACCCAATTGTTCTTTGTGCAATACGAGTATAATAATATAGGAAGTAGAATTTTTACATACAATGTTGCTACAAGTTTGATATTTTGGTGTTTACTGCAAATTTTTTGGTATTTATTCAATTTTTTTTTTTTTTTCTAAATTTATTTAAGTTAATTGACCACAATCAATACATAAATTAAGACGCGTCACAGAAACCTGTTGGAGGTTTAGACGTGACGCGAATGTTTCGCACCGCTTACAACATTGCACAGATAAGTAATTATATAATCATACTAGTACGACCACACCAGCAATCACACATCGCCGTCGGCATTTAAATAATATTTTTTTAATGTGTTCTTACACGTTTTTTTACCATTAAGTGTGGTCACATGTATGTCTTCGGGCAAATCATTTAATATTTTAGGCAGCATGTATTCCCACGTCCTTTTACCATATGCATTTACATAGTTAGGCAAAATATACCTAGGTTGATATGTTAAATTACGTAATTGTTTCATTCTACATCTAGTTTTTAACAGTTTTATTTTGTCGTACTCCTCGAGAACTAGTAACATATTTAATTTATTAAATATTGACAGTACTTTACAGTGTTTGAAAACACTGCCTTCATCATCAAATTTATTTCTATATTCGGGTACAATGGTTTTAAGTATACTTAGTTGTAGTTTGTAGATGTAAGTTAGGTTGGTTTTATATGTACGCCCATAACTACTTAAGCCGTAGCTTATTACAGAGTCAGCAAGAGAAAGATACAGCAGTCTTAATGTATTGTATGGTAATTTGTATTTAAGAATATTCATTTTAGCACGCAATGAGCGAAGTTTATTACATATATGCTCAATATGAGGCTTCCAGTTAAGGCGTTTGTCGATCACCAAACCCAGGTAAGTATGCTGGTCCACCAGCTCGAGCGGCGCGCATGCGCATGGTGACTGCGCCTGCGCGCCGTGCAAGCAGGTGTGACAATGCGCGATAAGTTTAGGATCATTACTTTTTATATACGGCGAGTGTATGTGTAACAGTTTGGTCTTATTAGCGTTGATAACGAGGCCAACGTCATGTGCCCATTTACATAGAATGTTAAAATTATTTTGCATCATGTCCTTGGCCTCAATAACACTTTTTCCATGGGTAAACAAGCATGTATCGTCTGCAAATTGGTATACAGAGCCCTCGGTGAAGAGGTAACACATATCATTGACGTAGATTAAGTATTCGGTCGGGGCCAGGATCGATCCTTGAGCCGTGCCTCTTTGCGTAGGTAAACGGTCACTATCAGTTCCGTTGATGCGTACCACGGTGTTTCTGTTTGTATGGTAATTATGGAACCACTTCAGCAGAGGACCCTGTATACCAATTTGATTCATTTTAGAATAAAGCGTGGAAAAGTTTAGAGTATCAAAAGCTTTGCTGAAATCAATGAAGACGGCCAGCACCTGTCTTCGATTGTTCAGGTGCTGGTTGACTTCATTCACAAATGTTGACAGAAGTTGCGTGGCACTCCGCCCCCTTTGGAAACCGTATTGTTTTAAATTTATCAAGTTATTTTTAGATAAGAAACTAGTTATTTCGCTTTCAAAGTACCTCTCAACTATCTTATCAATGGTAGGCAAAATGGTAATTGGTCTGTAGTTATTGACGTCACTATAAGTACCTTTTTTATGTATTGGTCTGATTATACCTACTTTTAGTTGATCTGGATACAGGGACGTCGAGATACATGCGTTAATCAAATGGGTGATTACTGGTGTGATCTCTGTGCTAACACATAACAGATCCCTTATACGTATGTTATCTATGCCGGGACTCTTTTTTTTATTCATATGTTTTATAATTTTGTATATAACATCATTAGTTGCTTGTTTTAGCCTCATAGATACAGATGGCTCTGGTTGGTATGATTTGCCAGATATTAATTTAACATCACATGAAGAACATATACTAGTAACATTATTGTTAAAGCCGTAGGCAAAAGTGTTGCAAGTTGTTTTTATATCAGACTTAAAATACTTTGTAATAATGCTATCAATAGATTTCGAGACTCTGCCACAAATATTGTTTATTATTTCCCAAACCTTCTTTTGATTACCAAAATTATTTATAATATAATTTTTTATGTATTTATTTCTTGTTTTTTCTATGTATTTGTTTGTTAAATTCCTATATCTATTATATAATAACCTATTTACTTTATTATTTTCGTCTTGTTTAGATATTCGTAAGAGTTCTTCTCTTTTTTTGCTCATGTTTACAATGCGGCTATTTATCCATTTACATTCCTGTCTTTTTCCTACTGTCATACATTTTTCATACACCTCAGAAAAGTTATCTGTAATACATTTAAATATATCATTTGGATAAACAAGATTTAGGGCAGGGTCCCAGTTGATTTTACGTAACTCTGACTCTAATTTATTATTATCTAACTTATGTCGATAAACATACTCTGAGCATTTTTTATTAGAGCTATGCACTAAAAAAGTACCCGTTATGTAGTGGTCAGCGATTGCATTGTTAATCACCGCAGTATGTACCTCCCGATAGTTCAGCGCGCGTAAAAATATATGATCTATACAAGATTTCGTTATTAACTCGCCCTTAGACTCGACGCGGGTATACTGCATGGTGTGGTGGTGGCACTGGTGATGCCACAATCTAGTCCCTTTTCACTCATTGCATCTAGATATTGTGTTCGTAAGGGGTTAAAATCACATAAGTTGATGTTCATATCGCCTAGTAGAACGTAAGAGTACTCACTTGGAAAACGCCCGATAACACGCACTAATTCATCGATAAACTTTGATTTGTTTAGGTCTGGTGGTCTATACACTGCACATAAGCCGATTTTTGTTTTATACGCTGTTTCGATACTCCCTATGACGCACTCGGAGTAGAACGTAGGTATCGTGAGTCTTGTGAAGCACAGGCTGTTGTGGATGTATACTAGCACGCCGCCTCCTCGTCTCTGTTGTCGTAGTTCCGAATACATGTCATAATTATCTAGGTGAAATAAGTTTTTACAGTCATCTTTTATGTTGACTTCTGTTAGTGCAATTAATATGTATCGTGTGTTGGCAAGTAGCTACTAGGTACTCTAAGTGGGTGAAGTTTTTTATTAGAGATCGAATATTGACATGTAATACACACAGATGGTTGAAGTTTTTGACTTCGATGTTATCTACGAATGAATTCCAGTCGTCATATGCGTTTTCTTGAATTGAAGTATCCACTATTCGTATTCTGGAATGTACGTTCTGAATACCGTGCTACGTAAATATGTAGGTACTACCTATAACAGAAGGAAATAGAAATGATTCATTTAACAAATACATTACAAATGGATATACCTATTACAAATATTACACTGATGCAGGAATTATCCGATGGCCCCAAAACGGCACAGCCTGTGTCCAGAGAACTGGGAGTACGGAATTACCACTACACTCAAAAATAAGCCGAAAAAACCTCGCGTGATTTGTGCACAAGCCCTTAAACATAAACATTAGGCACCAATAGAAGAAATGATAACCATGGTACACTACAGACACTACATCTAAAATATCATGAAAGTAAATCATGACACAATTATCCTAACACGTATCGCGCTTCCACTGCAAACTTCTAAAAAAGAGAACAAGCAAGAGAGTAAAGTATTGATATGATGTCAAAATTGTATGCAATCCACCGCAATATAAGTGGATCTCGAACCCGAAGAAAATGTAAATTATAAAATAGAATACTTAATTGATTAGTGTGTATATCACCGTAAATAAAAACCTACGACATGCTGGAACGAATCGTCCCCAGCGATATGGGGTTGGAAAATTTAACATTGTAATTTATTTTTATAGTCTGCTAGGGGGACGACGCATGTCTTTAGGGATTAAATAATCATGGTATTGCATTCTTTCTATTTATCTTTATTGGTAAATACATCGGGAATCACTTTGTTTTCTTTACTGGTAGTGGTATTGCTAAAAAATAGGGGTGGACGCGGCTTCCAAGGGCAATGGCTTTTATAATGTCTACAATAAATGTATCCGAAAAAGATACATTGAGAAATTGTACCTACAAGATCAATAAAATCATAAACACAATTTTTTGGATTTTTAGATTTCTTCTTTTTTTAGAAAAAAGTTAAGTGGTGCACTTTACAAAAAGACCAATTTTTCATTTTTGTCTATCAATCAAACTACACTGTACAATTATTAAAATGTATTACACATTAAGGCACAACCGTCACAGGGCGTAGAACAGGTTCCTGACCTTATTTGGACTTTTCCGGACCACGGGTTGGAAACCAATGATCTATATCTCATGGCAAACGCGATCACATCTCTTACTCCTTTTGAAATATATAACTTCGAGTAGCCCGTACCGGATAAGTTTTTGTAAAATCTAGAGTAGATACATATTAAGTAATATAGCTGACACGGGTGCAATGTACTTCGCCTTTTTTTTATCCGAAACTTATTTCGCCGAACACGTTTTGCATCAGTTGATTCCGCCGAATGTACATCTTGCCAAATCATCTGTCCGAATCTTAATGCGCATAATATTGTATTGCTAAATTTTAGTTAGCTGCAAATTCGACGACTAAGAATAAAGAAAGGCCAAATGCCAGTAAACTCGGTTTGGCTAGGTTAGAACTGCATGAATTGCGTCCCAAACAAAAGATAATTGTTGGCAGAAAAGTGTATATTTGACATTAAAAAGTTATGCGTAATGATCATTTGGCGTAAAGAATTGATGCTTATAGATAATTATGCCTATAGTGATTATTATCCTAAATATGAAATTGGTAAATTAATATAATGGAATAAATGCTGTATAGAATTGTGACGAAATAAAATATATGCTTAAAAAATCATGTGCATTTCAACATCAATAGAATTAGAACCGTTGCATGCATAGATTCCTTGCTATGTCCGAACCACTATTATCTGGTATCTATCGCAGATCATCAACCGTGCTTCAAGTAGTATAAAATCTACTAAAACGTCGCCGGTGTTTGGTAATTCCGTTACGTACCCCGAAATAGAGTCGGATCTCAGGAAGGGTTAAACAAGGAGGGTGTCGTTAATTTCACTCAGCTACGATGTCGCCTCGAGTTTCAGCAGCCTTACAAAATTACCCTGCGGTGTACAAAAGAGCAAACTACTTAACCTAATTAACGGGAAAAAAATCTCTAGCCGAGCACGAAAATGTATTTGTATTTCTTTTGACCCTTTAGCTAATAGCTTGATTGGTTGATTGTCAATTAGTTGGCTTAAGGTCTTGGGAAGTGAGTGGGCGGTTATTAACTGGGATATTTTTGCTTCCGATGACGGTTCCGACGGCGTTTCCAGGAAATATTGGCGTAGTCGGCCTGAATTTAAGTCGTCTTATGTTTCATTCCCTTACCGGGCGCTTAATCGAAGTATTTCGCTTTTCGATACCAAGCAACTGTCAATCATCTGCTTTTCATATTATGCGTCTAACCAGCAATATCGCGAAAATAATATCATACTAGGCCAAATCAAAGGCAAGCCTTCCAGAAATTTCTACAAGGTGGGCAGACAGCACGAAAAATGCCTTTTGTTCCATGCAGAGGGCAGCCCATTTGGGCCAAGAGTCATGAACCTCACCCATGAGGCGGCGGCCAGCGGCTATATAAAAAAAAATTGGGCAAGTGCGAGTCCGACTCGCGCATGAAGGGTTCCGTACCATAATCTATAACAAGTTTGTTGTATGGGACCCCCCCTTAAATATTTATTTTATTTTATTTTTAGTATTTGCTGTCATAGCGGCAATAGAAATATATCATCTGTGAAAATTTCAACTGTCTAGATATCACCGTTCTTGAGATACAGCCTGGTGACAGACGGACGGACAGCGAAGTCTCAGTAATAGGGTCCCGTTTTTACCCTTTGGGTACGGAACCCTAACAAGATTTGCGATATATTGTATTTAGAAATATCGCAGCTTTGTTACGGCATTATATCTGAAATACATTTATCTCTACACCAGCTCCGGATGACGTTAACAAGTTGACATTTTAAAGGAAACATGGTAAAGTGAGCCATATTCTGGTCCAGTGCATTTTACCACAAAACAGATAGGTACATAAATCAATCTACATACAAGTGCGCTCGAGCAAACGCACACAAAGACATTGCTCACGGACACGATATCTCGGACCAGTTCAGACCAGTGCGAGCGCGAGTGCCATCCGCTTGACACGCCTAAGTATCATAATCATCATTTATCACTTTTATCAGATAAAATGCCAATGCCGTCGCCGAAGTGACTTACTAGTTTACTTCGTGAAATGACATAGAAAGGCTTTGCAATAGGTACTTCAAAACTACTTAGTCGCACTCGCACATCACATTAGGTTTTGAACGCGAACACATTTAAAATATATGTTTGAAAATGTATAGAAAGGTGTAAATATCAGAAATTTATCTAACAAAATGTAAACATCGTAACGCCAACTCAAATTCAAATAGAAATCCAATTGATATGCCGCCATACACGTAATTGGAAGTTAATTCGAAATCGTCCGTATCGAAACAAAAGGCAAAAAGGGCGAACAATATAAAAAAGCAAGTCTGCGGTCCAAATCAAAGCAATAATCGTTGAGCAAACATTTATCGATGTTATAGAATTTTTAAAACAACAGCCGCACATTTGCTTACTTCTACAACATCACATCACTAATATACGTAACTAAAACGTAAACCTTATTCTGTGTCGAGTAGATTTCTTTTTCGAAAAGCGTAAAAGTATGATAGGAGCATCGGAAACTGAATTATACACATGTTTGATGTTAAAATTCGTCGATTTGCGATACGATGGGAGTTTGACTTTCATTTGACGTTTGCAGGAATCGAAATGTTGGAATTAATTAAGCTGTGGGTTCAGTCGACTGTCAATTGGATGACCGATGTAATAAAACGTTTACCGGAAAAAACCTTATGATTTATTATGATTATGATACAATTTTGACCGTCTGTTTGTCTCTCTGAGGAAGTATAATCTCTTTTCACACATTAAAATGCATATCAAATATTTTAATAAGTAGTTGAATTAATACGTACAAAAGTCAAGCTTCTGAGTCACACCTGTGTTTATTCTATTAGGTACAATACGGATGACGACTGATGCCGAATTTTACAGAATACTGTAATTATATGAGTAAATATATTATCTCAATAAGTCATAAAATAAAGAAAAATAGCAAAGGTAAGTAAGTGCCTACTTTGAAATATGATACTTCAATAGTACGCAAATTTGAAGATTACTTATTAGGAAAATTTGAATATGTTTTCAGAATTCTCATAATTCAACGAAACAATCATGTACTCAAACACACTTTTTCATGGCCGAAATGGCATGTACTTTCATTCTTTTCACTCCTGTATTCATTATTTAAGAAGACACATTAAAAAATGAAGTCACGTTCACATATTAAAATTAGATTCCCACTCAATTTGAAGTGGCTTATAACGGAGTAGCCTTACTCAGTAGGCAAAGATCGTCACTTAATCTCCGATGTTGCACTTACTGGGTTAATTTCACGCCGACGAGGTCTGCCGGGTGACTGGCAATTCAATTTTATACCTATAACTTTCAGCGGAAACTATCCGGCCCGGATCGACTTACTTAACAGTTTTATTTACATTTTGCAGTCGTTTTTAATGAATGAAGTAATTTTGCATTTATAATACCTAGTTGTAAGGATACAGGAGCTACATTCGATGCTTCTAATGACACTAACGACACTAACTATATAAGAAATATCAGCACAGCACTCTAGGGCTACTTAAACTATGTGCTTTATTTACGTTTAAATAACAACTTGTTATGCCAATTAGCCAAAAAAATATTCTGAAATTATATTATACTTAAAAGTCGTATTTATAATGAAATCCATGTACAGAAACGACTTGTTACAGTTACGTAACTAAATAATATTGTTGTCATGTTTGCGAGGCTCATATATGTAGTTTACAAATGTACAACTATAAGCAGTTTTGAGTAAGGAATTTGGGTCATCTATGACCACATTTTCGAGCCATGTCGTGAAATTAGTTATTTGTTATGTAAGGCTGCAAAGTTGTTATTTGGCGCGAGTGTTGACATTGAAAGCTGAGCGTAGCGAGGCTTTCAAGACACGAGAAACTAAATAATTTTGCAGCCATGCGGAACACACAACTTTTCACCTCAATACAGCGAGGAAAATGCAAGATTCAAGAAAAACAATTAAAACATAAAAATAATCATACTTCATTTTGCCTTCTATTTACTTAACACATCAAATTTAAAACATAACACACTCAAATCCAAACCAAATAAATACGATAGAGAAGCACACATATTAAAAATTAAAAGTAATATGGCCGTAATTTGTATTATCGTCTTGTACATTTTATCGTTGAGTTTTATATTTGTATTTGAAACTACTTGACACATTCGTTGTGAATGTAGGAGAATGGCATTCTGGGAAGGATTAGTTGGCCACTCGGAAGTATTTTCCATAACACTTGCTTTGGAAGTTATTGGACGATGGGATCCGAACAAGATTATTTCGGCTTTATCTTCTTTAAAAACGCCAATAGTTTCGGTAAATTACTTATCGTCTCCAAATATTTATAACAAATCCTTTTTCGTTTTAATGTAGGCTTTTAGCATTGAAGAAATACTCCAAATTGGGCCTCACTTTCTTGTTTTCGATATTTCTATAAAGTAAGACAACAGTATGTATTCTCCACAGAACAAATTTACGTTGTTTACGTGAATTGTGAAAACTTCCAACTTTTTAATTATTATTTTTTTCTCGGGTGCGTTCAGAAATTACACTCTTATGTTCCAACTTTTATAACAAATAAATATTAAAATTTGTGTTGTATTTAATATATTTACTAGTCAAAATACTTATATAAATGAAACTGAAATACTTACTATTAATATATATAAAGGTTAACTGGAAGAGATCCCTTATAGGGATAAGTTCGCCTTTGTACCTATATGTTATGTGTAATAGATGTATTTTTTAACTGTTTTTGTGTACAATAACTTACTTACTTACTTATAAACATATTCAACATAGAGTAACGTGTAGAAAAAGTAAAAACATAAAAATCTGTAACCACAAACCAGGTTTGCTCGTATTGTAGGTGTATTTTTTTTTAAACCGGCCAAGAGCATGTCGGGCCACGCTCAGTGTAGGGTTCCGTAGTTGCTCATCCTTCACAATAGACGAAAATTACGAGAAAGATTTAAATTAGGAGAAAGATTTCAAGCTCTATAAAAAGGTCGTAAACGCCAAAGTAACAATAATTACTTATTACCTTCTGGAAGTTATCGATTATACACACCAGATTGAGCGGAATGTTTTAATACAGTATGGCACTTAACTAATATGTGTAATGTTCGAAGTATAAGGACACCGCGCGGCACTTACGTCATTTTAAAGAGAATTATGAATTTTTGCGATAACTCAAAAAAAGCTCAACCGATTTTATTCAATATAGTTTCCATTGAAAGTACTTATAAGGCCTCATTTTCATGAATTTTTCCATAATTTTTTGACCCGTGGTTGAAAAGTTAGAGGGGGGACACATTTTTTTTTACTTTCGGAGCGAATATTTACAAAACTGCTGACATTATAAAAAAATAATGTTCGGAGACCCCTATTATTTTTAAAATACCTATTCAACGACACCCCACACACTAGTGTTGGAACGAAAAAAATAAATCACCCCTACTTTAGGTGTACGGGAGGTACCCGAAAAAAAGTTTTTATTTTACCGTTTTGTCGGCGTGATACATACACATACTCATACCAAATTTCAGATTTCTAGTACCTACTAATGATCACGGAGCTAAGCCGCGGACGGACAGACAGACAGACAGACAGACAGACGGACAGACGGACAGACGGACATGGCGAAACTATAAGGGTTCCTAGTTGACTACGGAACCCTAAAAAGAAGTATTCAAACGTAGATATGATTTTAGCCGTCTTGACCAGATCGCCCTTTATTATCGTGCGTTGATTGGTTATTCGAAGATTTATCGACTGATGAAATCAGTCAGGCGTTGAAGGAGTCTTAAATATAAGTTACATGCACCACAGAGAACCAAAATCGTCGTGTTCGAAATTCAAATGACTTTTGCACGTTAGCGGATAAAATAGACTTTTGCACGCAGATTTCGCCCTATAAACGGAGGTTTTCCGAGCGAGTGAGGTGAAAAATATGTTCTTGTTCAAGATGAAGCATCCAAATTGGTCCCATAAATTGAAAAAATACAATTCCAGTGTGTTTAATAGAAACTCGTTCAGATCTTTTCAGAAATACGTTTCTTTCTCGTTGAAGTAGGTTATTTTTTTTGAAAAAGTGATTATCGGCAAGCGCGCCAAAGGGGTAAGCACCTATCATAAAAATAACATTTTTATTATACGATATTATCGAAAAATACAGATGCTATACTACTAGCGCCATCCTACAATGCAACTAATATACAAGAAGTTGCATGCAATCCAACTAACTTTTGGGTATTTTGTATTTTTTAACATTGGAAATGTTTTTTCGATCGCGTTGGTAGGGGACCGTTTTCAGCGAAAGTGCGACATCGCTCTGGCGTCGTCAATTTTGGGGCTACGCGGGTCAATGGGGTATCAAAAGACGTGTCTTGACGAGATCTACAAGATGGTGTAAAAAAAAATTTGAAAAGTCAATTTTTTTTTCGAAAAAGTGCAAAAATGTCGAAAACTTACGTGATTATTTTGCGACTTCTCAACTTGAATCGACGATATCTCAAAAACGAAAAGCGATATCGAAAAAATTAAAAAAATCACTCGGGGTATTGACTTGGGCTACAGTTTGCAAAAAACGGAACTTTGCTATCTGTAATGGAGTTGGAGAAAGCTTTACCTATATGTGGCGGAGTTTTCGCGGCGTGCGGCGCGCGCGTATATTAGTGAGTTTCGTGTACTAGTAAGTTTAATATTTTTTTAGTTAAGTTGTAAACCTTGATGTTTTTAGATGTTTGTAATAAAGTAAGTAAAAAAAAAAAAAAAATGTATATATACCTACAATAAAATAATTTTAGTCATTTTTTTATTTCTTTGGTTCTTTATTTGCTATACAATCTACTACCTATGTATGTATCATACAATCTCGTGCCTTTGAAAATGAATCGTATAAATTAAACAAAACAAAATTTACTCTGCCTACTGCGTGGCGTGATGAAGCAAACATTAATTTTCAACTTATTATATTTTTACTGTGACACGTGCGACAGGCTCTGTACTACCCTTTTGATAGTCAATTTTTTGTATTATTGCTCGTAAGCGGCCCTATCCACTCACTTTCTTCGAATTTTGAGTTGAACTCTATTTATATAATAAAATAAAAGCGTTGACAGGTAGCCGTAGTTACCAAAAGCAATTGAGTGGCTATAAACAGTGAAGTCCTATTTATTTCATGGTCTCAACTTATTTTAACAATTTAATTACTATTGATTTATGACTCTACTATCCTTTATCTTATTTTATACGTAGAGAACGAGAACTTACCTATACACTGTTTTTTTTTTCATTTGTTACAAGCAGACCTAGGAATCCGTGGGGCAAATTTCGTTGACAGGTAGGGACATCCTATATCGACAAATTAAACTATCGATGTCCGTTCTATATACTAGTGATCGCCCCCAACATTGAGTGTTTTTTTGTTCAATTGTTCAACATAGCATATTTTAATTAATCGCTAGGTTACAATAATATAAAGGTAGGGTGTAATACCTATAGCACTACAAAATAGTTAATAATTATCTCAACCTCTTTTGATAATTCAATAGAAGTAAATTACCTACATAGACAATCGCTAACTCGCTTTAAAACAATAGGTACTGGTCAATGTCGTCGGACAGTGTCATTTGTAAACACGTTATATTACATAAGTATTTTATATAAATAAATAATGCCTCCTAAAAAAATAGAAGAATTGCTTAAAAAACAACCTGAAATAATTAAACGTGGGTCCCAGCTATACTGTAACAAATGTCAATCCACCTTTCATCGCAAAAAATATTCTCTTCTTTAAAAACGAAGAAGAGTATTGAGTTATTACGTAATTATTATTTTTTACTTTTAATAAAAACATATTTTTACACTAGTATATAAAACGAACATCGATAATTTAATTTGTCGATATAGGATGTCCCTACCTGTCAACGAAATTTGCCCCACGGATTCCTAGGTCTGGTTACAAGATAAATTGTTTGACACATGAAGTAGAAAGTTCCTTCAAGTAAAAAATTATGATTATTATTTCTATACTTCGTCTTCTCGAAAGTAGGAATAGCGTGGCTTGGGTATTTTTTATATTGTTCAGCTTGTTTTATATAGTGAGGGAAGTAGTGTCACAACGTGCAAATTTTGGTATCGGATGAATTCACTTGGCACAGATGTAGTATACGTAAAACTAAGCTAATTTAGCCCGGTAGCCATCCACCACCCCCTGGCGGGTAGGAAGGGGGGGCAGTCAAAGTTCTATTTACCCAATACCACAAGTGTGGTGTCATTTTCTGATAAATCGGGCATGAGGAATTCATTTTAGAGACATTCAATGTATAGTTTACTACAAAAAAAGTAAAATATTGATGAACTTATCAAAATTGGTTTCCTTTTTTTTTACTCCACTATCAGTATCTTTGAAAATCCAAAATTTTAAGTAAAAATAAAAAATTCTACCTTAAAGGACTTTAAAAGTATATATTTTTTACATATATTTATCATAAATATATCTGAAAAAATCGAATACCTATAGTACGCGGCGGTGCCTGGGAACTCTTCCAATCGTCTAGTCTCACTTATTTTTTTGCAAGTATTAGGTTGTTTTCTTATGCGAAATAATATATATAGAATACATACTTATTTTAGTTATTGACTGACTATATACAATCGATTTGAGACATCATCATTCGCTTGCCCTTATCCCATTTGGGGTTGTCGTATAGGTAGTTCTGGCTAATGGATATTATAGATATGATATTATTGGAGCGCTAGGAAAGTACAGACGTACGTTTATGACTTATGACGTTGGTTGTACCTATTCAATAACCAGTCTCCTTGATTATTTATTTATTTATTTAATCTTTATTGCACAAAAGAAAACTTATCGTACAAAAGGCGGACTTAATGCTAGATTATTCGTAATCAAGAAATCAACACAAGTAGTTTCAGCGCCATCTAGTTAAGAACTATACAGATACCACGATGTCTCTTTTTGGTATAACGCTGTATATATAAAATGTCGGCGTTCAGTGGAAGAGCGAAAAAAACTGGCTATGAAGCATGGAATACTTTTCCTTCAGCCACCAATGGATTTAATATGCTCGCTGATGGAGACGTAGAAAACTCTAAACAAATTATTCAACAATTTATCATAACAATGTATGATAAGTAAGTATAAATTAAATGGTATCTACGTAGTCACAGGTGACAGGTATATATAGCTGTATTTTATTTTAACAAAAATACCCACTTACCTGTTTTTTTATTTTTTATTTATTTATTTATTTATTCATATTTTAACACAGCATTACAGTATACACTAAGACACTGTGAAAAACAGCAACATACGTAATGTATATACAAAAATTACAAATGAAGAACAACCAAAAATACAACAATATTATCCAATCTTACATCTACATTAATATATGGTCGATTGACGTGTATCCATCGCCTCACAGAACCTCAAGCATTCTTTATAAAGAGCCATCCATCGACATGCAAAAATATCGCATTCAGGTGCTGACGCGAGGAGCGCATTGAGATGCCGTAGTACGCGGATAAGCGGAGAATAACGATGTGCCACCGTGCGCGCTGTTGGCACTGCCAGCAGGGGGCATTGGCGCGGTCGGAGGTTCAGTTTAGATTTGGATAGGGAAGGAACCATAAGGCGAACAAGTTGACACACCAAATCAGAGCAGTCCGAATCTCCCCTTAAATCTTGGACACAAAAGTCAAAACTCCTAAATTACACCTCACTTCTAGAGAATTAAGCTCCAGGGCACCCAAGAGAAATTTGGAAGGGTACAGGAAAGGATAGTAACCATATATTTTTTTATAATAGAATCTAAGGAACACCTTTTGAATTTTCTCCAACAGTAAGATGTAAGAGGTCTCGTGGGGGTTCCATACTAAGAGGCTGCTTCAAGCTTGCTCCTGACTAGACAGTAGTAAACAAGCTTAATAGCTAGAGGGTTAAAGAAATCACGACAATTACGGATAACAAATCCCAATCTTCGATAGCCAGCGACCGCTAGCGCTTTCATATGCTCATGAAAATTGAGATTTGTATCAAAAACTATGCCAAGATCCTTCATGGAATTGACCCGCTCTATGAGTTCATTGCCTAGCCGATATTTTGAGATCAAAGGAGTTTTAGATCGACTAAAAGTCATTATGGAGCACTTACTAGCATTGAAAAGCAACCTGTTTTCAATACTCCATTGGAATACTAAGTCGATGTCCCTTTGAAGGGATTCACTATCTAAGTTATGATATATATTTCATATCAAGTCAGTGCACATCGTTAAACGAGTGCAGGAGGGAGCTATTCTCAAAAAAAGACCGTCAACTAGAGAATATTCATCCAACGGAAGCCAGTTTTCGGCAGCATCTGCTAAGAGCTGTTTACCAGGGTGTGCACGTATGGGGCCAAGCAATGGTGCCAACTCAAAATCTTCCCAGTCCGGTAGATTGGGGATGGGAAATGGTATCCAATAATTGGAAACCAATGTGGACTACTGCACCAGTTGCTGCTACCGCTTGTCGTGAATTAATTCGGTGCAAGTGCAAGGCACGGTGCGCTGTTAGGTGCAACTGTTTAAAAAAGCAATTAGAATGTACTGAATTATGCTACCGTGGTGGAAAATGTACTTAAACTATTATTGACGCATCAGACCATTAGCGACAGTCAATAAATAAGTTAAGCAACCTACCAGTATATAAGTAAGTTAAGTAAGTATTCTATTTTGTATGAAACCAACTTATGTGACATAATAAAGTATATATTTTTAATAAGCTAGATAAATATCCTCTAAGGTAGTATTTTTTTTAACTTTAAAGTTATGATTTTCAAAGATACTGACAGTAGAATAAAAAAAATTGCAAACCAATTTTGATATGTTCGTAATTATTTTCCTTTTTTTGTAGTAAACTATACATTTTATGTCTCTAAAATGAATTCCTCATGCCCGATTTATATAGAAAATGACACCACACTTGTGGTATTGGTTAAATAGAACTTTGTCTGCCCCCCCCCCCCCCTTTCTACCCGCCAGGGGGTGGTGGATGGCTACCGGGATAAATTAGCTTAGTTTTACGTATATTACATCTGTGCCAAGTGAATTCATCCGATACCAAAATTTGCACCTTCCATACATTGGGTGACACTACTTCCCTCACTACTCTTTCCGACTCTGTTAATATTTGTGTATAGAAATCGTGACCCGGTAAGGCCACTGGATTTTTGACCGAGCGAGCGTCTCTGCTTCAGTTTGGCCCAAAGTTCATTCGCATATCTTTGTATGTTTGGATGTACAATGTCCTTTCCGACTGTTCTCGCCTAGAGGTCGCATTTCTCAACCAATCCTCATGAAAATTTTTCAAAATGGTTTGAAACGTAAACTTCATACATTTCGAAAGAAACTCGCGAGGTCTATAGGTAGATATTGACGCGATGATAAGATTTATACTAAACTAGCTGCGCTTAGCGGTATTACCCGCTCATCCCACGGGGATACTACATTATTCCGGGATAAAAAGTAGCCTATACGTGTTAATCTAGGGTGTCAGCCACTTCCAAACCGAATTTTATCAAGCCGTTGGAGCGTGAAGAAGTAACAAACAATACACACAAACACACTCACAAACTTTCGCCTTTATGATATGAAACTAGCGCACCGGCTTTCGCAATGCTGATGAATTATGCATGTATTTTACATATAAACCTTTCTCTTGAATCACTATCTGTTAAAAAAACCGCATCTAAATCTGTTGCGTAGTTTTAAAGATCAACATAGGGACAGACAGACAGACAGCAGGAACTGACTTTGTTTTATACTATGTAGTGATGTGATTGTCTGTGATTCGCTCTCAACGAACAGTCGCGCCAAGCGCCGCAGCGCACTACCGCAGGCCCCACATCAGCGGTACCGGTTTCTTCTTAAAATTCCCGCCACGATCTCCTTCACACGCTCTCCGGTTGTAATTCTACAGAATCAAATTAACGTGTCAGTTGGCTCGTTTTTCTTCGGAAACTTGTGTTTTAGCTCTCAGATAACTTTGTTAATTAAATATTGTATTTTTTCTCCTCTTAACAAAATGCTCAATCGGCCAAGTTGGAATGAGCTTTCCGGGAAAATGTAAAGATTCTTGGAGCTAGACAGCGGTGGAGTAGCGAATCTTGTTTTGGACTGGTTCCCAGTTAAGTATACTATGGGGTAGTAAACTAGTTTGTTTATGGCGGGCTTCTTTTTCCAAGGCTAATCTGACACGCAGACCCAGACCTAATACGATAACTTATACTAACAGATATGTGCGTAGGGTTCTGTAGGAAAATATTTGGCAAACATCGAATACTTGTTAACAGACAGTTAGATTTCGCATGCGTCAGTAGGTATATTTCCCACCACCCGGACAGTGTTAACTTAAGACCAGAGTGCATTGGTCGTCGTTATGCTTCATAAATGCTTACGGATAGGCACGATTGTAGTCAAGAGAGATTCAAATTTAACAAAATAATCGGGTTGCTTCCGCTGTCATCCCCAGAAAGGCTAGGAGAAATCACACATACGAATGTAGCGGTATCTAGTGAAATTCCAAAATTAGCAGTCAAAAACGCAATCAAACGCGACCAAAACTATTAAAACAAATTACAGTACAATTTGATTACATTGTTGTTCGCAGCTAAAAGATAAATCGTCACATTCACAGCGCGAATTCAGAGCGGTGATGCGGCGATTTGTTTTAATGTTCTAAATTAAAATACCACAGGACGTATTAGTGAGTATTTAGTACGCGGAACCGTTTATTGCACAGGATTAGTTTACACGTACAGGAATTAAACGCATGCGTTTCAATTACAATCAAAAGCACATGTTTAACATATTCATGAATAGTGGAGGTTTTGTAAAATTCGAATATTATAGCCTGTAAGTAGAATGAGCTGCCTGAGGATATCTGAGTGATTACTTACCTACGCAGTGCAATTGTGTCATTCTGAAAATCCGCGTTTGAACTGCATTTAGTCAGTCTCTGCTCTAATATGACTAGACATATCACATCTCAAAAATATTGTTCCGTCAAGCACTTTGTGAAGTTTGAGCTGAGCCTCGGATCAGATAGACAGATGGATATGGTGAAACTATAAACATGCTCAGTTGACTGCAGAACCCTGCAGCCAGGGGTTTGTCCTTCGATAAGGCTGGTAAAGTGAAGCAGGCCGCTCTGGAGTTTCACATATGCCATGGTGGCAAGTTGCTTAGTTCTATTTTATTTATTTTGGGCATATATTTGGGCTAAATACTACAACAAAATAGATGTCTACTAAAATACAATTAGTGACAAGTAGTTTGTAACAAGAGAAATTAAACAAAGATAAAGGTATGCTCGATCGGCTGAGTCCGTTTGTGTGTGCGTGTGTATGTCTGTGTGTGCCTAGGTGTATACGGAAAAGGGATATTGAATTAACTGATATTTTAATATTTGACATGAACAAATAATCCACGACTTTTAGTGCCTTCACATTTTATTGCCATAAACAGATGATCGTTTAGATTTCATGAATAATTCAAATAAGTAAAGAGGTTTTCCTCACCTTTACTTTCCTCTACATGATCGAATAGAAAGCTTCGCAGTACCTACATTGCTTACCAACTTAAGTTAAAGACCCCGAGTTACTCGCACACAGAAGCAACAGGGTCAACAGAGGGACTTCAAAAACCGAACAGCGGGATAAAGACTCAAACCAAACAACGTTCACTACAAACAAGAGTTTTCTAAAAGCTTTTTAAATCTTTTTACAGCTAGAGTCAGCAAATCGGGCAGAATAGTACCATGATGGACTGAGTGTTGCAATAGAGGAAAAAGACTTGCAGCCAATCAATCTACATTTACAATCATATGAGTATCGATCCCGGGTAGTGTGAGTCTGGCACGTCTTGATACTTTTAGGTCTACTCTACTTGTTTTTAATTTTAACCCCCGTTGAGAGACGAGGGGTGTTATAATTTATAATGTAAGTTTAACATGTGTAAGTAAGTATCTCTGTTTCTTTCTGTAGCATCGTCTTATCTATGGCACATTTTGTTCACTATCTGTGCTTTTAAAGTAAAAATAAATCAGTCTGTAAAACAAACATGACATGATACTGGTTCTGTTTCATTTATATTTGAACCCACAACATGAATAACACAGTAGCAAATGGTTCTAAGCATTGTTTGGTGGAAATAGTAGCACTAGTCACTAACATATTCAACTTCCAATGGAACGATTTCCCGGGTTCCATGTAGAGATGTGCCATGCCGGGAAAAGAACGTTCTTGAGAACATTTCCCATACAAACCGGGAAACCTCGAGAACGGCATATCTCTAGATCCAAGTATGTTCGTGTATGGCCATGACATACCTCATCTATAATTTGCTGAATTGAAGACATTGCGAAGCCTCATCGAATTATGGCTCTGAAAACAAGTGGCAATATTGGAGCTTATAAAAGCCATTTGAACACCGTCCAAATTCCAGGAAAGTATCAAAGCTGTTCCGTCGCAATATCGAGATCGTCAATAGAATCGTTCCTCTGACGAATAGTTTAGAAAGACTTCATTTGATATACGCAGAGGGTAGCTCCAATATCGAATAGGATAGTTGGAACGAATTTTGTTCCGGCTAACCCTCGCATTCGAATAAATAAATTTATACGCATCTTATTTTGTGATTCAATAAATCAGATCTTTCGTAATCTAATGAATGAACTTAACTGGATTGTCGTAATCCTATTGATAAAAATATTCAGCCATTGTAATAATTACAATTTGTATTTTAAAAAGTGAAGTTTACTCTTTATATATGATAAATATGATGTTGTTCATACTTCTTTTACAATTGACAACATTTCATATTTATAACAGGTGGAAATGAATATAGAGATCGACAAGGCTGTATGTCGTGTACCTTAAAAAAATCTTTGAATTTATTCTTCTGTGTTTAAAGAAATATAAGAAAATACATCAAATAACTGCAATCTAAGACAATACGGGCTGAATAGGGTTGTTGTCTAAACCAAAGAGCGAAAAAAAATATTTTTTTTTAATTTGACGTTGACAGATGCATACCGAGTTTTATTAAGTTTTTTTTAATAAGAAAACCGACTAAAGTAACCGTTCCATTAAGTTCTGGTTTTGGTGTTGCCACATTTTAAAATGAGTATGTTTTTATAAATTAATAATAAAATAAATAATCATCTCAGAAAATAAATAGAAACAGAGATTACTTCATCTTTTTAAGCAGAATTCAGAAAAGTAATAAAATGATAGTCTTAAAATATGAAATGTTGTCAATTGTTTTTTTTTACGATACTGATTTTACATATAGATGTGACGGTTCTCTGCCTTTTCGCCGAATTACGTTTCGTCAAACGTTTCATTTCGCAAAAGTTTCATTTCGCCAAAAGCATTTTTCACTGAAACTATAAACTATTTCGAATTGTTATAAAACAAACCTAACCTAATCTAAAGGATGATATTTACAGCAATCTGAAATAGTTTACAGTTTCAGTGAAAAATGCTTTTGGCGAAATGAAACTTTTGCGAAATGAAACGTTTTCGAAACATAATTCGGCGAAAAGTAAGTACACCAGATGTCTTAGATAATACATATCATAAAAAGAATGTAGGTAGTTTATTGAAGATGCAATTATGAAAGTCGACCTTTTGAAGAAAATCGTAATTTTTGGACCTTTTATAAATTTTAAGTTACAAGCCCGTCAACGTAGCACAACATGGCTTCGCGATTCTTGTCGGGCTTAGAATAATAATTGTCGGGCGACATAGCATCGCCCGTTACTCTCTCACAGTAGGTTCTGTGAAGAAAGAGACAGGTAATAGTACTCGCGCGAATAAGATCAGAATATCCCTTGAAAACTAGACAAAACGCGCTTTAAACTGCTTCCATTGTTGTCAGCGTGAACTGCAACACGGTAAAGTGAAAAGTTTAACTCTGAACGGATCTCACGCGGATCTCTAAAGGACTACTCCGATTTTCGGAATTTTAAGCTCCTTTGATTTGATGCCATCTCTCTCGCTCTCCAGTTAAGCAATATTTTAATAAAACGAACCTTCTATTATTGTAGATCACACCATCAGCCATTCAGGCCGTTAGTCACGAAGACTTACGAGCGCCTTAGGGCAGGCTTGTACTGGGTGATATGGCAAAGATATTATACTCGATTTTGGGCGGACCTTGTTTAACTAATAATGATAGTACTTACTCAAAATCTGCACTTTGCGTTAGTAATAAAAATGCGATGCTGGATAGAACCGATTTGACTAAATCAAATCTGGTCAAATTCGTTCTGACCAGCGATCAGCTATGCCTCAGTTGAATGAAAGTGTGCATCCCAAACATTAGAATAGAAGACATCAAAAACCTCACGGCAATTGCCAGTGATTACTTGGAAAACGCTAACTTCAACCTTTAAATTAAATTTAATTAATTGTACCTATATCTAATAAATAAAATAATCCCAAACAACTAAGCTAAGCATCCAGTTAGTTCAGAACTTGAGATAGTGCGTATGGATGGTGTTCATTTTATTATTCTTGTCGAATTAGAGTGAAGCCATGCACTTAGGGTGAACGTAAATCCCCATGAGTATACGTCTTGAGACTTTTACTAATTGTAAGATATCTTTTTCGCCCATAAATTATAAAAATAAATGTATTAGTTTAGTAAAATTTTGCGTATAAATAATAAGATTAATAAGTGATCACTCGTGTGGAGTCTAATATTGCCTTATTGTGAAGTCAGTAACTTTGTACTTCAATGTTGAACTTTATAAGATTGATTAGCGTATTAAATAAATGCCAGAACTTTATAGGTTCCCTTGGCAATACATTTTAATTGCTTGCCTATAAATAATACTTATTTTATGTACATATATATGTGGACGTTATTATAGGTGTCATAAATGAGACTATTTTGCAGTCTGAATTTGCCAAGCCAAGGTCGGTAGACATTTGTTTTCAGGCAACTGTAGTCCATGGATAAATACCTTAAAGGGTCGTTCTCTCGTTTCGTCCCAATTTGGCTTTTTTTCGATTTTGTTTTTTTTTAGGAGTTATTTTGTTGATATTGATATCAATTATGTGGATACTCGTTTTATATATCATTCAATGAAAGGCACGTCTATATTAATGTTATTTAGAAAAAAAAGAGGTGGAATGTAATGAAGGCGTAGATGGAAATGAAATTCGACTGGAAGGGAATGAAACGAAAATGTATGGGAATGAAACGTGTACAAAATGTATTGAATCCAGACTGGAATTAATTTGATTCATGGCAATTTATGGAGGCCTAGGAATAAAATAAAGTATATACTCCTAAGTATTTACTTTTTCAGACTCAACATTCAAAAACTTATCTGTTACATTATGATACCAAATCTTAAAATTTCTCAATTACATTTTTTTTATTTAAATTGTGCATGTTACATTTAAATAAGAAAAACCTTCTTAGACTTAATGAACAAAAGTCCAAAATATTGTATTACAAAAAATATTCTGTTCAAGTGCACTACGTATTTTAAATTGTTTAATGAAAAGTAACAAACGAGCCTAATATATAAATCACAAATCCACACCTGGACATAGAGGACTCTCCCATGGAGGAGAGCTCAGTGGCGTGAGCTCGGTTTTCAGCTCTCCTCCTCCAGTTACCACCCGCTATCCTACGAATGTCGTCGCTCCACTTTGTTACAGGGCGTCCTACACTACGTTTACCGATTCGTGGCCTCCACTCTAGAACTCGTCGCTCCTGTGGACATCGGTTCAACGACAGAGATATGACCAGCCTACTGCCACTTCAGCTTGCTTATTCGTTGTGCTATGCCGGTAACTTTGGCTGTCTGTCGAAATACTTAGTTTCGGATTTGATCCCTAAGACACACCGAGCAGCATAGCTCTTTCTATGGCTCGCTGAGTGGCTTTGAACTGGTGGACTAGTCGTATGGTGCGTGGCCACGTGTCAGCTCCGTAGTTCATGACAGGTAGGATGCACTGATTAAAAACTTTCATGGCTTTGAGGTATGGGCGATGTGAAGACTCGACGCAATTTTACGAATGCTGCACAGTCCAGTTATATTCGCCTCTTAGCCTTCTTGTCGATGTTGACTCTGCCTAGTTGGAGCATTTGCCCAAGGTACACGTATTTGGAAACAACTGCAAGGGATAATCCATTTACGGCGACCAGTCCCGGATCAATATGTTCATTGAACATTACTTCGTTTTTATCTAAATTCATCCGGAGACAGACGAACTTTCCAGGCTATTTAGCATGAGTTTCAGGTCCTGCAGAGTCTCAGCCATGATGACGATGTCGTCTGCGAATCATAGGAGAAAGACTTGTTGACCACTTATATTAATGCCACTATTTTTCCAGCCCAGCGTCTTGAACATATCCTCCAATGCGTTAGTGAACAGTTACGATGATATAACGTCACCTTGTCGCACTCCTCGACGCAGGTCCATATATGTTCTTCCTGCTGGTTCTGTACTTGCAAAATCATCGTGGCAGCTGAATATAAGCATCTCCAGTCGGCTTGACATCGCTGCAAGGACTCCAGAACAGACAAAGTTTCGAATGATCGAAACTTGGTTATTTTCACACCGTTATTTTAAAACTATAAATTAATGTTTTCTTTCTTTAGATTTAGATAGACTTATTTTTATTGGGTTATAGTTAATTTGTTGTGTTACTAATTTACTTAATCACATCGAGACAATAAATATCCATAAGTACTTTATTTCAGACTTGTTGACTTTGTCTCCAAAATTTTGATCATCACTTTGACAACTAATTATCACTCATTCAATCTAATTGAACCAGAACACAATATGTTCGCAGGGTATAAAGCTGCCTCGACACGCAAAACAGCTAATAGATCTGAATGCAACTGAGTGCGGCAAATCTTTTGTCTAAATTGCCTGATGTACTTTTGTTGTACCTTTAAATCTGGGGATGTGAGCCAAAAACCTTTTTTTTAAACCTCCTCGGGTATTATCATCAATTCCACTATCTGAACATTTTGTTTAACTACTTGTGCAAAATCTTGAAAAGGCCCAACGTCTCCTCCATATTTTACATAGTGACCACTATCAGCCGTCCTCTTTACGACTGCACCAACAAGGAATAGATTTCATCTTTCAATTTTGTCAACATGTTATGATTGAGGGTATTGGCTCATGGTACAGAATTTGGTTCTTACACATTTATGATCACATTTATGATCATCGACGTAATATAGAACGCCAGTATCTACGTTACATGTAACAACGAAATATATTTAATAATTCCCATCCAAATCCATTCATTTCCTTCCTGAAAAAAAATGGAAGGAACGGATGGAAATGAATTGGAAAGAAATGAACTATCAGCACTTAAATCCAAATTATTTCACTTTCTTTCGTTCTTCAAGGTCACCAAGGAAACTAAATGATGGTCCACTCAAATTTTAATAAATAACGTGCAAGAGAAATAATTTGCATTAGAGAATTTCTAAATATACCAAGGATAGTAATTAAAGCTTACCCGTGACAAAATCAAAAACCAACGGAGAGAATTCAAATATTTCTCAAACCACGTGCGTGCGGTCTCCCTCGTTGAGATGCTTTGGTAGTCTGAGGTAGGGAGAACGAACGGCGATTACGGTCGTCGTGGATAAGGATGCGTATATAAACTTAAAATACATTTCAATTTTCGCGGAGGGAAATGAAGTTATTCGTTTGACAAAGTGAAAAAGTGCGTTCTCGGCATGGTATATCTACTCTAGTTAAGTTTTCAATGCACTCACATAATATTTAATACGTATTTTACGCATAAACTACAAAAACACGATGGGTTTCTATGAAAAAAAATGAGGTATTTTGGTTATAAAGTTAATGGAACGCATTTTGACACAGGAGTGGAATGAAATTTTGATAGGTTTGTCAAGAATATTTTTTAGATTTTCAGGTTTAGCCTAATTATTTAAATTATTCCCTATGCGTAACTTGTTAACGAAACTTTATGAAGTAGCCATGTTCGGAAATTATTATTTCTTACACTCGATTCGGGCCCAAACACCAAATTGGGACGAAACGAGAGAACGACCCTAAAACTAACATACTTACATATCAAATAAAGCCGAGTGTGGAAATGATTAACACACAAACATTGCATGTATTTTCTTGTCAGAACACCTCGAGAGAGACAGATAGCAGTATGCCAGCCGACAAATGGAGTCCTGCGCAGTTGTCCTAACCAGCCGATAGTTTCGCTTGTGCTTGGCTTCGCTGTGAGTACGCCTCGGGTGTCCCCCGTCTTTGTGCTGTCGCACTAACTCTTTATATTATCCGCACATAGAATAAGCGTTTTATGTCGGACCCGCGCTGACACGCCCACTCACGAAGACCCGGCGATTTACGGGAACACCTAATGACTTGGACCGTTTTTTTAAATATATTATGCATGATGTCGGCGGATAGTTATACTACGGATACAGTCACACGGAACGTAGTATTCAGGCAACATTAATAGGGATCAGATGGTTCAGATCAAGTTTGCTCGTTTATAAAATGTCATAATTTAGCATGGGTGTCAAAAGGGTTACCATACGATGGGCGTAATTGAAGGATGTTTAGGCATATTTCATAGAGCAATTTCACCCGAATTAAGCTAATTAAATAACATATTAGCACTTATAAAAATGGAGAATTATCTATCTGTAGGTATGTTATATTTGTACAATTACAGGTTATTATTAGTGCGTCTTTGCAATTTATTTCGTATTGATATAAGTAGTAGAATTTAAAAACTATATATTTTACTGTAACATGAAATTATTTCTTCTCTGGCACCAAATAATAGCAGCATGAAATTACCCAAATACTATGCTCAAAACCCCACCCCAGCAGCGTCAAACGGACCAGCCATAGTTCCTAATAAAGAAATCATAAAACTGTCATTAATAATGCCATTTCATCACCAAATTGAGATGTTCCCTGCAAATGGCTCCAGATTCAATTAAAAATGAATCGTGAATTATGTGCGAGTAATAAGTTGAGGAATGGCCGGGGGGTCGGCATCCGGATCTTGGAGTTGGGGTGTCCGTGACTGACGTTTAAGTGTTAAGCTGTATAGTTTTTCAAAATGTTGTATATTATAAAACTTCAAAATTAATACGATAAAGATACAAAGATCAACACGCAAAGAAAAATTTCATTGCTCTCATACGTGGTCCACACCGGGACTCGAACCCGGTATCTTTTGATTAGGTACCTTACGTACGCTTTCAACTTCATCATCCGTTTTGATCTCATCTCAGTACATATTTTATTTTTAATAGGTGTTTTACCTTAGTGCCATCTATGAGCATGCATTACACATGTTCAAATGTGGTGTTAATTTACCCACATTAAAAAATCATTTTGAAACATACAATTGTTTCTAAATAAAATATTTTCAAAATCAATAATTATTAGGTATAAACGGTTTAAGCTCACGTAAAAAATTGTTTGGTAAAATAGGTATTTCACCTTAGTGCCATCTATGAGAACATGCATTACACTTGTTCAAATGTGGTGTTAATTTACCCACATTAAAAATCATTTCGAAAAATATAATTGTGTTTCTAAATAAAATATTCAATTCAATCAATAATTATTGGGTAAAACGGTTTAAACTCACGTAAAAAATTGTTTGTTAAATTAACAGGATTCTGATTAGCTGTCCCTGATGAAGATTTCAATATGAGTTCGAAACATGTCAAGCCGTATTATTTCAAAGTTTACTTTGGAATAGTTATTTGCTCACGATTATTCGAAACGGGTCTATTCTCAATTCCTCATAGTCTCTAATGATGTAGGTACTGTAAACCAATTTTCAATGGGGAAAGATAATGGTTACAAGGTAAGTCCTAGCACAGATAGCGATATAATATAACGGACACATAGTAAGTATATCGATTTTGCTTTCGATAGGGCTGAGAAATGACTGAATTGGAGGTAACGCTTTACCTCGTCCAATTGCGGCAAAAGTGAAACAAAAATGGCTCAGGTGGGATATATTATAAAACAGGGTAGCTGTAGGTTAATTAAATTAAGTCAGATTAAGTTTTTTATTCCCTCGGACGATGTTGCTGGCTTTCAGTACCTAGAAGCTAATAACAAAATTAATTTACCGGTTCCGGTATGATGGTATTTTTTTCATAACATTTGATGTTTGTACCGTTTTTGAACAATACGATTACTTGTAATGATGTAATTTACGAGTGAAAGTCTAATGCCATCAGTAATATCGAATAAAGTTGTTCTATTTGATAATAATAATGCAAACGTTACATAATTATAGGTCTTAAAATACGAGTATGGTTTTATTATATCCTAATGTTATGAAATAATGTCACTGATTTTGCTCCTCTATGCTCGTTCGCCACCACCGAATTTAGGTCTTAGGTCTTCAGGTAGGTACCTATAGTATCTGAACTTGTTATAGTAATAAAACGATATCTAGATAAAACTATTACAGCGTATACGGGTCAAAATCAGAGAGGTGAGCATTTCAGGTTTTCAAATATCTGAGAAATTAAGTTTTCTTTTGAAGAAAACTAACAAGTGGAGTCTGTTGTGTCATTTGTCATGAACCTTTCCTGTGAAGAGGCACGCACAAAAATATATATTTTAGAAATTCTACCAGTTAATAAGAATAATGCCAGACACAAAAGTCATTTCGGGAACACTTTTAAATATTTTTTTTAATAAATAAATAAATAAATAAATATTAAGGGACAATCATACACAAATCGACCTAGTCCCAAACTAAGCAAAGCTTGTACTATGGGTACTAGACGACGATATACATAATATATAAATACACATATAGATAACATCCATGACCCAAGAACAAATATTTGCACAAATATTTGCCCCGGCCGGGATTCGAACCCGGGACCGCCGACTCAGTAGGCAGGTGTCTACAAACCGAGCCAAACGCGTCGTAATAATAATATAACCAACGCATTTAAGAATCATCTTCAAGAAATTGTAATTAACCTGTTCCTAAATCGTTTAATGTTGTTATTTTGTATATTTTTATATTGAAAACATTTATTTTTCAAAGTACTCTCCATCAATTTGTGTAAATTTCGCTAGGAAATTTTAATTTATTATATAATTTTTTGCACTACGTTACATTTTAATAATATAAATACAAAAGTGTAAAGGTCATTTCATATTGTACTTGCAAGATTTAACTATAGCGTTACTTATTAGTGATTTATTTGCCGTTTTTGTGATGTTCCCGAAAATGATGGGAGTGTTCCCAAAATGACAATGAAGTTCCCTAAATGAACGTAACACCCGGTTTCTGTCATATTATATGCATAGAAATAATAAACATTTACAGTATTAGACATGGGGTGAGGTTTCTGGACGGGTAACACGCAATAGCCACAAACTCTCCGCAATACCGCACTCGTTAAAAAAATCCTCCAAAACAATGCACGTAATGGGTCCAGTCATATTCAATAAATTACCTTCACATATAAAAGACACGCCAAGCCTCGCTAGTTTTAAATTTAAACTAAAAAAATGGCTAGTTGAGCAATCGTTCTACAGTATAGAAGAATTTCTAAACTGGGAAAAATAATAGGTATTACTTGTACGTACATCTCGCTTTTCGGAGAAGGAAAACATCGTGAGGAAACCGCCTAAGCCCAATAAGGCCTAGTTTCCCCTCAGGGTTGGAAGATGGCAGTCGCTTGCGTAAAAACTAGTGCCTACGCCAAATCTTGGGATTTAGGTAGCCGACCCCGATTGAGAATTCATTCTCTACAAAAGGGACAAAGGCTAGGAGGGTGATGACTTGTACGTACATAAAATAATAAATTGTAATGTATTTTATTGAAATAATGAATTATATTTAATGTATTTTAATTTAACGACATGTAATTTTTATTACGAATAAAGATGATTATGATTATGTTTATGTTTATGATTATGATTATTATACCTTTATTTGTACTTAAGGAATGAGGAACGAATCAAATATTTAACTTAAAATCTAATAATAATAAACTTTGTAGTTTCATTCAACAAACCTTAGATATCAGGAAAACATGCTAATTGCACAGTATCATTAAGATTTTCTTGCATATCATATCAATGCTTAAAATCAAAATATAAACTTTTAAATTATAAGGGTATTTCTACCATTTCGTGTAAATCGGCAGACATGAGGAGAAAATTTTATTTTTTATTTTTTTCTATGCCAATGGGAAGAAATAGGAAAAAGAATAACTGTAATATAATCTATTTAGAATTATACCCAAAATTTACCGAGATATAAGTAATTTTGTTTTTCAAATGGAATGGTAATGAACTACGGAATATGGTAATGATATAAAGTGGTATGGTAATGAAAATGTGGTGTTGGTAATGAAGGATTAAGCAAAAAGCCTATATTAGATATTTTTTTTTATTTCTTCCTATCCTTAGTAATTACTCTATGAAAGAGTGATTACAACATATTCACAAAAAAGGAAAAAAAAACAGTCTCATAAAAAGTAGTGCAGCAGTGCACATGTTTTTGATCTATAATACTTTACTAAAAAAAATATAACTTCACGTAATATAAAAATCTTTTAAATTCTGATTGTTATTGTATATTATACACATTAACATTCCAGAACAAAGTATTAGTTAAGTATATGTTTTATACTCAAAACTCATTCGTAAACATTTAGTAGTTTTATGAATAGAAATCCACATCTAATTCTACAAACGCCTAAATAACCTAACAGTACAGAATTTCGAAATGAGTTAAATTTACAACGTACTGTGTAGTGCAATTTAACCTAATAATGTTACTTTTTGCTTTCAATTTTACCTACTTCAAACCATATAAGTCCCTAGAATAAGTTTTTTATTATTCTTATTTTTATGTCAAATTGTATACCCATAAATTAAAATAAAACCCATCTCACTTCTGAGCCATGTCTACAAGTTGTTTTCGAGAGTCGTTACAAATCGTCTCGCACGCAGGCTCGACGACTTCCAGCCTCCCGAACAAGCCGGTTTCCGAAAAGGCTTTAGCACTCTAGATCACATACACACGCTCCGACAGGTTATACAGAAGACCGAGGAGCCTGAACCTGCCCCTTTGCTTAGGATTTGTGGACTACGAGAAAGCCTTCGACTCGATTGAAACCTGGGCTGTACTACAGTCTCTCCAACGGTGCCAAGTTGACTACCGGTATATCGAAGTGTTGAAGTGTTTATACGAGAACGCCACTATGTCAGTCCGACTCCAGGACCAGAACTCGAAACCCATACCACTGCAGCGGGGAGTCAGGCAAGGAGATGTGATCTCTCCTAAACTGTTTACCGCTGCACTGGAAGATGTTTTCAAGACTCTGGACTGGGTAGGGCTAGGCATCAACATCAACGGCGAGTACATCACTCACCTTCGATTCGCCGATGACATAGTAGTCATGGCTGAGACCGTGGAGGACCTAAGTACGATGCTCGAAGATCTCGGTAGAGCCTCTGAGCGAGTTGGTCTAAGGATGAACATGGAGAAAACAAAAATCATGTTTAATGCCCGTGTTCAACCACGGCCGGTCAAAATTCGAGACTCTACGCTCGAAGTTGTGGACAACTATGTATACCTTAGACAAACTGTCCAGTTAGGTAGGTCCAACTTCGAGAAAGAGGTCAATCGTCGAATCCGACTTGGCTGGGCAGCGTTTGGGAGGCTACGTACTATCTTTTCGTCCAATATCCCGCAGTGTCTCAAGACAAGTCTTTGAACAATGTGTGTTGCCAGTGATGACATACGGAACTGAAACGTGGTCGCTCACGATGAGCCTTCTAAGAAGGCTCAAAGTCACTCAAAGAGCAATGGAGAGGGCTATGCTCGGAGTTTCTTTGCGAGATCGAATCAGAAATGAAGAGATCCGTAGAACCAGAGTAACCGACATAGCCCGAAGGATAGCAAAACTTAAGTGGCAATAGGCAGGGCACATCGCTCGTAAAACCGACGGCCGCTGGGACCATCGAGTTCTTGAGTGGCAACCACGCACCGGACGACGCAGCGTGGTAGGCCCCCCACAAGGTGGACTGATGACCTGGTGAAGGTCGCTGGAGTCCGCTGGATGCGGGAGGCGCAGGACCGGTCATGGTGGCGTTCTCTGGGGGAGGCCTATGTCCAGCAGTGGACGTCTTTTGGCTGATGATGATGATGATGATGATGTATACCCATAAATAGTATCTCACAAATTGCTGCGCCCTACTTCAGGATACATGATGTGATCTCAAATTTGTAACTTTACCACCTGTTTTGTAAAACCATTATGTGCAATAAAGTATTGAGTGTATAATTAACCATTTAACGTCTAATCATCAGTTGAAATCCACTTCTTAGAATACTTTACTTATTATATTGTGTAACCCGAATTAATATTACAATAACAAAGTTTTAGTTGTGAATTTGACTCAAACGAATTGGTTAATATTTAACAGTCTTGACAATAGAACGCAACATAGATACTCTGTATCACAATAGAACATTTCAATTAGACTTCAAACAACGTGCTGTAGGAAGTTCTTCATAATTATAATGATTTAAGATTATATTTCAAAACTTAAAAAATGTTAAATTCATCGTCAGATGAAGAACTGTCGAAAAATTTGCTCACTTTTTTAGAAGTGTTTAGAAGTACTTTCTTGTTTATAATTTGCTCCAACTTTCGTTCCTTTATCATTTTCCTCTGAAGAACCATTACTAATTGTGGCCTTCAGTATTTTACAGCCCTTTCCAGTTTTAGCAATACTTTTCTTTATTTTCTCTTGTATCGGTTTCTTAACTCGCATACAAGACAGGACGAGATCAACATCTGCATCCAGAACACCTTACGCTGCAGCGCGGCACTTCATAGGGTGTTGGTGTCCAAGCTCCTCAGCAGATCTACAAAAATACGGATATACAAAACCGTCATCAGACCTATATTAATGTATGGCTGTGAGGCTTGGACGCTGACCCTTAGGGAGGAGAAAAGTTTGTTAGTTGCAGAAAGAAAGGTGTTCAGAAAGATTCTGGGACCTACTCAAAGAGAAGATGGAAGCTGGAGGATCCGCAAAAACACGGAGATCGCCGAACTAGTAGCCGAACTTAAGATCATTGGCGAAACCTAGGCACATCGTCTTCGCTGGATTGGCCACGTCGAGAGAATGGGGGACGATCGAAATGTCAAGAGAGCATACTTAGGCCGACCAATTGGACGACGTCCTATTGGTCACCCCAAGTATCGCTGGAAAGACATGGTGGAGGCGGATCTGCGTGAGCTAGGAGTTAGCGACAGCTGGCACGAAGTGGTGCAGGATCGGGCAAGATGGCGTGCTCTTGTGTTGGAGGCCAAAACTCATTTTGGGTTGCTGCGCCAAAGTAGTTAGTTTAGTTTCTTTATTTTACTTTCCGTATATGACGTTTGGTTCTGATCACTTTTATTTTCTTTCTTAGAGTCAACAACAGTTCTTTTTCGGGTGACTGTAATCTGTTTTAATAAAAGATTCGTTAGTCCAATGTCGTTTTATATTCGAAAGCAAAGTGATAGTTTTGCTTTGAGTAGCTCCACTCGCCTTGACATGAGCAGCTCTGATATTATGTTGCAACTGTTGTGTTTGTTCTAAAGTGGTTAAGTTTTCTATTATTGGGGAAGGACAGGTTGACTCGTTTTCCACTTCTTTAAAAAATCTTTCGGTGGTACGTTGATGCATAAAGTCTTTTAGTTCTACAAAAGCATTGTCAGATGCAGGGATAATATCAATGAACCCTATAACGAAGATAAATAAAAAAATCGCAAAAAATATATATAACGTTCTGCATACATATACCCACTGAAAACGTATTGTCACGTAAAAGAGGAACGGATAGAAGATAGGATTTTCACAATTTGAATACTTAAATTCATTACCAGTATTTTATATTCATTACCATTCGCCTAAAAGTGACTGGTAAATCATGGTAATGAAGAGGATGGTAATGAATTTTCTTTACCTTTTGCAGATTTACTCATTATAAACAACTGCAATCGTAGGTATATTCATACACTAAGTTTTCGAACTTAATGTTGCTTATTTAAGTATCAACAGTACAATAAAACTAAAGCATTAATATCAAAACAGCACGAATGGCAATGAAAAAAAATCGTACCAATTCCAAAATCTCGCCACGAATTATTTTTTTACAAAATTATGGCACGCGTCCACTCTCTTCACTATTCACTGAGTCGACTGAGGTGGGATCGCGAGTGGAAGGGACAACGCATAAAATACTACTTTGTACGTCTACAGGCCGATGTTGCCATTGCAAATTTAATTGATGGTAATGAAGTTTTTTGATGGACAAAAATATTTTGCTATACAATCAACGTAAATAAGAATTATACGACTGTTAGACTCTCAAAGTTATATCCCTTATTACATAGTTCAACCATATCAGAGATTAAATTTAATGTGATACATGTAAAATAGATTAGTTATTCGCTGTCTAATCTATACATTTGTGTTCTGAACGGTGATGGTAATGAATTTTTCGCATGTTATTTTTTTTATATTTATTTATTTTGCAATAGTATAATATATTTTAGATGCAAAGTATACCCATGTACCTGACACAATACATATAAAATATTTGAAGTCAATTTGACACTTAATACATATTTTTTTTTCTACGAACATGTGATTTGCACGAAATGGTAGAAATACCCATAAAATAAACAGATATTAGGAATTAGAAACATTATGATACCTATGCATAATCTAATCACATTAATCACATAATATCACAAAGTAACATGAGTATCAAAGTGTGAACTTAAAGTCTAGCAATAACCTACTTTTCGAATGTCCCTATTTTTATCAAAACAATAATAGCTATGACTACCTTTTTTCTGCAATTTCGGTGTGGGTAAAATTTTAACAACTTGTTCACAGGGGACATATGCAACACCATTTTGATCAATTTTAAATATTTTTGCTGAGTTCCGCCGACAACGAAGAAAGGTGACTTTTATTTCTCCATCTTCATCAACTGAGGTGTCAGCGACTGCAACGTATCTGTATTGTATTTTTTTATTTTCAGTTGGTACATTTACTAGCAAAAATGTCTTTGGACGTATCATGTTTGGGTGGAAGTTCTCATTATCATTTCCGTACGATGTACCAGCACAAATATCGTCATTTTTTCCATGAAGTCGATCTGAAAACTATTTAAACGATGTTTTTTGATACGGTTGCCACTGACGCATTTTTGAAAAGCCTCTCGTTGTTTAGAATTTTTCGGTTATTTATCAACGGTGTCTTTTACTTGGGTTGTCAAAACCTCGCCAAATAATAGACGTTTTCGAACTTCCGGAGTAACAGAACATCCTCTTGTTAATTTATCAACTTTGCGAGTAGGTGTATCAGCACTCTTTTGGGAAGCTCTTTCTACGCGTCTTCTGCTTCTCTGGGTTTTTTTTCGTAACTGATCTAAAATTCTTTGCATCTTCTGTATTTTATGTTTCTGTTTTTTAACAGTTCTGTAAGCCTGCGCTTTATATTTTTTAACCTGTTTTCTTCCTAATTTCTTTCTCGACACGCGATTATCGTTTACTATCTCATTTTCAGAATCTGGGGGGCTGTTAGCTAAAATATTTGCTATCATCTTTTTTTTCTGTCTATACTTTTCAGAATTTTTCCTCCATAACTTTCTCTGTTTCCTCTTCTGTCTTTCAGTCATATCAGTGATAGTCTTAACTGTATTTTCAGCCTTCTATTTATGGTAAAATGGGTGCGTCCCACGAGACATAAGTACATAATATACGAGTATAATATCATATTAATAACGTTCACAAGATATAATGAACTTTTGCTATGACATCAAAATCAATATTTTTATTAGGAATAACGGTCAATTAGCATAATACTCATGTTGTAGAATGATTTTTTATATAACACTCAAATACTCTAAACTCAGTTGATATAACATACATAACGTATATCGATCATAGTATATACTTTATTTTAGTATAATGATTAGAAAATATAATAGCGTATGATATACTAAATAGGTTATAACAGCTATGCCCCTAAAATGGAACATGGGTCAAAACCGAAAACTGTAGGTTAGGTTTGTTTTATGACCATGGATAGCGGAGCGAGCACAGCGAGCGGAGCGTCAAAATGCTTGCTTGCATGGAGGTATATTACAATTTAACAGCGAACTACTTATTGCATAAGTATGTACACAATTGATAATGGCAGATGAAATGCTGGCAAGTAAGAGTATACCGTTTGGAAGAACTGCGACAAAATGGAATATGGGTCAAAAACCGAAAACTGTAGGTTAGGTTTGTTTTATGACCATGGATAGAGGAGCGAGCGATAAAATTTAACAGTGAACTATTGCATAAGTATGTACTCAATTGATGTACAGGCGGTTATTCTATACGAGCATTATGCATTTTGGTGTTAGATGTATTGAATAATATACATTATGAAACTGAGATATTATGAACGTTATACGCTATGATCGTTATATACAATGATATTATACTTAAATAACCTTATACTTAACAAAAATAGATATTTTGATGTTATATCTGACGTTCGTTATACACCTTGAACGGTATACAAAACGAGCTTATACAATATGAGCGTATATAATATGAATATTATAGTATAAGTTCTTATGTCTTATATTACTTACCCTGGTAATATTCCCTATCTTTCAGACTCTTCATCTCTCTTTATACAGGTGTCATTTTATTTAAAAACTTGCGCTTCATTGCATTAGCCTTTTCACGATATTTTTTATAAGCTATACTGTCCTCTTTTAATCCTTTTTTTGACTTCCTTTTCTTTTTAATTTTATCGTTTTCCATGTTGCTCGTACTAAATGAATACCAAAACCGAAATTTTGAATAGTTATGTTTTTTTTAATAGTTTTGCATTAGAGCATCATTTTATTTCTATTTAATTAATTAATTTATATGTTATAATTATAAATAAAATCGATAGATAATCAAATTGAATTACACAAAAAACTATGTCTGAATTGAATGTTTTAATTGAATGAATTAATTGTTTTTTTTTTTTTTTGAAAATGTAATGTGTTAAAAATTGTCTATTATTACAATAATTGAATATTTGAAAATGTAATGTGTTATAAATTGTATTATCTTACACTATAGACTATAGGTATAATGTATAATTGCTACGCCCTATCAGGGCCCATGAGAAACTGTATTCATATGTGATAATATCTTTGTACCATGGATGCAATCAATGAATAACTGAAATGAATAAATGAATCATTAAGCACAAAAATGTCATCTCGGGAACGTCCGTGTCATTTCGGAAACGCTCGTCATATACGTGAACGTTCCGAAATGACCGTTCCCGAAATGACTATTTGATAAATATTGTCCTGTCGCGCTTGACGCCGCCATGTTAGCTATTGGTTTTTGAGGTTATGCACAAGTGAGCTGTAATATTTATAGGAATTTTGCAAAAAATATGCATATTTTCGAAAAACTAAAATAAAACAGCGTTCCCGCAGTGACAGGGAATTAAAGTACGCTTCACACATATCAATTTAAAAGATACTTACCAACAAAATCAATTATTTTTTTCCGAAAACACGAAACACGCCTGTTGCTTTGACTAGTGAACTTCACGCTGTTGATCACTAACGCCACCTAGCGTGTGTTCTTGTATTTACATAGATCGATATCCACCGCGTTCACGGAATGATTTAATAAACGTCAGACAGCATTTGAATAGTCAAAATATGAAGAAATTAAACTGCTATTAATATATTTTATACTTATATTCTTAATTTGATGATTTTAGACCTTTTCGTGTTTAAAATCAAGTAAAATATTAGCAAAGAAAGACAAATAAGCTAAGTGCCGTGTGATTATGGACAAAAACTTTATTTTGAAATAATAATTTTAGTAATATCATGTTATTTTATTCACAAAAACTTTCTCAGAAGCATAATGCTCACCTCTCTGATTTTGACCCATACATGTAAAAAAGTAAAATGTAATATCGTTTCATAAACTACAAATCGTTCAAGTCCCACACTAGACGAGGATAAACATACTTAAATACAAATGACATCCATGACCCAGACGCAAATAGTTAATAGTTAACACAAATATTATCCTTGCCGGAATTCGAACTCAGGACTACCGGCACAGTAGGCAACTGCTATACCGCTATGCCATCTAGTTTTTAACGGTAATCAACTTTGATACCTGCATAGATGAAAAATGTATATTTCACTTCGCGCATCGAATTTCAAAGAACCCAGTAGTTAAATATGATATCAAGGCAATACACAGAACGAGCAAATTTCATCGAGTTTATACTTGATGGAAATATTCTTTTATTGGAACGTTATTTTTGATGGCATGTTTAAAACAATGTTTTCAACCGCTTTGGGAATATACAATATTCTGGTTTCATTCGTGTTAACAGCATTGTTATATAGTGCCAGGCTGTCCTGTTTTTGTGAAGCGTTGTTATTATCAATGCCTAACAGTAGGTAAGTAAATGAGTATAAAACATTTATACATCACGATAAATTCACTGAGCTGACAAAACACTGGTTAAATGGAATTTAGTTTTAAACATTTGTTTCCTAACGAAGATAGTAGGTGCGTGCTGTAAGGGCCGCGTGTCGTTCCACACCAGTGATTTCCTGACCGTGGGGCTGTACGGGTAACAGTCCCTGCTGAAGAGCTCTATACGAGTTCGAAACATATCGGGCCTTTCCTGGCTATTTTTACGTCACTTTTAAACAGTTTATAATAATTATTAAAGATACTTAACTATATCTTTGAAATTTTGCGAAATATCATACCTATTTCTACTTCCCAACGTAATGAAACAATATTATACGAGTATATAGGTACATGTTTAATGCCCGAAACAATAGACTGTGCCAGAGACAAAAGACGGCCGAACAATTATGACGAAGAAATTAAAGGAATAAATTATAAATATCTCGAGTCGGGGCTTGCAGCTCCCCATTCAACCGCACCCCTCGATTTCGAATGCACTCGACAAAATTCTCGAGATTTCGAGTCATTTTTAAAGTTTTTACGAGTTCCAATTTGTGCCAGGTGCGAATCACTGGTAAAAAGTTTCGGTTTAAATAACATTCTCTTATCACGCGTTTGGCTTCAAACGGGAGCTGAATTCGATTTTTAGGGTTCCGTAGTCAACTAGGAACCCTTATAGTTTCGCCATGTCCGTCTGTCCGTCCGTCCGCGGCTTAGCTCCGTGATCATTAGTACAGCCGTTTTTGAGTTATCGCTAAATTTTATAATTTTCTTTAAAATTAACAAATTAAATTGTCCTTATACTTCGAACGTTACACATATTAGTTAAGTGCCATACTGCATTAAAACATTTCGCTAAATCTGGCGCGTATAATCGATAAGTTCCAGAAGGTAATAATTAATTACAGTTACTTTGGCGTTTACGACCTTTTTAATAGAGCTTGAAATCTTTCTCGTAATTTAAACCTCGAAGCCCGTCTATTATGAAGGATAGGCAACTACGGAACCCTACACTGAGCGTGGCCCGACATGCTCTTGGCCGATTTTTTTAATGACGTTTGCCCGAGTTTTTGCTAATATAATTTCTATTGAAAACTTTTTTTTTCATATTACATATTTACATTTGATATGTAAGTACATAAAATAATAAGAAAAGGTAAGTATAAAACCTTAATCTAAAAAACCTATAATATAATAAAAAAAAACGTAAAAAAATACTATTCTATTCTAAGAGGTCCGCCTGCGGCATGGTCACCTGTATGCTGGCGGCGTTACCATTATTTCTATTAAATCGATTTTTCCAAGTACATGTTTCAAAGAAAGAACGGAAACACTTATATTGAGTGCATAATCATGGCAAAAAAAGTATTAAAAAAAAAGTAGGTAAGCAGTACATTACTGCAGCAAAATAAGAACGAATACTCTTCTTTGATAGCAGTAAAATTCGAGCTTGCGAATCATATCTTTAAAGTGGAAATGAATTGCGAATCATATCTTTAGAGTGGAAGTCGAGGTAGTAAGGTTCTATAGCTACATTAGGTAGGTAATGTGTATCAGATATCTCACCTATCGTAAGGTGAGAAACTTTAAATAAATAGGAAATCAACCCGCACTCGATAGCGTACGTGAATGTAGAAACTTTACAGGAAATGAGAAAACTAATAAGCACTCTGCCTGTGTTTTTTAAAATGGAAGTATTAGAACAATTCTAGGTATCGCAACCTTTATGACGTTAGTCCTTTATAATTCGGGGTGAATTCACTGAATTGCCGGTTTTAAAACTCAAACATTAAATGGTGGCCGACTCAAACATAACAATAAAAATAACAACATAACCTTTTTAAATCGTCGTTAAAACGTTTGTAAAGCAACTAAAAGGGGTTAGAACTATCGTCACCAAGTAACGTTGATAAAAAAACTATCGTCTATCAGGACAACTGCAAGTGCGTCTTTTGTTGATAGGTATGTATCATAATGTAGAAATGAATTCGCAACATATTAAATCTGCACTACTCTTCCTGACCGTGGGTGCAGAAAGGTTCTTTAGTGCTGACCGCGTACCGGAAGACGCAGTGTGGGCCAACAATGTGGACCAACGATCTGGAGGAACATAGGAGGTTGAATGAGAATGACCGCATTGACGTTGTGTTGTAATGTTCGGTACTACTTAATAGTGATAAAAAGGTAAAGTGTTATTTCTGTGACATCAAAAAACGAACAGTACGTGAGTAGACAGAATGTGATTCAAGTTTTATACCTGTCTCGCTCGCCCCTATGCGATTGAGATAAGAACCTCTTCGATTTCACCAAAACCCGAATCCCAGTCTAGGAGCTCAAGATTTTCACTTTCCTCGCTGTAGCTATCGCAGCTGACCTTAAAGAACCGCAAAATATTCTACCTGCAAAAACTTTTGCTGAATTGTTTTATGTCACGTCATGATATTGTTAGTAACTAAGTATGCAGTGCCATTGCCGCCATTGGGATAAGCTAAGTCCCTAAGCCAGCAAAACTGCAGCAAAACCACCAACTAAAATGCCTTTTACTATCGATTTATGAACGGATATTAACCTTATGGAAACGTGATAAAGTATTCGAGTCCATTGACTGCAGGAGCCTTCGTTTGTATATATTGTTCATTACATAGGTAGTTAGTAAGCATGACTTTGCACAAGAATTGTGTATAGGTCTTGTCAGAACGCGACGCCAATAAACTGTTTTACGCATACATAGTATTTTCTTCGGTACCCAAGCAGCACATTAGTGAATTTTGCAGCTTATCTTATAGCTTTAAGTTCTAAATAAGTGGTTTAACAGTGTTTGATACAACTTATAGCTTTAAACACAACTCAAAACTGTATATGAGTTCATCCTATCACTTGTAGTTGCATATGAACGTTTTTTGTTTCTACTTTATTACTTATGGTGGGATAAGGTCGATGTTGCTACTTAAAGTTGCATGCAGGTTCAAATTGTCACTCAATAAGAAGCAATAGTGCTATATAAGGCCCTAAAATCACTTATAAGCAACTTTTACATATACGTGGGAATATACCCTTATTTGGAACTAAAAGTTGCAAATGACTAGTATAATAGCGAAGTATATCACCAATAGTGGCTAAAGAGATAATTTTACGGCTCTTTTGGAACCAAATATTATTGCAACTTTAAGGCCTAAGAAGTACCTTATTGCCTCTCCAACGCATAAATAGGTCTCAATAGGAGGTTCTTGGAACCAAAAGCAGTTATTTTCACTTATTTCAAACCACTAACGAACTAAAAGTTCTATTATTGTTCCTATTGCGCCTTGAATTCCGCCGAATGGAAAAAAAAACCGGCTAAGAGCATGTCGGGCCACGCTCAGTATAGGGTTCCGTAGTTGCCCAGAAAATTATGAAATTTTGCGATAGCTCAAAAACGGCTCAACCGATTTTGTTCAATATAGTTTTCATTAAAAGTAATTATAAGACCTCATGTCCATGAATTTTTCCAAATTTGTTTGGAGACCCCTATTATTAAAGACCTATTCAACGACACCCCACACACTAGTGTTGAAAAGAAAAAAGAAACCACCCCCACTTTAGGTGTTCGAGAGGTAGGTAGTACCCGATTTTTTTTTGTTTTTATTTTACCGTTTTACCGTATCTTACATACATATAGTCATACCAAATTTCAGCTTTCTAGTACTAATGATCACGGAGCTAAGCCGCGGACGGACAGACGGACATGGCGAAACTATAAGGGTTCCTAGTTGACTACGGAACCCTAAAAAGTTAAAAGATGTGGTAGTTATCATCGGCAGGTTGTTGATACTTTAAGGAATATTATGGAGATGGACACAGAAGATACCGATACACCATGAAGTTGTTAATCAGAAATCCAAAGAAGATACAGTAGCCGGCAAGCTTTTAGAGACCTTGACTGCGCAGTAGCCGATTTACGTACAAATGTACATGCGCAGATCCGCCATTTTTTATAAAAGGTTGCCGGCACCTGTACTGTTGAAAGGTAATTATGATTAGAATTTTGGCAAAAATTACTTGTATGATACAAAAGAAATAATTTGAAGACGGGCTTACCCCCATGGACCTTACTTATTTTAAAAACAGAATACCTACCAATTGGGTAAAAAGAAGCCACAAAACTTTTAGCCCGGCCCGAATGAAGAAGTTATAGGTTCGAGTCCCGCCCACGGTTGCAATTTAGTAAAGTTATCAAAAAATGGAAGCAAGTTCTCTCATAGATTTGCTTACAAAGACAAGTTGGGATTTCGCAGCAGTATTGAAGACCCCTAATTCACGAGCACGTGCGATCTACAAAAGAGCAATAATTACTATTGATAATAGCATTCACTGCTTTGCCACTCGCAAGATACAAATAAGTAATTTTTAGACCTGAAAGTTCCAAATGGGGAACAAATAAGTAAAAATAAACACCGTAAGATTTTTTTTGTTTCGCCAAGTTTACAAATAGGATTCCTTAAAATTCATTATTTTAACCAGAATTTTGTCACACTCACGCATAATCACAAAGTTTTGATAGTTGTGACGATGTTACTTTAACATTTAACGTAACCTACAATCATTAGGTCAGGTTTTTAACAGTTTTATTTCTTATCAGTATCTATTCCTTATTTGATTTAGCACTCTCTTTTTTAATATTCCTGATCAAATCAAAGGCGCATCGAAATTTACTAAGAAACCATACCATAGTTTCACAGTAACAAAACATTCGCAAGAATTTCGTGCTTATTTCAATGCCTGTATAACGTGAAGTTTTAATCACTCATCCAAAATTAATATGGCAGATCACATATTACTTTTAATAAACACAACTTTGACAGTTGCCACGCCACTCAGATACTTTGGCGACTCATTTATCACTCATTGACCGAACTGAAATTGTTTTCATTCGTTCACTGGCTTCACTGCGCATAACTTTCACCCATAGTTCTAATTACCACTTAAGGTATTCGTGAGATCTCTTATGGATTCTATTTAGCACCAAAAATAGGCTGCAATTTTTCTCCTTTTGGTTCTATACTGGTGGCATAAGAGTTCTTGCCACCTATATAGCACTTAGTCATGGTGGTAAATTTAACTTAAGCATCTAATAAGATATGATATACGAGCTATTTAGACCCAGTTGTGCTACTTGGGTATCCACGCATGTAATTTTTTCGCAATCAACTTTTGACAAAGGTAACTGGAAAGTTTCCGAACCGTCAGTGAGGCTCAAATAATGAATATACGCGATATATTTCGTTTAAATCGTTTTATTTTAATAAGTTAGGCATACATGCCATACATTGTACAATACAATACACAATACGAAATGCTTTATTGCACACCAAAAAAATTACAAATTAAACACGGATACAATAATTTTAATAACGCAGGCGCCTTATCGCTAATGAGTGATCTCTCCAGGCAACATTTGGGTAGTGCAGTTGATCAGAATAAACCACACAATGAGTAGGCGAAGGGAGCACAAAATACATATCAATAGATAAGCGAGTAAACATTGTGACAGATATATACACAATTGTAAAGTACATATGTGCTAGTATTAATAAATAAATACAAAAAAATGTAGACCTTGCCTTAAATGCCGGATTTGGCCCTTGATTGACTGTCTTAGGTGTTAACGATAATATTTAAAAAAGAATCAATCAAAAGTGTAAAAGTGTATTTTGTGTATGTCAACGAGTAAATGTTTTATTTCTTTTTATGATCGGTACTTGTAAAATGATGAACTGATAAAATGGCCTCTGTGTGGCGTGTTTTTACACGAAACCATACCAGATTGTTGCGGATACATAATTATATTATCAGATACATAAACGTATAATAATTATATTTTACAGAATAAAGACACCATGTACATCTGTTGTTATAAACTAGATAAGCTTACAAAGGAAACTTTTAAAAAATTCCATCCATTATTTTTTGTTCGCACTGCAGTCTCTGTGAGGAAGTTTTAAATTTCAGACTAATTGGATTATTATACTGAAACGATGCCTGAAACGTGTGTCTATCCGCTCGCAAGTCGAAGCCACGGGCGGAGGATGGAAAAGAGTAGAATGGTTTTTGGATGTATGTTATTTCTACTTCGTCGTTCCCTCACTGATGAGGATCGCGAACACATATCTGTTTCCACTCAGTGCGGTTACATGTTGCGTGGATCGCCCCGTGTATGCTGGCAGTGCCGGCCACTGCCTTCTTCACTGTGTCACGTACGTTATTTAAACCCTCACAAAAGGAGGTTATTTCTATGGGATGTGGAGAGGAAGGCAGCCATTGCTTACATGCTTCTTCCCATCCATAATAGTCCTGTTAATGTACTTGATTAGATTGACAATAGTAATGACAACGACACCAAGGTCTATTAAAATTAAAGGTCAAAGGAATCTTAAGCAGTGTCACTCTTTATTTCTAGTAAGTACCAAAAATATAACTGTAGACTGTAGTGGCTCTGTCAGTTGTCTCAGACCTAGTTTGTTTCGGAATTTGCTGTGTAATTTTTTGTGTCTTCTACCCAAATATTTCTACCATTTTTTAAAATGTCAAAAAACTAAATCTCCAAAAAAAAACTATACTTAGGTACGTACAATACTTATCGAACTTACTGTCAAAATTTAATAAGAATCGGTGGAGAAATGCGACCTCTAGGCGACAATAGCCGGAAAGCATTTGAACATCCAAGCATCCGGACAAAATAAATAATAATTTTGGGCCAAGCCAAAATGGAGACGCTTCGCTCCGTCAATAAAGTGACAGCTACTGTCCCTTAGACCTAGAGAGAAGATCCATGACCTAGGTTTAGCCACCTCGTAAAATCTGTTACTTACAAATTTCAAGTAATGGAACATTCCCTAAATTACATTAACTGTGCGACTGCTCAACTTAGCACCGGCATCACCGCAGTGCGATGTGTAGGTATGTGTTTGTGACAGCGATAGCGCGGTTGGTCATAGAATGGAAGAGAGTGACAGAGACGTAAGTTAACTAGGATTTTATACGAATTGCAGGTTTTATATCTATTTAAGTATCGATGTAATGCAATGGAGAAATTTGTAATGATACTAAATTTGTAATGCTGTACAATAAATTAACACAAAACGAATGAGAAAAAGACAAACTTCGCGAAAGCGACTAATACTTTACACCATATTCATAACATGAGCTGCAGTTAGTAATATTGATAAGATGTTATTTAACGATAAATGGAGCACGTCGTTAAAATAGATATATATGGTAATAATTTCGGTATCCCAATCACAACTCCGTAACATTGATTGCCATTTGTAACGTTTCGCCAAATTTTCACCTATAATATTTTCAGGGTTTTATAAACATCGTTTTAAAGAACCCATTAGGTTAGGTTAGGTTTGTTTCATAATTATTCTGAAATATGAACACTTATGAATAAAAATGGCTTTCGGACAAATGAGAATTTGGCGAAACCATACAGATGGGAAACAAAAATTCGGACTTACGATAGATAACCGATATTTTCAGCAGACGTCACTAGAAATGTCGAATTTAGCCCCTAATGCTTAAACGTCAGTTGTTTAGACTTATAATTATGCTTAGTGTATGAGTTCGTGCATACAATGTTAATTACTTAGCCTGTCTCTTGTCTAATAGAGAACATGACTCGACATCCGGCTGAAGTGATTAAACTGGTTAAACAAAAGTAAAATGGTGTGTGAAATTATTGCCATGAAGTGCCTGACAAGCTTTTATTTAACTGGGCCGCATGAATTTGTTTGTGTCGGTCCAATCTTGGAAGCTTCATCAGAACTTATTTTTTGTATAATTTGGCCGACGAAATCGTATTATAAAAATCTTACAAAAAAAATACGACCATCAACGAAAAAAATACCTATTCTGCGTGTTGCAACAAATTCTATACGCGATCCCATGATTACACGATCTTTTTTCAATTGAAACTGACTGAATTCTGAGGTTTCAACCAAGTCGAAAAGGAGGAGATAGGCTTCATAAAATTGCATACTATTCATGTGCCTTCTATGCCGTGACTACACTTTGTCGTCCGCCGATAAATTTTATAAAAACAACCAATCGGCATTTATGACGGTCATTTTTAGTTTAAAACCTTGAATCCCCGCAACTTTCTTTGCTCTGCTGCTCCAAGTCCCACGGAACTGTAGAACTGGTAACTTATTTCAGTAAAAGTCTCTTCTCGAGATAGTTAAAGGTTCCAGATAGGAAGTTAGTGTTCGTAACGATTTTATTAAATATCTCCATAATGCCATTAAGGAGGCGATCCGCGTCTTAATGAACGTCTTAAATTAAATATGTCTGGATTCGGAATTTTGCGGAGTTAATATAGAAATTGGATGGTACCTTATCACTATAAAAGAAACAGACTCCCTATATACCTAATTATAAGTTTGTGAAACATGTAATGAGTCATTAAAACTATCGTGAGCCATTTTTAAAGATTCTAAAAACGGTTTAAACTCACGTACGTTATTTCTTAAGTGACTGGACCGTTAGTCGCTTAGCAGCACGGATAAGGGCCAAAACACAATCACAAGACACGACATCGTGTCGTGAAAATGCATAAATCCATAATAAAATTTATCTTCATGTGACAAGATGCAAAATTAAAATTAATTTTACAATTTTACAACGGCGCATTGTGGCACGATGTCGCGTCGTACGACGATGTGATGTCGTGTCTTGTAATTGTGTTTTGGCCCTTATAACTGATGGAGAGCTCGATATGAGTTAGAAACATGTCCGGCCGTTCCTGACAATTTACACCGTTTTTAGGGTTCCGTAGTCAACTAGTAGTTTTGCCATGTCCGTCTGTCCGTCTGTCCGCCTGTCCGCCTGTCCGTCCGCGGCTTAGCTCCGTAATCATTAGTACTAGAAAGCTGAAATTTGGTATGAGTATGTGTATCTATCACGCCGACAAAACGGTAGAATAAAAACGAAAAAAAAAAATATATTTTTTTTCGGGTACCTCTCGAACACCTAAGGTGGGGGTGAATTTTTTTTTTGTTTCAACACTAGTGTGTGGGGTGTTGTTGAATAGGTCTTTTAAAAATGATAGGGCTCTCCAAACATTATTTTTTGATGAAGTCAGCAGTTATGTAAATATTCGCTCCGAAAATAAAAAAAAATAGCCCCCCCTCTAACTTTTTAACCCGGGTTAAAAAATTATAGAAAAATTCATGAAAATGAGGCCTTATAAATACCACAGTGTAAAAAGTAAGTATTGTTTCTTAGACTGTGTAAATACTTTCAATGAAAACTATATTGAACAAAATCGGTCAAGCCGTTTTTGAGTTATCGCAAAATTTCATATTTTTATTAAAAGGACGTATGTTGACTTCCAGAAGGTAAAAAGGTCACAAACGCCAAAGTAACTGTAGTTATACAGTTACTTTGGCGTTTGTGACCTTTTTATAGAGCTTGAAATCTTTCTCGTAACTTAAGTCTATTGTGAAGGATGAGCAACTACGGAACCAGACTGAGCGTGGCCCGAAATGCTCTTGGCCGGTTTTTTTTATAATTATGTAATGAAAGGACTCATTATTTTTTATTGAATTATTGATACAAATATCAAATCAAAAAAGGAAAATTGTACTTAGACTATATAATTTTTAAGGATGTGGCATCAATGAGTAGGGCGTCAATTCGACCGATTTTAGTGATAACTTCAGTTTAGCAATCATATTTCAGATTTATTTATATCCTTATAGCTTTATTATATTATTAGTAGTCTATAACTTAATTTTATGTATTGCTTTGCATTCCTAAAACTTTATGCATGATTAGATTAAATGTTTGGTAGTTGTTTAGTATAACGAGAATGTCCGCTTTATGCAGTATGCACAATGCAAGGGGCCATCGATATAGGAGCCATGCACAATAATGTTTATTTTATCGATTTTCACACGGGCCGACAACAATGCATCTCACTGGTATACTAACACCGAACACAACTTACTGTGACACGGTCCTAAACCGACCCAATAACGCTATAAGGGACGAACTTTGTCGAATTAAAAATAATGAACAAGTTGCTAGGGCACCCCACCGTCCGAAAAGTATTTCGACAAAGTTGTATCCCTCTTTTTCATGAACCCGGATTTAGAACTTTGTGTTAGCAATATTTGCATGTGTTTTTTGCTGTGTATAGTAACTAACGATCGATTAGTTTTACGACGTGTATAATTAAATGATCCATCATAAGAGAGAGATATTTATTGCAGCGTTGGCAAATATAAACTCAATAAAATGTATAATCCCTACTCCCAAAAAGTTAATATAACTTTTATTTAACCATTTAATATAACAGTATTGTGTTGTTTAATGGAATTAATGAATGTCTAGAAACGCCGTCAGCTGATCGGCTAACAAGACAAAATTATAGATCAGGGCCACCTTCCTATTAGACGACACAACTCCGTCATCAAGGAGAAGGCGTCAATTAGTGGACTCGTGTCTTTTTTGCTGGAAGGGGACGTAATGCATGCTTAAACCCGCTTGTAAACTCAAAGTTGTAATTGCGACCTTACGATTCGTTGAACTGTCACGCCCCCAACGAGTTTTTAATGCACCGATCGTTTATAAACAAAGGCACCCCGCTATTCCAATTGCAGGTTTAGCGTTCATTAGGATATGCAGGCGCTTTTTTAACGCGATTATGACGTCGCAGGGTCGGATAGCCGAGGGTTGCGAGGAGGGCTGCGTCACGTGCGACGTCCGCAACACGACGCATGCGAGACCGCCCGGCGCCGCGAGCGCCTGCGCGAGTCATCGCCAGTCAGTCCTCCGCCGGCTGCCGCGCGCCCCGCCTGTGACCCGCGCGCCGCGAGTGCTCCAAGTGATGTCGCTCTGTGACTAGTGCCATGCTCGTGTCCCGCTGTGCCCTCCTGGCGGCACTCCTCGCCGCCGCCACCGCCGCCTGGCAGGAGAACGTTCGCCCGAAAGTCTTCGCCCAACTAGGTGAGCCGAGCACAGTGCAACAGTAATGGCTAGTGTTAAGTGAAGTTCACGACCGCGCAGCCAATGTTTATGTTGTTTTGTTTGGTGACAACGCGCGAACAAGCGCTCCTTTCAAAAGTTCCTGTGTTTGTGTCAAAAGTGTCATGAGTCAAGAGGGAATGTAAACAGAGCGCATCCTGTTTCTAAGGGGACGTTCTTATGTGAATCGGAATGAGAATCTTACAAGAACAGTGTATCAAATATCCGATTTGTCGCTAATTCTCTTTAGGTAGACGAAACTAACACAGCGAATTTTGACGTAGGTACATACAGCACATGCTATAAAACCTTGCCCGAAGTTCTGCAATAACTTTCGTCAACACATGTTTGTGGCTAGGTTAGAGAATTGCCTTGTTATCGTCCCAATATTACGTACATATAAACAAGGAATGATTAGTGCCTGAAGTAATAATGTTCACCTCCACATAATACATTTCGGTAGGCTCAAGGGACCGTGGTTACGTCGTTTACCGAACAGAAATTACACAATCGGCAGGATCGTGATTTAGAGAATCCTGCGCGTTCCGTAAATCCCTAGGCTCTGTCGAGGACTTTAAATGTCTGGCCTTAAAACCGTGATTGAATACGATTTTCGACTTATGTAGTTATATTACCGTATCTAGGATGTTGGACTTTTAAATTCTTATGTGGTTGATGTTATGCGTTTGAACTATTCAATAATGTCACACAAACGTGGATGAAACCTCAAATAATTTATTTTCCATATGCTACAACAGGGACAGGAAACGTGTTAGAATTTGACTACAAGCAGCTTAATATATCTATAGTTACACCGCAAGCTATAATCAGAATACAACTGCAACGTGCACAAGTCGAATTCCAAATTCAGCAGTCAACAATAGCGTTTATCACGGAAGGATAAACGACAGAACTGAACCGGCGACTCATTTGGCAACATTCAGCCCATACAATATAAACAGCGCAGCCAGGAGCAGCGGTAGCGAGGCGGAGTCACGCGACTCCTGCAGGATAGCCCGGCTACTGTGTACTGTACTGTGCATTGTTTTATTGTGCAGCCTGCAATGCGGGGGACAGACACGTGGCTCTCATTAGTGCAACACAAAGAGAAGCAGTTTGTTCTGCGTTTTGCTCGCGGATTAGCGGATGCGATGCTTAACGTAGCGGACAGAACTTTGTCGATGGCAGCTTAGAACGTGATTGTTTTAAAGCTCGGAACTTGAATCATCCCAGACTTTAGCAAACTTTACGGGATATAAACAAGCGATTATGCGCGTAGAATGTCTAAGGACCTCCATCGTTTAATTATCGCTGACGTCACACATGGAGACGCGAATGTGTCGGACGCGTATCCTGCCGCACATCCGCCCATTGTTTTGGATCGTTAGAATGTGTTATAATGTTTAATGTGTTGACACTCTAATGTTATAGTTTGCGAAGACGTTCGTCTCAAGACAATCTTGGACGTAATACATGTAACTGTAATAGATATGTATTTAGCAATATTGATCAAATCGAGTCCGCGAGTTAATTAGAACACGATAGTTACTCTGTTTAATGTAGAGACACTCGTAGCGAGTCAACACCTCTCATGTAATGTGATCCAGCGATCGAAACCAGAAGGGTCAGGTAGACCGCATCGTGCGGTTTAATATACGACCATTGGTCTATAGCGATGCGGTCCCTCGGAAAGAGCACTGAGTTTGCGGTCAGTTATATGAATTTAACAACGATATTCTCAAAATACCAACTTTATTAGCCGCATATTAAATATCAAGTTGAAATTGAGAACTCATGGGAACAAATTGGAATCGAATTAGAAAACGACTCGGTATATACCGATATTATCAAAGTTACGATTACGATGTTAATGAGACTTTTATTGGGAAAATTGGTTTCGTTGATAACCGTTGACCATATCTGTCACCATTATAGGTCGTGGAACTATTGAAGGGTAATTGAACTTGGCTGGAACAATTTGTCTCAATGCATAACGGTGAAGTGATGAATCGTGTTCCCAAGCTAGATGTGAAAGCGGTGATAATGATAGGTTAAACTGCATTGTTGTGATAGTGGTGTGATAGTTCATGCCTTAGGAGATAAGTGGCTGCAATCAACTAACCTAATTGCGAATATAGTGTTACACCAGCGTCCGCCGGCAGTAGATAGCATTACTCGCTAAGTGTGCCACCAGGGTAAAGATTCCATTATAACTAGAGTGCCAGCGAGATAACAGACTGCTCAAGTTCCTAAGCAATAACCAAGATACGAACAGAAACATTTTGTATAAGGATAAGAACCTCATTTCTTACTGGAAGTTCTTGGAACTAATAAAAATTCATCGGTTGTAAAGATAATGTGGATGCGTCGGATTTAATGCCCTTTCTATTGTACCTGATGTTGAAGATGCAGTTAAGTTCGCCCGACCGGTTCGCTTGCGAGTGGGTACCCCGAGGAGGGCTGAACTGGTTACTAAGTGAGATTTCTCTGAGTCAGCGCCAGATGAATCATTGATGCATACTATATTGAGATAGGTCAGTCTATGCCATCATTCTATAAGTATGGTTGAGTCAAACATCGCTTAAACTTTCATATAGATGTTGCTTGAAAATTTGTCTTAACTAAACGAGACTTTAATGACAAGGTAATAAGGGCGTTGATAAGTACTTAAAAAGTCCGCCATGATTGAGTTTATATGCTACAACGGGGAACAGAAATATTTATATCAAATTTGAATAGGGGACTACGTAGATCCTGCTATAAATCGTACAAATAGATACTTATAATAAAAAAAAAGTTTATAAACCGAGATTTATGAACTCTGACTTCAAACAGGTGCCGTCTCGAGAATGATTTCTTTAGTGCACGTTGCATTATGGTTTGCGACACCCTCTTTCATGCTTTAACTGCGTGGATTATAGAACGTTTAAGTGGGACCATAAAATAACCATTCACAGACTACCTACCTGAGAAGAAATAAATTACTTAACAGGATAAAGCTTTTATATCCGGGAATGTTTTGTACGTGTCGCGTTTTGCCTCGTGGGTACTTATTGGGTTATTCGTCAGAGTCGATACCCAGGGGACCAGTTATGTGGTGGGGTGCATAATACTGTGACGCCACGCCAGGCTTGTTTATGATTGCACTCTCTTGTACAATTTATTAACGTTCGGCGGGAAGCTCTTCGATTATGAAATTTATTTCGCCTCTTGTTTATCGTTGCAGCGAAGCCGCAGGCTTTACGACGACAGTTAAGGAATTACTCGAACTTTGCAGTCCGTAGACCGTAATAACTTGACTTATCAATTCCGCGACTCGTAAGTCAGTCCGTCGTCGCGCGTCGGCATTATCATTGAAACCGTACAAAGACGAATAAAAATCTAAAGCCGCAACCACAACCGCTAATTTACAAAAGGACAAAAGTTCAAACGTTCATCGACAACACAATCGCTTAAGTCTCGTGGAATGCGGTCGACGAGCAGTATGAAATGTGCTTAATACTAACGTGATATGGTGAGTAATGGGTTGTGCAGCATCCTTGCAACGTGACCGTTTGATAAAGGGCTGTATGAGTGCCTGTTAAGGTTTTTTGTCGGTTGGGACGTGGTGTTCTGAATGGTGGAAGCAAGTAGCTGTGCACGCACGTGCGTGCGGCGTCGCGGCTGGTGGGGGCGGGAGGGGGAGGGGGCGAAGAAAGGGGGGTCATGGCGGCGCCTGGCGGGAGAGGGACAAGTTTATGATGACGCGATATATTGTCTTCTCAGTGTGGGATTTATGGTTCCGTTTGTTTTATTTTTTGGACACGTAGATTAATTTCTTGTAGTGGTTTGCTCCATGATATTGTTTGTTTGTATGCCCGTAAACCGCACCCGGTTTCGTGTTAATGGCGGCAGCATCTGTTCGTGTCTAAATGCGAACTGCAAATAGTCATTGCGGCGTTAAGGGCATGTGCAGAGCATTTGCGGCTTGAGGCGTTTCCTTTGCGAGCATTGACGCAAATTTAACTTTCGATATTATTAGAAATACAGTGCGAGGAACTTTCTCTGAACTAGCTTATTGCCGTGACTGTAACCACGCGGGAAGCTTATTACCATGCTTAACCTGTGTTCATTATATTCAGATCTAGGAATATAAAGGGCAAGATTTAATGACAGCTACACTAGCAGCTAGGGATCGCCTGTATCCATAAAGTCAATTATCGATGCTTATCCCATATCGTCGGGGAAATACCGCGTGAATAACAGCTGTCGATAAACTTCTCATTTCAATAAAATACTTAGCATTTGTTTGAATATTGATTCGTATCTACACTTGTTAACGCGGTATTGCACTATCCCCGACGATATTATATACTAGTGCCCCTAACACGCTTTTTGAGTTTGTATTTTCTTGTGTAGGTACTATTCTGGTGACAATTATCATAATATATGTTTAATATTAATAATATAATAATAATATCTCTTTATAGACCTCTTTACATAATTATATAAAAACTGCTTACCTACGTAGACACTTATAATGAAAAGAGTATTAATTGTCAATGTCGTAGGAATGAGGAAAAATATAAACTTTTCAATTCAATGGAATTTTATTTTTAAAAAAGACGGCGGCGTGGTCCCTAGTATATTATGGGATAAGCATCGATAATTGGGTTCATCGATATATGCGATCCCTAGCTGCTAGTCGCTGTCATTAAAATTTGCCCTTTATATTCCTAGGTCTGATTGTATTATTAATACATTTTGACTTTAACCAAAAGTAATGTATACCCCGTTTGGCGAAAGGCGATCCAATTGCAAAAAATCTCCTTAATGGCATCGATGTCACATCATTATATTTATAACCCTGATAAAAATATACAAGCACATTTTTTCGTATAAAAACTTCGTGTAACAAGTAAAACTTATCAGAAATTTATCATATTTTGAGAAGTGTCCCAGGGTATAATTAACGAAACATAATACCCTTTCTAGTCTAGCTTCACACTACTTATCGATCAATATGACCAGTAATTAGTCATAATTATCTGAAAACTACAATCTGACTGAGAGATAGGATAATTTTTTTACACCTTTTTTGGGTTAGAAGTTAATTAACATAGCTACTTTTTACTAGATTCGAGTAAAAATTGGGCGAATAACAACGGAATACTGCTTTTATTCAATCCGTCTGACGAAGCCAGTACAAACATTGGTTTACTTATAAAAATATTTGCCGAGAGCCTTGTCGGGGCAAATACGGAAGGTTTTCTTTATGCAAAATATTAGTCCTAGCCCTTTTGATGCAGTTTCCAACCCGGATTACGAAGATAATAATGAGCCGGCTGGGGCGAATTCAATCATTTCGTAACTGTATGAATACGTTGCTATTGTTAAGGCCGTTCCCTGAGCCAGAAATGCAAAAATACCCCAAAAATTATCCTATTTTTCTACGAAACGTTGATATTAGTAAACGAGGGAAAAATATATATCATTCTTGATTATATTATCTTTAATAACACAGCATTCGATACACGATTCATAACACTTCGCTCGATACAATTAATTCCCAAAGTAACCTCCAATTCGAATGTTTACTCCAACTTTACTTGTTTTTTCACTACGTGACACTATGAAACAAAAAAGGAGAAAAATCAATCATAACTAAAATAGTAATTTGACAGCTTCCGAATTTCAATAATTTGAGGCAATATTTTTAAAATAAATAATCATCGACAAATTCTATCGTAAAAAGATATCGCCTTACGGCCCGCAAGCTCTATCTCCGTCACTCTTTTGAAATGTGACTGTTATGTGACAGGGACGGGTGGCCTGAGGAGGGGCTCGGGGCTCTGGCTCAGGGAACGGCCTTAAGTAGAAACATAAAAACATGGATACAATAAGGACTTTACACAGCTTTTATTCTGATAGTGAAAGCGTGATGTTTATTTAAACTTGAAATGGTTTTAAATTTTAAAATGTAAACTTGTCTCATGTGTCATGTCTACTGGTTAAAAGAGTTCCAATTGAATTGGGTTTAGATGTGAGTTAAAGAATAATCCGATATGTTTACTTACGATGTACCTAATAAAATGATAATAATAATATTTACTAAGTTTATTTTAGATTGCAATATAAGCAATTATTAAATTAGTTAAATACTAAAATCTAATCGGATTGTTTTGGTATAAATGCAAAATGTATGAAAGTTACCTTTAATAAAAAAAAAAAAAACAGAAAAGTACTTTTAATTATAATTAAGAATATTAAGGATGAATAGATCTTTTTCAGAAAGTTCACGATTAGGCAACAGTATTAGGAAAAATACAAGTTAACGATCTCGCTTAGATCCACAGCCGTATACGTATTGCGCTATGCAAATTTAAACAAACCTTCATTGCCTCTATTAGCACGCTCATAGAGCCTAGCGGAGCCAAGCGATTTCAAAGCTAAAGAGGCCCTTACTCCAACAATAAATCTCCATTCGTCCTCATTTACACTGAGTTTCATTTACCCCTTCATTTGAAAAGGCCCGATGAATGCATAGCAGTCAATGGGACGTAAGAAATGGGCCAGTGACGTGAGGACTAGTCTAGTGAAACGTATTCTCCTACCAGCGCTGTGGGAGCTCGCGATTTTCAACTGTCTTTCGTGAAGTGGGAATTTCTGTCCGGAATGTCCGGATGAAACTTTATTTTTACGCGAAAGCATCTGTGAAATTCTTAGAGGACTTATACATGAAGGGACTGAAGATAATTTAAAATGACATGCCATTCATACGAACAAACTTTTTCACATGACAGTTTTTAACGACCATGGATAAGGTTTCGCATGATACATATGTAGAAAATGTGTGCTGTAGGAATACTTATAAGACTCTTGTGAACAAAGATTCTACTCTTTAAGTAGACTTATCTTTGTTGAATTTAGAATATAACTAGCGACCCGCCCCGGCTTCGCACGGGTGCAACGCTGATAAATTATGCATGTATTATACATATAAACCTTCCTCTTGAATCAATCTACATATCTACATGAAACCGCATTAAAATCCGTTGCGTAGTTTTAAAGATCTAAGCAATAAGCATACATAGGGACAGACAGACTGAAGCGACTTTGTTTTATACTATATGTATATAGTGAATAGGTCTAAGCAATTGAAAAAGATCTAGATGTCTCAGAACTGGCTTTACAACCTCACGATAACCAAACTAACATCCTTATCGAACAGTTTAAGTAAGGTACTTTCTCTGTATTTAACAGGGTTCTAGCTACGCTGGTCCCACCCCTAATGAGCTGGAAGCCAGGTGTTCTTGCACAATGTACGCGGTAACAATAGGGGTAAGTCGCACCCCATGCGCGTGTGCCAGTGAAATTTCCAATTGACTATTTTGTATGGGGACAGCTGGTGGCCATGTGATTCTAGTTTATTAATCTCCGACAATTGGGTAGGTGGTTGGTACACAGTTGGAAAAGTAGTTTTGAGGACTTGGCCATGTAAAAGAAAAATAAAATCTTCGTAAAATGGTTATTATGACGATTACTGTATGTACTCGTACATAAAACAAGAAACTTAATGAAATAATGTATTTACCGTGTACCGATTCAAGAGTCTCTCTATGGAACTCTGTATTCATTTCTGTACCTATATTAGATAATAATATTTAACAGAGGATGTTCTGTTTTCAAATGGACGCTCGATGAATGCAGTTCTAACCTAACCTACTTTTTTGCTAAGTATATATTTATGCAGTTTTCATTCGATTAAGTGTTTCTGCGATACATGTTATGCGCACTGTACTTCTGCCAAATAACATTATGCCAGCGTAACCCACAAAGCCTATATATGTAGATTCGTTGTTTAAATAAGCTAAATAGATCTATTAAAACCATATTTGTTTAAGGGAATAGCAAAGGTATAATTAGCTAGTAATAATAATCCCTATGTTTATAACAGAGCTCAACATTGACCCAGTATGGGGTGCGGTGAGACTGCATTGTCATTTTATCGTTTTAAGTCGGTTGGATATCTGAAATTGGGTCAGAATGGAATTTAATTGACTGAGATTGATCGTCGACGGAAAGATGTGTAGGTTATTAATTACATACATGCGCGTGAACTTTGACATCAATAGGATGTGTTAGGAGTTTGGAACATTTAAGTATAAAGACGACGTCAATGTAAAGCATCGGTGACACGCTACTTCTGGAGTCATCTCTCTTCCTGGCCAAGGCAAAACGTAAAACTTTAGACAAACCACGGGCAGTAATTAGTAAAGCCCCATCGCATATTCGCGGGCACCAACACCTTCGATCTGGGAGATTCCCGCCCAGGGTATGTAATGTACAATGTACTATTTCACCATCAGTCCAACACGGTTACACTGACCAGAACAATGGACTGAACTAAAGCCAGAATTTGTGTGTAACCAATGTCTAACATTTTAACCTTACACAGATCGTAATACACGGTTGCATGGCGTCGAACATTTCGCTGGAAAAGCGTTTGCTTTACTTTTTCCTTTAGCAATAAAGTAGGATACGAGTATAGATATTAATTTCTATTGTTTTATACTTACACTGTATTATATGGACTTATTTTATACTTATGCATTATTAAATGACTTTTCTTATACTTTCTCGACATCTAGGTAAGAAACTATATCTTGGTTTGACCATCCGCATGTGAAATACATATACAGAGCATTCCAAATTCCCAGTGAAATTGGTGTTTTGGTAGATAGCATACGTTCCGGAGATCCTTATCCGCCGTCTTGGCATGAATATGCTACAAGATTTTAGTACTCCAGCAGGTTTATTCCGTAAAGTACCTCATTGGTCACGCCAGACCGATCTATTTGAGATAGCTGTATTTTCATGGCGGTATTTTATCTGTGTGGGCGGTCAGTTTTATTCTACGATCCATTTGCTAGGCCTATACTGTGATTGCAGCTATTTTAGTCTAACAGCGGCATTGTTTTCCATAAAGGACAACTTATATTAATAATATCTTGATTGTTGAAAGTGTTGAAACACATATATGTGTAAATAAATACAAAATCCCTTTTAGGTACTGTTTTATTATTTTGCCGTGAGTTGAATACTGCCACTGAGCCACTCACATAGTATAAATGAGGCAGGCATGTGTGTTATGCTTTATTATCAAAATTTTGCGAATGTTGCATTGCCTTAGTTATGTTACAGTTAATACTTTAAATAAATACATATTTGGGTCAATCTACCACAAATTGTAGTAAGTTCGTAACCTAACCGTACCTACCGTACCGTTCTAACCGTAGGCACTAGAAATTAATACTGTATTCATCCGTCTCTTCTCGTCGTCTTCGTATTGATTGAAAAGGGAAGGTATATATATAATGTCTATGGGTATATGACCAAGATCGGGCCCACATACGGTTTGATTCTTTCTTTACTATACGGGTTGCAATAAGTGACACTGACAAATTGTCAGCGATATACCAGACACAAACATCTCATTAGAAACTTCGAATGCATTCGATTTCATTGACTTTAGTTAGTTAAATAACCAGCCCTGGTTATTCAACTAACTAAAGTCAATCTAAATAAGTTTGCACGAGCAGAGAGGGCAATAACGCGACATTGCCCGCAAGTCAACCAATCAAACGCTGAAGGAGTTGAGTAAGTATATTTAGTGCCCTAAAAATAAATAGGGAGCGGCATACTTGAACTTGACTCAGGGTCAACAACCCGGGTTGAACGAGCGTTTTGATGCTTAATGTTCAAGAGTTTTTTTTGCTCTGTTAATTAGTGATTGTACGAATGTAACTATATGTATTGATTTGAACTCGATTGCACGCAGCGAATTTCTTCAATACACATATTTATTTAGTTTCGCGTCTATCCTATGGACTTGTGAAATGCAGAACACGTGGAATGACTCGAGGGCCTACTTTTCAGAGTTGACTCGTTTTTTCTATAATCGTACTTATTCAAAACGATATATGTATCCACGTAAGATTTTGATATGTAGCCATGAAGGACGACGAGAATAAGTAATGCATGTTTTTTTTCTAGTTAACGATTTCACATGTCATATAGGTATTCATAGACATGTAAAATATTATTTTATAATAAACTAGCGACCCGCCCCGGCTTCGCACGGGTTCAATGCTGATAAATTATGCATGTATATTATACATATAAACCTTCCTCTTGAATCACTCTATCTATTAAAAAAAACCGCATCAAAATCCGTTGCGTAGTTTTAAAAATTTAAGCATACAAAGGGACATAGGGACAGAGAAAGCGACTTTGTTTTATACTAGGGTAAATCGCCAATTACTGGCCACCGTTCAATAACTGGCCACCTCATACTAAGAATTAACTCTGTCTACCTACAAACTGAACTCATTTTAGTATATCGTGGCCAGTTATTAAAGGTTGGCCAGTAATTAACACCTTATACTAAAATTAATTATGTTTGTTGGTGAACAGAGTTCATTTTTAGTATGAGGTGGCCAGTTATTGAACGGTGGCCAGTAATTGGCGATAGGGTAACCTATGTAGTGATGATTGAATTGAAAACTCGTTATGATGTCTCTTAATAAATTCTTTTGCATAGCATGATTTAATTCATATTAATTATACGAAGTGCATAGACTTGAAAGAAAGAAAGATAATGCATATTATTGCCACAACTTACACAAACATTGTTGTACTACATGGTAATGTAACTTCAAGCATTTATTTTTACCGCTAATTTACAGGACTAAGGCTGGATTTAACCATACCTTTATTCCAGGAATGACGCTTATTTTCTGATAGTAATGTCAAAATCCCGTTTTATACTATCCTTGAGGCCTTATTCCTTTTAATATAATATATTTTTTAATATTATTACAAATATATTGATAATTTCAACCAACTTTTTGAAGTGAATAATACTTTTCCCGGAGTTCTAGTTAGTAACATAGCTATTTCAGGCTTTCATTACGTGCAGTCGCAAATAAGTTGGAAAAAAAAAACAGTTGTTGCGTGAATTTTGTCAATGTGGAGTATTTTTTGAAACAAAAATTATGATTGAAAAATTCAAACTGTAATAGGTTTCAAATATATACCAATAAGTCGCAATGGCCTTATTCTAAGTAGTAACATTGATAATATGTTAAGAAACATGTTGGATCATAGATTAAAATGTCTAAAACGATCAGTATTTTTGAACGGATAAGGAACCTTAAAGTCTCGGACTAAAAGTTAGCTTGAATACAGCACTAGTGACAAGTAATGAACTCGTGTAAACTTGCGGAGATGCCACGATTTTGCGCGACCAGTGGCGCGGTAAGCGGTTGAGCGAGAGATCCGAGCGCGGCGGCGCAATAGTGTTGCCAGATGGCCGGAATTTGGCGGGATTCTCCCGAATTTTTGTATGTCCTCCTGACTCCCGACAAAGTAAAAAATCTCCCGAAAAGCAATTTCATTTTCTAAAAATAGGATTTTAAAAGGAAATACCACTGCTAATGTTTCCACAAGTACTAAAAATAAATTACCTTACTATTTTTTTGTAGACTTAAGACAAAATTTATAATAATGAGAAAACCATTTTATGTTTTTTTTGTTAATATTTATTTATGTGGGCATTTCTATCGGCAGCGAGCGACGTTGTTTTTAATATATTTACTTTATAATGTAGTTACATTTTTGTTTCTCCCGACCAAAGTCACATGATCCCGAAAAAATGTTGTTTCTCCCGATAATAGGGTTATTCGATCTGGCAACCCTACGGCACAACGAGTGACTGACACACGTACCTACCTACACCGCTGCTGCCGCTGTCGCTGTCGGGCAAAGTGGCATCTCGGTTGGCATTAGAACGTTGCCGCCGCACCCTTTACTAAAATAACCCTTTGACTTTTTGAATACCAATTTGACCTTTCTGTACAGTTTGAAAAATAGTTTTAAAAATGTCAGAGTCATTATCACAAATAAAGCGATCTATTTAATGTTCTCTTGCTCGCTGTTCGATAGTTAATAACAATGTGAATGTTGGTCCTCCATTTTTAATTATTATTTTTCTTAGTGTTCCACGCTAAGACAGGCACGCTAAACAAACTCGGGAAATCCTACAGAAAAACCGACTTTCATTTTATAAGGGCCCTTTCGAAGAGTTAGTAGATAGAGTTCAACTAGTTCAAAAGATCCTGGACATTGATAAATAAGGATTTGAAGAATTCGCTACATAAAAATTCTTCAGTTTTGTACGTAAGAATCCCGAACAAAATATAATAAAAAAGTAAATTCTCGATAACAAATGATTAAAATTATTCAGTGACAGTACAGATGACACATGCATTTGTGTGATGTGCACCTGAAATAGGCTCCACTCAGCAACAACACAGTTTGACGGAACAGAATGGAAACAAATAACATTAATTCTACAAAATATTTCACGCAACGGAACCCTTGATTCACGGGTCAGAGTCACACTTTACTGATGTTTGTTGTATTTTCAAGTTGTATTTGTTTTATCTAAGCATCGCTACGAGGAGCAAGTAGTATTTAAATACACATTTACCTCGGGTCGCCGGGCACGATGGTCCGATGGCTATCGAAGAAAATAAAATTTGTCCGCGGCAGAAAATCAGTGCGATTAGTGAAGTTAGATGCCTGATAAGACCTTATGAAGTAATTAAGTCGTACTAGTTAATTACGTAATCGTTTTAGGGGCTACTGAAAGTCAATATAGTTCTAGCCGTGATGTGGAGAAACGAATGGCTTCGTAAGTTACTTTTACTAAGCATTTATCAATCGTAAATAGCATACTGCTACAAATATGTCTTGTACGATTTTCCATTGGCCTACTATTATTTTGAAGGATATATTTAACAATTTTAACACCACACAGAACAAATTTTCTATACTTCTGTACAATAAAATATGTGTGTATAGGTCCTCGTATTTAATCAACTCAGGGACATTCACAAAGCAAAATACTCATTTTCAACTGAGTTTGATTCGAATGTTGAATGTAATTGGATAGAACGAAGTGAATTCGTATAAGCGCTCTGAGTAGGTATGTAAATATGAAACATAAGTATCGATGGGCCCAAACGAACAATGGCTACAACTATTCGTGTTTATCTTCAAATGTTTGCTGTTATCGGGAAACGGACTAGACAAGCACATAACTAACATCGTTTGTTCTCAGGGCGATACTGTTTATATCTCGTCTTTTCCCACTGTCTACAACGCTAACATTTTGAATAATTAATCTCAAGTAGATTAAGCAGTTAACTCACAAATTAAAGAATAACATGGCAGCCAGATGTGATGTAATTCAACTGGGAGCAAAAAGATATTAAGTACGCACACATTTCATATATTTTACTGCCTTTTGCCTACGGAATGCCACAGAGGCGTTGCGTCGCGTATTGATTTCGTTATATTTGGAACTCGTCTGCCTCCACGTGACAATTTGCCTTTTGCAGCTACTGAATAAGGCTTCTGTTCAATATGTCGACGTACGATAGTTCTCGGGTGCAAGCGGCGATTAGAAACTGGTAAGATACCTGCTGATATTTCTGTCCGAAAACTACCCTAGTGTGAATTCGGCCCAAATCCTTATGTAATTATAATTATAGTCTATCTGGAATTCTAAGATCAAATTATGTCAAACTGGCACAAGTAAAAAGCGACCTTATATTTACTTCGATACGGTTGTTTGTATCTTGTGCCAAATTGACTTCATTTGATCTTGGAGATCGGACGGACTATACTATACTCCTACTCATCAAATCTTACAATTCCCTCCTCTTTGATGACGCCTGTACACTTTGCTGTGATTGTCGAGACATGCAGGTAGTTCTAGTTCTACCACGTCCTACTTACTGTCTTATACAAAGATCGAAGAGGACAGCATGCTTGCGTCGCCTTGTTTCGGCGAGAATGTACCTACAACTGCCATACAACAGTTGCAATCTGTCAGTACCGTAATAAAAAAGTACATAGATACTGGACAGTATCACACACTATATCTGATCGGCGTTAACAGTAAAACATTTGATTCATTCTTGTAACGCTTAATTGCGTGTTTTGGATCATATTGATAAAGCATCTTCATTTCCATTTGCATATGTACTCCCTTATATCTAAATAATTAAATCTGTCTGACTCGTTCTAGGACAGCCAAAGCTACTCCAAAATATAAAGGTCTATCAGTGTCACAATCTGAAACAGAATAGCCAATAAAATATACATTAGAGGTCTCTTTATCCTACTAATATCCAATTCCATTTGTCCGCTGCACTTTTACGAGTATATCCATTTCGTAGTTGGAGAGCACATTTCCCCGGCCTGTTTTACATGCACTTTATTAAACATTCACAACAGGTGCTTCGATCAATAGTCCGGTGTCTACTAAACTACTAAACAGTTTGTTCGAGAATAATTTAAGCAATCCGATATTCACCGGAAATAGACTTTTAAGGAAAAAGCCGTCGATTCGACTAGGAGATTTGTTTGCAGTTGCGTCTAAATACGACGTTCTATTTAGTTTGTTGGTTGGTTTGGATTTAGAAAATCGACGTGTTTTAGCGCTTTCAACAGTTTTATTTATAGCAATAATCGTGCCATCAGGAGAATGTTAAGTTAGCTCAGAATAAGGCTGCTTATTTAATTTGCTTTTAGGTACAAGCCATTTGAGCGATTTATCGGCATAGTCACGGTATGTATGACAATGGTGTCATGTTATTTAGAGCCAATATGACCCTAAGTAGGTATCATTAAAAAAACGAATTTCTCCTTTGCTGGGTATTTACCAATAATAGGAACAAATCGATGTCACACAGAGTTACTGCAATACGATTTATTACACTATAAGAGACAAAATGTTGAGAATAAACTTCAGTTCAAAACCATCTACCATATTTAAACTTCTCAGTAATAGAAAGTAAACGTAGAACATAAATCTAGGTAGGATCAGGCGTTAAATTTAGAAGATAAAATTACGTTATCGACGACTTAAAACTCTGTCGCTCTGATAAATAATTCAGCAACTTCGTAAACATACAATAAAAAATTCGAACCAGCCGAAATCAATTTATATTTGGCCAACACTAAGTGGTCTAGAACTGCTTTAAATTCTATCCAAGTCGATTGGATATTTATTGATGTTAGAAACTTGGAAAAGTTTGAAGTTAAGTCTGTATAGGCTCAGCAACTTAAATATTCGTAAGCATGAAACCCTTACCACGAGTTTACAGTGACTGTACTCGCTAGTAGACGTGTGCGCTGCGCCGATCGGCGTGAAATCGGCGTGGCCTTGTGTACTTTGTATTTAAGCGCATACAAATAATAACAAGTAACCTGTACTTTATATAAAGTACAGGTTACATTATGTGTATGCGCATAAATACAAAGTACACAAAGGCCACGCCGATTTCACGCCGCGGCGGCGTACACTGCGGCGTCGTCGGTACAAAACCGGCGCGGCGCACATGTCTACTCGCTAGCGACTGTGCAAGCGAGATAAATGGAGAATTCTAGTTCTACTAAGTGCGTGATTCGGCATTCTCACAGAGTACAGTGCGTGAGCTGTGAGAACGCCATTCGCGTTTTATACCCGTCTCGCCCGGCTTTACGCGATCCAGAAAAACCTCTGTTTTCACCCAAACCCGAATCACAATTTGAGAGCTCATGGACTGCAGTACGCTGTCCCTGGTGAGTACGGTCACGTTAACTCATGGTAAGGGTACAGACATTACTTGTGGTGAAGAGGTTAAGTTGAGTGGATAAGTGGCAGTAATATGTCTGGGATAATAATATAGAAGTTATTTTATATTAAAGTATGTTTGACCTGAACTCGAAGGTGACATATGAAATAAAGTTTATTTAAGGAAAAATAATGGAGCAAATATATACAAATACGATAAATAAAATATTTAAGTAAATTACGACTAACTAATTATATATTGTATCATAAAACTATATATAAAACAAGAAATTGAATGGAAAGTAAGTTTAGAAATGGACTCTGTGGGATTGCACTAAAGTCGCTGGCAGCAATACCTCGCTGTGTTGCGATACCAAAACGCTGAGCGAGGAAGCTGCAAGCCTTTTGGTCACCCGTGGTATCGAGCCGTTTTGAAGTGACAGATCTACCTATAGTTAGACATCGTACTATTCGTATGTTACCGATATTTTTGTAATAAAGCTTATGAAATATATATGCAGATTTTTGCGAAGGCTAAGCTTGCCTTTTGTCTATCGAATACATTCTTAACAGTACGTAGGAAATGATTTCTTTACCATCTCCGATCCAACAATGGACTGTCCGAAATTGAGACCAACCTCGTTATTTTTATTGTCAATATATACAACTTCATTTTACGTCATACGAGTGATGCAAGTTTCCCAATCAGCCATCAGGGCCTATCATGGTTGCATTTATCACGCGATAAATAAGCGACAAAGCATCCGTCACGTTTTGACTAAATGCGAGTGTAAGTGACAGATGCTTTATCACTTATTTACCTATCACCTGATAAAGGCAACCATCATAGCCCCCCTGAAAACGGAAATCTTTTTATAACATAGTGTCCGTTAGTTTGTAAAGCTACGATACGACAGCAAGAGAAATCCAATCTTCCAAAAATCATTTAACTAGTTAATGGCGTAATGATTTAAATAAAATATACCCAAAGAAATGACCTTACACCTCCATTGTGTCGTACCGAATTCCAGTCGTTCCATAGATCGGTTGCTCGGGGAAAATATGTTATGGACTTTAACGATACCACTAAATCTTATGGAAAGTAATATGGTTTGTTAGGACTAGTGTACATTCATTTCTTTCTGGAGGGTTCTGGAGGGTTCTATTTTTAGATCGGAGCACTGTATAATATTGATTGTATTTATTAATGAAACAGATAGCCGCAGAATGCAGTCTGAAATTCGACGCTTCGCATGACATCGTCCGGGTTATGTCTACATTAGCGATGTTCAAATCAACCTTTTTGACCATATTAACCTTTCAATGTCGACGTGGAAGTTTATTGACACGGCCATATCACATGTACAGCGATCTATGTAAAGGTGGCCACACTTGTGACATGATGACGAACCGGACAATGTGGCATCGCTACAGGACATGTTACGCTAAATGTGGACGGTCTAATATGTACATACATATACATCGCTCAAATGACAATATGTTAATGTCAATCGAATTTAACTATGCTAAAAATGTGGTTCCCCGTTATGCTGATATACGCATGTAAGGTATTCACAAATATCTGAACACGACTCTTATTGACTGGCCGTTACAGTACATGTTCACATATTTATGAACGCCTTATATGCTGCGATATATCTGATGGCGACTGTACTATGGTTATTACTGGATATGTTAAGATAGCTTGATATAAAGAAGAAACCAGGAAGACATCGCTCTTTAGCGATAAGAGCGACTGTTATCTAGCGTGTTTTTTTGTATTTGTGTTTCTTGTGTAAATTTATTTTGATGAGCAAAAAGTGTATTTGTATTGTATTGTATAAAGATCATCGCACAAATTTACCTAATGGTAAAAAATAAGAAAGCGAGCGTTTACGCAACTACCACACGAACCTTAAATCCGATCGCCCGCTTTCCAACAACGTATCAAATTACAAAAACACGAACAATAAATTTCAATCGCTCCAGGCGCTACATTATATGATATTTATGCGTCTAATAATTAATGAAGCCGTGAAGCCGTAACGAACTTCACGAAGTTCAGGGAGTGACTCGACTAACTTGGAAGTTACACTTCCTGTTCCGAAGTCGACTTACGCTTACTTACTTCCTTAGTGACATTAGATTAGTTCCGAACAGTTAGGAGTTCGGTATGGTGACCTGTCTGTTATATCTCGTATTAGGCTGTGCCCCACGGATTACTTAAGCCAAATTCCAGACGGGTGAATCTCTCACATCATTTCGCCCACTGACGTTAATGGGGCCAAAATTAAAAAAAAAAAACGTATCTTTTAAGAAGTTAAAATTCGTTAGTGTGACAGTAAAATTGATCTATCTCGTTTCGTGTTTGGACAGTTAAGGTAAACTTTCATGTAGTTTAAAAAAATAAATTGTTATTTAAACAATTCAACAATACAATGCAATAATCTCAAAATACCAAAATTTTGAGATGTGGTCTGTCAGTGTGCGGTTTGAGGTTTGAAATATTTATCATAGGTCGGAATAATCATCGCAACACAAGAGCTTAGACAAAAAAATGCGGAAATACTCACAAACTTTTGAAAGTCATTTTGCAATGATTAGTCCGAGCAATGATAATTATATGAAACATTGGCGCAGTCGCTTGGTTACATCATCATTTTATTGATTCAGTTAAACAATAAAACATTATTCTATTCATTGAAATACAATCACATCACTGGTTTTTCTATTCAAGGGAGTTTTTTACCTATAACGTGGATTTATAATTTCTTTGGTTAGATTAAGTCAATTACTGATGCTGCGACATTACATGCAAATTTGACGACGCGTTTGGCTCGGTTGGTAGACACCTGCCTACTGAGTCGGCGGTCCCGGGTTCGAATCCCGGCCGGGGCAAATATTTGTGCAAAATATTTGTTCTTGGGTCATGGATGTTATCTATATATGTATTTATATATTATGTATATCGTCGTCTAGTACCCATAGTACAAGCTTTGCTTAGTTTGGGACTAGGTCGATTTGTGTAAGATTGTCCCTTAATATTTATTTATTTATTTATTTATTTTAAATGTTGGTTGCCATATTTTTTGCATCGTTGATTGCTACGTTATGGCTAACCCTTGTGGCAAATCATTCACATCGTCAAATTCAGTTGCAGTTAAGACAACCGGAAAATTATACCCTTGTCTGGTTCAAACTCCATCTCCATTGGTTAAACAATTTAAAATTATGCTATGTATTCTTACTAGCTATTCCACTACATTTGGCGAAAAAGTAGGAACATAAAGGAAGTTAATAAACAGTTGAAACGGATTATATGGCCTATAATCAGTATTTAAGCCTACCTGACGTTTGCATTGTTTTATTTCAATGTGTGAAAATCTTAGGACTAAATATTATGTTTTCTATCAATGAGTGAAAATTATACAATGTCAACATTTCTTGCGTTCCTAATCTAAACCAAATCCCTTTTTAAAATGTAGACAAATGAGCGTTGGATAAAACAAAACAACATCTCATACCGCCACAAGGCGAAAGCAACGGTGAAATTGCTTAAGAAGGAACTAAAATGACTGTACATATTAAGCAGTACATTTCCTTTGTTGTTGGTGGCTATTTTTGTCGTTTCGTACGAATGTGGTTAACGACACGCCATAAGTAATTGCCGGAGACCTCCCGGACTCGGCAGCCTGCTGCTATAGTGGCTTTCATCGTTTTATTTAATGTTAGAAATAATCAGTTTGTGTGCCGTAATGGTATTCATTACTCTTTAACTAAAACGCTTTTATTAGTTATTATATGATATGAACACAAGGGTATCGAATGATAGTTGATTTCATCCAAATAATAATGCTTTTTAGATTCGCTATAACTATGTACATATAGATTTTAATAGTACCTAAATAGGTAAATTAATGTTGTACCGCGAACACTATCCAAAAGCTCTGAAAGGTCAGGATGTAAAATTAAATAGGTAACAGCCGTTTAAATGTCCAAAATCAAATCGCATAGTCTTGAATGTGTGTGTATTTTGCATCAAAATTTTCACATAAACTCATTGATGATAAATTACATTGATTATCGTAAGAAGGGTGCAACAAAGCACTATTTTCCAGATAAACCAGCTTATAACACGGAGCAATTAAGTGCAACACCAGTCGACACCCACTTGTTCATAACAAACAAACACCCGAATTGCACGCATAACCTCCGGCGATAAGTCTCGAAATTGCGTCACATGTCACAGAAACCAATTCCCACATGAGCGATCGCCCGAAGTGGGGTCAAAAGTTGAAGGCGGTAAAAAACCGTCGGCAGCTGTTTGGCACATGGCGGCCCATGGAAAAACGTTTAATAAAACCAAGGACTGGCTCGCTCATTTCTTTTAGCTCACGTTTTTTTGTCACGAGCTCGATCGAGTACTGGATACAGTTTGTAGAACGGATTGGTTGTTAATTCAGGATGAAGGCAATCATTAGTGCCGCTTGTCTTGGCGTGCTAGTATCTAGCTCAGTTGTAAGTACGTGGATTCATGAGGTACTGGTTTTTATCTAACATGGCGGCATGTAGCAGATTTACGAGTTCGTTTTTAGAATAGAACAGTGCTGCAGTTTAGCTCGTGACATATATAACTAAAAGTTATCTTCAAGTCGAGAGTGAATAGGCATCTTATAGCCAAGCATGCTCCATCTTAGGCCTTATTGTCACTTAACATCAGGTGCAATCGAGGTTAAATGCATGGCTATTTTGAAAAAAAAGTCGATATTTTTATTATTTTGACTTTACGATAAACAAGGGTACAATTTTATTATCCCTTTTCTCAGTAGTGGGCCACTAATTAACAGTCGTTAAAGGACGTATGACACACGTACACTTTCTCAGCACAATCTTAAACAATATTAGTGTGTTTTACCGTCGACATTAGATATTAAAGAGCGAACGTGAATTCAATAACTATATAACGCTCTGACAGTAAAATTCATGATCACATAGGTAGCGACTTACGTTTATATGCACCCATACGGTAAAGGCATAGTGCAAAATCTGTGATGTTATTTCATAACATTACAATATATGAAACGAGCCGCAGGCGAGTCAATCTCTCATTAAGTAATATTCGTATGAAATACTATAATAATAACAGCTGAAAACATCAAATATCATACGTGTAACTAATTTTGCGCATCGAATAATAATTTCCGAATGGTCGCGTTGCGTCGGCCGGGCTAAATATGTGATACCCGATAGTGGTAATTTCCTTGTGTCTCCAATTGGCAGGGAATCCTCTGCAATTCACAGGAAATTTGGCTTCAGCTATATGATATAATTACCTCCATAAATGTATCCTGATCTGTAATAAATACATAGGGTAAATATCTGTCTTTGACAATATTATTGGGTCCGTTAAGAGGCCTTATTCCTTTTAAAATGCTGATTGTTTATACATTTTTCTCTATGACCAAACATTATTCTTAACATATTATAGATCTTACTACCTAGAACAGGACTATTTGAGTTTATTGGTATATATTTGACACCTACAGTTTGAACTTTTCATTGATAATTTTTGTTTCATAAACTACTCGAAATTGACAAAATTCACGCGGTAAATTAGTTTTTTCAACTTTTTTTCGACTGCTCCCAATGAAAGCGTGAAATAGCTATGTTACTACCTAGAACTCGGGGAAAAGTATTATTCACTTCAAAAAGTTGGTTGAACTTATCAACATATTTGTCGTAATATGAAAAAAAAATTTTTTTTTAAGGAATAAGGCCTCTTAAATGTCTTGAAACTTAAGGACCGTATAGCCTATGTGCTTAGAAAGACACTTCATTTTGTTTCATTGAAATCGAGTGAGTAGTTTTAAAATAACGATACTGTACATTTCGAATGGCGCATCATATGCCAGTGTGACGTCATCAGACTAATACTCATTAGCTATGTCCACACTGTGCCCTTTTCACGTTCAACTTGCGCTTTCGTCTATTGCTATCTTGCTCATTTTTGTACGATGCGAGCGAGATCGCAATAGACGAAAACGCAAGTTGAACGTGAAAAGGGCACAGTGTGGACATAGCTATAGCACTATCAATACATTTAGCGAATTCGTCATGGTCTCGCATCCCACTAAATATTTTGGATGAAGGGATATTTGAAGTAAATAGGATTCACATTTTTATCAGCATTTGGTGATATTCTTCATTATTACTTAAAGTGGTTATATGATAAAATTAAGATATTAAAAATGCATAACAGTGAAGAAGACGATATTACAGTGGAACATCATAATTATTATGTGAACTGACCTCTTTGGATGTTATGAATTCGCTGCATCTTTATCAGTATTATGTTCTAAAACCCGTCAGGTTTAGGAAGCTTTAATTACGTGCTATTTTCAGCATCTGCGGGGCAATAAATTAATTAAGGACATTACCACTTAAAATTCTCTCGCAATGGCCACTTAATTTTCTTTTATTATAAATGTTTATGGCAGCGACAGTTTTTTGGAATTGTCCCTTTGATAAATTGAGGCTGTTGCCGAAAGGAAGGAAGCGATGAAAAAGTTGAGCATTGTTTTAAACACTTCGTTCATAATTTTGATATCGTGTTTCCTGGTCAGCGTTGCGTCGGATTCAACCCTAAAATATTGCCTAGATAAATCGCCGACTTGGCGAATAACTTGGATAAACAAGCTTGGTAATGCGAAAAACTTTCCGGAATCGATAATTAGGTAAACCTTCAGTTTAACTTTTGTTTTGCTTCGAGGTTTGGGTAATAAGGCGTTTGAACCGCTCCTTGACTTATGTTTTTCATAGATAATTAACTTGTTTTTGAAGTTAGAAAAGCGTTAATTTGTGAACTCACACAGGGCCCTTTTTGCGATTTGAGATATAGTTTTACGACCTATGTATGTCAATTGAGACACCATATCTGGGAATATGGTTGTTATACCGATATAAACAATAAAATTGTGGGAATATGACACATTTGGAAAGTTGTTAATTTTTTTTGATGATAATTTTTCCTTGCCGTTTTGCAGTACAACAATAGTAATGTCATCACAAAATTTAAATACTTACTAAGGAGAACAACAGTCACGCGTATCTAATAGGCAAACGGGTGAAATTATTATTTTTGGCCTATATGTTACTTCATTTTGTGATATCAATAAAAAACACTCCGTTCATTATGTTTTTTAGTAAAAAATCCATCCCAATTGTAATTGATTTCGAAAATAAGGTTATATTCGTCTGAATTTCGTAACACATTGGAAGGATCGATTGAACGCTCCTGAGCCTTAATACCCATTTCATGAGTCAATTAACTTGGAACTCGTTTGGTTTCATTATGGCTTCAACCAAGGTAACATTTGGCACAGTGTTTGCTGTAACTTGTTACCAATTACTATGTTAATAAGTTCAAAAATTAAAACAACAAAAAAAAAAAACAAATTCTTTATTTAATAAAAAGCAATTGTTACATAATATAAGGGATGGAGACTTCCATTAAGCATGTTATTGCCTGCGTCGGGAGGTGCCGCTCTTCTTTAAGGTAAAAAGTGATGTTTAGCATGAGCACTACAGTTTAGAATGAGGGAAAGTTAAGTTATACAGCCTGTTACCGGCCTGCGGTCATTTATTAAAACTGATAATAATATGATCCATTAGTAATTGTTTGCATGTATTAGCTAATTATAATTATGTAAATTAACTGCGCAATTAAATTTCTTAAATTCGCACATTCAATGTAGTGGGTGTACAGCATAATTGTCGTTACTCATATCACGCTGTCATTTAACACTCACTTGTCAATTTATTTACTGTACATTACTGACAATTAAAATTTTGTTAGAAAGTTAATAAAGCCTGAATTTAAGTCAATTGTGTAATTAAATTAAGGTCATGGATACGTTAAAGATCTATGTCACTTTACTCTACTTTAAGAAAAACTACTTGGCGGTAACACACTGTATAGACATAAATAGGTATAATTCTAGAAGAACCATTAGAGTCACAGCAATATTTAACTTTCCACTGTTTCGCATTTTTTTGTAAATTAAATAACTGTCAAAAGATAAGTAGTATACCGCGTGTGGGCTTGAAGAGGACGAATAAATCAAAACATAGATCTCTTCAATCTAAACAACATTTGTTCAGCAAATTAAAATAAATAATCTTCAGATGTTCATTATGTCTAACTATATTTTTTCCATTGCTACTTTGAATGATCATTTTTTGACAAGTTTTTATTTAATACAGATTAATTCTAAAAGTTAAATGTTCAGTTTGAAGGGTAGAATCTATGTATTAATTTATTGCTCGTGTTTACAGGCCGCACCCGGAATATAAGTAAACAGGGTTACTCGTGAAAGTACAACGAATTCGATGTGTAATGTTAATGTGTCGTTGTTAGCTTCTCGGGTCTCCTAATTGAAGAAAGATGTCTATAGCCTACACGCTACCCTATTGCTGCTTGGCCATTTCAAATTACGTGACTAGAGGCGGGTAATTAGTATCGCCACGATGAATGTCACAGTGATCGATCGTCAAAAAGTATCACTTGGAACTTACAACGGCTTTTGGCAATTGGCTTTACAACGTTACGTCAATCAAGTAGGCCATTCCTCTGCTCTTATTCTGTCTGTAGTCACGTAATGTGATAATGCAAAAGTATTTAACCACTCCTACTGCAACTATTTTAGTAAAGTGTGTAACGACTGTGTCGAAATCATGGTAATGGTAATTATTAGGATCTAATAACATTACAGTAAATAACGTTAAATATGACATAATTAACAGGCATGATGAAGTCAAAGTGATATTTCCGAGTTTTGCGAATTGCAGGGCACATCTTGCCGCAAGTTCGCGTCGAGTCGCGCGACTCAGCATTATCTGTCTTGCTCGCTCGCTTGAAAAGAAGGTGACAGGTAGTATATGTCGCGCCCCAAAAATTCGCATGTCACAGTTATCCTAGACGTGCTGGAGTGACAGTTGCGACTATCGAAATGTCACGCTTTTCCTCATCCCTATTCCCTAAACTTGACTGTACTATGTGACTTGTACGAGCTAGGAATTTGCAGCCATACGGCTCGTATTGCCAGGTCTTAATTACTGGCATCCTCGTTTGATTGACCACTAGCATTGTTTGTGCTCCTCTAACGCAATTGCACCAGATCCGAAGTCCCTTTTAATAACAGCCGATGCGACAATTAACCACAGGCTATCGACCTTTGTCACGCGGCGTATGGGTGCTGGCAGATTGAGAGCATGGCATTCTTGTGAAATGCGCTATTATATTAGGCTGTGGCGAATTTTAGATAACTGTATATTTCCTTTTGACTGTTACTTGTAGAAATATCCTCTAACTAAAGTAAAAATGTACCTACCGAACATTCTTCTCTTGTGTAGCTCGTGACACATTGTTATACATTGTTATTGGCGAAATATCTCTTGTTAAATTCAACAAGCCTACCTACCTATTTAAAGCCAGTGAAAATAAGCAGTATTTTACACGAAGTTTCAATTTATTGCTCTGATATCACAGAACATGACGATACGACTTACTTAAGTACCTAAAAGAAAGTGCATCGCTATGTCCCGACATTAAATTGGGTACCTAATTCAATGATAACAAATAAAAAGCTACAACGGTCCCGATACGAGGGAGACAGAATTATGGCTGTCTTCGTGTGGTAGAAGAGGATGTAGAGTCTCGCTGGCGACGCGGTCATTCAATTTATCTTGTGACAAATAGATAGAAATCAGTATTTGATCGAGTGAACGCATACGTTCGTTAAACTGCTTGTGAGCTGTAAGATGGCTCGCGCACTGATTTCTTTGCTGTTTATTTAAGATCACATTTTATTACATTTATGGACCTACTAAATAAACGTAAATTTATGACCGAAATGAACGTAACTTTATCCGAAAGTCTATCAAAACATCGTCTGTTGACAACCAAAACTCACTAAGTAACAAATATCTACTTAAAACAAAGCTCGTATCTCAGTATCGATCTACAAACTAGATACGAGGTTTTGAAGAGTTGTGACAGAAATTTTTGTGTTTTGGTGCGACATTTTAGTTTAAAATGATGTTTTTAAGTAATACTTATCTAGAACTTCACCCAAGTTATATATCACTTTAACAGATTGAGGTGTCGTTTTTGACCGTTATTTGTAAGAAATAAGCAAATGTACCTACATTTTCATATCCCGGAAGAATATTCCAGTGGCAAAAGATAGGCAAGTAGAATACGTTATACCGACAAAATCTAGTTTCACCATTTTACTTTTACTTGTTAATACTATCATAGAATTCTACACTTGTATCTATTCTTCTATCGGTACGTCATTATTTCAGGAAAAATCTCAACGGGTTGCAGCAGCGTGGCGCCCTACAGCGCCATCTGTTGTTGAAGTTTTATTTGTCTTCTCATCATGTCGAAACTGCTGAACGGATTTTAACCAATTTTAGTAAAGGGATTGGTGGCTATCCAAAGATGATACCTACTTTATACCCAACTATGTTAAATAAAACAAAAACGCGGAGAAAGTTTCAGGCACTTTCTAGTACTCAATATAATATAATTCCTGCAAATGTGTACCCCAAAATAAATTAATTAATTGACCTGTAAAATATACGAGTACGTAAAAACAATATGCCATATAAATAAGTAAATAAATATCAGACAACCTCACACAAATCATAATATCATATACATAAGTGTAGGTATGAATAAAGTCTTGATCTATCTACCAAAGCTTGTCCTTACGTATTGTCGGCTACGAAGGGAAAGTAACAACATCATTACCCTTATTTTCGCTGCGCCTGATCGATTACTGACTTGAATATTACAGGCTAGCTCCATTGCCTACCACTCATTGCTTGCCGTCCTATTACGGTACCTAACCTATAATTTTGCACTATATTCTACTTTTGTGTTCCTAATCGTGTCTCTTTAAACCATTGTAGACGTGTACTGTATTCATTTCAAAATAGAAGCTATAGTTAGCTTTAAAGTTCAGAAAGAAGGATTTCAGGTACAAAAAGATAGATTCGCGGAATACAGTTCTAAAGTTTTTTTTTATCTACTAATTAAGGAGCTTTGATAATTTTTATGAACATGCCAGCTTCTAAAGTTAAAGTTAAAATTTAATATCGGTTTTCCATTAATTATTCCTTTACATTCATTATATTTCGAGGATATTTTATTTATCATTTATATATAATGCCTAATTTCTTGAAACAATGTTATTTGTAGAATTTGGATAGTAAGAACATGCCCTAACCATAAATGATTCTTGCTCTTGTTTTAAGTCCTTGTTAATCATATAGAACATCCGTTTCTTACTTATCAGACTCAGATAAGCACAATTCAATAGAAACAAGATAAAATACTTAATCTAAGATGTAGTAATCGATACGGGAACTTCTTTTCAAAGCTCGGACATCCGTGATATACACAAACGTAAAGATACGTCCATCCCCCCTGATATCGAGCGTACAAAAGACGAAACGTTTTCGCATAAAATCGCTACGTCAGCGCAAGAAAAAACTGACAATGGCCGCGAGACCCCTACTGCTTACTTCTAAAACCCCGTATCGTACTTGCCTGGTAAGCCAAGCTTGTTTTCCAGGGAACAAAGTTCGAATTTCAAGTGCAATGCAGATATGAAGTTGTGAAAGTAAGTAGACAATACGTCCCTCGTTCTGTCGTTGATCAGTGCGGTCTCTCAGAGATAACAAATGAATGATACGGACAGAACCCCATTTGTGCCAGACTAATATGATCCTCCCTCGATGTTTACTTGCGAGTCTTTGGATGCAAAATCTGTTGTTGACTGAGAGTGCTTTTGATTCCCGCTTTGTACCATTTTTAATCATGGATTGGTTTCGGTTTCCCATTTTGCTTTAAAGTGCGTTCAATAAGCCTGTGTAATCAAAGTACCGACGGATATTTACACGTTTCCAAAATATTATTTACTGGTAGTGATTTCTTCCTGACTTTTTAATTGGCTGACATTTTTTGTTCCATATTGAAAACAGCTACTTATATAGTCATGTTAAACAAATATTGCAATGTGGATAACTTCCATCAAGGTGGCTTGACGATCTGATTAAGATCGCAGGGAATCATTGAAATACAGAAGTGGCAGACCGGTTTTTGTGGAGATCTCTGGGAAAGTCTTTGTCTTGCATTTGACTTTTCTGTTGATATGACATTTAATTAAATATAGGAATTATCGTGGTGCTGGTACAGGCATTTGCGACATGTAATGTACTAGCATTTCCTTACAACTTCTTCAGTATGTATTAATTTGTTAACGTACCGAGTTTCGTTTACATCCGTTCGACTGTTTACCTACGCGTTAATGAGTAATACATAACTACACAAAATATCTAAACATCCTCAAAAACCACTAGTACAATAGAATCTTGGATAAGAATCGTTCAACTTGCTCAACGTAAGAAGCTGCGGAATACCTAATAATAGTGTAAAGACAATCTTCTAAAATACGCGGCACTCTTGAAGATTGACATAGTAAAAACCGGAAATCTGAAAACTTTGTCATTATTGGCCGTTCCGAATTCGCCCCACGTCTGAGATCTAATTTAAGTGGATACACTTTTGCTTTCCCTTGGAACCGAAGGGGTATTCAGAAAATTTAATTTCCGTAGACAGATCGAACAATTGATGCAGCGTGGAGTCACAGTAGATAGTTATATGCAGTAGCTAGACTAGATGCAAGTGATGAGATAGATCAAAAAAATGATGAAGTCATAGTAAAACAATAAGTTTTGTATACTGAAAAGCACCACACTCATTCATACTAGGTTACAGAAACGTTGCAGATCCAAAGTTATGTTAGAAACCCTTTCTACCATTTTTTTTACTGATCACATGAATATTGCTATTAATAAGTAAAAGTTTTGAACCTTTACTCCTCCTGCTATCTTATCTATAGTTTTTCTGTTTAGAAAACCTTTACAGACACCACAAAAATTAACCGACTTACTGAAATGTTGCTTCCACTATGCCGCAATTGTAATTGGGTCAACCCATCGGACAATAGACTCTGACGATGTTATTATTAGTGGATCTCTCACTCATTCGCTCTGTTCCTAGCTTAGGTATCAGTCATCTATTTGTAATACTGTCGATTGACGTATCATTTAAATTAAACGTGTTTAAAGTTCTTTTGTAGGAGAACTTGTCTTTCGAACAAATCTTTGAAAAATAATTCGGTTAAATTCTGAATTACGCTGTCATGACCACGTTGGGTATTGCATTGCTTTTAACCAATATAATTTATTTAAATATACTCAGTAACGTATTTATCAACAGATATTAACTGAGACATACTCTAATAAGTTTATCTCGATAATAGTATAAAAAAAACTGTGCCCTTCATGAAACATTGACGGTCTTGCATTTGAAATTGAACCTCTTAATGCAAGTCACACCAATCCCGTAACGCCTTCCATCAAATTTGTCACAACTACAAATTAGAGGCATTAATCTTGAATACAGTCTCAATCTTAGGGCGCAATGAATCGAAAAGATTAAGAAGGTAAGGCTGGGGGAAGAGCAAATCTAATCAACAGTTCGATTTACACAAATCGTCGGCACTGAGCGCGTGAAGCAGGAATGTCTCGGTTAATCTCTCTAGTTCGGATAAAGAAGGCTGTAACTGTGTATGGTACGCGTATAGTCTTAAAACCTTTTTCGTCTGGACAGGAGATCTAGCCAATCGATTATGCCACCGGGTTAATAAAGAAGGACCTTTCATTCGGCAGCACTTTTGGCGAGCGCCCATACAGGATGATTATATGGCAAACATTCTGTAATATATACGAGCTACCTACTAAATAAACAAATCCTGGGAACGAGCACCAATTGTAATGCTTGCGAGCTAAGAACTTCAACTCTAGAGCTATCCTGAGTCACGGGACCACCAATCGTAATGTATGCTAAGCCCTAAACTAAAGGTACAGGTCCTTCGTCTGCTTCACCCTCCTCACCAGACTCTACTCCTACAACGAACCCCTAGGAAACCCTTCAACGACTACCTAGCCTTCCAGAACCTACAACTAACCAAACCTAGATATGAAAGGATCTTTATACAGTTGAGCTGAACATTTCTTATAACTAATGGCCAAGGTGATCGGTAAAACCGTTGTGAACGTCTAGATTGGTCGGAACCCACATTGTTGTAGTAACTCAAGCTCTTTTAAGAGAAATTCAACCGTGATGTGTCGTTAAGTGCCTCCGTACCTATATACTGTGCTATGCTACTATATATTTCCAAATAAATGTGTATTCTCTTAATTATGTAATGCAAGCTTCTCCTATCCTACTGCTACCTTGGTTCTTTGTACTAATTAAATTTCTAACTTAGCTTAATGTTATCTATCCCCAAAATATAAACTTATTACTTCCTATGTAGTCTAGCTAACAAAACTATCTATAGTTCCTATAGCAAGATTCAATATGGAATATTATGGATACTCTTATAAAAGTTATTTAATTCTATATGAAATATCAAATTCATTTAGTCCATAGTCAGATATAGTTGAACTAGATTGCCTTATGTAACAATAAAAATCAATATGTGATTCTATCCAAATTTTATTAGAAGTCTGGAATGAAAGTTAATATAGTTCTTAAAATTGCACGTTCTTACTCCAGAATGATTAGAAGTCAAAAAGTCTATGTACAATATGAAACTACACTTCCTTACCAATCTATAAATAGATGAAAGTTACAGGATCTATGAGATTTTATTATGAATTTAATTGTTCTTAAGTTTTCATATTTGACAATATTGAATAAATTTTGTCATTACACCTTAATCTGAGAAGGTGGTATACCTCCCTTAAATAAACTATAGTAGATCAATCTGAAGTGGATTCTAGACCTATACAATAAGTAGGAAGTCGTTATAGTCTTCACAATTAAGAACTAGTAAGGACTAGATTATAGTATAATGGAGAAGGTATCTTTATTGTGTATAAAAAAAAAATATATTTTTTTTGTTAATAATCCCCTACCACCCTGAGTGTGCGGAGAGTATCACTGAACGCTTTACCTATCTATTCCTGAGAAGCAAATCGAATTAAAGCGTTCAGCTAGAGGATGGGGAACTCCGCTCCTAGTCTAAGCTGAACAAACCACTGTGGGATCTCATCACATCTATGCATGACGTCCTACCTAAAGCAAAGTGTCAAGGATCCATCTTTTAGGGAAGCCTTTTGGCGCAAGCTTCTTAAGTTAACTACACAAGGTCTACTCTAAGGATTTTACCTACCTATTTAACTAGTTAAATATATGTGATGGCTGCAAAGACTATGACAATGTAGTTATAATTGTATTTATAAGATCTCTAGTACACTACTCTTCCTTAGTAGGTAAGAACCCTTCTAATAAGTTCTAGAACTTGGTTTTCGTTTGACCATACTCATAAATGTAGTACACCCTTGAAATCATGAAGACTATTGTGTCCGTTCGGAGTATCTTTCAACTCTCGACTGACTCATTCTGATAGGGAAATTACTTTCAACCCTTGTGATATAAATTGATTTAGTTCTGAGATCTGCGATGTAAATACGAGAACGAATAACTTTCATTATTGTCATCCATAAGTCCCCGGCTTCTTTTAGCAATTTACACTTCAGATACTCCAAATCCAGTCCTAGGAATGCTTTGTATTTCCATACTATACAACAATCCACAATTTCCTTATCAAAATTATAACAAAGTTTAAAATTATTTCTGCTCATTGAAAGGGCGAATGTCATCGGTCAGCTGATTCGACTTAACTTTAGTGTTGCTATTCTATCACTGAGGCTGTAACATATGTACATTACTTTAAATCATAATCAGTAAATTTTAACTAATTATTTCTATATATATTGATGTCATATTAAAGGTTCTAAATATCTGATTGGTTTAAACAACAGATTTCTCTATTCCCTTACTTTATAAACTGTTACTAGATTTTGTTTTTTCACTACTGACATCCCGAGTCAGAAATCAGCTGTTTGTATCTATTATACCAGACGAGATTAAAATAATTTGAATAAATGTTATGTTAGTTAATGATGAATGGCCGATTGCTCGGAGGATAAAAAAAACCCGTTCTAATATTCCTACTGGAGTGTACCTATCCCCATACCCCCATTTGCCCTAGCTAGCACCACCAATACTAGAGGCCTAAACCTCACATTTACATTTAAACGTGTATGGAACCTAGGTAAGCTAAACTATAAATTCGGGAGATTAACCCGAGGTTGGACTAGAATCAGTGTAAGTGGGTCCCCCCTTGCGTGGCTAAGACACCGGAAACGCAGAGTAACCCGCCCTAATATGTGTATATAAAGCAGACATATAAATATATAAGTATATGAGACCGAACATGGAGGTCCATTTGGCTTCGGCAAGCGCGGAAAGGCCCGCATGTCCATCACGTGTGGTCCTTGCTTCCACCAAACAAAACTATCCACATTCGTAGGCTATTCACTGCACTTATATATGGCAAGTGCCCGAGCTGCCTAACTCGGGTAAAACTAGAAGGGTCTGAAAGATATTCGTTTAACAGCCGCAAGGTTAAATATCTTTCACCTGGCAACCATGTACCAAAACACTATTTCTGGCATGTAATTATGCTTAATAGCTCTCAAACAACAAAGTCCCAATAATTTTTAATAAATAATTATAATCCCGAAAAATAATCTAAATTCCAACAGAAATTCCCCTTAGAATTATATTTAGTAAGTACCTTAATGCCAGAGATCAGTGTTACCCGTTCGAAGTTGCAAGAAAGAATGAATGCCATCCTTCAATTCCCCTCCGTATTTATACTTAGCTGTGGACAAAGTGGACAAAGTGGACAAAGTGGACAAAGTGGACAAAGTGGACAAAGTGGACAAAGTGGACAAAGTGGACAAATTGGACAAAGTGGACAAAGTGGACATAGTGGACATAGTGGACATAGTGGACATTCTCACAATTTTGATCATTACGCAGTATAAATAAAGCTCAATTCTTCCGTTGGTAAATTTTTGTGAATAGTAATTTGCTATTTTAAAAGGTAGGATGCTTAGTTATTGGAATATTTTTACTTGCTTTCGTAAACATTCATACTGCTAATTCTTTTAGGCATTTGTATTGTATTATAATTATTAAGTGATGATTCTAGCATTTAGATGGCGAAATATGAAATTTTGAATGTTAAATTATAAAATAATAATACTTATATACGGATTTGCTATATACGAGTTAATGTTAATTAAATTTGTATACGTATTAAGTTATAAATTATTTTTATGTATTGACGTGTAATATTGAGAATATTATAAATAAATGAATATGAATGAATATGATGCCAATGTGTTGGGAACCCGACGATGACAATGATGATGTGAGTCTTACGATGGCGAGCACATGACGAGAACATGTGAATCGCTACAACCGCCCCCCTGCGAAAGTTTGAAGTGGATTGACATCGTCAAATAACGTAGAACTTCGCATTCCCTTATTAAATTGTAAAAACAATAAAAGAAAATATATATATAAGACAAATTATTCTTAAAACAAATAACATTTTGTGATATTCTTGGATATTCTAAATCCGTCAGTATTCGTACCCTTAAGTGTGTGTGTATTTAAACCAATACTTGGAAAGTCACTCGTGTATTAAATCAGAATTCAAACCATAGAATAATATCATTGAATCGTGAATATATTTCTCCAAATCTCGACCACATCGTAAGAAGTGTTTGGTTGTGAGTCAAACAAGCCCTATTAGCTCGGTTTTGCCTAAACACCTCAAACTTGACCTGCCCATTGCTCAGCCTCATTTGCGAATTCACATTGTACGAATTCTTCGATGAATTGACAAAACTCTCCTCAGACAACATAGCAAGACCTTTGGTATAGATACTGAATATTCATTCTCACTTCAATTCAATAACTGATTCCGATTTCAAATTCTTCTCCAAAATCACATGTGACTCCCCTTATTGGCGCGTGTATCACATCAAGAATAAACAAGCCAATTTCAGCTCTATAATCATACAATTGTGTTTTTTTTTCTTTCTTGTAAGACTATAGACTTACTAGTCGAATTGTGTAAAAATGTTTCATTTCAAAATTATGCTCTGACATATTATTATACCAGAAGTTCATACAAATATACCAATTTAGTTTTATCCTGCCTTTACGGACAAAACAATCCACAATTCTTTTTATTTAAAAATATACAGTTGGCCAATCTATTTGTTGACATGGGTGTGTGTGAAACCTGCACGTTCCTGCCCGCGCTCGAAGAAGGTTAGCCCGTAGGCCCTGTAGAGTATTGGTTCGCACAAACTACCGCACATCGGTCTTAAATCGAAACTTCGATTTACTAAGCCTAACTTCTAAGTATGTGCAAACCAATTGATGTCTTTAGAAAATACTCCCGTTCGTACCTCTAAAGATAGAAGACCCCCCCGTTTTCGGATCCGAATACTTTCGAACGTAGCTTGAATACATACAGACAACATCCAACTCAAAAAGTCCACTCATTCTCCCTCTCATACATCGCGCTACAGGCTCCTACATTCATGTTTCCGCATCGACTTAGTAAGAAGAACATTACCCATTGTGTATTCAAAATCCATACTACCCTACCTTTCTAAAATATCCCAAGTTCCCCTTTACTTCTTACATCAAAATCAAAATAAAGATTTTCTCTAATATAAATAATAAAATTGTCCATCCACTTCACACATTTCGTATTTTTGTTATACTCTAATAAAACTCGTAATTATTTTATCCACCTGATTCAAGTCACCCCTAACTACCCTTTATAAATGTTACGTAAATCTTACGAACTAGGTAAGTGAATTTATGCCTTAATAATAGTCTACTATTTATGCCATCTTATTTCTTTAACCTGATAACACTGTCGTCAAACATTTTCATACTACCGCACAATCCGTTCGTGCACCATGAGTTCGTTTAATCAACTTTTATCAAAGTTTCCCATACTTTGGGACAAAAATGATTTTAATTATAACGACAAATCCATTCGGAAACTAGCAAAAACAGAGCTATTGAGATTGTGCAATCTTGAGTCAAAAAAATTGTTAACTCTGAAAGACATCGACCGCAAACTAAATAGTTTCAAAAAGAAACAATATCGCCTAAGCAAAAGGGTAAGTATAATTCCCTTTCCTCTTTACAAAATTTATCTTAAATTATTGGAAGATGTTTAAATCATATGAAAAGAAAAATGTAGTCAGTTTCATCTACCCGCATATACTTATAAAAGTGCAGTATTTGTAATGCGTGTTTCTCCCCTCCCCTTTTATGAGAAAATACCTATAATGATTAATTTATTTACTTCCCTCTCTTTTTTTCAGCAAATAACCAAACCATTGGCGCCACGCCCTGAGCCGATACCACTCCCACCTGACCTTAACAGCATCCCATCCCCACAGATCACCCCAATGTCTCCGTCGTTCAGCTTCTCCCCATCAATGTTGCTGAACGTGGAACCTGTAAGATTTTTTTTTTTTTTTTTATTGACCAAAATTTGTCTTTTTCTTAGAAATTTAAAATGATATTAACCCCGTATAATTCATTTCAGCTCAATTCAGACACCGTCGACACCGACCATCCCCTTGTAAGCTAATCATTTTCTCATTATACTTCAGTATCACTAAACAATATCATTAATTAATAATTATTATGAATTCTTAACCCGTTTCCCTTTATTTATTTAAATTACTGATCGTAAGATAATAGCTTGTGTTCTACCTTAATAGATACAGCCCGGAGCCCCAGCGCCCCATCCTAATGGCGAAACTAGTGAGGGACAGGCCTCGCCCGACGATCTGGTAAGGTTCACCTATAAATGTATACTCATATGCACCCATGTTAAATACCACAAATATTTACTTTCTTTCCTTCTGTTTTTTTTTTTCTAATTTTCTTATATCTAATTCCAGGGCTCACTGTTGGAGGACTTAGAAGGTGAGTCCAACCTTCTGAAATGACACCATAGGTTCTCCTAATAAGGACATTTTATTAGTTTATTACATTTTCTTTTGATACATCTCATGTTTGCCATATCACCTTGGTCTTTATTGAAATTCTTTGGTGATGATATTTAGTTATTATTAATACTCCCTCTTCTCCTTTTCAGATCAAATTCTACCTCCTTCTTTCTCCAACTGATGATGGGCTGGTGTAATTACTTACTTCCTAAATTTGATTGAATAATGTAAGTATACATACGCACACATCAAAAAGTTTTTAGGGGGTTTGCGGAAATGCCGCCACACACCCCTTTAGGTATGATCAATTACCCCTTGATGTCATATATTTCCAAATTAGATTTATATTCAATTTACTAAAAACATTTCTTTAGTATTTTACTTCCCTGTTTATTTTTTTTTCTGTGTACCTATCTAACAATAAGTGTTTTAATGTGGGATTTTTCTTTTTTTTTTTTTTTAGGATTAAATAAATTACCCAAGAACAAGAAGAGTACGTGGACTAAATTAAACTAGGTAAGTTTTAATCTGCTATTATAACTGCTTAGATTACACCCTTAATCAGTGGCGCGCACAGATTTTTAGGCTAGCGTAGGCAATAAAGAAGAAATGGGAAAAGAAAAAAAACATACCCGATTGCGCTTCTATCTCTCTCCTCTGCAAATCCAGTATCTACCCAGACCATCCTCAAGTTAGAAAATAACAAACACGGGAAACAAAACAACCTATTTTTGTGCGAACAGCCAGTCAACCACTTAAAAGCATCGTAATGTCTAATGTGAAATTTTCGTGTTACATTCGCCGTTTGGTTTTGTTGCAAATCCGGCATGCATCTTCCTTTTTGAAGGACATTTAACCTTGACGCGAAAGGTAATTGCCCAAATTTACTGCTTGCTATTTTGTTTATGCACACAAGTCCAGCACACGAACAATCCATTTTGATAAATCACACGCATCAATTGAACTATAAAAATCACTTTCGATTTTGATTTTAAAACGCTAAATCACACAACGCAACACTTATCACTTGTATTTTCATTTTGCAATTCAAAACAAACGCGCCTGTCAAATCAAAACAGACTACATACTAATAAAAAAAAACATGGCAGCGGACTAACCAGAAAAGGATGCCAAATTGGTTTACATTCTTATTAGATACGTAATCCTAGCGAAAAATCCCTTCCAAATTTGGCCGCGTAAAATCAGACCGAGATAGGTGAACCGAATGGTTTGCGAGAAAGAGACAAATACATTCGTAAAAAGATATCGTAACAAATACATTGCGTGCTGAGCGTCGGCGTATAATCGTGTAAGCATTACTAAGTGTGCAATCGATTGCGTTTATTTCCATTCTACCGAACGATATCTTGTATACCAACGTACCGTCCCGCCAGGCGATCGGAGTTGAGGTCATTTTTGTATGAAGTTTTACGCGTGTCGCTGTGTGCGTTCTGTAAGCATGTGCTTGTATCTTATAGCGTTCAATCGTGGACTTTTGCAAAAGTACGTTACGTTTTACGTTGACCACGTTCGGCGTGTGACATGACGGGAATGTGGCGAATTTATTTTTCTATTGTGCCAATTGTTATAGTGACAAAACTGTTATTGGCTTTATTATAAAATTAAAGGAAAACAGAATGTTGGGTATATTAATTTGTTAGAGTAGGCAGAGCTTTGTGCTTACATGGTGTGTACGTCACTGCCCTTAATGTTGAGTCGAATGGATATTAAAATCCCCTAACAATGTTAAGGCATCTCTTTTTTTTTTATTATTTGTTTTTATTATTTATTATTGTATGACCGTACTAAATTTTACTCCAATCTATAAATGCAAAGTAGATTATCTACCTTTGTTTTGTAAATAGTAATGTTAACCTAACTTGATTCAATAAATTTTTATTTTATGTTCCAGATTTTTGGATTTCAAGGCGAGCCTGGAACAATTCCTTAATCTATTTAGACTTAAGAACTGATTCTGTGATTATAGTGCTAAATCATTGATAAGATAAATATACTTAAAAAAATTACTTTCATTTCATTTGTTTCATTATGAAAAGAAACTCAAAAGAGATCGCCCCCCTAGATACTGACTTACTAGCACTCCTACTTTTTCTTTATAATTATTGTATTTAATATTTCTAATAAGCCTTATAATAAACTAAAAGATTAATAACTTAATATTGTAGTTAGAAGCCTTATACAAAGGTTAACATTGTATCTAGGACCATATTTATCAGATCTCATTGTGAAACATTTCCTACACTGAACTAAAGTCTATAAATAAATCTACGCCCCCCGAAATAATAAATCCCTAGTATCCTCATAGTCTATCCTTAATTTCATAACAAATTTACAACACAGCTTGAACTAATAACTGATGTAAAAAAATTCTTCACAAACTCGTATTTCCTGTAGTCAAGAACAATGACATCTCTATTCTACCTCACTTAACTAATTACCTACAACATTCCGACTTTATACTATATTAAAATTAAATTTATTTAAATAATCATTCCATCTCGATATCATATTAATTACTGATAAGTGATAACAGATAACACTCTGTCACTTGTCAAATCAACTTATTTGAAAGCGTTTCTGTTCACTCAGCCTTGATTGTTTTTAATTTAAAAATGAATTACCTATTATTATTTTCCCAATTATGTAAATAATGCATAAATAATATTAAATGTATCCCTAAATATCTAAATCTTATGTTATATTAATAATACGAACATATTGAGTAAAGTTGTCTACGTATCTGATTGAAACTAAAGTAAGTATATTATTACTTGATATTATTATTTTATGTAACGTAAATTATTATCTAAACTTTAAATAAACCACCTATTTAATTATTAATCAGTGTTAAAGTAACCTTTTGTAAAGCGTTAACACAAACGTAACGAATTTTAATTTTATCTCAAATAGTCCACTATTGAACTATAGATAACACAACAAAGTACTTGAATGAACTGTCAATGTGTCAAATGTCAATTACTGAGCAAAATATCTATTGAAAACAAAATCACGTTGTTCTAATATAAGTTTTTTGTTTCAGGTACTATTACTATGTGAAATAAGAAAAATGTCGTGTGTTATATCAAGAAGCTACTCTATTCACTACAGTTTGTGTATAAATATGCAACAAAATATATTTCGAGGCGACGTGCACCCAACAACCCATCATGGCGAATCTCTTTTCCATTCTCACGTCAACAATTGTACCCGTAAGGGCATCATAGTTCAAAGCTCAAGTGTTCAAAGATCCCTTCAATAAAACCGTCACTAACAACTCCACTAAAATTCCATGGCGAAATAACAAAATGAAAGACAATTGTTGAACTACAAAACGCGAGAAGACAACAAGACATGAAACCTCACGACAAACTGCATCGGCGCGACCTCAACAATCCCGGACTGATCCTATCCTGGTCAACGGCACAAATTGTAATATATACGAGCTACCTACTAAATAAACAAATCCTGGGAACGAGCACCAATTGTAATGCTTGCGAGCTAAGAACTTCAACTCTAGAGCTATCCTGAGTCACGGGACCACCAATCGTAATGTATGCTAAGCCCTAAACTAAAGGTACAGGTCCTTCGTCTGCTTCACCCTCCTCACCAGACTCTACTCCTACAACGAACCCCTAGGAAACCCTTCAACGACTACCTAGCCTTCCAGAACCTACAACTAACCAAACCTAGATATGAAAGGATCTTTATACAGTTGAGCTGAACATTTCTTATAACTAATGGCCAAGGTGATCGGTAAAACCGTTGTGAACGTCTAGATTGGTCGGAACCCACATTGTTGTAGTAACTCAAGCTCTTTTAAGAGAAATTCAACCGTGATGTGTCGTTAAGTGCCTCCGTACCTATATACTGTGCTATGCTACTATATATTTCCAAATAAATGTGTATTCTCTTAATTATGTAATGCAAGCTTCTCCTATCCTACTGCTACCTTGGTTCTTTGTACTAATTAAATTTCTAACTTAGCTTAATGTTATCTATCCCCAAAATATAAACTTATTACTTCCTATGTAGTCTAGCTAACAAAACTATCTATAGTTCCTATAGCAAGATTCAATATGGAATATTATGGATACTCTTATAAAAGTTATTTAATTCTATATGAAATATCAAATTCATTTAGTCCATAGTCAGATATAGTTGAACTAGATTGCCTTATGTAACAATAAAAATCAATATGTGATTCTATCCAAATTTTATTAGAAGTCTGGAATGAAAGTTAATATAGTTCTTAAAATTGCACGTTCTTACTCCAGAATGATTAGAAGTCAAAAAAGTCTATGTACAATATGAAACTACACTTCCTTACCAATCTATAAATAGATGAAAGTTACAGGATCTATGAGATTTTATTATGAATTTAATTGTTCTTAAGTTTTCATATTTGACAATATTGAATAAATTTTGTCATTACACCTTAATCTGAGAAGGTGGTATACCTCCCTTAAATAAACTATAGTAGATCAATCTGAAGTGGATTCTAGACCTATACAATAAGTAGGAAGTCGTTATAGTCTTCACAATTAAGAACTAGTAAGGACTAGATTATAGTATAATGGAGAAGGTATCTTTATTGTGTATAAAAAAAAAATATATTTTTTTTGTTAATAATCCCCTACCACCCTGAGTGTGCGGAGAGTATCACTGAACGCTTTACCTATCTATTCCTGAGAAGCAAATCGAATTAAAGCGTTCAGCTAGAGGATGGGGAACTCCGCTCCTAGTCTAAGCTGAACAAACCACTGTGGGATCTCATCACATCTATGCATGACGTCCTACCTAAAGCAAAGTGTCAAGGATCCATCTTTTAGGGAAGCCTTTTGGCGCAAGCTTCTTAAGTTAACTACACAAGGTCTACTCTAAGGATTTTACCTACCTATTTAACTAGTTAAATATATGTGATGGCTGCAAAGACTATGACAATGTAGTTATAATTGTATTTATAAGATCTCTAGTACACTACTCTTCCTTAGTAGGTAAGAACCCTTCTAATAAGTTCTAGAACTTGGTTTTCGTTTGACCATACTCATAAATGTAGTACACCCTTGAAATCATGAAGACTATTGTGTCCGTTCGGAGTATCTTTCAACTCTCGACTGACTCATTCTGATAGGGAAATTACTTTCAACCCTTGTGATATAAATTGATTTAGTTCTGAGATCTGCGATGTAAATACGAGAACGAATAACTTTCATTATTGTCATCCATAAGTCCCCGGCTTCTTTTAGCAATTTACACTTCAGATACTCCAAATCCAGTCCTAGGAATGCTTTGTATTTCCATACTATACAACAATCCACAATTTCCTTATCAAAATTATAACAAAGTTTAAAATTATTTCTGCTCATTGAAAGGGCGAATGTCATCGGTCAGCTGATTCGACTTAACTTTAGTGTTGCTATTCTATCACTGAGGCTGTAACATATGTACATTACTTTAAATCATAATCAGTAAATTTTAACTAATTATTTCTATATATATTGATGTCATATTAAAGGTTCTAAATATCTGATTGGTTTAAACAACAGATTTCTCTATTCCCTTACTTTATAAACTGTTACTAGATTTTGTTTTTTCACTACTGACATCCCGAGTCAGAAATCAGCTGTTTGTATCTATTATACCAGACGAGATTAAAATAATTTGAATAAATGTTATGTTAGTTAATGATGAATGGCCGATTGCTCGGAGGATAAAAAAAACCCGTTCTAATATTCCTACTGGAGTGTACCTATCCCCATACCCCCATTTGCCCTAGCTAGCACCACCAATACTAGAGGCCTAAACCTCACATTTACATTTAAACGTGTATGGAACCTAGGTAAGCTAAACTATAAATTCGGGAGATTAACCCGAGGTTGGACTAGAATCAGTGTAAGTGGGTCCCCCCTTGCGTGGCTAAGACACCGGAAACGCAGAGTAACCCGCCCTAATATGTGTATATAAAGCAGACATATAAATATATAAGTATATGAGACCGAACATGGAGGTCCATTTGGCTTCGGCAAGCGCGGAAAGGCCCGCATGTCCATCACGTGTGGTCCTTGCTTCCACCAAACAAAACTATCCACATTCGTAGGCTATTCACTGCACTTATATATGGCAAGTGCCCGAGCTGCCTAACTCGGGTAAAACTAGAAGGGTCTGAAAGATATTCGTTTAACAGCCGCAAGGTTAAATATCTTTCACCTGGCAACCATGTACCAAAACACTATTTCTGGCATGTAATTATGCTTAATAGCTCTCAAACAACAAAGTCCCAATAATTTTTAATAAATAATTATAATCCCGAAAAATAATCTAAATTCCAACAGAAATTCCCCTTAGAATTATATTTAGTAAGTACCTTAATGCCAGAGATCAGTGTTACCCGTTCGAAGTTGCAAGAAAGAATGAATGCCATCCTTCAATTCCCCTCCGTATTTATACTTAGCTGTGGACAAAGTGGACAAAGTGGACAAAGTGGACAAAGTGGACAAAGTGGACAAAGTGGACAAAGTGGACAAAGTGGACAAATTGGACAAAGTGGACAAAGTGGACATAGTGGACATAGTGGACATAGTGGACATTCTCACAATTTTGATCATTACGCAGTATAAATAAAGCTCAATTCTTCCGTTGGTAAATTTTTGTGAATAGTAATTTGCTATTTTAAAAGGTAGGATGCTTAGTTATTGGAATATTTTTACTTGCTTTCGTAAACATTCATACTGCTAATTCTTTTAGGCATTTGTATTGTATTATAATTATTAAGTGATGATTCTAGCATTTAGATGGCGAAATATGAAATTTTGAATGTTAAATTATAAAATAATAATACTTATATACGGATTTGCTATATACGAGTTAATGTTAATTAAATTTGTATACGTATTAAGTTATAAATTATTTTTATGTATTGACGTGTAATATTGAGAATATTATAAATAAATGAATATGAATGAATATGATGCCAATGTGTTGGGAACCCGACGATGACAATGATGATGTGAGTCTTACGATGGCGAGCACATGACGAGAACATGTGAATCGCTACAATTCGAGGGTTAGGCCTCTGTGATTATTGCTTTTCTTTAACAATCGTAACATCACCGGTTGAATTAATTTAATAATCACCTTAAATGTAATAAAAATAAAACTCCAACAAGGTAGGAAGGTATGCCGTTTCTAGAAATGACCAAACGATTTTTCTGGCAATTTACTTTTAAAGAATTTCAGTCAATTTACGTATATAGTTTCTGTATCTACGTTTTATTACCGTGGACGTGATATCGCTGCTGGGATTCGATTTAAAACGTAGTTTTTATTGCTTATATCTTCAGGATTTCATTTAAATTTGCAGAATATTTAAATCCGATGGAGGAAACATACGGAATGAAAATGTTCAACGTGCTTCGCAAAAACAATTGAGAGAGACGATTGAGAATCAAATGAATAATCTTATTAAAACTTTTCTTTGTGAGACATATTTGATTTTTGTACATATTGCTATCAAGGCAGAACGTCGGTCAAAATCAAAATCAGTGACAAGTTGCCGCGCGACTGTACGGGTAGCAGTCCCTGATAAAGGGCTCTATACGAGTTCGAAACATGTCGGGCCGTCCCTGACAATTTCATGTTAGTATAAACCGTTTAATATAAAAATGAGTATCAATATAATTATATTTTTCTTTGGATAGCTTTGATGATTCGACTGACAATGACAAACAGCAATTTGAGCGATGTATGGTCATTATATGGCCGATTGTATGTCGACTTTTGCTATTCAAACTGCAATAAGTGATATCGATAACTTTTAATGGTAAGAAGAATTAAAGACATATCGCTAAAGTAGTTCTGGTATCGTTCTTTTTTATTTGAAACATTGTTTATTTGAAATCGTAGCGCCTCTTAGTCCGTTTAAACACATTATAAAACAATTTAGATAAGCAATCCCTGAAGCAGTGTCTATTATAACTATAACCGAATGATACTTGCTTAAACTGTTACTACGAGCATGGAAGATAATTTGATTTAACTAATTACGGATGTTTGTACGTTGTTTGGATCGAGACTGACATGTGATTTAACTTCTTGCTACGTAATACTATGATGGCGTTTACACACACACTTACACATACACGTATAGGTACCTATATCTCAACACTGAGATGATCGACGCGTCACGCGTCTAGAACAATTTGTACAAAATAAATACGCTTAGTGTACACCAATAAATAGAAAAAAAGGTAGATAACAGGCGATATTATCGCTAAAGAGCGATGTCTCTCAACAATCCTTTTCAACTATGCTTCGCAACTCTTGTCGCACGACATAGCGTCACCCGTCTTTCTCTCACAGTACTGCACAGAAAGTGATAAGTGATATATTTCGCGTGTATGAGTAAGTATGTCGTGCTATGGTCCCAATTTCATGTGCATTATTTATTATTATAGTGAATCTTTATAAAAAATACTCTAAGACTTGTTGTCACAACTGACGCGGCTAAATGACTAAGAACCTTGCATATCGATTTGTGACATACCTGTTGCTTATATTTCGATTACCTACTTGTAATGTTTTTACGCCATACGCTTAAATAATAAATAACAAAAACACTGTTATATAGTACCCGTGTAGTAGTGGTATACGTGTTAAGGCTTGAAAACTAGGGTTTTCCATTGGTACCGTTTGGTTACGGAATATTAACTAAGTTCTATTTTTAAAAACCCCCGATTCAAGTGGGTGCTCTCCATGATACCTTCATTTAATGAGTGGTATAAAAAAGCTACTAAATCCGAACATAACCACAGCATTTTGAATTCTTAGTTGCAGTATTGGCCGAGATCCTGTCATTTGTTGCAATGCAACCAAAGCTTGGAAACGGCTGCGGTCATTTTCACCAAACATAGCCAAGAACCGCCTCCACTGTCAGGGCTTTCGATTTAAAAAACCCGCATTCAAATCGGTCCATATGTTTGGCAGCTACGAAGCCACTGACAAACACACGCATACACAGACAGATATATAAATATCAGAACCTACACATGTTAAATAGAATCCTTGAATTCTTCGGTCATATAGCCAGGAAGAAGAGTGACAACCTGGAAAAGCTCTTAGTGACAGGGAAGATTCAAGGAAGAAGACCAAGAGGAGGGAGTCCCATGCGCTGGACCGATCAGATTCGGGACACAACGGTCTCCAAGTTTACCGACGCCATGCAGTCTGCAGGAGATCGAGATAAGTGGAGAGCGATCGTCCGAAGAGTGATGAACAGAGGTCACGACCCTCAGCATTGAGGAAAACGACACAAGAAGAAGAAGACACATGTTAAAATAATTACATTGACTATTAGTAACACATACTCTGTAATAATATAAATTCAAGTTTAAAAAACCGCCGACTATAGCATAGCTAAGAACCACATCAACAGACTAAGGCTTTCGATTAAAAAACGGATTCAACCTGCTCATCCGTTTGGGAGCTACAGTGACACAGGCAGACACACAGATACACAGATACCCAGATACACATGTTAAGCTTATGTATATCACTCCTCTTGTTTGTTGGGGGTTAAAAAGGATGAATGTGTAGTAAAAGTAAATCCTGACTATAGTACAAGTGAAATGTAGCCGTCGATTTCAATATAACTTAAAGCACTGAACAGTTTGTTTCGCTTCATTTTATTTTAAAACACAATAAAATCATCACTATTCCTTAAATAACTTAATTAAAAATTCAACCGGCGCTCCGAATTTTGTTAAAACAATTGTATGAACTGAATGGAATAGTTTGGATTCCATCACATGCTGCGCCTGTTTTATTAATAGCGTAGGTTTTCCCACGGAATTGCCTATGAGCAATTTGCTTACTATTTTTAATCTGTAAATTTTCGAGAGTTAAAAAACTGCAAACATGGAATGTTTATACATTTTACAAAAAAATAAGTAAGTTAGTTATTTCGCGGCTATGCTATCGAAATACCAGCAGTTGGCGGAGTGGTTGCAGCTGCCTAGTGAGCCGGCGGTCCTGGGTTCGAATCCCGGCAAGGGCAAATATTTGTGTGACGAACACAACATAACACAAGCCTACTAGAGTTTATTGTGGGACTAAGATCAATTTGTGTGAGGCTGACCGTTTTTTTTGTGTGTTTATTTTTAATTTTGCGGTCTTATCGCGCCAAAAAGGCTGGATGGGTTTGATCTAGTTTTGGTATCGTAATCGGGTATACGCAAATAGCAATTGAGTATTTTTATCTGACTAACGGTAAAAAAAAACAGAGGATCATGACGGTTTTATTCCCAAACAAAGCCGACGCCTCCTAGTAATATCGTAAAAGTGGAGGTTTAAGGAGAATATTTAGATTTTAGAAGTTTTGGGTGTTTATTCCTCAATAACGCATTAACCATTGAAACACTGACACTCGGCGACACAAGTACCCTTACCATGAAATTACAGTGACAGTACTCGCTAGCGACAGCGATCGTTTACGCTGTCGCTAGCGAGCACGGTCACGTTAACTTATGAAGCGACTAAGGCTGCATTTAATCAAACATATTAGTTTCATGTCACCATGCGAGAGTAAGCGTTATTCTTTGAATAACAGTTAACAATAACTTGGAATATCATAAAACCAGCCTAAATGAAATACATTATTATCCACCAGCAGAAACAATAACTAAAACTTTCCCAGTAATGATCTACAGTGGTCGTTCAATTTTTCCTCGAAGATGCTCGCACGGGTGACCGGCAGCGTATTACGTGACTCTTTGTTGAACGTCTTATAAATCGCGTCGGAAGCGTTTCGAGCAATTGGAAAAATCAGTGGAGTAATAAATTCCCCGTGGACCGGCCTGACGCCGATCGAATTGAATGATAACGATACAACGTTTGACGCTCTGAATAAGGAGCCGGTGATTTAACTTTTTAAAGATTCGAGCTAAGTGAAACGATGCTGAGAAAGATCCATAGGCACGTGTTATATAAGTGTTTGTAGCTTATGGTTTATTGGTTAATCTTATTTGATGCTATGTATGAACATCGAATCGACCGCAATTTTTTCATCTTATAATATGGAATAATAATGAATAACAGATAAACGCGAGTGTCATTTGAACATTGGAGATATATTTATTAACTTTGTCATGTATACATATAGTTTTTGTAACTTACAATTATTTACTTTAAACAATACGCAGTCGTTGTGGCCTTTCAGTCATTTACAGACTATACATGTATGTAGACAGTTCTTTGTGGTTATGTAAGATATTACGAGCTTACGCGACCACTAAGTAGGTAATACATTACATACACTGTGTTGCATTGCCTAACAAATATTAATGCAGCTGTACTCAGTATCAAGATAGTGCCTGCAACATCGTCCGCGTAAAACATATACGGTAAAAAGTAGCCATCGTAGGATGTCCAGTTGTCCCTGTATCAAAATTGGTTAAAATCCTTCCTGCCGTTTAGGCATGATGAAAGGATAAAGAAAGATGAGTGCGCCGTGCGCCCATACAAAACCTGATATTAGTCCCTACATACAAAACTATCAATACAATTTTATGATATTATAATAGTCAATACTTATATTATATATTACAAAATCTAAGTTACTTCAAAATCCTATTACACGGCAAATTTTCGATTATAAACACGAATTGATACCATTGCCGATAAAACTCTGAGCCAGACGTCTTCTGCTATCGGCAAGTTGACATTGACTGATCACAGACTCTGCCAACCCCCTCCCCCCTACCCCCTGCTAGTGATCAACTTCAATTGCCTCTTGAGCTTGTGGGACTTTAAAAAATATCGGAGTTTTGAGATTGACCAACGGTTTTTCATCGATGTCTCGAGTGTATAAAAGAGCCGTTCGGATTTAAACGGATTATATTGAAGTATGAAACAGATATCAATATGTTATTCTGGTTTCGTATTGCGTTCCTTTTGAAATATATTTGGATTTGTTCATAGCTTAAATGTATGTACCTAGGTACGGTTTTTTGTTTACCCCAGTGGTTATTGGTTTTTTGATAGGTTCCGATTCGGAGGCATGGTTTCTGGTATAAGATTCAAGATTATGTCTATTTTAATGATGTTATTTTGAAATGTTACTGGGCGCAGCACATGTCCTAGTATTCGCAATATGAATTGATAACATTGTGTCTATACACACTTAAACAAACACAATTAAAGAAAACCGACTTCAACTTAAAAAAAAACACCGAAATCGCTATAGATGTGCCAAATATTTGAAGAGTTCCTTCGATTCCTCTTGGATCTCATCATCAGATCTTTACCAAACCTCGAACAAAAAAGAATTTCCTAATTGATGGTAACAAACATAAATAGAATACAATCGAATTGAAAATATGCTTTTTGAAGTCGATTGAAAATACTTAAACTTGCACACGTAAATATAACCCATACCCACAGAAGTCTGTCATGCTACCTATCTGTCTCCAAACAATACAATAACCCGTCCTTTTGGCTTTACCGTAGACGGTAAAACCTAGGCGACCGGGCGACGCAAAATCACGGAAAATTCTCGAAGCATGCTTCCACCATCGTGATTTGCTCCGAGATGCAGCATCCTGCTATGAAGCTCTTTTAAGAAATGCAGCCCCCGTGTCGCAATTTATTCAAAACTAGGTGCTCGTAACATCGCTCGTCGTTTCCCTCTTTTGTGATTGAGATAGAGTAAAATTATCATGTAACGCATTCACTGCCAGCGACACATCATATAATATGCGTTCTACGTCATTTAAATTTGTTCCTAGGCCACGCCCTCTGGCAGTGCATGTGTTAACTATTTTTTGATATCACCCAACCATTCCTGTACCAAAATTGGTTAAAAATTGGGGACGATGCTGCAAAGATTTTTATTTATTTAATTTTGCATTCCTGCCTGCCTTGCCTGCCAAACCTTAGCATTCTCTACCAGTCAACCACTGCAGAGATCCAACTCATCAGATATTCCAACCGATAAATAGCGTTGCAATCAATACCCGAAACAAAAGAAAACGTCCATCGCAACGTTAAGATTTGCTCCCGTATTCATAAGCTTTCTGCGCAGAGAATCGGTGTTCAATAACATTTTAGGATTTTATAATAGAAATAGACTTTCTTTTAGCATTCTATATTGCTTGGGTTAATATGCACTGAAGAAGGGTCGCTTTTATGTCAATGCTGCTTGCTTTTTTACGCATTTGAAGATTTTATGCTTTCTCTAGATTAGGATCATGACAATTAGCACAATAAATAAATAAATATTAAGGGACAATCATACACAAATCGACCTAGTCCCAAACTAAGCAAAGTTTGTGCTATGGGTACTAGACGAAGATATACATAATATATAAATACATATATAGATAACATCCATGACCCAAGAACAATTATTTGCACAAATATTTGCCCCGGCCGGGATTCGAACCCAGGACCGCCGACTGGCCGAAAGCAGGTGTCTACAAACCGAGCCAAACGCGTTGACAATTCATCCTGATACGAGATAAAAGTGTCCCAACAAATAAGAGGGGTGTTATAAGTTTAACATGTGTATCTGTCTGTGGTATCTTACGTCCCAATCGGATCTTTGACTGGATCAAGTGACAGCATCTCAGGCAATATTGAAAGCAAGAATTTTGGTTATGATCACGTTTAGAAGCATATTCATACCATTTGTTAAATCAGGGTCTCATGATGGCCAACTGCTTGGATAGGGATTTTTTATTTCGAACTTTTAACATGTTCTATTTTAGTAACGGAATGGTACATACAAAAATTGTATAACAAGTTTTGGATACGTTTTCCCCTATCAGTACCTAGTAGTGATCATGATCTTGAGCAGAGAAAGCATGACATTTTCAAATTTGGAAATAAAAAGTCACAAATACCCGAAATTAAACGATATTAAACTTTTTTAAACGAATTTGCATAGAGAACTACCTACTGAGTAACCGACGAGACAAATGTACTTCATGATAAAGATGAGAACTTTGTTTTGTTTAAAACCCGTCTAGTTAAACTTCAAAAGATAATGGTTTCGCTAAACAAAATATCTGGTTTCCGAACTTTTGAATCCAGAATCAAGGGTTAATATATCTGATGTAAAATCTTAAGTACAGAGACTAGTTCACAACAAGGATCAAATGTACAGTCAGCATCAGAAGTAGCTGACAATTTTACTACGTACTTTAAAGCCAGTAAGAAATTGGAAATTACTCCACAGTCGCCGCCAATGGTAAGTCAACATTCCAGTACTTTGTCGCAGTAAATAATGTGGTATTCAGGTGTGGTGTACAGTTAGAATGCGACAAAGAAATTAAAGTGAACACATGATCTTTGACTTTTGATGTCGACTGTATGTTAATGTAGAATACCCTAACATTTAAGTAAGTGAAATAATATTTATAAATTTATCTGTAGCCATGAAACTGCGTCATGGTCGCGGATTCACTGTTCATGCACTGCATTGTATATTTAAATGGGCAGATAGACAGAAAAAGTTCGTACTACCGTCCAATATTTGACGTCTATATGACAATACATATATGTATACCCCTTAATTATAAATTTATGAAACACGTAATGTCTCATTATAACACGCTGGACCGGTAATCCAGAGGTACCGCGTTCGATTCCCGGTCACTTTCGCCAGGTTACGCATTTCAACTTTTCTTTGTGCTTTGTTCTTTTGTATTCATGGTTTAATATATCCCTTAATTTGTCAGTATGGATTACTAAACATATTTGCTGTGATTATACTGAGCAGAATTCAAATGCAGTGTTGTCGAAGTCCGGAACCAAGCTGTCAGTTGGCACTTCCGATCATCAATTATTATAATTAGTAGCCACTTGCTTGGCATCTGGCTCGGATGTAACTGTAGACCATGTATACGCAATCAAGGACCCGATTCGACGTCTCTCCGACATCTATCCGAGATATCGCTACTATATTTCCATTTTCGCGTGCATTCCTTGTAATTATATACACTTTATTCTGATCAATAACGGCAAGTCAATCGGCATATTGCTAAATTACAAATTATGACAAAAGCGAGCCATATGTTTAATTTTACCTTGTTTTTCAATTATGCTATCTATTTGTGATCAGCCTTAATTTTACCTATCTCCTTAAATATTTGATACTTGATAACTATTATGTAAAAAGGTACAGTTGACGATAAAATCGATCACAAAAACAAAATTAAGGCCAAGCCCCGCGGCCAATTACGTCGCATTTTACGCAACTAATAAATACAGTTCTTAGGAAGCTGTTGATGCGAAGATCAACAGAGATATTTCAAAAAGGTAGTCCTTTGTTCTATGTTGAAAATAACTAAAAACGTAGGGTCCCTTAAGCTTAGAGTTCAAATGATCTAAATTCAAAATTTAAAAACACTTGAAAGAACTAGTTGTTCATCATGAGACCCATTAATGAGTGGCATAAAACTGCTACTAAACCTGATCATAACAACAATATTTGGAATTCTTAGGTTCAATATTGGCTGGGGTCCTGTCACTAGTTTCAATTAAAGCTGAATATCTTGGAAACGGTTTAAGATATTTTTACATAACATAGCTAAGAACCACCTCGACTGACAAGGCTCTCGATTAAAAGAAACACATACAGATACACATATTAAACTTATAATACCCCGCTGTTTTGGTCGGGGGTTAATAAACTAAGTACAGGGATGGACGACACTCAATCCTAATCGCTAGCATAAAATGACTATAACACGGTTGATTTGCTATAGTATAGTACAAATTAGAATAGGTTTAAAATGTTTGTTGACGAGAGTACATAGTCCTTTTTCAAGAGAATACGTTCTTGCGAAGAGTCGGACGGTTGTAAAATTCCAAAAAAGTTATGATCACCATTATTCTGTTAGTGCATTTTGTAGTCTAATGTCCAAGGAAATAGAGTCTTGGAAGGTTAAGATAATCTATATTAACCTTCCAAGGTGGTTACAATCTGCTTTTACTACGAGCTCGTTATCTTAATTTGTGGTTTACCAGTTGTGATTTGTTCAATGGTATTCAGTTCTTAAGTGGATTAGCTTAGCTTAGATAATTTTTACTTTAAATTAACTTATGTTATGTGCATATGCCTCAGTAAAGGAAGGCCGTGGCCATGGAGGCATAAAGACATCCCTCCCACCCCCGCGCTATTAACACTTCTTTGTCTGAAGGAATGCTCGCTCTGGTCTAAGTGATAGTTATATTTAGATTTTCTTTAAGGAAGATCTACGGAATTCGAACTCCGGATCGTGCCGTCCTACTCATTCAAATATTGTTTCATATGAGATCGAGAGGGATGGCGCGGTACAACTGAATAGCCCTTCTGTATCTATTTTGCTTATTGAAAAAAAAACTTGTAGTCTAAAGATGAACTTGAAATCTTTTAAGTTTATTTATTTAGACTTTATTCACCATTCCAAATAAGTACAAATGGTGAACTTAAGGCCTTGATGAATTCTGTAACACTCAACTATAATGCCAAACAGAACCATTGGTTCAGCATAGGTGAACAACAAAAAAGGAAATGTCGAAACAAAATACATTAATTACATTGATAAACACATACCTAAATGAAAATACTACTACATATACGTATATGAACTTATAAAACAATATACAAATAACATATAAATATATATAATTACATACCTGCCATTAAATGATTACGAAGAGATGTAATCTAGAGAGTTCTCCAAAAGGTGTTGTAGTTGGGGTGGTTTGTAAGTCCAGTTATATACTTACTTTATTTACTTATCTAATCTTCATTCAGCCCATATTCGTCCACTGCTGGACATAGGCTATCCTAATTCACGCCATCACATGCGGTCTTTAGCTTTCCATATCAATGCGCTTCCCGCTACTCTTCAGGTTCGTTCGTGATTTCCATTCCCAGACCCGGTTGTCCTATCGACAATTTTACGAATATTTAGGAGAGATCAAATAACACTCAAAAATCGGTTCATTGCGCTAAGCCGCACAACTACCCGCATCCAATAAAATCGACAGGTCTTCATTTTCCAGACTCAATTAAAAAGTTTCCCTTGACATATAAAAAAAGTACTCCCGAAATCCTTATAGTCCGCAACGGAGCGGAAATTAAACTTTGGTAAACTCTTTTTATTTCTTTACTTTTTGAACGGAATCGGTGATAGCTGCCATTTGTTAGGTCTTCAAACACGTCAGGAGGACGAACAATTGAAAGGGCCTTGTAAGCGTTGGGCTCGCATTGTGTCTCAGGCTTGACGGAGAAAAGGTCTCGTGAAAGAACTCCTTTGTATATGCGATCAATTTGCCAAAGATATCGCCTGTGGTAACGCTGGGTATCTCGGCAATTTCAACCACGCGCGCGACTTCACGACAAAGGAACATGAATCACATTTATCCACAAATTCGTGGTATTTCACTTATATTGTCTTGATTTCTAACTTTTTAAGAGGAGTTAAATTGAAAGCCTTGTTTGTCGGAATGGTTCTTAGCTATGCTTGAATGAAATACAAGCAGTAGTTTTCAAGATATTCAGCATTGACTAGAACTAGTGAGAAGAGCTGAGCCAATTTTGAAGCTAAGAATAAAAAAATCTCTGTCTAGCTCTCTGTGGCATCGTAGCGCCTTACTTGAGATTTTGCTTCTTTTTTTTAAAAGAACACGAATTAACATTTACCCACCCACAATTGCGTGATATTTAACTTTTTCTGCAACCATTTGTAATATTTAAAGCGGAGTTGATAATTGTGAAGATAATATTTTGATACAACGTTTATACTGAGGCAAATGAACGCTTCGTAGTACCACGTAGTACAATCAAATTTAATTTGCACATAAAAGCGTTCGCAATGTGTAAAACAATTAATTTGAAACTGAAATTAAAGTAAATATATGCATACTTGAAACGTGTACGTGCACATGTTTTAAATTGAAAATCCATGAATTTTCATCATATAATATAATCTTAGTAGCAAAATTGAATAGCGTTCACATTCCTTCTTCATTGTAATTAAGTTGGAGATATTTATTTGTTTTTGTCCATTATTAACATTCTTTTACTAAATGGCAGTGATGACGGCGTCTAAAGAATGTAGTCTCATCATAAGATTACTAAATGAAAGAGTACAGTTTTGCATGTAAAGTTATAGATGCTTTTATGACATTTACATTTTACTTTGATGCAAACAATATAATATTAAACTTGCATAAATTCATGAAAAAGTGTACTTAAAAATGTATTGTTAAAATCCAATTTTATGATTTATTAAAGACTAGCTTTTGCCCGCGACTACGTCCGCGTGGAACTTGGAAGTATGGAAGCAACCTCGTACAACACGATAGATAGGTATCCACCTAATCACCTTAATTAATAAAAGGGATTATTAAAAGCGCCCAAGCAAATGTAATAGCAATTGTGCTTTTGGTCTAATCATTACATTTTCTACAGGGTCATCAATGTCATCATGAATTACTTACTCATTTTTCAATCTTTTTAGGGATAATTTCCAGGATGAAAACTATCCTATGTCCTTCCTCGGATCTTAAACTATCTCCATGCCAAATTTCATCAAAATCGATTCAGCGGTTTAAGCGTGAAGAGGTAACAGACAGACAGACAGACACACTTTCGCATTTATAATATTAAGTATGGATTAATGGCAGAATATGCCTGTATAAACACCATTTTGGTTGCTTTATGTATAGTTTCATCTAAATCTATATATATATACTTAATAGATATAATTCAACTGGCGTTATTTGCTTGCTATATTCGTTTCATATAAATCTAAATAAACTTAGCAGACGAGAGTCAACTTCTGAGTGCCCGAGCAGAGGGCTTCGTCTGTGTGTGCCCAGTTGCCCACGGACCAAGTTTCATATCGTGTGGCTAGACTGCAGAGCAATAGTTCTGTTTGGCCGTTACATACAGTCTCACCTCACCATTGAATCCCAAATAGGTAGATCTCCAGAAAAAAACCCACCCTTTGTAGTGTATTATACTTGAGAGGTCGCCCTTCGTAAGTTGTTTATGGACCAGCTCTTTAAGGCAGTCTAAAGTAGTGCAAGTTGATTTAATCACAGGAGACACAGCACAAAAACTTTGAAATTAGAGTTTTGTGTTTTGTTTGTGTATTTTCTGGGTAATAGATTTACTATTAATAGACAGAAACCAAAAAAATAATTTAATCAGTTATTCGTTAATATGTAGTAGTGCTTTTATAAACTTTTTTACTTGTAAGAGACAATATAGTGAAACCTAACCTATACAAATCGACGTCTGCGCGTTATTTATCTCATTAATAAATCATCCAGCGTCTGTTAACATAAATTTTATTTAACCCTGAACCTTGTACGTGATGATCAAAACAAGTTTAATCAAATTTAATATAGGATTGTCACATAACACATTTCAAATACAATATTTGCTTCGACAGTGTATTTACAATGCTACAGAGCAATCGATATAATCCATTAGAGATACCAAATAAGGTAAACACGGCTGACGCCTAGGTAATAGAATTGTATGTACGAGTGTACAGTCAGCATGAAAAGTAGCTGATAATTCCGGCATGCAATTTAACATATAAAGCATACCTATATTATAACATCCATCGCTCTACGCGACAAATCTAATCTTTCATCCTCGCCATTTAGATAGTTGGCAGTCGACAACTGTACGTTTTCAGAAATTTTCTGCCTCGCACATCTGCATTGTGGAAGGAGTTGTCGCTTGCGGTATTTCCGGACCGATACGACCTTCAAACCTTCAAGAAAGGAGCGTACTCCCACGCACCTGAAAGACCGGCGAAGCATTGTTTGCACATCAATTGACTGCAATTTGTCCAATAAAAAAAAAAAAACATTTTTTAGATGCAATGACTTGTTTTTGTTTAATTGCTTTTGTTTTTACAAATGGTCTGTAGTCTAAAAAAAAGGTTTAAAATAATAAAATGGATAACATCAGTTAAAGATTATTCAACTCTGACTTTAATAAGTACATACAGTTCGGTCCGCCATGCCTTTTAAAAGTTAAAACGTAAGTCAATACCTGGACTTTTATGGTAATTCTAGATTATATACGACTTTACTGGTGAGTCTACTGTCTGCCCTTTACGGGTTGTTAACCCCTCATCATAGGTACAATCTAGAACTTACAAGTGTATAAGATTTTATTAGACCTTTACACCAAGGCATCTTCACTGAAATCACTGGGATTATTTATTAATGTATGTTACGTTTGAAAAGAAAATAGTTTTTGCTAAAAGATTTTACGACCGTAAGAGATTGGAGATAGTTGAGATTTTTCAAGTTTATTGTAAAGAATAGTCCATTACGTCTTATTTACTACCTACCTATTAAGTAAATATAATTGAATTTTATGGGCCTTTTATTAGCTCAGAAACCAAGAGCATATCGGACACTATCCAGAGAAGAATGTTATATCTGCTTCTACAATACGTAAAATGTTACATTTTTTCAATGTTTGCTGCATAAGCACACGAATTACCTATTGGTTTTGATCGAATTACGATTACTGACAAACAAAAATCAACTGAGTTACGATCTTTAATTAATGCAGTCGCTCGTTAAATCAAGAGCAAATTCCTCATGTTGATAATGAATTCACGGGGTAGGTACACTATATACTCCGAAGTTTGCTTTGTACGAATGCATAATCATTCCGAATTTTCATAATTACGAAAATCATATATACATAAAGGAACTAAGTAGAAACTACTTTGGTCACCAAAAATATAAGAAATGTCTTAACTCGACACACTTCACTCCGTTTAAAACTGCAAGTGATTTCATATTAGGTATCTCGTTACTATAACGCTATTGCCAACTTATTGTGGACGGCATAGTAACTATTAACTGATTACCGCTGGGCACTTTTCAATTATTCTCCCATAATAGATAGTGCTCCTTTGAATTTTACACTCCATGCTCTAAAATTTCGCTGTCTAGCTGACAGAGAAGGCCTCTAGTGGTCTCGGAGCATAATGCCAATACTTGAATAGTCTATCCTCTCGAGTCAGGTACTGTTCGGGCCCAGACATTACGTATTCGGCTCTAGACGTCTTTCTCCGATTAATTTGACGCTTAATGTGTGATTGCTTTATGTATTATGCATCGATTTCAGATAAAGCTATTTATGTGGTAATAACTTTGACGATTTCGGCTTAAGGGGCTTTGCGGCTGGACTGTTGGAGCGTTTCGAGTGTCTTTAAATCCATTTCTAACTGATGTTTTTTATTGCAGGTACGTTTAATGTGGTTTGGCGATTACTCGTTCGTGTGTATTTGGTAAGTTATTTATAAACTTAAGAGTGATTAGGTATTTTAATAAAAAAGAAACGTCTACTCCAAGATATTCCGTAGTGCTTGAAGACGAAAGTCTTCAATCAGTGCGTATTACCGGCGATGACCCACGGTACCGAGAAGTGGTCTCTAACTATGGGCCTTTCAAAGAAGCTTAGAGTCACTCAAGGAACTATGGAAAAGGCCATGCTTGGGATCTCTCTACGAGATCTTATCATAAATGAGCAGGTTCGTAGATAGACGAACCGAGGTGACCGGTTACGTAGCAACCGAGTGGCAAGCAGAAGTTGGTGGCTGGGCTCATAGCTCGAAGAACTGACGGTCATTGGGGCAGAATGATTCTCGAGTGGAGACCACGTACCGGTGGTTGGACGATCTAGTTTAGGTTGCGGGGACACGCTGGATGTGGGTCGCTCCTATCCGGCCCATGTGGCAGTCTATTGAGAAGACCCTGTGTCCAGATGTGGCTGAAATGATATGAATTGATGAGAAACATCTGCTAGCGTAGGTAACGTAACGTATCAAGGAGAAAATGAAGAAAATCCTCTTCTTTAAAAATTCAGTAAGACGTATAAATTAAGCTATTGGTTGAAATATCCGATGTCTTGAGAATAGTTTCGATAGCATTGGTCAAGACACCCGTCTGGGCTAGGAAAGCTTTTCGGGTACGCGGGTTCGAATCCTGCTAGAAACATAAAAAATAAGTCGTTTGCAAAATGGTACACAATTGGTTTTGGGCGTGGCGATGCGATCGACCGATGCGAGCATACTTCTAGAAGAGAAACCGAATGCGTTCCGAATTGCCCTAGACAAAGGCGGAACACAAAGGCTTGGCTATTGACGCCTAGTGAGCAGTGGCATGGCGTGGCGGCGCATTGAAGAAAAAGAAAGCGAAATCTACCCCAGCTTGCCCTGAGTTTTTGTTTATCGCCCCGCCACTGCTAGGGCTACTAGCGGCTTGGTTCTATTAAATTAAATGGGTGATGGCTCGTATAATGAACTTTCCGAGAAAACAATATAGGTTAATTGCAATGTACGTAGCTTCTTATCGCGACCTTAACGCACCTAAGTGTAAACCAATGTCAATGTATCCACGTGACTTAGTATGAAGAGATACCAATTATCATATTAGTGAGTACGCAGTTTCAGCCATATGACATGATTACATAGTTCATGTTACATTTAAGCTTAGCAGTAGTTACAGCCTTTTCATTCTGAGGTTACCGTTAACCCCAGATAATTACTTAGTAAGTAGTTATTGCCGATAATGCTAATTAATATTATTAACCTAACACTTCGCTTTAATACAGTCACGCTATAGCGTGTAGTAAATTGCGGTTAGCTTTATTTTGCAAATATTTAGGCTAAGAAATGCCGTGATTTCCAGTCTGACCTGGAAATAGTGCTAGGAATAATTTGTGTTTTTCGTTTGACTAATTTTCGCAGTGGAAAGAGATATTTGTGTTTTATAATGAAGATGTTGGAAACAGTGTTCCGAAACGACTGTTTCGCGTGTCGAATTTAAAACTGGGGTTCTTACTTGGGGTTTAGCAACCCCAAATTTGTTTTTCACCTCAGCAGCTCAAACATGCTGCTTTTGCTGTGTGATAACATACTCGTAACAGTGAGCAAAATTCAATTTTAGTCACTGTGTGAGACAAAGCAACTTTTTTTTCAATCTTGAGTGCTACGAAGCGTTTTTACTCAGCCCGAGCTCTATCCCTTTCGCATCTATATAAAAAGTGAATGACAAAAAGAAGACGATTCAAAATTAGATTTTCAAACTCGACTTCTAAAAAAAAACACGTTCCGAAACGCGTAATAGCATAAACAAGTTAATGTATGGAATATCTACACCCAGTCATTAATTGTGTCGTATCGTGGTAACTTAACATCATACATCTTGTACATCTATTACACGCCAAGTTACGAAACACAAACAAATTAGTGAGACACGGTCCTAACTCACGTCAATTGGTACCGTTAGAGCGCCATACTGTTCTAACATCATTATTAACTGCGGCAATAATAACGAATATGAATAGAATCGCAATAAAACAACAATAAAACTGCAATACGGTCGATAACGCAGGGGAAACGCTTCGTTAAAGAGCGGAACTACCTCAACTCTGCCGCAAACTGCTTTGCTGTAGAAACTTTTGTTGCTGGGTGTATGCTAATATGAGGTCGCTAGGTTTTTAACGTTAATGATTACATAAAGCTTTCGTAAATTGCAGCCCTTTATTCGACACGTTCATTTATTAAAAATTTTGGCGATTATAGCCTCTGTAACAGGAGGAATAGATTAAAACATAGATTGTACTCTTTTAATTATCTCGACGTTTATACAGGGTGTAACCGACAGCATACCGAAAACGAAAACCGTAGTTTTAGACCACAATCACGAACTGAAAACGAGTGTTCATTTTCTCGGAAAACTCAAGCATAAGATTTTCCAAAATAAATTATAAAACTCGACGCGCAATGTATTGTGTCCAATTCTCTCGGGTGCAGACGCGCGGGGAGGGAAGCACGCGGCAAGCATCGACCGGTAAGGGCGCTCCCCACTCCACTCACGCGTCAGCGCAAAACATACCGTTACGCCAATGCGCATCGCATGACATGAATGAATGCAACCACAAAAACAACGCAACTACAGATCACAAATAGTGTACTAGCTAACACCAATAACAACTGACCGATAAATTAAAACAGTCTAACAAGATTATTTTTTTATCAAGCAAATAAAATGTGCGGGTAGGTAAACATTAATCTTGCGTCCGACCGCAGCGTCCTGCGCGAGCGCACTGGCCTGGCGGATCAATGACCGGCCAGTACCGTTATCTGTCCCACTCCACGCGCTCAGTGTTGTACCGTAAAGCTTACATAATACTGTTTGTGATACATTGTGTGTTTTGCGGAAAATGCTATTTTCATGCGATTTTTCATGAAAAATTTGTTACCGGTAGAGTTCGATTAACGGAAAAATAAAGACAAAATGAAAACTCGTGAGGAAAATTTGTGAATTTTCTCAAAGAAATTTCCACAATTTTCCAGCCCAGAATAATGGTCTGAAGCCATGGTTTCAGTTTTCGGTACACCGTCAGTTACACCCTGTATATTGAAAACGGTGTTTTAGTTCGCAGTGTGTTCAAATTTTAATTAAATAATTAATTAAAAATATTATACAAATAAAAATATTTGACGTTTTTGTATTGAATGTCAGCTGCGCTGTCACGAGAGGAACATGTTTACAGTGCTACAGCTACGCGCCGTAGCACCGATTTTGGCCTATAGGCGTTTCAAGCGCTACGAAAAATTCTGGGCAGATTGCTACGAAAGGCGTCTACGGCTTCACTCTCTACGGAGCGCTTACGCACCTAACTTGTGAAATATAGTACAGTCCGACTAGAAAGTGTAGAAATTAACTTCTACGTCGTTCAAGTCACTAGTGTCCGGAATTACCCAATGTTTGTGATTACCCCACCTTAAACAATTTAGTATTTATTTTGCGGAAAGTTGATTTTTGTAAGGCTTTTATTATTTTTTACCTCTAAGCTGATAAGGTATAACTGTTCCGTTCCTTATTCATGGAATAATTTTTATTGCCATGCGAAAAACGTTAATAATGACTCATGCGTCATTTTGTCCTGTTATCAAACACGCAAACACACTGTCGTCAAAAAAAACGAAGCAGGTTCTCGGTTCGTCGCGGAATTTTGAATTTTTCCCGTTACATTCCGGTTTGCTCGAAATTACGATAAAAAAATTATATGAGACAAACGTCGTATGATATAATTATGTATGTATATCATCCATATGATATTATTTCAACGCTATTTAAATCATTTAACATTCGCCTGGGGACGTCTGAGACGGAACGAATTTCCAAGTTATTGCATTGAAACTAATGAAGTTTCACGTGAGACATTGGCGCAAATTCTTGCATACGTGCGAAAGGAACATTCTTAGTAAATTAGACGCAGAAGTTTAATTAATGCACTGTATTTTACAAAAACAAAACTTACTCCTGAGCTGCCGTTCTTACATTTAAAGTTTCTGTACCTTTGTAGCAATATTCATAAAAATAATAATAAATAAATGTGGTGATTCCACAAAAGAAAACAAAGTTAGCAGATTCTATAAAAACATTGACAATAGCGCCATCTCTCTCTCTGTCATAACAATTGCTGGAGAATCAAGAGGCTGAGGGATGTTGTGTAAGCGCATGTCCTAGAAATACAAATGAATAACAACTAGAATTATGACATGACTATATCTTTCAGTCAATTGTTATGTTATTTACTATTATTTTATTATATCTCTTTTTTTATGACGATCATAGTATAAATGCATGTAAATTGTCTTAGCGTAATTTATACTGACATTTTATATTATGAAATAAATAAATCGAAATCTAATTAATATAATATATAATAATAAATAATAAATATCGGACAACCTCACACAAATCAATCTAGTCCCACAGTAAGCTCTAGTAGTAGGCTTGTGTTATGGACACTAGACGACGATAAACATACTTATGTATATGTATAGATAAATACATACTTAAATACAAATAACATATATGTTAAATAAATATAATGTTTAAGCTCAGGCGTGAGAGCACTGCTGCGGATAAGTAGAGGTGGGTTCGGTCCCCGCCTTAAATATAGTGGATAGCATTAAATTTTATATTTATATATGTACCAATATCCCTAAAAAAAATCATACATATTATTATTATTATTATTCGTAAAGTCATACATTTTCATTATTTTTGAAAATGTGATTAACGAGAAGCTAACATCTTAGTTTGAATTTGTTTAAAAACAATCCTAAAAAGTTGATGATTTCAAAGATTTAGAAGGATTTATAAACGTACAAAAATAGATTCAGACGAACCGAATCTGAAACGTACTAAATGAGTTAACTTATTATGGTTTGGCCTTGATACGATAATTTTATATATAAAACTAGTTATATAAGTCATAAAAATTATTAATTTTGAAACCGTAAGTAAAGGCCTCAGTCAGGTAAAACAACTGCATTCCTGATGATGAATCGCGAACCGATTTGAAACATGTGGACCGATATTCTACGTCGTGAACCCGTTTCGTATGTGTTTTAGTATTTTAATTATTCCTGGTACAAAATAATTATTTTCAACGTAAAATTATAGTGCCAATCTTTTACTACGTTAGGCAGCTCGTGTGCTGGTTTATTGAGTATATAAGTTTAAATTTCAATAATCACAATCGAAAAAATTATTAAATCCTAAACAAAAGCAACATAATTTCATTTTTTATTCGCAATAAATTTCATTTCCACTAACTGAAACGAGTTTCTTTTTTTCTATATAACTCCCGTTCCAACAAACAAGGTTATAAAACGCTAACTCTTAATATCTGTCAACTGTTCTTTATCTCGGCTTAAATATAAAAGGTAAAATCGCGTAACATTTTTTCAAGACTAATAACTCTCGGTAGATAGTATCGTGCTGTTAGATAGCAGTAAAATAAGCCAAATTGGGCCATTTCTTTAGCCGTGTCTACTTTTATGGGGCCTATTCTAGGCTTCCCACTTCCATAGAGAGATAAGATCGATCCATTACGCGACGTTTCGTGCTTAAACTGTTCTACAAACAGATATGTTTACATAATTATGGTCATATTGCAACTTGCCTTATGCAACGGCATCAGAATTTGGATATTGATATAATGATAACTATTTAATATTACTAGAGCCCGCACTTTTGTCATGATCATGTGACAATAGGGTAGTGTGGGGAGTAAATGGAAAGGTGTCTTAATTAATTGAATTAAATTCCAAAACCGAAATAATTTAAAACAACCGTATAAAATGTATGACTAAGCATTCACGATAAACATACCTAGTCAATTGTAAGGGATATTTGCAAAAACAAAATAAGTGTCATTTTTGACGGATTCGAGTCAGTCATAATATCATAGGTATTGTAGCATGATCGTGACGAGTGTGGACTCTAAATATTGCTACTTACACGACACGAACTCTATTATGGCTTCCATTGTTTGAGTTATAGTTACGTTACACATTTACGGACAATTGAAGTTGTGAAATCACCGTATATCTGTACGGCTTGAATATAACAAATAAATATCGCGACCCAGAGAGTTTCAACCCTGTTTTAGATAAATAAGTAAGTAATCATAATAATGATAAACTGGGCCATATATTCAAAATATTGATTTGAATAAATAAATGGACTTAGTCAGTTATTCCTCTTACCCCTTCATTTGCATTTTTTAGTATTTGGCAGAAATAAAACAGCCGATGAAGAGACGAATTATATTTTAGTTCAGCATTTGTTATTTAAATATTACTCGGGCCCTGGAGTTCATTTATAAATTTTAACATTATGGATCCTATTCGTCATGATTTAAAAAAAAATAGTACGAATTGCCCTAAATGTATAGGGATTGATAGCGGTTACCAAACCCGCCTCATCACGCCAAAATGGTAGATTTTTTGTGAATTATTGATGCAGGTGTTGGGGAATTTCATTGATAGCCAAGACTGTTAATAAAATACTTTTCGACTGCCAACGATTAAGTAAAAAGAGTTTTTTTTTTACGTCATACCTTTTCCCTTCAGGAACGACAAAACGATCAGTCATTAAAAACTTAAATAAAATCAGCACTAAATTGAGTCGTTGGTCCATTCGAAGGTTAAACTATTCACCAACTATCTATTCTACTATTCGACAGTGGGGTTACGATGAAGAACAGTAGATGTATCTCCGTAAAATCGGCCATAAAGTTCAGCGATTCCCCTGTCACCCGCAGGCAAGAATGAAGGAGATATTGTGCGTTTTCGTCACCTCCCCCTCCCTCTCACTCCCTCGTCGTTTGCTTGCAATGACGTAATCTTTAAAGGCGATAACTAATCTTCCTAATTAATCTTTTCCTTGATGAGTTAAACAAATGAGCGGAGAGGGCCGGCTGAGCGCTTATAGGCATAAATTCCTGGGTTTATGGTTGGTTTTCGTGTGGTAACAAGCCCCTGTCGGTTAAGAGAGCTGTTCGTCGAGTAATGTAACAGTTAGTGCTTTTGGCGAATCTTGCTGTAATTTTATGCTTATGCGAATTTTATATTGTTCGTGAACATCTTTGGTTATCGTTAGGATAAGTCAGCGGGATAATATTTGTATTAATTAAACGGGATGTATGTAGTCTATTAGTAAATTACTGGTTTGAACTTGTATGATTCAATGTCTATCTATTTGCTTAGTTCAAGTTATATGAATTGATCACCTTATTCTACCCGGATACGTTTTAGGGCTTAAAACCTTAATTTACTTTTTTCAAATAGTTTGGTGGGACCCAAGACCCTTTTTTCAAATAGCCTCATCATACGGTATCCGCTTTTTTAACGAACGATTTTTGAACCTTGTCATTTGAAGCTTGTTATTGTCTCATTTAAGCTTATGTACTTTGTAGAAATTATTAAATTATACATTGTTTTAGTCAAATAAATAAACATCCTCGGAAAAAGGTTAATTAATTCAAAAATCTGACATTTCATCTGGTTATGTACGCCTACGTTCAGCATAAATTGTACCAACGATGTCGTTTGAGAAGTGATTATGTCGATATTACTATATATGTATTAAATATGCTCAAATTTGTATAAATGACGCAGTCAACAACAGCGTTTCAATTCATTTAATCTAGAAATTATGAAAGAATAATACAACACTTTTGCCTACCTAAAAAGCCTAGTAAATAATACAGGGAACGTTAAACATAAGCCGACGTTATTGCTAAAATAATGCAGTTATAAGCTTATAAGAGAAACATTTTACGTACTACACCGAAATCACTGGATTATATGGCGTTGCAAGAGCCTTCCAGACAGACCAAAGGAAACTCGAAGCGAATGAACTCCGAGTTGGAAACTTGCGCGTCCCCAGCGATACAAACGTGCTGGTTCTATGTAAATTTCTGCAAACTTGACCTGTGCTGGATATTACTAATCTTTGCTCTATAGTAGACGGTGACGCCAAAAATCAATACTGAGCTACTAAGCTAGGTTTATTGGTGCTGGGTTTTATAAAACTGCAAGCTTGTTCGGAACAGACTAACGTTTTTTCGTTCAAAATTGACACTACACTTTACGTACATGACTCAAGAGATGGCGCCACTAGTAGCATAGACAAAATCGATTTTGTTAATGTTATCTCATTATAACAGTGTTCTCTAGGAATGTTGCTTTTCGAAACGAATTATTTTTATAATTTTCATTTTGCTTTTTCAATTTTTATATCAGTCTAACATGATTATAATTGTATCTACATGGTTTATCTGGTATTCTGTCTCAACTCCGAAACATTGTTTCCCATCTGTAACGTTTCGCCAAATTTTCATTTGTCCGAAAGTATTTTTTTTGCTGAAACCCGTAATATCTTCAGGATTTTATAAACATCGTTTTAAAGAACTTATTAGGTTAGGTTAGATTTGTTTTTTAATTATTGTTTTGAAGAAAATAATGGTTTTCGGACAAACAAATATTTGGCGAAAAGTTACAGTTTGGAAACAAAAATTATGTTTCAGATAGGTAACCGGTTTATCTATATGTTCATTCGGGCATTATTAACATCGCCGTATTAAAGCCATTCTTCGCGTGAACCAATAAAAACTGTCACAAGCCGACTCTGTTTATTCTGAATTACTGGAGCAAATAATTGGGCACCGGATCGAGTCCTACATTCTTAATGTTTAATATGGATTAAATTTCGTGGTTTTCCGGCTTTCGCTTCAGTAATCAACTTTTATTGCTGTTCGATCAACGGACGCGGTGAAAAAGGGTATGGCTGACGATTGATTATTTATAGTATTTGCTTACATGAGCTGACTTCGAGCTTGGAAAAAGGAATTACGTAATTATTATTTCTTTTTTTAAATTTAACACGTTCACTGTCCCAGTTTGACATGACCATGAAAACCTTATGTCTCTGTAATAGAGGCTTGCTGTGACTCCGCATTCAGACACATGGGACACGGACAGTAAACGTGTTAAAGCGTTAAATATAAATAACATAAGCTAGATGGTTGGGGCGTTTAGGTTCACTTTGTCCATATTCCCATTGTGTCAACATTCCTATTTCGTCCACATTCCCACCTCGTCCACATTCAATTCCCAAATCGTCCACTTCCTATCTCGTCTACATTCCCAACTCATCCACATTACTTGTCGTCCACATTCCCAACTCGTCCACATTTTCATAGAGGTAAAAACATTAAAAAAACTTGCAACGTTCGCTATCCGATACCCTCCGACGCGTAATGATCTAATTTACGGACGCACTTTGCGCACGTTTCGCCCTAAACGCAAAATGTACATTCCTAAAGCGCGAAAGAGTACGGATGTGGACGATTTGGGAATGTTGACTAAGTGGGAAAAGGACGATATGGGAATATGGATGAAATGGGAATGTTGACGAAGTGGGATTTTGGACGAAGTAGGAATGTGAACGAAATAGGAATGTGGACGAAGTGAACCTAAACGGTCTGTGGTTAGTCCAGTTGCTATCGATTCCAGCTCGTCTAGCACAACTTGGCTTTGAGACTCTTGTCGCGCGACATAGCATCGCCCGTCACTCTCTCACAGTACTGTGAAGAAAGAGACAGGTAATAGTACTCGCGCTAGAAAGAGTCGCATGTCACTGTTGTGCTAGTGCAGGTAAGGGAAAGTATTTTTAACGTATATGTCCTCGTTTTTTAAGATGTCGAAAACATGTAGAGCGTATTGCAGCCTATTTTAGGAATGGATCGATTAGGATAAGACTCAGCGACGTGACGTTTCTCGACGGGAATTTCCTGCGACCTCGTTTCCGTCGGGAATATTCCCTGTACATATCGAGAATATTCTCTATAACGACATAAAAACTATTTAGGTTACCCAATGTTATTTACCCCAGTGTCAGCGAAATAAAAAAAGCGAAAAGCGAAATGCGATCTACTACAATCTAAGCAGGAAAAAAATAATAATAATGTAGTAACTTGTTCATTGTAATTTTGAAGCCATCATGAGTTTGTACAGTAAGCTGACAGAATCTGATTTGAGTTTTATTCCTGTCTCCCTCGCTCTTATGCGATCGCGATAAGAACCTTTCCGATTTAACCCAAACCAGAAAGCTCACGAACTGTAGTTTTATTATCATTGCACTACAGTATTTCTTAACTTCCGCTTTTACCATTTACCTCTTTAAACGCTATAATATGTACCTATACCTAATAGGTATGGTAACGAAACTATAAGTTAACAATCGACTGAAGAATTTCATTCTTAGCCACAATGGCAATAGACCCGAAAAATAAAGACGCCATTTTTTTTATTAAAATCGTAATTAAGGCAAATTTAAGATATTACTTTCATCTTTTAGATACGTTAGATACGTTTAATTTTTTTCTCCTTAGGAAGTATTTTGTTATGAATGTTATGATGTTACTAATGTCACTATCGTGCAGAGTAAAAATTAAATATGAATAACTTTTCACAATCTAATTGCTTATTGTGCTATGAGAGCCCTATTAAGGTTTAGTCCCTAATAAAGGTTTTTGAATTAATATAGGTCGTAAAAAAATGATATAAAACCAGGAGGTGCCCAGTAACTTCGTCCGCGTACTTTTTTTCTTTACCTTAGTCGGATAAAAAGTATCCTATAACCATCTTTGGGTGTCCAGATACCCCTGTACCAAAATCGGTTAAAATATGTCCAGCCGTTTCGGCGTGCTGCGAGGACAAACGACAAAGAAAATTTATGAAAATTGATGGCGCCAGTTTGGCAAGGCGCCGCGCCCATACAAAACAAAATTTTAATGACGATCCTGCATCACTCCTTAAAAAAATGTTTTTCAATACGAATCTAGAATTTTATAATAGTATAGATTAGGCTCGAATTACCCGCGATGATAAAAAGCAGAGCCACAGACACCAACATAATCATATTATTCTGCTTTTGAAATACAATGGAAATAGGAATAAAATATAAAATTGAAATGCACATCGGTCATTCGGCGTGTGTTATCGAGTCGGTGATATCGGGATATCGGCCTATTATGCTGTTTGATTTATTTGACGCCATTTTGTTGTGCCGGCTAAATTGGACATTTTTAGGATTCCGTAGAAAAAGGGTCCCTATACCTAGGTCCCTAAGTCTCCGCTCTAACCGTCACAGGGCTGTATTTTTCCAGTCGTAATATGTAGTATTAGTCCATAGGTACTAGTTAGCGGCCATCCGCTATAAGCAAAACCTACCTACTAAAATTTGCAGCGCACTTGGCCCGAATCGCACTTCTTGTGTTTTTTATGATGACATTACTTAGCTGATATCTCACCGCTGGGTGCGCATTTTTTCCCATAACGATTGATTGTCGTGAGCCATAACTCTCAAATTATTAACTTTAAAAAGAGTTTTGAGAATAAAAACCGATTAGCTTAGGTTAGATTAAGTTAAAACCTACCTACTAAAATTTGCAGCGCACTTGGCCCGAATCGCACTTCTTGTGTTTTTTTATGATGAAATTACTTAGCTGATATCTCACCGCTGGGTGCGCATTTTTTCCCATAACGATTGATTGTCGTGAGCCATAACTCTCAAATTATTAACTTTAACAAGAGTTTTGAGAATAAAAACCGATTAGCTTAGGTTAGATTAAGTCAGGTTTATATTATCACAATCCTGAAAAGTTATTTGTTTCAGAGTAACATGTCGTGACCTATGTGTCTACTTTAGCCACTATGACATTTTGTTTTTTATGTATATGAGTATTCGTATTTTCATTTTGGGGGTTTTGCCATAATCACCACGCTTGGCATACGGGTTGGCAATCGCAGTAATTTCCATCGTACTAAAGAAAAACGAGGATGCTGCTGCCCATCCTACGGCGGTCTAATAAGATCGATCGTTGTGGAGAACTTTGGGGAGGCCTTTGACTAGCAGTGGACGTCTAGGTATCGGCTGATATGATGATGATGATATGTACTTTATTTTAGTAGACATTCAAGACGGTGAGCCATACTGCTAAAGGCCAAGTGGCAGATTAGCACGAGCAATATATATGTAATTTTGATATATTGAGAAACACTTCCCTTAAAATGTCACTTAACTCAAAAAACAAAAATCGCTGTATTCTTTATCATAATAAATGGTAGTGATAAAGGCAAGATATTGCTAAATTGGGGATATCACAATGCCTCTTCAAATTAGAGGCTCTAATTTGAAGAGGAAGTGTATTTCAGAAAAGCTTTAATCCCTAATTAAAACTGTTAATTAAAATAACTTACCTTATAAAAACAAAATCATTGTACAAAAAGTTTGACTAAAAATACGAGTTTGTTTTGTGGAGAACAATTTTCCGGTTTCTAGATATAATTCGATAAATAATAGTTGTTACGACAAGCTGTATTAAATAACAATAGAAGTAATAACGGCAAGTTGTATTAAATAACAATAGAAGAAAATAAATACTTAGAATTTTCTTTGTTCACTACAGACTCGTTCAATCTCGAGTAGATTACCGACTGGCAACTTCAATTATTGTTAAATTCAACTGATGAAAATTTCAAAGTCCTTTTGAACTGACTTTGAAAAAGAAGAATGGTATCCGTCAGGAGACTCAGGACCGTTTTTTTTTTGTATGTTGTCCGATTACTCAAACGCGGCAGGACTAATTTGGAAACTTCTTTATATATGGGAAAGGGTATATTTATACTTTTTAGATGAGTGCATTGTGATTGTCCCATAATTAAATCGTAATCTGATGATTAAAATTGTAAATGGATCCTGGAAAAATTGTAAATACGCCGGGCTGGTCCTAACTCCGAACGGGCAATCAAAGACGATTTCGTGTCCTAGAGCAAAATGATCCTCATTTTGTTCACGAAAAAATATTAAATCTACAAACTACGGGCCACCCTAAGCTACGCTTATTTGATTAAGAAACGGATTATAGTAAATCATGCGGTAGGTCTCGGGAAGAATCAAATCTTTGTTAAAGAGTATTGTATGAGTAGCAATAAACTAGCAAAAAACGTGATAGCATTACGCAGATACATCGTTACATTTATTGTTAGGAATTAGTTCACTTATAAATACCTCCACGCACGCAACTAAGGTGTTGATTAACCCGACACGAAACTGTCCGACATGTCTGTTGCGTGCTCAGTTGTTTCCACACTTTCCTGTATAAGGTGAACGAGTGAAAAACGTGCAATATCCCGATACCGCAAGGTCAGGCTACAGGGAAATGTTAGTTATGACTTTTTAGGTTCTCCATAGCTGGGTAGAAAGTGTCCTATTTTATTGGGGATGGCCAAAAACTAGGCAGGTAGGACTTTCGGGTACAATGGTATGTGTAGCAAAAATCTTGAAATTGGTTTAGCCGCTTAGGCAAGTCATGAAAGGGCAATATCACCTATATACATAATAAAAAAAATATACTAACTCCAAATACCCTAATTCACTTATTTTTTCGAAAATATCTTCAATGTCCGTATCATTGTACTGTTTTATAATACCTGTCATCAAGAGAAGTTGTGATTTATTCTTTACCTTCGAACTTCGATCAAGTAGCAATACTGGAGTTGAAGACACTTTCGACTAATTCTCATTTGAAACCAATATTTCCGTTCATTAAACACATTCTCTAAAGAAGAATCCTCGAACGCGTGTATAAGGATACACACTTTATTATAAACGCTGTTTAACGCAGATAAGAGCACCCATACACTCAATCCACTCATTACTTCAAGAGCTGGCAGACAAAAATGACATCGAGCAAATGGGCTACTTCCCTTATAAACAACAACGTCGACACGTTTCAGCGATGCTCGCCCAATTAATTCCTTTGTCGATTCACAGACTTGTTATCGATAATTATTTCGCCCATGAATATAACCCCTTGACAGTTCTGATAACGTTCCACTGTTAAAATTGAGATAGCAATTTAAAAGGCAATTTAATTCGGATAACTCGCATGAAACAATGGAACGTGTTGTGTCAATAATTTAATTTGTCATTGTGGTCGAATGCGTTTAATGAGACTGGATAGCTAAATAAGCCAGGTTTCGGTATTGCCACATCAGCACAATATTCAATTCTGTACAATCAGCATCAAAATTAGCTGAAAATTTTATTACTGGCTTCCCAAGCAGGACACAAACTGCGCTTATAAGTATAACTACAGCCCTTATACAACTAATTTAAGGTGAATAAAGGCTGTTTAAGCATCTATACAGCCTCTGTGCTACTTGGGTTATGTCAAATTGTAGACTAAAATCGTTATCTACTTTTGATATTGACTGTACTTGATCACTGACTTTTGTATTTTCATGTAAGTAAATAGTACTATATCTATTATAATAATACATTTTATATGTAAGCAGCTTGATTGATATCTGTTAAGTTACGGGTATTTGGTATGAATATAATAAAGGGAATCCGAAATGAAATGAAACCTAAATAGTACAACATATATCACAGAAGGTCGAAACAGCGTACATACATTCTCATAGAAAATATACACGTGTAAAGATTAAAATATACCAGTATACCTTTATTAAGTTATTTACATCACACTAGTGAAGCCAATCATGATGATGCACTGGTACAAATACCGGTTTCTCTATAGCAACCGTGTTGACAATTGGTACGTGAACGGTTTTATAAACTGGTACAGTTTTAATTATCTCCTTCAGAACCGGTACTTCCTTGATAACCGGTACCTCGTGGAATACTGGTACTTTCTCGACGTGATGGTGGTGGACTGTATGGACGTCGTATGGTACGTGGATTTTGATGCTGGAAAATAAAATCACAGTGAAACAAGGTGGCCGTCAAAATCCTCTTTTGATATGCCAGAACAAATTTGGCTTGGCATCATATGCTATCAAGGCTAGATTTTACCAACCTTTTATTAAAAACGCTTATTCTCGGATAGAAATGTCAAACTTGCATGGGGTTTTGACATTACTAATCCGAGAATAACCGGTATTCCTCGAATAAAAGGTTGTTTAAATCCAGCCTATAAGTGGCATCGTATTTTCATTATTCTTCGCACTTGCTAAAAAGACTGTTCCGAAACTGGTTTAAATGTCACTGCTCCTTCTTCCACGATGTTACGCAAACATGTTAGAAGAAGCAAATTAAAGATATGTCGAGGTACATTTTCTAAATATGCGTAGCTCTTGCCAATCGCTTGATCTTACGCATCCTGTACGATTTTGAATCTTGGATGATCAAAATATACAAACGAACGATGATAGCCTGTCTATACAAGATATATATTGATTTAAATACCATGTACCTCAATGTTTTGGACGTGATGTCCCTACGATACCACTTCTTGAAATTGATTAAGTCCCGTTTTAAAATGCAAATTTAGTATTTTACTCGGAAAATGAAGCAACAAACTCTGGCATCGTCAAATCGACAGCAACGGGTCAATATTGACGGCACTTTATATTATAATGAGACGCATCACTCACATTACACATGTGCGTAAATTATCCTAATACAGTTTGATGGATGCAGGCAGCCTCGCTGCGAATGGATATCTTTACTTCGTGAGCATGTCTTTTTATATTATGTTAATTTAGAATGAACGTAATGCAGTGGAATTGGGATATACCCAAAGAATAAATACCCTACTCTTATGTTAAAATTGTTTAACATAGGTCAATATCTCGCGGGCTGGTTTTTTACAACTCGGAGTCTTACAATGCGCCTATTTTGCGTGAAGCCAATTTAAGATAATAATTTCACCAGTTTGCCCATTTAATGCCAGATACGTTTAACAATTTTTCTCAATTGTAAGCATTTTGATATGACGCCACGATTTACTTGACTTGTACTGCGAACGGCAAGGGTAAGTGAAAATCAAAATATTAAGGATGAATTATGTTTCACAGGTGCCATATTGTCACAATGTAACTGTTGATTGCGGTATGAGAACACTATTATCGGAAATGGGTTTGGAATTAACATAGGTCGTAAGAAATTGGTATATCCCAATTGATGCTTAAAAACTTCTTAGTGTTTCAAAATGCACATCGATTTTTCATGACATTTTTTCGTTTTTGAATTAAAACGGGGATCCTCATGGATAAACGTTTTATCGAATGCTTTGTTTCATCGAAATATCATTTCATAGACAAACGTTTCCCCTGAAGTCATAAATTTTTCATAAATCTTGAAAATGACATCCTGATTAGAATAGGTTCGATTAGGTTTGTTTTATTATTACATTCCAAAATATTTTATGGTTTCAGAGAAAAATGCTTTCGATTTTTTGACCCTGTTGGTTGGTGTGATCCTATCGTGGTTTAATATCTCAAATGTACATTTTGGATAAATATTGTATCAAACATCATTCAAAACCAACAAAATTTTATCATGAAACTGGTTCGAATCATATGCCAATAAGACTCGAACCAGTAAAATGATTGTCATACAATAATTAGTGAAAATTCTGAACTCATGAACAGCACTTTTGTTAAAATTATCCAGTAAAATTTACTAAGGTTGGTTATATATAATAATCCAGTATAAAAAAATGTGACAACTGTCAATTTAGTAGCAGTCACTCACTTTTCTTATTTCTATTAAGGGTTTTACTTACTGTGTTCGGTGTCCGGGATCAGGTTCGGGCATTGGGTTAGCGACAGCCAAATGGCTGGCCACAGCGACGCACAAAATTATCTAAAATAGGAATAACAATATAAAGTTACAGTTACTTGTTTAAAGTGTCCTGTGAACCACTATCTCCTCGCATTCTTCTCCTTATGCGAACAATAAAATGCACACTGACAAAAAAATTGCCAAACTCAGTTATCAAATTTGTCGTAGTATTTTACGTAGGGATACCTAGAACCCGAATCAATATTTTGAATACCTACCTATCAAATTATATGTACCTATGTATTTATATGATAACTAAGCTTTTGCCCGCGACTACGTACGCGTGGAACTTCATAAAAGGGATTATTAAAAGCGCCTAAGCAAATGTAAGAGCAATTGTGCTTTTGGTCTAATAATTACATTTCCTACAGGGTCACCGCACCCCAACAGAAATGTTCACTCCCTTTTCAATCTTTTTAGGTATAATTTCCAGGATGAAAACTATCCTTTGTCCTTCCTCGTATCTTAAACTATCACTATGCCAAATTTCATCAAAATCGATTCAGCGGTTTAAGCGTGAAGAGGTAACAGACAGACAGACACACTTTCGCATTTATAATATTAGTATGGATTTTTACTTATGATTATTAAAGCAGTAACGTTTCCTAGCGTAAACCAAATGTTTAATGTTAGAGACGAAAGTTCGAACCCTGCCTGAACCATTGAATTTTGAGATTTTTCGCTTCATTGTAAATATTTAATTCTTTCCTTGTGTAAAAACGGCTGGATTAGGCATTAAATGTACATTTAAAATTAAAAAAACTTTACTTAAACAGGCAAGGCAAGTAAGGACGAAAAACTCATATAGTATTTGCCCAAATAACAAATATTTTAAAATTGTAGCAAAACTCACAACATGTCAAGGCCGATAATTCCAATTTGTCCCATAACTATTTATCTGTATCCTTTCTTAACATTAGATACTCACAGCGATGTTCTTCATGGCGACTGCGGCTTCTAATGCCGCCTGCGCGTGCGCGTCCAGCTAATATCTACGATTGTTGTGCAAGCTGTCTCGGCCCCTGAGTCCTGGTGGCTGATGACTTAGGTGGCTCTTCATAGCATAGCACAAAACTTTTGACAGCTCATAGATGCCACATGGTCTTATTTTAAAGGTTTTGTAGTTAAAGCACTCCTTAAAATATAGCTATATAAACAGAAAAACAAATAAAATACACATTGTCGGCCTTGAGGCAAATATAAATAAATTCGCGTCACGTTGACGAAACGGAGGCAATATAGCATTGTCTTGCGGATATCTTCCCTTGCCCAAATTTTATTTGCCGTAAATTTATCACTTCCCATAATTTTCACTTGCCATAAACAGTTTATTTCATAATCCGTAAACACTTCGATATTTTTTATATACTCGACTCGTGTAGAAATCCTGAACTTCCCGACAATGCCGAAAAGTTTCAGCTGTATATTATGACTTGTAAAAATTAGGACATATGACGTATTCGCGCAAGCGATAGAGAACCCATCGTCGTGACGTGAAAATATACTTTAAGCAACATAAAACGACACCCAGACGTATCACGTTCCATGTCACGATAACCTAACATGATATTATTTTGGCCCTGCAAAGGTGATGTGTATTGGGATATTCGGGGTGTGTACGAAGAGCGAATGTAGGTCGATGCGGTAATTCAAAAGTTGTTTAACTTTACGGTCCTCCATGCGGCCGTGGTGACCCTTCTAATGTATCGGGAAGCCATCAACTGTTTACTGAAATATAGCCACTTTATTGGATGGAAAAACCGTTATTAAGGGCCCGTTTTTAAATTGGCTACTGTTTGTCTGATCTGATCGAGATGAAGGATGGTTGTTTATTTAGTTAGGGTGGAGATGAAAGTAAATAGCCAACACCTAGTGTCAGTTTTTCACCCATTTTATAGGAAGAAGGACCAGTTAGTAGTAGTTTTCTCAACAGCTGAATGAATTTTAATGATTAAAGTCCCAACTTGTAGGTGCTTTGTTTCTTTAAAATAGAAAATAGCATCCGTAGTATTTAGATCGTGGTTATAGTTGGGATGTTTTTTTTTTATTTAGATTGCTAAATTACCGTCTTATCTATTTTTCTTGTAACTGAAATATAAATACACATGGTCTTTACGTAACTCATTCTAATTTGAACTCCTCAATTATCCTACAAACGCATGCTACTACGTACGAGTACATCCTGACAAATCAATCATTTGTGACGTAGTTGCAATACAGGTAGGTAAAACCAAGAAACCACCGTGTCTATCTCATTTGCACTCGCACAAAATTACGCTAAGAATGAGAAAAAAAAACTTAATGGCACATACTATAAATTACTTCCAATATCGTTAATTGTACGTTACGATATCATACGCTATTGGGACATGCATCGGCATTGCATAGTGTTGCACTATGACAGCGCGGTTTCACTTGCACCCAAGGCGATGCGATAATTTATTCGAATAGTGTTGCAGATATGTTTAGCATCGATAAGTGGAGTAATTATTGAGGTAAACAATATGCTGAAATGGTTTCTTTTACTGTATGCATACTAAGTACCTATACCAAGCAACCTAATGTGTACACTTTTCTCAATTTGTATTTTTTTTCTTATTCCTAATGGGCAATTTTTTAAGTAATTGACGAAAATACGTAATGTTAAACAAAAATATTAATCAGCGGTAGTGCGATCGAACGTTATCATAGATCGTTAACGTTAGATCGCACTAATTTCAAGCCATGAGTCTTCTTATGTGTCATTTCCTTCCAAAATTATCAAAAATTTTGTAGGTCTTAAATAAAAATTCTAAAAACTTCCTCGTATCAATCGAAATAACTTACAAAGCGTATATAGTTGAGATATCCACGAACAATCGCCTTTACGTAGCCGAACTAACACCAACGTAACAAAAATCAGAAATTCGAGTATAGGACAGGCAACCAATGACCCCAATGAAAAAATGCCCACACAATACCCATCAAAGAGGCTCCAGTTGCAGGGAAAAAGGTAAAAGCTGAATTTTCGAAATGCACCCTACATCGGGCCGGGTGAATAGAGAATGAGCACAATCAGAGAAATTTCCCCTGACGCTCTGCGCCGCTCATGCTACAATCGCTGGCCACTCTACATTGAATCACCGGGTTTTGTTTTTGTTTTTGGCCAGTACGATTTTAGTATGAGATAAAAAAATATATACTGATGTTTTGGTTCTAGTGATGTGGAATGAAGTGATTGAGTCGATGTTTCATTCGATAACGATTTATATAACATTGTAACAAGTGATTGCCAATAAAATGATTCATTTGTTATTATCTAGAGCGTTTATAATTATGAAAATCGTATGCAATGTTCGTTATTGGTTTTTGTTACGGTTGCTAATTAAATAAATTAAAAGTTGGTTCAAACACGCAAACAAAATAATTCATTCACATTACAGTAATAGATGAGATCTTCTACTTAAACAGTTCTTAATAAAGTCGTAAAAAAAACATAAAACCAGCGACAACCCAAAGTAGGAAAAGTCACATAACGAGAGTACATATCGGGCAAGTGAAGCAAGAAATCGAATACCCACAGCGGTGAGAACTTGAAACTAACTTGTTCTAGAACATTTCGTTAACTTCGACTGGGACGAATGCGCCGCACTTCCGATAACGTCTGTCCCTAATGTTGGTAATATTGTTTATGTAAGCGAATTCGACTTGTGTCATATTTGACCTCTTGATTTGCCATTGGAGGGTTGGATTTTTGTCTGTTTGCTGTTAACAATACCACAGAATCTCACAACTTCCTCCACGCGGAAGATTAGTTACCTTTTTTTTTGCTTTTTCTTCGTAGTCTGCTAAGAAATATCCTATACGATCTGTGGCCACCCAGTTACCGGTGAACTTAAAATAGTTGAAATCCGTCTAGCGGTTTTAGCGTGTTAAAATCGCAAAGAAAAATAAAGAGTGTTTCCATTCATTACAAATTTAGTGAAAGAAAAGTATTTTATTGAGCAATCTCGGGTAATCGTGTAGTTATATTTCTGACTCAACCTTTTCACTGCAGTTGATTGAGAACGCATACTTTATAGTATGCTAACATTTCCGACAGAATCGATTGCAATTCATTATTTCCTACATCTGTAGTTTATTTCACTTATTCTTTGGATAAAAATTGTACCGACATTTTATTCTACAGTTTTATAACTTAATAGCTCCACAAATAACAAGAATCCAATTGAACATGGACAAAACAGCGGGTCAAAGCTAGTCGGTCGATAAATTCAATCGACGATAGATAAATCAATGGAGCCGCGCTGCTGTTTTGCGACTGGCCCACAAATCACTCGTGTTGCCGGCGGCTGATTCATTCCCGCGCTTTTTGACAATCCGCCATTTTGTCATATCATAACTTTATCTTTCATGCCTTATGTTGCATGATTTTGATGGAATCATCGGTCCGAAATATCACCACTATTAGTATTATAGATGTAGGTCTACTTTAGCGAAATGCTGTTTACTGCTGAATGAAAAGTCCTAAATGTCACATAATGCAGCTCAACGGGTGCTATATATACCTTATATAGGTATTATTATACCTTACACTGCGAAAAAAACATTACAGATGATGTAATGATCTTCAACTGACCTACAGAATTTACTTTTTATACTCGCGTAAGTACCTACTTTAATCTGTCATTTATAATTTCACAGACAAAATCACAATAACCCACTTTTTAATCCTGTACCAAAATCTATACTCTATGGTACCCGCTACAGAACTTTAATATTCATGAGACACCTCTCTACTAAACTCTAATAATTTCAAATAGAGAACACCAGCATATTTAATTTAAAAAAACACGCTACTGTTCACTGATTGAAAGAAAGAAAGAAAGAAAGAAAGAAAGAACATACATTTATTCAACGCAAAATAAAGTTACATAAAAAAACGAACATAAACAATCATCGTTGAATAGGACCCCACTCAGCATGATGCCACGGCGAGCCGGGCGCTGGTTTTCAGTGGGGACCTGCTTATAACTACTTAGATGCTAAAAATACACAAAATAAAATAATAATAATTAATAAATATGTAAATAAATAAATAGGAACACAACACAACGAAGGAGATAAAGAAAAAATAAAACAATAATCAGATAGGAATTAACAACAAAAATATATACACAACAAAACCAAACCGACAACAAGAAATCTGATGCCCATCCAGACTCCCAAGCCCTTCCTCCAACACTAGTATTCTGTAGTACTATGATTTTGTGAAGAAGCTTCGACATTTTGATTTAAAGGATCCGATTGTTTTTGACGCTCGAATTGGTGGAGGAAGGTTGTTCCAGCATGTCGTGGCAGCGTAGTGGAAGCTGCCACGAAATGCTGCTGACTGGTGCTGGGGATAAACATTTTGCAGGAATCTGCACGGTCTCACCTGCGAAGATTGGTTGAAATTACTTGTCAAAAAATTTAACCAATCACGAGGCACCCGCCATGACCATCGCGATCATGTTTTTTTTAAATAGGTGTCAGTTTTAGTTGAACGAAAAAAGTTACATCAAAAATAAAAATTCATAGTGGGGAATGACGATTAAAGTAACAAATGTTTTTCTGAGTATTGTATGCAATAGTTACACAATGAGGTCTTAAAATCTCGTACCTTACGTAGGCCACTCGGAAGGCCTCGAGACCTAAACGCGGTACTCGACTTTAAGAACCTTCATTGTGCAACGATTGCATAAAATACTATTATTCTCTATCTAAAATTTTATTTGTTATCGACGATGTTATATTATGTCACTTCACTACATATTATAAAACAAAGTAGCTTCCTGCTTTCTGTCTGATTGTCCCTATGTATGCTTAGATCTTTAAAACTACGCAACGGATTTTGATGCGTTTTTTTAATAGATAGACGTGATTCACGAAGAAGGTTTATATAAGCATTGCACCCGTGCGATTGCGGGGCGGGTCGCTAGTTAAGTTATATACTAATGTTTTAATAGATGTCTTATCATATTTATCTTTATCTAAAATGTAATAATAACAAGGCAAGCTATTGTCATGTGAATCTCTCAATATTTAGACACCGCAAAGACAAGATATTCCAGTTCCGTGTCCTTTATAAGTCCGTAACCTTGTTTCCTTTCCACCATATGCGACTCAATAAAAAATCCTCCCAGGCAGGTGACGCTGCTCAACTGACCTCCGACGGATTACCTCAGTAAGCCGGTCGCTTCAAAGCGAAACCAACTTACAGACCTCCTGCTTTTATAAATACGCTTTATGTCTATAACCAGGGCTCAACCTGCCATTCGAATCTTACTAGCCATTGGTCTCTGGCAAGTTTTCGTATAGAAAAAGGTTAAGACCGTGTTGTACGTCACTAATGAGTAAGGTGGGCGATGTTTAATAATAAATAGTTAAGCTTTTCAGGTATGAACATCAAGGATCTTATGTTTCGCGGAATATGTGATATAATATTATTTGTATAAGATATGTATGTCTATAAAGGCATTAGAGCGTGAATATACTATTGCATAACATTGTTTTTCTTGTTCGTAATGTAATAAATTGTTTTAGTATGAAACAGATAATTTGAAATAAAACGTACTTAAATTGGGAAGTTTTAAAACGTAATCAGAAGTTTTAAAATGTAATAATAATATAAAAAAGGTACAGAGGGCGTTTTGGCGGAATATAATGCTTAATTTCATGGATGTATCTTCATTGTAGCTCAGGGGTCAGAGCACTAATTCAGATAAGTACGATCGAATTCACGACCTTACGTGAATTCGATCCCGGCTGCAATGAAGTGGATCACGAAAATCTTGTAATTATTTCTAACTGTATCAATAAAAAAGATTGATTGATGTTTCAAACAATTTTTAAACAATGGAAATGTAAAATGTGTCTGCATTATCTGTCACAGATTTTTAAAACGAAATGAATCCTATGTACAAATGCAAATCCTATGCAAGGACCTTGGAATCCTTAAGTTAAACAATCTCAAATATTAATTTTAAAACTAACGTCCATTTTCCCTCTAGTATAGTATAACTTACTAATTTAATTAATCAAAACCAATATTTACACTTTTTCGTCTCGAAACTCAACTTTCCCGAGGAAATATTTGATCTGTCGTCAGGGCATGGTGAAGGGCTAAACTTCGTCATTAATTACGGTTTGCAGTTTCTGCATAATCCCTCCGGAGTATGCAAGTATTTCGACGTCATTATCATATTATAATTTGGCGGAGCGAGCGCTTGGTAATTTGATATTAAACACGCTCCTGACAACTGACGTGACTGCAATGCGTTCTGGAGCCTAATTTGAGGTGTCACCTGTTTGAGGCATATGTTAGTTTTCGGATGGATTTCTGCAGTAGGTATTTCATATTTGGGTTGCATAAAATCCTAAGTCATAATTATCATTTATTTCTTTATTGCTTATTTAAACTTTATTGCACCGTACAAAATATTAGTAGGAACAAATGGCAAATGTCAGGCATTCTCTATCAGTCAACCACGGGGCCAAAAAAAACTAGCATTTGGTGTAGGATCAATAAAAACGTAGGTAAAGAAAGAAGAAGAACTAATTAGACACAAATCAAGAAGTTACATTATATTTCTACGTACACATAATGACAATATACATACAGACATATTTAATATTATAATAAATACACACACACATACCTAAATACCAAACTTACATAATTTACATTAGTCATAATTGTTAATTCTTTCTGAAACATTCTAGTAAATTATTATAATTTTAGAATCATGAATGATAAACAGTTTATTGACAAACAATATGTTATTACTTTCAATGTGTATCAATGTGAACGAGTGCAAAGTAGTTACTTTCATGCCTCTTTACCTGGTCTTCAGCTAGCCTAGTATATACACTTTCCCTGCTGCCTTACAAATACCATCGGACCAAGAAATGAGTCAAAACAAATATGAAACCTAAAACTATCCAAAACAACAAAGAACGCAACAACTAGCATACGAAAATGACAACGTGTTTTTAGAAACCAGGTCAGCGAGCGACCTGTTCTAGAAATCACAAAGGAAAGAGGCTTTGATTCATAAACCTCCGTAAGCCGATACACGGAAGCCCGCCCGCTGAATATTCAGACTGTTAACGATCAGAATGCTGTTGAGAAACGATGCCGTAATAGAGTTATAATTATAAAGTCTTCTGCATGTTCTAGCCGGTCTACGTCGCTTTACACTGAATAAGTAAAATAGACGAATTTGCTGAATATGACAAAAAATTAGGCTGGGAAAGTAGCAGTTTGTAAAGCAGTGTTAAATAGAGGGGAACCGTATAAACTATTTATTCAGTACAACAGTAAGTAAGCTATTTAATTGCGCATGGTGACACAGACATTTTAATTCTTAAGTATTCTTTTCTTACAGTCGAAGTGAAAAGCAGTGTTTAACATGTGGATAAAAGCCATTATGACACTCAGGTTATTGTTGTGTTCTCGCTCACTTCGTTCGCTCATCCAAATAATCACTTCGTGTCACAATTGCTCATTTTAGCATCTTGCCAAACAATCTACTCAATTTAAATGAAAGGGTATATTGCTTATTAACTTTCCTAAGATATGTGACAGGAAATTGAGTGCGGTTGAAATGCTCGTAGAACTATCGGGCAGAATGTCGGGCACGTGACGCCATTATTTTCATACTTCTAAAGAAGGTTAGGAAGTATATTTTTGGTATGTCGTTATTGTAACTACCTCTTCCAATTTGTATTTAATAATTAATATTTTTACGGCAAAAAACAAAATGCATCGATGCTTTAGAGTATGCATTAAAATCGAAATGGAGATGGGCTGGACATGTAGCAAGAATGCATGAAGAAAAATGGACAAAGATCGTCACGTTATGGGTCGGACCGAAAGGAAAGAGACGAGCTGGTAGACCATGTGCTCGCTGGACGGACGAAATCCGAAAAGTAGCAACAGACTGGCTAGACGCAGCTCAAGATAGAGTAAAATGGCAAGAATTGGAGGAGGCCTTTACCCGAGAGGGGTCCAAACCTATATAGTATATATATTAAAAATTACGGAAGAAGGGAAAATATTATAATAAGTTATTTAAATGAAATTACAATTACAATTTTATAAATCCTATGTATAGTTAAGTTGGTTATGGAATAAATGGGCTTTTTATTTTATTTTTATTTATTTATTTAATTAATATTTTTATAATAATTTGTATTTTAAATTTAATAGTAATAAAAATGATGTTTTTTATAATGTACCTATTGACTTGTATTGTAAACCTTGGATTTTGTATTGGCATCAAATTTTTAGACTCTCCATATGTTTTCAAGGTAGCTATCATAGCCCTCATGTGCCCGACAATGTAGATAATCTAGTTGAATGCCCCTACAGACTAACTTTATTAAAACAAAACTACGGCCTGGCTCCAGTTACTAAGCCTAGCAATCCAGTGAAGACTAATTCGACCGTCTCAGGCCGTAATGAGAAAAACTAGAAGTCACGATTCGATTACAAATGCACTTACTTAATGTAGAAGTAATAATACTCTTACTTTAATTAGGCAAACTCAATCCAAATTTAAGTAACTTTTAATACGAAATGTCTAGTTAGATTAGTTTTTGATTTAAACTTAGAATTGGCCAAGGTGGTATGGTTCAGGAGGCCTTATTCCTTTGAAATTTTATTCTGTTCATATTATGACAAATATATTGATAATTTCAAACAACTGCTTAAAGATAATAATAGTTTTCCCGGAGTTCTAGAAAGTAACATAGCTATTTCATGTTTTCATAGCGTGCAGTCGAAATAAAGTTGAAAGAAAAAAGTTTTCTGCGTGAATTTTGTCAATTTCGTAGTATAGATACAAAAATTATTAATGAAAAAGTCAAACTGTAGGTTTCAAAACCAATAAATCGCAATAGCCCTGTTCTATGTAGTAACATTAAAAATATGTTTAAAAATGTTTAATATTAGAGAAAATGTCTAAAACATTCAGCATTTTTGAACGGATAAGGAGCCTTAAAAAAATAACCCTAAAATTGGGCTGAACTCGATTAGTGTTCTAAGTTGAAGCATTTCAAACTTTCACCTGTAATGTAACAAAAAATGTTATGAAAATCTCATTTGTTTTATGTTACAAGGGAATGCTTTCGGTGAGGAACACCCTAACATACCAAACTTCAATCGATTTCAAATGCAACTCGACAATTATAAAACACGTCCCGTCACGTGGCCCTCGAATCGTTTTTTCGTGTCGTTAGACGTCCGTTCGTTTAGAAATGCTCCACTTGAAATTTTCTTCGCCATCTTAATTCCTACGTGACTCCGGGAGTTAATTAGAGCAATTACGAGATCCAGCCGAGTGGGTTTTTTGCGCGCCACTCACCCCATTCAGGAATAGCTATTGTGGAAAATTAAATTAACTATATACTAGTCGAGGATGTCTGGTAACGGGGTATATTTCTCATACTATATTTTTATTGGAATCATCACAAGACTAATCGCAAAATGTGGCAGTTTTAAAACAGGTTTTGAGCTAGTTTGTAATAATTGCTTTCATAACTCTCCAGTATTTCCATTAGGTGATTTAGCCCTAAGCCCTGAGGGGCTAATTTATCGAGAAACATTTTTATAACACTATTTTATTCGATTTCCGCGATTGACCCATAGTATTTATGTAAATAAAACAAATTAATTTCGTCAACTTTTGACAACAGTAACTATAATCAAAAAGACAGGAAGGTAAAAATTAAACCTATAGGTACACTTTTTAAATAATTATATACTTATAAAAAAACATTTCAGCATATTATTATACATTTTAGCTGTTGAAATACATTGTATACTTGACGACGCGTTTGGCGCTGTTTGTAGACTCCTGCCTACTGAGCCGGCGGTCCCGGGTTCGAATCCCGGCCAGGGCAAATATTTGTGTGATGAACTCGAATATTTGTGCTTGAGACATGGTTGTTCTATTTATTTACGTATATATTTATCTATATAAGTAAATACGTATATCGTCGTCTAGTAACCATAACACAAGCCTTGGTTATTGTCATAGTCATATATTACAACAAATGAGTTGCTTCAAGTATTTCTATCATTTACCGCTCATTTCATTATCACTTATCACTTAAATATAACGTCGTCAGTTCGGAGTACTCTAAACAGGGCATTCTCATGCAGACTCGGCAGGTCATTAATAAACGCACTTTGAGCGTAAATAGGGATTGCAATCCGGTCCACCGGATCCGGTAATCCGGCGAATCCGGCCAGATCCGGCATCATTTTGTAGCATCTCGCAAAAGTAGGGGGTACAGAAAATATGTAGAATGCTATTATCGGGTGTACACAATACGGATTCAATCATTTAAGAGAAGCATTCATGATACAGAATCTCATCAAGATTTTTAGGTAATAGTGCGTGGATTCCTACGCATATATTTTTTTACTAAATTATTTTACTGCCAACCACAAATTTTTGGTAACTGACGTTGAAAGTCTGTGAATGTCCCTGATGTAAACAATGAGGAAACAGGACTAAATATTCCGCAAATTTCAAGTAATTTTTGCATAATAAAGCCAAAACTATCTGCAGTGATGAAAGTCCATTTTTTTCAATAGGATTCAGTATTTATTTCGCAAGAAGAACGAAGGATTGAGCAGCATTCCGGTAAACAAAGTTTCGCGCCATAATGTCTTTTTGTAACCATTTTGAATTGCCTGAACTATGCAGTGTATAATTTGTCTAATCGAACGCCTCTAACTAACCCCATTTAAGTAATAATCGATAGCCATTGTCTGGCTCTATTCAAACCCTTTTAAACAAAATGCCGGTCCACGAAATTTGGCATCATGGTCGAAATTGAATCGTCATTACAGTCAGTCTCCATTGTCGTATTTTGGGTGGAGTCATGGTTTTGTCTAGCACAGATGGCGTGTTCAATCATTCCGAATGACTTTCCACTTGAGTTCTGTATTTATACGACATAGAGTAATCTAATTTAAAAATGATCGCGGATTTCATGTGATACGTACTTTTAAACGTTAAAAGTTAACGAAGTATGATCAAATAGAGCCGTCTGGCGTCTTCTCACTAGCCACGCGCATAATATTAGGGGATCAGAATGAGAATGAAAATCATTTACTTTGTGAGACATAAAATTTAATTATATGTAAGTATCTCCATTTAAAATACTGCACCGCTTGTTTGCCCAATTTTTCTATAACATTGCACGTGGTCAGCGTAAAAACCGCCTTAAATGTAAGTAAAGTATATAATAAAATGTCGTAATATTTTACTTTATGTTCTTTATCAAAATAAAGCTAGGATGGCTCAATAGGGAACATTAAGTTTTCCAAAGGTAGTCATATTATATATTTTCCCGATAGTATACGTTATTTGGACCCTGAATCTACGAATAATTTATGTTTGAGTCGTGTAGTTTTTTAGATATAATTTTTTAAATCCCCTAAATGACAGTTGGTAAAAGCCCGAAAGTAAACATTACCGTTCAAGTCAAACAATATTAAAAAAAGTATTTAAAAAAATAAACAACTATTTGTTGACAAGTTGACATTGTCAAACGAATTAACGGGTTTGCTTGTTATTTACGTTTGCTTTCGTGTTTGCTGTTTTCTCGAGGTTTTAAAGACGACTTGTGCCTGATTTCTGGATTCCGACTTACCTACATTCCACGACGACCCCGCGCTACATATTGGACTACGACTGGCTTTTTTCTTACGAATAACGCACGAGACTTCATTTACCTGCCGAGCCAATCCGAATTAAAAAACATTGCCTCACTCATTCAAAGCCAGATATGCCAATGTGCAATGCAATATCGATTGCTTCGCAATATAATTTTTTTTTTTTTTTTTTTTATTCACAATAGCCATGCATTTAACCTCGATTGCACCTGATGTTAAGTGACAATAAGGCCTAAGATGGAGCATGCTTGGCTAGAAGATGCCTATTCACTCTCGACTTGAAGAGATCCAAGTTATATTTTTCAGGAAACAGGTGCGCAGGAAGAGAGTTCCATTCCTTAGCTGTCCTCATAAGGAAAGTAGACGCAAAGCGTTTCGTACGAATCAGTGGTATATCGACAACATAAGGGTGGAATCCAAGTCCGCGCCGAGTACTGTATTGTCTGAACGGAGACGGTGGAATTAATTCATGCAGTCCTAGTGCACACTCACCAAAGTGTATCCGGTAGAAAACCGATAAACGGGCGACTTTCCTGCGGTGTTCGAGGTTTTGCAGCTTTTCCTGAACTAAGGCAGGGTCGCCAATGAGCTTCTTCGCACGTTTGTCAATTGAATCCAAGGCGGCCAGTTGGTATTTGGCGGACCCATCCCAAAGATGGCAGCAGTACTCCATGCATGATCGGACTTGCGCCTGATATAATTGAAGCAGCTGTCTCGGCGTGAAGTACCGCCTCACCTTAGATAGGATCCCAAGTTTTTTTGCTGCAGTTGTAGCCAAGGATTCAATGTATTGGCCGAAGTTCAGGTTGGATGATAAGGTCATCCCAAGAAGCTCTAGGTGGTCTGAAATCGGAACGGATACACCTTGGAAAGTGGGAGTCAGGTCAAAGGGACTCCGTTTAGCGGAAAACAGACACGCCTGAGTCTTGGTGGCATTGAATCCAACTAAATTGGCATCTCCCCATTCGGACACTGCCACGAGAGTTTGGTTCAATCGATCCACCATCGCCTCTCGACAAGACTGGATTTCGTCCCTCTTGGAATTTGCGCTGGATGTGTATCTGTCAACAACTGTGCTGTCATCAGCATACCCATAGGTACCGGGCATAAGCATGTCGTTAATATGCAGCAGAAAGAGAGTTGCAGACAGAACAGACCCCTGAGGAACACCGGCGTCAATAGCCCTGGGATCCGAAGTGTAGCCATCAAGGACTACTCGGATCGAACGCTCACTCAGGAAATCAGCAATCCATTTGCAGAGACCTTCAGGGACCCCATACGCTGGAAGCTTTCCCACCAGGCTTGCGTGCCAGACCCTGTCAAAGGCTTTTGAAATATCGAGAGACACGGCGAGAGCCTCCCCGTGTCTCTCGATCGCCTCGCTCCATAGATGAGTGACATACACAAGAAGATCCCCAGTTGATCGCCCCGGACGGAATCCAAACTGGCAATCACTGAGCAACTCGTTCACTTCCAGGTATGCAAGGAGGCGTTTGTTCAGTACACGCTCCATAGTCTTACAGAGTATGGAGGTTACGGAAATTGGTCGGTAATTGACAGGGTCAGCCCGGCTTCCTTTCTTGGGGACAGGCTGCACATGTGCAAGCTTCCAAGACGTCGGGACAACTCCAGTCTCAAGTGAGAGACGGTACAGGCGTGTTAAGACCGGAGACAACTCAGCCGCACAGTTCCGCAAAACAACAGCAGGAATTCCGTCGGGACCACTAGCTTTATTCACATCAAGACTCCGCATGATTGCAAGAACCTCCTTCTGGCGTATGCGGATTGGCTCCATGGTGGTTCCTACATGCGGCAGTATAGGTGGGCAACTACCTGCGGCGTCCAGATGCGAATTTTCCGCAAATAGAGAAGCAAATAGATTTGCTTTCTCCTCCGCTGTATGTGCTAGAGATCCGTCAGGCTTTAGCAGGGGTGGCAACGAAGAGCGACAGAAGTTGGCTTCGACCGCTTTAGCCAGGGACCAGAATGCCTTACTCCCAGGTGGATATGAGGCAAGTTTGGTCCCAATGCGGCGTATATGATCGAAGCGTGCCTTGCGTAGCTGTTTTTTGCAGGATTTGGCGGCTTTATTAAATGCTTTTTTCAGCTGGGAAGTATTCGAAGCTTTACGCCTTCGAGCATCAGCCCATGCACGGTAAGCTGACTCTTTAAGTGCCTCCGCACGATCACAGTCAGCATTATACCATGGGCGTGCTGCATAACCAGTCGAAACGTCTGAATATGGAATGAAATACTCCATACCCTGCCGAATGACGTCGGTTACATTGTTAGCGCAGCTTGACGAATCCCCCGAAGAGAAGCAGACCTCGCGCCAAGGGTAGGATGCAAAAAAGTGACGCATCTCGTCCCAATCTGCTGACTTGTATCGCCACACCCGTCTTTTACCACTAGGGCCCTGATCAGGTGGGGAACAGACGGACACAGCTTTCACCAGACAGTGATCGGAGGTACCCAAAGGGGAACCTACAGTCACGGAGTATTGATCTGGAACTGTAGTCAGCAGAAGGTCCAAGCAATTAGCCGTGTGAGATTCAACATCAGGTATTCTAGTGGCACAGCTGACAAGCTGGGAGAGATGTAGCGTTATAGCAAATTTGCGCGCCTCTCTCCCGGCGTGGTCGGTCAATTTGTACGGGAACAACCACTCCTGGTGGTGGGCATTAAAGTCCCCCAAAATGACTAGCTCCGCCAAGGGATACCTGATCTGAGCCTCATCTGCTGCCTCTTCGAGATATTTAAACAGCCGAGTTGTCTCCAAGTCTCCAGTGTGAGAACGATAGACGCAGGCATAGACGATCTGAGCCACTCCTGTGTCCACCCAAATCCATACGACAGAATAACTGGACTCCTCAAGATTTTTGAGTCGCCTAATGCAGATGTCATCGCGAGCATACACACAGACCCCAGCACGAGGTAAAAACCTGTGCTCCAGAGTATACCCGGGATAGTTCAGATATGACGCGTCAATTGGACATCCGATTTGCGTCTCAGTGAGGAACAGCAGCTGCGGTTTGTCAGTCTCTAGGTGGTGATGGACTGAATCGATATTGGAGTGCAAACCTCGGATATTAGAGAGGTGCACTTTAATTGGGAGGGAGTGCAACCGCTGTTGAAACTTGTCCTTTTTATTTGTGTTTTTCATGAATGTTTATGGGAAGAGAGAGTGAAAAGACGGGCGAATGCAAGTTGGTCGAGGCTATTTAGCCCACTGGACCTAATTTCAGGCTCATGTGTGCCACACTTTAAAACGGCTGACTTGGAGACCGCGGGGACGCCCGAACCCCCCTGAAACGGCCACCTGGCCCTCCCATCCGGTCGCCAACCGGCAAGGTGGAGCCATTCCAGGATTTTTCGCCAGTTGGCGGGGCAGCCTTTCACGGGTGGCTCTCCCGCTACTTGGGCCCCCAACTAACTGCGGTCGGCCAGCGGAGCACCGTGCTTCGGATCCCGCTAGCCTCCAGAGTCAGACGTTCGGTGTAGCACACATCAGCAGTATGTCGGCAATCGAGTGCTTGCATAGCAGCTGACCAGACGCATTCACCCAAAGGCTACCCCATACTTCATACCGGAACACGGGTGACCGTTTGGCGGTATGGCTTAGTACGGGGGGTGGTAACCAGCCACGGCCGAAGCCTGCCACCGGTGAAGATTGTTGTCCATTTTGCACCACCCAGGGGTCACTTGTAGGGTATCTTGGATGAATGGGTATGGGCTCACACCTACGGAAGCGGACAACATTAACATTAAACCCCATAAATCGAGAAGCCTTAGACGCCGTGATCCAGGCTACGACATGGTCGCGATAGAAATCTTGCAACACGATCAAATATCTCATCGCGTGTTGCCCAAATGGGTTTATTTGTTTTTTATCAAAAGTTTATGGAGGAAGAATATCAGACAAGGCTATTACAGAAAATAGTGGTTTTGTTGATATTCTTTCTCCAGGGGCTGTGGTCTTAGCCGATCGAGGCTTCAAGGGGATCGACACACTTTTGAAGGACAGAAATGTGATGTGAAGCCTCACTCGGTTATAAACCACAGCCACTTTTTTAAGATATATACAGACGAAAGTGTGATAATTGCATGTGGTCTGATAAATTTACAAAACAAAATAATAAAAATGCTGTGAGTATTTATACTGTTTTATTTCATTATCATTAACAATAAAGCTGATGTAAATTGTTTACAAATTACTACTACTACTACTACTACTAGTACTACTCAAGCGTTAGGTACTCATCATCGGATGGCGCTAGTGCATGCTGCGGGAGTTTCCACGCGACACCCATTTATGGCGTTGGGATCGAAATCGATCTCGCTAAAAAATGTTCCCGTAATTTCAAGACCCGGGATCTGTGCTAAACTTGTATGTAACTATTTACCTTCTGATGCGGGATAGCCTTCGCTACTTATGTCAAGTATCATTCTATCATTTTCATTCAAGGAAACAGTCGCAATATAATATATTTTTGTGATTTTGTGTTCTGATACAACTTTGGCTCGAATAATGCAATTATTGTTGTCTCGGTTTTTTCCATATAACCTACTGCATGCTAGACATAACCGTTTCTTGATGCCCTAAAATGTAAACAAAAAATTACTTATTATACTGTAGTAACACTTTAATTCAACATAACATGTCGACGCGACTCTCCGCGACATGTCGGAAACGAGCCCTGAACTTCTTCGGTCATATTATGAGGTCCTCAAAGCATTGTCTGGAGAAGCAGATTATCATAGGCGCAGGGAAGGGCATTAGGGCACCCACTAGATGGTCCGACACACACTAAAGAAGGCAGTGGGCAATAGCATGCACCGGTCGGTCCACGCAGCATATAACCGCACTGAGTGGAAACAGATATGTGGTCTTGTCACTGGTCTTTAAATATTCTATAATAACTGCCGTATCTACATCTGGCAAATTTGTAGAATCTGCACAAAACCAACTGATGCACTCATTGTAAATAATAAGCTAAGGCTGGCCGAGGTTTGTTCACATCGTTTTCCAAAATACGTGTGTGAGTCGTCAGAAAAGAACGTCGTAGTCCAATACGTAGCGCGGGGTCGTCGTGAAGCGCAGGTAAGTCGGAACCCAGAAATCAGGCATAAGTCGTCTTTAAAACCTCGAGAAAACAGCAGACACAAAAGCAATGGTAAATAACAAGCAAAACCGTTAATTCGTTTGACAGTTTGACAATGACAACAAATAGTTGGTATTTTTTTTATTTTTATTTTTTTAATATTGTTTGACTTGAACGTTAATGTTTGGTTTCGGATTTTTACCAACTGTCATTTAGGGGATTTAAAAAAATGATATTTAAAAAACTATACGACTCAAACATAAATCATTCGTAGATTCAGGGTCCAAATAACGTATACTATCGGGAAAATATATAATATGACTACCTTTGGAAAACTTAATGTTCCCTATTCGATGTCACTGCAAATCACTTGTAGACAAACTTATCTAAGAACCGCGAAGCAGAAACCCGTAGCCCCAAACATCGTTATTTTAATGAATTGTTTGTATAACCGTAATTTGCGAGTAGCTCTCGCGTGCAAAATCGCAATAGTCACGTAGCAAACACCCTCGGAGGCATTAAAGTTAATTCCCAGGCATTATTTAGATATGCAGCGATATGCATTCTTTTGATTAAAAACTGTGCATGCTCTGTGTGAATAAATACTAGTGTAATAGGGTAATAGGTTATATTTCTTCCGGATTTTACCGCTAGAGGTGCTACTGCCGCAATCAAACAAAGCTTTACCAATGTCAAGCTTTGTTTGATTGCGGCAGTAGCAATATTTAAAGCGCAATCGCTTTAAATATTTTTTGATGGGGACCTCAGAATAATTATTATTCTGAGATGGGGACACAATTTATAGATACTGAAATGTTTTAACAGTGACTGTTTTAAGGAATTGTGGCGCCATCTACGTTTAGTTTTGCGTCCTATTAATGTCACTGCTTCGGTGGAAATACTTTTGAGTTCCGCATGATAAGGCTTAGTATTTTTGATTAAATGTGGACAACGGCGTCGGCGGAGGAGACAATTTAAACCTTCGTTGGGCACTAGGGCTTCCAAATGAAAGTTTAGGAACGAACAATGTTTTTCTCAAACATGCTCGGAAATGCATGCGTTAATGTCCCGATATGAGGACATGAAGTTTCTCGTTTATGGCTCCCTACATTACTTCTTGGCCTTAGGCCACAAAAGTTAGTATGAAAATCCATTTTTGTTCGCTGCTCTAATTTTTTAAATTTCTATACTTAAATTAAATTGGCAAAGGAAAAATTACATACAGCCAACCACCTCCACAATCTGTAAGCATAATTGCGACACAAAAAATCCATGGTACTATATTTATGTGCGGTTAAACATGGTGCTCAAATAGCTGGATCAAATAACATATTTAAAAAATAAAAAAGGTGGCACATTGAAAATCTTTTTTTCTGCTTATTCGTATTTCGTAGTGATTATAAAATAATTTTAACAGACATAAAAATTACTTCTATTCTAGTGATGAGAGTGACGGGGAACTTTATGAGGAGGAAAATTTAGTCATGCAAAATATGCTACGGGAAAAAGTAAAAACGAAAAATAGTTTTTACTTTTTTCCCGTAGCATATTTTGTTTTGTTTACTTGATTATCTAATAGTTATTTTAATTTTAATATTTCCTCACATCGTTTGAGAAAAGCACTATACAAGCTTCGGCCGGAACAGGGATTGCAGGACTCGTTCTATCTGGCCTCGTCTTCGACTCGGCCATCTACCCCAAACTCGTCCAGCAATCCCTTACTTCACGGCCTCTGCAGTAATGTACTATTATTACACTAGGAGGTAAAAACCCGCAACTTCGTCAGCGTATTTTTTTCTTTCCCGTAGTCGGGTAAAAATATCCTCTTGGATGTCCAGCTATCCCTGTAATTGGTAAAAAAATATCCAGCGGATTCGAGGTGATGAGATGATAAATAAATGATGACCAATAGATGGCGCCAGACTGGCTTGCACCGCGCGCCCATATAAAACAAAAGACTATCCTGACCCGTCAAATTAAGAATATTATAATAATAGTATATAGAACTTACTCAAAATAGACAAAATACGTTATTTGGAGGTATCTAAACCGATTTTTTTAATGACGTCAAACAAATCGACAATGAGTTACGATGTTGATAGAGATTGCTGGATATCTACGAATACTCGTACTAATGAAGCATTTTTTTACCCTACTATGGCTCGGGAGATCTTAAAGATGTCTTGGTTTTCATAAAAAGTTGAAAACACTATCCCTAAGACATCGGTTACACGCTCATTGTAGCGTCAGTTCAGTCTACCATTCTGTACTGTCACTTGTCAGTTTACTATCATTCATTCATTTTCACCAGTCCGGACCGTCAGTCCGAGAGGATTACACGATCATTATCCCGTCATTCTGGTCATGTCTGATGGACTGAACTGACGCTAGACTGAGCGTGTTTTAACCAGTGTCTATACTATCTATGTGTATGTGGGCGGCATTTTGATTTGTTATTATTTTTTTATGCTAAATAATAAGGTAGTTCATTTGAATTGCAATAGATTCAAGATAAGTTCTAGTAGTCAAGTTGAATGTTTATGATATGTTGTTAATCACATAAATATATGAATAAATAATTATGATAGTATTTATAATATTGTTTAACATACCTTATGATTTCTTTTCTTTATTAAAGTAAGTGAATTGTTAGCAAACCAAATCACGCCACCTTGCAGGTGGTGTGGCTTATTGTGGTAGGGGTAGAAAGATTATATAAGACGCTGCACTCTCATTTTGGACGCACTTTTTACCTGAACTTGCTTGTAAACTGTTACTCTGTGTTTTACGAATAAATCAGAAGTTATTCTATATACTTCGTTTATTTATCAAATTTCTCGTCATACCTACACCTTATCATGGACGATGATGAGTCTGTCAATGGTTTGCCAGCCGATCGACCCGTAAATCCATCGAACAGTGGAATATCGCCGACAGCAGCGGTGGGATCACAATCCCCTATTTTACAATCGCGTCCGACTGTTACGCAACCAGAACCTACTTTTACCATAGATCAAGTCATGAACCCAATGACAACAATCACCAAGCAAGCTGCTTCCAGCGCTGTCACTGCGGCTATGTCTGCCGCCAGCCAGCCACAACTGCCACTGCCACCCCGTGAACGTGGAAATTTCTATTTACCGCCGTTTGACCCGGATGTGCGTTCTCATGACATTCGGTTCGGGATTGGTGTGCAAATGTCGACGAAACAATTTCTGCCTTTGCCATATCACCTCAAGAGGTTCGAATGAAAGCTATTCTTCAACTCAAAGGCAGAGCGAAAGTGTGGGCTGACACTTAGTCGCTGCATTCAACCACGTGGGAGCAAGTCAAGGACGATTTAATCAAGACGTTTTCAAAGGAATTCCGGTATGCGGATTTTGTTCAGAAATGGCGCAGTTACACTTCGGACCAGGCGACGAGTTACGCCGAATATGCTACTACGGCGTGGACGTTGTTCAAGCGCGTGCGTCCGGAGGCGGGAGATGCTGACATTATTGATTCTGTTATAACAGGTATTTATCCTGAACATATTCGATCTGAATTGTTGCGTAACACACCTGACTCTTTGCCTAAACTTGTGTCCGTTTTGAAAACTTACCGTAAGCGTAAACTTGATGCCATGGATAAGTCAAACAATGGTAACAATAACCTTTCTAAAAAGCTCCGGCCCTCGGAAATGTCCAGTAAATCCGAGCAACCAGTTTGTTTTAGATGTAATAAACCTGAGCACCGTATTCGTGATTGCAAAGCGCTTAACATTTCTAAACCCGAAAATTTGACATCAGTGCCCACTTTTTCTAAGCCTCAAGGTAGCTCAAGTGTATCTCAAGCCCCTAAGTCTGTTGAATGCAAATACTGTCAGAGAAAAGGCCACATAGAAAAGAACTGCTTTCGTAAACAAAACGACGAACGGTTGAAAACAAACAAAACCGTAAATTTTTGCACTAATAGGGACCGTAGCACTACCACAGTCAAAATAGGTAATATTACATACTCTTGTCTCTTTGATACTGGCGCTGACTGTTCATTAATGCGTGAACGCTTTTCTGGTTCGATCCCCGGGAAGAGAAAAGATGTAAATGTTACATTTTTTGGGGTTGGCGGTTGCCCGGTTCGTTCAACGCAGAGTATAACCACTATGGTGGAACTAGACGGTGTTTGTGTTGAACTTGAGTTCTATATTGTTGGAGACACTCAAACGCAGTTCGATATTTTAATAGGCTATGATTTGTTGCAAATCCCTGGTCTCAGTGTTAGTATGTCTAGGGATGGTATTTCAGTAAAACGCGATTTCCTTGCAAGTGAATGCACCCAACAAAATTCGTGTTCTGATTTTGACACTGATATAATAGACGAAGACCTGCTTCATAAATTACAATTGATTGTTAATAAATATAAAGACAACTTTACTTCTGGAAATCGTGTTTCACAAGTCAATACCGGTGAACTAAAAATAAGACTAAAAAATCCCGACAAAATAGTTCAACGCAGACCATATAGATTATCACCTAATGAGCGGGAGAAGGTTAAGGAAATGATCGCAGTTCTTAAAAGAAATGGTATAATCCGCGATAGTTCTTCACCATTTAGTAGCCCTATCTTACTTGTCAAAAAAAAAGATGGTTCAGATCGTCTTTGTGTAGATTTTCGTGAGCTGAACGCAAATACTCTCAGGGATAACTTTCCGTTGCCTTTGATCGCAGACCAGATAGATAGATTAGGAAAAACACGTTATTTTACGTGACTTGATATGACCGCCGGGTTTCATCAAATTCCCATTGCCGAAGATTCAATAGAAAAAACAGCTTTCGTGACTCCCGACGGTCAGTACGAATATCTACGCATGCCATTTGGGCTTTGTAATGCTCCATCCGTTTACCAACGTGCTATAAATAAAGCACTTGGCGACTATAGGGATAACATAGCTCTTGTCTATCTCGATGACATACTGATCATGTCCGAGACACCTGATGAAGGTCTGCGTAACCTCAATCTCGTGCTCGAACGATTAACCGTAGCTGGATTCTCACTGAATGTTTCCAAATGCTCATTTTTGAAGACGTCCATTGAGTATTTGGGAAACATTATAGAAAATGGAACTGTCAAGCCCAGTCCAAGGAAAATTGAGGCCCTGTCCAATTCCCCGACACCCAGGAACATTAAAGAACTCCGCCAATTTAACGGATTAGCTGGGTATTTTCGAAAATTTGTCCCAAATTTTTCAAAAATTATGATTCCTCTATATGAGTTGGACAAAGGTTAACGTGCCCTGGAATTGGACAGAGCACCAAGAACAAGCCCTGAGCACAAGAGATAATCAGCCGCTTAACGTGTTCGCCCCTGCTTACGATATTTGATCCGGATCTTCCAACTGAACTTCATACGGACGCCAGTTCTCTAGGGTATGGCGCCGTTTTATTCCAAAAGCGTGATCAACAACTTAACGTTGTAGGTTACTTTAGTATGAGGACGACCAGCGCTGAAAGTAAATACCATTCGTATGAACTGGAAACGCTGGCCGTTGTCAAACCGATAAAACATTTTCGCCACTTTCTATATGGCCGAACTTTCAAAGTAGTTACAGACTGCAATTCACTTAAAGCCTCACGGCAGATTGTCTCACGCTGATTATTTCAGCAGAAATCCTGTGGATCCTGCTCCGACTGATATATCAAAACATCCCCGAAATGACGAACTACAATCTCAATCTTTGCAATTCTCAGTTAATGCATCCACCCTTGACCACAACTGGTTACTCATTGAACAAAAACGTGACCCAATACTGAAAAATATCGTCGAACAACTGAGGTCAGATTCGATACCAAATAATATAGCTAATACGTATGTTATTTTGCAAGACAAATTGCTCAGACGTAAAGTACAGATTGATAATAAGACACGAAAGCTCATAATCGTCCCCTGTAGTTACCGTTGGAATCTCATAGCTCATTATCATACCACACTCCAACATTTTAGCTGGGAAAAGGTTTTGGCAAAGATAAGAGAACAATATTGGTTCCCTAATATGTCAAAACTAGTCCACAAATTTATCGAAAATTGTGTCAGTTGCCGCGTGAGAAAAGGTGTATCTGGGGCTAGGCAAATTTCTTTACATCCTATCGACAAAGTCGCTATACCCTTTCACACTGTGCATGCAGATATAACAGGGCGTATGAACGGCACACGAGCTGAATCTGAATACGCTTTTGTTTTTATAGACGCTTTTACCAAATATGTTCACCTGGCTTATGCTAATGACCGCACGACACAAACCGCCATAAAAAGCTTAAAAGAATTAATTACTATATTTGGTACGCCTACGCGTCTTATTACCGATCAAGATAACAGTATGACCTCTTTGGAATTCAAAAATTTTTGCAACAAATTCCGTATTGATCATCATGTAGTAGCCAAAGACGCTAGTAGGGCAAACGGTCAGGTAGAACGCATAATGAAAGTAATTAAAGATAATATGTCCGTGGTAGAGCTTGATAAAAGGTGGCATTCATCCATGCAAGATTTACAATTAGCTATTAATTGCACTTTATCTAAAAGTACCGGTAAAACTCCATTGGAATTGTTAATTGGCAAGAAATGCTCGCCACCCGCTATCAAGCTCCTCCAAGTTGATGAGGATGAACCTATTGAAAACCTTGTTTCTGTAAGAAATGCTTCTAAACAGAGGATGGACGAGCGATCTTTTCAAGACAAAATAAGATTTGATATGGGTAAAGCTCAAATAAAACCTTTTAAGGTGGGTGATTTTGTTTTGATGCGCAGGCACGAAAGACACAACTAAACTGGGTTCTAAATTTGAGGGTCCTATGGAAATATTGGAGATTTTGCCAAACGATCGTTATAAGTTAAAACATGTCAATTTACGGGGAAGTTCGGAAAAGATCGCTAGTCATGACTTTTTGAGACCTGCACCCGTAGGTCAGGTCGATCCATTTCAAAGTTATGATGATGACTGCCATGTGGGCGGATTGTAATCAGTGACAGTGTTCTAGATGGAAACTGTGCTGAGTCTGATGACGCTTTAAAATGATTATTTCAAAGTAAATGTTAAAAATAATATAATAATAAAACAACAGCTAAAGGCAATTATAATTTTAATGTATCTATAAGAACATTTTGCGTGTCAATGTTTACATTTCATTCTTAACATGTATTTCACCTGTCCACCACTCCTTCCTTAAGCGCTGGCTGGCCACTATGCGTTTCCTTTTCCCGGTCTTAGAGGCTAGATCTCTCAGTGAGTGATGCCTGGGTAGGCTAGATCCCAGGACGGGTGACGCCTGAACTACAGCGCAGGGAGCGCGCTGGAGCAGAATGGCCGTGTGGGCGGCATTTTGATTTGTTATTATTTTTTTATGCTAAATAATAAGGTAGTTCATTTGAATTGCAATCGATTCAAGATAAGTTCTAGTAGTCAAGTTGAATGTTTATGATATGTTGTTAATCACATAAATATATGAATAAATAATTATGATAGTATTTATAATATTGTTTAACATACCTTATGATTTCTTTTCTTTATTAAAGTAAGTGAATTGTTAGCAAACCAAATCACGCCACCTTGCAGGTGGTGTGGCTTATTGTGGTAGGGGTAGAAAGATTATATAAGACGCTGCACTCTCATTTTGGACGCACTTTTTACCTGAACTTGCTTGTAAACTGTTACTCTGTGTTTTACGAATAAATCAGAAGTTATTCTATATACTTCGTTTATTTATCAAATTTCTCGTCATACCTACACCTTATCATGGACGATGATGAGTCTGTCAATGGTTTGCCAGCCGATCGACCCGTAAATCCATCGAACAGTGGAATATCGCCGACATGTACTATACTAGCTCGGACTATACTAACGAACTCGCAAAAGCACACAACCCGCGGTTAATTAAATTTAATCCTCCCACAATTTCCTATTCCGTCATACGTTAAACAAATTTCACGAAACAACTGAACCAGCCCAAATGAGGTATATTTACAGCGTCAACATGCTGCAAGTTTTATGACAGGAAAATTGCCAGCCAATGGCCCGTAATGCGGGGCTGAATAAAGAATGATCGCTATCAAGCATCAAGCTATGTCTCAATCGATACTTTTTTATAGAGGACACTCAAATATATCTTCTTTAAACTTATCTTTTCTTTACAACAAATAATCAGAACACTCGGGAGCCTAAATACCTCCTCCTATAATTAACTACACTCCTGTGGCGCGGAGATAATCCCTTAGCGGGTTAGACTCCCACACAAAGTCCGAGTCACTGGCAATGAGGGCTAAACAGCCCTGATACAGTTCAATACATGTTTTTAAAAAAACTCCTGAGTCGTTCACTCTTGATACAGAGGTCGTGGTTGTATGATATGACGTATATCTATTACAGATAATGCAGATCTCGCAAAGCGCGTCCACTTGCCACGGTCTTCAGCGTTAGCCTTTAGTTAGTCAATTAAATAAATCGGCAAGAGACACTATATGTATGTGTATTAGATTAAGGAGTTTCAGCTTTTTCATGGTTCCCATTAATCACAACAAAAATCTTGATCAATATTGGATCATCCGTTTTGCAGTTATACTATGTCTCGGACAAACTTCTAAATATATACCTCTAACCTCTAAAGACACAAAGCTCACGTTAAAATTATAACATCCCTTCCTTTTGGTCGGGGGTTAACTATCAATTTTGATCATCTAACGTAACTATTAATATTTAATTGCATTACTTACATAATTCAACAGGCGAGGTGGTGCATATGTAATTGTAATGCATTGCACCACATATACCACTGGCAGCTATCCAGTTTAATATTCCACCTCCTTCAAACGCCATCGCACTTTCACGCCGTGAATATATGCCATTAAAGTTCTTATACACAACGTATGGTGCAGTATTAAGTTATAAAACTTTACGTAGCTGTTAAATTTTACTTAATGTTGTAATACATAATTAATTAATAGGAAAACGGAAAAAAAACTGCAACTTATTTGTGCCCTTTTGTGCATCTAAACCTGTGTCCGAAAAGAGTGATATAATTTAATTTTTTTAACTAATATATTATTTATCAATCTTGCTCTTTTATGACCTGCATTTAAATTCAGACGGATATTGCCAGACATAGATGTAGTATTATGTATACGTAGATCGTATAAGAGGCCTTATTCGTTTTTTTTTCATATTATGACAAATAAGTATATTGATAATTTCAACCAATTTTTAAAGTGAATACTACTTTTCCCTGAGTTCTAGAAAGTAACTTAGCTATTTCATGCTTTCATTGCGTGCAGTCGAAATAAGTTGAAAAAAAAATCGAGTAGTTTATAAAACAAAAATTATCAATGAAAAATTGAAACTGTTGGCTTCAAATATATACCAAATCTCAATAGCCCTGTTCTAAGTAGTAATAAAAATATGTTAAGAATCAAACATGATAAAAAAAAAACAAAAAAATCAGCATTTTTGAAGGGATAGGGAACGTTTTGTCAGATGAACATTGTAGGTCAATGTCTAAAAAATGTAGGTATGCAATGATGTTGCATATTAATATTTCTTCTTAAACGTTTGGTATTAATGATAGAGTTACCAATATAAGATTCTTTCGTAGCCGAATGCGTGGGACACCTAAGAAATGATTTATTCATGATGCAATTATTATATCTTAAACTTATTATTTGTTTCTTGTTTCAGGTATGCAATTGGACTTCTTTTTAGAAATTAACGTCATCCAGTCCTGAAATGCAACCATCCGTTTGTATCTGAACAAGGTTAGAAAAATGCGTTAAAATGTAACAAGTGTGTTCGTTTTGTCTTGATTTTCATATTTCGCCATTTGATGAATGTAACCATGGACACATCCCCTACATCCAATGTTAGGCTTTAATTGCCCTAAACATCATTCATCATATAACCACATAACTGAGTAAAACAATATAATCTGAAAGTAAAACAATTTTTGTAAGCAGCAGACGAGCGTAATGTCTCCTCCATATTCAAACACAGACCTTATTAAAATAAACAACACAACATGTAAGCCGAACTTCTATCCCCAAAAAGGTAATTAACACAAACGTGTCTAAATGCAAAACAAATTACTCGAAATTTTACTCGTAAACCTTGAGTCGAATGTCAAGCGCTGCCTAACATTTAAGATAAAGGGTATAAACTTTATTGGCTTTATTACGAATACGCATAACCCCGTCTCGGAGCGCACCGCGTCACCCCTTCGGAAGCTGTCAAATTAAAACCATAAAACGTGATATATCACGAAACTTCCCGTTCTAATGTGCACTGTTTCCTTTTTCATTTAAGGCGTCAATTCGAATGACGTGACAGGGCATGTACTGCTTTAGAAACCGAGCCCCATGTGAGGAGATTCAGCATAAACGCGAAGACATCTTTGATGTGCACCCTCGCGCCGCGAGCGTGAAAAGCTCTCATAGATAAAGTGCATTTCGATATTAGTTTGAAACACAGTTTTAAAGTGAAATTTACGGTAAGGAATTGTTTTCTCCGTAAAGGATGGGCGAAGGTTAAAGGATGCAATAAAAGAGTTTGTTTTATGATGGGTTGTAAGGGATTTTATTATGGAGGTGTAATCCGTTGGATACTGCTTAATATTTTGCGATGTTACCATAAAATGCAGGGATTTCAATCCTGGTTAGGGCCTGCAAATATTCGACCATTTTAGGTATTCGAATATTCGTTTTTTTTTTCGCAGATATTCGAATACTATTCGAATAGTAGAAATTATTTTTAAAAAGTATTAAGAGTACCTTTTTTTAAATTTCAGTGGTAAAATTAAACAAACAGCAATTCGTGAATACATAAACATACGGTGACGACGACAATCCAAAGCGAAATCGACGATAAACCCTGTCCAAAGTGAAACCTTCAGTATCTGTCCCTTGACCCAGCCAGATGGCTCTAGAACGAGATCCTCTTAAGGTGTTTTTGCGAAAGCTTGTAATGTAAGGTCCCTGTAGAACAACCCGTACTGCTCCTTGCTCTTCCATACGTCCTTGCGGTCATCGGTACTACGTAGCTCTGGTAGAAGTGAAGGCTTTGTCTACTGTCACATATTTTCTAACACTGGGATGAATTCCATACTTGTTGTTTAGGAAACACTCCCTGAGACTGTACATCTCGCGGTTGTGGAGATTCTTGGCGTTTAACGTCACGGCCTCGACTCTTACGCAGAATGAACAGTCTCACAAATGATGGCTTTAACATGCCATATATAGTGAGTATAGCTTCTTCCTGTCCAAAGCCCCTAGCTTAGTCTGAGTCCACCTCAGTACGCCAAAGGAACAAGTGAACAGAGGCATCTCCCAAACACACCTTGTAGCCACCCGACAAGGATTAAGTAATTTTGTCAAACGACAAAAGAAGCGCTCCTTCGAAGCCTGCTTCATGTCCCCGCAATACCAAATAGTAGTACTTAGATTTAATTTCGGAAAGAAATCTAAGGTGATATCGCCACTAACTCTTTCTGTGACTTTCTGTAGTTCCACCACGTTTAAGCCTTCTGGGGAACTTAGTTTAGGGTTGTCAATGTACAGAAAATGAGCAATGACCTCGCCCCCTCTTCGAAACCGGCATTCCAATCCTGAAACCTTCAGAAGAGTAGGCTCAGGGCCAGGCAGAACCACAGAGCCCTGAAATAACTTACTCAATCCCTATCAAATTCTGCGGACTAGGAGAAGAAGACTTATCATTTATATTCACATGCATACATAGTTCTAAAGTTATTTTTATGGATATATTGATTATTTACGTTAGTCTACAATTTTATACATACCCTATTTAGCCGAAGTGAAAGAATAACATTGAATTTTGTTACATTTTTCATTACCTAATAAAAAAAGTATTCGAATATTTGAATACCGCACACGGTAGTATTCGAATATCAAAACGAGTCGAATATTCGTACTATTCGAATATTCGAATTGCAGGCCCTAATCCTGATTCTAGTTTATTAAACAATGCTTGTATTCATTTAGGATATAGAAAAAGCTTAATGCACACAAACACATCGTTACTGTTTTCAATAACATCACAGATTTATGTAATGTGCATCATAATTCATAAGACGACGCGTTTGGCTCGGTTTGTAGACACCTGCCTACTGAGCCGGCGGTCCCGGGTTCGAATCCCGGCCAGGGCAAATATTTGTGTGATGAACTCGAACATTTGTGCTTGGGTCATGGTTGTTCTATGTATTTAAGTATATATTTATCTATATCGTCGTCTAGTACCCATAACACAAGCCTTCTTGAGCTTAATTTGGGACTAGATCGATTTGTGTGAGGTTGTCCGATATTTATATTTATTTATTTATAAGACATATGAATATGAACCGAAATTTTCTTTAGGTACTCTATTTATGTAGGCTTTTCTAAGTATGGCAATCCCAAAATGGTGCTGATGTCTATGGGAATTAAGACTTTACACTCAAATAACTGACGACTATGAGTCCCATTTTATAGTTACAAAAATTTAAATTATTACTTAAAATACGTAGTTTCTTCGAATTCTCAGAAAATATTTTGAGGTAAACAGTCAAAGAAACTTTGACAATAGACACTAAATATTAATATTCGCGAACAAAATGTTAAGTAGCATTTGTTTCTACGTCGAACTTGTAAAGCCAGCTGTCCATCAAGCCCCGAAAAATGTCAAGGAATGTTTGATTCAAACCAATCGTTGACCCATTTCAAAATTACTTCGCAACAAGAAAATTGACCTGTAAACTATGTGAAGGGTTTCTGGTTGAAACTAGTTTACTATATTGTGATTACCCCTGGGACATAACTTTGCCTGTACAAATGTTAAAACAGAATCCTCGACTACCAACTGTATGTTATTGATTGGTTTGTTTTGATATTAGTTTGTTATTGTTAATCTGCTCAGCGATTAACTTTGACTCTGATGTTTGCGCAGCATTGTCAAGAAACTTGGTTTCGTCTTGGGTTGAAATTGTTGTTTTGAATCGGCATAACAGTTGTACGTGCGATAGCTGTATGATGAGTGGGTAGTATACATTATGCTTCTATTATCCTGGATGTTCGAAAGCAGAACTCGTTTATGTCAATTGTGTGTGAGTTTCATGTTTATCTCCGAAGTTGTTTTAGTGTTCAGTTATTATGTATGACGATTTATATGTATAGTTTCATTTAATCTACCTATATATGGTTTGATATACCACTGCTTTTTATAATGGAATGAATAGTATTTTATTGTTTTAGATAATTTTCAAATGTTCTCATGTGACTAGAGATATAATGAGTTTGGTGCTAATAAACTCTTCAAAGTTCAGACCGCCACTAGTTTGCCTGGTTAGGTTCGTTAGTTACCTTGCCTCCCTCGGAGCGGAAATAGAAGCCCCTCGAAGCGTCAAATTACAATTTTTAACGTTATAACACTATATCAATTAATAATTAGAGTAAAGCTAAACTTCATGAACACCGTTATATCAATTGTGACATTACAATAATAGCTATTAATTTAATAGCTTTTCTAAAATCATATAATATATTACGGACTTACTCTGGGGCTAGATTTGATGTTTCTAATGACATGTGTTTTAGTTCTTTCTACTGTATGTCTGCTTTGACGATTTTCTCCCACCCATTACGAAATTTTCTTTCTCATTGAGAAAATATACTCTTCTTTGATAGACTTCATAGTCGAAATGGAGGCTGAAATATTGCTAGATTGGGGATATCGCAATTCCTTGCTGTATAATGACTCTGAATAATAGTAAATATGTATAAGTGTCCAGTGTAAGAATGAAACCAAATAGCAATTTATTTACTTCTTTATAGTTAGTAATAAATAAATTAAATGCGTAACATCTTCAACACTTAAATATATTCCTAGTTAAAACTCGAAATCCAATATCTAACAAAAGTAAAATATTACAGACTTTAATAATCTTGTAGATATTGAAAACTTAAACGCTTTACCTTTACAAATTGAAAAATAAAACATAATTTAGTAATATCCATAAGCCTCCTGAGGTTCAATATTTTCGTATTTATAAATCGAAGTTATCCAGCGTAATCTTGCACAATCGAATACGTCCACATTTCGATTTCATCTCCACAATCGGATTAACCGATTATTTGTAAACTGGGTAGCAAAAATCTGAGCCGACTTAGTTCTTGTGCTTGATATTGAGTCTTGTTATTTGTATTTGTTTATTTTATGGTTCCGTATCTCAATAAAAAAAAACGGAACTCTTATGCCTACTAAAATTTTGTATTTACTTATGCCTAATTTTAGGATCACTTTGTACGTCCATCTGTCTGTCAAGACCCTTTTCTCGTAAACGCGTGGATTCAAATTTTATACTGTTGTATCTGATATATAATTTATCAAACTATTTAATAACAATATTTTCTTCGGTTTCGGCGAATGTCACACATTTAAATAAAACAATTTAAAGGAATTATATAGCGTATATTAATTATAGCTTTACAGTCACACTGTTTTATTTATATTTGGCTAGCGTTACAGTTACACTGTTTTATTTTTATTGTCTTCTTTATGCCTGACATACAGGGAATCCTAGTCCAGGCACGAGTTATATTAGGTCAAATAGAGTATCGTATCGTGATTCATACAAAGAAACGATTATGAATATACTTATTATTACTGTAAAATAAGTTATTATTCCATAATTGTATATACATTTATACATTTATATATATATACATTTTTTATATCTTTATAGGTATATTATACCTACCTACATGAGAAATAACTAAATGTTATATGATTTTCCTTATTTTGTCGACTATTCAGAAAGTTAAAAGAAAAAATACTTATACTGAAACAAAAACATAAACTCCAGTAGCGTAAGAATTATGGAATGAAAGATTTGGTGTGATTGACGTAGCGATCTAATAGCTCAGTTGGGAGAGCAATGCCCCGGAAACGCAGAGGTCGCAGGTTCGAGTCCTGCTTAGATTGTAGCGGATTGCATTCAATTTTTCTTTCTTAATTTACCTTTGTGTCGTTATTTATGAAAAACATAACGTTTAAGTAAACTAAACAGATTTCATAAGGCCCACTGTAGTGGGTCATGTCATAGTTTTCTAAACATGTAGATAGATCATAACCCTCATTTTGCTTCAACGTTAAAACTATTCTCCTATTAAAGAACATTTTTTTTTTGGTGTTCTACTACCTCTGTGAACACAATGATCTCTTTCGCGATGAGGACAAAATTACATTCCGACCAATACAATAATGGTTTTCTTGGAATTGCCTGTGGTATAAGGCATCTTCCTTAAGAAACATTCTGCGTACATAGTGGAATATATGCCTGTAGTGCTGTGTGTTGTTATACCAATCATATCAGTGCCTACGCGCGGTTATACACACAAAAAATCGAATTCTCAAATTAATCGGATCAAAAGTTCGCCATATTTACGTTCCGTGTATGCGCATATAAAATCGCTCGATATTTATTTGCCTGCTATTTCCGATGGAACTCTAACTCTCTTTTAATGTGGGAAGTTGTAACGAGTTGGCGGTTTGAAAACGAAATTGGCTCTGTATTGAATTGAATCGAATTCCCCAAAGTACATATTGTTGTTTTTACTCTTTTTCATTGCATTACTTTTCATTTTTCGCTCCCAAAATATGGGAATGCTATTAGCGGAACAATCTCACTTATATAACGAATGTTACAATGGTAGTTCGTCGATTTGATTGCGTCGGCTCAGTAGAACATATTTGGCTTGGCTGTATTAATAAATAACATTCTTACATAATAGATTCCCTATCATTGTCAAGTATCTTCTTAATTCTGCGTTTTCGCGTAAGTAGGTATACATTTATACATACACGCTAAAGAAAGAAATATACGCACGAATAATTTCAAAATTCACCTTTGCAAAGGCTATTTTCACTAAAATGTATATCAACAATTTCCAATGTTTTCAACAAATGTATAAACCGATTACAGTCGTCTCCTTTTGAGGGACGCTTTAATGGATTTCCCTGTTTGGCCCGGCAACCAACTTTTCTACGAATCACTTAATCTGCCTCGCTTCGGATATGTTTTTGTGTGATTTATGAACACTGATGACGCCAGCAGGACTAGACGAAAACATTTATTTTGGATTTTGCGTAAAACGTTTTATGACAGGGCGGGGTTTATTGTCCGTGACATGAGTATCAGTGCTTTCACTACGGGCTGTGATATGAGGAAGTCCCGATTTGTTGATATATTCTTGTGCTCCTTTTTTTAAGACATGAGTTGACCTTCTTTACTACTTACTTTTTGGTAGCCTTCACTACGAGTAATCGTACTTTGTGTGGGAGTATAACCCGCTAATGGGATTATCTCCTGTCCTGAATAGAACTGTTATGTAATGTACTGTGTAAATAGTGCTATTTAGCTCACCAACTTTAATAAACATGGTAAAATCGATGTATAAAATTACAGAGGTGCGTGACGAGTGACACAAGTCCGTAGTGCAGGAAGCTCAGGAAATAGGTACTGATTGAAATAGGCAAAAGGGATAGCTCTAGTTCATTTCGCACGCGATAGCTGAGATGGGCATAGTTCGCGCGCTGCTCAAATAGGATGGCGTAATCAAATAATTGTTGTTTATTATAAACGTGCACATTTATATTGAAAAACTTTTTTGCAGGTTTGAGAACTTACAATTGTTCATCTTTTTATGCAAAAAACATTGTTAATAATGGGAGGGTCTTAGAGTTCCAACCAAAAACATCCAAAAAAGGGGTTAGTTTTGAAAAATAAAGCTATCGAGAAAATTGTTACCAATTATGGTTTCACTTTCACAGCTTAAAGATAAACAGTTTAAGTTTAATATTTTGAACGAGTATTCGCGTTATGGATAATTATTGAGATCTAGGTCGATGAAGATAGTGAATTTTGCATATACGGGCTCTTATGCACCGAAAACCCCGAGGTATGGTAAAAAGAGTTACACGTTATCATGTTTGCACTAGTTTACACTTCTATGATCTTTGAGGTCACAACGTCCTAGTGCAATCGCTTTGGTTCGCTTCGTAGATACCGACCGAGTTGGTTATTCATGCAGCAAAGCAAGTCAAAGGAGGACCGATTCCATATTGAATGCTATTTCTAAAGGCCAGCCACCAGTTTTGGGACATGTAGTACCTCTGTTTGGATACATGCGTTGCAGGACTGCGTTACTTGCGTATTGCTCTGCAATAAAGGGTACCATGAGGTGAAGCTATTTGAATCCCAAGGGGCTATGGTAATTTGCAAATAAGGGTGATTATTCGAGCGTTTTAACCGCCTCATTACCGTGACCACAATATTGATGAACCCTGTATGATCTGTAGGTGCCACTTTTGGTTGTAGAAGACACAGAATTTTTTAATTTATAAAAAATATTTTGGGTCCTTATTTGAATTGGCCAATCAATCAATTGGTCACGGTAATGGGGCGGTTGAAACGCTGATTCCAGCGTTAAGGTGCCCCCATCTCCTTGTGGACCTGCACCTCCAGCACAATTGTGACACGCTTTTTCTCGCGATATATATATTTCCCATCTCTTTCTGTAAAGTACTGTGGTCTGTGAGAGAGTGACGGGTGACGCTAAGTCGCGCGACAAGAGTCGCGAAGCATAGTTGTGCTAGACGGTCTGGATCTCCACTTGTGTGTGTATACCAAATAGCTAGGTGAGCCCATCCTTGTAGTCAGCTCAGTTCCACTACAAGAATGCAGTCCTAGACAAAAATAAATTGTATTTCCGGCTTTCGAGTATTTACTATAATCGAGACATAACGATGTTCATAAATATCGAATGTACCAACATTTATTCACAATGATGTTCTGCGTAAATTGGTTTCTGTCATTTATTTTCAATTCGGCTTCACGTGTCCGCGTACGTTCCAAGAATTTTTAATTAAAACAATAAAAGCTTGTGAAACAAGAGGCTCAGAATTATGAATGTCGTAAATTTTTTCGCCAATAATTTTGAAATACCGCTTCTGTTATGAGCAAATGAGAAATGACAGCAGTGTGTAGTTATCATTCGATTTGCATGTTTTACTCTTTGTATCTCTTATTGTAGCTATTCGAATGTATACGCTTTTATTTTATCACTACGAAACTGAACTCTTATTCTTTAGCACATTATGTTTGCGTATTCATTGACATGCATATTTTAACTACTTAATTATTTAGTTTTCCCGTGCGCTTTAGAATTGCGAGTATATACACCGTGACCGTTAATAACCCGAAAGATTTAAGCTAACGATACTAGAACCTAATTAGAGTATATAAACTTATGTAACATATAGTCCAAAAAGTTATAATTAAGGAGATATAAATTGTTTAAAACAAATCAAAAGTTAAAAAATCTCCAGTCTAACACACCCTAAAGGCGTGAGCATGACGTAACCACCTACTTCTTTTACACGTAGACGCACTAACTGCACGGCGGTTGTTAGCCAGTTTCATAATGAAGTTTGGTACCTAATCTATCTACAAAAAGGTTTTACTATCGAAAATATTAAAATTAGAATTCATGTCATTATGCCAATGTTCTGAACTCGTCAAAAGTTAAACAGTAAAATTGAGACAGCGATAACTTGACACTTCTTGTCATAGAACACAAGTCACGGCATTCCCCGTTCGTCGTATGATTTCGGAGCGATTCGTGAAGTGTCATGCTTGCTCACTCTTCTTCAACTAAAGACTTGTTCACAAAGAAGCGGGCAATTAATATGATTTAATTTGTACTGAAATAGTAATTTAATTAAGACACATAATTAGACCCATGTTGATAGTCGTCAAAAATACGTGGTTTAAATCTTTCGGGTTATTAACGGCCACGGTGTATATAATAATAATAATAATAATACAATACTTTATTGCACACCAATAAAAGTTTACAAAAGGAAACAAGACAAATACAATTTATAAATAACGGTAGACAACAGGCGGTCTTATCGCTAAAAAGCGATCTCTTCCAGACAACCTTTGGGTAGTGAAATTGATGAAAAATTCTAACTTAATACAGAGAATGAAAGAAAATTCTAACTTAATATAAGTTAAGTATCACTTATGCAATTTAAAATGAAGCTCCTGATGGTAAAAATCTAATATGTAGTGGTCAGAAAGCACCAAATGCTATTTAATTAAGTGAATAAAGGATTTTGACCTTACAAACGGTCCGGTAGTTTTGAATTTTTGATATGTTGTATAGGATGGTTAGTCAGTTTTAAAATGCAAAATGCACAATTCCCCCCCCCCTCCGCGCCCGCCGCCATATTGAAAAAACCGGCACTCTCTTCATATTTTTGCTCATATCTTCCTTTAGGAGCATTTTAGCTAGAAGAAAGCTTCGACAATGTTATAGAGAGTTAAATTTACTACATTTTCCATTTTATATTTTGTTTCTAGGACAGATAATTACGGAGATATGCACATTTAAAAAAACTTAAGAAATTGCAATTTCCAACTCAAAAACAAACTTCTGGATTATATCTTCGTTTAGGAGCATTTTAGCTAGAATAGTGCTTGGGCAATTTTGTAGAGAATTAAATTTACTATAATTGACATTTCAAATTTTGTTGCTAGGACAGATAATTACGGAGATATGTAAAAAATAAAGTCACATTTTCCGAAAATGTATGTAAAAATGGACATGAGTTTTATAAGCAATTATATTTCCTACATGTTTTAATTTGTCCTAGACTAGTCCCTAACTGAATGACAGCGTTCTAAACCAAGAATTTTGAGATATTTTCGGAAAATTCTGTTTTTCCTGTTTTTGAAATGTGCATATCTCCGTAACTAACCGTCCTTGAAACAAAATTTGAAATGTAAATTATAGTAAATTTAATTCTCTACAATATTGCCCAAGCTTTGTTGTAGCTAAAATGCTCCTAAACGAAGATATAATCCAGAAGTTTGTTTTTCAGTAGGAGATTGCGATTTTTTACGTTTTTTTAAATGTGGATATCTCCGTAACTATCTGTCCTAGAAAAAAAAATATAAAATAGAGAATGTAGTAAATTTAACTCTCTATAATATTGTCGAAGCTTTCTTCTAGCTAAAATGCTTCTAAAGGAAGATATGAGCAAAAATATGAAGAAAGTGCCGGTTTTTTCAATATGGCGGCGGGCGCGGAGGGGGGGGAATTGTGCATTTTGCATTTTAAGCACTGACTAACCATCCTAGACAACATATCAAAAATTCAAAACTACCGGACCGTTTGTAAGGTCACACATAGTACTTTAGTCTCTATTCACCGTATTAATTGGTTTCGTTTTAGAAGTGACTTGTTTATTTCCAAAGATAGCGGTATTTAAGGTTACTTTGACTGGGGCACTGACCCTGCAAAGACGGTGACTTTTGCACACGAATAAATTATTTAAGCTCGACTCTACCCTGATTTACTTAAACAGAGGTAGCAGTTAATAGGGTAATACTGCTGGTCACTTCTGCGATCCGTTTGTGAGGGTGGGGTGCGACTGACGGCGGGATCATAAAAGTACAAATATTAATTTTGTCTATTGTGGACAAGGATACTGACTAAGGGGGCTTGTAATTCCGTAAACGTTATCATTACAATAAAACGATCTATTTATGGATACCTATATGTGAACAGGTTACGTACTTATATAAAATTGATTGGTTCAAGTAAAGCTATGGAGTGTGGACATTCCAGAATCTAAATGGGTTGAAGGGATTAATTGAAGTTACAAGAAGGTAACTTTTTACAAACTCCGAGTAAATTTACTTGTTTTTGCGTTCAGGATAAAGTTGTTAGTACATACACTTTTGAAATATATTATAACTAGGTTTAGCTTAGCCACATTTATTGTTGATTTACTAATGGATTTCAACACCTTTACAATAAAACTTTTTGTTTAGTGTTGGACTCTTGGTTAAGGTTTCTTGGCATTTGTCAAACTTTTGAAGTATTGAGGTGAACGACGGTGAAGCAGCGAGATTTTTAATTATCAATGATATAAAATTTAGTTCGTCAATCGCGAATACCAATTTATTTTTCTTTCTTAACTAATAAGTTAATGTATTTTGAATTAGATTAATAAACTTAAGACCAAATTAAAAAATTCTTAAGTCTATTTTCGAGATTGACCACTCCGCTTGACGCTCGCTGTATTCTGGCCCTGCCCTAAGGGCGGCTGACCACAGCACTTAACGAATTAAGCATGTCACAATCTAATGGGTAATGCAGACAAGGGTACAGCATTAGGGCAAATTAGCCATGCCGATTCCGCCCAAGACGCCGTAATGCGGAAGTATTTCAAATACTCCGGATTAACTTGAGTAAATAATGGGGCTAAGAATGATGTCACTGACCAAAGGATGACCGGAAAATATGTTCACGTTTTAGTGTAGAATCGAGTTCTGTTATAATTCTAAAACAAGCATCGAGGATACAAATTTTAAAGAATATTGAATCGTAGCACAAATCTTCGAATCGGCGGAAAAACCCGTATGAAATTCTACGCTCGCTCTGTATAATTGGACCAGGCACAATTTCTATGTAGGTTGGTTTGTTAATTAGTTCGCCCATCTGAAAATAGCTAGAAATTCACAAATCGGTAATCATAGTAGGAAAGTATAGTCACACTTAACTGCAGAAAATACAATTAGTTTTAGTTGATTTTTGTACCCAACCAAAGCCTAATATTTTCATCAAAATTATAGTCATTTCGCTTTTCCATCTCATTAACGGCTGGATTTTCACAGCTAGGTTAACGCAGGAACAAAAGTATCAATTTTTTGGTTCAAAAAGTCATTTTTGGACATACTTAACGCATAAATTACAATTACATTTTGAATGAAACATACAACTAAAACTAATCCTAAACAGCACGGAAATACGACGAGGCTTCAACCTATTTCTAAGGCTACGTCTGACATAATTAAATTAACAATTCCCGGGCCGTCAGTCCGTGATGCGCAAAGCTGAACCGGTCCAAAACAGACAGTCTGAAGGGTGCATTATAGGCTTTATCTGACTAACAATGCTTATGTATTCAACTACAGGACACGATTAGTGTATAGACGGGTTATTTGAGCGTTTTAACCGTCTCATTCATATGTCTACAATATTGGCCAATTCATAACTAAAAGCAATCATATCATTTTGTTAAGAATTGTAAAAATCCGCGACTTCTACAAGACAACCGAAAATGGCACCTCAGTTTATACGGAGGTCGTGGATATTGCGGACATGTTAAGGAGGCGGTTAAAACGCTCAAATAATCACCCACGCATACTGATTAGTGTGTAGTGTATGTCTGGGTCTAATAACGTTTATCGACTTGCGTAATCGTGGAATTTTTAATTTTGTGTTAGGTTTCAAATAAGTAGATGTAGAATTACTGGGCTAGATGAAGGTTTCATAGTTAAAATACTAATTCAAATTAAGAAAAGTACAAAAGCATAACGTGAGCTAATAGATTAAACACTTTTGGTTCTGCGTTAAACATGGTTGTGAATTTCAAATCATTATCACATGAAAGAACTAATTGAGTTTAATTTTGGCGAAAAAATTAGGGTTTCAGGGGTCCCTCTGATTAACTATTATTTTGACCAACATTCTACAGAGGTTTTAGATGGCATTGATTTGTTTTTGAATGCAAGACAATCTATTTAAACGGTAATTATGACAGTAAAGTTCGATTTATTTTGTATAGTTCATAGGGAATATTAGGTACTTTGCGCAAAGTATCTAATATTCTCAAGGAAACAGTGTCTTCCATTGGGCCTCGTCTATTATTCACCCCGCGCGAAGTGGCGAGAAACTAGTAAACTAGATAAGTTTTAAAAGGTGGAAGTTAGATGAATCTTGACTGCATAATGACATAGATTAAAACTTGCGGGCTGAAATTCACACTTTCGGATCAAGTGCGGAATTATTAATAAAAGCCCTTCCCGTATACTGCATGAATAATTAAAAACAACGGACAATGGTATGTAATTTATACTTTGTGTTTTATTCAGGATTTTTCCGGGTCATGTTTTGTGAGGGTATGTTACACGGAATTCGAAATGTAGAACGTCATATTTCCTTGTCCGCCATTTTGAATTTTAAATAGTTCGCATGAAATGAATTGTGTTTTATTCTGTTATCGTGGGTAAAGAGGATCGTACGTTTTAAGTGATAGTATTCCCTTTCAAACCCCCAAACCGAAATATCCCCAAACCTACTAAAATTTATTTTTTTAAGTTATCGTTAGGGCACGTATACTTTCAATGCGTATTATAAACTTTACATTTCGTGCTTACTACATATTACATGTATTAAGTCAGAAACGTCTGCCAATGAGCGCCAAATGTGCTCTCTAAATAAATAGTAAAAATAAATGCTTCGTGCGGGTTTTGATCCCGCGCTTTTCAACGGCTCACCGAACCAACATAATCCCCTTGACCACTAGGATATCGAAACTTTGTTCAAGCTACAGAAGTTTTTAACTACCAACTTCGTTTGTTTATGTCCTAGGTAGCCTAGTCATTACCCTCGTTTTCTTTAGCAAAATATAACCGAAGAAACGAAAGATTTTCTATTGTTACACACGTAAACTAGTAGCATTATTAACGCCCCCAGCGCCTACAATAATTCACACATGAGTCATTATATCTCAAGGGGAGTAATTAACACAGGCTGCCCTCTATCAATAACAGATTAGCATGTAAAAGCTAATGGCCTAATGGCCGTGTGTGCCAGTAATAGCCCAATAAATTGTAGACAATGCTGTAATCAACTTGATACCCGATATCATAGCGTTGGCATTTTTGTTGGATTGGAATTTCACTCTAGACTTCTATCAGTATATTATTATGCTATTTTAAAATTGTATTGCTTTTAAATTCGTTTCTCTCTTTCTATGGAGAGGGGTCGTGATTTAAGGAAAAAATCCTATCGCACAATGCAGGTTTTGTCACGGGCGCGCAGTATCAGCCCAACAGCGCCACCTGTTGATGAAAATGTTTTAGTCCGCCCATCACGCCAAAATAGCTGGCCGGATTTAATTTTTGGTACAGTGACAACTGGATATCTGGGTAAGGACCAAATTCTTTGCAAATACTGTCATACATTAATGTCCACCTCATCGCAAACTAAAAATAGAACATTTATCGTTATTTTGTAGAGTAGAAAAACACGCCAAATAACAGTTCCTATTAACCCAATCATCAATAAACGAATTGATTTTCAGAATAGTTAATAAAAAAATTATTCAGAAATATACTTTTTTATCTTTATTATATTTCCCATACAAAATGAATATGTCCGTACTCTGCTTTCTCGAGAATATATTGATTTTGTTTTAAAGTACGAAAGCCTTAACTTATACAGTTTATTTGTATATATAGTCTTAGGTTTTGTTAAGACGCAGGTATAGTTTAATATTCGATATCCTTCATCATTTAAAATTTTGCGGCTATTTTATGCATGTCCCAAATATTCTTCCATTGTGCAACCTCCAGTTGCGCGACGACATTACACGGAACTTACAACGCTATTCCAGTAGATTCTTCAATTATTTTAATGGAACACTGACTCCGAACTTGCAAGCTTGACTTCGATAGTGCTGCCATGTTGTTTTTACTGACATTCGAGCATCGTGTTGGTGGAAGCCCCGCGTACAGTTAAAATTCTGTGACTTCTTATGTAATTTTATTGTTTTCCATCACGCTTTCTCTGCTTGCGAATGATTAACTGCAAACTATAATAGTATATTGCTGCTACACATCAAAGTTCACTAGTAATACTCGTTTATTTTATTGAGTGTGAAACATTTCTGGTTAGGTCGTGAAGTATTTTGCCTCCATTGTGCGACGAGTGACACAACATTGTGCGACGAGTGATACAACATTGTGCTACGTGTCACAACGGAAATTCGTCGAAACGAAGACAACGTTACCAATTGTGCTTATTACAAGCTTTTATTTAGTTTCACCTGTCCCGATGTTTATTGATTATTCATCTTCAAACCTTGTACACGTACATTTACAATTTTATTGTGCTACCTTTTGTCCGGTGTGACACATTCCATTGTGATTTCCGTTGTCCAACGATGCAAAGAATTTGGTCCTTACCCATCTATAGATAATTATATGATATTATTTGCCGCCGTTACGGTAAAGAAAAACGAACGGTTGGACGAAGCTGCGGGCAGGGGCATCTTGTATTTTTTATTTTATAATTTAGGTTGTATGACATTGTGTAATTCAAGAGGGCCAGGCCAGCCTATGCAATACCTATACAAAAACTCTTGTGCTAGAATGGGTATGATCGGTACTGTGTTAAGAGTGGTCTAACCGGAGAAACATACTTACTTAAAGGATAGAATACAAGTTGGAAAGAGGTTCTTTGCAAACGTCATTTATTAAAAATTATATTAAATATATTAGACGGCCTGGTTGACGCAGTTGTTGGGAAGTTTTTGTGTGATGATTCCCAATATTTGTTCTTGGGTCATGGATGTTTTCTTTGTATTTAAGCATCAAGTAAGCAAGTTAGGGGTCTTTATAGTAGTTTGGGGTTTAATCCTTTTGTGTAAGATTTTCTCTAATACCTATTTATTTATTTATTTTATTAGTAATGTGATAGTAACTGTCGCAGATAGTCTTCGCTAACGACCAACTGTGCTCCATCCTATGTTGATCACATGACACATCCATCATCCATCTCGAATTCGGTTAAATACACTGCATATATATATGCATAAATTCGTTTGACGCTGCCGCACAATTTACTCGAAATCTAAACGAGTTGCTGGAAGCATTTGCGTTAAAGTTTTGTTGGTCAAATATGTTCATAATATATTCAGATTCAAGTTTAAATGGCTCAGCTAATAACGTAGCTGAATAGATTGGGAGCAGCAAGTTGGTCGCCTCAATGGCGCAAATTGCACCTAATGCAGTCCGGCTCGGTAAGTCGGAGTTCGGCCAAAGTCATTGCTGTCTTGTTTGTGTGATCGAACACAAACAGGTACGGTAGGTAATGACTTTGTGTCTGATATTGTTGCTATAAAAAATTACGTGAGAAATAGCTACCTTGACTAAAAGAAAATAATCGTTGAAATCTATTCACAGCCGATGAAGTTATAAGTACCTAATTGTTTTATTATTGCGTTCAATACACAAACACTTTGATGTGATGAACTCGAATATGTTTTATTTATCTATATAAGGTATGTATACCGTCGTTTGATACACACAACACATGCCTACGAGAGCTTACATTGGGACGCGATTGATTTGTGAGAGGTTATCCTATCTAAAGATTTATTATTTAAATAGAATGCATACCTACCTACATCTCAATCAAAAAACTGAAAATTTCATATAAAAAAAATCTACATGAATACTCTATATTTGAAATCTACAGTTTGAGATTTTCATTTATAATTTTTGTTTCAAAAACTACTGGAAATCGACAAAATTCATGTTTTTTTTAAAGTTACGTAATTGCGACTGCACGCAATGAAAGCATGAAATAGGTAACTATGTTATATAGAACTCAGGGAAAAGTATTATTCACTTTAAAAAGTTTGTTGTAATTAACAATAGGTATATATATTGATCATGGTCTGAAAAAAAAAACATTTTAAAATCTATAAGGCCTCTTAATCGTCGAATTTAGTCCCAGCAACAATATTGATGTGTATCTCAAGATCTGCTTGTTTATGGCCAGCCCCTTTTACCGCGGCTTAGTGATTTCTATGCCGGCGCCCGACCCGGGCCGCGGCAATTAGTAGCTGTCCAGCCTTCTGCTTAGTGGTACATGGCACCTACTAAGAAAATCATGGAGATCAAGTAAGCTGGTTAAGGTTTTGAGGTGCGAGAGGCATTAGGTCGGAGGGATTTTCGTTTAATTTACTTGCGGGAAGTTGGGGAAGTTTGTTTAAGTTAAGTAGCTATTTAATACTCAGTTGAGGCGGAGTTACGTCACGGTGAAAATATCACAGTGTTCGTTGTCTGAAAGTGTCAACGTGGCTCCTAGTCAATGTGTATCCAGGAGTTAGAAAGTCACGTTCGTCCTTCTAGCTGCGAGTGCATAATCGTTAACTGATTTAGTAATGACAGCTGTAAGTGTGACAAAACCATAGTAATAATTTTTTTTTTATAATAATTATATACAAAATTTAATTTCTATATGATTTTTACTTGAGAATATATGGAGATAAACACAGCAACAGCAACTTATACGCCAGCTACAGCGACGTATACGCCTAAATTCTTATGATAGGTACAAATTAGTTAAGTTCATATTACTGTATTAGTTAAGTAGGTAGACTCGGACATATTTATATACTAGCTTTTGCCCGCGACTACGTCCGCGTGGAACTTGGAAGTATGGAAGCAACCTCGTACAACACGATAGATATCCACCTAATCACCTTAATTAATAAAAGGGATTATTTAAAGCGCCTAAGCAAATTTATTTATTTATTTTATTTATTTTAGGAGAACCAACAGCTAATACACTACATATAGAAACTTAAATAGAAATACAGAGCCAATTACAGGAACTCACAAATAGTCACAAATGTAAGAGCAATTGTGCTTTTGGTCTAATCATTACATTTCCGACAGGGTCATCAATGTCATCATGAATTACTTACTCACTTTTCAATCTTTTTAGGGATAATTTCCAGGATGAAAACTATCCTATGTCCTTCCTCGGATCTTAAACTATCTCCATGCCAAATTTCATCAAAATCAATTCAGCGGTTTAAGCGTGAAGAGGTAACAAACAGACAGACAGACAAACACACTTTCGCATTTATAATATTAGTATGGATTAGTATGGATCGTATGGCTTATATTATAGTTCTCTAATTACATATATTAAAGTGCCCTTGTGGCCTACCTGCAGAATAAAGTTCATTATTCCATAATAAAATAATGCTGTATTTGTATTTGTATATACATCAAAATATGATCAAAATGGTTAGGTAGGTAATGGAACGACTTTCTCGTTTATATTTTGCGACACGTGAAATTCACTCCAAGTTTTCCATGTTTTCAGTCGCAATCAAGCAAATCTAGGGCTTTTTACTTTCCGGTGAATTTACCGCGAACAATAACTAAATTGCTAAGGCAATTTACTTTTTGAAAATTTGCTACTGTGTCATGCAAAACAATGATTTATAACAATTAAGTACCAATTGTAGATTTTATCCAAAAGAATCGAATAAGAACCAATTTGTGAGATCACAAAACCGTTCCGTAGTTAAACTAGCCCATATATTTAGTTTCGCCATACGTCCATCTGTCTGTATTTCCCGGTCTATTACGTGCTCTTATATTATAGGTAGCTGCAATTTGGCATAGGTATACGCTGTAAGTACTCTTATTAAGTCTAGGAGGTATCCATCTATACTATAGCTGTACCCTTATCATGAGTTTGCAGTGATTGTACTCGGTAGCGACTGCGTAAACGATTTGTATGGAGAATTGTAGTTCTACAAAGTAAACGCTAGGGGCGCTGTACTATTCTCCATACAAATCGTTTACGCTGTCGCTAGCGAGTACGGTCACCCTAACTCATGGTAAGGTAAGTCTCCAATGCAACAAAACGTCTTGACTCGATCGAGTAGCGTGTACTCGTATATTCAACATTTATCACAATCGCATTTGTTGCGACGTTATTCGCTTCAAAAACAAACTTCCAGTTTCGGGTATATAATGATGTCTCCAACTGAACATCCAACCACCTTGACTCCTGAAACTGGGTCGCATCATTATTGAGAATCGATAGAATTTATTCTAGGTTTATCTGATATTCGATATCCCTGTCCAATGAATATGATAACACTGACTCGAATTACGCTGTTAGGCCAGTGGAATCATTCCACCTCTGTCTGGGACGTTCAGGACACCCAAATGTCAGGACAATGAGATTATTGATAAAACGTATGCCCTCGAATATCATTTTAAATTAATTTGAATAGTGTGCAGTGACTAAGCTTTATTAAATATTCATGTGTTGATCTAGCTTGTTAAATTTTAGACTTTCGGAGTACAGTTCAGCGGCCATGTAAATAACTTGGGCCTTAGTAAATGAAAATTTTGATGTTTGATATTGAAGGATAATGTCTCCTTGACTCATTTTACAACTATAAAGACAGAGAATCTAAAAATTAGATAATAATATTTAGATAAATACGTATCTGGGAAAAGGTGTATCGTCGATACAGCTATTATTTAATTTTGTTAACTAAAATGCAATATCTATCAATTACAATACCAATAAAATATCAATACCAAAAAAACAGTAACAAAAAATAAACAATAAAAGACGGACCATTTAATATCTTGGTCATATTCCAGGCAGATGTTATTGAAGAAAAAGTTGAGTTTTGCCATATTCCAAAATAAAGAAAAAATCAGGATTTCTGTGACCGAAAAGTTCTGCAATAAAAATATCAAGCATCAGTAACAACATTCAGTCAACTACACAGAAAACTAACTCCTGCTAAACATAATTGTATGGTTCTCTTTGACTGAGAACTACAATTAATATAAGTATCATATGGTATTTCTACATATATTGTATCAGAGTGAACATCTAAGACTGCGCAATATGCTGTAGATTGGTTTAAGTCAGTGAATTTCCATACGGCTGGCTAATTAACTTGTTTACAATTCAGCCAGTGAGCCGCGCGGCCTGCACAAAGTGAACTACGGCGTTTGAGATTACAGCTAATCTATTTTAAGATTATTATTAACCCTAGCACCGGGTAATTAACTTGAAAACGTTACTTTTTATACTTTCCTAGCCGTGAGATTTTTACGCAAACTATTTATGTTTTTCGGAACTACGTTCTGAGACCCAAATTATAAAAAATCTGACTGTTCCAGACAAGCGTAATCAATCACTTTCATTAGTGCAAATTTGAAAACTGTAATTTTCTTTACGTGTAAATAACGTAGATAAATATATTATATGGTATATATATTATACATACCTAATAGACCCTTGCATCATTGCAGACGTTTTAAGGTGTATTGTTCGGTAAACATCGATTCTGGTGGCTAACTAATCCGATATGACATCGACATAATTATATTATATGGTATGGAAATGGTATGGTCGTGGAACTTAAAGGTTCGTCACTTTCGAGTTTGTGTAATGGTGTTGAGCTCTAAAAGTGACGAACTGTACATTAGAATATACTTTATTGCGACCCAAAACAAAATAACATAAGGCACTAACATCTAAAACGGCATGAAAAATGTTAGACAACAGGTTCCCTATCGCTAAAAACTGTATGTCCATTGATTTCTATGAGAAACAATGTTGATAGATATATCGTATTTATTATCTGTGCCGCGTCTCAGCCTTAATCCTACGACGAATATTATCACTCATAACCAACAAGCCAACTACCCCAGAGCAGCGCGCCAAACCAGTAGGGCTATAAAACTAGCCATGCTTATTATGACGACGCCAGTTTGCTTTACGATCCAATTTATTACTATGTTTGCCTTGTCTAATAAAATATTTTCTGCTTTCAGGTAATAACCTCCTAATGCTGTTTCTTCGGGTCACTTCTCTAGTGAGATATGTAGGTATATAGAAGATGCATCAAGTAGGTACGAAAAAAAATACTTTGTGTTTATACCAACAATGTAAATGAAAGCGTTTAATTATATGTTTATCTTGTCATATGTCTACTTAAACGATGTGTTATTCTATTAACATTTAAATATCAACTTGTCAATGTCAACTTAATGAGGTCGAATACCAAAATGTATTTTCATATATCGGCTATATTACTGTGATATCAGTAATAATATGACTAATACATCGCTTAAATGGCTTTAGGTAGATAAGCGTCAATGGAATTCATGTATAGTTATTATAGGTATTCTTATTTCAAGTTCATCATTAGGATTATCGGTTGATAATTAGGTAGTTAGGTAGTACGACCGAATACCTACCTAGGTATTAGGTCGCAGCACTAAGCCCATAGTAGTGAGTCGTCGTCTTTAACTCAACTAAATAAGTTTCAGAATTTAAAAACCATTCAACCGTTACAGGTTTCGATGTGCCTTTCATGTTTTGTAAATCCAACGTCCACATGACGTTGGCATACCTCAGCCTCCAGGCTCACAAACGCAACGTATAATACAAACATTTTCCCTGTGCAGCCATAACTTTAATTCAGTAAAAGCAGACCCATATTCTAATAAGCTAGGAACATTACTCTGGGTTTATAGCACATTTTCACTTAACACCAGTCTGTATATTCTCTTTGAAAGTCATTTTACTGCGCCGTCTGGCCAGTGTGAATTATTTAGAATACGACTCGAAAGATAGGGCATTAAAATTTCACTTCATCTGAACTACAGCTTGCGACTTTCTGTGTTTTCGACCCCAAGCTCCTGAAGCGATATAATTAAGTGGACTGAACGGATTTATTGCACATTATATTTAGGTACCTACAATATAGGTCACTCGCATACTTCTATAAAATATGATTATCTAGACCCACGCTTAGTATGTAATCTGTATCAAGAGGTAACTCCTCTAATATATAAAGACCGCAACGCTGATTATTATTCTTAGCAGCAGGTTTTGTTTGATTTTGATATCACTAATGACTCAAAAAGAAAAAGAAAACTACTACACTTCACTTAAAACTATTTCTGACTTTACTACCTATATAAGGATAGTATTTTTCTCATGTTAGAATTGGTTGCTTCCCAAAGAGTTAAATGTGCATAATCGCGTAACTTTAGAAGAGGTTGTTTGTTCAAAAATGCAGTTGTTCTTGCAACGTCCGAATCGAAAATCGTTGGTACTCGTCATAATCGTTTTCACGTCTCCATATTTGCTCAATCTTATGGCAATGAAATCTTATCTAATATTATCTTGCAAACCAATCTGTAGAATCAATAAACGTGGCCTCACAAATCGTTTACGACAATATTTTCCTTAGTGTCGAAGTCATGAATAATTGCAATATTCTAGATTTCGCTATTGTATTAATCCATTCCCATTATCAAGCCCACTGGGTTTAAGATCTTAATACGTAGACCATCTGTCTCCAACGGCCATTTGTATTCAGTGTGGCCAACAATATCATTGATATGTAGATGCATCGCCACAAATACATCAGTCACGCTTTACGAAGGTAACACAATAGTTGGTTACCTATTTGTCTCTGTGGTGTGAGCAAACTGAACTCAAGCTTGGAATAGTTGGAATATTGTTTTAATGAAAGGGAAAATCGTCGTCTATTCTAACTGTGGTTCTAACTTCATACGAGCTAAACAAATTTATTACAATTATTTTGAACATTAAATTCTGTGATCACTGAGAATGTGATTCGGGGTTTAGAAAGAAACTTCGTGTAACGTCGATGACAATATTGCTGTTCTGCTTTCTTAGTGTCTGTTTTTTTTTATTGTACTTAAAACAATAACAAACATGGCAAGAAATTACTGCAGGGTTAAGGAGTAAGTCGGGACCCTATTACTAAGCCTCCGCTATCCGTTCATCTGTCCGTCTATCATCAGGCTGGATCTCATGAACGGTGACAGCTAGACAGTTGAAATTTTCACAGATGATGTGTTTCTGTTGCCGCTTTAATTCAGAAAATACAGAAAACAAAAAAAAAATATTTAGTTGTACCGAACCCTCGAAGCCTGAGTCCGACTCGCACTTGGCCGGTTTTATTCTATATGTATGTGTGTATCCAGTTTGATTGTAGATGGATTTCCAAATTCACGCTGTATAACGAGCTCTTCATTCAATTATAAGTAACGAGTTTGCGCGCCTTGAATCTCTCTACAACCCCATCAAGAACATTCGGCGAAGCCTACCATTTTAAAGCCCTCGAATAAAACGAGGCCATTGTCAGAAGTATTTACTAACCGTAATATGACTCAAAATAAACTCCGTCCCAATTGAATTTTATACTAGCGATTAGCTTTCAAAGCGATTTTCCCTTAGCTAGATAATTTCAAGTCGAGTCTCCATTATCGTAGACCTTTGTAATCAAATTAATTTTATTGGTACCGAGCGCTTAATACAAGTAGAATGATAATAATTAATTCTACCCAATTAAAACTGCCTGTGTTCGTTTCATAAATGAGGATTTTTATTAATGTTCCATTTACTTTATCTACCGGCCGTAGAATACAATCCGAGGATTAAGGCTACTTGAGATCGTGATATATATTCTTTGCTTGTTACTGATAGTTATTTTTCCTTGTTTTCATAATTTTCTCATAACCGATAGATGGAATTCGTATTAATTATCTGTTTTGTATTCCATTCCACATAACTCCGGCGGACTGGATCGTAATTATGATAAACATTTGTTATTACAAAGATTTCTGTTGATACTACAAGTTTCGCCTTAGACTGTCAAATCAAAGCAAAACTTTTCGCGGTTTGAACAACGTAATGAGCTCTCTGTTGAAAGAAAATGAATGCGGTAGAATACTCTATTCTTTTTATTTTTATGGAAATGGCAAACGAGCGAGGGACTCGACCTAATGACAATATAATTTCACTTAATACAGTTTTAAATCCACTAGACCTTTTGCGACAAAATGGGGGGTAATTGCCAGCGCCGTACGGACATTAAAGTGAATATGGGCGAAAATAATAACTAATGGAGGTTTCCAACAACTTGCATAAGTTATTAGGCTCTTAGCAGCAAAAATGTTGGGGACGGCTAGAATAGCAAAAAGGTCTGGAGTTGTTAACAAATTTTCCATTACTAAAAGCGTCAGGAAGTTTTCTGGGTTATCTGTTAACAATTTCTACTTGTTTAGAGATCAAATGAATAGGTAGGTAATATGGATAGGTGTATATTTTATCGGGGCCTGGCTGTGGAACTGTCACCTCGTTGACCTGTCTCACGAAACTGTGGCAGGTAAATCGATACGCACCGATGTCGATATTAAAAGGCAACTCTAATAAATTCTGACATTTTACGCCAATGTTCATAAATGTCAATTGGGGAAGAATATCTTGTAGCTTCGTGTTGTTGGATGTCTGAATAATTTACCAAATAATACTGAAAGGTAGCTAAAGGTGTTCCATGAATATCTGTACATTTTGCTATGAAATTAGTGACTGAAATGAGTCGTGTCGTGACATCAAACATTTACATACATACTATACATAGACTTTATCCATGGTTATATCTTTTGATCTATAGTGGGCCTATTATTACTGCGTTTATCTCGTGATAATTAGGACTAACCGAATGGCTCCCAACCAACAAACCAACTAGAAATAAAAGTGGTTTCTGGTCAAGAAAGGGTTGGAAACCACTGGACTAAAACGTTTGCAATAATTGAGTAGTTTGTGAAAGCAAGTGGAAGGGGTGCTTTATTTATCGCACAATAAACGCGTTCACCACAGCACAAGATCTTTTGATAAAACTTTGCCACCATATCAAACAGTTAATACTTACAAACAGTCATGCTATCCTAACCGCAAATATCGAATACCGTCTTTCGACACGGCACCAAGCGGACGCGTATCTCGATTATCCATTTCCCTGCGATAAGTGAGAAGTTTTCCGCTCCTAGATTAAATATTGCACCCCGTTTGCCCCCCGCGGCGACTGAGTAATGTACCAGAATGCATGTTTGGCAAAAATACATTTAGTTCCCTTCGAAGTTGCGAAATGTCGCCGAGAGTCGATAAATCAGGGGTTTTGGTAGTTTTCGAGTTGAAATTCATTTACCAGTTCGCTCTGTGTTATCGCTTTCGTTTTTCTTTCGGTTTACACAGATTCGATTGTGGAGTATCGTTTTGCAGAGGGTTAATAATGTCATTTTTGTACCTGTATCAGTCCTATACGTATGTTAGTGGAGCGACCTTTTTGATGAAACTTGTTAGACAAGACAATATCTTCATGATTTACTGACAAATGTGGCAATATGATTATACTGAATTTGATTACCAAATTGTTTCATTTCTTAAACAATTTAATTTCACCAACTAAGTTTGTTTTGAAACCGTGAACCCTTCGGAGCTTTTAAAACATACTTAACCTTTGCTATGTATCTATAAAAAGTCTTGGAGAAAAATGTTAGTTCAGAAATTATAAGTTTGGGAACAATAGTTATGCGAAAACGTACGGTCGAATTGAGAAACTCGTCATTTTCTGAACTATGTCGAAAGGGAGTTTCACCGTCTCCATATTAGTTATCATCAAAACGGCAATATATTGTTTTCCAGGTTTATTGACCGACCGAGCGAAGTGTTTTGTTTCAGCTTTGCCCATAATTCTTTCGTATATCAGGATGTCCGGTCGGATATAGAGTCAGTTATTCAAAAGTTTTCAAATTTGCGGAAATAAGGGGGTAAAAAACCGGCCAAGTGCGAGTCGGACTCGCGCACCGAGGGTTCCGTACAAACACTTTCCATCCCTAAGTGGTTAAGTTAAGTTTGCACCTGGTATGTATAGCGCCCCATATAAATTAGGTGCAAAGTTAGGTATTAAAAAAAAAATTATGGTTTTCGTAATTATTCCTTTATCTATGCTATAAGACGTTGCTTCGTACCAAATTTCAAGATTCTGAGTTCACGGGAAGCACCCTGTAGGTTTTGATTCCCTTGCAAGTGTCGAAAATTTGCGGCATAAACGGCTGTATCTTTTGATTGCGTTGGCTTAGAAGTTTGATTTTTTCACAGCTTCAAGGGACAGTAGACCTGAGTAATTGATATAAATTTCAGCTTCATACCTCCACGCGTTCCTGAGAAAAAGGGTCTTGACAGACGGACGGACGGACAGACGGACAACAAAGTGATCCTATAAGGGTTCCGTTTTTTCCTTTTGAGGTACGGAACCCTAAAAACGACAAAATCATCATTTTGAAAAATTGCCGATTGTTAGATAAATATTTAAATAGGTGGTTTACCCTAGAACGCAATTTTTCCCGCTAAGTTCCAGTGGTATAAACTGTAAAAAGTAGACGTATGGACGCCACTGTTGTTTTAAGTCAACAATGAGCGCTGACGTAGTGGACCTATTCGATTGTACTCATTTGAAGTGCTTCATAATGCAGGGATGTAATGACAGACACGTAAACGTAAGATTAGCCGCGAAACCTTCACATAATGTACAATGCATGTGGCTCAAACAGTTCCTATTGCGTAATCATCTTATCCTTTGCAACTAACACTTATAAAAAAAGGCCAAAAATTTTAATTTTCAACTTTTTCAACCCCCATAGTTTAGTTTAGTTTATTTGTCTCAACAAGATAATGTTCTTGTAAAATATAAGAGTATGTCAGTTTACATTACTAATCATATAGTGATCGTCAATTTACATTATATACACATACAAAAAATCTTAACAACTAACTTGGTAGTTCACAATAGTATACATACCTAATCAAAATAAATAGGTAAATAAATTATAGTACCAATATATCTCCACGACTGAAAATTTTCGAAATACTTAATCTACAAAAAATATTGATATACTTATCGAGCGTAGTTACTCATAACATTTCATGAGAATTGGTTGATAATATAATAGGGACCTCGATCAATTTATCCTCTTATTAATAATCTACCATGCACAATGTCGTGCGTTCAGTGTAAGGATAGGATACGTTGCCCTCACTACAGACAACGAATTGTTAAATTAAATATAATTACGTAATATCTAATTTTAAACATTTAGTTGGCGAGCTTTACATACATCTTGGCTCTGGTCCCTAAGGATCTATTTTAGAGCAGCAACACTACATGCAGATTTCTATATACGCACTGAAAAACAAAATATTGTTAAGAGGCCTTATTCCTTTAAAATTGCTGATTGTTTAAGGCATTTTTCTCTATGATTAAACATGTTTCTTAACATGTTATGTTACTACCTAGAACAGTGCTATTGGAATTTATTGGTATATATTTCAAACCTTCAATTTGATTTTTTCATTGATAATTTTTGCTTAAAAAACTACTCGAAATTGACAAAATTCACGCGGAAAATTAGTTTTTTTCGACTTATTGTCGACTGCACGCAATGAAAGCATGAAATAGCTACGTTACTACCTAGAACTCGGGGATAACTATTATTCGTTCGACGTAATCTTAGCATAATTTTGATTACTAATAAACACAATTTGGCTATTTCTCAACTAGTTGAGTATAGGACACTGGACAAAAGATGTCGCTTATTCTTATCGAACGATAGCACGCCGTGGATGAAGTGACATGTATTCGACGTAATCTTAGCATAATTTTGATTACTAATAAACACATTCGACGACGCGTTTGGCTCGGTTGGTAGACACCTGCCTACTGGGTCGGCGGTCCCGGGTTCGAATCCCGGCCGGGGCAAATATTTGTGCAAAATATTTGTTCTTGGGTCATGGATGTTATCTATATATGTATTTATATATTACGTATATCGTCGTCTAGTAGCCATAGTACAAGCTTTGCTTAGTTTGGGACTAGGTCGATTTGTGTATGATTGTCCCTTAATATTTATTTATTATTTATTTATTTTCATTTTGGCTATTTCTCAACTAGTTGAGTACAGGACACTGCACAAAAGATGTCGCTTATTCTTATCGAACGATAGCACGCCGTGGGTGAAGTGATATGTATTCGACGTAATATATCACCGACACCCCGTTGAGACCGATTTTCACCACAGGAGCGTATCCAGAATAATTCCACTCCATTACTCCTAGCTATGTGTCGACATTCTGCCGATTTTGTAGCACGAATATTCAATTATGTGATGTCGTATGTATATCGATTTACAGCGATTGCATTTCCGAATTCACCCCCCTCAGGGTTCGTATCCAGTTTTCCGTGTATTTACGTTATTGTAAATTACAATTTAATTTATTTAAATTAATTTTCACGCGCTTTATCGTTTAACTACTGACGTTTTACAGTATGTTTAATTATATATTGGATATAAATAGGAATCTATCTACGAGATGAACAAAAATAACCGCGAAGGTAACGTAATTATTATTTCAACAGAAATGCGACAAGACAGTAGGTAAGATCGGTTAAAATTTTGAGAATTACCCACGGTGTCACTATAAGTACAATCGTACAAATAATCTTCATTGAACACCAACAAGTTTATTTAACGATCGAATCCTTAATTTAACAATGGTAAACAATAGGCGCTCTTATTGCTTAAGAGCTATGGTTTTCATATAAAGTGATTTTATGGTGAGATAAAAAATCAGTGACATAAAATAATAGCGTACAAACTACAAGAAAAAAATCATACACATACGTAACTAAATTTATAAAACTACTGTACCTACTGCCGAAGTCGTGATTGTTTATAATATCCGAACAGGTATACTACTTATAATTGTTTTCAGTTCATTTCAATTGCAGCTTACGTAATGCATTTCAATTGCTCCAGTCGTCTACTTCCCAAATAAAGTCAACGCGAACTATACCATCAAGAACAACTATTTAATAATAGTTAATTCGTTCAACATTCCATTTAAAACTACTGAAATCTACGCAATCATCAATTACTAAAAAGGAACAACGATTTTCCGCTCCACTCGGCATTTAGTTTGTTTAACTATTAAGTCGTAGCGAACTAACCGAGTTCCATTCCCCATGTGTTCTGGCTCGGTAGCTATGCGGACCAACGTACGAGGGGTTCCAGAAAATATTACGGCTGCTGGGCGACAGATACGGACACTGTTGGCACCAAGCCATGCCCCGATATATGCAAGCCTACCACGAATTCTTTCCAAAATAAATTAATCCTCAATAACCCCACTTACCACCAAATATATTACGGATTCTGGAATTCAAAATCGATTCCCCGCAAGTTATTTTAAGAAAACAATCTCGAAAGAGTTAAAAACCAAATTATAAATTCCGTTCCCGGAAGATGAGATGAATAAATTGAAATAAAAGTTTTTTGTTTCTCCGATTCGCTTTCGTAACTTTCTGGCAGAGTGCTATGGCCTTAATCTGAATTGTTGGGCGTGCCCGAATAGTTTTACGAGGAAATCTTTACTGCATCGGCTTAATTCTGCGAACTATGCACCGGGATAAATGAATTTATTACGCGATGCAGATGCTCGTAAACGGGGCTGATGCTAACTGAGCGCGTGTCGGCATAAGTTAGAGAATACATGCATATCAGTCTGCTTTACAGTATGCGAATACAGAATCAAAGTATGAATCATGTTGACGTAGAAAAAACCAACAGTGTGTGTTGCCAGACATCTTCGTTCACAATGGGACTCATAAGGCGGTTGAGAGTCACAAAGTGCAATGGAAAGGGGATATGCGCAGAAGAACAATATTGATATATTTCACAGGATTGCACGATTGAAGTGAATTGGGCAGGCCTTGTAGCTCCAAAAACGGCTGGCCGTGGGCCCAGCAAAGTCCTGGAATGGCGACTATGTATAGGAAGCCGAAGCGTGGGACAGCTTCCAATTGCTACGAGTCGCTTTGTGAAAAATTCTAAAATTTCCGGAAGTATTGTATTTTTTTTTGGAAACTCGGGCATCCGTACCTGGTATAATCCGCTCTAGATGTTCCAGTGCTGTGCCGTTGTTTTTATCGCGATAATTGATAACGCACTCATCACTGTCGTGCAAATTTTGATGTCTGTTACGGACACAAGCCGAAAACTGTTAGTTTGTAAGCGAAATTTGATGTATATAACGTTAATTTATTTAATTTATTTAGTGCGCATAAAAGACGCTATAAGTCGAGTTATTATGTACATAATGTATATAAAAGTCCATAAAAGAGACATATATATGTAACTGGTCTAATCCCGAACCGATCCCGATCCGAAAATCACGATTCGATAGCAATGAATATTACATAAGATATTCACGTGGTGCCGAACCACGTGGCAATGTTATGATAATATCACATCACCTGCTATCGCTTACACAATAGTGTCAGGCGATAGCTACGGAAAATCCCATCAGGAATCCGTTTTTATAATGTTTCTAAAGTAATTAGGTCAGCCGCAATTCACGTTAACGTAAAATTAACGTGAATTATGAACCGTCCAATTAGAGCCCATTTTCAGTACGAAATCGTATCGGAATTTCGTTTTAACAATTCGAATTAACTTTATTATGACCTAATCACTTGGAATACACTTGTAGATGCATCTGGACTCATTGTACTTACCTTTTATAGCCTTCCGCGACTTGCTAGCACACCGTAAATTTAACTTCATCGATCGATCCGACTTAATAATTAATGAACCGTAACTCTTATCTTATAAAACGTAAGGCTATTTAATGCGATGCAATGAAAGCTACAGAATGAGACATCTCACGTAGAAATCGAACCGTAAACGTAAATACGATCCTTCCCGAACCGCCCATCCCGTAGACCAGAAAAGCCGTTAGGGCTGAAAAATGGGAAAATGAACGTCCAATCACGTAGCTAGTTCACTTTCTCATACAACGACTCTTAAAAAAGAACGCACTTGACGAAAGGGGCGTGCCGACCGTAGAATGTACGGTTCGACGCCGCCTATTGGCCTGCGAGCCAGTATTGCGCTCACAGATCCTGAGTCTTATTAGATTGTAAGAAAAAGCACATAAGAAATTATTGTTATCGATTGTTTACCATACTGCCGAAGAAAATTAAAGAACCAACAAGTCAACTAGTGTCTTTATATCTCGAATTCGAACCTGCATCGAACCTGCATCGACCTGCTGCCGTAACCAAGTTTGTCCGAGGTCCCATTCGTTTGGTTGATCTCCAAACTTCGGTCTACGTGCCCTACGTGATATCTACGTGACATTCACGTCGTGCAGCTACGCATCGGATCCGGAGCCGCAGAACCGAACCGCACTACGAGCCAACGAACGTACGGCATTGCTACGTGTGACGTAGCAATCTACGTGGTATCTACGTGCCGCGTCTGAACCGCCGTGCCTACGACTGGGTTAGCCACGGCGACCGAACTGGAACCACGAATTCCGAGAACCGAAATACAGTCCACTGTGCTCACTCGTGAGCTACCGAAGAGGCAGTGTTGAGCGATCACCCTCAACATTTTGGTCATTCGAGCGCCGGATAACTGAACCACAGAACCGGACCATTGGCCATCGAGAACCGGATTGGAAGAACCGCCGAACCAACCGACAACGATGGTCTATACGAGACGCCAGGCATCACGAGACGGCCGAGCCCCCAGCGAACCGAACCGAGGGGAATCCACGTCTGCGGAGATGCACGAAGCGCGTCGACGACGGTCGGACACCAGGGAGCCATAACATGCCGCCCTGGACGAACCGAGCCGCAGATCGAACCCGGAATCGCCGCCCACGGACACAACCCAATGGCAGCAGAAGCTGGACGAGCACCTGCGTCGAGCCAGTCTACGGGAGCAACGCGACGACCCCGCAGCCGGCTTTTCGACGCCGACGACTCACCTGCCGGCGCACCCCGCACTACGAGCGCCCGCCTACGACCGCGACCGCAAGGGCCCCGAGGCTCTCGCGCTGTCCGCGCACCGCGCGTCGCAAGCGCCCCTCGCCGCGCATGCGCAGATCAAATCATCCGCGGCCCGCGCGCCTGCGACTCACACCGCGACCCGCACCGCCGATCGTTCCCGAGAACGAGCCGAACGCGAACGTGCTTTCGACCAAGTACGCTTCGACATCGGCAACACCCGCGCGCCTACGGTCACGTCCGCCACGAGCAGCACCACCGAGGCCCGCAGGAAGCAAGCCGAACTCGCCGCAGCCGAACGCATCGCAGAGCTGCGCCGCCAACAACTCCGCGTCGAAGAGGACCTCGTGAAGAAGCGACTCGAGACCGAGCTGCAACAGATCGAGGCAGAGGGGTCCCAGGCTGGCGGCTCACAGGCAGGTCGACTGACGCCGACCGACCAAGAAGCCACGCAGCGTATCGATGCGTGGTTTCAACGAACCGAGGTGAGTGACGGAGCAAACATCGTGCCTGCTAAACCGACGCCGATGAGGCAGCGCACGGTCACGCCTGAACGAGGCGAACTCTTACGTCCGAGCCGAAGCCGAACCGCGAGCCGCAACGAAGACATCGACCGACTCGCCGATCGCATCGAGAGTATAACTCGTCCACCACCGAAAAATTAATAGTAATAATACCTACCTACCTATTTAATACCTAATTGTAGTTGCCTCTGTGAGTGAATTCAACGGCAGTTAAACCTTAGTATGGTTTTGCTCGTTGCATAATTGTTAAATGTATTGTTTTTGTTCTGTATGATAAAAAAAAAAAAAAAAAAAAAAAGGTATACGAACTCCCGATCTATACCGGACTGCCGAACGAGTGGTTGACGTTCTACCACTCGTACACCGAGAGCACGCAGCGGTATAAGTTCTCGAATTTCGAGAACATGGCTCGACTCCGCGCGGCGCTGAAAGGTGAGGCGCGAGAATGCGTCCAACACATGCTGGCGTCGGGATCGAGTCCGGACTTAATCGTCCGAATATTAAAAAAGAATTTCGGTAGGACCGACATTCTCGTCGACAGGGCGCTGGAGGACCTGAAACGACTGCCCGCCCTAGGACCGAGCGCGACTGACCTCAACACTTTCTCCATAAAAGTTATGAACGTCGTCGCGACGCTCATGGACTTAGACAAGTCACACTACGCAGGTAACCCACTACTGATCCGAGAGATTACCGACCGCCTGAGCCCGCACCTGAGATCGAGATGGTGCACACACGCACGTGAACACATGCGAACAGGTGAGTGCGAGATCGTAATGTTAGCGGAATTCCTACTCGATGAATCCGACGCCGAATTACAATTCTCGCACGCACGAGCCCCAGCGTCGCGACGCCCAGCCGCTACGAACGTGAATCACCAGCCGCTGCCGTCCCGACGCCCGAACCCCGTGAACAGCGGAGCCGCGATACGAAGCCCCGCAACCGTAAGAGCCCAGACATACGCCACGGAACGAGTGGACGCCTGTCTGTGTTGCGGCAACACACACCGAACCACGGACTGCCGCAAATTATTAGGTATGACGATAGGAGCGAGATGGGAGTGGGCTCGAGACGCACGCATCTGCTACACTCGTCTCGATAAAAGACACCGCCGCGAGAACTGCACGGCGAAAGGTTGCGGCGTGCCCAACTGCCCACACTCGCACCACAAACTGCTACACGATTTGACGCCGCCCACGAGTAGGGCGCCGCCCAACGTAGCACCCGACGTATCACTCGACCGCCCAGCCCGCCCGACGCGTAGCACAGCGCAGGCGGCGCCCGGCCCCGCGCGTAGAGACAAGACGCCCGTGCAGAACGAGCACGCGCATACTACGGCGGAGCTAACCGCCAACACTGTAGACGCTAACACAAAGGTAATGCTGAAGATAATGCCTATCGTTGTAAGCAGACCGAACGGAAGTATCGAAACATTCTGCATGATTGATGAGGGGAGCACGATATCTCTCATCGATCAGGGACTGGCGGATCAACTAGGAGCAACGGGACCCGAAAAGCCTCTCGTCATACAAGGCGTAGGCTCGATATGCCTAACGCAACCGAGTCAACGCGTAGAGGTAAGCGTCCGGGCTACGAGCGGAGGCCCGTCACACTCGCTTACGCTGCGCACTGTACCGCAACTTGGACTACGTGAGCAGTACATGCCGCGTAGGGCGGTACTCAACTTCGAACACTTAGCCGACTTGAACGAAGCCTGCTACGAACATGCCGCGCCTAAAATACTATTGGGCGCGGAGGCGCGGACCACTGGCACCTGACGATCCCGCTAGAGACGAGAACGGGAAGGCAGTGCGACCCAGTGGCTATCCGTTCGAAAATCGGATGGACAATTTACGGTATGGCCCCACGCTACTTACGAAACCAGAGCGATCGAGAGGTGGTCATGCACGCTTTCTCGGACGAAGACCGAGAAATAAACACGGCGTTGAAAAGGTACTTTGACGTCGAAGCGCTAGGCGTGAAATTAATCGACAAAAGGAGCCCGCAGGATCAACGCGCTATCGACATATTTAACGCGACAGTTAAACGCATCGACGGCCCGCGCTACGAGGTTGGACAACTGTGGCGCGACGACGAACCCTGCTTGCCGCCCAGTTATACTATGGCGTATAACAGGTTGCGCAGCATCGAACGACGCCTGGATAGAGATCCGACATTTGCAGCGGAGTACACCGCGCAAATAGATAACTTGCTGACCAAGGAATACGCCGTGCGACACATAGGCGATTACGACGGTCATAAAACCTGGTTTTTGCCGCATTTTGCTGTACGCAACGTAAACAAGGGCAACAAAATCAGGTTGGTATTCGATTCCAGGGCGACCTCGCAGAACGTCAGTCTGAACGACAAGCTGCTAGAGGGCCCGGATTTACTGCAGTCACTCCCGGGTATCCTGTGTAGATTCCGCGAAGGTGAGTTTGCAGTTAGCGCCGACATACAGGAGATGTTTCTGCGGATCCAGATGAGACCCGACGATCAAATGGCGCAGCTATTCCTGTGGAGGGGAATGAACCGGGAGCGACCGCCGCAAGTATATCGTATGAAATCAATGATATTCGGGAATACATCTTCTCCATACTTAGCACATAGCGTGCGAAACAGGAACGCCCAGGACAACGCCGAGCTGTATCCGGACGCCGTTTACGATATTCAGACGAATCATTATATGGATGATTTCTTGGCGGGATACGAGACGGAGCAGCAGGCGATCGACGCCGCTAGGCAAGTAGCAGCCTCACACGCTATGGGAGGTTTCGTCCTGCGAAGCTGGGCCTCGAATTCGATGAGGTTGATGGAGCAGATCCCGCCCGAGCAACGAGCCGCCGACGATCTCACAAGCTTAGGCAACAAAGAGCCAAAGGTATTGGGATTGTATTGGAACGCTCGGACCGACGAGTTGAGCTTCAATACATCGCTGATTCGCGTGCCGCCCGAGGTACGAGAGCTACAACGAGGCCCCACGAAGCGCGAAGCCCTCAGCGCTTTGATGAGCCTGTTCGACCCGCTTGGGTACTTAGCGCAGTACACCGTGACGGGAAAGGTCCTGCTACAGAACGTGTGGGCCCTGAGAACGAGCTGGGACTCGCCGCTGCCAGGCGAGTTAAACAACGCTTTCGTTACGTGGTTGGAGCATATCAAACACGTAGCCGAGCTGCGGTTACCGCGACGCTGTATCCAGCTAGGTACAGGCGTGCGGCATCAACTGCACGTGTTTGTGGACGCGTCAGAGCAAGCGTTCGCCGCCACCGCGTACTGGAGGACGGAAGGGGAGACGGGCGAAAACGAGCCGCGAGTACACTTAGCCGCAGCGAAATCTAAGGTAACTCCCGTTCGTCGCTTGTCCATACCGCGAGCCGAACTTCAAGCCGCTTTAATAGGAGCCCGATTAGCGCAGACATTGCAGAACGAGCATCGCGTGAAACCCGTGCAGATCGTCTACTGGACCGACAGCCGAACCGTACTGCACTGGGTACGCGAGAACGCGCGCCGATACAGCGCGTTTGTGAGCCACCGCTTAGGCGAGATAGCGGAGCTCACCGAACCCGAACAATGGCGCTGGGTCCCGACAAAATTGAACCCGGCCGACGACGGTACTCGACCGGACCCCTATCGCGTGGTAAGGAGCACCGATAGATGGTACGTGGGTCCTGATTTCCTGCGACAACCCGAACCCGAATGGCCGCAAGAAACTCGAGCACCGCAAGCAGAGCCGCCTATCGAGATAACCGAGCAGGTATCGACAGAACGGTGTTACGTGACGAATCACGTAGATCCGCCGCTGCCGAAAATCGAGCGTTTCAGCAACTACGATCGCTTGATCGGCGCGACGGCCCGAGCACTCCTTTTCATAGAGCGACTGAAAAGAAAAACACAGGTACCGTTAGAAACACGTCACTATCTTATAGCTGAAAACCTGTGGATGCAGTGGGCCCAGCGGCGTGATTTTCCCGAGGAACTCCGAGCTCTCTCACGGGGGGAGGCCATTGCCCGTAGCAGCCGGCTGTACAAGCTAGACCCGCAGCTGCAAGACGACGGCCTCATACACATGCGCGGGCGTATCGACGCCGCGCCCAAGGCTACAAACAAGCAACCCGTCATATTGGACGGGCGAAACCCGTTTACGAAACCTTTTATTTTGCGCGCTCATAAGCGAGCGCATCATTGTTCTAACGAAACAGTTGTGAATGATTTAAGGCAGCAACTGTGGATCCTGCACCTGCGACCAACCGTTCGCAGTGTGGCCCGAGCGTGCATGCATTGCGTGCTCCGCCGCACGCGCCCACGCGTGCCGCCCTTGGGCGATCTGCCCTCTGATCGCCTGCAGCCGCACGCACGGCCCTTCACTTACTGTGCGGTGGACCTGTTCGGCCCGCTCACAGTCACTGTGGGCCGCCGGCACGAGAAGCGCTGGGTAGCGCTATACACGTGCCTCACAACCCGAGCTGTACACATGGAGCTCGTGTACTCCCTGTCTACGAGCAGCGCCGTCATGTCGCTACGCCGCCTTGCCGCCCGCAGAGGATGGCCCGTCGTTATGTGGAGTGATAACGGCACGAACCTGAGGGGCGCGGATGCTGAGCTACGCGCCGCCTACCACGACTGGATACCGGCGCTACAAGAACACGGCGTGCAACACCGAATGAGTTAGCGTTTCATCGCACCCGGCGCACCGAACATGGGCGGCGCCTGGGAGCGCCTCATACGAAGCGTCAAGACTGCACTCGCCGCTACACTAAACACACGAAGCCCGAAGGAAGAGATCCTGATTACACTTCTAGCCGAAGTTGAATATTCGGTCAACTCACGTCCCCTAACACACGTGAGCGTTGATCCGAACGAGAGCGAAGCGATAACGCCCAATCACTTCTTATTGGGCGGCCCGGCGGGGGTCCCACTAACCGGCCCCTGCGACGAGGCAGATCGCAAATCCTGGAAGACAAGTCAAGCTCTCGCCGACCACTGGTGGAGCCGATGGATCCGGGAATACCTGCCGACCTTAGCCCCACGACAATCCTCAATGTCACGGGAGCCTAGGGTCGCCGTAGGCGACTACGTGCTCATCACGGACAACAGCGCGCCCCGCAACGTGTGGCCGCGCGGCATCGTGGAGGCGACCTACCCCGGCCCTGACGGCGCAGTACGGAACGCGGACGTCAGGACAAGAGGAGGAGTCTTCAGGCGAGCTACGAGCCGGCTTGTGGTCCTGCCCATCACCGAGGGATCGACTTCGCGATCGGGGGGAGAATTGTTACGGACACAAGCCGAAAACTGTTAGTTTGTAAGCGAAATTTGATGTATATAACGTTAATTTATTTAATTTATTTAGTGCGCATAAAAGACGCTATAAGTCTAGTTATTACGTACATAATGTATATAAAAGTCCATAAAAGAGACATATATATGTAACTGGTCTAATCCCGAACCGATCCCGATCCGAAAATCACGATTCGATAGCAATGAATATTACATAAGATATTCACGTGGTGCCGAACCACGTGGCAATGTTATGATAATATCACATCACCTGCTATCGCTTACACAATAGTGTCAGGCGATAGCTACGGAAAATCCCATCAGGAATCCGTTTTTATAATGTTTCTAAAGTAATTAGGTCAGCCGCAATTCACGTTAACGTAAAATTAACGTGAATTATGAACCGTCCAATTAGAGCCCATTTTCAGTACGAAATCGTATCGGAATTTCGTTTTAACAATTCGAATTAACTTTATTATGACCTAATCACTTGGAATACACTTGTAGATGCATCTGGACTCATTGTACTTACCTTTTATAGCCTTCCGCGACTTGCTAGCACACCGTAAATTTAACTTCATCGATCGATCCGACTTAATAATTAATGAACCGTAACTCTTATCTTAAAAAACGTAAGGCTATTTAATGCGATGCAATGAAAGCTACAGAATGAGACATCTCACGTAGAAATCGAACCGTAAACGTAAATACGATCCTTCCCGAACCGCCCATCCCGTAGACCAGAAAAGCAGTTAGGGCTGTAAAATGGGAAAATGAACGTCCAATCACGTAGCTAGTTCACTTTCTCATACAACGACTCTTAAAAAAGAACGCACTTGACGAAAGGAGCGTGCCGGCCGTAGAATGTACGGTTCGACGCCGCCTATTGGCCTGCGAGCCAGTATTGCGCTCACAGATCCTGAGTCTTATTAGATTGTAAGAAAAAAGCACATAAGAAATTATTGTTATCGATTGTTTACCATACTGCCGAAGAAAATTAAAGAACCAACAAGTCAACTAGTGTCTTTATATCTCGAATTCGAACCTGCATCGAACCTGCATCGACCTGCTGCCGTAACCAAGTTTGTCCGAGGTCCCATTCGTTTGGTTGATCTCCAAACTTCGGTCTACGTGCCCTACGTGATATCTACGTGACATTCACGTCGTGCAGCTACGCATCGGATCCGGAGCCGCAGAACCGAACCGCACTACGAGCCAACGAACGTACGGCATTGCTACGTGTGACGTAGCAATCTACGTGGTATCTACGTGCCGCGTCTGAACCGCCGTGCCTACGACTGGGTTAGCCACGGCGACCGAACTGGAACCACGAATTACGAGAACCGAAATACAGTCCACTGTGCTCACTCGTGAGCTACCGAAGAGGCAGTGTTGAGCGATCACCCTCAACAATGTCAGTAATGTCTAACATCATAATTGTCGCTAGTCTTAAGCTTTTTCTAACGTGAAACCCTCAGTTTTCACGTCCTGAATAATAACAATTTCCTCAATTTAAACGATAATTATAATGTGCGATATACCCCGCGACTGACGGTACCAATATTCTTTTAAAATTTAATTGCTTTTAAAAGCATTAATATCCCGCTTCCCGTCCCAAGCTGCCCACGAGTCTATAGAAGAGCAACATTGAAAGTGAATTAATCGGGATGATCGCAGAAGCATCACAAATTGCATCCCGCCTCGGAAATGGCTTTCTGACATGCATTTTGGAACAGCGTGACGAGCTATTTCGGACAAACGATGATTAGCTATTTCGTGGCATCACTAGGAAAATTCACCTTGATATGGTTTGGTTTACAAAATGTTTTAGTACAAGTCATGTTTCAAAAAAAGGAGGAGGTTCTATGTTTCGTTGTATGTATTTTTTTAAGAGGTTGCTGTGTGTTTTTTGTCAATGGTTAATTATAAGTATTATAACACATTAATATTATTTTTTAATTATTTTATTAGTCCACGTTTTAACTGAGAGGAATGTAAAGCGTTCTTAGGAAGTTTTTAGAGAGCATGTTATATAGATATAGCCTGGTACGTATTTCTCTAAAGTACAGAAGGAATTGATATTCTTAGTAAAATGTTCGGTACGCTCAAATAACTATTTCATAAAACTAACTAGACCAATAATAATAATAATGACGTAGAAAAAACTTACAAGCCAACTTTTTCTACTAATTATTGGCGGAGTGTAATCTAGGTTAGTTACATATGACGACGTAGAAGTGCAACAACATTGAAGGAATTAACAAAATTTTGTGAACTTTTTTGGTTTTACTTGTGTCCGATCTACCGCTAAACACTAATAACCATACCTATTTTAAAGTAATTTATTATTCACATTGAACTTTAAAGAGGGCTGTAACTAATAATCTTGTTAAAACTTTCGTGAGACATATTTTAATTATTGTATTTACACTCACGTAAAACTGTCAGGAACGGCCCTGCATGTTTCGAACTCGTATAGAGCTCTTCATCGGGGACTGCTACCAGTACACCGGCGCGACAACAGGCTGGCTTATGGCTGTAACTGTTAAAAATAAAGTTAGTTCTTTGTTAACTGCTAAACGGTAACGACTTTTTACAAAACGGTATATTTGGTGTTTAGCGGTTAGGGAGAACAAGGCTTTTGTTTTCTTTCAGTGGTCACAAAACCAAAGTACTATAACAAAATAACTGATTAATATTTATCTAACGACCACGTTCCTGCACAATTTTTTAAACGTTTTAATCAAAATACCAAAGACAGCGAAACTACTCCCACCTACTTATTCCTTATCTTCAGCACCTCACACTGGCTTCAACGGTTCCTCCCAAAAAAGCCATACTAATGCGATGGAAGTCTTTGTTTAACATATTCATCGTGCCCGGGCGTCGCCTGATGTGGCGGACTGCCAGGGACGCTTATCTGACCTGCCAGTGTGTTTTAAGCGTGTTAAGTCACATACCTAATTAGGAGCATTATCTAGATGTACTGTAAAGAGCAAATATAACATAAATTAAAATTAAAATACGCCGACACAAGTAGCTGGTCATCATGAGATGCCATTCTATTTCATATAGAAAATGTTACTAAAAATTAACAAATAATACACAATTTGGAATTCTTCGCTTCAACATGGTCTTAGATTTTGACACTTTTTCCAATTAAAGCTGAATATCTTGGAAGCTACTGGTCATATTTCCACCAAACATAGCTAAGAACCATCTACACGCAGAAGTCAAATTGTTCTATCCGTTTGGGAGCTATGATACCACAGACAGACACAGATACACAAATACACAGATACTCATGTACAATAAACTAATTGTCACTTGTTTCTTTTGAAGCTGAATATCTTGGAAACTGCTGGTCCTATTTCAACCAAACATAGCTGAGAACCATCTCATGTACCTACGTTTTTTTAGTAACGCCATTTAAGGGTGAAGCCAGACGAGCGTAATTTGAGTCGCGTAATTTCGGTCGCGCCATACATCGTGTCACGTGATCACGTCACACTAAGTATGGCGCGACCGAAATTACGCTGGTCTGGCTTCACCCTAAAGTCTAACCTTTCACTACATTACACCGAAGGTTTAATCTATTAAACCATGTACGTACCTACATGTAGTTTCTACTATTCCGGTACCAGCACGAGTTTATCTTTGTATTGTATTAACGTGACCATTGTGTGCCACAGCATTGACTTTATCGAATGGCCGTATCTCAGTAGTGCTAGCGCACAGATGACAGATATCCAGCATTGTCCAGGATTACCCGCTAACATCTGCCCCACTTCCCAGGAACTACAACTTGAATATTCATAAATTCGCACGATTTCTCAAAGTCGAGTATATCTTTCCACGCGTTAAGAATTTAAAAATAACGTTGAGTTTATTGATTCTGTGCTATTATTATTTAGAGAGTGGGGGTAGCCAATTTATTATCCCCTTTGGCGAACGATACGGTACATTGCTTTGGGAAGTCATATACCGTATACCGTGTCTTGGCAAGGGCTGTACACGTGTATCTATAGACGTGTGGATCGAGGATGTATGCTGGGGTGTATAAGACCTGAATATTTCATGTCCCGCCTTGAGACGTCGATACAATATGCGCAACGAATGATACGTTATCGGGTATGGAACGGTACGGACACAGACTCGGAAAACATATGTTATTTTATACAAATCATGTCGGGGATCGCTTGAATGCTTATTGTCTCTTTGATATTGGCATTTTAAAATGATATCTGTAGTGTGCGCTTGGGTTCGAAGTGTATTAGGATTGAATTTTCAATATGTCGCACCTTTAGAATTATAATGACCTAATTCAAAATCGTCGATATTTATAATTGAAAATGGAAGTGAGGAATTTATATTAATATTAATGGAATTTAGAATTAAAGAGACCCAATTCTAAAACTCCAAGATTTTGAATTAGGTCACTATAATTCTAAAGGTGCGTTGTATTGTTTTTAGGGTTCCGTACCCAAAGGGTAAAAACGGGACCCTATTACTGAGACTTCGGTGTACGTCCGTCCGTCTGTCACCAGACTGTATCTCAAGAACGGTGATAGCTAGACAGAAATTTTCACAGATGATGTATTTCTATTGCCGCTATAACAACAAATACTAAAAATAAAATAAAATAAATATTTAAATAAATATTTAACAACAAACTTGTTATAGATTATGGTACGGAACCCTTCATGCGCGAGTCGGACTCGCACTTGCCCAATTTTTTATTTATATGAAAACACGTTCAGCGCTCAGCGTTGGACAGCGTCTCATAAAGAAGCTCTGCATAATATGAAGGCGCTAAAAAATAACCCATACCTAATATTAACCGGCATCTGTATAAAAAAGAGGTTCACTTTTCGTCGGAAACTTTGGTTTAGAATGACAATTGTCAATTATCCCCTAAGTAAAAACTTACTTTTAATGTATTATGATTTGGTTTTACTGCAATATCTACGAAAATTTATAAATTTGGCGAATTCATCCGACCAACACAGCTTAATGCGGGACACTAACCGCTCTACGGATTGAACTGAATCGATAATCGCAATTAATAACATTTCCGTTACTTAACAGTGATTGATCCTATTACCATTCATTCCGTTTAAACTTTCCGCCCCCCGTATTTCGACATAATTCACCACATTATGGACAACGGTAATGCACAGGTGAATAATGACTTACTTTCCGAACATCACAACTTACTTACTCATAACCAAAACCACCATAGAATATGCAAGTTAAAGTTCACTTTTCGAAACCGTAAAAGAGATATGAGGTTTAAAAAGCAAGCGTAGATACTGCAGCCGCAAAACTAAAATCGAAACTATCGTCCGTCTTAATTCGTCCCAACTAGCGTAGCACTAGAGTGAGTGAGAGAGCAGATAGGAACCAGGTTACGCTAATGTTAGTTTGGCATGTCGTTAATCATTGATACAGTGCGTGTTTTGCAATTTGTCGACATCAGAGGTTCTGATTTATAGCTGCATTATTGTTGACTATTAATTTTGCCGTCCCGAGAGCCGGTGCAGCTATCCGGTCAAGTTAGAAACGAGTACAAATTGTCTCGTTCACAAAGTTTTGGTTTAAACGTGTAGTTATTCACATGGAAAGTTTGTCATTACCTCGAAAATTCTGACGTAAATGGGTTTCACAAGTGCTTCACTTTCGTAGGCACATTTTTGTGCAGATTCTTCTAGTATATCGAGCTATTTTGGTAAGGAGTCCGGACTTTCAAGAATAGATTGAAACCGCAATAATATCTACAGCCATTTTGACAAAATTGTCTTCAAGAAACCGGAATAAGCGCTCGAATAATGACCGCAATACTCGTACGTGTAGTTTGTTTTTTTTTTCTGTGAAGTACTACGTCGCGTATGTTTTATAAATGAATAGTCTCTTTGAGCGTGAAACAGAGAATATATCAGCCGGTTTATCGGCAACCGAAAGAGAAAACCTTGTGGTATTTTATTCTGCGATTACACGGCTTGAACAACTCTTAATGTTTAATAATAAGTCACATGCTAATTAGGACGTAATCAAGTTTACACTCCGCCAGTGATTAGTGGAAAAAGTTGGTTGTGAAGTTTGTCGCGGCTCTTGAGGCGATGCAAGCGGGCGTGTATGCCTAAACTTGCTGGAATTAAGATTTATACTAATGTTTGTTTTGAAATACGAAGCGACTCTTGTGGTTTTTCTGTATAGCGTAGGTTTACTTCAGTTTTTTAAATACTGCTTACCTTTATTACGCGGTACGCGCTGCAAACAGCTTTTAAAACCTGCCAAGTCCAAAACCTTGGTGTTTGCTCTGCCTTCCGCATCTGTTTGGGTAAATCGACGCGCGTTCGTTGCATACGAGTCGTCCGGTCGCGTCTTCACGTCCTATGATTAGTTGCGTCGCATTTTACTCAAATAACCAATAAAATACAATCCCCAAACTAATACTAAAAACTGAAGATTTGTGTTCTGGTCTTACATGCGTCAGTTGTGGTATTGCCACGCTGTACGACGTGTTTAACCAATAAAGTCCAGTTCTCAAACGGCATACAGTTTTTGGGACCTGCATTGAATCAATAAAATAGTGGAATAGTTTATAGTTTAGAGGCTCCCAGTCCCAGCCCTGACTTACTCCTAAATCCGTCCGATAACAGTCTGAAACATCTATACTATTATAAAATTGTAGATTTGTAATGATAAAACTTAAGTTTTCTATGGAGACGGGTCATGATTGCAGGAAAAATCTTAATAGCGCAATGCAGGATCGTCTTTGATCACCATCTCTTGGTCATAATTTCTTTGTCCTCGCATCACGCCGAAACGGCTGGTAATTTTTTTTGGCAGGGCAATTTGTTTGGAAGGCTCAAATAATTGATATACACGATATAAAGAAGGTTAGGTACTTTTTACTTTAGTAAAGAATAATAAATACCTTTTTATACACGACATATGGCTTTTGGATCTCCGCAAAGAGTTTTAGACGATGTGCTACCTGTGTAGGTAGTTAATTTAGTACGGGGTGATACGCAGATATTTTCTACAATAAGGACAATTTTTCTTCCCTATCAATTTATTCCTCATTCAAATAAAAAATAAATGTTTCATTATATAAAGACGTAAAAGAAAAAGCGGAATGTAGAATAAGCTGGAAATTACTCCACCGGCAAGAGCCTAGCTCTTTAATATATGATGATGATGATCAATTTATTTAACTGAATGTAGGCTCATAATTCACATCGATTAATGGCCGAATGTAGGTCGTATATAGCTATTGGATCGTGGATATATCGTTCCTTAGCCGCCGAAAACGGAAATTGCACCACTTATCTAACTAGGCAGTAATATGCAATCGTTTGACCCTGATTGCAGGCTCACTTTGGCTGATAATGTGCTTGAGGCTCACGGCAATCATATCGGTTCGAGCTAAACAGTGTACAGTGAGTTGACTTAATGTATCTCTCTTTGGTCGTTACTTCTCATCATCATCATCATATCAACCGATAGACGTCCACTGCTGGACAAAGGCCTCACCCAAAGTTCACCACAACGATCGGTCCCCACAGCGCCGCCCTCATCCGAATTTGCCCGCGATCCTAACAAGTTCGTCGGTCTACCTAGTTGGGTGCCTGTCCACGCTGCGTCTTCCGGTCCGTGGTCGCCACTCAAGAACCTTTCTGCCCCAACGGCCATCGTTTCTACGAGCAATGTCCCGTCCACTGCCACTTAAGTTTGACGGCTGTCTGAGCTGTATCTACAACCTTGGTATCGGTAAGCTCAGTACGCAGTTCCACCACTACTGCGCCAACCGTGTCAACCCAACATGGAATATCAATCAAAGTATTGATCAAGTTGTGTTCAATGTAAGTAAAATGACATAGACATACATTAGTAAAGGCCCCAAGCTTTGCATTGCTATACTTGAACATGAAAATAGTTCTATACAAACAATACGATCACGAATCTCCCCTTCAATAGCATACAAATTATTCATCAACCAAATAGTATAGCGGCAAAAACTCCGTAGACAGAGTGTCTTCCGACCAGACGTCGTGGGTCCTTCATTAGGGGCTCGTAGGAGCAAACAGGGCCAAGAAGGGCCTCGGGAGTAGGGTTGCCAACCTTTGCGGGTTTGCGGGATATTTCTTTTTATGTTAGATAGGTAAGTATTTGGCTTCCATCTCACCTAACCTCACCTAAGATAATGCTTATTCACTCTCACCTTAACGAGAGTAAAGTTATATTTGAGGAGTCTTTTCAAAACGGCCTATTTTCGTGTGAGTTTCATAGAGAAATAAGCCCTTTTGTAAAGACACTTCTCATACTAGAGAAATAAGCTCTTTTGTAAAGACACTCCTCTTACTTATGTTCGTTGAAAAGGTATGCTGGAAGAGTGGTGCGATTCTCTATAGCCATCCTGCTAAGGAATGTAGCGGCAAATTGCTTTGTGAAATCGGCGGTATATCAACAACATAAGGGTGGAACTCAAATCTACGCCTAGTGGTAGTAGTGACGAAATGGACTTCTCTAACCAGTTCATGTAATTCCGCCGCACACTGTAAAATATGACATCTTGCAATAAAAAATTATTCACTAAAGTAGCCGGCCAAGCCCGCCTTAACTTGACATTGTTTGCTAAAAGGTTGCCCGCTGCTTTAAACTCCTAGAATTACTGTCATCCTCTTCTCGTTATTTTTATTAATAACCGTACAAATATCTTGTGCCGTTGTCTGTGCTATCCTCAACATAAATGTTATTTGTTTTAGGTCTCCTACATGACATTAGTCCATCACAAAAATCTAAATTTTCTACCGTTCATTCTCCTCGTGTGATATGTCTAAACGTCATTGGCGCAATACCTCTTGCAAAGATCAGCAAGAATTGAAAAAAAAATCCTAGAAGCAGGACGTTCATCTATTCGCGGAACGGTTGGCAACCCTATTCGGGAGGGCCTCAGGACGCAGTAACTCACGGAGGAGTGCCGCTGACACGCCCTCGCTCGTCGTAGGGAAAGTCAAATGTTGGATAGTGGCAGTGTGATGTTCATTTCTATGTTTCTGTTGCAAGCATCCTTAATGTATGTATGTATCATTATTTGATTCTGCCTCCAACTGAGTGACCTTTGTTACTTCAATCGTTTGTGACACATATGTATTGAAACAGTATTTTAATTTCATACAACGTTGTCTCTGTTGGCATTATGGTTCATTGGTAAGAGAATGTCTCATGCAGTTAAGACCGCCATTTGTACTTTGTTGTAATGTGTTATATAGTTTAAATGCATAAATAATAAAAATACTGCAATTTAAACTTTCACAAACTTCAAAACATGTGTACGAAGATCGAATATCACTATGTTTTTGAAATATAACGATTTTCCTGGCGTTAATCAATGAGAATGTTCCATTAAGACGCAAAGAGTGATAAACTAAATGAACATTTGCGTGCTTTAATTCAACGATATTTAAAGGGCTAATTACACCACACGTCATTAAAGGGTCGTTGCCCAATTTTTCGACTCTTTAATTCTTTCTGAAACCCTCTTTTGATTAATGTCTGTATGACGTCGGTCGAAAAACGATCGTCAGCAAAAACAAGAGGCCACTCAAACGCTGTTATGCGCAGCTTGATCAGATCATTTACAGGCATCGCTCTATAAGCCGGCCGCTTGCGGACCGTTGCTGGCCGTACCGTGTTGACCTATTTTGTGTGCCTAGGTATCACATTTGTTCCGGTAAAATCTTCAAATAATGGAACCAATACCCAACTAGATAATAAGCGTCCGTACGTAATGTAACGTATAACTCTATGTATATGTACATTTGGTAGTGGTTTTTGATTCCGACGAGTAATCATCGAAGGAAACGTAAATTAACATGTGATATGCACTAATAGAAATTCGTCAATGAACTTTGATTGAACTATAATTATGTATTTTTTATTACAGAGGATAAACAGTTAAAAATAGCTTTACTTCTTAAAATTTAAATTTTCATGTTATTTTCATGTCATGATTGATACTATGTGTTCCATATACTCTAATAGTTTACGATATGTTAAATTTCTATACGTTTACAATTAAGAGGTATGCTAAAAGATAACAAGCGATATAAGCAATCGTTATAAATAAGACTATGACGATAACTTAATCCCCTCTTGATTTAAGATTTATGTTTTATGACTGCTCTCAATATGAGAGTAAAACTAGTCTGGCTGTCATATTTATATATTTGTAGTAGCCATAAACAAACCCCACATACATATTCCGAGTGTGCCACCAACGATTACCATATCCCTCAAATATATCAAAACGTTCCGAATATTTTATGCTCGTCGGTATCTAACAGGCGTTTTGTGGTAATGTCTTCGTTTGATGTATAGCAGTCAGGAGCACTCGTGGTCTAAATATCTTGCCATTATGGAGACTGTGGCTACATTAAGAAGTAACGTAGCAGAGGGGCTCTTAGCGTTTTTTCGGTCGGTAATCGCGACCGAGATTGCTCGTCGCGAAATGTATTGCCGCATCGAGAAGGGAATTTGTTAAAATTATAGGCAAGCATTTATTTCGCAAGTGGGAATATCAAAGTGGGCGGCGACGGCACTCTTACCGAGCCGACGAATTACAGGGCAAATGGCTCCTCGTTTGTGTCTAATTTGTACATTTGCTTGTGTAATCTTTTTTGGTTGAGATTTCGCCCGAAATTGGCGGCGCTATTTTGTGATGTGGCGAATAAATGGGCGGGTTAATTAACAAATTATAACGTTCCCGAGTTTTCCTCCTAAAAATACCCTTTTCATAGATGCTTATGTCATTCATCAGCATAAATAAAACCGTATGCTCTCGGAGCACAATTTGAAGATATTGGCGTGAGCAATAAAACGGTAGCAAAAAGGTGAACCCGGCGAAGGTAAGAAGTGCAAAGAAATTCCGTATGAATTACAAATGAATTTTCCCGAGTCTTTCAAAATACTCGGACTGAAAAATCTCGCGGCGGGCAGCTCCTTTAAATAATGTAAGAAAGCGGAGGTGCGCGAATTGCAGGCCCAGGCCGGAACAAAACGCAGAGCCGCTTGAATTTGCAATTTTGAGGTGTTTCGCTCTCACAATTTGCTTACTTATACCGCGTTCCCTGTAATTCGCTCTGCAGTACTAAAGTTAAATAATCGCCGCCGTCGCCTCGCTACAGTCGCGTTACAAGACCTTCTTATTTCCTGGCATCATTTCAAATTAAAAACGATAAGAGTAAGCCTAGGCATCCTCGCAGAACGCTCGCTGGCACGGCCCGCCCGTATATATACTTAACCGACACTTTAATCCTTTGTTTGCGAACTTGTCTCAACTGGTTAAAAATTTTGCTTCAATAAACGAGCTGGAGCCTATAAATTTCGTTTTAAAATTCAATTAACTCCTCAATTATCGTAATTGCTTTCGTTTATTGACGGCCATCGGTATGGGAGTAGAATCTAATTAAACACGAAATAGTATTCCGTGCAATATGTGAACTAAACGGCGAGTCTCCACGCAGCCGGGCGCGCCTGCCTTTCATTTTCTCCTCAATAATGAACGAGTTCGCTGACCTAACTTAGCAGCCTGTACAAAATTTAATTTTAATGCGGGACCGGCCACTATGACGCCGCCTAACAAAACAGAGCCTGCCCGCCGCAGATTAGAACTCGCTTACACAGTGTTTGTTCACGGCACACGTTTTTGATGTTCCGAAGCCATTATACGTATGTTAGGTTAATCGATTGCTAAATATACGTCTATAAATGGCTACTTAATGCGAGCCTCGAATTCGGGACGTCGGAACGCTATTATTAGATTGAAAGAACCGCTAAAAGCATCCGAGAGACGCTATTACTAACAAAAACATAATGGAACATCCAAATTCTTTGGCGTCTACAATTGGGATAAAATTCGCTGCAATTTCAGAAATAGTCGGCAGTTATTATTCGGCGTGTAAGCGGGAATTTGTCTCTCCAGGACATAGTCGGTTTTGTCGGGAGTTTCTCGTAAATTCGCATGGTTCGCTGGCTCCTTTCAAAAGTCGGGATTGGTTTTACGCTTTCGGCGGCATTGTTCGTGGCGTTTTGACTTTGAATTTTAACTGTCCTGCTTCAAAATTTTCGCGGCGATGAATAATGTTTGCATAACGCATTTAGTGCATTTTGATTTGCATAATTACTTTCGTTAACTGCACTTGTTTCGCGGAGTCTGTACACGAGAATAAAAATGAAAGCGTTCAGTCAACATCTCGTTTAGATCACAATCTTGTTACATTGAATTGTGTTGCCTTTATACAGTATAAGCACTCAAACGGAGTATATTCAAATTGGTCGACTATACAGAGTAGGTACAGCGACTGAGATGAATTCGAACACATTCATTTTTTCCACGCCAGACGCCACGTTCTTGAGAGGCGAGTAAGCCGCGTACAGATGCATCTGACGTCTCTAATCTCTCAAATCCGTTTCAAGATGCTCTAGGCCGTTCGTTTGCTCGAAATACAAGAATGCCGGGGGGAATATAACAACCATAAGTGCTATAAGATTAAAAATAGCTTGAAGGGCTTGTATGACTAATGCTTTTATTTTGTGCGTCGTCAATTGGCAGAAATTGGGCTGAATGACCGACGACATAACTAATGGAGTTCAAGCTAAAAATAGCTTTTTGCTACATTGTACTTAACTACGCTATTCGACGAAACCTTGTCGATGTTTTCAATATACCAGCGACAAAAACGGATCAGGTCCTCAATTCGTCGGCATGTTCCTTGTTGTTGATTTGGAAGATTCTTTGTTAGTTTAAAAGGGCATATATTTTAAAGGGGCTTTCTAGTTGGCACCATTGTCACAAAGTTAGGATCTGATGATGGAATCCGGGAGAAATTGAGGTAACTAATCAAAAAGTATTCATTTTCGTAACAATAACTGTTGTTTTCGGAAAACATCTCTTTTTATTAAAACGTGATTATTTATTGATATTCGAGCTACGTTGAGTGTCATTAACAAGTTTATAAAGGAGATATGGTAAAATTTGACTTATTACTAGCTCATGCCATATCTAAATACCTACATATTAACCTAGATAAGACATTCGCAACTCGCTAAAGTTGAAATATACAAGTTATGACTTAAAGTAAATACGCCTAGAACAAGAATCTTTATAGAACTTTGCGAAAGATGAATGTTTTATTATGTACGAGTATGTGTGTCTTTTGCTTGTGACATTTACAGACGGACGAAACTTAGCCCGTGACTAACCAAAATTGACTTCACTTTCAAGTGCTAACTAGGTTTCTAGGCGTATTAATTCAAAGAGTAACGAGATCTTGGATAAATACCAGTGTCAAATGTGCTTTTACTGTTGCTTTGTCGCTTTACACTTTATAATAAATATCAGTGACAAATGTGCGTTTACTGTTGCTTTGACGCCTACCAAAGTTTCTTGACTTCTAAAAGTCATATTCAATAGTTTTCTATTACAAGGTTTAATACCGTATCATTGAGATTCTCCGCGAGTTCGGTTGCAGGCTTCGGAAGCGCGAATTTTCCTCCTACAGTTAAAAAAGTTTGCCAAACGTCGCCCGTGCGCGTGGGCGGAATGCCATAGTCCGACAATACATAAGTTTAGAAAAACAAATATTGGAACAAGTTTGTTACGGAAACAAAGTTAAATATGGAATGTATTTTTGGCGGTTCTTTTGTTTTTATTATTTGTCTACTGAATTTAGGCTGCGTACCTAATATATAGGCAGTCCAATCTCTAAGATCAAATGAAGTCACTTTGGCACAAGTTACAAACAACCGTATATCTACCTACATATAAGTTTAAGGTCATTTTTTACTTGTGCCGGTTTGACATAATTTGATCTTAGAATTCCGAATAGACTATACTCGCTCAATACATTAATAGGTAGGTTCAGGTACTAAACATTGAACCAATATTGATGAAAAAGCATTGTCAAAGTTTAATTCTCGATTAAATGAATAGGGGAGACCGTGGGATTTTGAAATTCGTTCTCGTATCGACATTAGTTAGCGAAGCTAGGACGCACACTGGGGGCCCGCAGGCGGTGGCCGGTGACGTTGTTGTCGGCTCGCTATCGGATTTAGATACAGAGAAATAACGTTGTTCTACTCACCTCTGTTTCAAACCCCCTTTTCCCGTTTCTAACCTAAAAAAACCTATCGTTCAAAAATGCCAGTTCTAGCTAATGAAAAGCATGATATGGCTCAAGATGTAGCTGTATCCAAATATACGGTATATGATACAATATTGAGTTAGGGCTCTAATTTGTAGAAAAGTCACAGCTTTAAAAAGCCAACCTCAACAAAAAATATTATTTGTTAGTGTTGTTAAAAATGAATATTTTTAAATTATTCCCTGAAGCGGCATAAAGCAACTTCCTCAAGCCGGTAATACTGCTTCGTTGACGCAATTAATTTTATATTAACGTCGAGAGCCATCTGTTACAGCCCTGATTCTATCTTACGTCTGATGGAACGATATTTTTTGAATTGAAAGCATAATTTAGATATTTTACTGCCGTAAAAGCGCAGACTGATACATTTTAAATTTAAATAAGTACTGACAGCTTTTCTTTAAAAATGCTCGAATTGAATTATATTTGTAAAAAGTGCCAAAGTTATCTGACTACTGTCTCCGTCCGTTTCAGCTTGATCAAAATTCTTTTGTCCGGATTTCCGGTTGTGCTCGCCTACAGGCCGCATTTCTCAATCGATTCTCTTGAAATTTTGTGGGTGGATGAAGATGAAATACAGTTTGTTAAACATTAGTGTAAAAATATGCACATATCAACCCTAGCATCTTTTGAACATCGCTTAAGTTAAAGACAGGTGTCAATTTAAAATGTAAATAAAACCTTTGAACTAGTAGGGTTGTCACTGATATTAAAATATTTTATTTTTATGACTTTTTTTACTTTTAAATCCAGCTTTACAATTATAATAGGTCGATTGTAGATCACTCAGGTGACACTATCCTGTCAGCCCAGTCTTTAGAAATGTTCCACCCTGTACAATACTTCGACTTATTGCACAGATAATCATAGGCAAACACGGCATGCATACAGTTTTAGTTTAGTAGGTTTACGAAAAGGAAAAAAATATTTATATAAAGGTACCTACTAATCACTACAGACAGAGGAAAAACTTAGTTTAATTATAAATTAACTTAGTTTATTTAATGATGTGTTCGACGCAATGCATTTCATATTTAATGTTAAACTTAATACCTCAGGGAAATGTGTGTATTACGCTGTCGAGCTAAAACTAAATAATTTATTGACTCGTGAGTAATTACACGTTCGAACAGTGTTGCTCACAGAATGATATTGTATGAATGGTTGTGTTGTTCGGATTTAAAATATACAGTGTGTATATTTGATATAACCGCAAACTTTATGGGGTCTTAGTATAGGCACTTATTAATATGTTGATCCGTAAATTATTTTTCTCACACATGCAATGAAATATTGTCTTTACGTTCCTTATAATAGGCTCGGAAGTATCGCTTTTTGGGCGCAACAACTCGAGAGGACTGTAAACGGATTTCATACTGCTTTTCAGGGCTAGGCCTGCAAAGTAACTTTTTTTTTGTTTCAACAACAAGGTCATTCACACAGCTGGCTGGTTTGACAAAAAGCAGGTTTTGTTTTTAAAGGTTGGTTGTTAGACTAAAATGTCCTATTTGTCAATTAATAAAATGTTGTTCTTTGAAGTATATTTTTTTATTTCATTGTATGTTTGAGAAAAGCACTATACATGCCTCGTCGTGAAAACTGATTCCCGGCCTCGTATCACTATCCGGCCGGAAAATATATACCTACTTGGCCGGAAATCCTCATTTTCCCGGCCTCTGATGTAATGTACTATAAAAAATCTAACTTTTTTCCATATAAAATAATTCAGCACGCAATGTATTTATTTGTTGTTGTTTGTTGACACTTAACATCGTGATGTCACAACTGTCACTAGTAATTACCACGCCATACATTGCTGCTCAGATTGTTTTTGAAAATTAAATACTCTATGGCAGTTAACGCTAATTTAATAATTGTTATGAATATCAGGTTGTAGCACTAAAATCTCCGTCTGGCTACAATATTCGGTTGTATCAAATATACACGCTGTCGCTATTATCAATAGATTTAAGTAGTTATTCTTAACATTCATTTAAGTATAACATATAGTAGGTATATAAAAAAGAAAAAGTCGTAGTCGCTCTCGTTAATTAAGAAGAGATATTTTATAATCGGCCGCTATTATCAACAGATTTAAGTAGTTATTATCAACAGTAATTTATGTATAAGTATAAAAGAAAAGAAAAAAGTCGTAGTCGCTCTCGTTAATTTAGAAGAGATTTTTTATAATCGGCCGCTATTATCAACAGATTTAAGTAGTTATTATCAACAGTAATTAATGTATAAGTATAAAAGAAAAGAAAAAAGTCGTAGTCGCTCTCGTTAATTTAGAAGAGATTTTTTAGAAGTCCACTTAGTTGGGTCTTTGTGCCTACTACATCAAAAGGTCTGGACAGATTTCGAATATCTTTAGGGCTGGAGAGATGTCTGGACTTGACATACAAAAATGGTTATGGAAATGGCCACTTTATACTAATGGTAGTTAAGTGGCGTACTAGTACTTACCGTGGGACTAGATCGATTTGTGTTGGGTTGCCCAGTATTTGTTTACCATACAGCTCTATCATCTGACCGACTCTGTGTCATAATCATAATAATTTGCATCGATTTAAATATAACGGTGTAAAAATCAGCTTAATCCGGGAAGTGAGTCAAAAACTTGAAACATTTCATTACAGACAGACATGCAACGGGACACATGCAGGTGTAACTAAATAAAATGTAGTAAAAAAACAGTTTTTTTTTTAACCCAGCCTAGCCTGTTGCTTAATAAACATCTCCAATGGAACTTCCGATCCTAATAGCTATTGTAGAAACCGTATTTTCCTTCAGCAAACTGTATGTGGCCCTTACGCGATTCGAGCGGGTTTCCAAAATTCAACGCTAGTCTGAGAGCAAACTATTTACGGTCTCGTATATCACAAACCTCTGGAATTTCTTTATAGTGTTACATTATTGATTGAAATGGGTCCATACGTATTATATGAAGCTGATTTTGAGGTTTGAAATGAAATAGCAAAAATCAAATTTATGTCTATCGGTAAACAAAGAACAACGCAACGTCCGATCTACCAGAAACCGTACCTATACGGCTCAGCCAACAGTACATGTGGCCCTTAGTCCGTTCGTGCGGCTTTCCAAAATTCAACGGTAATCAAAGGCCAAGCTACGGTCTCGTATATCGTATATCACAATACCTGTGACATTTCTAACTACGATACATCAGGATAGATGAAAAAGATTGCAAAAATCAGGTATTTAATATCGCATTTCTTTTGTATGCCTTTTGGTACCTATACAAGCATCTGCAACGGAATATCCGATCTATTTTCGCCAAAAACCGTACCTATATGGCTCAACAAACAGCAGTAGATGTGGCCCTTACCCCGTTCGTGCGGGTTTCCAAAATTCAACGGTAATCTGAGGCCAAACTACGGCCTCGTATATCACAAACTTGTGACATTTCCAGCTAATGTTTCACTGAGTTGCTGCGAAATAGTGTAATTAGCTCCCGAACTGAATTTTAAGGTCATATTACTAGCGATTTAAGGGTTTCAATGGGTCAAGTAATTTCGGTGATTCGAGTATAATTGGGTAATTTATATGTCGTTTTATAGTTAAGTTTTGTTGAAAGGGGTCTAATCTAAGTCTTAATGCGTGGACGAATTTTCTGACCACATAAAATTATGAATACCTATCTTTGAAGTAGCAAACTGGGTTCCCATATAGGTTTTTTTTTTATTATAAAGTAAATTTTGACCTACTTCTAATTGCCGTATCGAAATAAAACTTTGCATCTAAGTGAAGTTTACGTCATCGATACAATTATTTTGTATTTTGGAGCTGATCTGATGATGGGCGAGAGGTGGCCTTAGAAAGTCCTTCACAACAAAAGATACAGCCCTCTTGACGAGCAATTAACGTTTTTGTACATAAGAAAGAAACTCGCAAATAAAAGGCTGTGTAATTTTTTTTAATTAATTTATTAATTTATGCAAGCACCCTCCGATAATGTATTTTATTTCGAATGCAGAATTCTATAAAGATCTCATTTACAAAGAATGCAGTTTCAAAACATTTGTATCGGGAAAGAGGTTATTGCGTGTGTCCAATATAGGTGCTTTCTTGAACAAGTATCTTGCTTTAATCTTTACTCAAACGTTCATAATCTCTAACCAGTAAATGCGGTAATACATAAACTCACGGCTTAAACACTTGGGTGAGTTTTACGCTTGCTTACACCCACCGCGCAAACTGAACTTGTTAGTATAAAATTAAGACGAAATCGGCCGCGCATCTTCAAATATGAGTACCTAATTAGCACGGTCGTTTCCACGGATACATGCGTATGTACAATACAATCCGTTTATTATAAGTTAAGATCGTTTATATGGTTGTATGTTATATACAGTATGGAAAAAAATACTACAGAGAACCTTTTATTTATAAAAGCTCATTTTATTGAAAGAAAATATTCGTTTTCTCCAACTTGCTTGGAAATGTTCCCATTAATGTAGTTAAACTGGACCGCGAAATCGTTCGTTATATTTAGAAGGCGTTAATGAAAATTAAAAAAAATATATATTATTGGCCTTAGCCGGGAAATCAATATTATTTAAATAAGACGATTAAGTAAAAAACACACCTTGCGTTTATAACGTCTCATACAAATGAGGGTAATCTTAATTTGGCCGGTTACTGCATTTTTACCTTTAATTTTTTCAAAGACTTTGATAATTAACCATACAGCCAATTGTCCACTAAATTTAAAAAATAAAAACTTATAAACTTTTTAATTGTTCTCTGCGTTTAATTCTTGCACTGAACATTTTTTTGCTCTGCTACTGTCAATGTATTTGAAATGTCGACAAATTTCGATTAACGGACAAACAATTTAAATAATAATCTTATATGCGGTTAATTTATTTTCATGATTCTTAGTTATTTATTAGAGATTTCTCACGAAAGTTTTATTTTTAATAATATGATGATATTTAATTGGTGAGTTGAAAATTAATAAGTGTACCAAACGTAAACAAATAAAAAATAAAACAGAAATGATTGTGTCCGAATCAATATAAAAGTTATTTTGAACTTATGATCTTCTCCGAATGATAAATATGGTATGGTTTCTAAAAAAAACAGTGTTTAGAAATTGTTAATTTAACTAAAATGTATAATTACCTATGTGCATATTTTTTGTTATTGTGTTTTCATATATATTTAATTCTTATTCATATATTTTGTTTTAAATCAAACATATGATTCGGACCCGAAATTTTATTCCTATTCCTAAAAAAAATAAGTACCTACCGAATGAACTTCATGGTACTGATATATTAAATTAAAATGTAGATTGGTGATTATTTCCAAGCATATTTGGAGAAAAGCACTATACAAGCCTCGGCGGGAATGTCAGTTCGCAGATTCGTATTATTGAAGGACTCGGCTACGCCTCGTCCTTCAAAATCATACTCTTCCACGAACTGATTTTTCCCGGCCTCGGCAGTAATATACTATTATTTTTAAAAACAAATATAACTGCCTTCAAAGATTTTCTTAATTTTGCACGACTCGTACCAAAAATAACCAGCTAAAAATAGTGAAATAAGGACTCGCTATTTTATATTCTACTAATCGATAGGATTATTGTTCAGGATAAAATTTCTGTAATCAACTTTTGGTCTTTGATATAAAAAAGATAGTGTAATTTTAGATAATATATTTTATTGTATACATGAAAAACCTATTTTTTTATGTCGAAAATCTGATGGTGAGGAACATTATAAACAACTCTTTCCTTTCGGAAGTCGTTTGTAAAATAAACATGAATCGACGGCACGTTTGCTAGGTTGAACTTTGTGGCTTGAAATCAAAAATTCAATGAAGGAAGTACACTCCTGGACGTTGGATAGTTGTCGACGTTTCAGGACCTAAGAAACGAGGGTGCTTGCTTCCTCCTCGAAACCCTACAATTATATTAATAAACAATAAGTTACGGTGCATTCAGGCTCAGAGCGTGCATAATTAAAGCGAAGCAGTCGTGAGCCGGCAAACAGAATCAAAAATTAAATCTAATTCGCCTTCGAGTCGTTAGGCATGCAGACGGCACGGCTGTAAACTATACGTTCAAGTTTCTTGCATAATTTATCTATTGGATGATAAAAAATGTTTAATACATTTTTAAGAAATATTGCAAATACACTATTTTTTACAAAAAGATCAGAAGAGAAATTGTAAGGAATTATAATAAATATTTATATATTATATAATAGATAAATATATACTTAAATACATAGAACAACCATGACCCAAGCACAAATATTCGAGTAATATTAATATATAAATACATATAGGTACGCGCTATGGAGAGGGCTATGCTCGGTGTTTCTTTGCGAGATCAAATCAGAAATGAGGAGATCCGTGAACGAACAAAAGTCGCTGATATAGCCCGACGAATTTGCAAGCTGAAGTGGCAGTGGGCAGGGCACATAGCACGTAGAACTGACGGCCGATGGGGCAGTAAGGTTCTCGAATGGAGGCCACGCACCGGCAAGCGCAGCGTAGGACGTCCACCCACAAGGTGGACAGACGACCTGGTAAAGGTTGCAGGAAGCCGCTGGATGCAGGTCGCTTCCAACCGGCCGATCTGGAAGTCACTGGGGGAGGCCTATGTTCAGCAGTGGACGTCCTGTGGCTGAAATGATGATGATGATGATGAACATATAGGTACATATAGATAAATAAATAAATAATAAGGAATTCAAGGGTGAGGCGACATAAGGGTTTTTGGTCTGCATGCCCGCTTGTCAAGCGAATTAATTATAAGTACTCATTACATACATTAGAGGTCTAACCCCGGCCACATAGTCTGAATGACGTCAGAAAGTGTCTCTGTCTCTGTCTTTCATATGGCGATGTCTCCCTTGCTGACGTCATTCCGTTCTGAAACCGGATCGGAATTCAGGCTGTGTGTGGCCGGGGTAAGCTGAAAGGACGCGCCCCACCTCCGGATTTGAGCGTTTTCGGAGTTATCACCCCACTAGTCGACCGTCTTGTACGAATACAGATCATAGTTCACGGAACAGTCAACGCTCCCACACAGATGAAGGGTCGTTATTAATATTTGCACTCTAAATCAATTAATTAAGTAGTGGGGCGCGTTATTTCAGCTTAGACGATCTCTATTACATTCACGCCAAAAACGGATACACGATTGATATAGCATTTAATAATGTCTTCAAGCTTGTTTGTGTTCTTCACCCTCAGTTTTGAGAACCACGTATTATTTAGGTATTCTTTTTTCCTTCGTACGTTTCTTTTCAATGGAACTCTGTTAATCAAGTATTAAGCTTAGCTTTTCATTAAATCGCTCTACCCATTAGGCGGGCACGAAAGGAACGCTGCCTGCGCCACAGTAATGACAGCGTAACAGTATGCAAGCCATAATAGACGTATAGAAACATATCAATTCATCAATTAACGACCCTTTGTGTTCAAGAAACTTTTCTAAAACACAGCAATCAAGACTGTCGCAAAAGTTTATTTTTTATCAAGGGTAACCTAAACTTTACAGTGCTTAAACGGCGATTAGCAGCAGTGTAGTATCGTTTTTTTATGAATGATCTTTTAATACGTTTTAGAATAAACATTGATAGAAAGTGCTTGAGTATGTACATAAGAAAACTACAGTAGACGTCATGGTAATGGTTCTAACCTATAGCCTTAGCAAGGTGTTGGACGTAATTTATGCCGAATGTAGCTTGTATCTAGTTATGCCTATTTAGGTTTTGCAAACTAACGTTTACCATATTGGAATGAAACTCAATTTTAAAAAAGTTCCACCTTTTGGATTTTACTATTATGATTTTATTAAAACTTTCGTGAGACATATTTTATTATTGTATTAAGCGGTTTACACTCACGTGAAATTGACAGGAACGGCCCGACTCTACTATTATGGTTATGCTTTTGGTAGTTCTAATCAGATTCTAATGCATTTTTACGAAGCTAGCTTACTGTTTCAAATGTAGCTTGTTCTTGGTCATCGCCTACCTCGCTTGCCTTCTACCGTTCCCTTTATGATGTTGCTTATACAATAAGCGTCATGACGTACATATAAGGTGCCTAACATTTCCCTCCTATATTTCCTATAGGTAGCTTTGGATAGGGTTAAATCGAGCCAGCTACATACTTCATAAGCTACATCGACAAGAGTTTGACTATTAAATGTATAATGAGCTTACTGTTTGTGTTACCGCTCCTGTGTTTCGCTGAACTGTTTTCATTAGACGAGCACGCGATGCCTGGATGTACAATTTCCTTTAATTTGCCGTATCCATCATTGATTCGGGCTGTCCAATTGGCTGATTATAAGGGGAATTACTTTGGGCCGTGTATTCGAATGTAAAAAAATGCTTAGGAAATGAAGTAATTTTCAAACCAATTTCATAGCGTTATGAATCAATTGACTTAAGTTCATACGTAATGATTAAGGTGTGTTCCTATTTAAGCAGCGTGTTGGCAAGCGGATCGAACATTGTACATTCACCATCAAAGGTAGCTGATAATTTTGTGTAGACCCAGAATAATAAATAAATATTTGTAACAAATGGTAATCATTCGCTACTTACCATTATCTGTAATGTGCAATACGAGTATATAGTTTCAATATAGTAGTTTATGCAACTGTTACATTACGAGAGGTGATCATAATAGGATCACACGAGTGTTTAATGCCTAATTATGTACAGTATACACTACTTTATTTACATACATATCATTGATTTTCTTTTATGTAGATAAAGTAGTCTACTCGATATGTAGTACTCAGCACTACTAGTAACTTCCGCGGACCGGAAGATTGAATGAAGCGACCCCACACGAGATATTGTAATGTTATTTCATAGCGTCTGATTTTGGGATTCACACCGTTGAAGCTGCCAAATAATGTAGGTCTTTAACTAACTATAGTATCTGAACTTAGTACGAGTATTCGGGGTGATCAATCCAAATGGGTGTCAATCCAAGGAAGAAAACGAAAACTACAAGAGATAGGGAAATCTGTTCTGAACAACCATCGCGTCTATTTTAGATTTAATAGAAACTACAGTATTTTTTTTAATCTCCTACATAACCGGGAATTAACTAACTAAGTGAGCGCAACAACCTAAAGTGGATCTTGGCCTCCGACACCAATTTTTTTTTTTGTAAGTAATCGCATGCCCTATTGTAACATTCCTTGCAGCGGTTTTGACGGGTATAAGGTTATGTATGAGATTTATAAAAAAATAATAATGCAGTGCTTATAAAATCTAAAATCGACGCCGTGGTTCCTAAAAACAGATCTCCCTATCTCTTTTAGTTTGTCACTTCTCCCTACTGACCCATTGAATTGATCACCCGGTATATTAATCCAATATGGGTGTTGATAAAATAAACAAAATATCTATTACAGATTCCTCAGACTACCCCTTAAGCCTGCAGCTTCTGCCTATAGATAAACCCTAACCCCACACATCAAAAACCCAAAGTGTAGCCATTACGAAGCGGAAGGTGGGCGTTATAATTTTGCGCACATCCGGCATCCACGGCGATTAATGCCCAGCCAAAGACGGTTAAAATGAATAATAATGTAGTAACAATAGCCCGAGGGTCCCATTTTGCCTAACTATTAAACTGGGTCGTAATACAAGAATGAGCCAGAATCTATGTTATTACAAGGGAGATAGGGCGGTTATTTGACGATAATTTTGCGATTGTTGAAGATAAGTGTTCTATATTATCTTAGTTCGGGCGGTGTGCAAATGTCGTAAATCTTTAAAATTTGGTTAATTGTTCGACAGGGATATAGCCAAGGTGGGATATATTATCCAAGGATGTATGTTAGACAGGAAAATTACTTGGGATTTTATAGACGGGGTATTGCGATTTTCGCAATCCAGCAACATCGTTGCTTAATCAGAGAATTATGGATCTTGGCCATTCAAGCTCCATTAAATGACATTGCTACAGTTATAAATATTGATAAGAAATATAATTAGATTCTATGAAAACATTAAAGAACATCTCGCGGTCCTCATCACACTTGCTGTAAAGCAATGGGCACTGGGGATCGTGCTTGTAAAACGCACATCCTAGGGTAATGACTAATGCGCTTAAGAATTTTAAAGAAATATGACGCAGAATGATGGAATCAAAGATTTGGTGTGATTGACGTAACGATCTTAATAGCTCAGTTGGGAGAGCACTACGCCTAAAACGTAGGGTCGCAGATTCGAGTCCTGGTTACATTGTGTTAAATCACATTACATTGTAGGACTTACAAATAACCTTGTTATCTACTTATTTTTGTTCAAATAATACTATAAAGATATAACGGATTGAACTGAGTTTTTCGTCAAACTGTAGGTAAGTAATAAATATAGGCTCTGTCCTATAAAACGCGCATTTCCCAAAGGGTAAGCAAAATAGCATTCCAATAATACTCCATATCACCTCTTTGATACCGATTCCACTGCAACTTTTCCTACGATAACCAATACCCAACCAATCACACAAGAGGTGCAATAGAGGCCTCAGTCAATAGGAATTGCAATTTAGGCCTCAATCTACGCATAGTTTGCCTGGAATTTCATTCATTATGCTCTGTCTTCTAACGGCAAGAACGTCCCACTTTCCCTAGGCCATTTTGTGTACTGTTATGGTGTAGGAATTTATATTGGTCAGGTGTTATGAAATTACTGGGGTGTGTCGGCCTGGATACGGAATGTCTGGTATTATGTGAAATATATATTTTGTTTTGAGATATTTACAAAGTCTACAATATGTTGCCGGTATTTGATTAATTAGACATTGACTATAATAATTCGGTACCTGTTTAAGGTATGTGATCGATGCATGTTTGCGACCATCGAAAACGCGTTTGCGCCATCCGTCTCGGTCTTCGGCATCAGGTCTTTAGCCGGTAGAAGGATGCGTAGACAGCAAACCAGAACTAAGAAACTACTGATATAAACTATTTATGTCAGAAGTGCGGGCGATCATGCCGGTCTCGCATCGGACTACAGAGTCACCAAAAAAATGTCTCCATACACTGCATAAGATCGTCTGTAACAGTCGTGGAACAGATGAAACTGCCTATGATGATGAATAAACATTTAGTTTATGTTAGCAGACGTTACTGCTTTAATAAAAAATAAGTAATTCGGGTGTAGCACATCGTTACTATCGATTCTCAACAAATTTGAGACGATGGTGCCGACGATAAAGTCTAAATCTTTACGGTAGATGGCGCTACGATGCCACCCTAAGGCATGTCGAAGCTACTGGTTGAAAAATTCAATGGCTCTGACATCTGATTCGGTGGTCCAATTGGGAGGACGCCAGTGTTGGCCCGGAAAGCCGTTGGAAACGGAAGTTCGAATCCTGTCCGAATCATACAATTTTCAATTTTCGCTTCATTTGTAAACATCTGTATTATGTCGATTGAGAAGAATTAATCTGTTTTTGAATTCAAAACAAAGTTATTAACAGCAGCAGCAGCGTCTATCTGCTCTCGTGCAATCACGCGTACTCAAGTTCTTCGGACACGTGTCGAGGCGGAATAGTGATTCCATTGAACGCCTAGTTGTTCAAGGGAACAAGAAGGGCACGAGACCACATGTTAGATCACCAATGCGATGGACTGACCAGATAAAATCTGCTCTGGGCAAACCATTGTGAATGAACTTACCAGAAGTGCTGCGAACCGGGCGTGATGGCGAGACACCGTTAGGCAGGCGACAGCATCAGCCAACAACCCTCCCTCATATGACCGCTCTGACAAGACCGGAACGAAGAAGAAGAAGAGAATGTTATTAAGATTAGGTTATACGACAGTGGTAAGAGACCCAACGTAAACGAAAGCGAAACTTGTTTACGAAATACATCAAAGCGATTATTGCAAAAGCAACAAAGTTTAATTTCCGTGTACACATAACCCGTATTATAAGCATAAGTAACGTTTTTTGCATACTTTAATCTCTTTTATTACATAAACGTATGAAAAACCCGACGCGAGAAGATACTGCGCCCTATACATACATAATACAATGAAGGTTGGAAAAACTTCGGATGTCTGATAGAACTCATAAATTTTAATAAAAAAGTTCGTATCTTGTTTGCCTCATGTCTCGCTCGTATGTAAAACTTGTATACAACAACAATAAATGACATTAGTCCAATAACTTTCCGACAAATATTTTTGCGGTTCCGATAGTCAAGTGCTCTGCGTTATGGGCGAACAATGAACGTATGGGTTTAGTATATTGGTATCCTTTATTTAATGAAGGCCGAGTTTTCCCGAAATTGAATGGGCCCGCGACAATCACAGTCCTCAGATCATATTTCAACCAACGAGATAAACTTGGACAAAAGAAAGGAATCCGCGCTTACCCAATTGGGTAATGGGGCAGCTCTGTCGTTATCTCTTGCCATTATTTCTGTTTGAGGAAGGCTATGGTGTCCTACTTAATGCTAAGGGTGAAATCTTTAGAAAGATCTTTGATAAAGTTCCCCGGTACTTGATCTCGTTGTTGGAGTAATGCTGGATAAATTGCTTCCGCGGACGCTCTATTGGTTTAGGTACATAACGTGCTGAGGGAAACGATGCGAAACTTCCCTACCTTAATAAACACGTGATTTGTTCTAGCCTTGCGGCGCTTATAGCCTTTCTATTTTGATGTTGATGTTCTCAGATTGAGACTAGTGTACACTCTGAGTTAGAGGTACATGTTGACTTTATAAACTGCTCCGTTTTAGATGCAAATAATCTATAATATTAGGACAAAAAAAACATGCAGAGCGTTCAACCGCTAAGTGACGTTGTAACAAAAGAAATCATGTATCACGGAGTTTCGATTTTTCCTGCAATGATAACCTCAGTCCGTGGTATAAAATAGTTTTCAGTGCAATTTTAGGGTTTTATAATAGCGTAGATTGTATTCAAAAGGGACCATAATGATTAAACATTATATATGGTAGTAATCGCGCCTTAGTGTATAATTTTGAAGGAATGGTACGACTTCCCTCGTTAACACGGCAGATAACATTGATTCCTCATCAACCTCCAACCTTTCCCTTGCAGTTAACTCCAATAAAATAAGAGAGGTCGCTAAGGTGCCTAAAGCCTTTCAAATAAACAATGTAAAGATCGACACACAAAGTATAAGGAAAAATTCGAGAGGTCCCCGGGCGTTGAGGTGGTGGAGTCGTTGACACATTGGACCGGTAATCCAGAGGCACCGGGTTCGGGTCCCTGTCTCTTATTTTTTTTTTTAGTGCATTGATCTTTTGTGAAAATTTATTAAGAAAATAAAATGAACCAATTTATAAAACAAGTTCGTTTTCAAATCGCTCAAGATGGAAGTTCTAAAAGTAAACAGTAGAAATGTTTGTAAATCTATGTTTGCAGCAACCAACAGTCGAGAGTGTAATCCGGCACACGATCAATATGGTTTGATAAAAGAGCGTATCATCATAGGGAATTCAATGGCACTTACGTCCTTGTTCTGGGGGTTTGTAGACAGGTAGGCTTGGCTTACGGCGATGCAAACCCGGCGAGATTATTGGTTTTTAGGATCAACAGAAACTACTCGGGCTTGGGGTTTTGTGAGAATATATCGATATGTTGTTTGATCGATCGACGGGTTTATTTATTAGCCAGACCTGTCTGCTATGTTGTACAAATGAAGGAATCTGTTACGAAAATGCTAATATGTTGCGCTATAATTCGTGAAATTGGGCGATTGAAAAGTACATACACATTGTACCTACTTATATTGTTAAACTATATTTATGAAGGAAAAAACCAGAAGTGGCAGTGGTCTAGTAGCACTATAGATATTCCATGGTTCTTCAATATATTTAAAAGCGTAATATGGATATGATGCATATGCATGCGACCTTCAATAATTTTATTTGAGAATGTACCTAACATGAATACAATTATCGCTTCATTCACAAAACGTATGCTTTGAAAACGGGCATTTTTCGAAGCTAAATAACCGTTATTTGTGACATCTAGAAGAACGACTTGTTGCTGTAATAAAAGTAAAGTCGTTACTACTTTCTCTATGGTCTAATCCCGGCTTACACGCGCGCCGATACCACGAGGAATATATACACGGCATCTTAGTCTTACTTACGTCGGGTAAAGAGTACGGAATACTGGCTTGAGTGAGCATGTAACTATACGTAGAGATTTACGAGTATACAGCTGAAGTTCCACAGCGAAATTTAAACTGTTTTGTGCAGACTTCTGAAACTAAGTCCCGACGACCACGACCGCGACCCTACTGGAGCGATAGCGTCAAGATCAACGCGACCAAGGGATGCGACCGGCGACCAAAGCGTTGCTGTTGAAAAACAGTCGAGTTTCTGCTAGGTTTCTGGTAGTTGCTCGCTGGCATGGCCAATTTATAAAGCAGTGAGTTGCGTTGGCTAAGATCCGAATGCCATCTTAACACCGCTCTTTTCGTCAGAGGTTTAGATAAACCGTGGTAAAGCCAAAACGAATCCAAAATCACACCTTTACTCGAAATATTTTTTCTCAAACATGCAATGAAATCTCGTCATAACATGCGTTATAAGAGGCTTTGAAGTATCTCGTTTCGGGCGGAACAACGCGAGAGAACTGTTAAGAAATTTCATACAAAATTTAAGGCCTAGGCCGGGAAAATATTCTTTAAACACGGCGTCTGTGTTCATGAACCACTGGATTATATATTTTCTTGAGTGGTGTATTTGTTTTATTCCATTGCATATGTTTCAAAAAAGCATACATGCTTTTAGCCATGAAAAGGGCTTGCCGTCTTCGTATCACTATCTGGTCTCCTCCTCAAAGCCCTTCTTTCCCGGCGGCTGCAGTAATGTATTATTATTTACCCACGTGGACGCGAAACGGGCCCGCGACCTCCTTTGCGCCTTTGCAATTGACGAGCGCCACATTACTTTTTAATTTGCCCCGATGTTGGGCTCGAGACTTTATTACACTCAGAGGAGCCGCTTTTGCCCCGTACGCCCTTTGTGCGGCCATTTTTTATTCATTCTCGCGATTCATATGGGAGTTAGCGCAGCCCAGATATCCCGCGCTAGTTCGTTTTCAGTTGGAAAATGGAGGTTTTCATCATTATCTTTGTTTTGTTAGTCCTATACATTTAGCGATGTGCTCTATTTAACCAAAATATGTCAAAATGTCAATGTGTTTTGATGAAAATGGAGATTTTTACCATAATACGGTGAATAGAGACTAAAGTACTATGTGTGACCTTACAAACGGTCCGGTAGTTTTGAATTTTTGATATGTTGTCTAGGATGGTTAGTCAGTGCTTAAAATGCAAAATGCACAATTCCCCCCCCCCCCTCCGCGCCCGCCGCCATATTGAAAAAACCGGCACTCTGTTCATATTTTTACTGATATCTTTCTTTAGGAGCATTTTAGCTAGAAGAAAGCTTTGACAATATTATAGAGAGTTAAATTTACTACATTCTCTATTTTATATTTTTTTTTCTAGGATAGATAGTTATGGAGATATCCACATTTAAAAAAACGTAAAAAATCGCAATCTCCTACTGAAAAACAAACTTCTGGATTATATCTTCGTTTAGGAGCATTTTAGCTACAACAAAGCTTGGACAATGTTGTAGAGAATTAAATTTACTATAATTTACATTTCAAATTTTGTTTCAAGGACGGTTAGTTACGGAGATATGCACATTTAAAAAACAGGAAAAACAGAATTTTCCGAAAATATCTCAAAATTCTTGGTTTAGAACGCTGTCATTCAGTTAGGGACTAGTCTAGGACAAATTAAAACATGTAGGAAATATAATCCATACTAATATTATAAATGCGAAAGTGTGTCTGTCTGTCTGTCTGTCTGTCTGTCTGTTACCTCTTCACGCTTCAACCGCTGAACCGATTTTGATGAAATTTGGCATGGAGATAGTTTAAGATCCGAGGAAGGACATAGGATAGTTTTCATCCTGGAAATTATCCCTAAAAAGATTGAAAAGTGAGTAAGTAATTCATGATGACATTGATGACCCTGTAGAAAATGTAATAATTAGACCAAAAGCACAATTGCTCTTACATTTGCTTAGGCGGTTTTAACAATCCCTTTTGTTACGTGTGTGTGTTGTACGAGGTTGCTTCCATACTTCCAAGTTCCATGCGGACGTAGTCGCGGGCAAAAGCTAGTTGCTTATAAAACTCATGTCTATTTTTACATACATTTTCGGAAAATGTGACTTTATTTTTTACATATCTCCGTAATTATCTGTCCTAGCAACAAAATTTGAAATGTCAATTATAGTAAATTTAATTCTCTACAAAATTGCTCAAGCACTGTTCTAGCTAAAATGCTCCTAAACGAAGATATAATCAAGAAGTTTGTTTTTGAGTTGGAAATTGCAATTTATTAAGTTTTTTTAAATGTGCATATCTCCGTAACTATCTGTCCTAGAAACAAAATATAAAATGGAAAATGTAGTAAATTTAACTCTCTATAACATTGTCGAAGCTTTCTTCTAGCTAAAATGCTCCTAAAGGAAGATATCAGCAAAAATATGAAGAGAGTGCCGGTTTTTTCAATATGGCGGCGGGCGCGGAGGGGGGGAATTGTGCATTTTGCATTTTAAAACTGACTAACCATCCTATACAACATATCAAAAATTCAAAACTACCGGACCGTTTGTAAGGTCAAAATCCTTTATTCACTTAATTACCAGTAGCCTTTGTTATGTTAGTCGTATAAGTGATTTAATTAGCAGTATTTATTTCAGGGTATACATAAAAATGTAACTTTTACTTCTACTGATGATTGACTACACGACACACGATTTACACACATTATTAAAACAAAACGGGACTTAATCGCGTTCAAAATGGTGTTTATTTAATGACCTCGACGTTTCGGACGTGATTTTATATCTATGGCCTCGAAAGGAACCATTCATGGAGAAACCCATAATAAAGTAGAATATAATAATCAGACTGATATGTATTAATTGTTATAATTTTTGTTTCAGGTACTTACATTACAAACAAACACTGGAGAATACTACAAGTGGAGCCAGCGACCTAAAACTACAAGCGGAAGTCTCTTTCTAATACAAGAAGTTAAAAAGGGACTTCTTCTTGTAACTTGTAGCTTCGTGGAATCGGCACCTGGTATATTAAGTTCAAAATTATAGCTGATAATATTAAGTAATTTTATGAAACCATAAAAATTTTAAAATACTTATTCATTATTATATTATTTTAATAGAGCGTAATCAATTGAAAAAATTTAAATATAAAAAAAAAAAGTATTATTTTTTTAAACGAATTACCTACTCTAAAGTTATCTTTACTGCACGAATATTTATAGATATGGGCAAAAATAAATAATCTTTCTCTTCACTGTTCTATCAATTTTATCACATTTTATCTGTTAATATTAATATATATGACGATCAATATAAGTGCATGTAAATTGACTTAGTGTGACGTAGTTTATTATTTTTTTTAATTTAAATAAATAAATCTAAATCTAAATCTAAACGATGAAAAAGCACAAATAATGATATTCAAATATATCGTCATGTATTTTTACTTTGACTTTGAGATTTTTTACTATTAGTGACTCTATGGATTTTCGAACTATGGTATGCTACCAAAAATCCTAACCCTCGATGAGAGTCTACGAACAGTAAGTACCTATGTTAAGATTCATGATTACATAACCAAATAGACAAATTCCCAGTGGTCGGCCACCTAAGCACAGAAGTCGCATCGTGTAAGAATATATGCAATAACAAGATCCTAGACAGAACTGACGTAGCTCCAGTCAGGGGCACGGAACTGGAAAATTAAACCCAGTCGACTACCACTGACCCGCATGCGTTCTTGCATTGTAATGGAATTCTACCCACTCCGGGAACTTCTCGAGCAAAAGGGTACATTTTTATGTAAAAATATAGTCGCTTACGACGTTACGTTCATGGAGAGTAACCAGAGTAGTAAATTGAAAAAGAGCATATCTTTGAAGGGAGTCAGAGCCGCTTACGACGTTATGTTAACCGAGAGGAGATGGCGTTGAAAATGGGACATAATGTATATGTATTTTTTCTTTATATTGAATGTTATGAAGTCTTGAATAGGATCGCCGCGCTGTTAATGGATATAGCACGGGTCTTTTGTATGTTTCGAGGGATGTTTTAAGTGGTTTTTACTTCATATCACACAGTTGTAGAAGTTCTTAAAAACGCAAATATAAAAGAACAAAATGCTTTTGTATGTCCGTATGTACAGTTGTCCAGATTTCCGGCTCTTTTCGTCTACAGGTCGCATTTCACAACCGATTTTCGTGAAATTTTGTGAGCAGGTATGATAATAATTTTATGGATATTTTTTTATCAAAAATATATTTTAGTTTTTTTTTATGCGCATAGATTAGGGGTTTAATCCTGGGCTTTTTGTATGGGCTATAGCTGGATCCTAGGATTCTCCATTTTGTATGGAATGTCCCGGAATTGAAAGCCTTAGCATAGATATGCGGGTTGGAAACGAGAAAAAAACATATTTCAAGCATTTCCAAATCAACTCACGAGGGCTACAGTCACAAATATAATAAACTTAATAAACAATTTGAAAGTTGGAGTTTATCTACATATCTATTGATCTTAAAACCGTCGTTTGGATTACTTGCCTACATTATTACGTGCAATAAAACAGTCAAAAGGTGAGTGAAAAATGCGCGGATAAGCTACTAGATAAACCTCTACGTCAACACAAGAAAATACCTAACAACATCTCGTATCTCACTCATTGTTCCCAACAAAAGCGATGCTACGATGTTGAATATAAAGTTCATATTTGAAATTCACTGTAACGGGAGATATGAGGGTGAGGAAATTGCGTGAAGAAATAACGCTACACAACGAAACACAAGAAAGCCTATTTGTTTTACACCCAAAACAAATAGGGTTCTTGTGTTTCGACGTTCAAATGGTGATTTTCTAAACTAGACAGGGCCTTAGTTCCATAAGATAATGCAGGTTTAATTAATGTCAAAGTTATACGAATTCGTATCACGATCGTTATAAATAATAAAACATATTCATAATGTCCCAAAATGAAAATGGCAATAAAATAGATATACATGATAAAATATAATGCGTGAAATTTAATAATGATATAATTAATTTATGTGATAGATCTATGTTAATAATGTTAACAATAATAATTTGAATTGAGAAGTTGACATGTTAAGATATACCTAGATATTAAGTTCAATATTGCACGCCTCTGTGAAGCAGTATATGGAAGATGCTTAACTATTACTGTAAGAACTTTGTACGCACATCACCATGCAATAAAATATTTTGAATATTGAACTTTGAATAGTACTAAGGATCGTGATAACGCAACAGTATTTACAATTTATGTATTTCAATGATTATAAAAAAGGTCAAAAGTAATATTTACTATGTCAAACCACAGATAAGAATCAATCTTTGGGCAGTAAATGATGTTCAAATCGTATCATCGAATAAGGTTTAAAATGGTTGGTGGGAAGGTGTAAAATAATTTTAAAATATCAATAAGTAATTTTCATTTTTAACACTGATCTCGAAAAGATCGTCGTTTTTCACTCGTTCCCGTACGCCTAGCATAACTGTGTCGCGCGACAAATACTATCTGTCACTTTCCTTTCAATACCGTGCGAGCAAGACGGGTGATGCTTAGTCCCGCGAGAAGCCAAGTCACGGCAAGATATACTAGCCCTGCTGTACAGACGTAAGTAACTACAAATCTGCATGTAGTGTTGCTACTCATAGAGTATATTTGTATAATATGTTGCTACTCTAAAATGTCTTTAGGGACACGAGGAAAACGGTGGAAAACTTAAAACTTTGTATTCTTAGGTTTCAGGCACTAACGAAGCTTGGAACTAGTATATGATATGAGAAAAGCATCGATAAGTTAGTATATCGAATATCGATACAGAAACTCGATACATCTACCATTATATGGAGCTACATTTGCGAACATTGACAAGTTGCATTACATCGCCGATGTGCTTCGCTTAAGTAGAGGAGTAGTAGTTGAAATTATTTTCAGATATAAGCAGTAAAAAGCTTGGCAGTCTCGCCACGAAATATTAATATTGCCGACATGCGCTGTGACAAAAACCATGCTCGCACGTGCTAAATCATGAAATATATTTCGTCCTAACCAGCCAAAAACATGGCGCAAGAAAAACACGCGAATATAAATAAAGTCGAGGGTCCCCACACATTTTTTCCACCACATTACTATACACGGGAGGCGTAGTGACATCAACGATGTTCCAATAATTTACCAGCGGTACCCTAAAAACAATCTCTAACCGGATTTTTCCGGAACTATGTTGTTTTATTTATGGCGTTTTTACAATAGTGACTGTTGTTTATCGAGGCTTCGTCAAGGCAGAGAAATAAAAAGGTTTTCTTAACCCTGTTAGGTTTCATACAGGGTGGAAAATCAATAGGTCGTACGACTCCCTCCTTCGCCCTCCTCCTCTTTAGTAATTAATCTTTTTGATTATCAGTAAAGGTACCTATTGTAAATGCTAGATAATTCATTATATATACCAAACCTCGATTCCACTTGAGGACATCATATGGCAGTAACAATGGAACAAAAAATAATGACAACTATAAGGATTAGAACTTTATTGTTTGGTAATAATAACGACACGTGCCAATTCGAAAGGATGAGATCAAACAGCAATTGTTCAAGAAAAGATTATTGTTGTCTTATTGTGTAATCTCAAGTGGAATCAGGCCTTTAGTAGGTATAGGTATATGATGAACTACCTATACTTGAGCAGTAGAGAGAAGTTAAATTTTTCAGTGCTGTTAGATGGCTCTACGAAAAGATATAACTTGCGAAAAAGGCTGTCATTTCCTTACTTAATTTAAAGTAAAAAGCCGACCTGTGGCAAGTACGGAATATAGTTACATAACTGGGTCATATCTAGACTAGATTTATTACGTTTTAAGTTTTATTTTCATACCAGCTTTTACCTGTGACTTCGCTATCTTGAGTAATTCGAAATCCTGATCTTTTGCTTAGTCTACCATTTTATATCACAAATGTAACATTTAAGTATGCAAAGTGAAACTTCACAAAAATAAATTATCGAAAAAGCATTGCATTTAAAAGTGTACACGTACCTTTTTCAGAAAATTGTTTTTTAGTTGTGAAAAATGATGGGTCACATTTTTTTCTGTATGAGGTTCAAATGAACTAACAATTCTAAGTAGGATGAGCTTATAAAAAATCCGAAAAAGAAGTCCATGTAGTTTTTTTTTTGAAAAAGCGCCCAGTTAAAATTTGTTTCCTTGCAAACTATTTTAACAAGAACTATTTATTATTTCTTCCCTGACGTTGGCGTTGCGAAAGAAAAGGAAAAGCCTGTCAAATACCGTAGGTGTGACGGCGATACGAGGATATAAGAATTCCTAATAAGTTTTCCGTAACCTTTTCTTCCTTTGACATATTCACAATGTGTTTCGAAACTTTTTTTATTTTCGGATCGTGCAAATGGCGGACGTATTTTCTCAACTAACATAGACGATTTTAAATATTGAAAAATAATCATTCTTACTTTACAGCAGATACATCCATACCATACTAATATTATAAATGCGAAAGTGTGTCTGTCTGTCTGTCTGTTACCTCTTCACGCTTAAACTGCTAAATCGATTTTGATGAAATTTGGCATGGAGATAGTTTAAGATCCGAGGAAGGACATAGGGTAGTTTTCATCCTGGAAATTATCCCTAAAAAGATTGAAAAGTGAGTAAGTAATTCATGATGACATTGATGACCCTGTAGGAAAAGTAATTATTAGACCAAAAGCACAATTGCTCTTACATTTGCTTAGGTGCTTTTAATAATCCCTTTTATTAATTAAGGTGATTAGGTGGATATGGATATCTATCGTGTTGTACGAGGTTGCTTCCATACTTCCAAGTTCTACGCGGACGTAGTCGCGGGCAAAAGCTAGTACCAAATATGAAAGTTTCAATGGAAAAACATGTTCAGTCATTATGATTCAGATTCATTTGAGATTATAAAGCGCGTTAAATTATTTTAGCTTAAAAATGACATTTGAAGAAAATTTTCTGAAATTATTAGCATGTTCTTTCCTTGTACTATACATATTATATAAAATTATAGGTATGCTCGCGTAAGAAAAATATACCTGGTTAAAGTTTCAACATCATCCTGTTAAAAACATTAACAAACTTATAAAGCGTTAATGTTTCACGCTTCATTAAAATCGATCACTAAGTATAGTTATAAAATAATACCATAATAATACCGTCCCACGCAATTATCCGTACAACAATGTTGTATCACTTTACAAGAGAGTACAGACACGAGTTTTCGGCTATATTTATTTGACGCAAAAGCGAGATGCCTATTCCTTATTCCACTGCGAGCGAAAAGGACATACAGAGGAATTTCTAATGAACGTAACATGAGAGTCGGGTGAAGGGTCAACGACCTTTTCTTTAGGGTGGTCCCCCTTCGGACCTTCGGAAAGCAGTAGGCAGTTTATTTCGATGCATTTTCTAATTGAATCGTTCGGGTTGCCATAATACTTGTGTAAGCAAACTTTGAACGGCATGTTTTTGTTGGATTCATAGAGAAAGTAGTACTCCAAGTTGTGACGCAGTTAATGACGGTAAACAGTCAAACACTTAGTTAATGCATAGTTGTTACTGAGCCTTTTGAAGTGTTTGTGGCGCAAATATTAATCGTCGTTGCGGTATTTGTATAGGGGATTGCAGAAATGAATTGAAATATTTAAGTAAATATTGTATAGGAGCTGCAAGAGTCCAATGTATGTAGGGTAGGGCATGCAGAACCGGGAAATTGTAGTATCGGAGTACCGGGAACTCCCGGTACTGCCAAACTAGACATTCTTCTTCCTAGTACTGCAGGCTTTAATTCTGGGCCTGAAGCACAGATTTCCCGAAAAGTTTAACAGATCGGACACTCAAACCCTAGCGGAACGAAAATTTCAAAAAGCTCTTAAATATTTTCTGTACGAAATCATTAGCTCTGCCTTTTGGTCCAATCAAAAACCAGGTAGGCAACGGAAGTTTAAGTCTTTTATTAAGTATTTATTGTACTCGTATATCGTCAAACATCTCTTGTCAGGGAGCCTGCGTTTATCACGTGATAAATAAGTGACAAAGCATCTGTCACTCACACTTGCATTTTGTCAAAAAGTGACGGATTCTTGTCACTTAATTATCGCGTGATAAAGGCAACCATCATAGGCCCGCTGGTTTGTGATTGGGTAGGCCAATCTCGTATTGGCCTTTTTAGTCAACAAAGAAAGCATCGTTGGAGACCAAAATAGTCTGATAGTAGACGGGACGATGATGATGTTATACTTATAAAATGACCGTCTTTGAGCCGTATTTATAATAGCAATATACAATGTACCTACAATTTAATTTTTCAATTTCCCCACCCATCAATCAGCTGTGCACTGAGTTAACGGCACAAACAAACTCTTGTTTATCCAATTGGTTACCAATGGTGGCCCTTTATAACCGGTTGAAACCGGTTCAGGCCGGTCGCGGCCGGTTTCAAAACTCGGTTTTATTCAGGCGTGAAAAAGCGGACATGCGGGCGGGCAGATAGTTTACACGCGATAAATATTTAATATAGACATTACCGTTTACAAACGATTGTGTATTTACGAGAAGCCTGCATAAAGTTCCTTTATAATGAGGACATCGTAATGAGTTTCCATTTTAATGGTGTAGACGTTTCTTTGGATGGGAAAACCAATTTTTAATTTCAGAGTGATCAATAGTAAATACGAGTATACTTACTATTTGTTATTTGATAAACGAAATTCAACAAAGTTTTACATCTTCAGGAATAGTTGCGACTCTATGCAGATCCAAGTTTGTTTTTAACTATCTTTTTGATAAAAATGGTAAAATTCAAATTATACCCGATGTTTACTAAAAAATAATAGGATCCAAAAAATTGGGATAGTTTACTTTATTGCCGGTATTTTTTAAATGTATGTTTACTGGTTAGAGTGAGATAATTTTCGTTATTGTCACAAGCTGTACAATTGTACCCTTTCGTTGAACAATAACTTGTTACAAACAAAACTATGCAGTAACATTACAACGTTCCAAAAAACCTGTTGAAAAAAAAACAATACGAACCGCTGCCATCCATTTCCACGGCGGCTATAACAATTTTAAAAACCTCGGCAGTTTATCTAAAAAATCAGGGTAACGAAACATGGCGCGCCGTGGCACAGTAAGCCTGGGTAAGACATATATCGATATATCGAAATATCGATGTTATTGAGAAAGTTATCGATAAACATATAATACAACATACATACAATACAAGGTGTTGTTTGGTTTGGCTAAGTGCAAAGCTTTAAGGGGCTAATAGCTGAGTTGATGTATACCTATCTATATCTTACTTGTTTTTTTTTTTTATTTAATACTCAGAATTTGACAGTTACGTGTTAAATGCCGCCGTAAGACTGTTTTAAACGATATTTTTTATCGCTGATAGTTTTATGTGCAACAGAATAATTCAAAAAAATTTAAACATCGTGTTGCTACATAAACGGACGTCATAATGTATTACGTCACAGGTATCAGACCAATAAATGCTTAATATCTCTTGTAGGTATAGTTTGTCAAAGCGAATAAGTGTATGGATGGTATCTTTACAAGTGCCACACTGTGTCTGTAGGTATAGCGTTTAAAATAACGATATATGGTTGCCCATCCCTATAGCACAGGGTAAAGTCTCACAGTGGAGCCAATCAGTTTCAAAACGCACAAAGTGGAGTGTAAGTGACCGATTGTAAGCAAATTAAGGCTCTACCTACGGTGCAGTTTGTTTCGAGTTACTCGACTAACATTGAGGGCGCAACTGACAGTCACTGCGCGTAAATAACTATTGTGTACTTTTGATAGTAAACAGGAGTGGAATACGCGATGAGTCATTCTCGTCGGTAACTTATACCTTTACTTAATCGTTTATATATTGTTCCAGTGCCTCAACTTTTGACAAAGTGATGTTTTAAAAACCTTGGCAGTTTATCTAAAAAAACAGGGTAACGAAACAAGGTGCCCCTGTGGCACAGTAAGCCTGAGTAAAATATATCGATATATCGATTCATCATCGTTCTTAGCACTCGCCCAACTATGGCAAGTTATCATGTCGTTTAGGAGTTTTAAATTTTATTTTTTTATTATTTCAACATACAGACGACGCAGTTGGGTCAGTTTGCAAGCACCTGCCTACTGAGCGGCGGTCCCGGGTTCGAATCCCGGCCAGGGCAAATATTTGTGTGATGAACTCGAATATTTGTGCTTGGGTCATGGTTGTTCCTATGTATCTAAGTATATTATATTTATCTATATAAGTACGTATACGTCGTCTAGTACCCATAACACAAGCCTTCTTGAGCTTAATTTGGGACTAGATCGATTTGTGTGAGGTGGTCTGATATTTATTTATTTATTTATACAGGCGCTCACACGTACAGCCTGACAAGTGCGATTCTACCTTAGGGTAGTGAGTAGTGACCCTACAAACAGCTTTCATATGGCAATAACGCACATATTTTATGTAAGTATATGCATCATAAAATGTCAATAATATTAATAATTTCAAATTGTTGACATACGAGTACCACCGTATGTCAACAATTTGAAATTATTGTTTATCGGAACGCTGCTCAATCCTTATTTCTTATTCTGAAATAAATATTGAATTGTATTTAAAATTACTTTTCTGGCACGGGGCACTGCTGTGGATAATTTTGGCCTTATTATACGAATATTTTGCTCTGTTTACACTTTGTTTATACATCACCCTTTTATAGTGTAATGGTGTCTCCCGAGACAAAACATTTCGTGAACCTCGGAAAGTTCAGCTAAATTACGCACAAAGTTGTCATGTTTGTTTGTTTGTTCCAGTTTGCAGTCAAGTTAGGGATATCGCAAACTATGGGCCCACATGTTGCGAACTTTCTCGATTGATCTAACAATATTACTGCAATTATCCCTTGGGTTTGGCCGAGATTTGTTTAGGTCGGATAGATTTTTGATTACGTGTAACGGTGGATTTTACTGAGATTTTGGAGGTTTTGCGACAAGTTGACATCTTCCAAAACGGGTTGATAAATAGATATCGTGGGTTTATTTTCCGCAAATCGACGTCTTATAATGCGCCTATTAAGCACTTCGTGTAAACTATTTGTGGTATGTAGCTATTTTTTTTTTGGCCGTGTATTTTTTTTTGTGGGTACTTATTTTTATTTAAGAAAAAAATAAAAAATATGTAACTAACCCTTAAGAAAAGTATGTCTAATTAAACCTAAGTACTTAATTTATTTTAAATACATTCAAAGTAGGTGGTAGGTAGGTACAGTTAACGAAACTGAAACGCGTTTCTTTTGACCCTTATTCATTGTGACGAGAGCGGAAAAGGGTACCGGTTTCAATTTCCTTGACTGTACATCAAATAACAAGAAAAAATAAGCATAAACTTTAAATTAAATAAAGTCCTGTCCTTTAGTTTATCAAATCCGGTTTAAAATAGTGTGAATTTGCTTCACTAGTAAATTACTTTAAGTAAATAACAATAAAACACCAAAAAATCCCAATCAACCTCTAGTTGGCTTGTGTTATGTTATGGGTACGAGACGACGATATACTTTATCGGATAAGTATATCGTCGTCTCGTACCCATAACATAACTCTTTAATCTGGGAAATCCTATAAACTGAAACAATCCAAGCACACTGGCCTTGCCGACCATAGATGTAATCGCGAACTATCAAAGTCAATACGATAAGGTTCCGATCCCACACAAACAAACAAGTTGGAACTATCTCCCGCAAGATAACAAAGTAAGAAAACGCTTTCTAACGCTCCGATTCACGCATCAATTACTGAGTGACGTACAATATTCTGGCAGACGGGATGGGCGCCAGCCACAGTGAAATGGCGGCAGTAGGCTGGAGTAAAATATGTTTTGTTTATCTTTCGCAACTTTCAACACTGACATTATATCGGAAATATCGCCACTATATTTCTACTTTAACGATACGCGCTACTTGTAATTATCGACCGGAAGCGCAACATAACAAAGTAAGAAAACGCTTTCTAACGCTCCGATTCACGCATCAATAACTGAGTGACGTACAATATTTTGGCAGACGGGATGGGCGCCAGGCACAGGGAAATGGCGGCAGTATGTTAGTTTAAAATATATTTTGTTTATCTTTCGCAACTAAAGTTCAAAACAGAGACGGTTTTCAACACTGACATATATCGGAAATATAGATTAAGCATTCTTATAAGAACATAGTGAGGTGTCTCATGAAACCTTTATGGCACTGCGATACCGATGTGCGAACATTGTGACGATAATATATAATGTGGATTATTTGGAAATTGAGTCTTAGGTATACAAGTCACAGATATAAACCAAAGCCATATAATATAGTAATAGTTCTCAAATCTTAATAATACTCTTCGTAAATCGTAGTTTTGTCATATAATGCCATTTCTAACGATTCTTTAGCGCTAAATGGTCGTCTAAAGCCTACTGCGCCACCGTCATGATCCGAGGCAATAATCTTATACAAATCAACACAGCTCTAAACTAAATAAAGTAGTATAATAGCGCTGAAATCTTAATAATCTCCCCATAAATCGTAGCTTATAAAACCTTTACTGTAGCCTCTTTAGCACCAAATGGTCTTGTAAAGCCTACTGCGCCACCGTTGTGCGTACATCGTGACGATAACGTGGATTATTTGCAAATTGATTCAGTTTACGGAACACGGGTACGCTTTTAGTGCGCGCCGTTTAATGTGTAGCTCAATCAACTTTGTTTGCCAAAACACGATCAGGGGCATTACGTTTTTAATATGATACCTTTTGGATGGAAATCTAGTTAGCGATTTCGGATATCAATGAGATTAAGAAGTTACGGCCTCCCATTAGCTAAATTATAGTGTATTTTGTGTAGGTACTTTCTTGCTACAGTGTTTAATTAAAGTAATTACGGCAGTTTTTTTTCCGAGACAAATTTGTTCTACGTAAAAATCTAGGGGTAAGGTGGAAGTATTAGTGCTCGACGCGGTACTAATACGCGTCACCATACTTTCAACTGCGATAAATAAGATAAGATTACCGTTACTTTCATAGCAAATAGAATGAATACATGAGAAATGTTTGTAGCTATCGAATTTCACACGTAAAATAATAAAATATACAACCTGACTGCCTGCAAAAGCACGTGACATGTACTGGGACAATCCTATTGACTTACATTTCATTACATTACGAGATTTTTTTATATGATCATTATATGATATAAATACCATTTAATAAAGGTAAAAGTCATACCTCTCATAAGGGATGAATAAATTTGCGATAGACGTGTAAATTAACGTACTATTACGAAACATAAAATAAATATCCCTTGCAATGTCGAGTACTAGTACTTCCACCTTAGTAATATATAGAATAGCCAAACTCGTATAAAAAAAAAACGACGCCGAAGATTCTTCGTTTTAGGCCACTCTTAAATATATATATTTTTCATATTCATTTTCATAAATAACTACTTTCAACAATTTAAATCATACACAGGCAAAAACTGTGTCTTAAATTTTGCATGTCGGATATCGATCACATTACTTCGTCACTTTTATGTGACCATCTTACTCTCCACACGCTATAGAGGTCGTTAAATGTCGGTTTACTTAGGTAACATCATTTGCCTCTTTACGTTTACATAAAACTTTAACAGGCGACTTAAACCGTGAAAGCCTCAAACTAACGGTTATGCGATACGTTTATAACGCTATCTTATACGAAAGGGCGTATAAGTCAAGGAGTTTCCTTTTCATTACGTCGTTTTGTTTAGAAGGTATGGCTAGTTAAACTTGCGAAGTTACCCAAAGGTCTGAACGATACTAAAAAGAGAATTTAATTGTGCTTTGCATTATTCATGGAGTGACTTAAACGTGGCATTGTATTTATTTATTTAAGAGCCTAGAGTGTCCCACTGTCAAAGGCCCCCTCTCATTCTTCCACGTGCACCGGTCCTGACCAATGTCCCACCTGTCTTGGTGAAAGGCACCAAGTTCGTCTCGCCATCATCTTCAAGGTCTACTACGACATATGACTAGCTTTTGTGAGATTTGGCGTGAAGTGAAGGTGAAAGGAGGTGTAAGATTTTTCATCAGTTGATATGCTGACTTACCTACATTTAAGCAAAAGCCTCCTTAATTGTCTCGAGTCCCGATTAAATGCTGACCAGCACCTCAAGCACAATTGTGATATAGTACGATTGTTTGTCGTGCCGTTGCCTGTCTCTTTATTTAACAACGTATGAGTCGCGACAAACGAAGTCACGGGAAAATCTGGTGGACCTGCAGTTGAGAAATGCGTTTGAATCACTCAATCTAGGTCTGCCTGGTCTGCGTTGCCTTTTTTAAGGCACTTTACTTCGTGGGAGCACTAGTTCACCTTTCTGCATTAAATAGGCCAGCCTAGTCCCACTTTAACTTCCGTGGGCCTTTGATGGTTGAGTTTATCACGTGATAACAAGTTACAAAGCATCTCACTCACACTCGCATCTTATCAAAACGTGACTGATGCTTTGTTACTTATTTATGGCGTTAGAAATAAGTGAAAAACCAACTGTCATAGACCCGCTGGTGTGCAATTGGAACAAAGATATACTTAGTATAAAATAACTTAAACGCAGTTAATCGAAGCATAGTCAACTAGGTATTACTCGCGTTCATATGAAGTAATTTCCATCTCAGTCTCTCCGTAACCCCGCCTTAATCATACGAAGCATATTTATAAAAAGTGACACGTTAAATCACAAGGTTTTTCCTTAATATTAATATAGAGCTCCCCTAAGACGATAGGCTGGTGTTTCGCATGACAAAAGGCCTGTCACTCAAGCTATTGTCGACGATATTTACGAACAGTGTTCGCGATTCCTCTGGCCTTGCTCGCGTTTAGGGTTAATCTACCAAAGTACATTATTAGATACAGGTTTAGTTTTGTAACGAAGTAACGAATTTTAATTGAAGACGATGGTGCAGATACGCATTAAGAGGCCAGTCAGTAAAAAAAATTGATACCAAGGGTATGTAAAGATGTATGATGCAAAGAAAGTACATTATTGGATACTGGTTTAATTTTAGTCACGAAGCGGCGAATTTTAAGCAAATGCTTTAGACTCGTGTTAAGTTAAGATGCTAGACAAAAACAATATTTTGATACCAAGGGTAGAGGTGTAAAGATACTCGTATATGATGCAAGAAAAGTACATTATTAGTAAAGTTACGGGTTTAGTTTTTCTAACGAAGTGACGAACTTCAAGCAAAGACGATGCTGCAGATTCGTGTTAAGACGCTAGTCAGCTACAATATTTTGATATCAAGGGTAGAGATGTATTATCATTTATGCGGAGCGCTAGCCATTGTAAGTAGCGTTTAGGTATACCACGTTTATTGCAAAGAGTGTGAAGTGAATAGTGAGTGACGTACTGTCTAAAATTTACATGTACCATTTGAAACGTTAGTATCGGTGGCGATTCTCAATACAATAGACAATCGTGAATTACACTGTAGGTATTCTTGGGTTATCTTATCGGTAATCTCAGTAATAACTTATCAGGCTCTCTTGGTTTTGAAAATATAATAAATTATATTGAAACTATGGAATAATCGCGACCACCGAGACAGTGTCACTATTCCGGACACTTCCCCTTGTCCGAGCCCGAGCCGATTATAATCGCGGTAAAAACGCGTGATAGAACCCCCCAGACACCCCCGCCTTATCCGATCTGCTGTCAAAAGTCCTTCCAATTTATGTATTGCAGCCGACACCCCAGTATTATTTATTGGTAGACGCTCCTTTCGCGCCAACTTTTCTTTTACGTCTATCGGCTTCGGTTGAATGAAGATGTATGACTTTCGATCTGAAAGGGTGCCGATACAAGCGATGCGATGTTGGAAATTATGTAATGAACATCACTGCACGTCATTTTACTGTTAAAATGCCTTTATTCTAAGTACTTATAAGTAGTAATGCGCCGCGTGTTCCCAAAAACAGAAGCCTCACACCAAACGTAAGTGGTGCCACCTATGTAGGTAGTGCTTCATTTATTTTGTTCGATAAATATGTATATAGTTTATTATTGAGGTATACTGGCTGCTATCCAACCTATTGGGAAATGGGTGGTATTATTTATTTCCGCATTGTGCATGAATCTGGTGTGACAGTTTAATACTTTCTCCGTCAGTGTCGAGGCGTCAAATATCATCATTCTCATGCCCTTATCCCATTTATTTGAGGATGGCGCAGCATGCTTATTTCTCCAATTCATTCCTATCATTTGTCATCGCGTCATTAAATTCCTTCTTTTCTCAAAGTGTCAAACATAATATCGTTAGTAAGTTTTAAGATGCCATGCCACTCTTGGTCCATAAAAGCCATTTGCCCTACAATGTTTCAACCAGTTGACTTTCTTTTAAAATGCCTTAGGTAAATTTTCCAACGCCATCTACCGTAAAGTTCAATGCTATGCTGTATTTAATTTGTATATATAATATTGATTAGACAGATTAGTTGATGAATATATTTCATTAACCAAGTTATTTTTTTTCAAACAAATGAGGGTAACCCAAAACTTTCTCTAGAACCATTCAATTAACATTTGATGGTCACACATACCAAAATCCACAATAAATAGCAAGCCTTATAGAATTTCAAAACTAATTTAGATCCCACACCCTTTGCATACAGAACCGCAAATCGCCCGATAAATTAATTGAATAGACACTTAATTCCTGTACTAGACGTCGTACCACAAAATCATAATCCTACGATTAAAAGGGAAAGAGCATCCCCAAATCAAGAGAATCAATAGTCCGGGGCACACTTGCGGAAAATCAAAGAGCGCGACGCCGGAGGATCCCATTTTGTTTTCTTTTTTAACATCTTACCGGCCAGTATTAAAACTATAAAGGGTAAAATGGATTATTAAAAATGCAAAAGGTTGGATATAATATTAAAAAGTTTTTTCAGATCTAAGCAAATACTAAATGAGTAAACGATGATGTTTAGAGAACAAGTTTTTTTTACAATTGAATTAATTGATTTAAAAATGTGAATGTTTTTATTAACATTTCTATTTGCTCTGTGTACCGATTTGTTTGTTAGTTTTAACAAACCGCGAACATACAGATTTTTAAAAGGAAGTACATTTTTCATCATCTATATGGTTCGCCCAAATAAACATAAGACGGCCGGAAATTGGAATTCTATCCGAAATAAAATCATAGTCATAAGCGATTTTCGTTCATCGAGAACGGAAGATTGAGGCTAGTAATGAAATAAACCCTTAAACGAGCTTAGATAAACCTCGGCGGACACTAAATGAAAAGAGGAAATTCATTACCGACGCGATACAACGGGACGGGAGTATCGCAGGCCGTTAGTGAGGTAACTGCTGCCATTTACGGTCACTGTTGGTATCGGAAATCGTTAGCCCCGCCTCGCTATGATTGGTGGTTCACCGGCATTACAGAAGATAAAACTCGAGAATATTGTGCTACAGTTTCACGGCTGGAAAATAAAGTTATGGCCTCTTGAAGTTACAAGTTTGCGAGACATTTTTTCGCTGGGAAATTTCTTAATGTCCTCCGGCTATATTGAATTGGACCAGTTTCTTCTTTTACTTACCACTCTAGAGTATTTAAGAAAACACGTTTTCTTTACAGCAATTAACGTGGAGTATTTAATGCGGGTTTTTTACAGCATAACTAAATTTAGAACTGTCTTGCAGTGACTATAAATGTCTCGCATAAAACTATTTTTGAAAATACACATAAAATATTGATAAATAAGATCTATACGCTTTTGGCGATTTAATAAAAACCAAATACTTAGTAATAATAAGGAAATCAACTGACCGTGTAGCGTAGTGACGTCATAAGCCATTTTATTCTTGAAAAATTCATACAGTCTGAGCGTTTTGACTTTGACAGATCATAAAAAGGAACTGATTCATTTGTCAGTCAAGTACCGCACAGTATTTACAGTATTTACAAGCACAGTATTTACAAGCACAGTATTTACAAGGACAGTATTTACAAACTTTATCTATACCTACACTTATTCCAACTTACGATTCATTATCTAAACATAATATTTTTATCGATCCTGATAACAGAACTATGACGCAGAGGGCGCTCTAGTAGCGTAGAATTATGGAATCAAAGGTTTGGTGTGATTAACGTAATGTCATAGTTCAGTTGGAAGTGGGAGAGCACTACGTGGGAAATGAGTCGACGGATTCAAGGCCGGCTTAAATTGTAATGGATCACATTACATTATTTCATAATTTACCTTCGCGTCAAAATTACGTTCCATTTTTACATTCAATATACGCAAACTCAACCCTTTTACACGACTACATGCAAATGTTCCACAAACAAACAAATATTTGACCAAAAGCGTGTTAAGCGAGTTTTTTTATCATTACCAACTGAACGTTATACGGGTGTGCATTATTTGCGGACGTCACCCAGATCCTGCCGCCGACCGGATGTTGTTAATGGCCGAAAATGCGGAAAATTGGGCAATTCATTTCCCGACCTCGACCGCAGCGGAATCGAGCACTATAACCTGGTTATACGTATATGCTGGCCCTATTTATTTATGAGGCGACTGAAAGTTGATGAATAATAATGTGGATGCTTGAATTTCATTGGCCGACGTATGTATGAACGTATTTTCTAAGGTAATACGGCAGTGAAGTTGCTTAGTTAATGTTAATGAGCTTCATTCGACGTCTGGCCGAAAAATCAATCTTCCTTACCATGAGTTTACAGTTACAGTACTCACTAGCGACCCCGTAAACGATCTGTATGGAGAATTGTAGTTGTACAAAGTAAACGCTAGGGGCGCCGTGTTATTCTCCGTATCAATCGCTTAGGCTGTCGCTAGCGAGTACACTCACGGCAACTCATGGTCATGATATTTTTATTTTGAAATTACAATTTACATAATCACTTAATACTCAATCACAACAATTCATATCACTTATGCGGGTTTAATTACTTTACAACCTTTTTCAAATCTCTAATTTTTGAAATAATTTCGTCATCACGTACATGTTTTTGTCTTCTATTCTATGATTTTGTCTTCTATGATTTGGAAATCCGATTGGATTGGATTCTGAAAAAAATCACAACACGTTTAGTTATGTGTTTGCAAAGCGTCGTAAAATAACTTTAATACGAACCAACTTCAAAATGTCGCATTGATTTGTAAGATTGTTTGATATATTTATTCAAGATCTAAATAATTTAAAAACAACTTATGCATTGTGACGCGTTATTAATGACGAAGGAATACGAAAGTAACAATGATTTCGCAGCTGAAATGGAAGTCGAAACGAAATGGAAAATGGACGCAGGCCCGGTCGGACTGTCCGCATAAAATTGCACTGGCACGACGCCAAACTTAATCAATCATCCAAATATTGGGCGCATGTTTTAACGAATTCAATTCGCAACGTGTCAGATTTTTCGAATCGATTGCACTATCTTAGCGCTATCGTTTGTTTTTAGTCATTTGATCGTTTGTAACTAGACATGAAAGGAAACGTTGAAAATTTTACAAAACGGCCTGTCACAGGCATGCCAAGCCGATTTTAAAATAGTTTGTTTTTTGTTTGAAACATCCCAAGCAGCACATTAAGTAGTGAATTTTGCAGCTTATCTTATAGCTTTACGTTCTAAATGAGTGGTTTAACAGTGTTTGATACAACTTATAGCTTTAAACACAACTCAAAACTGTATATGAGTTCATCCTATCACTTGTAGTTGCATAGGATCGTTTTTGTTTCTACTTTATTACTTATGGTGGGATAAAGTCGATTTTGCTACTTAAAGTTGCATGCAGGTTCAAATTGTCACTCAATAAGAAGCAATAGTGCTATATAAGGCCTTAAAATCACTTATAAGCAACTTTTACATATAAGTGGGAACATACCCTTATTTGGAACTAAAAGTTCCAAATGACTAGTAGAATAGCGAATTATATCACCAATAGTGGCTAAAGGGATAATTTTACGGCTCTTTTGGAACCAAAAATTATTGCAACTTTAAGGCTTAAGAAGTACCTTATTGCCACTCCAACGCATAAATAGGTCTCAATAGGTGGTTCTTGGAACCAAAAGCAGTTATTTTCACTTATTTCAAACCACTAACGAACTAAAAGTTCTATTATTGTTCCTATTGCGCCTTGTCAAAATATATTTAATAGTCTTGCTTGTTTAATAGTCTACAAAAGAGCAAATAATTACTATTGGTAATAGCATTCACTGCTTTGCCACTCGCAAGATACAAATAAGTGATTATTAGACTTGATCTTTCCCAATAAGGAACAAATAAGTGAAAATAAACACTGTAGGATCTTTTTTGTTTCGCCATGTTTACAAATGGAAGCATATGAAAATTAATTATTTTAACCAGAATTTTATCACACTCACGCATAATCACAGACTTTTGATAGGTAGTTGTGACGATGATACTTTAACATTTTACGTAACCTACAATCAGTCAGGTCAGGTCAGGTTTTTAACAGTTTTATTTCTTATCAGTATCTATTCCTTATTTGATTTAGCACTCTTTTTTTTAATATTCCTGATCAAATCAAAGGCGCGTCGAAATTTACAAAGAAACCATACTATAGTTTCACAGTAACAAAACATTCGCAAGAATTTCGTGCTTATTTCAATGCTTGTATAACGTAAAGTTTTAATCACTCCAAACAGATGTATAAATCCAAAATTAATATGGCAGATCACGTATTATTTTTAATAAAACACAATTTGACAGTTGCCTCGCCACTCAAAGATAATTTTGGCGACTCATTTATCACTCATTGACCGAACTGAAATGTTTTCATTCGTTCACTGCGCATAACTTTCACCCATAGTTCTAATTACCACTTAAGGCAATTGTGAGATCTCTTATGGATTCTATTTAGCACCAAAAATAGGCTGCAATTTTTCTCCTTTTGGTTCTATACTGGTGGCATAAGGGTTCTTGCCACCTATATAGCACTTAGTCATGGTGGTAAATTTCACTTAAGCATCTAATTAGATATGATATACGAGCTATTTAGACCCAGTTGTGCTACTTGGGATGCGTTGATCAAGTGTGATTAACGAGTGACTATAAAGCGAAAAAATCGGTACAGCTGTTGGGAGATGAATGTGCTGGAGGATTTTATTAAAATTTATTTTTTGATTTTAGTTACATTGTGTCATAAGGGTCGGTAGCTTAGATATATAGTCTGTACATTTAGGTATTTAAAAAAATGTAAACAAACCGGAGCTGTCAAATTGACAGCAAGCAATGGCATGTCAAACAGACAAAGTTAAAAATCACGTAAGGTAGGTGTTGCTACCAGTGTTACCTGTGTTACTTCCAGTATAATGCAGCCTTTTGTGTTAAACCTCTGCAAATTTGGGTAATTTTTATTGAATTTTGTATCCGTGAATTTGTGTAAAATTAAGCGATAACACATGTTATTTAAAGGGAACGGACTGCAGTAGTGAGGTCAATAATTTTTAATATAAAAAAATTAACAGGAACCAAACGTTATCTTATAAACAACCCTTTTAATGTTTGTTTACATTTTTTTAAATACCTAAAAGTATAGACTATAGATACACATCGGATCAGTCGTAATTTCATACTGCGTGTCAATAGAAATAAAAAAATAAAAAATAAATAACAAAATACATTAAAATTGGTAAAAATCTCGATCAATCGATCTCTTCCAGACAACTATAGGGTATAGAGTAAACGAAAACTAATTATGAAAGTAGTAGGTATATAGTGATATATTAGAGTATGACTCAGAGAATCTCTGTAAGGGTGTTTCACATGAACTTAAACGACTACCCGCGAAAACTGTACTTATTTTTTGGCCACCTTGTAAATCGTCGTAAGACCATCGTTTCTTTGTACGGCACAGAATATTAGCAAAACAACATGTACAATATGCACATACCATTTTATGGTGTTGCTTATTCTTATATTTAACTTCATATGAAAAACAAAACACAAGCTCAATCACGACAACCGCATACGTTTATCATATCCCATATTAAAACCGAACGCAGTGAACCTGTATTTATATGAAACACTGGAGCGTGGGGAATATTTATATTTTACACCACCTCATCCAACATTTACGGTACTGAATTCGATCCGCGGATGGTTTACGAGGCAGCTGTGATTCCTTCCAACTCCTCCAGGCCCTTCGCTTACATAACTCGACGATACAGTCAGTGCAAAAAGATATACACATTTAGTCTGTTTAAACATCCTACTGAACTCTTATTGACGGGTAAATAGAATCTAGTAAAGATATTTCTGAACAGATTAGTCGTGTATCATATTCTTTTCAATCTGACTGTACTTAGTTTGTATAAAATCATTGGACTGGAACAGAAAAGATAGCTAAAATAATTATGGTAGAAAAAGTGCGTCTACGACGCTAATAATGATGGTAGAATAAGTGACTGTAGACGCTGTACATAGTACGTGAGTGTACTTAGGTAGGTATAGGTACTGGTAATTAGAAAAATTACACAGATTTTACAGAGTATGAAAAAAGGTTTTGGTTTAATACAATAGATTGGCTGGGATAAAATGTTCTGATTTTAATGTCTCCTGTTTCAAGACTTGTAATACAGCACTAAATAGAACACGGCAAACTATCACCTCGAGGAATCCGCAGACTTTTTAGTAGTTGTGAATCGATAACAAATATGTCCAAAGCGCATCTGCATGGTAAAATTACTATTTGGGGCAATTTTGAGACAGTAAAAAACACCAATATAATATGATCATGATCATGCATAATTTTATAGTTCACTCGCTTTACAAAAATAACGCTAAAGCCGTCAAATATAATCGTATCATGCAAGTTTTGTGTTTCATACACCGATATGGATGTCATTAATCTTCGTAATAAATACCGTCCCCTCTTGTCTCCGCAGGAGGCTCTTAAGTGCCCTCCAAATGGTGGTACTTAATAAAATGCCTTTTTCTATGTTCTATATTATTATAAAACTGTATTGAAAATCAATTTTCTGTAAATACGGGTTGTGACGTCCAGGGTTTCAGGGCGGGAATAGATTCAATGAAACAACGTAAACGGGTTTACTGTAGACCACGACCTGCCCGCTCCCGTTGACGTCTGTCATCGTAATGGTGGCAGCGGGCAGGTGGTGGGGACGCTTTATTATCATAAAGGTGTCTATACACCATACGGGTCTTTATTACTTACAGGAAATCTTAAGTGCACGACGTAGGATTTGTATGGACGCGCGACGCCAGCTATACAACGCTATCGTTGGTCAATATGTCTTTGTGTGCTCACCATGCCAAAACGACTGGACAGATTTTTACCAATACGCGTAAAGGAATAGGCTATCCCTTAGACATAGAGATGGTTTCTACCCGACTACGACAAAGAAATGGGTTACGCACAGACAACGTTGTTGCGGGTACATTTTTAGTCTTAGTAATAAATATCGCGGCTCCCTCTTGTCTCCGCAGGAGGCTCTTAAGATCCCTCAAGATCATACTGGGGGCACTTAATAAAATGCATTTTTACAATTATGTCTGCCGCACGTGTTGTTTTACGCGACATCAGCCGGGTGGAGTGCACTCGTACCATACATGGGGTTTTTAGAACCCTATCATTATTGTTTAGGTGTAGCAGTAGCAAAATGAAGGACCAGTCTGGTATACACGATGGTGTATCGTGTTTTTTGAACCGAAGACAAAAAACGGCGATTATTTTAGCGTTTTAGCCGTCTGTTTCTTCTGGCAGCAATATTGATGAACTCGGATGAACTGTGACGCCATTTCTAGTTGTCATAAAAGTCGCGGATTTTAGTAATAGGTACTTAATTACAATTGAAACTTTATGAGTTGGCCAATATACCTACCGGTTAGAGGAACGGAACGGTTAAAACATTTAAATAATCGTATATAACATACCAATACAATATAGCATCTAGTCGTGTAATGTTTATGACATTATGAGCATGAAAATCATGTGAAAAATTATAATAATTGTCATAGCTGTACCATTGCTATTGCCTTCTTTCTTATATTATCATTGGCATGGTATGTTCAACTTTCTTTATATTTATGTCCTGCTCTAAAAGCCCAAAAAAATATTCTCCATCGCATTCATCACATCAGTGTTCATTCAGCATGACACCAGTTCAAAGACAATTTTAACTTGAATATGTCAACATAAAATACTAGGTCGATGCAGCCACCGGCTAAGCTTGCACCATAGATTGGAGCGGTTTTTTTTTTCGAAATTTTCTTTTCGTCATGACCTAGCGAAATTTAATTTTTGCATTTTAAAACAAAAAATTCTAAAATCGGTTGAGAACTCGCTGAGATCTGCGCATTGTTACAAAGTCCATTCGAGTCGATCCATGGGAGCTTTTTGTTTTTTATCATAACTTTTTAATTAAGAACAATTTCAAAATTTTCTCTACGTCACGACCTAGCAAAATTTAATTTGTGCATTTTAAAACAAAAATTTCCAAAATCGGTTGAGTACTCGCTGAGATCTGCGCATTGTTACAAAGTCCATTCGAGTCGATCCATGGGAGCTTTTTGTTTTTTTATCATAACTTTTTAATTAAGAACAATTTCAAAAATTTCTCTTCGTCACGACCTAGCGAAATTTAATTTGTGCATTTTAAAACAAAAATTTCCAAAATCGGTTGAGTACTCGCTGAGATCTGCGCATTGTTACAAAGTCCATTCGAGTCGATCCATGGGAGCTTTTTGTTTTTTTATCATAACTTTTTAATTAAGAACAATTTCAAAATTTTTTCTTCGTCACGACCTAGCGAAATTTAATTTGTGCATTTTAAAACAAAAATTTCCAAAATCGGTTGAGAACTCGCTGAGATCTGCACATTGTTACAAAGTCCATTCGAGTCGATCCATGGGAGCTTCGCTCGCTTCGCTCGCTCCGCTCCAATAAATTGAATTTTAAATGTAATTCAATCCATCACTTTGATTATCAAGAGCTGTGCACTCTGAAGACGGTCCTTTGCATGCATTTTAATCTAACGTCACGCCATATTTTTGAAGCTAGCGTATAGTCTGCATATTATCAAAGAAAAATTGCTTAAAGTTTCGAGATGTCAACGTCTCCGTCTCTGGGGAATATAGACGAAAAACTTTGCACATTCTCGTCTTAGAAGTTATATTAAATATCCTTACATAAACCACATTTCTTAATAATTGTTTAGCTTTATACACAACCAATTTACCGTTGTCACATTTATTCGCGCATTGGTTCCATGAAATAATAATTAAATTAATGAGTATGTACGTGCTAATATTTACAAGTCCAGCTGCTAGGAAGGTACCAAAACTAGTTGAACGGTTTTGTCGTTAAGTTTAGGCATGATAAAACTGCAAAACACATATCACTAATACCTAAAAACATGACAAAACCAATAAATAGATGTATCATTTAACTGTTTTTGGGTACAATAAAGTGTTTACCTACTTACTTACTTAAAAAATAAATTTGGCCGTAATAACTTATTTTAATATTTTTTTCCAAAATGTTTTCAACGTTCTTTAGAACATCGTTTTTTTTGGTGTAGATTACAAAATGGAAAATGATAAGTATTTGTTTGATTGGAATCAAATGATTTTGCTAACTTTTTAGTGACTGTTTCACTTTATTTTCTCTAGCCTCCCTTTTTTAAAAGGATTTCAGCTAGTGCTTTACGATTATTTAGAACGTTAAAATTAACCCGCCTACGAATGTAGGTCACTTTAAAAAATAAAAACTCAAAATCACTCTATGAAGCAGCGATATCTTTTTTACAACCCACTCAATATTCATCGCTTACATTTTTAGGAATTAAAGCCCATCAAAACTTTACGAGATGTTCTTTGGGCATCTATTTATGAGGCTACTTACTTTTTAATATTTACTCCAAGTGTCCAAAACCCTTATAATCCATTCATAAATATACCGGCGGTATATTACCTAGTAAACCGGGGCCGTAATATTTAAGAAGGATAAAAACATAACTTATTACCCACATGAGGCTCAAATACTAACTCGTGAATATACAAGTACTCAATCTAAACAGGAAACCAATTTCATAATGCACAGAATGGGATATCGGAACATTGAAGATACAGAACTAAATGATAATTTGGGGTTTATTGAATCGCAAATTACGGTGCGGCAAGCGGTGACCATACGTGAGAGGGGAAGCAGCCCGGTGTCTCGCTCACTCCTATGGCCGCTGCTCGCCATTTCGCTGGTCGCGCGAAGTCGTGCCTAATTAATCACGCCAAAAGAGGTAGACTGATTTTAATTACGTACGTATGGTATGATACACGGGTAGCTTTGTATTTTTTTTTAATGTGCGGTAGACAAACATTTGACCTTGAACGTTATGTTAAGTAACGATGAGGCCTAAGACCATGATGACTCCTATAACCATGTGTGACTGTGTCCACAGTCCATACATGGTTACTTTACATATGTTATACTTACACAAATCAATCTAGTCCCAAAGTAGGCTCTATAGTAGGTGTGTAAGAAAATATACATACCTATATTGATAACTACATAGAAACATCTATGAGTTTCATGACCCAGGAACAAATATTCGAGTTTCATGAACATACAGGACTCGGCAAGGACAGAATATTTGCCCTAGCCCCTTGCCGAGGCACTGCGCTAACCGCGTCGTCTATCTTCTCTTTATCGCGTAAATCAGTATACTTAGATCTAATTTGATTCATTTATTGTTTCAGGTACGCGGCACTGTCACATCCTCAATGATTTTCGGGTTTTGTCCGTGAGGCAGTGTTTTTATACTTTTAATATTTAGACGAACCCTTGGATTTTAAAGTTACCATGGTTGAAAACAGCATTAACTTGTTTATTGATACCAATCAAATACCAACGATGAACCGGGGTGACAGGAAAAATCGAGGCTATTTTGATCAATTTCGAATAGCTAAAAAACTGTTACCTAAAAGTTAACTTGATGAAGTAAGCAGTTTAGGATAACCTAAATAAACACAGGGAACTGCCACAGGCTACGAAAAATAAACTGTTGTTTTAAAACTAGCCCACTAAATTTTAAAATCATACAGTTAACGGTACGTAAGTATTGCAAAATAAAATGCAAGCACAAAGAACACTTTGCTATAATCTGTGCTAGTGTATATTTCTTATAACTGGCGTCGTTGTATCAGGATAATCGGAATCTATAGCCCTTTGTGATAACTTTCCGACCATTTTCTTGGAGCGGAACCGCTGCTTCAAATTGAGAATGGTTTTTTGCTCGCCCGGAGAATACAAGATGAAGGAATGGGGATGAAACGGCTGTATTGTAGGTATATTTTTGTCACATTTTATCTATATTGGATGTTCGAATATATACGAATTTCGATGTGAACATTCATTCGTGTAACAAGGACATGCGGACGAATTAGACATATTCGTCCAGATGTATTACTTGTTTTTCATTAAAGCTATGTGCTTTTATTAAAGGCAATGACATTTACGAATACTAAATATCAGTAAGTACATCTACATGATACGGCACGATACTTCGCTAAAAAAGTAGGTAGGTACATGTATGCCAATATCCATCGAATTAGCCAAGTGTGCAGTAGTTCAACGAACCACGAGACAATACGTGTTTTATGTAACATCTACTAAATACAAAATTGAAATAGGTTGCATTGTGTAGAAATAACTACTTACATAATACAATCCTCACAAGAATCACAGGACTCAAAATAGAACAATCTAATTAAAACTTAAAACGAGTAGCACTTAAAGGCGCAACTAAAAAAAAAACTTGCGACCTTACTAATTGGATTGGAGTAAAGCAGATGTCCTAAGCGTTTGGAGTTAGAACCACGGCATTTTACTGAAGGAACTCAGTTCAACTTTTTCCTAGCTATTGGGAAATTCTCGTACTTCACTGATTAAAAAGTTGCAGGAGCTAAATAAGAGATGTTTAGCTGCTTTAAGCGCAGTTTGCGCGGTTTCAAGCAGCTCGCTTTAATCGTCGATGCAAAATAAGAAAAGTTGACCAATTTTTCTTTTTAATCGGCCTTGAAACTACAAGCAATATATTGGTTTAAGATAGAAAACTGCCATGATACTCAAACATTTTTTTATCTACCGGAACGGTTATTCTAGTCGTTAAAGTGAAGTACCTACTCGTCATCACGTTTTAGTCTAGTCTGTGGACCTTAATCATAAACAGGTGTACTTACACGAACATTTTTATTTATACACAGTTGCAGACGCTCATAATCAAAGTTCACGGACTGAATCGAAAAATGTTGAGTGTGAATGTGATTTGAATTTGACTTTTCTACGATATAAATGTATAAAGGCTACATTTTTACTGATATTTACGACAACTTGTCAATATAGAAATTAATGCGGCTCGAAAAGCAATAGTTATAAATCACATAACTCGAGACATGAGTTAATACTCTCCCGAGTATGTCAACCCAATGGCAACCGAATAAGAAAATTACCTGTAAAAACATTATGGGTATTTTGAGTCACTATTTAAAATCCACGTACATATATACGTACCTATATGTATAAATAGCTATTATCTTCAAAACATATAGTTTTCCGTATAAAACAATACAATAATGTGTCCAAACAACAGCCACGCTGACATCAATCTTCTGCTATCATCGGACGAACGAATCAAAAAGCCGACCCGCAATCGACGACTTGAATACTGATGCCTTTTTTAAGATTCCTGGCCGAAAACACCCGCTATTATCGCTCTGGATCCCTGAAGGGAGGAGTAAATAGACGAATAGTGCAAAAGGGAGTGACGTCACTGCTGTTTGGAGTGCCATTTGAGTGTTGAATTTGTAAATATTGGTTCGTTTTTGAGGGATCGCGAACGTTTCTCTTAAATGGAGTCATTTGTATTGTGATGGGGGAGGGTAGGTTACTTGTAGTGTAGTGCTTATTGACCACTTTAGGAGTCGAGTGCGTGTGGGTTCGGATTGCTGATTCGGTCCACGCGTTTTGAATACGAATTGTAACGGTAATGTATCTATTTACTTGTATGGAGTCGTTTAAAGCTGCATAAATAATAGTGTAATGATTATTGTCCATATGTGAGAAGGAAAAATGTTACGAGGGATAATTATAGTAACAGGGTAAGCCGTTCTATTGTAAGTTATAAAGATTAACAATGATTTGATTTCCGATTGAGATTTACAATTAATATACTTTCCAAAAATTATCCCTTGAACAATTATAGATATATCGAGTCGTCTAATAATTTTGTGACCATTTTTTTCTGCTACAATTTCAACGAAAATAAATTATATGATTTTGTATGTGGGAATTAACATCTTCCAGTATTTCTAAATGTTTAGTTAGTTCACAATTAGGTTACATTAAAAAAGGAACAGGCAAGGAGTTATGAAGGGGGGAATATAAATAAGAGTACCATCTCTATACATGTATATCCAAAAGTATCCGTCGAAAGGCGTGCAATAGGTAGCGCTCTGCTGTATTAAATTTGGAGTTACATTGCTTAGCAACCGCTTGTTTATACATTAAGAGTTATCATTAACTAAATTACGCATTTTTTCCTATATATACTTAAAGGAACTACTCTGGTCACCAAAAAATTATATTTTTTCAACTCAACACAGTTTATTCGGTCCAAAACTGCGTATTTTTTCTTTTCTTCTCCTTATATTCTACACTCAAATTCTATGAATAGTATTTTGTGACATATAGATAATTTAAAAAATGACGCACGATCAATATTACCCCTCATTATAACGGTTTTGGGGCAGCATTTACAAAGAGCAATTTTCTTTCAAGAGTATATCATAATTCAATGGTGAAAAAAGAATTTATTCCTTTTTGCCTGTCGTTTGCATTCATTTTGGAGTGGGGCATCTGGGGGTAATGGCATCGTATATTATTATCATTTATCGAATTTATCAAGCCGCAAGTACTTTAGAAAACAATGATGCTCATTAAAAGAATGATTGGAATTGAATTGCTAATATGACAATCAAAATATTGTATCCGTTTCACGATAACTTTTTGAATTGAAATTAGGTACCAAAAATAATATGTAGGTATTCAGGTTCTTAGGTATTGTTTTTTACTGCCAACACGATTGCACACCAAAGAAAGTTTACAAATGAAACACAGATACAAGATCGCTTGGCACCAATACTGTTCGAGGATATTGCTCTTCCTTTCGAATCCAAAGTAAAGAACCTGGGACTGGTTATCGACAGCGGCCTGACCTGGTGTCGTGCGTGTCTGGCGTTTGTTAGTCACCAATATGTTGAGATCGCTTTATATGTTTTAGCATATTCTTCCGGTCTGCATGAAAACTCTTCGTGTACAAACATTGATATTACCGATTGTTGACTATGTTGATGTGTGTTACTCCAATATCACCCAGAACCTGTTGAGTAAGCTGAATCGGTTGCTCAACAACTGTATTAGGTTCGTTACAGTCTCCGAAAGTATAACCATGTATCCACTTTGCGCCGTCAATTAACCTTCCCCTATTCGTGAACGCACGACATTAAAAATTCTCTGTACTTTTTTCTCAATTTTATTTCATCCTAAATCTACGCTACGCTACTCCGAACCCTTTGGGTCCAAACTGTCCACTGTGTCAAAACATCCACCATATTAATACGTCCACTGTATCAGAACATCCATCGTATCGGAACGTTCATTTGTGTCAGAACGTCCGCTGTTTCAAAACATCCACTATATCAGACGTCCACTTTAAAATGTCTTTAACTGCGCGTTCCGTTTGCGAGTTGCGCTCATCACGCATATTCAAACTTACTCTTCCTTCTCACTGTACTGGTTTTATGTCCAATTCCGTCGCGATACAAGCAATTCGCCCGCTTCCCATCAGGCAAGCTCAGAGCAAATGTCTGTGTGATGTTTTAAAAGGATAACTACATAAATTTTATATTTATGTGTATTATAATATATATGTAGTATGTGTGTGTATATTTCCAAATATAAATATTATATTTAACTTACCTATTGATTTTTGTCTGTTTTTTTTTCACTGCCTTTAATGATCCTGCACCAACTGCTAGTTTCTGTTTGGCCCTATGGTTGACTGGTACAGAATGCCTATGTGGCATTAAGTCCGGTATTTTTACTTTTTACTATTTTATTCCCATCTTTCTATTTGGCTTTAGTTTCACCTAATTACGTGTAGGTGATTGTTTTATTAACTATATCACTTAATGAAAATAAATCCTGACGATAGTATCCCAAAATTACATTAATTTCCCTGATAAACTCGTGACCAGGCACAAACGCAGAAAACTTTGCCATTTGGGTTTTCAACTTCTGACCTATTAATTCGTCTCAGGTTATAACGAGTTCCCTGGCATTGTTAATCCTGTTTTGCCGACCCTCCCTTGACCGCGCTCGGAAAAGATCATTTTGCAAAACGCAATTAAACTTTAACTTCATTAAGGAAAATACCTTATTTTCTTTCGTTCAAATAATAGGGCGGCCACATTGTTCTCCACCAATTCAGTCTCCATTGTTCGTTTCTACAATGAAAGGCGTATTTCAGTGTTTGGGCAATTCTAGAGGCGTCAGTTTTTTCTCTTAATTAGAGGACGTCACAAAATATTAAGTGCCCAATTCGAATTTTATGGCTCCATTGCGACGAAATACGATCTTAGTTTTTCCATTACTTTTATTGCTTTTCATCATGTTTCGGTAATCACTTGAGTCTCGTAATTAAAATAAATTAACGAGAAATTAATGGCGTTGTCCTAATTGAGGGCTGCTTCTGTTCTTTCAGCGTTTAATGACGTGTGTCGAGCACTTTCATTCTAAAAAATACTTGAAGTGACGAATGACGATTGCGATTTAATATATGTACATCAAAATTAACCTCTCTATTGGAACTGGAAATTTACAGAATTTTTGCAAAAAAAATCAATGAAATTGCTGCATAAACGAAACGGAAAAAAGTATTTATTTTTTCCGTTACACTTATTTGTTGTAAACTAATTGAATGTAAAAGCATTTATTTTTACGGTTTTATATTAATACTAAATATAGATACGACTGTCGCTTCCTAAAGGTTTTTGACCGCTTACGTCAAAGGAAATGCACCACAACTGATAAATACGACCAAGCTAGTCGTTTCCAACCCGTACAGACCCCTGAAACATACACGATTCATATAAAAATAAAACTTAAAAAAATATGTTGGGAATGTTATTTTTCGTCTGAAAACTATCTGAAGCAATAGCACGGCGCTGTTTGCTGAAACAACACGCCAGCGAAGAAGCGTCAACTGGAATAAAACTTATGTGTAATGTTAGTGAAATGAAACTTTATCGTTTTACCTCTGTTACAGTCACAGCGGGCGTTTTATTCATGCATGTGCTCTCCAATGGTAAATCTGTACGTACAAGTTGGTTGTGAATTTGTTCAGTCATCGTTCTGTTTTTGCACTATGCCGCACGTTTAATCGTTAAGCGAAAGCCAAAATAAATATTGCATTTACGATTAAAGTAGGGTTTGCTAAAGGAGAAATAGATGAAAACAAAGATTAATATATAGACGTAGGTACCTGGATTGTGTGAGATGATATGGAGATGAAGGAATTAAATGGTGAGATAACGAATAATAGGGAAGAATGGAAGAAAACGGCATGCTGCGCCGATCCCAAGTAAGATAAGGGCAAGAAAATGATGATAAAAGTAGGTATCTGCGCGGCTTCACTCCCCTAACAATCTCAGCTAGTGTCTCAGCAGCTAGAATCTATTTTTCCATTATACGTTGTGTAAAAGTGACATGATTATTGATTATGTTACTTCAAAAACATTATGACAATTAACTTAAAACCTCAAAAAATCCAACTATCATGTATAGGGCTGGACTACTACTAAATAGTTTAGTAATTTCCGAAGATCACAATTTATTTAAATAAGATCGTAATTGATGTCGCAAACGCAAGCTTTGCGATGAAGCCAGGATCATAATAGGTATTAGCTATATCAAGAAATGCGTAGTATAAACCGCGACTCAAGCGTCAAAGTGAACTTCTACCAGAAATGGTTTGCCTAGCCATCAAAAGAGTTGTTGCCAAGGCAAAACAGACTACTAAAACCCTTAAAAAAATGTTTTCAACCTTTCAGTTAGCGAAATTCTTATATAAATAACATAATTCAATAAATGTAAGGAAGTGTTGCCATTTCCTAATTTAGCCCATAGAATATAGATAGTACATAATTTACTTAAAAGCTGTAACGCGAAACGGCTGAAGCAGCCACGTCCGTCTAGGTATAAGTACCTTGGCGAAATGCCAAGGGTGACGGGAAACTTCGCCTTATCCCCATATCTACCTCCCTAAAGCCAATTGAAAAACTACCTTCAACCTCGTACCTAAAGCCTATCTTCGGAACACTAAGCCCCGTTCGTTAAGCCTTTGTTACATGGGTGCGGCAGCATTTATCGACACATCTGAATCTGCAAACAGCTATGTTGCACTATTCTGTGTTTTTCTTTGATATTGCCGAAAAGTTTTGGAAATTCCAATATCGAAAGTGCGCGCTTTGTAATGCCAGCTTGTGTTAGTTTTGAGTTTATCAAAGGTGTTTCGCTCTCAAATATTTGGTCGCAACTACGTTGAAGTTACACTTTTTAATACCTCAAACGGAAAATCGTTTAGAGACGCTATAGAAAGTCACTAACGACGTCATATCCCACGACGGAAAGAAAAAGCGAAATACACGTATTTGCATAACATTTAAAGTATTTAAACCATACGTAAAGGCGCGCTGGTCAATTTTGTGAAATTTCTTGTATCCTTGGAATAGAGCAGTTCCACTGACGTGGACTTGGGTGGGGCCCATTATTCGAAAGTCTACAATGCCCCGCTTTGCTCTACCTATAGCGTTTCCACTTACACGCTGACGCAGAGTGTCTCCGCTCTGGAGATGTTGAGCATTTTGATTTGTCAATTCACGGTCCGGTCAGACTCGCTCCGCTATATCACCACCACACTGTTTCCGTAGATGGAGAGTGGAGATTTCGAGCACTTTAGTAAACGGACGGCCCATTTCGCTTTGAACAGCTCCACCTCAAAAACAACAAAAACATTTACATTGAATGTGCAAGCACTAAAAAAATCGGTTTCATTGCAGCTATACAGAATAAGAATTCCCTTACAAGTCAAAGCAGGAGAGACGTGCCTGGCAACCGCAAATTCGAACCCCAGACACCATTTACAAGTGTCATGTGTATTTTCCCCTTCTATTTAGGAAGTAAAGACACTGAGTTAATGATAGGCTTTATATAGATAGATATAAAGTAGGTATTTTGACTTGAGCACCTCCTCATTTTTAACCCTTCAGGTGGCAGACAAGCACTTAGTGATCGATCTCATTTCGGAATCAAATTATTATTATTTGTCGTTACACTCTTGGCAGAGTGGTCGTGGCTGTCAATGCTTGTGTGGCAAGCCTAACCACGCAGCACCATTCTTCACTCACAGCGCGTCTGGTACTCTCGTGCAGAGGGCAGTTTGTGGCAGATTTGGTCAGTCCACCTCATGGGAGACCTACCGAGTGGTCTAGTACCGTATACTTTGCCCTGAACCACCAGGTGCTCATTGGACAAAGCTCCATGTCTTGATACGTGTCCGAAAAAAGTGAAGATTCGAGACTTCATTATTGAGGACAGGCGCTGTTGTATGTTCAGCTCTTGTAGAATGGACATATTTAAATACGTGTGTAAAATTTCAGCTTGATCAGAAATCGGGAAGTGGGTCAAAATTAACTTAACTGCCAACACGAGACAGGTCATATTAAAAAATTGTAAATTGATATTGTACAAAATCTACCAAAATACTTACTTGGAAGCGCCTTAAACCTTAGTCAGCTGCGTGCCTTCCTTAGAGTAATTTCGCGTCACCAGCGAAACCAGAGACCCCTTTGAAAGGTTAACTCTTTGTGGCTCGGAACTGTAATTAGAGCCAGGAAGTCGCCACTACGATAGAAAACCTTTCTTTGCGATCGGACACCGCGGCGACCGCTAGAACGGTCTTAGGGTTCCGTGGGAGGCACACCGGAACTCTATAAGGGTCAGGAGATATTCGCATGTTGACCTAGTTTATAATAGGCAAATTTTGACTTTTTCTCGTCTGAGATATAAGTACAAATGTTGAAAATGTGTAAAACTAGAGCGTTTTTTGATTTCGAAATCGCATTAGATGCGTGATACCTACTTGAATTTAATAGATCATACAAACAAGACAAAAAAAATACAATTATATGACTAAATTGTAATAATACATGACGGACAACCTCACTCAAATCGATTAGTCCCACAGTTGGCTCTAGTTGGTTTGTGTTATGGGCACTAAATTGACGACTCGACGATATGAATACAAACACATAGAAAACATCCATGATCCAGGAACAAATATTCGCGTTCACAAATATTTGCCCTTGCCGGGATTCGAACTCAGGACCGTCGCGTCTGCACTACTACTACGTCAACCGCGTCGTCAATTATTGTTATTTAATAAGATTAAAATGAAAAAAAAAAAAAACAAATAAGAGGATTCCCTTTTCAAAGTATTTCATAATAGTATTATACACGAACACAAACAACGCAAATAAAACATCCGCCCGTTGAATTTAGATCAGGCAGACGGACAGAACAAACAGTACGGGGTATTCGAGAAAAAATGTTTCCCTCGACATAACATTCCTTGAGTATTCAGCCGTCATGGCAACAATCGGGAACAATTTATGCAAACAATGTGGGCGACATCTTTTGGCCCAAACAATTCCCTTCGTTAACTGGACTTAAATGAGAAAGATCTAAAGAACGAACGCGGCTGTAAGGTATCGGCACGTGTCGGATATGGCGATTGCTTTGCTCAAATCATAGTGCCGAATACAGACCCGGGTTACTCCGATATTCGAAATTCCAACTTTGTGTCGAACCTTCCCGCTCATTCAAATATTGTTGAATACGAGATCGAGAGGGACGGCACGATACAAATTTCCAATGCCACTCTTATCGGGGTAGCTCTTCTGGAACTAATTAGATTCACATTGCCATTGGCATATAAGACATGGTCATATTTTCGTATCATGAAATATTGTTGTACGTAAGAGGAATTATATTCTTTTTAAATATTTATTTAAACTTTATTGCACAAAATACAAAAGTACTAGTACATATGGCGGACTTAATGGAACATTCTCTATCATTCGACCAGATGACTAAACAGAAACATTTGTATATATCAAACAAACTCACACAGATCCACGTATAGTCCCAAAGTAATCTCTAGTAGGCTTGTGTTATGTGCACTAGACGACGTTATATACCTATACTTATATAGATAAATTTAATCTTAAATACATAGAAAACGTCACACAAATATTTGCCTTTGCCGTGATTTGAATCCAGAACTGCCGGCTCAGAAGACAGCTGCACTACCACTGCGCCAACCGAGTTGTCAATACTATTAAAAGCAACTTACTTTGAACACAATACAGACCCAAATAAATACTATGGCTACAACAATTCGATGCTTGTAAAGTTGTAGTACATCTTTATTTGCTACGAGAACCCGATACGTTTTCTTGGCTACGACAAATATTAGTTGCTACGAGTTCATTTTAGTCGCTACAGTCCCACTTTACGTGCTACGACAGTATTAGATCCGATTTTCTTCGTCACGAGTGACCAATTTGACTTGCTACGAGAATTCTGAGTCGCTAAGGCAGTCTAACTAAATGTTAAGAATAATTTGACCCGACATTTGCTAGTTCTTTAACATGAGTAGGTATTTTTTTTCTTGCAGTGTAATCTTTATTTAAAAATAAATCTTTACAGGTAAGTTCAAATGGAGTACTTAATGCCTTGAGGCTTGCCATCCTCTACTGAATAAGCAGAAGACCAAACAGAGGCAGAGGTTGGTGCGAGAATGGTGTACAACAAAACTTTATGTAAGTATGTATGCATGTAGGAAAATTTAAAATTATTAAATAGACACCTGAAAGAAATATGCTGTTAATTAGTAGTGTCGAAATTACGGAAGTCGATAAATAGGCACCATGTAAAATAATGAAATAGGTAAACATTTATCATGTGTACCTAGGAACTGCTAGTTGTGAAATGATTGTTTGTAGTTTTTCATGTAAATGTTTTAGTGTACCTAAATATACTGTGAATTTACGTGTAAATAAATAAATAAATCATACCTACCAAATCAATTCATAGGCTGCCTGTATTCATTTACTCACGGGTAAAAAAATATAACCCAAAATGAGACCATATGGTACAGCAATAACAATATATCGTATCTCAGTATTCAAATCTGTTTAGGGCACACCTGCATAGTCATCATATGAAGATATTCGCCAAAAACGAGGCTTGCGGGCTTATTTCGAGGCATTCAACTTTATTGATATAGAATATTGGAAACACAATGGCGTCAGCAGCACATTTGAATTCAGAATGTTTTCTGTTGCAGTCTCCGTTTCGTTCTTTGTGCTTTATGCTCTAGTGTGCAAAGTTTGTTTTGTGTCGATGCTGGGGAAGCTAAGGGGTGTTTGGTGTAAGGGTCGGACGTCGATTTGTGAGCTGGCTGTACATCCTGCTGTAGATAGTTGGCAGACGGCCAGCAACCCGGCTAGCCTGCAGGCTAGAAGGCCACATTGTTTTATCTATTCAGAATAGAAAGTAGTAATAATAAAATTGTCTAGCCACCTCCGGACGCTCATAACTTAAATTGAAATCGGAATTGACTGCAAACATTTTGATGGATATGAGCAAAAGCTTTGAAATTAAATACCTACAGGTAACCTCGCTAATTAAATTATTTTATAACCGTTTTTAGTTTAAGCTGGAATTTCGTTGTAATTATTTTGTTAAAACTTAAGCCCAGGTTTTAGTCCTAAGATATTTAATTATAGCGAATTTCGAAATGAGCCCTATGTGGTTTTGCGGGCGAGGGTAGGGGCAATGAATCTCTTGAACGTTGTGACCTATTTTGCGTTTAGATTTGGTTGCAAGCCTAGTATGTTTCGTATTTTAACATTTTATGTCACTAATTAGGTAAATTTTGATTCACAGGATTGATTATAAGTTTTATTTAACGGCGTATCTTATCGTCATAAATAATTTCATCATACTATTAGATTTAGATTTATTTATTTCACACATATAGGGATACATTATAAATTACACATAGTCAATTTACACGAATCTATACGGTGATCGTCAACATAATAAACAAAATAAACAAATTTAGCAAGTCATAATTCAATAGATAGTTAAGAAAATAAGAAAGCAAGTCATAATTCAATAGATAGTCAAAAATTTTTAAATACGTAATATAACAATTTAAATAATGTAAAATAAATATGACAATAAATTCACTTATTATACAAATTAAATGTCAACAGTCACCACAAAGGATATAGTCGGTGTAACTGATGAAGTCTGTAGTTAATATACCTACCGAGCACGGTTGGTCGCCACCGTGACTTATCGGCTCTCCTGGTGATGAATCGCGTACTGATCCGAAACATGTCCAGCAATATTCGCCTTCTACGACATGAGTAAACCCATTTTGTAGGTATATTAGTATGTCTAAGACTCACGTTAGTTTTATGTAAAAAGTATGTAGTTGGCTCCACCTAACTACACATTAGCCACCTCATTCATTTCCCTACGCGGCATGATCGCCTACCTCTCTTTTGATTGTTTTATGTAGCTTCGTCTTCCTGGCTTCAACCTTTCTTTCTTCTTTTTCTTTTGTGTATTTTATGGCATTATAAAATGGGCGAGAAAGGCAAGTGATTTTTGAATTGAACACGAACATAATATGCGAGTAAATGTATACAAATATATTATTTAATAGATGAAGACGAAAGGCGAACATGACCTACTATTGTTTGCCTGTTCATGCAAATACATCGCCAATTGTAGAAATATAAATCCTCTCTGTGACAATAGCTTGTCTTACTGGCAAACCATACAAGATGGACGTATTTGAATTATATTCACTGGGCTACTATTTAAAATGATTCCGTCGCAACAAACAATGAATCATAATAAAACACGAGGCGGAAATTAAATTCTGTGAGCATGTTTCGTGAATTAAAATGCATAGCACGTAACGCACCCTTCTGGGGTGCATTATTACTAAAACCGCACAACCTCGTATCTTGCTCGAATTGGATAGAAAAACAGCCTTATTTCTAATTCAATAGCAGACACAGTTCTGGTCAAAGATCGTGAGAGATACGAGCTTGTTGTATTCATTAGACAAATGCCTAGGGGTATAGAAATGGTACGGAGGAGACTCCATATCGTGTCGTGGGCACTTAATGGTTAATAATGGAACGCACGTCGATCAGCGAGGTGCAATTTGTGGTCGACTTCGTTTATGAAATTAACGTAACCACTGCGTTATTAGGAGCACGTGAGACCCATGAAAATGTTGGGAGCCCATAACTGCTATGTGGAAAATATATTTTAATTGCTGGATTAGGAAGAGCTCAACGTTATCTGACTTAGCTATGTTTGCTTCGTATGTATATGAATTCTGTACTAGGTGGTAGATATAAACCGTCTCTTCATATTGGTTATTGTTATTGTGCGAGAGAAAATATTATTATATGGTGACATAAATTCTAATGAAGTCTGTCCGAAATCTTATGCCACTAAACCCATACGTGTCTACTTCAGCGATGTGCTTTAGCTATTGAACAATATGTCTTATAAAATACCAACTTATTGATGACACATGATGCAGCTTGAATTGTAGAAATTGATATATAGCCGTGATTAAGCCGATATTTTGGTAATTTGGGTATATCGCAAATCCTCATAGAATTAGGACCCTGGTTGCCCTGTGAGAGATGTGCCGTTCTCGAAAACGTTTTCCGATTTGTATGGGGAAAGAACATTCTCGAGGATATTTCCCATACACATCGGGACATACGTTCTCGAGAACGGCACATCTATGTTAGATGGTTTACTGAGAACTAGCGTCATAGCTGCCAGTCAGCCATCGGGGTGACCGGTAATTCGGTTATGGCTCCGGCATCGGCCGCAAATTCAATCAATACGACAATTGTGTAGCATGGTTTGTAATTTAAAACAATCTCCTTTTAAGATATTATTTTTTACAAGAAGGTGCCACTTCGAGAGCGTTTTTTTCTTTTTCGTAGCCGGGTAAAAGTGTTATAAACTTTTTGAGATGTGCAGCTCTATCTCTGTACCAGAATTGGTTAAAATCCGTCCAGCCGTTTCGGCATGATGAGCACACAATGACCCTTCTTCATATAAAACGGATTTTTAATTAAAATTTAGAATGTTATAATAAAGATTTTTACCGGAGCTATGAACATCTCTCCGTTAAACTACTTTTGAACATAAGTATAGGACTTTTATATATAGGTTAAAGAAAAGATAATATTATTTTACATAATTATTAGAGTACAAAGTCGTGGAGTATTAAATCTTGTCATACTGGCAGCTGACCGTTTAGGGTTACTCCAGTGGCGTCGGGCGAAAATTCGATCAATATAGCTACTGGTTGCTCAACCTTATTGTGAATGAAATCGAATCATTCTGTTTAAAACACAGCTTTATTCAGTTTATTATACGTACTGTGCTTGTTTTTCTATGCTGCTGTCAGAGAAAGTAAACCGTATATGGGAGTTCCTAGCCGCATCGGTCGCAAATTCAATCAATTTTGACAATGCCTAGCGTGGCTTGTGTCAGGAGACTAAGATATTGTTTTAAAACAATATTTCTTTATTCTAATGATTGTTTACAAATTAAACGGCTGTAAGTCACATTGTGATAGATGATACTTTGGTAAAAAATAAATAAACGGGGAAGATATTCGATTAAATGTAATTTCCTTCAGTCAAGATTGCGCCGGTGCACCTGACATCTTTTCTAGAACAGAATAAACTTTAAGCAAGCCCTAACTTACTTTAAATCCTCAAATAAATTTACTTGATGGGCGCTAAGCGATGAAGACGATACAAAGCTTCTATCTCACGTAAAATTTATCTTAAATGCACTTTATTATGCTAAGTTTCATTCCTTTGCGACCGTAGAAAGGTGTTAAGGCAAGAATAAACTTTGGATCAGCTTAATGTATAAGATTTAGCATACTCTGGTGCAAGTTTAAGCATTCAGGATACAGTCGGGTGCCTTAGTCGGTCTAAAGTACTGAGGGAATAAACAAAAGGTGACAGATTTCGAGTGGAGCAGCTTTGCTGCTTAACCAAGTGATGGTTCTGCTCGAATGGCTGGCTGAACCGTAGTGACTCCTCGTAAAACTTCGTGAAAGTAGAAATAATATTACTATGGCATATCGTCAATACCTTGAATAACGTTGTCAGGAAAATGCCTAATATATAATGTGATATGCGTATGGTGCAGTCGGTAGGATTAAAAAAGTTTCCTATGGGAATATATCTAAAATAAATAGAATAAAACCATTAGGTATATGTACATTAAAACGAAGTGTTTTAAAACGTAGTATTTTACATCAGTACTTAAATAAAGCACTTGGCTTCTGAGCTATTTCTCTTATCTTGTTTCTGCCTGTGGACAAAACTAAACCTTTAAAACATGTACTAAAGAACCACTAACTTATTAGATAATTGGTTAGTATTATTAGCAATAACCTTTTTTTCGGCCCCACTCGTAAGCGAGACGCGGAACAGGAAAATCTTCAATGTTATCTCCTTGAGTGTTCAACAAAAGGAAGCTAACCCGAAAATACATTACGCGAGGTCTTACGTTCGGTTCCGGGGCATGCCACAATAATGCACCCCCCATTTGTCAGGATAAACCAAGAGGGAGGATAGTGTTGCCGAAAATATTTTGCCTTGTTTACTTTGCTGGAAAAGTTTAGTGATTGATAAATAAAAACTATAAGAAGTGTTTCTGCTATTCATTTATAACGAAAACAGTATGTTGTTATACGATTCCAACTGTATTCAATATCAGTTTTCTAAGGAGAGGGGATTATTTCGGAAAAATCTTAACTGCGTGATGTAGGATTTGTATTGATGCGCAGTGCCAGCCGAGCTGTACAGCGCTATCTGTTGGTAAACATTTCTTTGTACGCCCGTCACGCTGAAACGGCTTATATCAAAGTTTGGTACCCAAAGTTACCAAAATTGTCCACCTATGCTATTCCCATAGCTGAATAAAGGGGTGGTTATAGGCTACTTCTTCACCATGCCTCTGTTAAGAAACATAATCTTTCAAACGGATTTGAAGAATAGTAGATAATTAACAGAGTTATCCACAATTACTTGTCCGAATTCTCTCCTGAACATAATTATGGTTTTTAATCCCAATCCCAACTCATGCAGCGGCAGTTCAAGACTGCACAAATTTAATTCAAAGTGCACTTAACTGATTTAGCTATTGCCTTACTAACGACATTCTAATGCCCTCTTATGTGCAATAGTTCTGTGGGACATAAAATTCCTGCAAAACCTGGCTGGTATCGTAAATTACCCATCTTTTCCTGCGAATCTCACTCCATTAAAGTTAATACATATCCACGTATTATATTACACTAAGTATTTAGGGCCTGTATCCGATAAGCAGAGTAATTTGAATGCCATTTTTATAGCGGTTTGTTCTTTTGCGGTAAAGAACGTCTGGGTATAATGTCATCATCGTATGATGTGATTACTATTAACCATGGTCTTGTCAGTCTCCTACTGTTACAAAGACACGGACTGTAATAGGTTACGGCATCAATCGCGACACACATGTCTGACATAAATGCATGATATTGTTTTCGTCATTCACATTCACACTTAAATATCTGATTGTATTTGTTCCAAAAGTGTCATAGCCTAAACCAAGCTTGCCGCATGGGAGTGGCCTAGGAACAAACTAGTATGACGGTAAACGCATATATGCGAATGGATTCGCGATTCTTACTTAAAAAATATTAAACATCTTAATAAAATAGAATTATTAAGTTCTGTTCACGTTCTAATTAAACCTAAAATATTCCATGGGACCCTCTAATACCTTGTGTATAATTGTTACGAACAGTAAATGCTTTAATGGATGTCTGTGGCCTATCCCACAAAACTTTACAAGCGTACAATTCGACAAAATTGATAAATTGTAAACAAATAAATGTACCACAATAATCACAAATATCTGTTCGTTACAAGTTTGTAGTATACAAATATGTCACTTTTGTAAATGGGTATCACAAAGAATAAAGGTATGTCACGACAGCTACATAATTGTAGGATTGTTGATTTGTAAACATACAAGCGAAAAATTGTAATGTTACAACTAGAAATATGTAACAATTTATTTAGCTTTTTTTATATTGAAGGTAGGTAGTTTCACTTTATACACAAAAAGATTAACAATAATTATAAAATAATAATTTTATAGTGATCTATCTACGAGCATTATCCTACATCCTAACTAACATTACAATGGACTTGCAAGCTAAACTGACCTTTTTAGAGCTCATAAAAGAAAACAAAAATATTATTTTTGGTTTTAGTGACAACGCACACTGTGAAAATTAACAAATGGAAAGAGATAGCACAAAGTTTAAATGATTTAGGAATAATGGAGAAAGACTGGAAATACTTAAGGGACACCATGTGGCAAAATTGGAAACGGCGTACAATGGTAAGTACCCTTTTTTACCGGATTCTCAATTTGAGTGTATGTATTTTTTCTTATTTCTTTAATAATAAGTAAAATTGAGGCTATTAAATTAAAAATAAGTAAAGGTGAGGTAATTTATACGAAATTTGTAACACCTAAGAGCTCCAATTTTTAAGGCTTCATTTTTTCTTACAATTATTTCTTCTTTCAATTATTTCACTGCTACTGGAACTAAACATTTCGTAGTACAAAGTGTTGGAATCGCGAAAAATTATAAAATATACTGCAGTGACAAGAGGGTGTGAGTGTGACATGATACATGTTTAGAGAATTGTTAACATGTAGGTACAATTCTACATATACTTATGTATAATTATTACTACAATTTAATGTCGCACAAAAAAAATGACAGCTACAAATTTGTACGTTTTCCGGAAAATATATGTATCGTATGTAAAGTTTTGTGATACAACAAATTGTAGACTTGTCGATACAATTTACATATTTGTAAGAATTTTCCTCTACAAATTTGTTACTTGTTCATTTCGTGATGGTACGCACACTTGTATTATTACAAACTTGTAACTTGACACTTGTAAAGTTGTAATTGTAAGTTTTGTGGGATAGGCCACTGGATATCAATCGCAATTGACCCAACTAATATGTTGGCCTGCCAAAAGAGAACATAGTTAAAATCGTATCCTGTAATAAATGGAGGGATTCTAAATTAAGAAGACCGCGATGTCAGCGCTAGAGGAGGCCTTCTACTTACCATAGTGAAATTACCGAGAGAAATCCAATTTCATTCGAATTTTTCGATATAAACCGGCTAATGTATTCATGCTCGTATCCCACATGTTATGGCTGGCACGAATTTTCGAGGGCAGCCAATTTGCCACGACGTGATGGGAATAACGCGGTATTACCAGCTAATGTAGATTGTTGCGCAGCATGGCTGCAATAATTTTTACTCCATCGATATAACGATCACGAACCCACTGCACAACCCTCATTTCACTTGCTGACACTTTTTAACTAGCTGCGCTAAAAGCGACAACACGACGTTTATAGTATGCAACTTACATAATGAGATGTTTTAAAATACGAGTGTGGTTTATAGGATCACACCATTGTGTTAATGGCTTATTATGTACACTACATTATCTACACATATATCTTAAACATATACGTATATGTATCAATATATTCATTATCACTACCAAGTAACTCCCGCGGAGGAATGAATTAGGCGGCGGCGGTGGTGGCGGGGCCTAGGTCGCCGGAACTTCATCATATATCGTAATCCAAATGTTTGCAAAGAAGCGAGAAGTTGAAAAATTTAATGGTTCAGACAGGATTCGAACCTGCGTTTCCAACGGCTTTCCGGGCCAACACGGGCGTCCTACCAACTGGACCACCGAACCAGATGTCAGAGCCATTGAATCTTTCAACCAGTTGCTTCAACATGCCTTAAGGTGGCATCGTAGCGGCATCTACCGTAAAGATTAGACTTTATCGTCGGCACCATCGATTTTTCAACTTTTCGCTTCTTTGTAAACATTTGGTTTACGTTAGCAGACGCTACTGCTTTAAAAAAAAAAAAAATATCGTAATGTTATGAAATAACATCACTAATTTGCTGCCTCCATGTCTTACCGCCGTCGTCGCATCGTTATGTAACTACGTCTTTATCTATAGTATCTGAATTTATTATAGTAACATACCTAACAATATGGATGTAGAGTATATATAAGAATTCTTCTAAATTCGTTTCGTAGTTCAAACTTATGTAATGTATACACATTTGACATTTGAGGGCCAATAACCTGGGCTGCGGGTAAATACTAACCATGTGTAAAAAACTAGACAAGTTATAAGATTCGAATGTATTTCCAAAAAGTTAAAAAGAAGTCAAAAAGTTATTTGTTAAAAAGAAATACAAGAGAAAATCTTTCGAGTCTTAATGAATTCTTAGAAATACATAAACTTGGCTATGGAAACTTTTAGCTTGCAGACTCCTACCTGTAAACTTAGTGACCTACTTGAAACATGAACTTCAGATTTTTCGTTTGAATATGTACTTGCATAGTTGTAAGAAAGGGGCAAATACTTTGTCAATGGCATGGCCTCACTTTAATGGCCTCAAGATACACAAGGTAGTAGAGCGTCTGATGGAATATTTTGTGGTATTAGAACGTGAAAAGAACTTAATAATTCTATTTTATAAAGATGTATAAAAATATTTAACTAAGAATCGCGAATCCATTCGAAACAAGTCGAGCAATATTCGACTTAAACTATTGAAGTAGGTAAATCCGTTTCTTATATGTATATTTTGATGTATTTTATTTAAACGAGGCGGATTCTGTATGCTATTTTAAGCAGTATTTATAGAGGACTACCCAAATCATATTTTTATTTGCTATGCGCCTCAATCGGCTGCGCTTTCATGACAAAATCTACTTTACAACCCTAACTTTTTCTAGCACCTACATACGGTCAGCCAAGAAACCAAACCAACTACCATACCATACCACTCCTGAATATCATTGAAATAGAGTTGAAAAGTGGTAGACCAATTTTTTTCGCTGACTGTACACTGTACCTATAATACTGTACATATAATTTTCCGGTACAAATAACCCGCCACCCTATCACGCACGCAAACGCAGTTAGCAGAATTAATATGTTCGTGTAAAATTAAAATCTCCGTCACCGCTATCGTTGGTACAGTCTCACGTTCGTCTAACTCGATTTGAATAAATAATGCTCGTCTCGAGCCGCAGGCAAACAGAATTATCGCGCCTTCATCTAAATAACACTCCTGTAATTTAACTAAATTCACTTTAACAGCAATCCGTGCGAGCGGAGCCGGAGGAAAAAGTGTATAAAGTGGCGGGAATAGATTATACTAACACGGACGACTTGACTATGCTATGTAGCACTATCATACTATGTATTCTGTGGGAGTACTAATGTATGGCCAAAAATTGTTTTCCAAAGTATCACTTCCCAAACTGTTTCGTTTCCCAAGTCACGATTTTTTCTGAAACCATATTTTTTTCAGAACTTTCATAAAACAAACCTAACCTATAAGAGCATAAATACTGCATTCTATAAGAGCATAAAAAATGCACTGAGTTTTTTTTTGCTTGAAGAGAAAATCGTGAGTGGGGAAATGAAACAGTTTGGCAAATGAATCAGTTGGGTAAAATATTTCGGCGAAAAGGCAGGATACCGTATTCTGTGCTATATCTTAGTTTTGTTTGCTGATGGAGTATCTGCAGTTATTTGTATGTTTGGTTATAAAATCTATTTTAGAATACATAAATATACGACTGAGATTGAATCAAATAAGGCTTAGAATATTAAATTATATGTTTAAAAGAAGTCTCAAAATGGGGTCGACTTAATTTAGTACACTTTAACCCCGCAAAGACACAGCTTTGCGCGTTTACCACCAAAAAATCTACGTTCGTCGCGTCACCTCTTTTTGAAAGCACTCCCCTTACTGCCTCAGCCACTATAGGAGTCCTTGGTGTCGACATCTCGTCTGAAGTCCAATTCCGCGGACATCTAGAGGGTAAGGCTAAATTAGCCTCCAAGAAGCTCGGCGTGCTCAACAGGTCGAAACAGTACTTCACTCCGGCCCATCGCCTACAGCTTTATAAGGCGCAGGTTCGCCCACATATGGAGTACTGTTCTCATCTGTGGGCTGGGGCGCCCAAGTACCAGCTTCTCCCTTTAGATCGTATTCAACGGAGAGCGACTCGTATCGTCGACTGCCAGCGAACTTCAGATCGGCTTGACTCCTTGGCGCTACGTAGAGATGTAGCCTCTCTCTGCATCTTTTATCGATTGTATAACGGGGAGTGCTCCGAGGAGTTGTTCGGATTGATTCCTGCCGCTTCTTTCCGCCATCGTTCAACGCGACAATCCTTTCATCCTCACCACTTAGATAGTTGGCAGTCCACAACTGTGCGCTTTTCTAGAAATTTCCTGCCTCGCACGACTGCATTGTGGAATGAATTGTCGCTTGCGGTATTTCCGGACCGATACGACCTTCAAACCTTCAAGAAAAGAGCGTATTCCCACCTGAAAGGCCGGCAACGCACTTGTGACTCCTCTGGTGTTGCAGGTGTCTATGGGCGACGGTAATCGCTTACCATCAGGCGATTCGTTTGCTCGTTTGCCCCCTATGACATAAAAAAAAAAAAAGACAAAATTATGTAAGCACACAAGTACCTATTTACTTACATAATCAGTACTTTTTGGCACAATACTCAATAGTACAAATGGCGGCCTTTTTGCCAGAGGCATTCTCTACCAGTTAACCATAGGGCCAAACAGAAACCAGCAGTTGGTGCAGGATCATTAAAACCGTGCCGTGACAAAAACATACCTCGAGACAAAAGTCATTAAGTTAGATATACATATGCATGAGTAATATGCATACACGCATATACAGGGTGGAACAGATCGAAGGACTTTTTGGCAAACAGGGAATTGTTCGGACTGAGTACTTCATTTTTCACTAACGAACTATGTAAATATTTCTAACCATTTTTGACATAAAGTTTGTTAAACATTAGTGTAAAAATCTGCACATATCAACCCTAGAATCTTTTGAACATCGCTTCAGTTAAAGACAGATGTCAATTTAAAATGTAAATAAAACCTTTGAATAAGCAGGGTTGTACCTGGTATTAAAATATTTTATTTAGAATGACTTTTTTTACTTTTAAATCCAGCTTTACAATTATAATAGGTCGATTTTAGATCACTCAGATGACACTATCCTGTCAGCTCAGTCTTTAGAAATGTTCCACTCTGTATATTACAATACAAATACAAAGTATATGTAGCTGCCTGCCCTTGTAAAACTTCCTAATAGAAGATTTATGCTGGAATAGCTAGGAAAGTTCCTTCGGTAGAAATAGAGTAACGAAAATTTTACGGCATCTTAAACATTGAACCTTGACCATTGGCATTTTGTCAAGTGGGTGTATGCATGTGTGTATTCCGGATATGATTAAGGTAATAAGGGTAACGAGTCTCCAAAAAGAACATAAGCAGCCAGTATACAAAATCCCAAGAAAATATACATCCGCAACGGAAATGTGATTACTCGCGCGTACATTCCTATAATTAATAAGGAAAACAAACAATCTAGAAATCAGTTGTAGGAGAAAAAACATCGGCGCAAGTTCATCACATTCCGCGGACAAAAGCAAATAAAGCTGCAATAAATTACCTAACAAATATAAGGCTGGGAATAATACGGGGCATTTGTCAGGATGAACGCGTGTTGTGGTGAGGCTCACTAATACTCTAAGAAAAAAGTAGGCTAATCTGGCCCGCTGCGAGAAATTGTATTGCGCGTATTTTTTAATTAAATTCAGTGCGGTTGTTTGTGTTTAGTGTTTTGTGGAGTTAGTAGTAGCTCGGAACTTTAAGTAAAATAAAAAGTTTACTTTTAGCGTAGAACGTTTTGTAAAATGTCACTTTTTTATAACGGGTCTGTTACGATATTTCTTGTTTACCTTCATAATCGAATGTTTCAGCGTAGTTGCAACGCCGGGGATTTTTTTTTAATTTGAAGGTAAATAAGAAATATCGCAATGTACTCGTTATAATTTGTGTTAATTAACATTTAGTAAAATTAGTAGGGATTTCAGTTACTACTGAAATTAACGCACATCATAAACCGCCTCTGTACAAAAAGTCAAAATTGTTTTCTTTGTGACATTCAGTTGTAAGGTCTAACTCAGGAAAAGGACAGATCTTTTAATGTGTATGTGTTTAGATGTGCCGTAAACATACCCATGTTGAAATAAAGCAATAAATGAATTTATTAATTAATCTTGATAACCAATTGCCGAAAGCCAACACCGACACTGTAACAAGATACTCAACACCCTATTGGTAGAGGTTTACTCTCTGAGTATAAATTATTTAAGGCGACGAGTAATGCGAAACAAGCGACACTTCTAATTTTTTCTTATCTTCTAAATTTGTTAATTTTTCAGTAATTGCAAGTCTAAGAGCTGAAGAAACACTTTTAATATTTATTAAATCATTATACACAAATTTTCATTCTGTAGTTGTCCCCAAAAAGTTGCCACAAACTATTGTGGCCGCTTTTGACGTGAACAAGTTTTGTGGGGTAAATTAGAGTGAACAAATTGTATAAGTACGGTGATTTAATAAATATTAAAGGTGTTTTGCTAGCAAATCACTCTCACTGCTCACAAAAATTATCTTATTTTGAGGGTATAAGAAACAGATCACTTAATAGCTTTTTAAAAGACATGTCATCGTGCCAGAATGTTTAGTGTTGATTTTGTAGAAAAAATATGGTAGATAACCTAGGTTAAGATGAAAAAGTATTCTATGTAAACAATTATCTTCTTTACCATCTAAAATGAAATGAGGTTAATCAATGGCTTCCAGGGGATTATGACAGAAAGACATTTGAAGTACATTTAAATTAAAAGACCTTTGCCTGATGAAACCAATTAATTGGAAGCGAAGAAAATTTAGAATAATTCCGACGGATAATCGATCACGGCGCTTAGAGGATTAGAAAAAGATTAACTGCTTAAACTTTGTTGCAAACAAACGTAATAAAAGGGGCTATTATGTGATTGCAACGGGCCAATTTAATAAAAGGATTCATACTTTCCAGAGTTGAGTTAAGTTATAGTTGTCGGTGTTTGCTAATATACGGTGTTTAGTGTTCAAGACTTTTCCTTTTACTGAGTTGGTCCCCTTACAACACAAATATACCTCTAGATTTATTAATAGGTACGTAGGTACTGTAAGAACATTTTTCTTTAAATTATGCATTAAAAACAAAACTGAAAAACAGTATGGTTTCACTGTCACTTAAGGAATTTACTCAATAATTATATGAAAATACAGATAGTGATTTAGATAGAGATTAGTAATTTCCCGGTTCTGCAGGCCCTAACCATGAGTATAAATCTGATGACGTCATGCTGCCATGGTGCGCCGTGCGTTTTCTTAATCGTAACTTATTTGAAATTAATGAAACAAAAACTTTAAATACGGTAAAGTAGAAAAAGTACTTAGACCGTTTTCCTCCTCTGCCTACCTACGTACGAAGCTCCGGGTCAAGTTATCTGATTTAGGAGATCTTAAATAAAAAGTCGGAAGCAGTGTTAGTTTTACATTACATGTCGGTCTATATGGACTCCTAAAATTATTTTTCGTAAAATGTTCGATTTCGCCGAAAAATTCTTTTGTAGAAAGTATTTTCCTTTGTACTTAATCGTAATTAATTGAGATTGTTATAAAACAAACTTAACCCAACCTAATCAATAGGATGATATTTGTAAGAATTATGAAAATTTTTGGCTACACACGAATAAAAATTTAAAAAAATATTTTTTGTCGAAATGAAATATTCGACGAAATAAGTTTCTAGGGGTCAAAAGCCCCCCCCCCCCCCCCCTGAGTCATAACATAGTCTAATGGGGTAAGACTAACAGTTGATCTACTTAAGGAACTGTGGCAGTCTTCGCTCGCTGATAGTCTTACACCTTACCTAATTCGTCACATATATTTACACTACCTGCGCTCCGCGGTGTTACCCGCTCATCCACGGGAACACTACATTATTCGGGATAAAAAGTAGCGTATGCGGGATGCCACCGACGTTCATACCAAATTTTATCAAATTTGGCCCAATCGTTTGAGCATGAAGAAGTAACTAACATAAACACACTCACCAACTTCCGCCTTTCTAATACTAGTGTGATAAAACAACCATCATTCATTATTTTTAAATTCAGCACACAATTTCAGATAAACACATGATCGATACACCACTCGTGGGCTGTACATTGACCAAACGATCCCAATGTGCGGTGGGTATAATCCTTTGCCAACGTCAAAGAATAAATTAATACAAAGGCGTCAACCCGGTCAAATGGATATAACTACCAAAGGACAGCCCGATTAAATGAAACGGAAAAGTGAATAAAATGGTAAAAAGGAGACAAAAGGTGCACCTGACCCATCAAATAACCCGAGGGGAATTGTTTAAGTTATTTTTCTTTAATTACTGACCCCTTTGAAAGGTATGGTATTGAATATCGGTAATTACTCCAAGCTTTTAATTATTTCCAGTATTTTTATTAACGTTCTGCTCAAACTGAAACTTAATTGGTGTATTCAGGTCATTTCACGGCAAATGAATGCTTTTAATGAACTTCAAAGCGGGTCGTAAATTTGGATCGTGTGTGATTTTGGGCGCTAATTTGGGATAAGGCTTTAGCGATATCTGGGTCATTATTTATGTAAAAAGTTTAATATGAATGTATGTTTATGACAATTTTGGTAATAACCTTATTATGTGGCTGCGTATGCTTTAGCTACTGAAATGTAGACTTCTTTGACAGCAACTCGACAATTCAAATATCAGCACACAAAGTATAAGGAAAAATTGAAGCCGTCTTTTGGCGTTAGGGTGGTGGAGTGAATGACTCGTTGGACTGGTATTCCAGAAGGATCGAGGTCGATTCCCGGTCGCTCTTATGGTGTTTCCAAATTTAAAAATAATGAAGCATTACAAGTTCTGCAAATTTCTAGTTAGGTATAACATATTTTTTCGGTATAGACTCGTACCTCATTATTCATTCTGATGTGCGTCGGCACATCAGTTTTCCGTCGGGAAAGTTTCCAAAATTGCGAAACTTTCCACATTTATATTTCATTAAAAACCATAATGAAATATTATCTTTTTTTTTTTTTTTTTTGATGAGCTAGAAATTTATTTAAGTAAAATCAAAATAAATTATTATTATTATCTTAACTTCATGTGAAATTTTCCAAAAAAATCCGGAAATATTCTCAGCATTTTGGTAAGTTTCCGCAGTTTGCCAATCCGTAATTACTCCCAAAAGGCATAACAACACACAACAACTGTTATCACCATAGGTGTAAATCCGGTTATAACTGGAAACAACCACTGTATGCGTAACGTTATCACGGCCGCCGCTGTTTTCGCTTATCTTGACAAATGGTTTACATTACCGCCGCACAGCGAAGAATAAGTCGTCGCCCATAGCATTGTTATTTGTTTACTTTTATTTCCGTGTAGAATGATACATATTACATATTGCTGTGGCTGAATTATAATAATATTATGAATGTTGAGAACTTTATGGACCAATAGGTGAAGTTATGAGTCGATTCTGCGATGGATAGAAAGTATAAGTTATGAATGGAATTAAGAGGCAATACCTTAAAAAATTGGGTCTTAGAAAAACATGGAAACAAGATGATATAACGGGTGTGGTTTATAACAGAAGCAATAAATAGAAACATAGACTCTACACTAAACAACATTTGTATGATCTGCTGCTTCCCATCAATTTAAAACGTACACTGAAAAAAATATCCAGTGGAGCCTACTGACATTACAGTAAGACTTACTGCAATAACAGTGAGGCCTACTGACATTTCAGTAAACCTAACTGTAATAACGGTTACGCCTACTGTAATTTCAGTAGGCTCCACTGGGTATTTTTTTCAGTGTAGGTACTCGTAGCATCAAATCGAACATCAAATCTTGGCTTTGACTGAGTTTTACCATATAGTTGTCTGCGTTTCTTCCACATTATTGTAAATCGTCTCATTTCTATCTTTTCAGTACCCAAGTTTTTTTGCAGTCGAGTTTTTATTGCGTTGGGGGTTAAAAGTTTTCAGTTATTCAACAGCCCTCATTTAGTAAACTATGCAAATTGCAGCCTTTTAGCAACTTATCAAAAACGTTTTGTAACCAATTTGCGAAACTTAAGTTTAGCCATTAAAGTTTTGGAAAATGTTTCGGAATGTCTCGCTCTGGCCTAGAATATGTTGTTGCGTCCTCCACGATTTACGAGGGTCGACCGATGTGGTAACTTATAGGGTCACTGTACAATCTTGTCTTTACAGCCATCCAGATCATTTTCAACCCTAACCTTTACAGACACAAGAATGGTGTTCCCTTGTAAATTGTTTGTCGAAATAATTGCTTATAGAACAAGCTTAGGAAATGTAAAGCTTGAACTATGCACGAAGAGGAGGCCAATAAATAATTTGTAATTTGTGTGTTGACCGAGATTTAGTTTGAATGTGAAATTAATTACATGATGACTGGTTTGCTACTTAAAATTATGAAGTGCGAATAGGTACTTACTGCATAAAGGTGCTTTGAACACTGAGGACTTGGAGAAAATGCCGTCTTATAGTTATTTGTTATGCAAGGCTGCAAAGTTGTTATTTGGCGCGAGTGTTGAATTGAAAGCTGAGCGAGCGAAGGAATCTAAGATTGAACCATGAGCAAAGCGAGTGGTTCAAAGATAGATTCCTGAGCGTAGCGAAGCTTTCAAGGCACGAGAAGCTAAATAATTTTGCAGCCATGCGGAACACACAACTTTTCACCTCACTACAGCGAGGAAAATGCAAGATTCAAGAAAAACAATTAAAACATAAAAATAATCATATTTAATTTTGCCTTCTATTTAACACATCAAATTTAAAACATAACACACTCAAATCCACACCAAATAAATACGAGAGAAGCACACATTAAAAATATGGCCGTAATTTGTATCATCGTCGTGTATATTTTATCGTTGAGTTTTTCTTAAGCACTGTTTTATATTATATTTTTATTTGAAACTACTTGACACATTCGTTGTGAATGTGGGAGAATGGCATTCTGGGAAAGATTTGTTGGCCACTCGGAAGTATCTTCCATAACACTTGCTTTGGAAGTTATTGGACGATGGGATCCGAACATGATTATTTCGGCTTTATCTTCTTTAAAAACGCCAATAGTATCGGTAAATTACTTATCGTCTCCAAATATTTATAACAAATCCTTTTTCGTTTTAATGCAGGCTTTTAGCATTGAATAAATACTCCAAATTGGGCTTAACTTTCTTGTTTTCGACATTTCTATAAATAATGTAAGACAACAGTATGTATTCTCCACAGAACAAATTTACGTTGTTTACGTGAATTGTGAAAACTTTCATCTTTTTAATTAGTTATTTTTTTCTCGGGTGCGTTCAGAAATTACACTCTCATGTTCCAACTTTTATAACAAATAAATATTAAAATTTGTGTTGTATTTAATATATTTACTAGTCAAAAATTTTAACAAAAAATAGAACCGACTTCAGTAAAACTAAAAAGCCAAAAATAACCCGTTCAAGTACAGATTACCTTTGACTCACCCTTTGAAGGCGATCCCAAACCACTCAGTTATTATATTTATATTTTATAGTTTACGTGAGGTTTGGCCCCGACTTCAAAGGGTGAGTCAAAGGTAATCTGTACTTGAACGGGTTATTTTTGGCTTTTTAGTTTTACTGAAGTCGGTTCTATTTTTTGTTAAAAATTTTTTTTTTGCTTTTTAGTGATTGTTAAAAACACTTATGGCAGGGGTGATCAGGGAGGTCTTGAAGGCATGCATCTCGTTTGAATTATCTCCTAACTCCTAACCGTTGAGGAGTTGTACCTTCCATCATCAGCTCAGCATTGGAAGATGTTGACCACCATATGCAAATACTTAAATAATTTTATAAAATATGTGAAAAATATTATAAGTGCCTATAAAATTTCAGGAATTCCTTCGATTCCTCTTGGATCTCGTCATCCGATCTTCACCAAAATTTTATGGGACCAACCTTGAGATGTCTATTCATGAACCTAAAAAGAATTTTCCAAATCGACTCATAAATGACGGAGTTCTGAGGTAACAAACATTTAAAAAAAAAAAAAAAAAAACATACAACCGAACTGAGAACCCCCTCCTTTTTTTGAAGTCGGTTAAAAATATGTAAATGAGACTGAAATACTTACTATTAATATATATAAACATATTCAACATAAAATAAAATGTAGAAAAAATAATAACTTAAAAATCTGTAACCACAAACCAGGGGCCCAATTCGAGAATGCCGTTGGAGATATCGCCAAACGTCAAATCTCCATTAGATAACAGTTATATCGCCATTGAACTGTCATTTAAATGCGATGAGCTTAAAAGTGACATATCTCAACTCAATTTTGGAAATACGAAGGCGATAATGATTGTCAAAAATGTTATTCATGTATATAAATTTCTGTTTTGAACGAAACGTAACGGACTAATTTCACGGTCTACGCGGTCAATTTAAAGTATGCGCCTGTTATTTATGCCGTCACATACAAAGAAAGCGAAAATTTTGCGCGTCCGAATTGACGAAGTTGCGATGTTCTAGGGATATCGCCACTTGTCAAGTAGGCACACGTCAAAAGTGACGGATGGCGATGAAAAGGAGAGATCTCCATTATATCTCTAAAATTGGTCGAATACCCCCCCTGGTTTCTGGACGTGATATTGTACCTAGGTGTATTTTTTTTAAAAGAAGTATTCAAACGTTCATATAATTTTAGCCGGCCTGACCAGATCGCCCTTTATTAGCGTGCGTTGATTGGTTATTCGAAGATTTATCGACTGATGAATCAGTCACGCGTTGAAGGAGTCTTAAATATAAAAAAAGTTACATGCACCACAGAGAATCAAAATCGTCGTGTTCGAAATTCAAATGACTTTTGCACGCTAGCGGATAACATAGACTTTTGCACGCAGATTTCGCCCTATAAACGGAGGTTTTCCGAGCGAGTGAGGTGAAAAATATATTTTTTTGAGAGTATGTATGATACTGATAGATTGAGAACGGATGACTAGATTGGAAAATGGCTACTCATGGTGGGTTTCACAAATTTACCGCTTCAGGGTAAAAACGGGACCCTATTGCTGAGACTTCGCTGTCCGTCCGTCCGTCCGTCCGTCTCTCACCAGGCTGTATCTCAAGAACGGTGATAGATAGACAGTTGAAATTTTTACAGATGATGTATTTCTATTGCCGCTATAACAACAAATACTAAAAAATAAATATAATAAATATTTAAGGGGGGCTCCCATACAACAAACTTGTTTTATGGTACGGAACCCTTCATGCGCGAGTCGGACTCGCACTTGCCCAATTTTTTTATAATATGAAAACGGTTTTTTGCTACTAGTTGCCAACAAATAATGATTAATGACTAAGTAACTGTCATTTATCGTGTCTGATCCTGTAAATTCAATCTAATTACTGAATTTACCCGCAATCTTCAGCTCTCCATTTAAATTTGCACGTACATCTAGAAAACACAAGTTCCTAACTAATTGAAATGTGCAACTTGGACCGTTACCCGTATCTAGCACGACGGGGTACATGTACCAATTCTGTACAAGGACGGCTATGAATAATTTTGGTGTAACCATGTCTCCGTACCAGCGGGCGACAGCCCTGACGCGATACTATAAGGTTTTCTGGAGATAACGAGGTGGAGACATGCTAGACTTAACTGTTAGGGTTGACACAGATTTAGTGGGATATAGTTCAGTGAAACTTAGACTAAGACCAATTTGTTTCTTCACAGCGATACCTATGGTTAAGGTTTTATAAATATAACGAGGGAAAGATGTCATACTACATTCAATATACTTTGTGAGCTCAACCTTCCAATGTCGAGCTGTCGACGTTGACGCAAATTCACTAAGATAGAGGTTCAGTGAAGCTTATGTATTCACTTGACCAATATTACGATTGATAATGCTTCGTACTAAGACAGTTTATATTGTCTTCAGGAGACTAAATTCCCTTTATCGACACCACGTGTGTCGAACCGAAGATCATTTCGAATAAATTAAATAGTATAAATTAAATTATATAGTTACCAAACGGGTATACGGAAACACACTTACGCTAAAGACACTATGATATCCCAAAGGTCACGCCATTCGTGTTTCAACCAGCGTGAACATAGGGATTAACCCCCGCTTTATTACTTGAAATAACTCAAAATTTTCGTATAACCATGACGGAATCCCTTCAGGCCGTCATTTCAGTTAGATCGAGCGCAAAAGGCCGTCATTAAAGCTGGGCCGGCTAAGGGTCGGCGCACACGATCGGTGCCATGAATACAATTACATACCCCTAGTACGAACGGTTCAGGATTAAATTCTCTGGCCCGATGAATCTCAAGTTCTGGGTCTTCAAATTGCTATCAGGCTTAATAATATCAAGATATATGTTTAGGATTACATTATACATGTTTAATGTGTAATTACTACGAAAATGTAACTGAATATGTTGGTTTCTTTTCGCAATCTAGATCTTTTATATCAAAAGTATGAGCATAATAAGCATTTTGTTGGTGATCTTTGATACATATTTTAAAATCAGTTCAAACAAACGCAATAACAACTACAACATAGCACAGCACCTTCAACGCAAAATAGAGTAAGTCTTTCTTGGCAACTGTTATCTAAGTTCTGTAAAAATAAGTCCTTGAGTTTTTTAGTTCCATGGGGTACCTATGTAGAGTGTAATATTCCATTTAAAAGCTCACTCAAATCACTGAAAATTAACATTCACTAAATTTATATCTAGCGTGTTTAAAATATTCATTTTACAGCGCCATCAATTTCGACCCGTCAATATTGGCTCAATTTGTAATAAATTGTATTATACCGTTGATTGGCTACAATACGCGGTAGAATGTGTGTTATTTTCTAAATAATTATGTTTGACCTGGCAACTCGTGTACCAAAGCGGGCTATTAAATATTTCGGGACCGGTATAATAAGGGTCGGGATTTTTTCATATTTGATGGTGAGTTTAATGAGAATAATGGCTTCATTAATTTAGAGTGTCTGTCCCTACGTCTGAATGGATGCCTATTTATATTGTAATAAAACAGTTTTTATAAGATTTATGTTAATTTTTAGTAACGTTCCCCATATTAGAACGCATTCGTCGGTGATTCGGTTGTATTAAATGCGTTAACTTTAAATAGGTAACGCTCTGCCCGTAGGTACGAAGTATTGGACCATCTTTTTTATTTTTTCGAACTAAAAATCTTAGCAAGGCTTGCCAAATTAAGGGATAAGTTTCTCCTTTATATACAAGACGCGCGTTTTTGAAATGAAACATGTACTAACTCGTAACATTTTTGCTCTAAAGCGTCAATCATCGCATTATCTATACGGGCTAGCATTCAGAAGCGCGGGCAGTTGGCGTTACGAGCGACTGCTAGTTTTGCGAATAAAGCATCCGCCTGCCATTGTGTCGCCCCTTTGTTCCCAGGAATCAAACATGGCGGCTTTGTGTAGCGTCCCCTAGCGGTTCTTAAGGAGAAACTTTAGCATTTCGGCCCATGTAAGTCTTTGTGTTTTTCTTGCTCTCTGTGCGCGCATAAAATTATTCAGTAATTAAGATGCATTCTTTGGAAGTTGAAGTTTTCGAATACCTAAACCTGCTACTTTCAAACTGAATGCAGTTTGAAAGTAGCAGGTTGCTAGTACCAACTGCGAAGTTTCGTTAGGGGAAAAATGTTTTTGTTTTGTAGCAATGGTCCTGTTAGTTTGATTCGGAAGAACAAAGGGGGCGAATTGTCGATTTCGACAGCGACATATACACTGTCCTGTTCTCTAGTCTGTGGAACGTCGCTTCACTTGATTAAATGCAGTGATCGGATATAAACAAAAGTTGTTTTAAGTTATTTGAACTGAAAACAGTCGTTGTATTCTCATTATTTTATCACCATTGATTGCCTGATAGTAAAATATTTGGAAAACTAAGGTACCTAATTGATTTTTGTACCTTTTTTTGTGGAAATCCATTTTTAAATTACTAGATAATGTTTACCTTGCTGCAATAGGAATAAATATTTATAATTTATTTTCGCGAAATTGCATGTTTATTAATATATCATCGACTCATTTTGAGGTTGGTCTTTGGCATGTCTTACCTACTCTTTTATCTGTAGGCAAATATATAACATATTACGCATCAATTTCTACTCGGTCAAGTTAAGTTTGCACCTGCTACCTATGGCTTCACATGCAAATGAGGCGCTAACTTAAAGCGCTCGGGCTGTACTTCCACCAACACATACACCAAGCTGTACCTAAGTATAGGAAATGGAATAATAATATTTCTCTTAGATAGTATGATATTTATTTCATCTTAATCTTTTCCCTATCCTATTTTTACGTTCCGTATCACATGATTAACTATCAGAGTGAAACTGATTCGCAGCTTCCCCCTCATTATGGCATAACCATAACCGTATCTTTCCATAATAATAAGTAATACAAAAGCCTTTGTTTGTAGTTACTGCGTCTCAATCCCATTAGAAACCAGTAAGTGTAGCTTAGCTATTACCATTATCATTCTGAAGAAATTCGCACGGGACGGAATCTCTGCGGAGAGCGCAAACGACCTCTCTCTCTCATTTACAGCGGTATACTAATTCGGGATACGCAATTTTTCGGCCGTTATCCCCTCCCTGTTTACCTCCCCCACCCCGGTGGACGTGATCCGAAAACAAATGCGTACACTTTTAGAATACTGTATTTGTTCTCGCTAACTCGCCCGTTGTTCCGAATGGAATGCGATGGACAATGTTGTTCTCAGGGAATCTCGTTACAATATAATAAATGTCGAGCTCTATGTTATCTTTTGGAAGGTGTGATTGTTAATTATTGTATGTACCTATTCTTTATAGCAAGGAGAAGGACCAGAATTTCGTTGATGCAGAAGTTGTAATTTTAATCTGCCGGAGTAGCGTAACTGTTTACACTTGTCGCACGACACAGCATCACTCGCCTTTCTTATACTGTCTTGATAGTATTTATCGTGCGCTAGAGATGAGTATATCTTCGTAACTGTGACAAAAAATGCTGCACTTAATCGTAGGAAACCGTAGGCTTATACTTAGGTAACGGCGCACGACTTAGTTGTATAGACGCTTTATGAACGTGTCTCACAAAACTACACCCACTTTGACAGTAAGCTCAGGGTGATGACGATTATTGGTAATAAAACTTTAAATGTTTTTATTTGGACTTACTAGTTGAAGGAATCATTGTATATTTCTGTATCCAAGAAGACAATATGGAAAGACAATTACGAAAAAAAAATCGGATCGTACGTTTCGTATTCGATATTTTTCACTACAAATGTAAAGGTCCGGATTTTTTTGCTACATGGTGATGATTTTTTACATATAAAGCAGGTTATATTAAGAAAACTATTTAATTGTCGGAGATTGAAGTATCATTAAGAATAAAGTATTAAGTAGTGAACGGATAAAATAGTTACAATACTCGCAACTTGTATATAATAATGAATGAATATAACTTGAATGTAATAGACCGAAACATAGCTTATCGCTGATATTGGAAATCCACCCCTCTTCGTTAGAATCGATGATTATGAAAGTTTAAATAGTGTGAGTTACCACACTGTATAAATTAGAACTCGGTAACAGGAATTCTCGGATAGGAAGACGAGGTTAAATCTCCCAGAAAACATTTATGTAGGTTGGTACAACAGGCATATCATAAAGATATTTTGACTCATAGTTTAAAACAGGCTGAAAGCTCTATTCGTCTGCTATAAATAAACGGATCCAAAGCACGACGCGTTTGTAGAGCACCTCAGTAGGCAGGTGGTGCCGGCGGCCCTCAGTTTGAATCCCGGCCAGGGCAAATATTTGTGTGATAAACTCGAGTATTTGTGCTTGAATAATGTTTGTTCTATGTATTTAAGTATAAGTATATCATCAATATAAGCATATATGTATATCGTCTAGTACCCAAAATGCAACAAGCCATCTTGAGCTTAATTTGGGATGGGACTAGATCGATTTGTGTGAGCTTGTCCGATATTTATTTATTTAAAGCAAACCTTAGTTTCAATCCCCAGATTAAAGGCCCTAACTGACAAAATATCCTACTAAGTAAGTCCCTTTTGTCCCAAAGCATTCCCGGCTACCGTACCGTATGATGAATACTCAAAGGAAAACCTATAAACAATCGCACCCATGTCCAATATGTTCCATACTGTTTATATTACCTTCCGTATCACTTTCCAATCTCATATAAATTTACCAAATTTACTGCCCCTACCCCAATATAATCCAATTACTAAACAAGTTATTTAGCAGCGTCTTCGCCATTTTCCTTTGGACCCCATTTCATATCTGTATGGAGTAATTATTATCCGGCTATTGTTTAGTTGGAAATGAGAAACAGTAGGGACGAGTGAAATATGCGTTTACTGGCCATGCGTGGCTTAACGGCCGATCACAGAGCAATAAACACTTTATGGCTAATGGGCTAAGGGTGTTAATTGCCTGTCACATTATGTGCCACAGGGGAGGGTCTTCCGCCGTAAGGAATAAGACGCATAGTTAGGCGGGAACAAAAGAACGCGTATTGAATACGAATCGGATTTCTAAAGTATCAATTAAGTGAAATTTCTTAGTCACGCTTCGATTGTAAGTAGAGGAAGCGGTATTTACTTATGGTAACGATTTATTACACCTTTTAAACATTTGTAGCATGAGCAGACACAGTATGACAGTTAACTGCCAACATTTAAGGAAAGGTACCTAATTGAGATTATTTAGCAGTACTAACTACATAATGTACATATAAATCAAAATCATAGTATGTGTTGTTGTGAAATATCACAGGCGTATTAAGATACTCAAACGGGTTTACTCACGTCGTAGAAGTCGAATAACGCTCGACATGTGTGGACGAGACCTTAGCAAATGACGTAGTGAGTGTTGTGTGCAACCCGACAATTGGCATTGTGCGTGATGATGAGGGTAGTTTTGCGCCTCCGCCGGTGACACCCGCGTCGAGCAGCCGCGCGGACAGGGCGCATGCCTCTGCGACTGATCGTCTCTCCTGATGATGAATCGCGTACCGATTCGAAACATGTCGAGCGTTATTCGACTTCTACGACGTGAGTAAACCCGTTTGAGTATTTTAATATGTCTGAGACTCACGATAGTTTTCTATCACAGGCGTTTTAAACGGTGTCTCATCTTAAGTCGCAAAGGGGTATAATTTCAATTAATTTTAGCCTCGCATTAGACCCGTGTATATCATAGCTTGCATATACCAAGCTGCATATTTTTTGGAAAAGGAATGTTGGTGTGGGTGGAGAAACCGATTAATTAATTAAATTTTAATTGATAAGTATTATACTTATGTTTTGTTACTTATGTGTAAGTTCGTTGCATCGCCTATTTTTCTGCTTTGCCCTAAGGTTGACTGGTACAGAATGCCTCATGGCCTTTTGTACGATAAGTTTTCTTTTGTGCAATAAAGATGAAATAAATAAAATGTAATTATTCGTCATTTTCACTCCATCTAGTCAACTTTAGAGTTGCCCATTGATTCTTATAGCAAATATTTCAACACGATACGCCTTACACTCCAATACCCTTAGAATACTTAATGACCACCAAAGATATCTAACCCCAGTCTTAGCTTGAGCTAACAGGACGGAAAACAATACCAAAATGTCTTAAATTCTTAACAAAATCAGGTCAGTTACGTCGTTGTTGTACTGAGGGCAGTATAGGTCCGAAAGCGGTTATTTATTGGTTGTAATTCAAAGTGCAAAGACCATTTGTCAGACGCCCCTTTAGGGGAGAGATGGTAACAGAATACCCAGGTAGCCTCGCCTTATAAGGAATTATGGTGTCTTGGTAGCTATGTATCGACATTTAATTGGAATAGCTAAGGAAATTGTATATCTACAATTTTGCAAGAGTATTAAATTACAAAAAAAAGGTGAACTTCGTCCGAGTATTTTTTCTTTACCGTAAGTTTTCGAGTAAAAAAATATCCTATCCATCTTTGGATGTCCTGTCCTTGTTTCAAAATTCGTTAACACATTCAACACCGGGAGCCCGCCTCGTGGGCACTGTGCTCGTAGCCAGTTTTCGCTACATACGCATTTCCCCATGTCATCGGCTACGCGCGTAGCGCTACGAAATCCATGGTTGCGAAAGATAATCCGTCTCGGCATTTCGGCGTGATGGGAACGCAAAGAGAACGCGCAAAAATCAAAACGGTCCGACATAGAACATTTCCTTTCTATTCAGTTCCTAAAATTTCTCAAAGATTGGTCAAGTTTTGCAGGAATAAATAGACGAGAACGAAACCTGATTTTGTAAGAAAAACCGGCCAAGTGCGAGTCTGACTCGCGCACCGAGGGTTCCGTGCAAACTGTCACTTATCCCATCTTAATTGGCTTGGTTAAGTTTACACCTGAAATGTATGGCGCCGCATTCAAGCGAGGTGCAAACTTAACGTAACCGAGTTCTCCGAATATGATGTTTGAAAAGGACTATATTTTTTATGATTTTATAACAATTGTATAGTTTTCAGATTTTTATAAGTATCTGTAGTATGTGACGATATTACTTGCCAAATTTCATAATTCTAGGTCATCGGGAAGTACCCTATCATTTTGATTCCCTTGAGAGTGTCGAAATGTACGTTTTTAGAGACATAAACGGCCGTATCTTTTTTCACGTTAACGTAGAAGTATGATTTTTTCACAGCTTCAAGGGACCGTAGACCTCAGTATATGGTGTTAATTTCGACTCGATACCTCCACGCGTTCTCGAGATAAAGGGTCTTGACAGACAGACAGACAACAAAGTGATCCTATTAAGGGTTCCATTTTTTCCGATTGAGGTACGGAACCCTAAAAATTTGCAATGGTATTTCCTTTTAACACCGCACAACATATCGCAACTTCACGAATTTTACCTCGCCAAACCCACCAACTAAAACATTTGTTAACTAACACAGAATTAAGGTTGCGAGAACCTACAGTACACTGTCTGGCAAGTTTATGCGCTGACAACAGGTAAGCATTAAGATTATATCAATGAGCCATTTTGTGGGACAAACATGTTTGCGTACACTGGCGTGCATGTAAAGTGGGTGGAAGTGGCTTTAGAAATTGATGTATGATGAATGCATGAATGGAGTACATAAGTTTTATCAACATAATATTGTCGTAACTTGTCTGTAATATTTAGATTATTACTATCGAGAAGACTAAATAGAGCAAATCGCTAATGTAGTCATGATAGACATATACAATAGTGATGACATGGATAGGCCGGGTCAGTTCATGAACTTACGTTGTTTATATCTAACATTTACCAAAATTTAATTACTTACATTTATATTCGGAATTAATTAAACAGATGAATCTGCCAAACAAACCGCCATTTTTGAAAAAAAAAACAGGTGCGTTTTTTTGCATATGAGGGCAGATTACCTTTCCATTTACGTTTGTCTTTCCGTTTACACCTATATCCTTGTAAAAGGGACCTTTCTACGTGTAGTACAATTTGTACACAACTAATAAAACTTGTCAACCCTTCGCGAAATAACGAAAATAATAACTTTTCCGCTAATTTACATTATAAAGCCTGCGTAACTAGAGTTAGGTCAGTAAAATACTAATGTAATTACGCGTAATCTGTCCGTGTTTATGTTATGGAGGTTGATTTAAAAGTAGGTAAAGCCTGACCAGAAATATATGAGGATGGTCAAGAGGGCGCTATTTATAAGATTTATATGGCAACTATTTTGCAACCAATCGCAACCCACTATAATGACATTAGTTTAAGTGCCTGTCAGTTCCACTATGTTAACCTCGTAATATAATTTAATGAAATGCACTCTTTTCCTGACTGTTATTCGTGTAGTAAACACGTGTACACTTTATTTATGATCTTACGTTCACGACTGTGAATGGTTTTCGGCATTTTCTTTGTATTATTTTAAATATTTGCCTTCTAAAGGAACCACCACGAATGACATTGACATTGTTGACAAACCATCATAAAATCATTGCCAGTGTAAGAAATTAGTTCCAGTGAAATTCCGCAATATGGCGCATCCTCATATATTTCTGGTCAGGCTTTACATCACAGCTATATCTTTAAGGCTGCTTATCCACAGAAGTAGAAGTAGCGGATAGGTATGTGTAAAATGAACCAATCACAATCCTCAAATTTAAATGCACTTCTTTTGGGTTTCAAAAAGATGCAGCCTGATTGGTTGATTTTTTCCGCTCCGTTTCAGTGGACAGGCAGCCTTATGCGTCAACATGGATAAAATATTTATTTTTTTGTCCAAGGGTCGCACGATTCGAATTCTATCGTCGTTTATAGTTTTAACATTTGACATAATTTTTATTTGGCCTAGAGTTGTTAGGATACCGTAAAATTATTAAACACGCAACCCGCAAATATACCTATAATTCCACTTTCATCCGAACGAACAGGCATTATCTGTAGTCAATGTCATTAATTTTTGTATTCTTTTTGTTTCAGGTAAATACGATTTCTTGCGAAGCGTCTACGAAATATGCTACGAGTTACAAAAGGGCTACGAGCAACGCATAAATGTATCATCTCTTTAGCTGACAAATTTCCACAGTGCTACGCGCGTAGCTGTCCGCGTAGCGCATCGAATGGCATGAGAAAACAAAGTATGTAGCGGTAATCTGCTACGGGTACGTCGCCCATGGAGCGCGATCCTGGCAGTGAAAGTAATTTCAAAACTAATACCATACTGTGACAAAGCTAGATCTGAAGAGAATAGGAATACATCAACTTTCCGCGCTGGAATAATTTGGCAATGCAATGCAAGCAATGAATATCGTTGTCCTTTTCACTTCAACACGACTGGATTTCACCTTGTTTAATTTGATACACGGATAGCTGGCTATAGACAGATGATTATACAGGGTGTAACCGACAGCGTACCGAAAACGAAAACCGTAGTTTTAGACCATAATCACGAACTGAAAACGAGTGTTAATTTTCTCGGAAAACTCAAGGATAAGATTTTCAAAAATAAATTATAAAACTCGACGCGCAATGTATTGCGTCCAATTCTCTCGGGTGCAGACGCGCGGGGAGGGGAGCACGCGGCGAGCGACCGGTCCAGGCGAGGCGCTCCCCACTCCACTCACGCGTCAGCGCAAAACATACCGTTACGCCAATGCGCATCGAATGACATGAATGAATGCAACCACAAAAACAACGCAAACACAAATCACAACTAGTGTACTACCAACACCAATAACAACTGACCGATAAATTAAAACAGTCTAACAAGATTATTTTCATTCAAGCAAGTAAAGCAAATAAAATGTGCGGGTAGGTAAACATGTCATGCGTCCGACCGCAGCGGCCTGTGCGAGCACACTGGCCTGGCGGATCAATGACCGGCCAGTACCGTTATCTTTCCCACTCCACGCGCTCCTTGTTATACCGTAAAGCTTACATAATACTGTTTGTGATACATTGTGTGTTTTGCGGAAAATGCTATTCTCATGCGATTTTTCATGAGAAATTGTAACCGGTAGAGTTCGATTAACGGAAAAATAAAGAGAGAATGAAAACTCGCGAGGAAAATTTGTGAATTTTCTCAAAGAAATTTCCACGATTTTCCAGCCCAGAATAATGGTCTGAAGCCATGCGTTTCAGTTTTCGGTACACCGTCGGTTACACCCTGTATGATATATTTTTTTAATAAATTCTACATGAACAAAGTTGCGGCTGTCTATTATTATATGTTTGTGAGGAGGTTGGAAAAACCATTGTAACATTTTTCTTACACTTTAAAACGTAGAGCGAATTGTTCAACTCTTCTCGGTCTTGCAAATGGAAACCTCTATAAAAATCTCAATATTAGTACGCGAGTCCAACTAAGTTTTATCTCCGTAGTCCGGCCGCGAGGCAAGTTCCACAAGTAAACGAGTTAACTTAAACGATTTCCTCCGCCAAGAAAAAAACACAAGTAATGGCATTTGCTCGAGTTGCCGCTTTATAAAGATAAAGATAAAGATAAAGATTAATTTATTGTCAAAACCGTGTACATTAGATCATATTATAAAGATGAGCATGGCGTAAGATTTTTGTAAGGCTTACTGGCGACCTCCAGACTTTTATGAGTATTGATACAGAGGTGAAATCCCAAGCAGCACGCAAGCACAATAAGCGCTTGTACAGGATTTAAGTATACAACTAATTTAAGCTGAATAAAGGCAGCAAAAGCATTTGTGTAGCCTCTTTGCCACTTGGGTTATAAATACACGCTCGCAGTAGCCTGCAGTAACGCTCATATAGTGTGTGCTGCTCTGCGGCGGCGCCTCCATAATGAAAATCAATGAATTATATGGTGAAATGATGTACTTTGAAAGTACACCATGTACGTATCATGTTTTTCGCTGTACCTGTACCAGGGACTGAAATAATGGACATTGTTTGCGCCACAAACAAAATAATAGCTAATGTAATTTCTATCTATGAATTCTCTGTGGCGCCGCTGCAGAGTATGCTCCCCAGCGACGCCACAAACAATGTCCATTATTTCGTTCCCTGGTACAGTTACAGCCAAAAACATGATACGTACATGGTGTACTTTCAAGGTACATCATTTCACCATATAATTCGCTGATTTTCATTATGGTGGCGCCGCCGCAGAGCAGCACCATATAGAGTCTTATCACACCTGCGATTTGCGAGCGAGTCTTCTATACAAGTAAGTGTCGCTGCGAACTCGCTGCATGATCGCATTCATACCAAATTCGCTCGCAAATCGCAATTGTGATACGGCCCTTAGTGCTGCATCTCTTAATATTACAAAATTGAAAAAAAAATATTCATTGTCCTTTCATCACGCCTAAAAGACTAGACTAATTACAAAAATGTTTGGTTTACGAGTTGCTGCGCATCCCTTAGAAGTTATATGATACTTTTTACCTGACTACGGAGAAGCAAAAAAGGGGTTTATGACATTTTCTTCCACGCGGACGAAGTTCACGGGCACCTTCTTGTAGTCAATAAGAAAATCCTTGTCTTCGCCAATTATAGTATTTAAATATGTACTTGAAGATTGTCAATTACAGTAGCTCTTGACTGAGTCACACTCGAGTAATTACGGCAACAATTAGGCCCCGTCGTCGCGAAGTCGCTTCGATATTTAACGACTCGCTAATGAGATTTATTTTTGATATCACGCTATTGTTGCGTTCATTAAAATAATTGTGACTATTCATTTTGTTTGCTTCAATATGTTGGGTAAGAGCCAGAGCAGGAGATCTTGAGATTTGTGGCCTAATTCGACTTGTAGTGTAATTTGATCGACTAACTTATCGGCGAGATTTAATACAATATTATATAGCGATTATTATTTCTTTTACTGCGGGTAAAGTGTAAATATATTTATTTAAACTTTGTTGTACTTAACAAAAGTCAGTACAATGGCGGCATTCTCGGCCAAGGCAACATAAATAAGGTATACGCAATACGCTTTTTCGCCGAATAGCTAAAAAACTATCAGTCAGAAATTAATACCTTTAATTTATTTTATGATAGTTTAATATGGGCGGCGACGTCAAGGCAGACCAAGATTGAGATAGCGGGACGATTTAGATGCTTTCCTAGTCAACTGGCCGGACGCAACGGCGAAATAGGGAGTTGTGGAGATCTAACCGAGAGGCCTTTACACAGCATAGAACACTCAAACAGGCTAAAAAAAATTGTTTAAAGTGCAAAGGTTCGAAAGCTTGATTTAGTAAGGTCAGTCGGTATAAGTGTGCCAGCGGGGTAAGAGCACCTAGCATATGGAAAAAATTTGCCAACTCACTATAGTTGCGTGGTTGTTAGATGGCGTTTGTAGTATAACATCTGTAATTTTCGATACTTTATCTCTATCTGCCCGCTACGCTGACGCACATATCCTGACCGATCTCGACCAACCTTAGTTTCACGTCACGACAATGAGCACGAAGATGGACTACATAAATCACCTTCGGGCGCATAACTGCCAAGCCTAAGAGCAAGTCAAAGTATTTTTCTTTGGTCAAAATTGTAGCTTGAAAGTTGTCATAGAATAATGTAACTCAATCAAATATCTGACGTAGTTAGTGTCAACGTAAAAAGCACTTGTGAACAAAACATATATCATCGATTAGGATGCTATCAATTCCGATGATACGCAAGCCAGGCATGAGCACAGCTGCACTCGTAAAAAGCGGACGAAATTGCTCTGAATATAAACGACTCGTCACTTCTATCATATCGAAAATGATTCATCCTAAAAGGCTACCGAAATGGCATTATATGTTTTTTTACAAGAGTTTAGGGGTATATTTATGGGGGTACAGGATACTCGAGGGAGAGGGGAAGCCATCTTTATACTATCCGCGGCAGATTTAAAAATGTAATAGTATCGATTGGCTTGAGAATTGGGCACGTCAGGACTGATAAAAGAATACTTAATTAATTGTACGACTTGAGTTAGTTATTTACTTACACTTAATTAAATTAAGACTATCTGAGACAAATAAAGAAGAGCCAAAGGGTATTTATAAGACCTATTTAGGAGCACGTGTCGTGTAGTTACTATAGACAACTATTACTTAGGCCTCATTTAGATTGAATTAATAGTTTATGGTGCAATGGTTTACGATTATAATATGTTGCCGGAAGCCCTTCTAAAATGGCGGTTGAGAAGCATATATCGACAAGAATCTAAACTGTGATCCGAAATCTGTTCTATCTATATATTTGGTACTTTACTTACTTTACTTTGACGATACAAACAGGGTGGTACCTACAATCAACTTCATTAACCAGTAATAGTCGCAACTATACTCGTAAATTACGAAAATATACATCAGGAACGTTTCAAAGCATAAATACGAGTATAAACTCGCATTTGCGATATAACATTTATGTTCTTAACACAAAGCAATTTCAAACTACATAACGAATCTAATTATCAAATTAACGGGCGCTGAAATTTTCTTGCTATAATTATCTTGTGACCACGGGTACCGCAGTAAGCCACTCGCAAATATGATAATTAAAGGTAAACACCGACTATTCTGTACTGATTCTCGATATCGCATCATTGTAGCAAGTTAAAAGCGGGACGCGATGTTGCTTCGTGCTTAAGAAAATAATCATGAATCGTCCGTAAAACGATAATTGAAGGGTACACAGAAAAAATAGGCCTAGTAAATATTTGAAATTATATTATGTGTTTGAGACCAATTTTATTCAATGCAAATACATATTTTTAAAGTAGTGACTACCTGGTTGGGCCAATGTTGGTTTGAAATCGATTTGCCTCTGAACCTCGTACCTCGTGCCTCGTACGTTGCTAGTAGTAAACTGTAATAATAATAAAATAATACAATTAATCATAATCATAATCATAATCAAAAACCCAATAGCTCCCAACTATTTCTCAATCACCGCTAACTGCTCTTCTTCGGCTCATATCCCGACCGTCTCGCCTCGATACCGCATTATTTGTACCGAAAAAAATTAAAGTATGTATTATTATTACAAAGACGTAGTAGGTTTATGGTTAGTAGTCTACTACTAGTTTTATGATTGTCTGCACTCTCGCAATAGTACCTAAACTCAATTATTCCAAACCACTTCTTCATCCCCGCAGGCCGGTTTTCTCCCGAATTGCCTTGACTTATTATTTTTACTGAGATACCGCATTATTTTTACCATAAAAAGAAAAGTATATACAAGTAAAAAATAGGTTTATGACTAGTAGTAAAGTCTACTACTAGTTTTATAATTGTCTGCACACTTGCAACTGTAAAACCAAGAGTTCCCCGGCAAACTCTCAATACCCGCTTGCCGCTTTTATCCCGCTGCTCAGACTTCTCCCAATCGCTTCGACTCGATACCGCACTATTTTACAATAAAAATAAAAGTATATACAAGTAAAAAATAGGTTTATGGCTAGTAGTAAAGTCTACTACTAGTTTTATTATTGTCTGCATACTTGCAATAGTAACCAATAGTTCCCCAGTAAACTATCAATCCTCTCTTGCCGGTATTACCCCGCTGGCCGCTCTTCTCCCGACCGCCTCGACTTGATACCGCATTATTTTTCACTAATTACCTTGCGGCCGGCGGTGCAGTTAATTTCAGTATCTGTTCAATTAACATTATGTGTTTACCTATTTCTGTGTTAGCAAATGTTTACCTACAGATGATCAACCGGCTATCTAGATGGTTCATTAGGGTAATATGCGAGTTATAAATTAAGTTTATGTCTGGAGTTGAAAGTTAACTGTTTTCGGGTTCCTTTCATTATTTCAATATTCACTTAGTATTTACCTGTAGATATTGTCTATGTAAAGACTTAGTATGGGTTTGTATGCATTTAAGTGTCTATTTATATTAACCAGACCAACTAGAAAGTATGCTATTTGAAACACAAAAAGAATTTTCCAAATCGTCCAGCCGATTTCGAAAAATCGGGGATCATACATAAAAAATAATATCCCGGCAAACTGAAGCCTACTCCGTTTTTTGACGTCGGTTGAAAACAACTGAACGAGCTTCTATAAAAACACTGAAATCATAATAAATGTGCCTATGAAATTTGAGGAAATCCCTCGATTCCTTGCGGATCTGGTCATCAGATCTTCACCAAAACGTTATGGGATCAATTCGGAACTAACTCTGGAACAAAAAAAAAATTGTGCAGTCGGTAGAAAATGAAAACCAAAAGTCATTAAATTATGTATAATCTAATTGTTGTAAACACGCCCGCAGCCTGAAACCCTGAATGCACAGATGTGGAACATTCAGTGAACTTGATAAATCCATTCATTAATTTATTACACTCCACGCTCTGGCATTTTTCATAAAATTCGATCTATCGATTTTAACCAATTTTACTTGCATATATAGAAGTTTCATTTCGAAAACAAATGGTGGTTCTAAAATGATTTTTAAAGACAAAAGGAGAGGGTTAAACAGTCGGAACCCTCTAACGAAGTTGGGTAAAAAGTGTGTTATAATCATCTGTAACTGATGCCCTGCAAATCTTTGTGTCATAAATATTGACGTTTTATATGTGGCGTAATTATATTTGTTATGTGATTTAATTATTTATTAGGCATATGAAGAAAATCGGCTCACGACATTTAAACTATTATACAAATGTATTGAAAATCAGTGTTTTAAGAAGAGTCATAATTACAGGAAAAATCTTAACAGTGCGTCGCAGGATGTGTATAAGCGCGCGGCGCCAGAGCCGTACAGCGCTATCCGTTAATCGAAATTTATTTGTCCTCTCATTACGCCGAAACGGCTGGGCGGATATTAACAATTTTAGTACAGGGATAGCTGGACATCCAAAGATGATTATGGGATATTGTTTACTCGACTACGGTAAAGAAAAATGTTCTACGTGGAAGACGTTGTCCACCTTCTCCTTCTAGATAGACATAAACATACATCATATGTACTGTTAATTTGTATGTAATAAATAAATAAATAAATAAATAAATAAAATACCAATTGGCAAGTGTACTGCCACACGTGCAATCCTGCACGGGACTATTTAAAAGTAAATTCGATCTAGCGATATCACCGATTCGGCGCGCACAAAAGTCCATAATTTTGCTTAGGGTCTCGTCATCGAAACCGATGAAGAGGCATATTGCAGCTACATAGGTATATTACGTACGAGCTGTATGTATATGTATCTACATTCATTTGATAAAACATGCCCCGACCCTTCGACGTATGCTTAATCTTAATGCACGCAAAACGCTCGATATTTGAAATGAAGGGCTTTACTTCTCGCGCAATTAACCACGGAGTTCGTCCCTCGACTTCCACTTCCGGGCGGGTTCGCCCCCTCATTGATTGCGTACTTATAGATTTACAGGAAAAGGTTCTGTTTTTTATGAGATATATTGCATCTGAACTTGTAGAACTGAGAACGTGAGAGTTGATTTTGTTGTTAAAACTAGAAAACACGGATAAGGTCATGGTTTTATCCCAACCTACGCACACAAATAATAAAAAGGTTACAGTGACCAGCTAAAAACATGTTTTAGAAAAATATATACATTTCACGTTTACAATAACTTTACATTAGTAGAAATGTCATGTTATACGTAATATTAAGAAGTAGATACAGATTTAGGTCATATACACCATTTTTACTATAAGTTTCCGCTATGTGTTTCTTCTGGGGACCCCAAAGTTAATCCTAATTTTCTTGATTTACCTACCCCAATAAGACCTAAGTATAAGTATGCAATGATAGAAATATAGATTACATTTACCCTAACCGCAGATAGGGAATACCTCTATTGCATAATCTTTTGGAAAAATGGTCATCTTCTTAAATCTGCATGACCCCGTTTACAATACTTGATTCTGTGAACAAAAAAAAACATAAAACTGCAAAAAACCATACTTTTACAAATTCACTGCTTTTTCATTATGTTAAAAGTAATCTCGTTCGAAAATTAAAATCTACATTAAATTACAAAAAATATATATGATTTATTCAGATTCAGATGGCATTGTTTCGCAACACTTGAGACGGCGGATAGCGATAATGAGGCCCGCCTTCCGCTCGGAATGGGGTCGAATTACGTATTGTTCTGTTTTTCTTTCATATTTTCCACCCTTGAGTTTAAGTAAATACGTAGTGTGTAGTTGGGTTTTACGTCTGAGTGTTTTGCTTGAATGGTGTTTCGGAAATAACGCCTTCGGACAATGTAGACCTTTACTTTAGTTACCTTTTTTATTCTCAAACTGACCAATGATGGTCTAGTTTATCATATATGTGTAGAAAAGTGACGGGTCTGCTTCAAAATCATTTCCCTTAACAATATTGCCCTAAATACTTTTCATCTAACGTTTTTTTGCAATAATATTTTTTTGCCCTAACTCTCATATGTCCTAAAACTTGTAATCCAATATATAATATTTATGATTAGCACTCTTATAATTCCTGATCCATTTTGTAATGATATTGAAGTTATATACTCTAAGTAGTCTGTGACAGAACCAAAGTTAAATGTCTGACTTACCCCTAGAGTGTAGTATAAAAAACCGAACACTCGAAGAAAGGACAGCTCCCAGCAGCTCTAAATAGTAAATAATCATATCGTGAACTACATATAAAGGGCTGTTGTAAATTGTAAGATATTTAAACGCTTCGTTGAATCAGACCACGTGTTAAGTTATGTTAAACATACCACACAAATCATTAAAAGTAAATGGTAACCCAGATACCTAAATTACCTTCTCACAATGCCTTTGTCACGTTCCCGTTGGAAACGGCCATTTTAATTGCAGACTTATAAAGCTACGACAATTAACAATAAAATTACACTAAGCGTCGTGTAGCCACATGCTTCATATCAGATATCAAGTGACACTGTATCATAATTACCGCCATGTAATTATAAATTCGCACCTACCATCTCAACATAAGGATCACTTTTAATTGCGCTCAATTTACTTCCTTTGTGTTCGTTTAAGAAACCCAACAAGTCTTTATTAGAAAGCGATGATGTCCAAAATGCTATGACAATGTAATAATTTGAAACGTAAGCGGAATAAATACTGCTGATTTCGCTCAAAATTTGACGTTACTTTTAAGTAGATAAGGTTTGGAATCGGAGTGAGTGTTTCAAGTCAAGAATGAAGTATGATGAATTTGCTCCCACTTAATGCGTGTTAATTTGGCAAAACGTGCACTTGAAGAGGAATACAAATGTGAGATAATTGCGTCATCGAAGACGTTTCCAACTAATGAGGTCGTGTTCCATATCTAGCGGTTGTACGTAGAATGTATAATTGCGACATTTTAGATAAATTATTAAAGCTAAATGTCGCTTCTACAGAGGGGTTCACTACGCAACGCAAGCGATGGTAATAGCCTAAAAACCAGCGTGCACGATGGAGCGTGGCTCTGCCTTCCGTTTTGGGCGTATGTTCACAGGTACTCGCAGTGTCACACGTGTGTCAACCGACCACATCGCCATGCTTATCGACTGCGTCGCTTTTTTTATTTACAAACTGACCGGCTATTGACCTCAGTATCACCTGATGGCTCGTATTAGCCAGCGGTCCTGGGTTCGTGTGATGAACACGAGCATTTGTTCCTAGGTGATGGTGTTATGTAAAGCCTGACCAGAAATTTATGAGAATGCGCCATATTGCGGAATTTCACTGGAACTAATTTCTTACACTGGCAATGATTTTATGATGGTTTGTCAACAATGTCAATGTCATTCGTGGTGGTTCCTTTAGAAGGCAAATATTTAAAATAATCCAAAGAAAATGCCGAAAACCATTCACAGTCGTGAACGTAAGATCATAAATAAAGTGTACACGTGTACTACACGAAAAACAGTCAAGAAAAGAGTGCATTCCATTAAATAATATTACGAGGTTAACATAGTGGAACTGACAGGTATTTAAACTGATGTCATTATAGTGGGTTTCCATTGGTTACAAAATTGTTGCCATATAAATCTTATAAATAGCGTCCTCTTGACAATTCTCATATATTTCTGGTCAGGCTTTATGTATGAATTAATATTTATATATTGTGTATATCGTCGTCTGGTACCCATAGTACAAGTTTTGTGTAAGAATGTCCCTTAATATTTATTTATTGTATGGTAAGTGACTACAGTCGAGGATGTAGCTCGCTGGTTCAGGAATAGCCTATTCACTCTTGCCTTAAAGAGACCCAAATGATAGTATTTGGAAATACACACGATGGAAGCGGGTTCCATTCATTAGCGATTTCTCTTAAACAACAGCTCAGAACGGTGAACCTTCTGTAGTATTTTATATTGTGCTTCCACTTCCTGCGTGATCAAATTATTAACTATTAGTTACGTTATTTTTAAATTGTCAAACCCTTTGATTGGTTGACAGTGGATGTGTGTGCAGCGGTGGAAACGTAGAATGGGGAGAATGCTAACAAGATGGATCTTGCGAGGATCGCGGAAAACCGATGCGCAATATGATCATCGTATTTTTTTTGTAAGTCATTTTTCCAGCGGGTGTCGTCAAACAGCGATTCCAATGGGTAAATTTATATTATTTAATTTATATTATGTACAAATAGCAGGAGCGAGCAAATTTTTCCGATAAAGCTTTTAAATTAATTACTACCTACTTGAATGCGCCCGCCACTTTGCCTTCTTTGCCTTCGTTTCTTTACCATAATCGGGTAAAAAGTAATCTTGTAAACATTGGATATCCAGCCATCCCTGTGCTAAAGTTGGTTAATCCGTCCAGCTGCTTCGGCGTGATGAGAGGACAAAGAAAATTTTATCAACAGATGACGCCACACCCTCTCCACAGAAAACTTATTTTCAATACAATTTTAGACTAGTTTTGAAGTTGAATTTATCGCAAAACTCCGTTGAGTTCTCGCACTGTTTCGAAACAACAAAAAACCCTTGTCACTAGCATCTTGCACCCACCGCGAACTTGTGAGTTTTTCACCAAATTCTCCATGATAAAATAATCAGCAGTTCACCTTCGAAAGGTATAGATTTGCGTTTGATTCCCCTGGCCCTATCCCCGTTTTGCAACCATATAAGAACGGAGAAAGGGATCAGGACAGACGCTTTATATCCCCATAAAAAAAATTATGGGGCCCCTGCCTACTCGAAATTGAATATGAAATCTTCGCGATCGAGTTTAAGCCTAAATTTAATGAAGTGCTCGAACGCCATCTTGTTTTTGGAAACTTCGTCAACTTTCTGAGGGCAAAAGCTTAATTTACCTACGTAATCTGTTATTGGATACGGCCACGTGCAAGAACTTTCTAAATTTACTTTCATATTACACATAATTTCAAATACATTTTATAGTAATAATATATAAGGACATGTATCATTGTAATTATGGTAGTTATGTCAACTAACTACGTATGTACAGTAAAGGAAACTGTGAAAAAGCGTACCTGTAAGCACATTGCTCGTACATAGAATCGATGGCCGTTGGGACAGAAAGGTTCTTGAGTGGCGACCGCGAAACCGGAAGATGCAGCGTAGGTAGGCTCCCAACAACGGCGCAAGACCGATCGTTGTGGAGAACTTTAGTGGAGGCCTTTGTCCAGCAGTGGACGTCTATAGGCTGATATGATGATGATGACGTGTTTCAATTTCCTTGAATATACATGTCTGTTCTCAGCGTATAAATAAATTGAATTGCGGATCTTGTTTTAAAGTAATGTGAAAACTTAGCATGGGCAAAAAAACACAGACACGTCTTATCGCTCTGATATTCAAGAGTAATGCCTTCATTTATAAGTTTATATCTAATTCAGTCACATTAAGAAGTTTGGAGTGATAGAACAAGTTTCAGGACAACCCGCCGGGGAGCGACGAAAGATAAAAAATAATCAAGCTCGAGTCGTCCTGAAATGAGAAGAAATCTAAACATATATTATAAACATTCTTGTCTCTATACCTTTTGTAATGACAAGCAGAGTAAATGGAAGGCTATTCACAAATTCAGTGTACCTAGCTAATATTACTTAAAAAACGATAGTCAGTTAAATTAATGTTGTCCTACTTTGCTTATCCTTACATAGAGTTAAAAAAAGCTTTAAATATTAAACCATTGATTCAAAGATCAAAGCTTAAAGAAACATTGAAATAGTGGAAAGGACCGAGGTTAACATATAGATATTATGTTTTTTCCTCATCCGTAATAATGACATAGTTGCATTTGGGGGCACTTTGACAATCCTGAGCTAGCAACGCTTTCCAAGAGGAGATCACTGTTGAAAAGAAAGCCGAAAGAAACTCAACAGACAGTGGTTTTTTTTTTCATAAATTATACTTAACTTATTACAATAACTAGTACTTTGTGACGTAGTGCTAAGCCCGTCAGGTCTATTATGGCGGGACGAGCCTGGCACTAGTACATATCCTTCGATCCAGACGGGATCTTGAAGGTTTCCAGAACTAGCTCTGTCGGGAGACAAGGGATCGGGGGCTAAATGAAACTAGGCGGTTTAAATACTAAATAACAGGTTTATTTACACTAAGACTGAACCTAATCCTAATATCCTAATTTCCCTAATTCCCTATGCTATTCGGGGTGACGCGGTGTCCCTATTGTGCGGGGGGTAAACGGTTAGTATTCTGACGGGGGTAAACGGTTAGTTGTAAGGAACCTGATCGTTGTCCTTCAGGGTGAGGCGAGTCGTTCCAGATGCGTGGTCACCACACCGCGACAGGCTACCCAAGAGTGGTAGCACTAGGATCCCCTTAAGAGCGAGCCAGAAGCGTCAATACACTCCGCGCTAGGGAACCTAGGACTCCCGCCCTCAACAGGACAAAGACCAAACCTCTTACGTAGGTTCGGAGGGAGGCCCTATGATGTCTCAAGAAGCGTCAATACACTCCGAGCCACGGGGAGCGATTCCTTACACCACTCGCAGAGGTAACTCGACCTGCCTGCTTGAGCGACTGTAAGACACCGCTCTCGTTGCCCGGTCTGTGGCGGCTTATATAGCCATCCGCCTAACGGTATCCGCCGCCCTGCCGCTGTGATGACGTCAGGCAGTGACGACCGGTGCTGACGTCACGCGGTGACGTTAGGCTCGGTGTAGCGGCTCGGTTCCAGGCTCGGTGGGTCGTTATATTCCCCTCTCTCCTCTGGAGATTTTTACCTGTAAAAATCACATGTGAGTTGTGGCCTATGACAGGGTTGCGTATCGGGTTATTTGCGTATCGGGTTATGAATGTACTAGTAACTGGGTTGGTGGATGTACTTATAACGAGCCACTCCAATTATTAATTATCTACTTTGACTACCTGGTATATGCTTGATTTCTGTGAGGTTTTTCGGGACAGAATCTGTTTTCTTTGGTTATCTTTTACAGTTTATACTACATTTGAGGAATAAAACTTTAAAAATCGAATAAAGGGGAATGTACTTAAAAAAAAAAAAACTAAACTTAACACAAAAATAGTTATTTAAAAAGGATGATCGGGCGTCTGCTCTCTACGGGCCCCTGGGTGCCTGTCTCCTGTGGGCGAGGCGTGCGATCCCTTTTCCAATAAATCGGTAGGTAAAAAAATATTTTTCGTATTCCTGCAATCCGGTGGGAATCGCGTTCTTCCGGTGTTTTGTTCGGTATACTTCATAACAATAAAAATGTATCTATACTTGATCACTGGTCTCCACAACATTTCCAAAACTGACTTTTTATTTATTACTTTTAAGTCACAACGGTTCTTATCACGGTATTATATTTAACTATTTCCACTGCACCACTGTCTTCTAAACGCGGGTTATCCCTTTGTGTCCCGGTTACTATCTTTACTTCTTGTAAACACTTATGTTGCGAACGAAATGTTCTCTAAAATCGGCTAAGTCCCAACGCGGTAGTTCGAGCGGCGCGATATCCGTTGTCTGCGGGTATCCGTCGAAAATGCCGCATCTCTGCGCTTACGCGCCTCTGTTTCTTGATATTTTAAATATCTCGTATCTTCATAGTCGGAGGATTACTTCGCCTGCGTCATCCGATGCTGTGTATCGGATTATGATCCTTGTCCCTTCGCGGTTACGGTGTTTGTTCGGATGTTGTGGCCATATTTGCCTTACATTTATTTATATTTTATCTTGCATTTTTGCTTATTTTTGGCATAATTCGCCTCGAAATGGTGAAGATATATCTTGTACCGTGTTGTTTATGTTCCCTGGCGGCTTTCAAAATTATTGAATGTTATATATATGCTGTAATTATGCTGTATTTTTAACTTAAAAAATTGGTTTTAAGACTTTGTTTACATTCTGTGTTTCTAGCGATATTCGTAACATATTCTACGGATTTTACCAAAAAACGTTTATAGTTCGGCGATATATTTAACCGACTTCTTCGAGGAGGTTCCTTTCCTGTTGGTGAACTCAATTTAACCGACTTCGTTGATGAGGACTTATTATCGTTCGTTGGGACGTTATGAACTTAAAGGCGCCGTCGTTCCGCTCATTATCGGTTCGGTGGAACTGCTCCGGCTTTGTTCGACCCTTTGTTTGACGCGGAGAAAAAAAAAATACTCTTTTTCACTTTCTCGTGCTGTTTCGGTACTTAGTTATTCAGTGCATGGTTTTAGGTCTTTTATGTGTGCGGTACAGGTTTTCCTGCGGTTTCCCCTGTCTTGGAGTACATATATTACGGGTGACCTCCTGTCTGGTATGGTGAACGGACCCGTATATTTTGGTGCCAGTTTCGCGCAAAATCCTTTGCTTGCGTCTGACAAGACATGATTTTTTTTCCATACGGATTCGCCTATTCTTGGGGTCCATTGCTTTCTTTTCCTATCGTAGTAACTTTTTTGCGTTTCGGACGCTTTTCTTTGGTGAATCCTGACAATGTTGTAAAAATATCATTCAACTTCTTCATTTCTGTCACTTGCGGTGTTGGGAACTGGTTTTGGTCGCCTGGTAGTCGTAATTCTTTCCCGTATAATAAGAAAGCTGGGGTGAATTTGGTCGTTTCGTTGACGGAGGTGTTGAGCGCGAAATTAAACTCGGCTAAATGTTGATCCCATTTTTTATGGTTTTCGGATATAAACGTCGCGATCATCGTTTCTAATGTTCTGTTTACTCTTTCAGTCGGGTTGCACTGTGGTGAGTATGGGGCGATTAATCGGTGTTCCGTCCCATATCTTTTTAAGGTATCTGTGAACACTTTTCCTACAAACTGTCTGCCATTGTCACTTAGTAATGTTCGCGGTGCCCCGTGACGTAATGCTATGCATTCTTCAAACGCTCTGGCTACTACATTCGCGGTTGCGGTACGTAAGGGTCTTATCTCCGTCCACTTTGTAAATTTGTCGTGGAATACTATGATCCAGGTGTACCCCTTAGATGACCTTGGGAGCGGTCCGATAAGGTCTGTGTTTACTACTTCCCATGGCGTTGTTGCATTATTTATATGCATTAATCCTGGCGTTTTTGACTGCGACGGTTTATGGGTCTGGCATGCCTCGCATTTTTGTATGTACTTAGCCACTGTTTGATACATTCCGGGCCAGTAATACCTTTGCGCGACTCGCTGCAGTGTTTTGTTTGTTCCTAGGTGTCCCGCGCTCGGGATGTTATGATTTTGTACTAATATCTGTTGGCGTTCTTCCTCTGGTACGCACAGTTTCCACTCGGTTCCGGATTTTACATGTGTGTTGTATGTCGGGTTTATTATTTTTTTATATAGTTTGCCTTCTTTCACGCAATACTCCTCCGGTGAGGCTTTGCCGGACTTAACTTCTTGTATTTTCCGTTCGTACCAACCTTGATCGCGCGTCGCGCAGATCGGATTCCGTGATAATTCTTCTGCGACCTGGTGCTGCACCCATGTATTCCCTTTTGGACTCTTATCGCAGAGTTCGAACTCGTGTTCGATTACTTCGGCCAATCGCTTTGCCTGTTGGTCGTCCATGTTTGTGCCCGGGTGTGCCCCTTCGGATATCGCCATGGCGTTCTGCGCCTCTGGTTCTCTTTGAGTGCCCGTAATCGGTGGTACGTCCTGATTCGTCCCGACTTCCGGTGCGTTTTGCGGTTTTTGTTCGTGTTCCCATGAGACCGTCATTCCGATTCTTCTCAGGACGTCCATGCCTAGTATGGTACACGTTGCCGCTGGCAGCACTCTCACCCAATGCTTGATCTTCTCGCCCTTAACCTGCATGTCGACCAACATGCTCTTCTCTACGCGAGTTGTTGTTCCGTTCGCGAGCACTATGCCTCTCGAGTCATTTAATATTTCTTTAACTTTTGTTATGCAGTCGCGATATACCTCGTAATTTACGTACGTGTTCGTGGAACCCGTGTCCACCAAGCACTTGTACGTTTTCCCCATTATGACTGCCTCTATATGCATGCGGTTATCTTTCCTCGTGCCCTCGTGCGCTGTCTCGAGATGCTCCTTGTTCTTCCATTGCCTTTTCTTGCAGCAATTCTTGCTTAGCATTCCCAGCCTCCCGCACTGGCTACAGAAGATCCTTGGATGCCCTCGGCATTCCCTCGTGTTGTGACCTGGTTTCCCGCACGACCAACAGCACGTATTTGGGTCGTACTTCGGATGGATTTTTGTGTTGTTATTCTCGGCTTTCGCAGGGATTCTTCCCCTATCCCGTGTCTCGTCGCTCGAGTTCGGTCGAACTTGCGGTTTCCATTCCTGTTGTGTGTAGGTTTCGGTCCTGTATGTTTTCTCTCGGTATCTCCCTCCGTCTGTCGAAGAGGATATTTTCTCATATTCGGCGGCTAATCTCAACAACCCCGGTAGGTTAGTGTACTCGTGTTTTTTGATGTACAATTTATATTCTTTCAGCATGTTCTCGTATATGCGGTGTAGCTGTTCTGCTTCGGTTAATTTCTGATAACGCCGCATTAGTGTCTGCAGGTCTGTGACATAATCTGAGAACGTCTCTCGAAACTTTTGCTTTCTCGCAATTATCCTTACGATAATGTCCTCCTCGTAATTGCTCGGAAAGTAATAAAGCTTGAAGAGTTCTATAAATCCGTCCCACGACTTCCAGGACCGGGCGTTGTTTCTATACCATTGTAACGCCTTCCCCTGTAGGATCCTTGGAAGCGCCCGTAGTATGTCGTCCCGCTCGACTCCGCTGGCCTCTATCAGCTCCTCGAGTCTCTCAAGGAATTCTACTGCGTTATCAGTCCCCCTGAACGACAGATTCCACTCTCTTATCTGCTTAAACAGGGTCTTCATCCTCCTGTCTTCCGGATGCTCGTCCTCGGACATGGCGGTACGTTCGTCCTTGGACGTAGCAGGCTGTTCCTGTTTCCCCGGTTTCCCGAATTCTTCGGTCTCTTTTACGGCCTCTACAAGGTTTTTCCGTATCTGGTCGACGGTTAACCCCTCTACTGGTAGGCCTCTGCCTTCGGCTTCTTCCATTAACTCCGGTTTCTTTAATCGGTATATCCAGGCGGTGGGCATCGCCTAGGTACCCTAAGTTAAATCCTACCTCCCTATTGAACCTAATTCGTCAGTGTATTACTTTTTACGGACTCTACCGGCCTAGACCTAGCTCTATTGACTTTAATTTATTTAAACGGCGGATACAAACGGTGGATTTTAACGGTTTGAGCTAGACCTAGGTAATCCCTTGCCTTTTCTGAGCTAGAAAACTCCTGTGTGAGTTATTACGTTGGGCGCCAAATGTGACGTAGTGCTAAGCCCGTCAGGTCTATTATGGCGGGACGAGCCTGGCACTAGTACATATCCTTCGATCCAGACGGGATCTTGAAGGTTTCCAGAACTAGCTCTGTCGGGAGACAAGGGATCGGGGGCTAAATGAAACTAGGCGGTTTAAATACTAAATAACAGGTTTATTTACACTAAGACTGAACCTAATCCTAATATCCTAATTTCCCTAATTCCCTATGCTATTCGGGGTGACGCGGTGTCCCTATTGTGCGGGGGGTAAACGGTTAGTATTCTGACGGGGGTAAACGGTTAGTTGTAAGGAACCTGATCGTTGTCCTTCAGGGTGAGGCGAGTCGTTCCAGATGCGTGGTCACCACACCGCGACAGGCTACCCAAGAGTGGTAGCACTAGGATCCCCTTAAGAGCGAGCCAGAAGCGTCAATACACTCCGCGCTAGGGAACCTAGGACTCCCGCCCTCAACAGGACAAAGACCAAACCTCTTACGTAGGTTCGGAGGGAGGCCCTATGATGTCTCAAGAAGCGTCAATACACTCCGAGCCACGGGGAGCGATTCCTTACACCACTCGCAGAGGTAACTCGACCTGCCTGCTTGAGCGACTGTAAGACACCGCTCTCGTTGCCCGGTCTGTGGCGGCTTATATAGCCATCCGCCTAACGGTATCCGCCGCCCTGCCGCTGTGATGACGTCAGGCAGTGACGACCGGTGCTGACGTCACGCGGTGACGTTGGGCTCGGTGTAGCGGCTCGGTTCCAGGCTCGGTGGGTCGTTATAACTTACTAAGTGCTTGATCGAAATCCTGAGAACTACGTACTTAATCTTCGAAAATACATGAAACACGTCAAAATTCGTTGGTAAATATGTTCTGAGAATAATAAACCAATAAATATTACACTTCCACATTCATAACATCAACTATGTAGATAATGTATACCATGTGCAAGTGAGTATAAACTTCATAGTAAACCACTATCTTGAATTAAACAAGTACGAATCTATGTTTAACTACACTCTAATTCGTTTCGAATTTCCCCGTCTTGCGCACGGATCCCTAAAAACCTCAAACTTAAGAGCATGTTTAATGAATCTTAATATCTGGTGGAATATTTCAAGATGTTAGAGCTTTCGTAGTTAATGTACCGTTCTAAGATAAACGGCGTGATTATGGAGAGATCGCGAGATAGGCTCTTATTTATGGCCTTTTAACCCTTCAAAAGTTATGTGCAGAATTCATATTCCCAACGTGATAAGCAGGGTTTTAGGTTAATTTTTAAATCGCTTATTTGGATTAACGCTTGGAGTCAGCATGCAGCTTTGTAGTAAGGTATTGCCGTGAATATGCCTGAGTACTAATTGGGCGAAACGTTGAAATTATTTTTAATTTAGTTCAGGTTTATCAAGGCGCTATATAGGAAATATATAATATTTTTCTATTCGAGTTGCAATGAGTGAGTATTTAAACGCTATTTGATAAAATCAGACATTTCTGACATCAGTATACTTTAGCGATATCGACTCGCGATTTTGAATGTTACGTCTATCAAAATGAATTGTACAATACTTATCTAACCACCTAGGAAAAAAATATGATGGTTAAGTAAGTTTTATTCAGCTTAGGCTCCAACAGACCACGATTAATATTTTTTCATTTCTAGATTTAGATGAATATTAATATACTTATTCTTCGGCTTCTGCGATTGTCACACATTTAAATAAAACTATACACTTATCGAAACTTCAGGTAGGCCCAAATAATGAATATACGCGATATAATCCATTTAAATTGTTAATTACCATACGAATATAGTTACCTCAAAATATTTTACGTCACCCTTGGCTAGGTAATTCATAAAGAAAATGATCGCATATTTAAACACCTGATCTGGGACATTTACGATTCACCGCCCGATGTACTACGAGTATAAACAGAAAACTGTATCGACGGTAGAAAGGGTATTTGGTTTAACCGACATTTCGACGTGAGAAAAATGTGGCAATTCCGATGATATATATTACTTAATATCATCCATTGTGTCGCTTAAACTAAATAGCCTTTAGTCGGTATGTTAATGTAACTCCACTGAAATAAAACTGAAACAACCGACACATTGCGCCACGCCAACATGCTGCAACTCCTTTATCTACGGCTCCCATGCGTATTACTGCATAATCCCTTATAGTTTTAGTTTAGCACTCACGTTTTATTTTTGTACTAAGCAGAAAACAGGGCCGCGTTAGCGAGCAGCTTTTCATTTTACAACTAAAGCGTTTTATCTATATACTTCGTAAAATGTTAGCTATATATATTTACGTGTAGCCAACTATTTTGTATTTAGAGGATAAATGGCTAGGCTGTGCAGTATTTGACTCAAAGTGAGCAGCCCCGACAAATCTTCACTCTTAGGGCAAGATTGAGACACGATTCTAGATTCCAAAGGTTCATGCAAGCGCCATCTAAATTCCATAACCCTTGTGACAGTACATTCAATGTGGAGGTATATATATTGACCGTCTTTTTAGGGTTCCGTACCCAAAGGGTAAAAACGGGACCCTATTACTGAGACTTCGCTGTCCGTCCGTCCGTCCATCCGTCTGTCACCAGGCTGTATCTCAAGAACGGTGATAGCTAGACAGTTGAAATTTTCACAGATGATGTATTTCTATTGCCGATATAAAAACACATACTAAAAATAAAATAAAATTAATATTTAAGGGGGGCTCCCATAGAACAAACTTGTTATAGATTATGGTACGGAACCCTTCATGCGCGAGTGGGACTCGTACTTGCCCAATTTTTTTTTAAATATCATGCCTTCTTCAAAATTAGTCAAGTACTATAAAATTTTCATGAATGACACACATTTCTATACTAGGTACTAGGCCTATGCTGTAATTACTATATGAGTGAATTTTTCCAAGTACATATCATCTTCAAAATGATAGGTAATTGGACATTCTCGTATTGTTGCTCCATTTTACGGAAGTGGTACGCTTTTCCGCTTATAATAATAATAAACTATGCTTATCTTACCCTATAAGTCGACTTTTATAGTAAGCTCGGTAAAATTCCGAACGCGTCCTAAACAAAGGCTTAAATATGTACATATGCGTAACAACAAAATATTCCCCATTCGGAAAAAATGGTATCACATTTTTACTAACGTCGCATCTATTCATGCTAAGTTCAACACCAAATTCTAAGTAATATCAACGATTATCTATCTGTTATTAGTTATAAACTTACTTTTAATTGAATTGTATAATACACGATTAAATTAAAAGTAAGTTTATAACTAACTACATTACATTCCTGTAAAATCTCGTCATCGATACTGTTTATTTACAAACACGTACGACTAAAAATCGTATGAAACAATTATTTCCTCCCAAAGTGTTAAGACAGTTGAACGGAGGCAAACCGCAAGCAAAGGCAGTGGCGCTGAACTGTTATTGAAAATCACGAATGCAAAACCTAGCCGAGTTCAATCCAAACAAAATTCGCTTACAACCTGAACCATGCGGCGGCGCCTAGGGCCCCGAGCGCCGACACTCACACTTTTGTCGCCTACCACTTGACCCACATCCTCTATACGTGTCTCCTGTAACAGGAAGCGGTTGCTAGCACCCCTTCCCTTCCCCCCACCTACCAACACGCCAAAACATGAAACATACCCTCCACACCCCGTTACAAAGATCAAACTCCCATGCCCTATCAACTAACTCAAAGGCGACTCCCCACACAATTTAACACTTTGTTTTTCCTTCAAACATGGCAGAATATTCAATGCCAGCGGAAAATGAGTTGGATGTAACTATTAAGCGATTTGCCACTTTCCTGCTCGAGTAATAAGTTTCATGTTGTAACGGCGCTCCGTCGGCTCGTAATGAATTTTTTATACAGTTTGTGCCTATACTAGCTGCAATAATACGTGTAATCTAAGCCGAATCCGTGACTCGATCCGTGTATTCACAGAAAAAATATTTTAAAAATTTATAAAAGGGTTACAGATATGTACCTAGTTGGGATATTTAAGAGAGTTCGGGAAGAAAATTCCTATATTGCACAGGAACAATGCGCTTAAACGGACAGGTTTATGACAAAATTCCGTCAAGACTTTATGGTCGCGGGTTGGGTATTATAGGCAGCATGTGGTGAAAAGGGCACGGTATCAAATGAATCTGGTAAAGGCGGCAACTCTCGGAAAATTTGTTGTGCGTTGATTCAGTTAATGTTGCCAACTTTTAATTGGTTTAATAATTCGCGTTTTCTGATCACGATGTAGGTAGGCATAACGTCTAACTTTTTCAATTATCGTCAGAGAACTTTTCTATTGTGACCGTGACTGACGGATTTACTTAAGGAAACTGAATTTTAACATTTCAATAATTTTTTCTAACTCTTTTCAATTCAATAAAAATAAACCAGCTACTGCCAGTTGAACTTGGATTCCGTACAGTTTTCTTTTATTTCTCCTTTTAAAAAAACTTATTTTTTATATTCTTTAGGCCTGTTATGCGGATGCGGTTTAAGCTTTCTACTTGTCAAATTTCATCAAATTCGGTTCAGTAGATTAGCCGTAAAAACGTAACAGACAGATATACTTTCAAAATAGAGTTTAATTCGCATTTTATTAAGTAATATGCCATGCAGGTATTCAGCGAAATCTAAAGTTTTAGCAATGAAGACTATTACTTACTAATTACACTGACACTAGTCTACTCGTAAGTTACACTAGCAAGCAATTAAGACAATGGTAGAATGGGTGTGCTTCCGATACTCTTTTTATATACAAATCCAGTACCGGAACCGAGAATTCCCGGTTCTCGCCATACAAAATGAACCGGGAACATGCCGTACCACGGGTATAAAGATCCATTCAACCGAAATTCCTCAACCTTGAGCTTGTTTCTCTTTACGCGTGTACCTATCTGACTTATACATTGGCGTGGAACATTTTTAAAGACTGGGCTGACAGGATAGTGTTATCCGAGTGATCTACAATCGACATATTATAATTGTAAAGCTAGATTTAAGAAAATATTTTAATATCAGTGCCAACCCTACTAATTTAAAGGTTTTATGCTAGGGTTGATATGTGCAGATTGTTACACAAATGTTTAACAAACTGTATCTCAAAAATGGATAGAAATATTTACATAGTTCATTGGTGAAAAATGAAGTACTCAGTCTGAACAATTCTCTGTTTGCTAAAAGTCCCTCGACCTGTTCCACCCTGTATATCCAGTTATGAAATAGTAAAATTGTATTGAAAATCAATGTTCTATGGAGAGGGGTTAATTTCAGGAAAAATCTTAACAGTGCGATGCGAGACGTCCTACAGAGCCATCTGTTGGTATAATTTTCTTTGTCCTCTCATCTCCCCGAAACGGCTAAACAGATTTCAACCAATTGTACTGGATAGTATCCTATAACCATCTGTGGATATAGCTGGATATCCCCAGATGGTTATAGGATCCTTTTTACCCGAATATATCCCATATCACCGAACTAGTTTTATGTCTAAATCATTTACCGTCCAAGTGTCTCGCCTTTGGAACCGCCTTCCCCTCAAAATCAAGCAAGTCCCGAACAAGTTTGCTTTCAAAAAAGCTTTATGTGATCTATTTGTTGGCAGAAATGTGAAATCTTAGCTTATCTGATTACTTTGTTCATCTGTATTTATTTATATGTATATATCTTATTGTGTGTATATCCTATAGGAATATGTATTTATCTAAGTACATATATATCTTTTGAAATTGTTTTAATTTAGTTGCACCGCCCACAAATTATCTTCTTAGCCCAATGGTTGACTGGTAGAGAATGCCCTATGGCATTAAGTCCGCCTTTTGTACGATAAGTTCTTTCTTTTGTGCAATAAAGATTAAATAAATAAATATGCCAATGTAAAACGCGGACGAAGCTGCGGGCACTTTTATACATTATATAATGCGCACGATGCATGGGGATTGCTAGTCCCATTTGTAGTTTACGAGTATACCGGCACTGACAAAGGACCACGTTGCAAATTTATGAAGCAACTTTTCCCAGTTCTTTGTAGTAAATTAAACAATAATTAGTCAGGGGCAGGTGGTCCTCTGATTTACGCGTTTCCACGAACTACGGTAATGTTGCCGGCCACGCGACCGTAATAACTTCGATTATAACCAAAATACTTATAAATACGTGGCTGTCGATACGATACGTATGTGTATAAACGGATTTAGGTACAGATATTATCTTTGATAGTTTCATTATATCGATTTTAATCTGTGTAAAAGGAAGTTCACTGACTACTGAGCACTAATTCGATCTAGGACTGAACTTTCGAATAAAACCTAGATTTTGGACACAAAAGAAATGTTATAATAAAGCATGTGCCATATGGACTTTTATCCCGCAATTAAGCTGCCAGTCTACAGAAGCGAAGCAGAGCGAAGTGTAAAATGGACCAATCGCATTTTTCAGATTTAAATGCATTTCTATAGGGCTTTACAAAGATTTCTGTGGCGAGGCAGCTTTAGTCTAAACGTATAAGCACGTTACTCAAAGCTAATTTGCAAAGATGTTCTAGGTGATCATTACACAAAACGTCTGAGTAAAATTTCGCTTGTAGACCCATCGATTTAATTAAGTTAGGTATGCTTTCTTGTTAAGTATTTGATTCATATGTATACATTTTATGTCTTGTACTACAAATAAATACCCTAAATAGTGTGAGCTTGGTACGCGTATATTTAGGACTAATTCCGCAGGATATATTTAAAATCTTCGAAAGGACTCAACAATTGTGCACATCCTATTAAAATTATAGGACTAAGATCAATTGATATTAACATACTCGTGTAGCTATTTGAGCGATGTCTTAGCTATTAGGATGTTTTCAAATCGTACAGTTGTCGGAACATCTAGCACACACTTTTGTGAAAGTCGGTTAAAAATAGAGCTCAAGTGTTCGCCAACTAGACTTTTTACCCGACGAAGCGGAGCGCAGTAATGTTTTCAGTTTTTCCCCCCGACGCGCTGTTTTTACGAGTTGTTTGCTCTTGTCGTCAGCCGGCGATTTTTCTTACTCCCACTGTCCTGTTCAGATACGGACTGGGAATTTGTGGAAATCCGTGCTAGTTTATTTTACAACATGTCGAGTCGTTTAATCAGAGTGGACTAATGAAATTTTACAAATACCTATTGCCTATACTACTTTTAAATTATAAAATTGTATTTAAACCAATTATTTTCGATTAAATTTGTTTTCTAATTCGGTGTATCATATTCGATATGTCATTAAATTATACACTATACCACTGAAAGACTTTTTTGTCACTAAAGTAGTTCAAATAATCGCTAGGTTATGAGGTATTGCACTACGAAACTATTAATGGCCGAAAAATAGGGAACAAATCTTGATAATTTATTTTACCAACAGTAAATTGGGAAATACTTCTGTAATAAACTCCTTTAAAAATACACAAATTAGTTATTATTATGTTAAACAAGATTTGGAGCAACCGCTGCTAATAAGGGTAAAGCACTTATCGATATAAGAGTTTGTCGATCTGGAAATCCTTATCGGTCACTCTCAATATTCCGATGTCTACGTATGACTATTGATTGCAAAACCATCTCATTATCAATTTGCTATCTACGTTCTTTGCGGCATCATCACGCAAAAACAATTTTGTAAAAATTTGGTGCAGTCAGGAATTAAGGAACAATCTTACACAAATTAATCGTCTCAAACTAAGCAAAGCTACTAGACGACGATATACATAACAAATCAAATACATATATAGATAACGCGCATGACCCTGAACAATTGAATACTAAAATTATCAAAAGTAGCTGATAATTTTAGTATTCAATTCGGTATAAGCCACGAAATGTTCGAATTATCGCCTCGACGAATTGCGACGAGTTTACACAAAAAGAATGAGCTTTCTGTAGTATTATATTCTGTGCGCCAGTTCCTCACCCCGTAGTCGCGCCACGGAGTACAAAACGCAGGCAATTCACAATTGCACTGGTAACGATGCAAAATTGCCGCGCTCAATGTGGAGTAACATATGTTATTTTAAATTTTGTGGATCAGAACACATGTGTTAACTTTGTGCGGTGTATTTTAGGATTAACTTCGCTCTGTGAGTACCTAGTGCGTGATGGAATATTTACACTGGCTCAATGAAATGAAAATGGAAATGCTCAATTCTTCAATACCGACAGTTATTTATGCCGAATTATCAAACATTGTTTATTTACGGCTTGGAATAGTGGCATCTCTTACGCTCGAACTTGACGGATTTAATTTTTATTAAGAGGAAATAAAACTACTCACTTTTTCATACAAATCGAGGATTTGCGTACCAGACGTCTGTTTGCAGCGGAATTTTGGCCAAAAACAGACGCCGTCTTCACAAATTCTATAAGAATTTGCGGAAAAATCGAAACGGTCAAACACAGAACATTTCCTTCTCATTTAATTCCAAAATTTCGTAAATATTGGTTAAGTTTTGGGGAAGGAAACAGATGAAAATGTTATGAAACCACGATTTGAAACACCCGGTTACGTGAAGTTTGAACCTAATTTGTATCTGAGGCCAAAGTTATCAGGTGCAAACTTAACGAAACTTATAGTACAGGAAAAAGAGCAGTGATATTCCTCTTAATGTATAAAATAGAATAGAATGCTCTTTGCACACCTCAAGAAGAAATAAATACAAATACAGATAACACATCATTAATAAATAAATAAATAATAAATAAATATCAGAAAACCTCACACAAATCGATCTAGTCCCAAATTAAGCTCAAGAAGGCTTGTGTTATAGGTACTAGACGACGATATACATACTTATATCATTACATTACAATATATTTGCTCGGTGGCTCTTCGTTACTGTTCCAGGGCGTAGCAGTTCGTAGCGCTACGGGGCGTAGCAACGCTACAGAAAATGCGGCTATATGCTACAGTTTTTTTTACAGCTATTATGGTTGCTTTTATCACGCGATAAATAAGTGACAAATCATCAGTCGCGGGTTGACAAAATGCACACTCAGTGTCAGATGCTCTGTCACTTATTGATCACGTGATAAACGCAATCATCATAGGCCCGCAGAACACGATAAGTCAGCGATGAAACAAAATGAACTATGTAACAAATAAAAAAAAATCAAATAGGTCTAAAATTCTCATTCTTATCATAAAAATATAAACCGGTCAAGTGCAAGTCTGACTCGCATACCGAGGGTTCCGTGAAAATACTTATCCCATCTTAACTAGCCGGGTTAAGTTCAGTTTGCACCTGGTATGTCTGGCGCCTGATACAAATGAGGTGCAAAGTTAACGCAATCAATCACGTTTGTTGTATGGGAGACCCCTTAAATATTTATTTTATTCTATTTTTTAGTATCCGTTCTGCGGAGCGGCAACAGAACCACATCATCTGTGAAAATTTCAACTGTCTAACTATCATGGTTTATGAGATACAGCCTGGTGACAGACGGAAGGATAGCGGAATCTTGGTAATAGGGTCCCGCTTTTTACCATTTGGGTACGGAACCCTAAAAACTATCCCTACTCACCTATCCGGTCCAAGGGGCGTGTCCACAAGGACCGCGATATTATTCCTCATTAATATACCCACGTCATATATTCAGCTGGTAATTTAGGTGTAATAATGCCCATGACATTAGGGGCACGTGAGCGGCGACTACAGGGTGTTTATTTAGCGATGCTATCTCCGGGACGCTATGAATATTCATGCCACCCTGTTTACAGTTTTTATAATGTTTTGAGGGTGGTTTTTGGGTATTTTTATTTTGTAAATTAGTCGCTACGGTATCCTGCATAGTTTATTGCACGCTTAGCAAAAGAAATGCAGAGCACAGAGAGTAAGCTAGATAAGCAGCGGCAAACAACAGTCTTATTGCTAAAGAGCGGTTCTTTCCGGGTAATGAGTTTTACATACGGATTTCTGAATACATTCTTTAATAAATGATAATACGGGTAAGGGCGGTTGAAACCTTCCAAGTCCGTTCCTATTCCTACCCAGTAAACTATATTGCATAACAAATATACGAAAAAATCCCAAAAATATTTATCTTCTTGCCGGAATTTACATACCTATATTTATATACAATTTATTTATAATTTCTAATAACCTCAGGAATTCGCTGTTAAATCAGTCCCGGTCCCATTCACGCCCTGTTTGAATCAGGCGTCTTTTTTTCTATTGACAGTTCTGCTTCTATGTTTCATTAACAATTAGTTCCTTTATTTTCCCCACTAGTGTTGCTCTTGATAGCGACCATTTGTTTTATTAACAGCGACATTCATCTGAGATGAATAACTGTTTCTGTCTCCATCTGGTTTGTGTAAATGTAGCGAGACAGCTGATTAATTCATTTAGCGGTTTTTATAGGTATTTGGTTTTTTCTACTGTAAATAAAAGTATGAGAAAGAACGTCGGGAACTGGTTACCATTATAAAATTGATACTCCTTGAAAAGGCCGCCACTTAAATATTATATTGAAATACAAATATCCATACACACAAATAATATTGGGTCCAAAACTGGAACAAGTATTTTTGAATAACCATCTAAAATCTCAAACCTTCAACCTTCTGTTGTGATTCCTGTAACAAATCTGATACGTACTTGATTTTGACTTTGTTTTTATATTTTAACCTCCACTTTTTAAAAACCGGCCAAGAGCATGTCGGGCCACGCTCAGTAGTTGCCCATCCTTCACAATAGACAATAAAATCAAATTTAACTTACGAGAAAGATTTCAAGCTCTTAAAAAAGGTCGTAAACGCTAAAGTAACTGTAATTACTTATTACCTTCTGGAAGTTATCGATTATACGCACCAGATTGAGCGAAATGTTTTAATGCAGTTTGGCACTTAACTAATATGTGTAACGTTCGAAGTATAAGAACACCGCGCGGCACTTACGTCATTTTAAAGAAAATTATGAAATTTTGCGATAACTCAAAAACGGCTCAACCGATTTTATTCAATATAGTTTTCATTGAAAGTTCTAATAAGGCCTTATTTTCATGAATTTTTCCATAATTTTTTGACCCGTGGTTGAGAAGTTAGAGGGGGGGGGGGACACTATTTTTTGGATTTCCCGAGCGAATATTTACAAAACTACTTACTTTATCAAAAAATGATGTTTGAAGATCCCTATTGTTTTTAAAAGACCTATTCAACGACATCCCACACGCTAGTGTTAGAACGGAAAAAAAAATTCACCCCCACTTTAGGTGTACGGGAGGTACCGGAAAAAAAGGTTTTTTTTAGTTTTTATTTTACCGTTATGTCGGCGTGATACATACTCATACCAAATTTCAGCTTTCTAGCACTTATGATCACGGAGCTAAGCTGCGGACGGACAGACGGACATGGCGAAACTATAAGGGTTCCTAGTTGACTACGGAACCCTAAAAATGGTACATATTTTTCTATGAGTTCATAGCTCTAAAACCTGTGAACGGCGTGAACCGCAAAACTATGTATTTTTTTAATATTATAAAGTGGTTTGAACTTTGATAGACAAATATTAATTCAGCCAATTCAAAATATCGTGGTTATCTTTTTTATTCATAATTAGCTTGCGGTTCATGTTGACTGTAATGTATCATTCATGTTTACATCGTCATGTTTGACGGAAAAAATTGATTAATTAGAAATTATATACAGACATCTTTTAACTTTCTTTGACATTGTTACTGAAACTTAATTATTGTAAAACTATTTTGAATGTGAATTTAATTTATTTGTTATAAAATATTATTGGAATGTTGGAGTTCATGCATGTTAATTTTAAGCAGTAAAATTAATTATGTTGCATGTTAGCAAGCAAGCTTGCAATCAAATTTGTATGCCTCAATCCAAGGCACCATATAGTGATACAAACGAAAATGTAACATCGTGTAATTTACATACCTATGTTGGACAAATAAATATTTGAATTTGTTTATTTCAATTAAGTCTGTATTATTTATATTATGCGGTAATTACCCATGATGGGAAAGAGAATGATAGTCTATTAGAAATCAAATGTAGCTATCAAAACTATATTGTATATTATAATGAAAATCATATTGTATTTAAAATGCCACAATGTATCCTGCTACGATTCGCGCATTTTAATATTTATCATTCAAAGTTACTCTCTTACCGTAAATCATACTCGAGGAGGGCGTTTCTCGGCACTTTTAACATTTTTAACCATCATCCCGGGAATGACAGCGGCAGTCGGACATAGAAAAGTGCTGAGAAATAACCTCACAGAGATTTATGAAGTCTGAAGTCAGCTGCTCTTTGATTAGATCACAAAGTTGGGGAGTAAGGATAGAAATACATATATAATGTATTGGTTTAAATTGAAAAGATGGCCCTGCGATCTCCGCGACTATAACGCGCGACCACGACCTACTTACTTGTAATACAGGCATAAGATACAAGCAACCAAGGTGAAGCGACCGGTGGCGTTCTAAACCTGCTTTTGCTGCAATGCTGCATTTACAGGGCATAGGAAGATCTATACAATACAATACAACTATTTTTATATTGCACACCAACAAGTAAAATAATAACAATACTTAGAAACCTTCAAAAATCAAACAATGGTCGACAACAGGCAGTTTCATCGCTAATGAGCGGTATCTTCCACAGGCAAGCTTTGGGTAGCGGAGAAAACAAAAAGCACAGCACAAACACACATACGCACACACACACACAAAGTACTCATAGGTACATCAATCTTGCAGTTTTAGGCTGCACTTTACAAAACAGATAAGGAAACATTAACACTTTCACGGACACTTCGAGAGCCCTAAATTATAGTACCCTCGTTATACAGCACCAAACTGCCACACCGTCTATAGCCGGACATTTCTCAGACTTTACCTACAAAGGAAAATGCCTTGTGCCTTTTTTGGCTAGAGTTGGCAATTTTCAAAATGTCCCCCGTTTTTTTATATTGATTCGAAAGGGAGGACACTACTGTATTGCCACTTTTTAATTTCTACTCTTTTTGGTCGGACTAAAAAAATAAACAGCAAAAAAATGGAAACTATAAGAGTTACAAGCGTGGTCAGTAAATAACCGATATGCTGTTATCGCGGGCTGCAGGGACGGACGGTCAGCCGGCTAAAATATGACCGCTGCGGGCGGAGGAATAACCTGCCTCATGTACTGTGAAGATAGCAGTAAACATTTTTAAACTTGCGATGTGCGATGAGTAATGTTTTCAAAAATAAATGAACGCCGGGGAACTACAGTTTTTACACATAAATATAGGTTCAGAGGGCGCTTTGACACTAATAACATTTCTCAGACTGATCAACATTTAGCGTATACTCAATTCAAAGTAACTATTTTGACATCATGACTTTCACGCTCATCAAAATATGTTCAACTCAATGAGGAAGAAAATTTCACCACGGATACTTTAAATAGACCTAATAATTATAATTTATAGGCGATATTCAGACTCCTGTAATTTACTACGAATTTAGCCCTAGAACGTTATGCCAAATTCAAAACAAGAGCATTTCCGTTAGATACATGTATGCCCATTATATGGCTGGAATAAAGTCGATAAATTGCAGTCTCATTAAATAATGACCCCGGTCCTATGACCGGGGTCATTATTTAATGAGACTACGCTACCACACGCGTAACCACGACTTATATGACTATATTCATATAGTAGTAGCGTGGTTTGACTCTAGCCTAATTTGCCCAACTGCGGTTTCACACACGTAATAGGCCAGCAATAGAAACAAGAAACTACTTTTATATCCCGTGGTATTTTCATGCGGTATCCAGTTCCGAATTGCAGTAATTGAATCTGCATTCGCAAGTACCAACGGCCCGCCTGCTTTAATTTGTGTAAGTGTTGCGGTACAGTCGGCAAAAACCGACGTCTTTGACAAGTATTTAGAGCTTTGTGGAACAAAGTAAGCCGTAATCATTATTCTCCCTCAAGCGCACTCTTGTTTTTTTTGGACAACATTTGTTTTCTAACGTCTGAGATATCAATTCATTAAATAAACGATAAGTAGTAGAATGCATGCGCATTAAAGAACGACGACCCGGTTGGTGCAGTGGTATAGCAGTTGCCTACTGAGCCGCAGGTCCTGGGTTCGCATCGCGGCTAGGGAAAATATTTGTGCGATGAACTTGAATATTTGTGCCTGTGTCATGGATGTTATTTGTATTTAAGTATGTATTTATCTATATAAGTATGCTTATCGTCGTCTAGTGTCAATAACACACGCTTACTGTGGGACTAGAACGATTTGTGTGCTGAGGTCGCCCGATATTTATTTATATTTATTATTTATTTATTTCATAAAGAAAGCAAGGTAAAGTATGTTCCTTTGTTGTCGAAGAATTATTTTAATTTAACTTATATTCATAGAGACAGCGCCTAAGAAAAAAAATAGAGTTCATCAGGAAGAGAGAACAAACAGAGAAGAGTTTACTGCCTGCAAGATTTTATCAGAATAATGCAAATGTCTGACTCAATGCTCTCATTTGTAACGAAAAAGTAATCTTTATATCAAATATGGCTTTATTAATAAAAATATAAGCGAAATTATCCTTTCAACTGCAGTATATTCTTCCTTGACTTTGTCCGCCGTTTTTGCTTACCGTACGATTATTCCGGACGCTTGGCACGTCCGTCCTAGACCGTACTTGGGATGGATTATACTCCCTTTGTCGTAAATTTTACGACTTCAAAAATTAGGCGCCGTGAGCTGACTGGCTCACCAGACACGTTCTCCGGCAAATTGTTTTAACGGGTTTGTGGTCACCCTCAAATGTCTAATTTGTCGATTTTTAATCGAATTCTATGTGTAGTCGTTCTGTCTCAAGAGAGGTCCTCGTGTGTTAGGCTTGTATTAATAGACTGTAGGTACCCTTACCATGAATTTACAGTGACAGCACTCGTTAGCAAGATTTGTTCGATAATTTTCACAAAATGGTTTTTAATAGTAGCGAATTTTCACATCGTGTTTTTTCATGATCGCCAATTTTATTATTCGTCTTTCTTCATGTAGCGATTTTTCATGAAGCGTTTTATAATACCCGATGCGACGAGGATGGCTTCATGAAGGTCGAAAAGAAGAAGAAGAAGCCAGCCTGTCGAAATCAGTGCGGTACCGCACCGACTGGACCGAAACATTTGCTGCGTCCCGCTCTACCGACGACGCTGCTTTATGTGTCCCGGCTACATTACACTACAAGGGCTGAAGATATTGCAGAATATGTAAGGGTGAAGTCCGATGTCATCCTGAGGGTCGTAAAATTGGAGTCTCGCCACGACGTGAGTTTTAATTCCTTCGTGCTGAGAGTTCCGACGGACCAACTAGCGACCTTCACAAAGGAAGAGTACTGGCCGAAGGGTGTCATGTTCCGGCGTTTCCGTGGACGGCTACCTGACACATCGAGTACGCGTAACACGTCGCTGTTGAAAAATGTGACCTAGTTTAGTTACTTATGTTTTTATTATTTTAATATTTAATATGTATGTTAGATTGTAAGGTATTTATCTATGGGCCTTTGATGCCTGAAATAAATAAATTATTATTATTATTATAATAATCGCGTTTATTTTTTCGCTTATTTTACAAATAGATTTTTTTTCAGTCGCATGTATTTTTAGCAGCATTAGGCAACATACGCCTTATGTCGATGGAGCCGCACTTTGTGGGGCTCCTATTTCTGGGCGGTCTGCCCTTCGGGCATCTGAAGATACCTAACGAACCTAATCTACCTATAGTACCTATTAATGTGTAATAATGTGGACACGACAGGAGGTAATTTTTTTGTTAGAAATATGTTTTCGAGTAAAATATATGTTAAACCGCACTATATTATACTGTATATTATACTGATAATATTTGCGAATCGTAAAATAATCTACTGGTAAAATAAGTGAAAAAAATGAACGCGTACATTATAAAACGCTTCGTGAAAAATCGCTACATGAAGAAATACGAACAATAAAATTGGTGATCATGAAAAAACGCGATGTGAAAATTCGCTGCTATGAAAAATTATTTTGTCAAAAATTTGCGAACAAACCCTCCATGCAAATCGTTTACGCTGTCGCTAGCGAGTTCAGTCACGTCAATTCATGGTAAGGGTAGGTACTATACTCCAATATCACGCCGAACTCAAGTGTGGTCTTAAATACCTATGGACAAACGGACACTTGAGAGCGGTATTACACTTGAGTCACTCCAATACCATATTATAATTATTTACTTTGAAAGTGTACAGAAAATCTTGCAATAACAACGATAATTTGATTGCTATGAAACAAAACTCTTATTTTTATTAAGTTTTGTGTCCCAATCCCAACATAATAGGTATCATAGTTATTTCATCCGTAATATTTGGTTCTCAGCTTATTGCGAAACACGCTCTTTTATATTTCAACTAATTTTGGTCATAACTTAAAATGCAGCAGTAAATTAAAGTTGTATTATGAAAAGCCGACGCAGCGGACTGTTCGCGTAGCTTTAAAGGCTTGGCCCAAGTTATAAACGGCGCAAGGATAAAATCTACACCCTTAATATTTTGAAATTGTCAAGTTTAAACGTTTAAGATATTATCAAATAAATAAGTGAAATAGGCTATTTGGAGCTCATTGAATCTTTTCTTTTTTAATGTTTTTATGTGTGAGTCTTTATGCGTTCATCACGCGGAAGCAGCTGGACGGAATTTTTATACGGGTACGGAGAGCTGGTCATCTACATAGGATGCTTTTGACCCAACTACGGAGAATCAATAAAACTCGTAAACCACTTTTTCTTCCACGCGAACGGATTTCGCGGGCACTTTCTAGTACCTTATGTTATAAAAATAGAATTGACCTCATAGTCATAATGGTAATGAAGCCAAGTCTACACAACTTAGTTGATATTATGTGGCAACCCCGCTATTATCATAAAATGTCTATGGATTTTTGATTACCGTTGTGAGGTTGCCTGTTTGATTCGGTAATTTCTGCAGATTTGGAAATATCAGAATATATTCATCATTCTATAATAATTTCATTTAAAGATGTAAACCATACTCCAATTCAATATAAACGGAAAGACATACATAAATACAAACATATATACTATGGAAAATTATAAAGATAATCAATCATGTTTGTTGAAGAAATTACGCGTTATCCATAAAGCGTTATAGCTAGGCTACTATCTATAGGCGCAATACCTCCTGCCTAGAGAACTGAAAGGGCCATAAGACGGGCTTCGTGACTCGCATTGCTTAGCGGGCCACTGTATGGCTTAACCAACAGGTTGGGTGACACGTTACTGAAATGACACGAGTCAAAATCTGAATATTGTCAATAAAGACTGTCAAGATTATCCCGAAATCTCAAACTGACGTGGATTTCATTGCTATTTACGACATTTCAGAAATAAAATTAGTGTAATAAGGGTTAATTCGGCCTTTCTACCGGCTACCTATTAACTCAAATGCATTCCGCTACTCCCTTATTCTCCGTACCACAACCGAAAGGTCACTATGGTTCGTGATTTATCACTCGCCACGCCGCTAACTTATTACCAGCGCTTATGTAGAACGAATATGGTGAGATCATGTGTTTTGAATATTACGATACAGCCACCAGAATATAAATCACAACCGTGTGGATTAGACACCGGACTGGCTAACCAACAATCCCGCATTCGATAATGTTTTACGCCTGGGTATTAATTCGACGAAGATTTGTGATATCTTAAATGTTGTACACAGTAATTTATTTATATAGTAGGTAATTAAGATGATAATTAATCTGTTACTATCGGTACAAAAATAAAAAAGACCATAACCTTTTTTTCACTTCACGTACTCGACGTTACTTAGGTGATATTTGTACTCGCTCGTTTCGCTCGCTCGTCCAAAAATCACATTGACTCATGAAATTGTTAAATAATCTACAGCTAAATTAGTGGGTGCCTTCTAGTATCCCTTTAATACAAACCTCAATATTACATATGTCTGTCGGTTTATCCATTTCTGATAAATATTATATCTTCCTAGTTTAATAAGCATCAGAAACTATCCTTCCATTACTTTATCCATAAACTTTAAAAGGGTTCTATTTTTGTATCAAAGGCTTGTTCTTCGATAATGACACATTTTTATCACTGTTAGCGAAAATATGAAAATAAATGAATAAGTTGTGATATCCTGATCTCACTGAATGACAAAATGACGTAACTGACGCACGTTTTCCATTGAAATAAGTCGTTTTGCTTGGTCATTATATACAGACTACATTTCTTATTCCCTTTCGTATTTGCGGGCAGGGGTCTCTTTCGTATTTACTTAGATATTTATGAAGTTATCCCCGTATCGTAAAAAAGGACGCATTCACCGAGATTCGCAAGCCTTCGTGGACATTTCAATGTTATTTAGTTTGATTTGTTCATGTTATTTACCCGAAGTTTTAAGATTATTTTACGATAAATACTGAAAAATATAACACAATATTTCAGGTCCTTTTATTTCTCTTCAATTAATACTTAAGGAGACAAAAAAAGAACTGTTACAACTGACCCTTTAACATGTAATTATTTAGTGGACACAGGGAGGCAATTTGTTAATTAAAAATTGGACTGCGTTTGAGAGAAAGAGGTTGCGTTCCCCTGATCTGGCTCGTACTTGGTTCGGTAAAAATCGCTAGCATACGGCGGGGCAACGCTGACCGTGTAGCAAAACTATGTTTGCTTCGCGACTCTTGTCGTGCGGTATAGCGTTACCTGTCACTCTGTCACAGTACTACAAAGAAAGAGATAGATAGATATCCCGCGCGAGAAAGAGTCGCGAATCACAGCTGTGCTAGAGGTGCTACTCGCATTGGGACATTTGCCCCAGGTACTCATCAGACCGGAGCTTTACTTTTGATATGTAATTGACAAATCGTGTTGCGGATTATTATATTGTATCACTTGGACGAAACTCGTTGTTGATGTATTGATTTATGTGGGGTTTTGACGATGGTTGCTATAGATGCTAATTTTGTATATAAATATTTGGATGCATGAATTTAATGGATAGATAGTTCTGAATAAATTGAATAAAATATTAATGTCTCTATTTCTTTGTTTCAGGTATTTTCTTCACTCTACTAAATAGCAACCGTCACTATCGCACACATATGTATACTTATGTTACGTATTACGTGTCAGAAAGTGATAGACGTTAACTTAACATGGTATTCTCACGAAAGTTATATTTATATGTGACATATCCTATGGGACGAAAATCATTTGTTATAAAAAAAGAGCTAGACGAAAGAGATGGCGACAATATGACGAATTACAGTAACGGTGAAAGACTATAAAATATACAACAATACCAAAACATCGAAAAAAGCAATTATAAATAACTATCAGTAAATAAGGATTTTACCATCAATACGCTCCTATGCGTAAATACAGGTTCAAATAATCTACATATGTAGCTCCATCGTCGAAGCAAACAGTAAGTAACTTCATATTTCACTGGAAAGGGTAGTTGTGAATATTTAAGTGATGTCAACTGAAATACAAGACAAGTACTTAAAGGATGGAGAAAAATATCGACTGTTTACTTCATCGACCTCGTATCTTACCTCTGGTGTCCTTTAGTTATAATAACCTTGTGCCGTATAAGAATAAGGCTCAAGTTTCAAAGCTTTGGAAGAGAGGAAATGGGAGGCCGGGAGCATAAAGTCGATATCTTCAATATTAATTTATTCAGCAAAGACATCTGTCCCTAAGCTTGAAGGGCAACGTGCTGTCTTCGAAATGATTCTACTAAATTAGTTTAATTTAAGCTGATGTTCATTTACATATAGCCTATATTCATGCTTAAGAATAATTGAAATAGTATTCATAAAACATCCTTAGTTATCGCTGTCATTACGATAATCTTAAAAAAATACTGACATCATCGAAAAGAAGTTATGTTATTATGACAATTCGACCAACTAGAAAATATGCTTAAATAAAAACTAAATCGGTTCAGCCGTTTTCGAGTAATCGGGGAACATACATACAAAAAAAACTTTAGAACATGCTCCGTTTTGACGTCGGTTGAAAAGGGGCATCATAGTATAAAACAAAGTCGCGTCCTGTTGTCTGTCTGTCCCTATGTATGCTTAGATCTTTAAAACTACACAACGGATTTTGATGCGGTTTCTTTAATAGATAGAGTGATTCAAGAGGAAGGTTTATATGTATAATACGTGCATAATTTATCAGCATTGCTGCCCCCGTGCAAAGCTGGGGCGGGTCGCTAGTTAAATAATAAAACTATCACTTTCATAAAGAATATGTGACTTCAACGAGAAGTAATCGTATTTCAGAGGATAACTTTATTACCATTAAAAAAGTCTGGAATCGCCACAGATATGCCTATAATATTTGAATTCCTTCGATTCCTCATGGGTAATCAGATCTTCAGCGGAATTCCAATCAGGGGACCAATCTGGAGATATCTACTCTCGAAAAAATAACTTTCCAAATCATTTTATCAATGTCGCGTGTCGGTAATAAGGTCAAAACATAAAAAAAGTACACGCGAATTATGAACCTCACTTTTTTAAGTAGGCAGGAAATAAAATATGTAATGTTAGCTTTAGCTTTTAAACGCGAAATTTAAAATATTATTATTATAAGTGAATATAAAACCATTCGATTATCGTGTGGTAAAAAACATAAATTGTATTTCATTTTTGTACAATCAAGTGTAAAAATATTACCGGAGTCATCAAAATCTCGGTACTTACATATTTACAAGTATTCATTCGGTAATTACACATTTTTGTACTTATTACTGAACCTATAATCCTAAAGTTTCAACAAAAAACTGTTAAAATAAATAAAATACAGGCGTGCCACAGTCTTGACCGACAGTCAAGCTGTGCTTGGACATACAAAACTACCAAACTTTACTTTTGCCAAAAAATATTAAAAGCGAAGTGCAAAATTAAATTAAATTACTGAGTGGAACAGCGGACGGTGGTGCAAGCCACCGACTATAAATCTTTCGACGTTCGTACAGTCCGTTTGACGGGCACAACCCTAAATAATGGGCGGAATTTCGCGCCATAGACCAGAGCATAAACTATTAAAGAGACGGCTACAACCGACGATGGTGCAATTTTATGACCCGCTTTTGCATATTGAATGGGACGCCACTCCACGCTGGCAAATAGCCCGATTTTTTTTATTGATGATTAGGTATTACTTCCAGATGCATTATTACAGAATGCTACATTGTCGCGTTTATGAAAAGGAACTAAACGTTAATTTTTTACTTTACGAATAAATGATTTACTTTACAATTAATCAAGAAAAAGGCAGGTTTGAAAAATTGATGGTGGTCTTCAAAATAAACTACAAATTATATTATTCTACAAACTACTAAAATAAAGGTGTATAAAAAAACGTAGCAATTACTCTTCTGCCGTAGGAGTCGCAGGAGCAGACTCCCCACCCTCTGTTCCTTCTGCAACCGTTCCTTCATGCTCTGTTCCAGGCTCGGATGGCGTAGGACCTGGAGAAGCTGGTTCACTCTCTGCCGGAGTCTCAGCCGGTGGTTCTGTGGCTGGTTCAGCAGCCGGTGCCTCGGCTTGAGGTTCTGGGGTTGCCGGTTGTGATTCAGCTGGTTTTTCTGCTGGCTCCGCCTTAGCTTCAGATGCTGGTGCAGGCGATGGAGCTGCCGCAGCCTCAGTAGGAGCAGGAGCACCAGCAACTGGGGCCGCTGGGGTTCCCTTCGCATCCTTCGCATCCTTCGCATCTGTCTTGCTTTTCTTAAGTTTCCGCTCGAGTGGCAAGTACAGTTTATAATCCTGCGGCAGTTCTTCCTCGGAGTATAAACGGTCGCTGAAATAGATCCTCCTCAAGCGGGCGTTGGCATGCACTTGGACACGGAGCGTTTCAATAAACTGCGTGCCGTACGCCCTCCTTGTAAAATCTGCTAGATTGAACTGTATTTGGTTCCAGCCGCCCGACAGACCGATCGGCATGCTCGTACAAAACGGCTTAATTTTTGTAGTCGATTGGAAATTTGATATTCTGAATCGTCGCCGCATATTTCTGTCGTCGAGTACAGTTATTTCAAATGAGAAATACCGTTTCATATTTTTCACTATTATAACAAGAAAGGGGAGTTTTATTCCCAAAACTTGGTTGTTTTTTGGGCATGTGATGTAGGTGGTTGCGACGTTGGTGCTTGCAATTTCGAGGACTATGGAGTTAACTTCTGTGTCGGTAAGTCTTTTTATGTGACCGTTCCGAACCTCGCTGTCCCATAATGCCAGTGGATTTGATCCGCAACTGTAAAAAATTGACAATAATCCGTTCTGATATGTGTTTTTAAACATAATAAACGATCAAAATAATATGTTATCGTTAAAAATATTGGTAAGTCACGTCGCTCACAAGTGACAATAGATGACAAATATGACGTTAAATGAGAGCCAGTCTCGTATTATGTCAAATTTATAACAAAGTAAAAACTAGGCGACTGACCTTTTTGTTTTAATTTAACGCTAGACAGAGACGCGTTGGCATTTATAATATTAGTATAGCCCAGCAAGCGTCGATCCGGCCCAGGGATAGTGGCGCTGCAAACAGGCTTCAAATGGCAATAGTATGCATACATCATATTTGCATTATTAAACGTCAGTCAATGATTTGTCCTTATCAAAATTCAAAACATTGTTTACCGGAATGCTGTTTAGTCCTTCGTTCTTCTTGCAAAATAAATACTCAATCCTATTGAAAAAACTTGACTTCCATCACTGTGGAGTGTGGATAGTTTTGGCAAAAATTAATTACTTGACATTTGCGGAATATTTAGTCCTGTTTCCTCTTTGTTTACATCAGTGACATTCACCGACTTTCAACGTCAGTTACCAAAAATTTGTCGTTTCCTGTAAAATAATTTAGTACCACTGAAAATCCGCAATATGGCGTGGATTGTAAAACCCCTTGCAGGGCATTTGCAGGACTATAGGAATATTAGGTACGTAACATTAAAGAATTTTCGTAGATTATTAAAGTAAACTGTAATGTACCCGTAATTAAAAACTTTGTTACTTTGAAATATAAATGCTTAAAAGGTATTGCATAATACCATCCTTATACAAATACATTCAGAAGTTATTTTATACATATTTTGAAATGATTTCTTTGAAGTCGGTATCTTTCTTGTTAGCAAAGCATTGTTCACTAAGTATATGTATATCAATATTCTAAATATTATAAATCAACAATTAATACAAGTCGTTAAAAATGTACAATTTTTTTTATTATAAGTTCCAAATTAGTGTTATAACTAAGTTCCTGTCAACACGATAAATTATTTATTAAAATAACCGATTAATTACTAAATAACTGTGTACATAACATTATCTGTAGTTCATTTTACTAATATTCAATTCAATTGAATTAAAATAACCTTTTTGGCTGGTTTTTTGCAATGTTATCATTCTTCTGTAATTGTTTTTAACTTACTTTCCTCAGTCTCCAACCCTCCACCCTCTTCTTCATGTTCAGTAGGCGGAGTTTTATTATCAGAGACCGCCTCGTCCGCATTGCCTGTACCGGGAGTGGTCTCACCAGTCTGAGGAGAGGCCGCAATACCCTCAGGAACAGCCTCACCCTCCTTATTAGAAGCCACGTCCTCTTGAGGTCCTCCTGGAGTAGGTTCATTCATAATAGGCTCCATTTCACCTCCCACCGGACCTTTCTCTTCTACATGAGGGATCTCTATGATACTAGTTGCAGATGCTGACTTCATCTTACTTTGTTCAGGAATAGCTTGAGAAGCTGTCTTATTGCTCATATTCATTTTACTTCCTCCTGCTGCAGCAATCGACGTCTTCTTACTTTTGTATTCTTTGTTTGTCATTGGAATAAAGATCCTGTATTCCGCAGGCAAATCTGCTTCAGCAGTTAATCTTTCTGCGAAATATATTCTCCTCAGACGTATATTGGCATTAACTTTTATCTTATGGACTTCGACAAATGACTTGTTGTATGCGCGTCGGGTGAACTCTGACAGATTGAATTGGATTTGGTTCCAACCATCCGCTAGCCCAATAGGCATAGCTGTAGTAAATGGCATGATCTGGGTTTGGCTCTGAAAGTTAGATACTCTAAATCTACGCCTGACGCCACTATCGTCCATGATGGTCACCTCAAACGTAAAATACTTTTTTAAATTCTTCACCACCATGATCATAAAAGGCATCGTGATCCCAAGTATTCTGTTATTAGTTGGACACACTATGTAACTCGTGCTTACATTAGTTCCTCTTATATCTAATACCATGGATTTAATATCTGGATCTAGCAACCTAGCAATGTGACCGTTTTGTACGTGTACCTCCCACATATCCAAGGGTTTTGAGCCGACACTGAAAAACACAGTCAAAAACCCACGCTGATAAGCAGTCCTATACATCTTGAACTCTTTGTATATTGCTACAAGTCTTCTCAAACCGCGTTAATTATATATTTTTCTTCCAAATTAAACCCTATTTATTATTATTAAGCCGAGAATAACCCTATTTATGTATTGCTATTATTCAGACATTTTGTGTCTGTCACCTGAAAAATAAGTCTTCATATGGTCTTCATATAAATAAATTCTTTCACAAAAGAGGTTGTGATTATTCTGTAAAACGTATTTTTTATTATAAATATTGACACAAAGGTAAATTATGAAAGAAAAATTTAATGTGATCTACTACAATCTAAGCAGGACTCGAACCTGCGACCCTACGTTTCCGGCGTAGTGCTCTCCCAACTGAGAATTAGATCGTTACGTTACGTATTTTTTTTCTTTGTATAAGAATGGTACTTTAATTTGTTCGCCCTTTGAATGACCAGTCTTTTGCTCAAGACAATGAAAATAACTTATCTTAATTAAAAACCACCCGTTGTTTTAGGGTCAATTACGTCAATCGGTATAAATGCATCCCAAAACTGTGCGCCGCGGTATCTGAAGGGCTACTCCTTGGCTACTCCAATGTTCGAAATTCGATCGTCGTAGTGGCGCTTCTCTCGATCTCCTGTCGAACTGTATTTGGACATCGGAGTAGCGCTTCTGTTGCCTGGCGCCGTCTTCGGAATTTAAACGTATCGTTGTACCTCAACTGCCGAGACAAAAACTAACCTTATAAAAAATTGGGCAAGTGCGAGTCCGACTCGCGCATGAAGGGTTCCGTACCATAATCTATAACAAGTTTGTTGTAGCCTCCCTTAAATATTTATTTTATTTTATTTTATTTTTAGTTGTTTGTATTTGTTGTTATAGCGGCAATAGAAATACATCATCTGTCAAAATTTCAACTGTCTAGCTATCATCGTTCTTGAGATACAGCCTGGTGACAGACGGATGGACGGACGGACGGACGGACGGACAGCGAAGTCTCAGTAATAGGGTACGGAACCCTAAAAACGCCGCGAACTAGTAAACGTTCGGAAACCCCTACTAAGGGGCAGTACGAGCATTGTGTCGCACGGTATCGGGTGAAGAGAGAGCTAGATTCAACGTCGACGCCAGACTGCTTAGATTCGTCGCCGGCGGAAATTAGTATTTTTATCGCTCCGTCTTTTGTGTAGACTATTATTGACTGATCTATTCCGTTTTACCCTTTGGGTACGGAACCCTAAAAACGCCGCGAACTAATAAACGTTCGGAAACCCCTACTAAGGGGCAGTACGAGCATTGTGTCGCACGGTATCGGGTGAAGAGAGAGCTAGATTCAACGTCGACGCCAGACTGCTTAGATTCGTCGCCGGCGGAAATTAGTATTTTTATCGCTCCGTCTTTTGTGTAGACTATTATTGACTGATCTATTCATACTGGGCGTGAGTCTATATAAGAATTTAACTTACTTTGAATGTACCAAAGTACATTAAAATTCTTATCATTATGCTTAAGGATTAAACTGGTCAAACCAGGCTCATTGTTTAATGGAAATCTGTTTTGACTTTGAGTACCTAATTCAGCAAAATCATATTCTTATTGTCTTATTTTGCTTAAACGCTCCTGTAATCTGTCAGGTGACCACCAAAACGCGAAACGGACCGAATAAAAAGAGCAGAATAATCTTGTTAAGAGTAGTTTTAATTTCTATTTTTTTATTTAATGCTAAAGCCAATAAAAGGTTTTAGTTGTTACCTGACAATATGTAGGTAGCGTAAGTCGTTTTTTTTTTACGTCGAACAACTACTATCTAAGATATGAAAAGCCTTGTAACAAATGAGGCAGTCAAGCATAAACACAAAAACTTCCCAACGAATACGTAGAAATAAAACTTTTAAAAGAAAAGCTCGTTTCGCTGTGATTTATCATCCCATTTGTCATCCTCGACACTAGGAAAATATGTCACGCAAACCCACAAGTAACGTTCACACACGGCCGGCAAAATAACATTTTTGACGTCTCTAAATCAGGTGACTTTCCCACTATGTTGCGCCCTTAGAGACGCAGCGGCAAACCGCGACCCGGACAAAGGCGAAATGAAAAAGATCCTTTTGTTAGACGTGATAAGGAGTGCATGCGAGCAGGCATACGTGCCGCCGCCTACTTACCTCGCCGCTGCCATCAGCTCAACATATCAACATTAGCTACCTTTTTTCTACAGATAAGATTTTTTCGAACGCTTTTTGCAACTTAGGGGATTCCCCCACGCGTAGTTAAGATATTGCAATTTTTATCGGGATTAATGACATAGAAAACGTATAGCCCGATAACACTAACGGCTGTCGGAGCAATAAGAAATATTATTCGCACACTATTTTCCGGTCACAGAATCAGAAGAAATAAATTCCTTTGTGACGATTTTTGAAATGTATCTGAACGTCAGAAACTGTAGTCGATTCGTTGAAAAAACAGAAAGCGGCGTTTCAGATGTGCTTGGTATATTTACAAAGCTCATTGCTCGGCGCAACGAAGCGTGGTCTGCATAATGTATCGAACAGAGCGACTACGAGCATTGTCGGTGTTATTTACAACCGGCCCGTGTATTCACGCGGAAATTGGATTTGTAAAATAAGACACTGTATAAATAATCTTTATCTAAAACATATCTCGCTGCCGCACTCGCGAGACGCTTTAATTCGTATGATAAACACTCGCGCGGGAATTTTATTTCTATGCTAACGTTGGATATTGTGACATTGCTGGCCTGCCTGGAAATAATCGTCTCTTCGCAGAGACAATGTATCGAAATTAATATCGGAGAGCGGCGAACAATTTGTCCACCCGGAATGCGGATAATTAAACGGACCGTCCTTAGCTCGCTAAAAATATAAGATAGTATAGTTCTCTAATAAATCTGCTGGAAACAGGTCAAGTGTTGTTCGTGTAACGAAGAAGTTGTGACTGTAACTTGATAGCCTGAAATGCAGCCATTCCGGAAAATTATTCACAGAGTTTTAGTTCAGAATTGTTATTTGCTCAGTAGTAAAAATAATAAGTCGTTGGAACAGTTAAAGAATTAAAAAGTGTATGAAAGCGCTTAAATATTTTTGTATTAGACCTGTAATAATTTTATTATCACAACGAAATTTTTTATTTTGTGTAAACACTTTATTGTACACAAAAACAAAATAACATTAAAACAAAAAAAAAACTTGTACAAAGGCGAACTTATCCCTTTAAGGGATCTCTTCCAGTTCGTTTTACGGGAAGTAAAACGCAGAAATCCTTAGTAAATAATTGACCGAGCGAAGCCTTTTTACTTCAGCTTGGTCATAAATTCTTACATTTATGCACTTGGTCCAGTTATCCAGATGTTCGATTGTTCTCGTCTACAGATCTCATTTCTCAACTGAACAAGAGAGATCGTAAAACTTTGAGAGCACATTCGTTTTTTTTTTCAAGAATGTGGAAGATGACATTTACGACGACGGGTGAACAGACGGGGATTAAAACCGTAAAAAATAATAACAATAATACTTTTAAATAGTATAAATACATAATAAATACATAAACATATACATAAATACGACGACGTACATAAAAGCGGCCTAGGGAAGTGACAAATAATACTGTTTAAGATGACTTTTGAAAATTGGAAGAGATTTTGCGCGACTCGAAAAAACAATGTTACCTATTTTAAATATAGTCTGGCTAATGAAATATTACTCAAAGTTTTGGCGGGAAATTTAAAAAAATCTGCGGCTGGTCACACTTCGTGTAGTTTATATCCTCTGAACTCATACGATTTAATCCGATACAAAATTACGCTTTTACGAATACGTTTTCTCTGTCTAATGCATTCCGTAAGATAAGGACAGACATATTACCCCGTCGGAACGGGTGAATGGCTATTATAAGCCCCGGATTCCAGTCCATTTTTCGCTCCACATTGAAGCGCGCCACCTCGGAATGAAGACGTATATTCCGCTCTTGTTGTCCTTTTAATCCGACGTTCCTGTCGAAACTCGTAAATCTGAAATGTCGATTAGGACACTGTTTGTCCCTGTCGACGTCAAATAAATTGCAATAAGCGTGTTGCTGCTGGGGATCCGAAAATAATACGAAAATACCGTTGGAATGATTTGGCTTCGCAGTTCTTTCGTACTTAATTGACGGTACACCCGCGCACACAAATAAATTAAGAGTCATTGTTCGGATTGAGAATGTTCAATAATTTCATCTGTGAGGATGAATAATCGAAAATATCGTGTGGCACTACTGTTAAATCTGACCTAAATAAAATAATTTGGCCATCCCATATAACCATGCGTGAGTATATTTTACAACAACAAGCGATGTGCCTTTTTCGGAAATTTCCGGAAACTTTCCAAATTTTGTATGGGAAATGTGAAAAGTTTACGTAATTTTTCTGAAACGGCAAACATCTCTAACTACAACTCATCGGGAGTAGCTACGAGCCAGATGTTATACTAAATCATTGTAGTCCAAGAAGGCTTTCACATTCCAGCGTGGTTCCTTGTATTTTGACTGTTATTGCGGGATTACTGAATTACCTATTTGTAGGTAGTTTTTGTAAAAAGTAGGCATCTTAAAACCTTTATCTGGTTTTTAATTATAGATCCTTACATCTATCAACTATAGTTATGTTGTTAAATCGGTAGTTTCCTAACACAATAAAGATGATGGCTTTAACCAAGCAATCCAATTTTCCAATCAACAGGTAAAATGGACTAAAATTTAAGAAATCTGACAATGCCTATACCACCCTTTGTTAAGAACGGCTCCATCTATACTTATAGCCAACCAAACTCGGAATCTAGATGGCTTGGTTACCAAAGTCAATATTAGCATTACATTTAGAACTTACTAGTCCCAAACTAAGCAAAGCTTGTACTATGGGTACTAGACGATGGTATATCTACATAATATATAAATACGACAAAAAAAACGCTCAGCTTATACCTGCTCTGTAAACCACGTTATTGAACCCAAACAAAGCGTTATTGTCATCATGAACAACTTCAATAATCGCGACAACACTGAAAAAGCCTTCTTTGCCAAGCGTTATTTATTTCTCTAGCTATCCAAGACACACAAATAAATTGGTCTTACGTATTAAAAATTCTACACATAACAAGAACCTGCCAAGAAATCCTGCCAAGATTTCCCGAGTCCCAGTTCCGTGCCAATATTACGTAAAAATAAGATAATGGAGCGTTTTTTCTTACTTTCGTCATGTAACAAGGCGCCTGATATTTTCTTACGGGTAAGTACTTATATAGTACACTTCTTTGTAAACTCGAAGCAAACATCCAAGTAAAAGCTAAAGTGTGATGCTAGAAATTGCTGTTTGTAGGGTTTTCTTGAATGTTGAGAGCTACTTTGGAATAAATGCTTGAATACTTTCAATATTATTGGTCTATATTAGGTTTTGACGTGTTACATTATATTTCATAGATTGCATCACTGTTGTCATCGCAAATCATATTAATTTGAGTTATATAGTTGCTATACTATTTTAATGGATGAATTAAGTAGATTGTCAGGAGACGTTACATACCTATAAATGGTGTAAAACTAAACTTAAACAGCAAAAAAAGTGAATATGCTGCATCATGCAATACATATAGGTATTTCCATCTAAATATTATGTGTGCCAACTTTGTGTCACCAGAGAACTGAAATCATAAACACATAGAATTCAAAGCAGTTATGCAAATTAAGCAAAAACTTGGGTTAAACGTATCCGTCCATACACTGGCCCAGTGCCAGTTTTAAAGGAAATTTGTCAGGAACGCGTCTCGGTGTAAAAAGTTAATGATATGTGAAGATCCCTCGGATATCCTTGGTCTAATTGTAAGTGAATTTAATGGCTCGTGAGAGGGGTAAGCTGTGAAATTAGGTAGGACAAATTTTGGTGACACCCGGCTTAGGCGCAGAGGTTACTAACGCTAGGATGCGTGGGATTGATTAGAAGGCTTTTTACATAATTAAGGGTAAGTATAGTATAAATAACTGGCAATATCTTCGATGACCTTAGTTGGAAACATAAAGTGAAGTGAAAAATACACGTACCAAGAAGTTTGGCAATTCCTTCATCGCCGAACTATTTAAAAATGGAACTCTTTGCCGGCTCATGTGTTTCCTCCTTCTTATAACACGGGCCCTTCAAACGCAGCGTCTAGAAGCCGTTGGTTTCTTGTCAGTTGCTATTGCGACTTGGGCTCCCCATTTTGCTTACCATCAGACGAAATGGAGACACTATGTTGTATCGTGATAAAAAAAATACACAACCGTCTTAGAAAACACTTAAATCATATGGTTCGTCGCGCACAAGGCGTTAAAATTACACGCAATTTTATAAAATTAATTGTTTTTAGATGGCTAATTCAAAATCTTTGGTGAACTGGGGTAGTAATGGCAGTTGTTCTCGAAAATGATTTATGTTTACCATTTCGATGAATTCCATTTACATTTAAACGACATTTTCTCAATACCACTTAATACAGCTTGCATAACCAAAAACGTCGATTACAGTCACGGGCGCATGTCCCTAATATGGCCACACCTACACTCAAATGGCCAGTACTGAAGGTGTTACTTGTATAAAGATGTTATGTACTATATTACTAAATGCCTTATGTCCTAAAAGTGTGTTCTAGTAGGTACATACGCAGTCCCGAAATGCACACTGAAGGGTGTGCGTCCGGAGCAGGTCATCCGGTTCAGTTAACATTGTTACCGATGCACTAGATATATTGCAGATGACTTAAAACAAGTTTTAACTTACGTGTGACCTGCTTTAATGACCCACTAAATAATACACAACAGCGTTCATAGAACATGATTCCCAGGGGTTTCCCTTTTCAAAGTAATACTTTAGCACTTTACTATTTTTAGCGTTCTTGGAAAAAGTGCCTAAGCTTTATTAGGTCCCTTCATCGATGTAAAAAAAATAAGTGTGCTGCCAAAACGGGTCTTTAGTCCTCGTCCTCTAAAAAAATCCGAAGACAGAGGATAGGATGAAAGTAACTGGTAGAGGCCACCACAACTTTCAAGCTGAACGGGATTTTTTGGACGGTTTTAGGCAGCCCCTTACATGGTTGGTTTTATATTGATCGTCACGCCGACGTTACGTTTGTGTGTCGTTGTCGTTATCACGTCGTATCGTTGCACGTCACGCCAACGTAACGTGCGATTGTGTTCAGACCCTTATGACAGACCCTTAGTCAGCCCATAAAACAGAGTGTGAGGAATTTCATCCGGCAAATGCAATTTTCGACAATAAAGTGCACATGATCCATTAGAGGTAGTAAGTGGAGGTAGTAAACGCCCTCAGGGAGCTATTATACGACTTTATATTCACACTCAAGTTTTATTGAAAGAGTTCTTACTGCCATTCTTTCAGACACAATGTGGTTAAAAGAATGCACTTTGTTTTTCTTTTTGTTAAATTTCGCGGTTAGCAGGTTGTCTTCAATCAGTTTCATGATTTGAAAATCTTTACCACACGATGCACTCAAAACGTTTGAAAATGATTAACAAATGCGATGTATTTTGGATAATGTAGGTATAAATTTATGAAACATGTAATGTCTTATTTATTTTAATGTGGGTACACCACAAATGTTATTTAATACAAAGCCTTTAATACAAAGATCAAAGTTAAAAGAAAAATTGAAAAAGGAGCTACCTGGTGGAAGAGACCGGGAAACGAACCCGGTACCTCTGGATTACCGGTCCAGCGCGTTAACCATTTCGCTACCCTAGCTCCAGGAAGGCCTGACGAATTTTTCCTTATGCTTTGTGTGTCGATCTTTGCGTTATTTTATGTGAAAGTTTTTTACGCTGGACCGGTAATCCAGAGGTATGAGGCTCGATTCCCGGTCTCTTCCACCAGGTAGCTCCTTTTTCAATTTTTCTTTAAGCTTTGATCTTTGTATTAAAGGCTTAATGTAGGTATGTTTAGGTAGAATGTCGTTGCGATGATTGTATGTAAAACCTAAATCAGCGGGAAAAAATCAACTAAACTTTTGGCACAGACAGCTGGACATGCAAGGATGTTTATAGGATACATGTTACCCACCTAGGGAAAATAAACTAAATAAGCATCTCCTATTTTCAAAAATAAACTTACACCGATAAATGACAAAGTATATTTATTCTGTTGCGTTAATTAAAAAGAAATAGTCGCCGCGTTTAGCAGGTTTGAAGCCTGGGAAAGACGGGGGCTTATACGACTATTATATGATTTCATTACGTAGTTTCATTACAGGAATTTCCCGGGCAGCGCTCGACACAGCTCGAAATAAAAATCTCTCACTTTCGAGCCACTGCAGCTCGGAGCATCTTGACACGAGAAAACTTTTATTTTCGCTTTAAATATGGCAAGAACATCTGCATGGATGATCAACGAAATCTTACTTTAAATAGGAAACACAAGTTTTACATATAAAAATCTAGTAGGTATAGAATATTTTAGAGTCAACGGAGACATGGATCGATATAAAGAATAATACGAATATTTTTTTTTTTTTCAAAACATATATTTGTTTTACACTGGAATATCTTGCAGCCCCTGAACTAGGCTGGTCCAGTATCTCGGGGCCTTGGAGTGCGCTAGACTTGATCATATTAACATTGTGTACATATTATCTAAACTAAGCGTGATATTATGACATATGTACATATAGGCAGATAAGAAAAAAATATTTTTAATATTACTTACATATTCATAGAATACGAACATTATTGGATGGAGAGTAACATATGCTTTAATCACTAAAAGTGTTGTTGCTGAAGAATAAACGAAAGTATTTTCCACCACCTAGACAAAGCCGCTAAAAAAGCCCTTTATATTGATAAATCCCTACGAAAAGCATGTGTAAGGAGTCAGGCAAAACTATGGCGGAAAACCTCTTCTACCTTTTTATTCCCCCTTCCTCGCATTAAGTTCGAGATCAACAAACTATAGCATCTAACGACGTCAGTGTATTCTATCTCACACATTCTATAGAAGCAGTTAAGCGAAAACCACGGAACCATCCTTTTCATTCTATTACAACTCAAGGGAAAATATCGAAGCGTTTTGATACCTACATATTTTTAGAGCCTGCTATCAGATTGCCTAAAGACACCCCTCGGTTTTACTCGCACTTATCCCGGATTATCCTCAGTAATGACCGGCTCGTGTATTTTACTTACTTTAACGAATCTTTTAACCGTGCATTCGCACAGAAATGGCGCTCACGGATACGGGTGAGGATTAACAAAATTTATCCAAATATTCCTCTGCTGAGTCTGATTACGCAATGCTCTCCATGTCTTCGTGGCTTCTGCGCGCTTGCCATTATTATTTCAAGACAGTAACAACATACCCGAAAGCTTAAATATACGAACAGAGTTCATTTGTTCGTTTTAGCCGAAGAAACGTACAAAGGAAGAAAAAGTAAATTAATTTCATTCCAAGAATGATGATAAAGAATGCGAGCGTTCCGCTCATGAGCGACACCAAAAGTAGGTACAACAGCCGTGACGCGATGAAAAATCGTCAATTTCCTTGTAAAAAGTTGGGAGTCAGGAAAAATTCCGTTACGCTCTATCAGCACTAATGGCTTGCAAATAGCTCCACCAATCGTCTTACACTCTTATATCATTCGCGAGCCACCCGATGCATTATTCAGTATTTTGCTTTTTAATATTCAGACGACATATTTGAGTCTCCTTTCAATTTTTTTCCGTTCCTCTCGTGTACCGGTGTGCGCGGAATTTTAAAAGCTCCTTATCGATGTTCGCCTCTTAATCCCAACATATCACGTCGACTGTTGGGTGTTCCATTTATATTTTATCGATACCGCTGAGGGGCGCTTATTACTTGTTCGCATTATTTTTATAATCTGTGGATGGCGCCGGATTCCGACTGATTCTCATCATCCGATCGGGCCGGCGTTGTCTGCAATTTATTCGGGAAAGGAATAGATTCATAGCCGGTCGGATTAAAAGGAAAATGAAAGCAAAATATATGGGTCTGTCGATCGAGCGAGCCGCTGAAATAGCCGGCTGCAGGTTGGTTTAATTATCGACATTCCTGCACCGAGGTCCAACAAATTGTTTTTGTCGGATGGCGCAGGACGCCCATCGGCAATATTTCATTATTATAACCGCGATATTGAGGCTCTGTCCGATATGACAACACGTATTTACGGCGCTATTTACGACCGTGAATAAATTTACGTTTCACGGGTGTTGTGAAACTTTAATATGTGTTTTATTTATTGATCATTGGCTGGGTAATTAACGGTGTGAGTGTAACTAATTTCGTGGGTCGAGTTTTAAAGTGTGTACGATAAATCATTTGGGTGGTAATTTAAGCGGAATACTAGCTGGACGGCATGGATTTGGGACTGGGCGTCTTTGGCTAATATGTCTGAATGCAGCGTTGGCTCGAATATTGGCTACCGTTCCAAGGACCACAGAATATCCTCCCTGTCATAAAGCTGCAGGACGCGGCAAGGGTTATATGCATTTTTATAATCCATACGCTGTTTAAGTAAATCTTGTCCTCAGAGGCCATGTTTCAAGTCATACATACGTTTATTCTGCATCAATTATAAAAACTCATTAAATATGTTTGTGCTAACATGAAACAAACTACAAACAAAATGTGTATATCTCTAAGCATGCAATTTGATTATATAAGCCAATAATTATGTAATTTAATTATGTAATTTGATTATAAAAATGGACAGCTTCTTGAATTTTAGTTATTATCTTGATTATCCAGTGACCTATAATAATGCCATACGATAAATAAATAAATAACTATAGGAAGACTCAGTTTAGACCGATCGTAAATTACTGTGGCTCATCCATGTGTTCTTAATAAACCTAAGGCTACGTCTAGACAGTCGGCGAAAACAGACACTACCCGGCGTCCTAAAAGTCCACTCTTTGTCACATCCAGCATTTCCGGCCAGCCCATAACTCACGGATAGCGGTCCATTCCGGCAGATTGCCTGCAGTTACCCCTGCACTTATTGCCGATTCGCTCCTCCAATCTCAGCCCTCCCTTCCCCTCCTACCCCCTACTTCCCTCGTTAACACGACCGCTTCATTTGTTTGGATTTACCGGATAGTTGAGCCATTGAACCTTGCATAGGGACATATTGTCATATATTGTAAAGGCCCAGTCCCCTGTCTTGTCCCTCGGTTTTGCTCTATATACTTTTATGCGACAGACAATTCCATAATTTTACTGAAGCGCGCTTATCTAGGGTGAAATTCCGGAAAACTGTTATAGTTTTTAGTGGTAGTTTCCTACTAGTTTTCCTGGAGAACGATAACCTTTTTGTAATAATTCTGTTTAGTATGAAAGAAATAAAAAGACTACAAAGATTCTTTACTCATTCCATTTACATCTTTAATCAACTGCCGCCATACTAAAAAGCCATACAAAATACAAAAAATAACAGGTACCTTCAAAGCAAGAAATAAAATATGGAAGAGAACGCATTTTTTTAGATAATTATGGCATTTTTTTCATATGTATAATGGCACTTCGTAACTTACTTACGTCACTTAATCTAGCTCTTGAATAATCTGCGAGCACTAACTACAATGTTTGCAATATAATTGTATGACTTGAGTGAATGTCGAATCTTGTTGTTTGCAGTATTACAATTACATTAGTACATTACAATACATATCACATATAGATGATACAGTTACCAAATAGTATCTCCCTGCATGTTTGTTTGTTTATGAAAATGAGGCTCATTAACCATTGCCTAATGACTTGACACGACAATCATGTCATGATTTATAATTGTAAATACAACGAGTAAACAACACGTGATTGACCAGCATAGCAACTGTAGTATTATCTTTCAGTTACAGTAATGTGCACTAGTGCTGATATCCCATTAATGATTGAAAGCGTCACTAATTTTCGATGAAATATTTTTTTAGTTGTATTTATAAGTAAAAAGAGGAAACTTTTAACAAAAAAACAAAAAAGCCGACTTCATTTTAAAGTCGGAGCCAGAAAAAAATACCTCGTGCACTATTATAAAAAAACTACATTTCTGTAAAATAATACAAAAAGTAAGTGAAATTATAGCCTTATTACCTTTTATTTAACTACATAGTTCGTAATAATGTTATTCTCCTATCTCCATAGATTTCTTCAACTGTAAATGCCAACGATCAGGCACAATTTCAAACAATATTGTGTTAAGTTGGTATTTGCTTGTTATTATATATGTACTTGCTGGTTTTTTGGATTCACTTTCTTAAAAATCACAACTACATTGCTGTCGCCTAATCAGGTAAGGTATATATTTTTCGCGACTCCTGTCGTCGCGCGACTTAACGTCACCCGTCACTTTCTCACAACACTGTACAGACAGATATAGGTAATAATTCTCGCGCGAGAAAGAGTCGCATGTCACAGTTATGCTTAAGTGCAGCCCTTCTAGCATAACTATGCTTCGCGACTCTTGTTGCGCGACATAGTGTCACACGTCACTGTCTTACAGTACTTTACAGAAAAAGATAGGTAGTATATCTTGCACGAAAAGAATCATTTGTCATAGTTGTGCTAGAGCGACAGCTGTAGGACCTGTAGGTAGATATTCTAAATGCAGGAGCGAGATGTTGAAAAAATACTCTCGAAGCTATTAACTACATCATTCTCCAAGAAACTACTTAAGTGAACTAGATTTAATAATTCCATCTAACCCACTTTTTCATCGACCTCGCTGCCTTTACCTGATTATGCCTGTACATAATTTTTCCTCGAGTAATTGGCCAATTTTTCCCACTCTACGCACGCCGAAATAACGAAATTATACCTGCCATTTCACGCGTATTAAGCTTAGATTTGGGTGTCGTTTTAATCTTGTAAACTTAGTCAGGGTAATAATATGGTTTGACTTAGTTGGAACATGTAACACGGCAAAAGCATAAACGAACAACTATTTATGTAAGTATGAGTATGTTTTCATAATTTATGCTTTTATTATTTTCTTCCCGTTACTTGGTTGGCACAGGAAGCTAATGCGTCCTTGCGTCTCGTTTGCCGGTTTTTTTTCAGAGTTAACATATATTACTCTTTAGTTAATAAACTGTATCGCAATGTGATAAACTAACAAACAGACTTGCATTTTTATGTAAGGATGAGGGGACATTGTATTGACTCTTCTTATACGCTTTTATTTAGCTAAATCCAGTGCATTTCTATATAGTTTTTTAATGAATGAATGAAGCGTTTATTCCCTTGAATAAATAATTGAAATGTAAGCGTTTATATGGTAATTCTTCCCATGATATGTTATGCACTAGGCATTTGAAAATAAGGTGAACTAAGACGTGTGCTGTTCTGTAAAAAAATACTAATGATTTATACAATGCCAATTCTTAGAAACTATGTAGTTATTATTACATAAAATAAAAATAAAAATCATGTATTAAATAAAAGCTAAAACATTCCAACTAATTAGCAATAGAGTATTTTAGTATTTTAATAGAATAGAACTACTTTGCCATAGGCTACTTTGAAAAATATACTGTTCTTGAAAGAAATATCCTTGTCAATAGGGTGAAGCCGCGAGGAAATCTTAATATAACAATTAAGTAACGTCAATAAAAAACAAGCTGGTATTATAAAAAAAGTTTTACTATATATTATTAGTTGCTAGCTGCTTTGGGAGAAATTACTGTAATAAATTTGTATTTCAGCGTTAATGCTTCCGCACGGCACCTGCACTCAATACCGTTTAAAAACAATTTTAACTCTTAATACTTATTATTATTTAACAGCTTTTACTATGAATTCTTACGGTTTTATAGAGATATCAAAGAATTGAGCGAACATTTTCTAATAATCAATATTTGAAATGTTAACAATAGTGATATAATCGATTTAACAAAATTTGGAGCACCTTACAGGTACTTTTCCTTAAACCAAAATAAATGTACGTTATTTTTATTTTCTAAGGGTAATATTTTTTTTACGATAAAGTATTCTTTATTCATCGAAATTGCTTAACGTATTTCCATTCAGGACTAATGATTGAATCCAACGTTTTGATGATAAAATTGATTACTTGAAGTAAACCAAAGATAAAACAAAATCGTTCACTATTGTTTGAATATAACGAGATTCTTCTGCAGGCATGTAAAAACCAATCCAGTGCGAGCAGCAATTTCCTTGCCCAATCGAGTGTGAACGAGCGCCAGCCATTTTTAAACCACCGCTGTTTTCTAATACAGACTAGTTGTTTATGGCTAGAGGGTAGAACGACACGACGATTGTGGAATTGAAAGCATAGACGCGATCTAATGGCGCCGCCTGTGGTCAGTTTTTTTTTAAATATCTGTGCCTGCCATTTTGCATTGATCCACCCTACCAATTCAACTTTGAGCAGTTCTAAACGTATGTTTGCCGATGACAAAATACATAGTAAAGTGGAAAGTTGATAAAAAAGGTCTGATTTTAGGGTACGGTTTGTACTCATGTAAACGTAACGGGGCGAGTTACTTTTTAACCGACTTCAAAAAAAGGAGGGGGTTCTCAGTTCGGTTGTATGTTTTTTTTTTTTTTTTTTTTTTTTTTTTTTTTTAATGTTTGTTACCTCATAACTCCGTCATTTATGAGTCGATTTGGAAAATTCTTTTTAGGTTCATGAATAGACATCTCAAGGTTGGTCCCATAAAATTTTGGTGAAGATCGGATGACGAGATCCATGAGGAATCGAAGGAATTCCTGAAATTTTATAGGCACTCATAATATTTTTAATGTTTTTTCTAAAACTATTTAAGTATTTGCATATGGTAGTCATCATCTTCTGATGCTGAACTGATGATGGAAGGTACAACTCCTTAACAGTTAGGAGTTAGGAGATATTTCAAACGAGATGCATGCCTTCAAGACCTCCCTGATCACCCCGCCATAAGTATTTTATATGAATCACTAAAAAGCGAAAAAAAAAAAATTTTTTAACAAAAAAAAGAACCGACTTCAGTAAAACTAAAAAGCCGAAAATAACCCGTTCAAGTACAGATTACATTTGACTCACCCTTTGAAGTCGGTGCCAAACCTCACGTAAACTTTAATATATAAATATAATAACTGAGTGGTTTGGGATCGATTTCAAAGGGTGAGTCAAATGTAATCTGTACTTGAACGGGTTATTTTCGGCTTTTTAGTTTTACTGAAGTCGGTTCTTTTTTTTGTTAAAAAATTTTTCATTCACATTTTTGAATACAATCCCAATCCTGATCCATCCAATTAATGGCCTTATATCGGCCAGTGAAAAATACTTTGAATATAATTACAAGTAGAAAAATATTCAAAGACCCAACCGAAGGGGAGTTTTCTAAAATCTTCGCATGTGACCGAGGTTAAAAGGCAAGTGGGTCGAAGACACGAGACACGATAAGGCCGAGGGCAGAAATCTAATTTGCAAATGCATTTCCTACCTCACCGTCGTGAACCCCGCTTTAAACGACGCAAATTCGTTCGTCTGTTTTCGGCTTAAAACTGCAAAGAGGTTTTATCGACGTGATAGATTTCGAAGGGGGATGTAGATTGGTTTTTGTTTATTTAAACACTGACGGAAACTGCTTGGAATATCGTGTTTTGTTACGGAACAAGGAAAATTGGGTCGTTTTGTTTTAGTTACTTAAGTTATAAGATAAATAACGAATCTTTTTGGATTTTTTTATATTTATTTCATGTTGTTACGCAATCGTAACCTAGGGTACCTAGTAAAAAAGTCGTTTGGGACACTTAAATTGTAAAATGTTTGGTAGTGCTTTTTGAGTAAGCTGCAAAATTTGATTTTTAGGGCTACAATTAAAAGGTTAATTTTTTTTACCGACTTCAAAGAGGAAGAAAGAGGAGACTCTGTTTCAATATATGCATTTTTTACAGTTCCAATTATATTCGTATTTGTCATATGCGAGTATGTTGAGGCGGCAGTAGTATTTCGTCTGAAAACAGAAATAGAATAAGTTAATTTCTTTGAATGTGGTACAATAAGGTTGTTGTTAAAATTAGTTAAGCATATCCTGCCGAAAACTGCGTGGGTTTTTTTTACAACCCTGAGCTATTTAGAGTCTTCTGTTTTTGTTCACATTGTATACCGTGCTTCTTTTCAAATCTAGTATAGCACCGATACCGCGCAGATTAAACTACAACCGTTATACGTTACGTTCCTATCATATCGCGCGGCATCCCAAGCAGGCACAAAAAGCCCGGGCCACAACACAACGTAATTTCCGCCAGCAATGGACCGTGAACACTGCCGAAATGGTCCTCAATCGCGTTTATTAAGCGGACCGCGAAAGGCACGTTTGTAGCATGATGTATAGGAGGCCGACGGAGGAATTAGGCAGTGAAGGATCGATGGGTTCACTGTTTGACTTTGCGGTTTCGGTATTGCTCGCTAAGTCGAGATTAATCTGGTTTTTATTTGAATTTGGTGAGGTCAAATATCATAAATGTTGTTCACGATTTTTTCAAAAGGGAAGGGTTAAATAATAATTTTTCGTGAAGCATTGAATTTTGGTTCGTAATTTACTTGCTTGAAAACGTAATACTGACGGCTTCGTCCACAATCCTTTTTTGTCACTTTATGAATTTAACAAACCGTTTGTTTTTCATGCAAGTTTAAGATACCTGTATTCGTATTATTTTTGGAATTGAATTACACGAATAAATACAAAACATCCTATAAGAAGCCCGACAGGTAATTCCTAGAGAGCCAAGTTACAAAAGTTACGAAGCCCACGATGTTTCGGGGATTAGCCAAAGGACTACCTACGAAATTGATCACAAGAAATACGAGGCCGTCTGCAATAGCTTAGGCGGTCTTCACACTAGCGACACGGGCAGCAGATTTACCATTGTATGCGTATAATTATGCTTCTACAGTAGCTGTAAGTAGCTGACAATTTTGGCATGCAATTTGACAAATGAGTAGTTCTATTTACGTGCGTTCCAACCGCTCCTGTCATGTCCATATTTTGGACTTGATATAGATTTGATAAAACGATATACTGTGCTTTACATAGAAAACTACCGTGAGTCTCAGATATATTAAAATACCTACCAAACGTGTTTACTCACGTCGTATAAGTTGAATATCGCTCGACATGTTTCGAATCGGTACGCGATGATGACATCAGCCCGCCTAGCACAACTACGATTCGCGACTCTTGTCGCGCGACTTAGCATCGCCCGTTACTCTCTCACAGTACATCGAAGAAAGAGATAGTTAATATTTTTCGCTCGGGAAAGAGTCGCGTGTCACAGTTGTGCTAGAGGTGCAGGTGAACCTATCAGTCGCGGCGGCGATGCTCGGTTGGCCGTTTTGTAGGTATTTTGATATACATATATATAAAAAAGATTTTGATATACTGTGCTTGCGATAATCTCAAATTATTAAAATATTGTGCTTACTTTGATATACTTTTCTACGATATGCGACAGGAAACTGATAGCAGTTGAAACGCTCGTAGAACTACTCCAATGATAGTAGAAAAATTGACAGCTACTTTTGATGGCAGCGATACGTCTATGTTTATAATATAAAAAAAAACACGCCCTTATAACGGACACAGAGAAAGATTTCTTTCACAGCGTACGCGCGCCCTGCCATGGAGCGCGTGGCTTATTTGAAAAGAACCTTAAAGGCTATATTTCGAACAGGGATATTGGGCATGTTTTCATTACAATTAATGTAATGGGTAAATTATGTTATAAGCAATAAGATCCAAACTCCAAATTGATGAATATAATTCACTAATCTGTTATTAACAGTTTTTCTTAAACTGAAAGAGGCGTTATAGTACATTATATACCTTAGGGCGGTGAATTCGTGAATATCCCAGACTAAATATGCAATCTGGGGCTTTATGAATTAGCGCCCGTGGTTTGTCTAAAGTTTCAAGTCATGCCTTACCCAGGAAGTGAGATCTAGCCGCGTAGCCGGCAGAAAATCCCACTTATTGGCTAGGGTCATGCAAAAGGATAAAACACTGACGAATAATAACGTCAGTGTTTTATCCACATATGTAGGTACATAATGTGAGTCTACAGGACAGGCTGTCTTTCTTCCTAACTACGTGTCCCACCGAGTGGTGGGGTCAGTTTTCTCTATCTTCCTCCTCTACTAAACTCCAAAGAGCTATAATAAAAAATATATATGTGAATTAAAACTTAAGAAACCTGATAATACGTTTGTAATCCAATACCTACACTTCAGAAATAATTTTATATTAAGGTGTTTCCTAGTACTGAAGGTATTGAATAGCAAAGAAAATCCGTTACCACGGAGGAGTGACCAGCCAGCCAGTTTCTATTAATATACCATGTTTTGTACTAAACTGTGCGTACAGATGATAATACTTATAGCCAACCAACTCGGTGTAGTCGTGTGTATCTACGTATAGAATGAAAAGGGGACTTCTTCTTTTATTACTCGCCTTAGGCTTAATGGGTTTTACGTGTTCAGATCAGGATTCAGCAAAAATACTAGTTGTGTTGTCAAATGTAATGCTTGAGGTTATATCTGGACCTTAGAACCCGGGAAAAAAATATACGAGTATATTAAGTAAAAAAAAAAAAAAAAAGTATAAATAAAAAATTGAAAGGTTTTAATAAAGTGGAAATTGGATTTGTAAGCTTCGCTGTTGAATCTATATTTATACAGAAAGTCTCGATAATCCGGCAATATTAGCCCACACCTCAATCGCGCCTTCCTCATCCTTTTCTTTTCTACTCCCACGCCGCGCTATTATTTTATTTATTGTGAAATTACTATACAATCCTTTAATCTGAACTTTCTAATAAATCGGCATCCCTTAGTTAGTGAGACTGCTGTATATAAAAAAAAGCCGTTCATTAGTCATTTAATAATCATGACATCAGCTGAAAGACGTCTATTGCTGAACAAATGCCTTCTTCACAACGACCGGCCGTGCGCCATCTTACCTTAAGGCTTCCCGCTATCAGACTACATCGTCGGTCCACCTTTTTCTCCACAAGAAGGGGACTCGCTGCGTCTTCTAGTACGCGGTCGTCCCAACGGCTACCGATTCTACGAACTATGTGCCCACCTGTTGATCTTATTAAATCTCCTCCTCTCCTCCTCGGGCTAATGAACTTAGGTGAACTTACAAATCTTGCGTTGGCGTAACTCCAATGTATTAGTAAAAAATTCAAAGTGGATAAAGTTATTTTCCACCTCCGAAAATAACAAGAAGCCAATTATCTAAAATCAGAAATAAATAACCTTTAAAAATGTCTAGATAGTATCACCATAGACATAACATTTCTGTCGATTCCACTGAAACTTTCATACATTGTACGAACGTACAGTGTACGTACTCATTCCATTTCTTAGCGAAAAACAGCCCTAAGCTATAATATTGTGATTCGCATTCGTTTGCTTTTGTTACTTTACGTAACAAAACCCAGCTGGTCCGGTGTATTCTTATGATACCTAATAGCTGCTTATTAAGCTTATTAAATCCCAAAGGTGTATTTGTCCCTCTTAAATAGGGACCTAGACCCTTAAATGTAATTTTATCTAATTGAGAGTAGCTTTAGAGGTAATGTCATTTCTTTTCAGAATTATATTCCTTTATTATTCTTTATTTCAGTTACTTAATAAATTATCTTCACACGTGAAATATTAATGTGTTTTGTTTTGTCTTCAGTTGTGAGGAAATAAAATTAGTGTCAACTAATAGTACAATAAAACTTAATGAATAAACCTTTTCCTTTTCAGTCCTTTTTTTTTCAGTCCTACTCAAATAGTAAATTAATTATCTGTTTATTTAGCTTATTTCTGTGAATGAAATGTTTGTTATTTGGTGCCCCTAAATGTTTATTTAAGTTTTTTTGTGTCACCAATTTATAAAAAAATGTTTTATCGTATCGTAGCTACTCACATACTGGTAAATAACGCATTCCTGAATATACAAGTGTGCAGCAGTTATAAGTAAAATCTTATAAGAAATATACGTACGGCACTTCGAATACAGGCCGTGGTAAGCCCCCATAAATGTATCTTCCTACCATTGTTCACAGCGACATCACATAAATCAAAATATAACTAACAGGAGTGACTTCCCTCACAACGGAGTAGCAAAAACAATCCGTTACAATCAATGTGGCTGTCCTGCCAGAACGAATAAGTTGCCATCCTATGCTCGCTGCACACGTCACGAAATGAGCCCCTCACATCCCAACCCAACTTTCACAACCAAATATTTGTATTTTTATAACTTTGAAACGTATACCGTATCTCGCGCCACGAAGGTTTCTTTCAAAATAAAAGAACCGAGTGAGATACGAGTTCCGTAAAGGAAGAAGTTGATATGTTCGGAACTCCAACAAACTTGTACATTAGAGATGAGGCTTAGCGAGTAATGAGTGGAGCGGAATCTTAGGAAAGAAACCAAACAGTGCTGTTTGACGTGACTTGCACATTTTCGTTTCAGCTCATTTTCCTTAAGAGGCCTTATTTCTTTTAAAATGCTGATTGTTTAGACATTTTCCTCTATGATCAAACATGTTTCTTAATATATTATTGATGTTACTACCTAGAACAGAGCTATTGGGATTTATTGGTATGTATTTGAAACCTACAGTTTGAATTTTTCATTGATAATTTTTGTTTCAAAAACTACTCCAAATTGAAAAAAAAAAAACACGCGGAAAATCAGTAGTTTTTTCAACAATAAGTTGACTGCTTGCAATGAAAGCATGAAATAGCTATGTTACTACCTAGAACTCGGGGAAAAGTATTATTCACTTCTAAAAGTTGGTTGTTATTATCAATATATTTGTCATAACCTGAAAAAAAAATTTTTTAAAAGGAATAAGGCCTCTTAAGGGCCTTATCTTACTTGCGATTTGCGAGCGAATTTTGTATGAAGGCGATACGATCACGCAGCGAGTTTTTTTCTTTTTTTCTGTTCTTTGGGAAGCCGGAAGCCTTGTATGGCTGCATCCGAATGTCTGTTTATGGCAGGGGGCGGGACTAGCCGGCCGCACCTGCCCGGAGTGCACGTAGCGAGTTCGCCGCGACGCCTATTTATATAGAAAACTCGCTCGAAAATCGCAAGTGTGATAAGGCCCTAAGCTGTGTCTGAGACTCGCACCAAGAGATCAAGTCGGTCGTAGAACATATTAGGTGCAGATAGGAAGAGCCTCTGATAAGGATAGTTTTAAGTAGGTAACCAAAGTGACATATTCTTATTTATCAAAATTCAGAACATTAAAGAACATTAACATATAATTTACTACGTTAATGATTAACATAAATTACAAAAATCGATTAATAAAAAGTCAACTGTGACAGGACTCAAGCAATCGATCTGTGTAGCTTGAAATAAAAGCTAAAGAAAATTTTAATACAAGAAAAAAGGAAAAACAAAGAAACAGTAAATAAAAAACTTTAAAGTTAAAATAAACTAAACCATTGGTTTCTCGTCAGTTGCCATTGCGACTTGGGCTCCCCTTTTTGCTTACCATCAGGCGAAGTGGAGCCACTAAGTCGTGCCGTTATAAAAAAAAAAAAAAAACTGAAAACAAATTAAAAAAATTACTCCCCTGCGGCATGGTACCGAAAATGCTAGCACCATTTCCTCGCTGAACAGGAAATTTAAATTATAATTTATACTGTTAGTAGGTAAGTATGATTGACATGTAACTATGGGGTTATTGATAAATGATTTTATTGATAAAAAAAAAAAGCTAAAGATAATATTATTTAATAAAAATATTTTAACTGGTTTCAATATCATCTTAACATATCGGCCAAGTGCGAGTGGTACTCGCGCACGACGGGTTCCGTACCATTATCTGTAAGTTTGTTGTATGGGAGCCCCCCTTAAATATTTATTTTATTTTATTTTTAGTATTTGTTGTTATAGTGGCAATAGAAATACATCATCTGTGAAAATTGCAACTATCACCGTTATTGAGATACTTGAGCGAAGTCTCAGTAATAGGGTCCCGTGTTTACCCTTTGGGTACGGAACCCTAAAAAGAAGTACTTTTTATACATAACTTAAGCCCGCGATAAACTATATCACCTATTATATAACTTATTTTAAGCATAAAAATAATAATGTAAGTGAGAATAAGTAGATGTGATGTGCTGATGTGACTAATAAACTTAAGAAAAGGAAATGGAAAGTAACATTTCCACACAAAAAGAAAAATACCCTCTTATTTATAATAAAAGACTCCAAAAATAGCTACGAAGTGATTTCAATAAAGAATAACGTATAAGGGTAAGGCCGCGGGAACTTACCAATGTGACATAGAAGTAACATAAAAAGATTTACGTTATGTTATCATAAAACGTAACATACGTCGTTATAAAGCTTAGATCATACTGGAAAATATTCCCATTAAATAACGTAGCTAAGAAAAAAAATCAAGTTATAAAATGATTAGCTTTATATTGCCTGTAAACAAAAGTTTCATGGCACATTAAAATCAATATAATCAAACACGCGTGTGTTGGAACTAATGAAACCCAAACCGCTCTAGTGTTTTAAAGCCTCTCGTTTTGTACCAGGTGGCAGTAATTACTATTTGTTCACTGCAGATACCCAATACTAGTAACAAGACGACCGTATAACAATAAAACAGCTTTAGAATCAATAATTCTACTGTGACTTGAGGTCGAAAATAAATTATTTTCTTCTTAAAACAGTTTTTTTTTATTGAGATGTTGTTTTTATTTATTTTATTATGGTACAGGAGTTTTGTTCGACTTTGTATATTTTCGTGTCATTAAAAATCTACTAAAACTCATTTAAGTTAGTATATTCTGTGTGCACTTCCCTTTGCAACATTTATTCGTTATGTTACGTAGAAAATACGTAACATTTTGCAAAAATGTAACATATTCGTAACGAAAGTGTAACAACGTATTTTTGAAAAAAAGTGGATTTTCATGGTGAAATAAAGATATTTTTAATACAATAATACGTGTCACCTGCGTGAAAACCGTTACGCTATTGTATAAAAAAAAACTGAATAAAAACAATCACTCCTTACCTTTAAAATCACACACGACACTTTGGGGGTACTTTCACGAAACTATGACTGTGTCTACTTTGAATTGCGTTTTTTGACAAACTGACGGGTTTGGACTTGCTCATCGGTGTTGCCCTACTAGAATATGAGTTGCTAGTGCATGAAAACTAATTTCTACCAAAATTTATTTAAGAACAAGCTACATAAAGCGTCACGAAAGTATTGTAACATAAGTGTGGAATGTGATCCATTAAAATAATGTAAGATAAAAAATTAAAATGATTATTTATTTATCGTATGGCATTTCAGTCACTGGATATAGGTAGGTACAATTAATTAAATTAAATTTAAAGGTTGAAGTTAGCCTTCTCCAAGTAATCTCTTCCTATATCTACATATGATAAAAATATTTTTGAAACAGTAGGGGTTACCAATTTTTTTTAATCAGCTGCGTAAATTTGAAACGTCCAAATTGGTAACTTTCCGCGGCCTTACCCATAAAATGTAAATCCACTCAGCAGTTAGGTACACGCCTGAAGAATATCATGAGATCGGGAAGTGTTATATAAATTAATTTTTGATTCATGACAAAGGGCGGAGCGGTGCGATCGCAATCCAAACCCTATTCTGGAAATAAAACGACAAGGATTATTCTATACAAGCAAGAACATATTTAATATATAACAAATATGAAAAAAATAATCTTGTATGAATGTAAACACTTTATTGTAAACAAAAAGAAGAAATACATTTTTAAAAAATTGTATGTAAAAAGGTGAACTTGTCCCTTTAGGGATCTCTTCCAGTTAACCTTTGAGTAAAAGAGTGCTGAATACAAATGTAAATGATATACAATCCAAGAAACATGTACAATGCGAAGGCGGGATACTATAAATACAAAAATAATATATGAAAATGCAAAGACCAAATAAGAGGCACGGAGAGAGGTTCTTAACTTAGTTGTATTTTTTTATGATTATTACCTCATAATTCCTCTGGTTCGAGAGGAGATGTCTCCAAGTTCGTCACTTAATTTATTGTAAACATCTAATCACAAAATCCATGAGGTATCCAAGGAAATCCTCGTTGGATGTTTATAGTTTAGTTTAGTGTTTAGTGGTTTAGTGGTTCTCTCAAATACGAATACTTCACCTTGGAGTAGTTTTGTTTTCTGAAAACTTATTTTGAACGTATCCTTCTGACAAATGACCAATTATGTTAAATCAGTCAACGACACCACGCCAACTCGGCAGACATCGGCAGTCATCTTCCAATTCGCGGCAATGCCCAGGCTTTTCCACTCGAAATATAGGGATTGCTGGTAGGTTATTAGGTGTGACTGTATTTTAATTCAACATATCAATAATTAAAATTATAGCAGTACAATATCATTTTATAACCGCTAAACTTTATCAGATTACGTCTAAGCTTCTCCCTCAGAATACGTCCGCTGGAATGTTCTTGTCGAAAATTCACAATGCGATGGCATGTGCTATTGTGATTTCACTTTGCAATGTGTATAAATGTTCTTTGTTCTCCGTTGATTTATCTTATTTATTCATCGTCCTTTACTGCCTACATGTCTTGCCCTAGTTATAAACAACGTAAGTGACATGGGTGATAAAAACAAATCATCTCCGGAGTGAAATGAGCGTAAGTGGCTCATCACTCCGAGTTGTTTACTTCTTTTCGGTGGAAATTATGTGTAAAGAAATCACGAATACGTTTACTGAGGCAATATTCTGAGATCGAATCTGTTATGCTGCTCAGCTCCTATTATATTTTATGTAATTTGAAGCAATTGGAGCCTTCGAAATTATGTCGCCGACATAGATAGGTATTTGCTTAGTGAATAATGATTATGCTGTACATATTTTATTATAGTACTTATTTATGTTGGGATTGGAATTTAGAACAATTGACTTTTAAAAAAGAAGATATATTTATACCGATTTTAATTTATTGTATGAGTCTCACTGCTCCGTCACTATTAGAAATTTGGGGGTGATGGATTATTGGATTATACGGATTATTGAATTGTATAAAAAATCATAATAGCTAAAAAAATAGCGCAACGTAGGAGTAGCCAAATGCGAGGAAAGTGTGGTTGGAGAGTGTCGGATTATTGGACGTATAGTACTGTAATGTATACTTTAAGAATCTGTATTGGATCAAAGTTGATTGTTTTATGCTTATAATCAGGGTTCGTAAAATGTGAGCAAAATCCATTGAAGTGCTAGGGCCGCCACTGATTGTCATACGTCATTTCAATCGATTTTGCTCGCATTTTACGATCCAAGTATGGCGATGAACTATAAATACTCATTATTTATTCTTTTTTTACAGGTAATTAAATCCTTTCTGCCGCAGATTAACTGTCTATAGTCAGCACAAATAAAACTACACAGTACAATGTTAATAAGGTAAGAAGCCCATAATAAGGTGGGGTATAAATATAAGTATAATAATTCAGCGACAATTATTAATTTTTACCATGAACTGTTTTGAATAATCATGTTCACCGACACTTACTGTTATTGTTTTAGTGTTCTCCTTATCCCCATGTGTTTCCCTTACCTCACCTGACCTTATTTCAATTCATAAAATTTCTAACTACATCCTTTACAGTCCGATCAAGAAGAGTAGAAATTAAAAAGTGGCAATACTGTAGTTTCCTCCCTATCTAATCAATATAAGAAAACAAAGACGGCACTACAGTATTGCCACTTTTTAATTTCTACTCTTTTTGGTCGGACTGTAAGAGGATATCAACGCTTATAAAGTTGAATGTCCGGTCGTCGACAGGTAACAAATTTCTTACATTTATATTTTTAGCCACGAATAAAATAGGAGCTGTGGAGTAAATACATTTGTCGCCAAAATAAAATATCCAATAATATGTACGAAGTGAGCAGAAAATCCGATACTTACATATTATGTAGTTATGTGAATATACAGCTCCCCTACTGATTTCTGCTTGATAAATCCCTCGATTCGGGCCGAAGGTTGTCTAGTAAAAAATATTGGGCTATTCATAGAACGCGGTCGTCTGATTAAATAAACAATCAATGGTTATTACTTGTGATTGAATAGAAATCCTGAGCTGATGAACTCAAACCTAAGTTAATAAATTAGTACATTCATATTACATATTTTAATACGTTTTGTTATGATATGGATAGAAAAGGACAACGTATTTAAAAGTCTGATTATTTCACTTTCATATTTCTAATAATAGAAATATATTTTGCTTAGTTTTGGACTAACTCAAACCATTTTGCCCGTATAACGACTAAAGCATTGGAATATACCGTAGCGGTATGAAAACGCATTAGGGTGAAATTGTCGTGGTTTTAAAACGAGCATGACATTACACATCAACTCCGCATGTGGCAGCCCTAACAGCTGTCACTTAGCACTTGAGCACACCCCTGCAGCTACGGCAATAAAAGTAATGGCATCCAGTCTTATCGGTCAAGATTATGTCTATACGCTACCCGACCCCTCTAATGTGGTTTGATATATTACTTTATTTGTCAAATATCAATAATGTAGGATCGGGCCACTTCGACACAGTAAATGAAATATCCTCAGTAACTGAGAACAAGATTGTATTTATTAGTCAAAAGTCAAAATATTTGAGTGCCCAGTCAAAATTATTTGCAATGCTACTATAGTAAATTAGTTCTTACTTGTGTTATTTATAATAAAATAAATTCTAATCTAAAAATTGACACTTAATGCCAAAACCAACAATTTTGATCATCAATAGGCAACATGATCCCCAAAATAGTGACTCGGGTTCCTTCAAATATGAAAAATAGCTACTTTCGACCAAATGTTTAGTAAGTTACCTAACAAGTAAAATTAAATATATTTTATTTCTGAATGCTTAAAACTTTACTATTGATTTATTTCCTTAAATATAGTAGTCCTAACTTGGCTCGCTAGAAATTCTACCGCACTGATGATGGTATGTATTGTCATCGTTTTTGGGCTAGTAGTTATACTGGTGCTAATACATGTACTGTGGTTCGGTAAGTCGATGGCATTGAATATCGGATGGAGCGGCGGGAAGTGGCCGCAGCTTTTAGCATCGAAATTGGCTAATTTCTCCACGGAGCAAACGTATAATAATGATAAATAGGGCGTCGGCACTTTATTTTGGGAAAGTGGATCGAATTAAGGATTATCCTTTGCGTTTGCTGTACACAGACGCGTAAAATCAAATAGACTTGAGGAGAATGCGTACTGCCGGCAATGGTATAGCTAGTTGATTAAGGGGCCCGGGGCCAGAAAAAAGATTTGGGTAACATGTCGGTTCACGACATGGCCCAGGGCCCCTAGAAGAGGAGCTAACAGGGTTTAGCCTTAGGGTTACTACGCCCCTGACTGAAGAAATTTACGCCATCACATAAATAAACGAATTACAACTATTTCAGAAAAAAAAAATACATTTTGTACACGCACAAAGTTTAACGTCATGATGTAGATACATTTAGAGGAAAGTTCGTAGGTCAACAAAAAAAAACTATTTTGCCCCGACTGTATAACAATAATCTGTTAGTTCTAACTTGTATCCATCAAAATATATTATGATATGTAGATATCAAATTTATGAATTCCCGCAATCAATTCATTGTGACATCGTAAGTTGTCAGCTTATTCATTATGCAATGTCAGTTGACACGCTATTAGGGTGCTGATATATTTCTAAAATGCCGTATGACTCGTCTAACATGGTAACCAAAAATGTACCCTTTTGAGTCACAAATATGGTTATTAACATATTCGTTATTCTATTTGATATAAGTAAGATTAAACTCTTCTAACCACGAATTTAGACCCAAAGGCGATAAGACTTAGACTTAAATGGGTTAATTTGGTCGCTAGCGGTAGCGGTGTAGCTGTACCTACAGTTGATGGGCCACATCTATACAACTATTTAATGGAAAAACAATTTAATATGGGAAGGGGTCTTAATTTGAACAAAAATATTAGCAACTCAAGACAACCCAATATTTTATAAATTTTGTGATTAAATTTTATGCAGCGTTATGACGTCAAAACGGATAGACGGATTTAACTAATTTTAGTACAGGAATACTATAATATTTTTACTCAACTATTATTTTTCTCTTATAAATTTGAAGGTCCTTTATCGTATTTAACCTTTGTGCGCGGATTCGCATCTATAACTTAGTGTTGATTCAGAAACATAATTAACAGTGGCTTAGCTTGTAGTGCACCTGTCTACTGAGCCGGCGGTCCTGGGTTCGAATCCCAGCCAGGGCAAACATGTGTGATGAACTTGAATATTTATTCTTGGGTCATGGATGTTTTATACATATATAGATGATCGATATGGATGTTATCTATTTATATATTATGTATATCGTCGTCTAGTGCCCATAGTACAGGCTTTGCTTAGTTTGGGACTAGGTGGATTTGTGTAAGATTGTCCCTTAATATTTATTTATTGGCAGTATCATTTGTCGTCTCACATACATTACCAGCGGCTTTTTTGATGTTCATTGGTCTGTTAAATGTGGTTCATGCATTCTCTAAGAATTCACCCTGTTTGATCGCCTAAATAATGCGCTATATCGTTATGGGATTGGGTGGGATTACCATCATAATTGCTGCTGCGTGACTTTGATGTCATAGGAATTGAAAACGGGACTTTGATGCGTCTCTTGGGATTGGTTTTATTGATATCGCACATTTTGTTGATAGAGTGAAAGGTTATAAATATAAATGTCTCAAATGTTATATGTATAACCTTTGTTTGAGCATTTGGGCCATTTTTTAATTATAACACTCGTTGGTTAATATCACAAAATAAAATACTGCAGAAGGTACTTTAGTTTGGATCTCCGCAAATGCAGGATGGGAATAGTTTCTCTTGGCTGTTTGTGTAAAATGCGTGTAGTGGGGCGTAGCAAAGCAACCGACTGACATGTGTAACATCATGTGCGCCGGTACGACTGGCTCCAAGCAAACACGATAGGCGTAGCTGAGCAAATGTACGCTAATGAGTAGGTTATTATACTAACACAGTTAAGAAGTGAGCTCGTCTTGGCATAAGTTGAGTTGATGACTCATTAATGCGCTTAAAAGCCAAAAAAATACAACAATCTTGTAGATTGGTCATATCCATCACTCGCAATGGTTGTATTTCAAATCCCAGTACGCTGCACATGCATTATTCAATACAAAGGTCCGGTCACAATGAATTTCCAAAATGTGCAAACCGTCTGTGTCACGATTTGCATAATATCGCATGAGACTAATTTAGCAAACTCAATAACGGCACGACACCTGTGACCGGTAAATATGTATGTGCTCACACGCTAAATACTAGACACAAAAGGTCCTATTTTATTGGAAATATTGTGGCGCTTATAACTTTCGATCCAAGGAGAGAGGTTCTAGATATGCCAGGATTATTAGAAGAATTTATAGACTGGATCATAAAAATAAACACGTAGGAATTATACTTCAATCGGAACGTATACATATTTATGTGTTTGAACTATACCTTCTGATTTAATTGTAGTTTTTTTTCCTACAAACTACTGAATAGAAAATAAATGAATGCAGATAAAAAATATACCTACTATTCTCCTAGTAATTTTGAGTGCCAATTTCCTCAAAGTTAAAGTTAGATTAATTTAATCTTATTCGCTGCATCTGCGATGATTAATATTTAAAAAATTACCTGACTCAACTATTTTCCTAAAATTTTTACAGAGTGGCAGATATATTTGAGTGCTTCGTGTTTTCCCATAATTATTGTAGGCATAGTTTTACATAAATATTTTATTTCTTCAGCGTTTTAATACGGATACGATACATACTCATAATTATACTGTTTCATGTCATGCCTTTTATTCTAATGGTATTCTGCATTAGCCCGGTCACTTGACGACAAACAATGATACAGAGTGAAACGCAATATACAGAACGAATTTACTCAGTACAATTTTATTAATTTTTTATCCTCTTTTTTGTTCGTATAATCGACAGATACTTTCTCTTTGTCTGAAACGACAATTTATACTATCGAGATAAAACTGGGCATTGCTTAAGCGCCAGCACTATCGGGCAAAATCGACAAATCGCAAGGTTGCAACTAAAAATAATCCAATCTCGGGGTGCGGTGTCATCTCGCGCGGAGCACCTAACAAACTAGAAATTTTCAAGTCGATATTTCCGACCGTCGTACGCCGGGCAAAAAGAGGAAATTTTCCGACTTGTTACTCTATCTGTGGTTCTCTTATTGTGGAAACTTTCCCGCTTGAGGTCAGAGCGAGTGACACTTACAGGTTTCTATCTTTTTTTTTTGCTTGCTCGTTAGCGACGTTGTTATAAAATGTAACTAAGGCTCGGGTTTATTGGAGACTTGAATATAATTTGTGTCAACAGTATCTGTGCTAAGGAGCTAGGAAAAGTAGCTTTTATTATCTAAAAGAGTGACTTTTTCGATCTTCCCTTAGCTTCAAGTAATAATTTCTATATATACTGGATAGCTCAATATGATACCTAAATCCGCTTTCATTTATCTAACCCATTTTAAAAGTACACCGGAAAAGATATTACATTCCATCAAACATATTTCTGTCAAAACAGAAAATGACATCGTTACTCTGAAATTTGTCCGCTTATTTCCCAGTTATCCGGAAAGGGACTTTATCTGGAGGCAGGAGGAGTTTTTAAATCCCTTAACGTCGGGCGGTTTTATTGTAGCATTTAAATATCTACATCTTTCCTTATAATTCGGTAAATCGCCTCATTATTTTGGGGCCAGTAAATCCTGGGCTTACATTTCGCCTTTTAATTGTGCGTCCGTCGGACCCTCGTCGAGACTTGTTTCCAGAATTTTCTGTCATGTTAACCCCTGACTTGGTTATGATGCCTGAATCAAGAGGATTTGCCGATTTTTAGGGGCCTGTGTGAAATAAAAAACGGAATTTGGACTTATTGACTTTTGTACTTTTTAATAGAATTGGGCAGTGCACTAAAAGTTGTGTGTTTGTTTCATATTTCGAGTGTCGATTAAAATTCCATTAACAAATTCACAATACTTTGACATAATTATTTCCAAATAATTTTAAAAAATAATCCTATATTTAGGATTAACTGACAATATTGGGGATATAACATTGAAATTCGGTATAGCGGTAATTTTTTTTCTATTATAATATATTTTTAGGGTTCCGTCGTCAACTAGGAACCCTTATAGTTTCGCCTTGTCCGTCTGTCCGTCTGTCTGTCTGTCTGTCTGTCTGTCTGTCTGTCTGTCCGTCCGCGGCTTTGCTCCGTGATCATTAATACTAGAAAGCTGAAATTTTGTATGAGTACGTGTATGTATCACGCCGACAAAACGGTAAAATAAAAACAAACAAAATAACTTTTTTTCGGGTACCTCCCGTACACCAAAAGTGGGGGTGTTTTTTTTTTTCGTTTCAACACTAGTGTGTGGGGTATCGTTGAAAAGGTTTTTAAAAATAATAGGGGTCTTCAAACATTATTTTTTGATAAAGTCAGCAGTTTTGTAAAAATTCGCTCCGAAAATAAAAAAAATAGTGTCCCCCCCTCTAACTTTTCAACCACGGGTAAAAAAATTATAGAAAAATTCATGAATATGAGGCCTTATAAGTACTTTCAATGAAAATTATATTGAATGAAATCAGTCGAGTCGTTTTTGAGTTATCGCTAATATTCATAATTTTCTTTAAAATGACGTAAGTGCCGTGCGGTGTCCTTATACTAGTTTCGAACGTTACACATATTACTTAAGTGCCATACTGTATTAAAACATTTCACTCAATCTGGCGCGTATAATCGATAACTTTCAGAAGGTAATAAGTAATTACTGTTACTTTGGCGTTTACGACCTTTTCATAGAGCTTGAAATCTTTCTCGTAATTTTCGTCTATTGCGTAGGATGGGCAACTACGGAACCCTACATTGAGCGTGGCCCAACATGCTCTTGGCCGGTTTTTTTTCACCTTTCTTAATATGACCCTCATCCCTTAGCCGTTCTTTGGTACCTAATAATTAAAGCTTAGCTTTTAAATCCCTTATCACTAGCATGCAGCCGCTAAGCCCTTTCTTTACATAATTTCAAACGGGATGATAGCCGGCAATTTTAATATATTTCACTCTCATATCGCATTAAATTATACCCTTTCGTGTTTGACTATAAATAGTTCTTAGTAAAAATGTTTTGTTATATCTTTTACTTACCTTTTATTCAAAAGGTCTCAATTCGAAAGACTTGAAATTTATCCAGTACAGTTTAATTTGACGATTAGCTCAATTCGAAGTGACCGTTTTTCTATCTCATTGAGATTGCCATATTTTATTTTGATAAGTTTAAGATTTGCGATTCTGGGGAAATGACAGGATCAAGCGAGCAATACGCCTAAATGTTAACTGCATCAGAACTGCCATTCTGCAGTTAGGTTGCAGTACAAATGTTTTCCATCTCACCGAATAAGGATCTTCCCATCCTCGGATTTTATAACATCAAAAAATAATGCTTGCCAGAGTTGCTCACGAAAGGCACAGTCTCACTCGGACGTGAAATATATCTAATCCGAATTAAGGTCTAATGAGACATGTCAAGGCATAATCTCGGTTAATTAGGAACGTCCTGTTTCGGACTCATGATATTTTAAATTTGAATCATTAATGAGTTTTCAAGTTACGACTCTGGGCACAATTTCGGGTGAACAAAATTGTTTCAGTGTGTTTTAGTAGCTGATTGTTTGAATTCGTTACCGTTTTCTACTAAATAATATTACACGTGTGAAATTTTGTATTTCACGTATACCGGCGAACGGATTTATAGGAGACAATTATACACACATGGATCTACTTATTAGTCCCAAACTTAGCAAAGCAAATATAGAAAAGACTTATGGCCCAGAAATAAATATCTGAGCTCATCACATAAATATTTGCCCTTGCCGAGATTTATGGGACTTAGCACTTTATTTTTACATTAGGAGAATTTTACTTGCCTATTGCCTGCCTATTACGATTCAAAAGAGCCCTGACACAGACAGATGAGCACTATGAGCAGCGGTGGCTAAGTATTAACCTTTGGGGGTCTTTATTGACCCCTAGAATTATTTTTTGTCGAAAAATCATTTCCGTAAACTATTTCAGATTTTTGGGTCGATTGCAAAAAAAAATTACATAGTTAAAAGCTTAGTTAACAAAAAATCACAATCGCTTTCTCTGTGTGACGAAAGTTAGTCATACAAAATGTATGGGTAACTTTCGTCACACAAAGGAATAAATTAAGTTTTGTTTTAATTAAACAATTACTATGTACAATTTTTTTGCGATCGACCCTTTTCAGAAACAATCCTAACCTAATTTAAGTAAAACAATTTAAACGGGTTATATCGTGTTTATCAATTATTTGATTGAATTGTTTTATTTAAATGTGTGACAGTCGCGGAAACCGAACAAAATATTATTATACCTTATTGAATCAGGCGTTACTTTGCGGAAATCCATATTAATGAAAATAATAATAACAATATTATTATTTTCATTATAAACCTAATAACCTAACCTAATCAACGAGATGATATTTGCAAGAATTATGAAAGATGATGACTACCTACAGAGGAATAAAAATTATACGAATGAAACATTCGACGAAATTAGTTTCTAGGAAACAAAGGGCTCCTTCCGTTGTCAGCCTTTTGGTATTAGAGTAAGCTTACCTAGAGGTACATACATATCCCAAAAATAACAAAATGTAAGGTCAAACTAAGGGGTCTCTCCACGGTTCTACATATATTAAGCGCAATAGTGTGCCCATGCGAGTACTCTGAAGTGGCAAACTTTGCCGAATGTATATTGGTTATTTTGCGACGCGTCCTAGTGGCTGAACGTTTGTGAAGTTGGTTATTGGCTGCAAATGTTTGATCAAAGTTTAGTTAGTTAAAATTACCAATATCATGGCCATTGGTGCACCGTAATGAGTTTCGTGATTATGCAATGTGTGTTTAGTCTTTATGTTCATGGCATAACGTTAAACGAGAGTCTATCCACATATAAAATGTATATGACTTAATAGTTTCCACTTTTTCAAAGACGATTGTTCTACTTCTCAATTGAATATCGGAAATACAATGTCTACACACTTTTCGTTTCATCATAGGAAGTGTCGACAAAGACCTAAGAGATGGCTGGGTGACCTAGATACATTTCTAGACCAGTCGCAAATAGAAAAGGTGTGGAAAAACGGAGCTTATACAACAATGAATGTTTACAGGTGCGCCCTAGAGCGAGAAACGCGGTGTTTACTAAGAATTAATGATATAAGCAGCTTTCAGAATGTCTCACTGGTTTTCCAGCGATGTGATTGATTTTTGTATTGAATTGTAAACGTCTGCACAAATTGTGTTTGCCGTAACAAATCGAGGACAACAGAAAACGTAACGTCACTGAAAAATGCTTATATCAATTTCTGACTTAGTGCGGCATATGTATTTTTCTTTAGTTATTTAAATAAACTAGTGGCTCTGTGAACTGTAAATTTGTGTACTAATCATAAGTTAGCGGCGGATTTTTGGCCAAAAACAGACCTCTAATACACAAATTTATCTAAAATCAAATACGAGTAATCAGCGCACAAATCGAAACGGCACAGAACACTTTCTCCCCAATCAATTCCTAATTTAGTAAAGATTGATTTTAAGTTAAAAATTATGTAAGTATTTAATATATTTATTTAAATTCAGAGACAAGAATTGATAAAGTTTTGGACGAGGAAACAGACGAGAACGAAAACTCAATTCATTTATGGAAAAATGAGCAGTTGTATTTCCTCGTAATGTCTCGCAATGCTATATTATAATACCCTGATAAAACCGATAAATGTCTAAATGGAAGATGTGCAATAGCTTCGTCGTTATAGGGCCCTTTTCTAATATAAATGTATTTGTTAGCCTATCGGTTACTAAGCTATTTTTATCCAAGTTCCAAAAACCGTAAGCAAACAATTTGAACACGTGGTAAAACCTGTCAAATAAGCGTGAAAACGTGTAAGGTAACCCTTTTGAAATTAAAAGATAATATGATGTTGGTAAACAAATTAAACATTTAACACTACAATTTCGTACCCAACCTTGCTCAACCCATCAGTTTAGTGAATAGTTTCGCTTTATAATATTTCTCGCGTCCATCGCTAGCCCCGAAGGATAGCCTTAATTTATTAATAGATTGTTTATGGCCTCACAAGGGGCCCTTTCGCGGCCTAATAAATAGATCACCCTTAAAATAATAATGCGTTTTCATCGTTGAAAGCGGGCCCGTAAATTTGATGAGATTAGAAGGGTGACGCGTGTCGCTTTACGATACGATGGTACCCCCAGTTATTTTTATATGGATATATTCTTAACCGAGTTTTCGCTTAATCGTCATATTTAACTGACGCGTTGATTGTCCATAAAAAAAGTGGGTTAATGTTACAAAGTCGCGGGAATCGGTTATGTTTGAAAATATAAGACTGTTTGAAGGCAAATCGATAATCTTAACAGATTTCATGATTTCAGGGAAAAAGTCTTTAATATTTTTGTTCACTCATCACGCCGACACGGCTGCTAAAATATAGATCTTAACAAGTTTAGGCACAGGAATAGCAGGACATCTATAGATGATCGCAGAATAGTTTTTCCTTAACTACAGCTGAAAAGGAAAGTGCGGACGTGGACGAAGTCCGATTGCGACTGAAGATAGTGACTAGGTAAAAAAAAACATAAGGTTATAGAATGCTTGTGTAGTAAAAAGAATGTATGTCATTAGGTAGGTCGCGTTACTAGCTACCTATTATTTATTAGATAAATCCAATAAATGCAAAACCAGAACCAAATATTCGTGTTCATGAGCCGTTTTGCACGCCATTGTGTAACGGACGTCAAAACGTCGTCATGCAGTCATATAAAAAAAGGTCTAGTCATTTTACAATTTATAGCGACATCTTTCTGTATGAAAAAGAAAGTAATGACTTTGCTGCCACTCCCCAATAGCGGCTGCAATGAGTGTAGTGTCACGTCCGCTTTAACCCCATAACAACCACTTCAAAGAGATTCCGGGGTAAGAATCATCCATAATCCTTCGTAGTGTTCGGTGTTGGATGGGAAGACGGATCTATGTTAAAGTCACACTTATGACTTGTAGCATTCAGGTAGTTTTTATAGTTACCTCTTAAAGTAAAAAAATACTAATTATGGTATTCGATAGATAAAGTGATTCACAGCAAAATCTGTGTGTAATTAGACAATCTCAAGCCTTTGAAACTCAACGGAATAAAATTAAGTTACTTGTCCAATTGCTTAACTGCTTTGCATTTGTACTTGTGTTGTACGTTATAGATACATTATGTTTTAACCTTACTAAATAAATACACATCAGACAACCTCACACAAATCTACCTGGTCCCAAATTAAGCTCAAGAAGTTTATGGGTACTAGACGACGATACTTATATAGATAATTTTACTTAAATACAGAGAACATCCATGACCCAGCCACAAATATTCGAGTTCATCACACAAATATTTGCCCTTGCCGGGATTCGAACCCCGGACCGCCGACTCAATATAGGTAACTGGTCTAGTTCTACCACTGCGCCAACCGCGTCGTCTTACTGTGTCGAATAACGTACTAACATAAATATACATGAGTACATATTACAACATTATTCAGCTATATGATCACTCCCTAACCTCACAATCAAATATTCCTATTCCTAGGCCACCAACGCCAGTCTAATCTCCATATCGTTGTTGATTACGTCATACAACGCGGTATCCGTCAAAGTACCGTCGCACCGCTAGGTGTAAACTGAGAAGATTCGTGTGTATCGATGAAACACTATCGAATAAATGGCTCAGAAGCGAACGCTGCATTGTTAGGTTATCTGAAACGACGTTTCGAAGCTCCGTTCAATGATAGGCGATAGCTACTATAAATGGAGCCCCCTCAAACCGCGGCGCGCCGGCGATAAAGCAGGTAAAGCGGAGGTACGAGAGCTCTACCTTAAATGGATGGTCTGATCCTGTTTCTGGAGATACTGTGGAATATAAGCAGAAACGCGCGGTATTATCCGCTAATTAACTGGGACGTACGGCACTATGACAGCTCTTTGCCTCGAATAGTACTGTGTACTTAGCAAAGTAACGATTTCAGGCGAAATTTCGCCGGAAGTTATATTTGATACAGAAGTAACTTCTTCGAAATCTACTTCCTTGTATATTACTGACATATTCAGTAGTCTAACAAGAATCCACCGGTTACTTGACCCACGAATTTTATTAGCGAAATAAATCTTCCAACAATATTTACCCAACAAACAGTCAAGGATATCAGAAGAATCTTTTTCGCTTTTGTTACAGTAACAATAACGGTTAAATACAAACACAGACTGCTAAAATCATAACCCTTCATTTTTATTTTACCGTTGTTAAGTAAAAAGGCACTTACGCATTTTAATTTCCTGTAAATATAGGTACATCAAGCTATATTTTTAATATTTTCAGGATAGCCAACACATTGATAGAATTGTATACTAGGTTACTTAGGAAATAAAATACTATAAAAACAGCGTTGTTTGTGTTAAACGCAACTGTAAAGAGTTTGCGGTAAAAACGGTATGGATACAAATACAACACGCCTCTGCGTAAACGCAACAACAATATTTTTTGAGCACCGGTTTGTTCGAGCCTTTAATCATTTCTTATAAATCAGTATCATAAAAATAAATGTTTGATTGAATTTCGATACACGAACCACTTCCCAACACCAGTAGGTACTGTATAAAATTCACCATTCATTCGCCGCATCTTAATTCAAAGCCAACAGTGGCTCAATCAGCAGCGGTAAGCCTGATGCGCTTAGCGATTTTAGCGGTACCGGTATCTATCGGCGGTATGTGTCGATCAGTACCGATCCCGTGATCCCGCTGCAAGAGAGGCAATCGGCGGCACCCAACGTATCGGTTTTGAGATCCTATCTTACAGCCAGCCTAATGCATGTAAGGTGCGCAGCTGCAGCAACGAAATTGTTAGAATATGATATCTAAAACTTTTTTTTTTTCAAACCAAAATCCAAAGCTAGGTATTTAATTGGAATGCACTAATACTATTACTTTATTAACTTATCTGTAAACAACTTTTTTGGATGGTTCAATCACAACACGGTAAAATTACTAATAGGCCGATTGTGCTTCTCAAAATTTAATGGTTTTATTTCGACAACAGCTAGGTGTTTCCAAGTAGCGTAAACAAACTCTTTACCCAACTGAGTTCTACTTAAACATAAACAAAAAGTACCAAGAAAAAGTTCTTGGTTTCTGAGAATTGTGAAATGACACACGAAGTTAAAAAGGAATATATTTATGCAAGTACATCTTTTAAAACATTTACCTACATATGATATGATTCACAAAATAACTGTTTATGATATAATTATCAAGCGAACATATTTCACTGCTGTAAGTAAATAAGTTATAATTATCAATCAAGCTCACGAATTTTAATCCTTATTTAACATTCAGTCTATTAATTCTGCTGAACATATTCCAAAATTGAATTGGGTGCTGGAAATGTTACATTATATTTACCTAAACCTCAATAGCTGAATAGTATTAATTAGGAATATTTAAGGCATCTATACGGTTTCAAAAGCTTTTACTTAGTCAGTCGACTCTACTCTAATGAAAGTCTTAAGTAATTATTCTTTAGGTCTTCTTCATTTTATTTCATCAATGTGATTAATCAGATTTGATCTCCTGTACTAGTCAATTTACCACCGAGCGTGACTTGAACAGATCTCTTGAAAACCTAACCTAGGGTGCCGCCATTATTATTATTATGAGCCTATAATGTCCCACTGCCCAAAAAGGTATATTTATATCATTGACGTAATAATTACATGGACACACAATCAGACGGAAAAAATGGCACCCTCCCAACTAATGCAAAATCACAAATCGCATTAGTTGGGCGATCAGTCTCGTTTAGACCATGACACGTGACGGGTCTCAAAAGTGACTTAATTTTCAGTGAAAAATTACAGAAATAACAACTATAAAATAAAGGAACAGGGCGGAATAATCTTTTTTACTTGAGTTCTATAGATTAATTAACGAATCCTATGTAAAATCATAGCAATTTTTGTATTAGAATTATTAACTTTGTCCCTACAAAATGCACCTCATCACAGAACAAAAATCGAAGGAGTCGCTATAGTTTTATATTTTATTAATAAATTAAGGAGTGCGATAAATAATTATCCTATTTTTTTTATTCAAGATTCGACCATTCTCAACAACGTAAAAATGGAGATCACATTTAGCAAGAGACAAACGCGAAGAATAATTGAAGCCAAATAATTCGTCTCTCGAGTGTTCGGCATAATCATGTTTTTTTTTTATGTTAATCAACAGAAGCGTAAAATGATAAAATTCATAAATTACTAAAAAATAACTGTTGTTATTGTTTTATTTTGTCACAGAGCCTAGACACTGTCAGTTTAAACCTTGAACGCCAAGAACACATAAAGGCGACGGCGACGTGTGCTGCCGTGCATACCACGCCACCGACAAATAAGATCAAACTTTAAAGGGTTAATAATGACAATATTTTGCACTTGTTTTTTATTCAAGATTCTCATTCTCAACAACGTAAAAATGGAGATCACATTTAGCAAGAGACAAACGCGAAGAATAATTGAAGCCAAATAATTCGTCTCTCGTGTGTTCGGCATCATCATGTTTTTTTTATGTTAATCAACAGAAGCGTAAAATGATAAAATTCATAAATTACTAAAAAATAACTCTGTTGTTATTGTTTTATTTTGTCACAGAGCCTAGACACTGTCAGTTTAAACCTTGAACGCCAAGAACACATAAAGGCGACGGCGACGTGTGCTGCCGTGCATACCACGCCACCGACAAATAAGATCAAACTTTAAAGGGTTAATAATGACAATATTTTGCACTTGTTTTTTATTCAAGATTCTCATTCTCAACAACGTAAAAATGGAGATCACATTTAGCAAGAGACAAACGCGAAGAATAATTGAAGCCAAATAATTCGTCTCTCGTGTGTTCGGCATAATCATGTTTTTTTTATGTTAATCAACAGAAGCGTAAAATGATAAAATTCATAAATTACTAAAAAATAACTCTGTTGTTATTGTTTTATTTTGTCACAGAGCCTAGACACTGTCAGTTTAAACCTTGAACGCCAAGAACACATAAAGGCGACGGCGACGTGTGCTGCCGTGCATACCACGCCACCGACAAATAAGATCAAACTTTAAAGGGTTAATAATGACAATATTTTGCACTTGTTTTTTATTCAAGATTCTCATTCTCAACAACGTAAAAATGGAGATCACATTTAGCAAGAGACAAACGCGAAGAATAATTGAAGCCAAATAATTCGTCTCTCGTGTGTTCGGCATAATCATGTTTTTTTTTATGTTAATCAACAGAAGCGTAAAATGGTGACATTCATAAATTACTAAAAAATAGCTCTGTTGTTATTGTTTTATTTTGTCACAGAGTCTAGACACTGTCAGTTTAAACCTTTGAACGCCAAGAACACATAAAGGCGACGGCGACGTGTGCTGCCGTGCATACCTACCACGCCACCGACAAATAAGATCAAACTTTAAAGGGTTAATAATGTCAATATTTTGCACTTGTCTTACTCTCATTTCACATACTGGAACAAGGAGAAATAATGTCATTATTACTGATCCCTTCTATCGGAAACTTTTTATGCAGTTGTTAAATAAAAACGTAACTAAATTTGTTATTAACAATTTACAATAAAAACGTAACTAAATTAGTTATTAACAATTTACGAGTTTATTTAGTTCAAACATAAAATATATTTTAATACCTAAATAAAATAATAGTGAAAATATTTTTAGTATGTAAAAATATTAAAATCTGATCCATTCGTGCCATGTTCCAAGTTTGACAAGAGACTTCAGTCAGAATACGCTAAAAAAGTTAATTTACACGTTAAATATTTGTGGTAATAAGTAATTAAGTCAATTTGACACTTAAACATTTATACGAAGAGTTCTTTTGTACGAAGTCAATATGTTGCTGCAAATTATAAATAAGCGTTATTGGCATCTACTTGAACATGACAACGGTGCCACTTTATTTGACACTTTTGTTCGGGTCTGTGGCTCTATAATAAATAATACCTCAATGATTTATATACATATTGGAGTTAAATGGCTTCTCAACAAAACAGGTTCGTACGTTGAGAGTATGGTCAATTTTACATTAAGGTAAATTATGAAAGAAAATGCATTGTGTTTTATTATAATTTACACTTGCGTCAATGTTTGTAAAAATCTAAATGTGGTAGTTCCACATTAGAAACAGAATCGATAAAAATATATATTAAAACATTGATCTTATCAACTTGAAGAGTAAACTCTTTTATTTAAGACGTCTTGGAATGCCATCGGACATGCATCTCGCAGAAGACAAAGCTCAGTTATTAACATTTAAACAGTTTTCATATATGTGAACTATATGAACAGAGAAATGCTCCTATCCTATATACTTTTTAACATCACATAAACAAAAAATCACGTCGTTTCAAACCGTTTTGGGTGCAAAGGTTGTCTACCGTTAGTCAAATTATTGTTTCTGTGTTTAATTCTTAAACTTTAATTGCAGTGCAATAAAGCAGTTTGTATTATATTGTATTGTCGTTTCGAACGCCCTTTGTCTCCGTAGTCCAATTTTACTTTTAAGCCTGTTTTGCCGACGCTACCGAATGCAGAAGCCATTGTGCCGTCATTAAACGACACCCCGAGGCGACAGACGGACGAATACATATTCATGAGAATAATTCGACATATTCCCTTAACGGGCCTTTCAAAAAGAGAACGGCGCCGCGCGCTGCCACTAGCGATAATCGGATTATAGTTGGTTACATGGTCCTGTTAAAATTGATTCTGTTAAAGTCAAGTGCTTAAGTACACTTTTATGACACGCGGGGATTTAATGATGATAAAACATGTTTTTTATTAATCACATTTTTAATGTATTTCGACCTTTCAACCTCCGACGAAATTGCTACTTTATCTGTTTCTTTTGCGGCCAGCAATAGTAACAAAATACCTTCTTTTTATGAATATTGATACAGATTACAGACGTTAAAATATAAATACAAAATTTTATGTGATCCACTATTACATTGCAGGTGGGGATCGAAACCACGATCACCTACGCTTTACCAAATTTGTTTTTTATTTAATGTTAATTGCATTCACCATACTTCTTGGCCGTGCATACCTTTCTACCTATATACCTTTTTGTAAAACAAAATTTGTAACAATTTCTTGCCCACGCTAATGTTTATGATTAATTATGAGAGAGTCCTGCGGACCATGTTCCAACATCTGTCCCTCTCGCACTCACATGCTTGTCAGAAAGTGACGGGTGTTTTGTCATTTATTTATCGCGTGACAAATGTCACCATCATTGGCTCATTAGTGCTCCTGTCTCATGAAATCATTATCAAACTAGGGAAATCACTAGCTCAAATCATTGCCAGTCGTCAATATTTATTAAGTCACGATTGGAGTCATTACTCATTACCATTTTCATTTAATGTAAAAAGTACAGCGTCCAAAGGTTGGGTTCGGGTTTTATAATATTCTGACTTCAAATTCGTAATTTGCTCAAATGTAACACTCAAAATTGTTTTTCCATTACCCTACCCTGTTTCATAAATGTCATTATTCTGTACAAACCAATCTCGCCGACCTCAGATAGAGAAACATCAAAAATAAACCACAATGAAAAGATGTACGGGTATATGCAATCAAAGTGGCTGTCTGAAAGACATTAATCTCCTTGTACTTATTGCGATTTCCGTCCAAATAAAAGCAAAAAACCGCCCGACAAAATCATCTACGACTTTTTCGTAGGCTTGACAAGGAAAAAAGGAAAAACCGCTGATTGCCAGCGTGAAAAATTACACATCATCGCATCCGTCTGAAAGCGTGCTCGTGGTGGGTATATCACGCGTATGTATTACGCAGATATGATGGTGGAGCAAGGCACGAGCGGAGCGAGCATGATCAATATTGGCAATCGAATTAGGTCCCTGATGATTTTGTCATGTCGATGATAATTTAAATATGGTCCATATCTATGTCACATAATGTGAGCTAAGTACATTATGTGACATGTGTCACTGTCAATCAAATTAGGCCCTTGATTGTGACTGACATATGGGCAACATATCTCGATGTTTGCTGATCGAGCTACATTAAGTGGCACTGACTAATAGTAATTGACAGATAAATAGAGGAAGTAAAACGGTAAAATAAACCAATGGTCGTTTAGTTACTAGGTAAGCATAATCTCCACCCAAACAACTAGCAACCATTACCGAGACACATCGTATAGAAAGTATCAATTTACTTGATTAGCTGCTGTACCTATTAAATATCAACATGCATTAATCGTAATAATATAATTACTGGTCCAATTTCAAGCTGGATTATCAACAAGAAGAAAATATTCATACGACATTTTTTCTTATCCCTTACACCGCAACGCTTTTTCGTATTTAGTAGAGAATTGCCCTGCAGAATGGGTGAAGCCGGGGCTTTTTGTGTGAATAAAGAGAGCATTTTTCGCTAATGTAAAACGTGAATACTCCCTCAAAAGTCGATAGCGTCAAACATCACAGCGATAAGGCAAGGGCGGCATTTTCAAAACTTAAAACATAGTTTGGCTCGGTTCCTGACTAACTTGATACGGAATGAGTAACAGATGGTGCAGATTGCGGCGAAACTAGGGCAAAGATGGTCGGCGACTAGTGAGGAGAAATTAAATGTTGCGATATTGTCAGATGAAACTTCCTTATCGAAAGAAAAATGGAAATAAACACAGTAAAGATAATAAGACAAACAACAGCTTTTGTTCTAAGTAATAACTACAATATGATAGCAAGTCATTAATGAACAAAGCTACAGAGAATAGGATTTCACAAAGGAGTGCAGAACTGCAGTGTTCATTATAACTGAAACTAACTCGATATCGTTCAGCATTGCCACGTACAGAGTAATTCTTGTTGAAGAATAAGACGTGCAAATAGTAAATAGGGGCCATTAGGGGCGCTTGGCACGAATTTGCATTAAGATTAACGACCGTGCGCAGTTGGGGTGTCGTGCACGATGCACGCTGCAGTCGCCCGAGGCGGCGGATTCGGTGACATTGCCTCGAGCGACGTTCCGTGACATTGGGTGACGCCGGGAGACTAAGAGGGCCTATGATGGTTGCGTTTATCACGTGATAAATAAGTGATAAAGCGTCTGTCACTCACGCTCGCATTTTGTCAAAACGTGACGGATGCTATAGTCAATTTATCGCGTCCTATTTAATTGGGTTTATACTCCTTAAATTATGTTTCTTCGAGTGTTTAATTTCGCTGAAAAATCATTTCGTAGAAAGTTTTTTTTTGCAACCGTAAACTAAAGAACAAACCTAACTTTGCAAGAATTATGAAAATGTATGATTACAGAGGAATAAAAATCCTGCGAAAAGATATTTCGGTGAAATGAAACATTTGACGAAATGAGTTTCTAGGAAACGAGAGGCATGTCTAGATCATGTTTACGTTTCCCGTACAAATAATAAACGTGTTTTGCCAGTCCGTAAAATACAGTTGGCCTACTGGAGTTAAATTCCAAGTTTCTAATAAAATATATCTTAGTTTAATATCCTAGCTATGTAGTTTAATCATGTTTAAATGAATCTATATCGATTTTTGCATTTCGAACTGCTTGGCATTGCGCCGCACAGGGTAGTTCTTGATGCACACACCGAGGGTCTTCGAGTGATGTTGCCTCGGGCAACGTTGGGTGACTCAAGAGTCTAAATTCGACGTTTTTAATGACATCCAATCCTCAAGTTTAACCCCTCGTATGCAATGTAAAAAATTTGCTAATCAAATTGAAACCAACTGATATTTTAACGTAAAGTTGAAATGTCTCGCACGGATCCGTGTTTAAGCTTACGAAGGGTTAAGTGGACAATACATGCAAACATGAAGTACCCCGCAGTGTAAGCGAATCGTTATGCGGTACGGTGCGTGTACCTGTGCCTGTGTACACTCGTCCACAAAGCAATATTAACTTGTCAACCTGTACAATTTCTTCCACAACGGAATTGAAAAACTGATGTAATTATTATTGTAGGTAATAACGAAACTATTAACTGTATTTTTAAAGAACTGGGCGGTAATTCGACGAAGCTCGTCCAAATCTTAAATTTATCAAAATCATCATCATATCAGCCGATAGACATCCTGGCCGAGTCGAAAGCCTCCTCCAAATTTCTCCACAACAATCGGTCTCGCGCCGCCCTCATCCAATTTCTGCCTGCGATCCTAACCAGGTCGTCGGCCCGCCTTGCTTTTCAGTCCATGTCCGGTCCATGGTTACCACTCAAGAACCTTTCTACCCCAACGGCCATCGGTTCTACGAGCAATGTGCCCCGCCCACTGCCACTTAAGCAACATCTCAGTTGAATATCGCATATTGCAAACCAGAAATATAAGGTCGCGATCTTGAATGCAGTATAGACGGTTTACCTTTGTTTTTTAAGCAAATGTTTCATTGAATTCTCATTTCATTGAAAGCGTTTTTTCTCTGAAACCATAAAATATTTTGGAATGTTATAAGAAGTAGTATTTGGCGAAGTTTTTTCTTTAAAAGAAGTGGACTCCAGTATAGACGTATCCAACATTGAAGGCACTGGATGACGGAAGGACTGCCTACATTACTTCCCAATATTGGTTATTCTGATTACAACATTTTTCATAACGGAGTTTTCCCGCATGCTAACATACTGGTGTACAGTACAGGCGGTGCCTGGCACGGCGCCAATTCTTCTAATGCCTAATAACTAGGCATCGTGGGGGCGGGGGTATAACTATACCCCCTGCTCCCACGATGCTGCCGCGATGCCTTGAGTAATTCATTAATGACGTCATGGGAGACAGGGGTGGTCTTAATCATACTTGTTTTTTATGATGGCATTGTACTCATAGACAAACTATTTGACTATTAGGGATCTATAGGACCGCTTTACAATACAATAGCATCTTATCTTTTACTATTTTAAATGCGATGTTGATTGAAACAGAATCGAACAAGTATTAATCACATTTGTTATCTCGGATCGCTCCATTGCTGTTATTTAAGGACAAACCAGCAATAATCAATATTACACACCTAGGGCGGTGAATTTGCGAACGTCCCAGATGACACGAGGTTGTGGCCTAAACTAAAGGCCAGGACCATACATATACGATCTGGGGCTTTACGAATTACCGCCCGTGGTTTATCTATTTTTTTTGTCTTACCTTGGCTAGGAGGTGAGATTTTCTCCCCGCTTAGCGTGCAGAAGGTGCGCAAAAAGCGAGCGGCTGAGGTTGGCGTAATCAACCATATGTACTTAACTTATTCATGGTCTTGTTCTTATTTAGGTCAGTAAAGTGATCCATCATAACATCATTACAGTGGCCACGTTCAAATACTGACATCTGGACATCAAACATTTTGTATGAGTAGACATCGAATTTCCAACCGCCACTTTGTTTACCAACATGACAGCCATTTGTATAGGCATCATGCGCTCACAAGGTAGAATACTAACTAGCCTGGTACATTGTATCGCGGTACATTGGATATTCGCAGGGGATACCGTAACGCAAACAACGGATTTGCACAAAACAGAAGTGACGGGGGAAATATGAGTTTACATATCAGTTTCGCCACTTTTCCGTGGCTATGATACGTTTTGTCTTTCGCGCATATTATTTACTAGCTGCGCCGCGCGGTGTTGCCCGCTCATTCCACGGGAACACTACATTTTTCGGGATAAAAAGTCTATGTGCTTATCCAGGGTGTCAGCTACCTTTATGCCTAAATTTTATCAAAATTGGTATTGGTTCAGCCGGTTGAGCGTGAATTAGTTACAAACATACACACAAACACGCTCACAAACATTCGCCTTTATAATATTACCTTACGTGGAAATAAAATTGACGTCTTAAGGGTAAAACTCTTAAGCGGTATCCTATTTCAACTCCGAAACATTGTTTCCCATCTGGATCGTTTCGCCAAATTTTCGGTTGTCCGAAAGTGATTTTTTTCTGAAACCCGTAATATTTTTAGGATTTTACAAACATCGTTTTGAAGAACCCATTAGGTTAGGTTTGTTTTATAATGATTCTGAATAGTTTACAGTTTTGGGAAACAATGGCTACAAATGAAAATTTGGCAAAACGTTACAGATTAAACAAGACTTCGTGTTTCAGATATATTTCTTTTATGTCCCATTTAAGCATCATGTCTGATTTTATCATAGATACATGAAAATACAGCATAATATGCCAGATTTGATAAAGAGATACCTAAATAATGTGTCTCCAATGCGATTCTTATAACTTGAGCCATATGAGGAAATCCTACACCTTAGCAATGAGAGTCATGGAAACTGTTTCGTAAATATATTTTCACAGGAAAAATCTTGGAGATAAATAACAATAATCAAAATCATTGTGTGCAGCAACGTGAGCCATAGTACCTAAGTTTTTAAGTTTTTCAGGGGGCCTATGATGGTAGCGTTTATCACGTGATAAATAAGTGACAAAGCATCTGTCACTCACACTCACATTTTGTTAAAACGTGACGGATGCTTTGTCACTTATTTATCTCGTGATACAAGCAACCATCATAGACTCGGTCTCCAAAATATGCATCTTATCTACAGATACTGCTGATCAGCTCATACAAATGATTTTAGGTTTTATATTTCTAGACATCCCCTCTATTCCTATTAATCATTACTGTGTTATACCAAGTATAGCATAATGTTTATACTCAAGCGTGAGCCCCGAGACGCCTGCCAATTTGTGTTAATGCTCTCTCCTAATACAATAATATTAGTCCATTTGCCCCATTTATCCACCGACGTCTGAGGCAAACAACCTAGTTTTGCTGAAATTATACTTGGCATTGTTTGGATTATTCTGGTTACTCTTAAAGCCGTATTATTCCATAGATAATACTACATAAGTATAATAAAGCTGCAAATATACCTATACATTTCAAAATTCATTTGAGTATGAAATGTCTTATTAAACCCTGTATACCTATTTGAAGCTTTCACCAAGATAATGTACATTTCAAATTCATTTGAGTATGAAATGTTATATTTACTTATCTAATTACTTTTTATGTCAAAAGTATAGAATGACAAAAAAAGGCAAACAAGTTTTTTTAAACAAGTAACAGTACCTAAATTTAAAAGAATTATGTACATCTTAAACACATTATGGTATATACCTCATATTGTTACACTAGGCAATTTAAAATAAAGACAAAACAGCAAAGAATTCGTTGACTGTTTATGAAATATTTTCCAAAGACATAATCGACCGATATCCCTTCCAGGATTAATTAAAACGTTTTTCCTACATCCTTTAGCGCTTAATAAAACTAATGAACTCATGGATCCTTTAAGAGAAAACCAATTTCAACGTCACAAAGAGCTTATCACACATCCAAACATAAAAGATGGCGTATCATCAGTTAATTGAGTTAGTGCGAGTCTAAAAATGATGAAAATACTGAAAACAGTGTTTTAGCGTGCACGCCACGCGGCGTTTTATTGAATTAACCGGTTCGGTCTGCAATGCAGACTTTTGCAGTGCCGCGGAGTAGAAATAGAGGGGAGATGGGAAGAAGGCTTTTTACCACTTGGGCTAAAAGTGTTTTTATTCGGGACGAAAAGAAAATGCTTAGTTAGAATAAGTAGTGTTGTTTGTGGCGTGGTGTTAACAAACTACTGTTATTTTATTATGCAATGAAAATAACAATCATTGAATCAACCGAGTGTAGTCAAAAAGTTGTAAAAAGAGTCAACACGTTTAACATTGACGATGCTCTTAACTTTTGAGGATTATTTATCGTGATAAAAATGAACTTGTGCTGCGGTTATGGTGAACTACATAAATCGATTGTATTAGGTAATTCAGTGGAGCAAAAATAAATAAATTCGAACTACGAGTAAAATTGTATTTTGGTCACGATTGTAGCTCTTCTAATGCCAACTGTGCCCAATTGAAGTAACATTTTATAACGGAGATTGTTTCAAAATATATATTTTCTTAAGAAAACTACAAGTATTAAACAAAAAAATATCTGCTCAGTCAAAATATATGGAATGGTACTTTTTTTCCTATTGAATAGCTATGTACTAATATAGCTGCTAAAATTATCGGAAAAAGCAAGCAATATTAAGTAATGCAATATACGTAAATCATTACATCTAGATACTCGTAACACGCAATGTTCTTGCTAAATCAATGGTTTAAGGAACGAAATGTTCCCAAAAACTAACTAATAATAACCTCTTTAAACCATTAACGTGGCTTAGAAAATATTGCACGTAAGCGCAATAATTCAAATACTTGGCTATTTTCCAACATATTTAATCCAGTAAGTTTAAACGGGAGAAACAATGGTCGCTCCGCGTTTTTCTATCATCTGTGCCACTATAGTCGTAGGTCTGGGATGGCATAAATTGGACAAATTCAATATTTGCTTTTCATGAGAATTACTTTTAGACATTTTGAGAGATATGTTTGTGAATGCAGTGGGACAGGAAGGTTTTATTACTGCTGGAGACTAGGTTTCTTTTTTATAGCTTATTTACTTTTTAACGTTTTTAAAGCTTTAGTACGGTATTGTGCTGTAGACCTCGCGCATTTTCAACCCCTATAACTCCGCCTTTTAAAAAAATCTTAAAACTGAATCGACCTAAAAGTTCTGTATTATTATCGAATCTACTCACAACTTTCTTCTGTTGCTCTATTGTTTTCGAATCTACTCACAACTTTCTTGAAAATCGACTAAGACATGCGACCTGTAGGCGAGAACAGCCGAAAAATATATGGACATCCGAATATCTAAACATCCGGACATACTAAACAATTTTTGCCATGATGAAATGTAGACATTTCGTTTGCACGCTCAACTACAATATGATTTTGCGTGAAAATAAAGTCATGTAAAGTCGTTGGTTTGGTTACCTATCTGAAACACACATTTTTGTTTCCAATCTGTAACGTTTCGCCAAGTTTTCATTTGCCCGAAAGCCATTTTTTTTCAAAACTGTTAATTTTTCAGAATGATTATAAAACAAACCTAACCTAACCTAACCTAATGGGTTCTTTAGAACGATGTTTATAAAATCCTAAAAATATTACGGGTGTCAGGAAAAGAAAACTTTCGGACAAATGACAATTTGGCGAAACGTTACAGATGAGAAACAATGTTTCGGAGTTGAGATAGGATACCGTCATTACATGGCAATGCAATCAATAACCTTCTCACTTTTTGTTAGATATTTTGACATCTTGCAAATTGTAACTGATAATCGTAATGTGTTATTCTTATCACCAAATATCGCGTCGTACTGAATAACACCGTTCATGAGTTATTGTTAAAATGATTGTTTAATGCGACAGAATGACGGGCGTTAATGAATGCGAACCGGTAATAACTGGTAAAATCCAGTTTTATCCGCAATGACGGCGCGCGATTGGCTGATTCGCTAATGTGGATGTGCTTTTTGAGATAAGTGCCTGAATTTTAATCTGCGATTATACTATAATGGAGAAACATATGAAAGCACGTTCGGTGATTGCACATTTCATCTATATGTAGGTATATAAAAAAAAATTATAGTAGGTACTAGTTTAATGCATAGATACACCACGGTACACCGTTTCAAAAGAAGCAATGTACATAATTATCTATACTATTATAAAATTCTAAATTTGTATTTAAAATCGGTTTTCTATGAAGAATGGACATTAATAGCGCGATGCAGGATCGCCTTTTGTTTTGTGTGGACACGGTGAACCATGCCGGTCTGGCTGCATCTGTTAGTGATAATTTCTTTGTCCTCTGATCACGTCGAAACGGCTAGAAAATTTGTAGACCGCGGGTTTGGTTCCGATTATGTTAAAACACAGCTTTATAAGAAAACAGAATTTACTTAGAAAAACACATACAAATCGCTCCAAAGAAAATTATTGACAACCAACTTCACATATATAATAAAAGAACATAAAACTCAGTGGCCAGCTCACACCAAAGAGGCCGTCGTCTACACACCCCACCCTAGTGCGAAACTAGCACTCATCACCTATTGGTATAGGGGCAACACGCGCCACGGACCGGCGCAGCACACCGGTTGCAGTGGTAATATCAACCACTCTGATGCGACCGTCTTTGCTGGGCACCACGCTCTTAACTATACCGCGAGGCCATACGTTTCGAGGAGAGTCAGGATCGACGACAAGTACAAGGTCACCGACACTCAGTGGCCTTTGTTCCTGCTGCCATTTCTTTCTTGGCAACAGTTGCGGAAGAAACTCCTTTAGCCAACGTTGCCAGTACATGTCAGCCAATTGCTGAGCTTTACGCCATTGTTTCCTCAAGGCTAAATCCGAGTCATCGAATACTCCAACAGCTGGTAATTTTGACGAAGAGCCTAAAAGAAAATGATTTGGCGTAAGTGCCTCAGTAGAGCCCGGTTCTACAGAAACATGTGTCAAAGGTCGGCCATTCACGATACCTTCGACTTCTGCTAGTAGGGTGTTCATGGTTTCGTCGCTTGGCGCCCTTTCCTTCAAAATGACACGAAGCGACGTTTTGACAGATTTTATTAAACGCTATTGACCAATTTTGATACAAGGATAGCTGAACCTCCAATGATTTTACCCGACTAAGAAAAGATAACGCGGGCGTAGTTGCGAGAAAGGTGCCCAGTGTTTCGCGTTACGTTTTTCGTATAATATGTACAGTATAGGTACTTTGTTCCTTAATACCACACCCTTGCAATTAGTAGAATAAAACAATTGCATACCGTTTCATAACACCGCCTTTTATTTCATTGCAACTCGGCTTTTAATACAGTTCCAAATCAGCTGACAATATGTGATTACAAATATTGAACTATGATGTGACGCAATACGGTTTTATTTTGAGCAGCGTGTACAATTGACTTAGTATTCAAATGAAATGAGCATTAGCAGATTAAAAACCCTTATGCAGGGGGATTAATAGTCGAATTTCGTGATGTAAATAAATTAAAGGGGGGAGTGTTTTTAATTCTCACATCTGTCGCACTTGTCGGCTTTTGAATGGTAATAAGCGGGGTTATTAACCCCTAATAAGGTCAGTGATTGTGAATACCGTGTAAAAACCGGACGTTTAAGTAATTTATAGCAAATGTAATGGTTTCAGAACGCATTCTTGATGTAAATCGTGCATAGGGTTGCCATCCCTGCGAGTTCCGGATTTGTCCTAGTTGAGATGGCGTCTGGGGTTTTATTTATAGACCGGGTTTAACATTTTCACGCACAGTCCGTCGAGAGACGTAAATTAGGTTGCTCGTGATACAGGACCAGGTTTGTGGACGGCGACTTTTATCTTCATGAAACTACCAATCTAAACAAGATTTTAAAATGATAATTGATGAAAGTTTTCCTTCCTTCCTTCTTTGTATGAAGGTTGATTTTTAATTTTACACAGTAAGTACAAGCTTAGTAAGCATTAGCTGCAAAATCCGGGGTTTTCACGTTTCTTGATATGGCAACCCCAATCGTGGAGCCGTGTAAACTGGCAATAAAATAAACATTGGCTTTAATTGTATTACGTTACGTGCAGTGAATCCGGTAACTAGATGCGAATAATCAAAATGTGAGCATTTCATATTTTGGAACTAGGAAATGGACGAAATTTATTAATGTATTCAATACACAATGTGTATTACACATTGCTTTATTTGACTGCGCCAAATATGTGCGTATTTAAACTGATTGAACAGCACCTGTAGCACACAAATACACAGATACACATGTTAAAACTCTTTTTTCGTCGGGGGTTAAAAATACTGTGCCATTGCCTCACTTTTCAACGCGGGATCAGCATTAAATGTAAATCCAGGGAACATAGAAATAATTCTACTGTTTTTAGGGTTCCGTACCCAAAGGGTAAAAACGGGACCCTATTACTGAGACTTCGCTGTCCGTCCGTCCATCCGTCTGTCACCAGGCTGTATCTCAAGAACGGTGATAGCTAGACAGTTGAAATTTTCACAGATGATGTATTTCTATTGCCGCTATAACAACAAATACTAAAAATAAATGAAATACAACAAACTTCTTATAGATTATGGTACGGAACCTTCATGCGCGAGTCGGACTCGCACTCGCCCATTTTTTTTCTTTCTTTTAACATATATTGTTCTTTGTCAAGATATTTGGACCGATACGTTGGTATGGTAATAAATATCCATAAGAAACAAATAACAACGCCGTTAAGATTTTTCAGCAATCATGACCTCTTCATTGACAATTTCATTTCAATACAATTTTAGAGTCCACCAGGTAACTCATTTCAATTTTTCTTTGAGCTTTGGCCTTTGTATCAATGGTTTAATTTTAGAGTGCTTATAATAAATAAACAAAAAAATATTAACAATAAGATAATTCCAAAATCGGTGTGTTCATACATTTTTGTCCTAGGTGAGTAATGCATCATTTTCGTCGTCAGTACTCGATCCTCCTAATGTATATTTATTGCCGTAAAAGCATTTCGCGAGCACAATTAATACCGCTCAACCTAACCCTAGTCGACGGCTTATTTGCATACATTAATTTATTTTATTGCACTACTCCAGTAAAATATATCACTATTTTAACGTGTATACTTTACTTTAGATTTACGTTAGCTTTTATGTCTTCAGTATATTTTATATATATAAAATCAAATATTATATATATATCAAATATTCGTTGTCGGCTGCAGTTTTCAAGTGGCTGTTGTAAAAATATATGAACGTATAAAAATATATCAAAGTTGGTAATGAAAATATTCCTAGTTTAACATATTTTCATCGTATTTTATGAATGTAGTATAACTGTCTAGACGTATCGGTTTTTTTTATTTACACGTTGATTGTTCTGGATGTTTTTCAGGTTTTCTATCAATGACAGTCTAAAGCTAAAACATATACTTAATAGTTATCAGGCACCAATCTTGTGGTATGTCTAAACTAAAGTTGAACTTGAAACAATGGTCCCGTTTTTGAAATACCATTCCTTAATCCTTACCACAATAGATATCAAACGAATCCTTCTATTTTTAATGCATTAAGCTAACATTGAAAGGGAAAGAAGGAATTCCAAGTACATATAGAGTTACGCAGCACTTAAGGCGAGATGTCAACACTACCTAAATGAAAGGTCCTATGTTACTAGAAAATGTTTGTCACTTATGTCTTATTGCCGTGGGTAACATCATACTATAAGGAACGTCGTCGCTAAAAGGTCCTAATTGAACGCATAGCTTATATTAGCGATGTTTGAGTTATTTTATGTGAGTCAACTTAGAGAGAAAGCTGGTTCGTATTTTCATATATCTTGTTATTCTTCTAAGCATATATACGAGTATATGTCCACTGCTGGATATTTGCCTCTTGCATGGATTTCCAATTCGTTCTTGATGCGGCGATTCTACTCCAGCCTGTCTAGCACGCGACTATTCTGGCGCGACATGGCCTCGCCCATCACCCTCTCACAGTTCAGCGAAGTAAGAGATAGGTAATATTTCTCGCGCGACAAAGAGTCGCGACGTGTCACAGTTGTGCTAGAGGTGTTGGTCTCTCCTGTCGTCTTTATGATGTCGTCCGACTGTCCAAGCATCAGGCTTGCGGTCTTGCATTTTCATATCCGACCATTTGTTTAGACTAGAGAGTTTATTTCGGTGAGAGTGATGGTTTTTATTTGTAAATGGAATTATATAAATTGTAAATTAATAAAGTTTTATTGGCGAACACAAAAACCTTTAGCCTTAATTGTCAGTCAGCTATCTATGTCAGTTTATGCAGTTTAAATAGCAAAATACATAATATACCGGCTATATGGCAAAAAGGCTATATAACAAACAAATAGAAGTGACCCAAGAGTTTTCATTGCTCGGACTAGAAATTGATACACATGTTAACTGGAAAGCACATATAAAGAAAATAAGATCAAAAATAGCTTCATTTGCATATGCCCTCCGCGAAATTAAAAGAAGTACTGACATTCACACTGCCATTGTTGCTTACTACGCATACGCTTACTCTTGGTTCACCTATGGCGTCGTACTGTGGGGAAACAGTACCGATGCCCCAACCCTGTTTACATTACAAAAGAAACTAATAAGAATCATAGCTAATATCAAAAATGGAGGTAGCTGTAGACCTCACTTTAAAGAATTAAAAATGCTTACTTTGCCATGTATATACATTTTGGAAGTTTGTAAATTTGTACGTAAATATCCTGATTTTTATAACCGTCGGAAAGATTTACCTACTACCCATACTTTACGGTACAGAAACAAACTAATGTTGCCGTCATCAAAATTAAAAATGCACTCCGAAAGCGCATTTGTTATGTCAATAAAGATTTACAATAAATTACAGGACAATTTAAAAAATTAACAGAATGACAAAATATTTTTCAGTAACCTTAAAAACTTCCTTATACATAAATGCTACTATAATTTAGATGAATATTTCAAAGACAATTGAATGTAAATAACTTTGTAAGTAAACTTTTATAAGTATCTTCTACAATCTGTTTATAAATGTTAGAATTGTATTGTATTTAATTAAGCATGATTTTAATGTTACATTCATAGAGTTTCTGTTAGTATGTAAGTTAGATATTTAAGGCTAACATTGCTGTGCCCTTACCTTACGGGGTGCATACTATTACTTGTAAATCTTGTAATATTATGTTTTTGCAATAAATGAATATGAATATGAATATGATAATGTATATATACATAATATGATATACCTTGCCTACACCATATCATAAAGCATGCTGTATACAATTGTTTAGATATTCCATAGAAACCCAAACCGTGTAGCTCAACAATAATTCCAGCAGTCAGCAAAACTAACTTATTTAACTTTCATAGTGCACATTTCAAAAAACTAACGCAGAGGTAAATTATTAAATAAACGACGATGGAGAACGAAACTAAAAAAAATGTTGGTACGTTATATTTAAAATTGGCAGCCGTAGTGTTAAAGTTTGCACTTTTATTGTAAACCTTTTTTATATTCGCTGGTAAAATGCGAATATAATATAGTGAATTTTAAAAATACCAGTCAAGTTGAGCATTCGAGATACATCGTCCTGTATCGTTTGCCCGAATTTCATGTCATAATGTATCACTTGTAATAATCAGCAACAACAATAAACAACAACAAGCTTCGTCCAAATGATATAGTACTACAATCCGGAATATTACGCTTTGTCAATTACACACCAAAAATCAAACCCCGATCAGTAAGTACCCTTACCACGTCTTAACGGGACAGCACTCGCTAGCGACAGCGTAAACGATTTGTATGGAGAATAGTACGCGCCCCTAGCGGTTACTTTGTAGAACTACAATCCATACAAATCCTTTACGCAGTCGCTAGCGAGCACTGCCGCTGAAAACTCATGGTAAGGGTACCGGCGAGTACCTGAGGCAAATATTCCGAAAATGCTATAAGCATTGCCCAAACGCTGTCCTATTTTTATTATTAACTATATTAACGACTTGCTAATGTTATACTATCTGCTGTCAGCTTGCCGTCTGGGATACCGGTTTCCGTTGATGAGCTTAAAATTAACTGACAGGAAACGATGGAAATGTACTTGTTTACTTCCTAACACCCCTTCATTACCATCCATAAAAGGAAACAAAATCAAACGCTCAAAGATAATCGACTCCTAAAATAAGGCACCAGTTATGAAAAAGCAGATAAAATCAAAGGTATAATCATTTTCAGGTGGAGTATCAACGAAAATAATCAGAAGTCGGCCCGACCCTTCAGGCTTTATTCCCTAAATTGATTTGATAATGTTCGCAAATTGGGCTCGACGAATGCGTACTAAAGTCTCAAATTAAATGGAGATTTATACCTAAGACTTCATATTATTAAATGACTTTTTAAGGTTTCGGAAAAGCCCCTATCAAATTGTTTGGCCCGTCCCAGGGTTCTTTGTCGCTATTGATTAAGTAATGTTCTAAATGTAGCGTTTAACTTAACTTTTTAAATTACCTTTCTGTTAAGTGTACGGCTGGCTTACGTGCCATTAAATTGTTGGAAATTAAGTGTGAAAAGACCGGTATAATTAAAAAATAATTCAGGCCGTTCAGTTCATAATATTACGTCGCATATTATGTCATCTGAAGTCGCCATGATGCTAAGAATTTTAAATACTGTAATAATAATTTTACATTTAAAATAGATAAGAACCTTGTTTCCTCGTGTAATTAAGATGATTATAGGAGGGGCAGATTCGTTGTGAAAAATAACAGTGTCTTATGACATTAGGGCGAATACCTCAACCTTGCCCTACTAAAAGTTAAAGTGTCAAAACGTCTGAAACCTTTTTTACCTACTAATACAAAATATAGGCTTGGCAATGGGCTTTGAAATATCTCTCACATTTCATCTAACCTCAACTACTTAATTCACAAGTTTGTTTTTCAAATTTAATGAGCCAGCGAAATGCGTAAGTAATTGTGTTACGACTCCAAATACTTATAATACAATTCTAATCTACTTTCACGCACTAGTGCGTAAAATATAATTTTAAGTAGAAGCTAACCGTAAAAAAAAAATGTTTACTCATGAGAAATATTTAGAATATTAATGTATGAAACCAAGCGATTAGATCGCGTATATCGCATTTTCATTCTGAACTGGTTTCAGGGCGGGAATAGGTTCAATGAAACAACGTAAACGGGTTTACTGTGGACCACGACCTGCCCGCTCCCGTTGACGTGTGTCATATAGTAATGGCGGCAGCGGGCAGGTGGCGGGGACAGTGGAAAACTTTACGAGTATTATATAAAGATGTCTATACACTACACGATCCTTTGACTTCTAAAAACTTTTTAAAACCATCCTACTTATTTTATTTTAGGTTTCGTACTAGAAAAAAAAATGTTTAATGCCTTCGGTTCAAATGATGTCAGAGGTGCCGTTCACATGTGAAGCGATTGAGAGTAATAATACCAGCATAGTTGGTAACTAATCCCAATAGATTAATAGTGAAAATGGTGGCTTAGTCACATTTTGATCCACTCAATTGCTTCGAATTTTCAGTTAGACTCTATTTATATAATAAAATAAGAGCGATGACAGGTAGCCGTAGTTACCAAAAGCTCTTAAATATGTATTTATAGTATTGCTGTTTATGTCAAAGATTTAAGATATTGTTAATAAAATGACATTATCTAATGTTCTTTCATGACTAAATAGAATCACCTAAACGCTAAAACACTCCAACGACACGGTTGGCTCAGTTTGTAAGCGCTTGCCTACTGAGCCGGCGGTCCCGGGTTCGAATCCCGGCCAGGGCAAATATGTGATGAACTCGAATATTTGTGCTTGGGTCATGGTTGTTCTATGTATTTAAGTATATATTTATCTATATAAGTATGTATATCGTCATCTGGTACCCATAACACAAGCCTTCTTGAGCTTAATTTGGGATTAGATCGATCGATTTGTGTGAGGTTGTCTGATATTTATAAATAAAAAAAAACACACACACACAAGCCTAGCCATGCGTGCCTTGCCTAGTGTAGAATATTGACAAATAATCTGGTAAGTCATTTCAACCAAATCTAAGTTTGGTTGCTTGACTGAGACCCAGAGTTATTTTATAGTAAATTTTTACGTATAGATCTCGAAAAATCTTTAGATACAATACAATACAATACAACAACACTTTATTGCACACCAACAAGAAAAATATTACATGAGAAATCTTAAATTAAACGATCTCTTCCAGACAACCTTTGGGTAGCAGAGAAAACAAAATTAAACAGAAAATAGTAGGTGGTGAGATGAGAACTTCAAGTAAATTATACATACAAAATATTAGACAGATAGGTCATACACTTACACAAATAAGTATCTATATATATAAACATACATAAACGTACATACATACAAAAGGGAAGAATGAAAAGAATATCACAGCTAACATTAGACTTATAACGAAAAACGACAGCATAGAATTATAAAAGGATTAGGCTACGGTAGAGACAAATAGTGATCTTTTAGTTTATGTTTAAAAATTGCCAAAGTTTTAGCTTGCCTTAGATCCAGCGGAAGCGAATTCCACAGTAAAATAGCTTGCACAGTAAAAGAATTAGAATAAAATTTTGACTTCGATGCCGGAACAGTGAGTATACAATTTTGAGCGGACCTTGCAGATTTGAGGTAACTAAAACGATCTTTAAGGTAGCGGGGAGTTGCAGGGTTAAAAAGAATATTATAGAGAAGTGAAAGTGCGTGAAAGTTACGACGAAGACGGATAGGGAGCCACTTGAGTTGTGAACGGAAACTGGAAACATGGTCATACTTGCGTAACCCAAATATGAACCTAATGCAGATGTTTTGAATACGCTCAAGTTTGTTAAGCTGCTCCTCGGAAAGGTCAATATAGGAAATATCAGCGTAATCTAAAATAGAGAGGAGTAAAGTCTGAGCAAGCGTAATTTTAGTAGCAATGGGTAGGAAATTGCGAAGCCTCCTCAGAGAACCTACTGCGGCAAACACCTTCCTACTAACCTCACCAAGCTGAGGCACCCAAGAAAATGTGCGATCCATAATAACACCCAGGTTTTTAACCTGATGAGAGAAAGGAATCACAATGCCATTGAACAAAATAGGTGGGAGATTTATAAAGTCAATTTTTGCGATCATCTTAGGGCTACCAATGATTATGACTTGAGTCTTGTCAGGGTTGATTTTCAAACCGTAGCTACTGCTCCAGTCTGAAATACGCTCCAGATCACGATTTGTCGAGGATATGACTGATGGTAGATCACCGAGCACACCTTGCGAATATATTTGAAGATCATCGGCATAAAGGTGATAAAAAGAAGATAAGTTACTAGTAATGGAATTAATAAAAATGGAAAACAACAATGGAGACAACACGCCGCCCTGCGGAACGCCGGTCAACGTATTGCACCAAGAAGAACGGGAAGTATCCACCTTTATACGCTGCCGACGACCAGTTAGATAGCTATGAAACCAATCAATAACCGCAGGAGATATGTTAAGAGAACGTAATATCGCCAATAATATGTCAAAATCTACGGTATTAGATATTTTTTCCATTAGTACTCCCACGCTTAAATAGGGTAGCTATTAGAAACATCAGTGACGGAACCACAGCTTCCTATTCCACTCGCAGAATAAAAGTTGAGCATTGCGAAAAACTCATTTCGCAGGATTTAATCTTTTGAGCGAAATTACATAAAATATAAATTTACGTTTGCGAGGATGTGCACCTTTACGGTGATAGTAAAACGTTTCATGATTTCGTTTACCCGTTGGTTCTTTTATTTGGATTTCTAAGTAGCTATACCGCGGATAAAATTCCACCACTTTTTCTTACAAAAATGCGTTTAAAACGGTCGATATGTGCATATTTGTAGAAGTAAATTTATCGGTACCCAATCAGTAAAAGTTCGCCAGACCTGCCAGCAAAAAACATCTCAATTGTGTTAAGAGCATCCTTCAAATCGGAAAGAAAGGCAGTGACGGATTACACTTTGAATTTACTCTGAAGTATACCAAAGTTTGTGCTAAATTTCTTGCCGTATTGTACGTTAAATGTTCTCCTAACTTGTTTACTCGCGTTACAAGAGGACGTAATAAACGAGGGAGGTCGAGACAAAATGAAATTGACTAAATTGAGACGATAAAGTGTAACACAATGATACTCCACGTCATGTACGGCGGAATAACCGCATATCTTGAGATCGTCCCTAAAGAAATGCCTTTTAAAAATACACGACCACTTCATTCACCAGAAGAGATCATTGTTTGCAAAATATTCGCTGATAAAGTCGCCCATAGAGAAGGGGCCGGGTTTTTTTCAATCGAGAATTTTCTGCGGGGGGTAATATTCATTCCCCACTCAATCTGGTCCTTCGACTGTCTTGTTTTCCTCCGTTCATTCAGGGGCTGCGGCCGGTGTTATGAGAAATATGTGGATCGGTTTGCAGAGCAAAAAAATGTTGACTCCGCCGTTCTTCGATAGGATTTCTCGGCAGGTTATTTTTGCGAGCTTTGTTGACTATGCGGATTTATATAGTATTATCTGTGGTTATAAGAGTATTGTAAAACGGTTTATTGGATTTGGGGTGTACTTGCAGTCTTTATCTATCTTGGATAATCTTAAAATATAATTTTAATAGGTTCAATGAATAATGAATTTATTTGCGTTTTCTTCTGTTGCAGGTACTGATCCTTGTTCTTCATACGCAAGATTAAGCGGATTAAATATTCGTAACTATCAAAAGTAATAAAAACAAAAACTCTCCTAAATATAAACACAATTAAGCGCCGGATTTAAATAATTAAACACAAATTTACAATCATCCTGTTAAAGTCACGTTTCGAGTAATTCATTTTTAAACTTTGCGAAATTTTTCATTTTTTACGACGCCCGAGTTTTATGTTATCTTATTCTCCAGTTGGTTTATGTTTACTTTTCTCTACTCCTTAATTTTTTGCTTCGTAATTTTTTCCCGTCGCTAACGACGGTGGATTTGGAATTGCAAATGTCGTTAATTGCCCGATGGAAATTAGTGTTCGCACTTTACGAGACACGACTGAATGTTGAAATATTTAACGCCGTAGCCGGTTGAATAATTCACAGAAATGACTTCCAAACAATCACGCCTGTCTGTCGCCGGGATTCAGGCAGTATTTACTCTGAAAGCTGTTAAGCACTCGAGCTGAGACGCACTCGCAGCCTAAACTCGTTAAAAATCATTGCGCGTCCAATATGGATTCGCGCCTTGAGCCGTAGTCTCGATGGAACAACTGTACTCAAAGTCTACGACGGATCCAAAGTATTTCAGAACGTTCTCAACTTTCCCTGAGAGCTCGACTGAATTCATCAGTATTATTTGTACTGAAACACTGCCAAATTGGGTGCCCTCTCGTATTGAGTTTTACTTCAACTTTCTAGCATAATATTAAGGCCGAAATTCATGAAATAAAGCCTCACAGAATTCTCAGAAACCAATATTGAGCTTAAGCAAATTTTGAATATTCTATTCTCTTATTGCAGGCTTTAAGTATATATATTATTATAATTTTCAGACGTTGTTAAGAATATTGTAGATTCGATGCGAAGTAATTGTGTATGGATATTACAACAAAATATTTTACAAAATTGTTTATAATAGGCATAATATAGGATAAGCAGTGAATTGTTGACACGAAGTTACGAAACGCATATGTGTGAAAGGATTTTAGCCAGTAGTTAAGAATTTTTTTTCGTACCGTTATAAATTCTAAAAGCAATCGCCGATCAGATAAATGTAATTATTTTCAGAAAATGATATTTTAGGGTTGTTCTAGATCGGTCGCGCGATAGGCTGCGCGCTGACCGGTCTGCTACATTGTTTCCAAATTTATGGCACACTAACCAATGCGAGGTTCTTTTCAAATTTCCCACACAATGCTTCCGTGGGCTTAAATGTTTCTTATCGTAATAGATGCCTGTTCCACGCTGGCCTATTTTCTTAACGATCGCAGCTAGTTTTGCACTATTTAAATCGATTTTGGAACCTTTTTTACGTTGTATACACTGGATAAAATGGAGCCTTGACCCATCATGGGACTAGCCAAGTATGACGTTGTAAACTAACTCAGAAGAACTTAGTTAATTTGACTAATGAATGTTAAGTTTACACGGTTTCATGAAGTGTCAGGGAATGCTGCGCCAAATATACGATCGTTTTCTTGGTAATAATGCAAACAAAAAACTACAAACAAGCCACACGAAAAACTTTTTCCAATGACAAGCGAACATGATTATATACTGTCTGTAAAGATGTCAGTTTGATAGTGTGAAGAGAATTCCCTGAGGTCACAACAAATATGATACGGCTATCTCTTACTCTTCGTACTTAGTCGATAGACAAATACATACATATTTTATTCAATCATGTCTAATTCCTATATATCAGTTTCGTAGCACAGTTAAAACGTTTCCATAAACTGGTTCTCTTAATTATGTACCGGACTAAATACAACTTGGCTACTACAAATTAAGCTCCTACAATCGATATCCAGATGCGGCAAACATTGCGTCACCAAATTAGTTCCTATAACCAAACGTGATTACGTGCTTGTAGTGCGGTGTCGCTGACCACGCAGCGGTCGAGTAATCAACCAGTACCGCGATTAATCGCTCTTATTGATCCCTGCTTAATCTGTGCCCGTAGGTTGGCGATCTCTGTCTCCGAGCCAATTTCCCTATTGCTGTTCACAATGCCACTTAATTTGTATGATAGTCACTGAGTGCGCGGTTGTCAACCTTTAAGAGAAAATATTAATAGGTGCCTAAGGTTAGCGATTTCTGCATCCAGATGCGATCAATATCCAGAAGCGGCACACATTGTGTCGCAAAATTAGTTCCTATAACCAAACGTGATTACGTACTTGTAGTGCGGTGTCGCTGACCACGCAGCGGTCGAGTAATCAACCAGTACCGCGATTAATCGCTCTTATTGATCCCTGCTTAATCTGTGCCCGTAGGTTGGCGATCTCTGTCTCCGAGCCAATTTCCCTATTGCTGTTCACAATGCCACTTAATTTGTATGATAGTCACTGATTGCGCGGTTGTCAACCTTTAAGAGAAAATATTAATAGGTGCCTAAGGTTAGCGATTTCTGCATCCAGATGCGATCAATATCCAGAAGCGGCACACATTGTGTCGCAAAATTAGTTCCTATAACCAAACGTGATTACGTGCTTGTAGTGCGGTGTCGCTGACCACGCAGCGGTCGAGTAATCAACCAGTACCGGAATTAATCGCTCTTATTGATCCCTGCTTAATCTGTGCCCTTAGGTTGGCGATTTCTGTCTCCTAGCCAATTTCCCTATTGCGGTTCACAATGCCACTTAATTTTTATGATAGTCACTTATTGTGCGGTTGTAAACCTTTACAAAATTTTGATTTGACAACCGCATTTGCTAACCTAAGGTGCTAGCGATCTCTGCCTGGAAAACAATTTTTTGTTTGGAAATAACTCGTTCTTATCGTTCAGAAATGAAATCATGAATCTTACATTCCCTGGTATTTAGGACTATACTAGCTTTAGGATATAGATATTTCTTTAATATTTAATAATCTTGAATTTAACCTAGAATTACTTTAAATCACTTCAAGTAAAAAGTTAATCGCTTATAAATCAAGGAGCTATGTTGCCTATAATTTTTTTTATCGGATCATATTAATGGTTATCTCATTGTTATTAGGTACAATCGACAACATTTAAATTTTTTGAAAAGTGTTAAGTTTAAATAAACATTACTTTATTATCACAGAACCCGAAATCATTATTTTTACTTGATTATACGGACTAGTTTTGAAAATTTTAAATAAAAGAGAAAGCTAAATCAGTCTTAGTAATATTCCGACTGTATGATTTACTGGGCTGTGACCAATATTTAATTTAATTTAATTTTTAATTAATCGCCTACGCTCTTTTAGAATAAGGAACTTTTCAAATTGATTTTTTTAACCTACATTGGGATATTTTCGAAAAAAAAAAAAACAAAATGAGGGTATATGTAATTTTTTATCCTTCATTTGACTATATTGGAAAAGGGCCTGGTCAAATGAAAATATACAGTAAATTCAAATCAAATATATTTCTAAGCTATCATGACAAGTATTAAAAAACGTGCAATATGCGTATTTATGTCGTTAAAGTACAGGGTAATCATTTCTGTCAATTCACAGAAAATACACATAATAGAAGTTCAACATAAGCGGATTTTAAATTCAATATTTGCGTATTTAAGCCATATATTTATAACGGAAGCCTGCGGAAACCAATAAAATTTTCCGATACTAACTTACAATAAACCACGATGACTTCAATGAAAGGATCTACTGAGTATCACAATCGAAACTCATTATTGGGTGCCCATAAAGGATGTAGGAATAAAGGATGGCCCATTTAAATCGGTCAATATCGGCAAATCTAAAACTATCTGGGCCCTAATTCCATATAATAATATACAACTCTCTGATATCTCGGAGGGATCTCTGAAGTGGCGATATACCTAGTCCATCGCTAGAGAAGAGAACCATATAATCGATTTTAGTGACAAGACTAACTGCATATTTTTTAATACAAAGCATTTAATGGCATATAGTCTCAGACTTGCCTATACTGACTGATCTCAATGGGCAAACTGGCTTTCTGTGGATGGGGTAAGAACTTTGACAGTTGACGGTTAAGTAGATACTCGATCGTTCCACGCGATTGGATCATTTGTGTCAACTGCCAATAACAGTTGATTAAGTTGGCAACACTGAGACATCTGTCTTGCGAAATTGGCACTGATGACCTTGCGTTTGTTCCATTCGTATATGGTAAACAGCCACATGTTTTAGTTAACCTACAGCTGTTTAATAGGTTTATGTTTGGCTTAAGCTGATGGTTGTGTTGCCAAAGCTTAAAAAAATCAGATCATCTCTGATAATTGAATATTAAAAATTACCTTCTCAAAATGTACACATTGCTAAACACTACGTACAATGTACATATAGATAAAATGAATCCTATGGAAACTCTTTCTTGTATCTATGTAGTAGTGCACAAAATGTATATAGGACTCGTCACTTATGTGGAACTTTTAATTACTTTAAACAGAGACCCGATATTATTATATAAAAGAAACTTCTTTCTTAATTCATTTACCTATAATTTAACTTGAACCATGCCTATAAAGATAGTATCAATTCAGATTAAAACTGTATTTGAATCAGTTCACATAAAAGGCTTCACTGTTTAATTTTTTTTTTACATAACGTAGCAATACCTCCAAATAAAACCCAAATTAATACATTCGTATCGCTTATGAAAAACTCTTAATAGATATTTGTAATGCTTTTCATCGCGTATGAATCGCATTTTCCCTCCAAGCGACTCACGCTCAAGCATTCACTCTGATCTGTAGTTAAGCCTCGGATTTCTAATGCAAATTCATTCATCAGTGTTAATGCATTGGAAGTAATCAGTCGGGCCGTCACAGCTGAGATATAAATCAAACCGGATTAAACCGGTTTAGGGCGATGATTGCAAGAACTAGGAAAAGATGTAAGCTTTGTAGTACCGCTGAGTTGGTAACTTGCGTTATTGCATTTGTTCTGGCTGCACTTAAACTGACCTGAAAAATGTGTAATGTTGTGTTACACATTTTGTCCATTAAATATGTGTGGTATCATATCTCAACTCCGGAACCTTTCTATCTGTAAGGTTCCGCCTCCATTTGTCCGAATATTTTTTTTCCTGAAACCTGTAATATTTTCAGGATTTTAGAAACATCGTTTTAAGGAACCCATTAGGTTAGGTTTGGTGTATTTTGTAATTATTATGAAATATTAACAGATTTGAAAAAAAAGGCTTTCGGACAATTGAAAATTTGGCGAAACCTTACCTTAGTATTTCAAATAGGTAACCAATATGTGTCGATTATACATTAATATTCGGTTAATCCTACAAATTCCTGATTGTGAAATATAAATGTACTTATCGTCGGGGATAGTTCAATACCGTGTAAGTAACAGGTGTAGATACGAATCAATATTCAAACAAATGCTAAGCATTTTATTGAAATGAGAACTTTATCGACAACTGTTATTTACGCGGTTTTGCACTATCCCCGACGTTATGTCAAAGATTCTCGGAATAGGACGAAAAATTTACAAATAAAGCGCATTCTAATAATTAATCACGCAAGATAAGAATTGAAGAGGGATGAGCAATCCGTCTCCACAAACCAATATCGCTAGCACTTCCTGCCAGCACTTCACTTCGAAAAAAACATTAATTTTGACACATCAGTAAACTCCGCGCCCCCGCAATATCCATCACGAGACTATTTGCATAGGGGGTGATAAATCTGGGAAGAAATCTCATATGGAGCGATATTGGCGTGGAAGCCAGCAATGTATCATAACGGATTCATTTGCTGACTTATTGCCCCATATTCCGCTGTCGTACGTTTGAATCCTTCAATTTTACTCCCAGGAATACACCGGGTGAACCGCACGGTTTGATTACGGGAAATCTTGAGGTTATACTCATGTAATTACTATAGGTGTACTTGGAATCTCGAATATGTGATGGTTTGTTTTTAAACTTTGGTTAATAATGCAGTGCTGTTAATTTGTTATTTCGGACTACATTATTTCAATGCGATGTCCGTTTTAAGTTATAAGGGTACAGATGAACGTACATACATCACCCATATATATTACCGGTCAAATCTTAACCCTCCTTTTGGCTTCGCCGTAGTCAGGTAAAACCGGTCCATTCATATATACGTGTATTAACCATGTTGTTTCAATAAATATAATGAGTACATTAAATTCATAAATATTTCGTCACAATAATGCCGGTATGGATTCAATGACTCCCAACAACAGTAAAATGCGCGAATCGTTCATTACACTGCATCAAAAATTCCACAACGAATCGAAAAATAGCCGCAAATCCGGCGCGAGTCGACAAATATTCAGATAGTCTACGAACTACATATTTTAATGGCACCCGGAGCTCTGTTATTGCTTGACCATTGTATTATAATTATATTATAACGCGTTATAATAACCACATTATTTAGTACCTTCTAGTGTAGTAATCAATATATTATGCATATATATTTATATATATATACTACATAGTATAAAACAAAGTCGCTTTCTCTGTCCCTTTGTATGCTTAAATCTTTAAAAGTACGCAACGGATTTTGATGCGGTTTTTTTTAATAGATAGAGTTATACAAGAGGAAGGTTTATATGTATAATACATGCATAATTTATCAGCATTGCACCCGTGCGAAGCCGGGGCGGGTCGCTAGTATATATATAAACGGAAAACTAGAACTTCCTCGTGGGGAGGAAAACACTGTGCCCAGCAGGGCTAGCATACCTCGCCGCGATTTCGCTTGTTGCGCGACTTAGCATCATTTGTCTTGCTCGCACGGTATTGGTAGGAGAGTGACAGGTAATTTTTGTCGCGCGACAAAGAGTCGTGTGTCACAGTTATGCTAGACTTGCTGTTCTTTTACAATGAGGTACATTGATCGTTTGAATTATCGTTTTTTATAGAACAGCCAATTAGGTACTGTCTATTCAGGCAGTAATATACCGAAAGATAATGTAATTAAATTATTTATAAAGTATCACTTCATAATACTAATGCTCGTGTTTTAAACTAGTAAATTTCTTCAGTTTCAGGTGAGTCTTGCCTCTTGGCGAAGGACTCTTAAGGTACTCAAGTATCAGAATTATCGAATGTTTGTTGTCGTATTTATTTTCAGTTCCCAATTGGCTGAAAACTGATGCGTGTAAGTAATTTGGTTGGACTTCATTTATGACACGACTATTCGTAAAAAAACACATTGAAATGATCTATTTAATATGAATATTCAATAATTGTTTCATATCCATGGTAGTCCCATTTATATAAATACTAATCACATAATTAATGCTTATTTAATGAAACAACAACTACTGATTTCAATGATCTATTATTTCTGAAATAATGATTATTACAGTCACTTTCTGTTTAAATAGTGATTCTATCATTATCGTTAATATCAATAAATACAATTATTAGTCGTATTTGTAAGTGAAGTCCCACCGCGTGGAAATGATAACGTCTAAATTCGATGAGCAACGCTCATTCCTCAGAAAACATAAAGTCATCGAAATTCAATTCATTTTTATTTCATTTACTCTGTCTCTTATTTTGCTGTGGTCATTTTTATTTCAAATAATGCAAATCACGGCACCATTTCCTTCGTCTGTTTTGTTTGCCTTAAATGTTTCGTATACTGTCTGGACTCTTCTTACTTTCGTTGTTTGCTATGTTTTGCTCTGTCTGCTACTTTTGTCTGTGTGGTATCGTGGTATCCCGCTATTGCCTGCTTTCATTTATTTTGCTGTTTTCTTTTCTGAAATGCAGTTGTTTGCATCTATGTGTCCATGTAGTTATCAATTGATTTAGATAAATGTGTACATTGAATTAGTACATGGAATATTTCGTAGAATGTAATATTGAAGATTTTATTTCCAGAATCCAATTGTATACAACACAACTGCATTACACACAACCAGTGTAATTGTCTATACAATAGGCAATATAATACAGCAAGCCTTTGGCATGTCATTGTGTCTCCAGTTTCTATTATTCTGTTCAAATCAATTTGCACTATTCGGCCCTGAAGGCTTGCTTGGACCGCACAAACTGAACCCATTGTCTCAATCACTACTTCAATTTCTGCAATCTTCTTCACACGCCAGATCCCTGCATTTCATCACTTCCTATCGCCCGTCAGTATAAAGGAGCTCCCCGCGGACGTTTGAAGTCAAAGTGCATACCGTGACAAGATTTAATTAGAAGACAAAAGCAAAGCATTATGAAACTACTAAAAAATTCATGAGCCGCGCTTGCAGACCCCAAAATATTGATCGTGCCTCTCTCTCATTCATGCGGACGCGTGACAAAGCCCGCTTTGGCTCACTGCAGAGTGCACACACATACATACGCGCGTGTGTGCGTCAGCTGAGGGGACATTACGACTTTGTTTACTCTCTTATCCTCACATCTAGTGTTGCGTTAATTTGAAATTCCAGCTTTATTCCCCGCGCACAAGGTTAGTTTTACGAATCCACGTGTACTAAGATACGAGGTTAAAGAAGCAAGCGGTCGATTAAGGACATCGCATGCGCCCTGTCGCCTCTGCAACTCCAGCGCTTTATTTCAAAGCCAAGTGCTAGACTAACAAGTTGCGGTTAGCGCTTACCACGCGTCAAATCGACGCCCATTCAGAAAGTAAACTACACACTGGGACCCGACTCGTTGTTTCTCCGAAATTAGTCCAATGGAGTTTTCATTATAACTTTGAGACAGCCAAAAAAATCATGCGGTCAGATTTCGGCAAATATTCACTACATGATTATTAATTCGCCGCCAAAATTCTCGGCACGTACGACATAAACAATTTATTAATGCGTGGCGCTGTGCCGTCGACGCGTGAATGTTTCGAGGGGCCATTTTTAAGAGTTCGTTAATTTGGAGTGGTCGCTGGAATGGAGCGTCGATATTCGCTTTCCTATTTTTAACTGACGGCCAAATGCCGCGAAGACTGCAAGTGCGAATAGTACAGATATTTTAATAGGCCCGTTTTAGGGCAGCGTTGTAGACTTTTTTCAGGATATATACGAGTAGTAATGCATTTTTCATACAATACCCGTGATTAATGGCGGCTGATTTGGTTAATAAAAAATACGTTTTCATCATAATTTGTTAAAATAATAGTTGGTATATGATATAAGTCATAGTTCAAGTAGGTCGCCAAAGCCACTGATTAGTATAATTTATATTGCTACCTAGGTATGTATATACGTTCAGTTAATTCCAAATAAATTTATTTATAAAATAAATTATAATAATATAACGTGCACTTGCACTTGACATCGCAGATTGTTTTATTAACCTAATGGTTAAAAAATAGCGCATAGGTTAGAAAAATATAACTTTATCCAAGGTGGGCAAAATTATATATTACTACCGACCGTACTTAAATTTTTTAATAACATTCAGTACCTATTTTTAATTAAATTTGTCGCTCGGACGGTTGTGCACCGAGTCACACTAATTTATTAACCGGTAATGAAAATGCATCATTCCAGGTCTCAGTGGGGAACTAACACTAGACTACACACACAAATTAATCCCAGGTCTCTCATTGTTTTCACTAATAGGACATACTGACTTCAAGCTAGATAAGTTTATACTTACTTTAATACATTCCAACACTGGTATTTTAAATCGACTTTTTAAATGAGTTGGATTTCCAGTCCACACGTATTTCTTAGTTTTTAGGGTTCCGTACCCAAAGGGTAAAAACGGGACCCTATTACTGAGACTTCACTGTCCGTCCGTCCGTCCGTCTGTCACCAGGCTGTATCTCAAGAACGGTGATAGCTAGACAGTTGAAATTATCACAGATGATGTATTTCTATTGCCGCTATAACAACAAATACTAAAAATAAAATAAAATAAATATTTAGGGGGGGCTCCCATACAACAAACTTGTTATGGATTATGGTACGGAACCCTTCATGCGCGAATCGGACTCGCACTTGCCCAATTTTTTTTTTATCAAAGAAATTCTCTTCTCCCACATTCTGGAAGCAAATTTATAGTTATTTTTATATGTCAACATTGTTATACGTGTGCTTACAATAATTGAAGAGATTCATCGATAACAAAAAAAAACTGTCCATAAAGATCAGAGTTCTAAAATACTATAGACAACATTAATAAATTGAGGATTCTAGTAGTATTACCCGATCATGTGAATGTGGAGATTAGCCAGCTAGCCCTAATAGAAACGACACGGCACACGGCACAACCCTATCGCGTCATTAGAACTGTTCCAATAGACTCCACTCCAGCGCGTAAGACTGTCTTGCTCGCACGGTATTGAAATGTAAGTGACAGGTAGTATTTGTCGCGCGACAGTGTCGCTTGTCACAGTTATACTAGACATGCAGATTATATCAACTTTGCCTCTATCTGTTTATCCTTTTAATTGTAATAAATAATGTATCTACAGATACTTGTTGTTCTAAGTATAACAGGAGGTTGATCCACAAAACTGAAGTTAGATAAAAACAAAAATAAGTTAACACTAGACAGTAGTAAAGTTTGAGCTCCAATAAACATCATACCTAATAAACCTTTACGCCCCTGCGAAGGTCGTATGTCTCCGACTGGCACAAAACAGCAGTATAAAGTTATGCATCCACATAAGTATTTTATAGCTTAGTTGGTGACGAGGTGCCCCTATTGAATAGCTTCATATAACTGAGCGTGTATTTAAAAGTCTTATTTACATTTTACAAATGGTTTTTACTGTAGCGTGCAAGTGCAATAATAGGTGGGCTGTGTCCAATGGACATCAGCAATATGAGTCTAACAGAATCTACAGGTCCATGCTTAGGGTAATGTTTAAGAGGCTGGTCATTAGATTTAGCCAAGGATCCTAAATCGTATGGTATTCATCATTATAATCATATATCGGCCGATAGACGTCAACTGCTGGACAAAGGCCTCCACCAAAGTTCTCCACACCAATCGATCGTGCGCCGCACTCATCCAACTGCCCGTGATCCTAACTAAGTCTCCGTATTACATTGATGTGTTTATGATATGACATTTATAAACACTGACAAATTGACGTTTAATGGCAAAAATAACAAATCGCTAATGCAGACATTTATCGGACATGTTATTATAAACGTCCAATACAACCCCTAGGCTAGGGCCGCAAATGAAATAATAAATATCAAATAATTAACCTTTACACCCGATCCAGTCCCAAACTCCAAAGTAAGCTCTAATAGCTTTGTGTTCCGGGTACTAGATGACGATATATATATAATTGTGATCTTAACTACATAGAAATTCGAGTATTACTCACAAACACAAACACTTGCCCTTGCCGGAATTCAAACCCAGGACCATTGGCCTAATAGGTAGCTGCACTATCACTGCGTCAACCGCGTCGAAGTATATATATACATATATAAACCAAAATAAAAATTAACACGAGTATAACGAGTTGTTTTGTAATACATTCCATTTTACACCGTATGCTACAAACAACTGACACAACACTGTAAATCAAAACAAACAACATAACCCACTTATCCAAACGTGCCTAACTTGGGTACAAATCAATATCCAAGCACTTCACACATTTTATTAAATTTACCGAGCATATCTACGAGTACAGTACTTTATTTCCTACACAAGGCTAGAAATTAAGTTATCTTCCATACTGGAACGTGACTGGCATCTAGTCTCGGTTTAAAGATTAATTTTCTTGCCACTACGAGTATAGGGGAAGTTCCTACGGAAGACGCAACGAACCTTGCCAAATCACAGCGCAACTTTGTGCGCTATCTTGGACTAGTTTATCTCTGGTCTATTCTTAGGGTAATATATGTATGGGTTTTAGAAATGATGAAATTGCGCAAACTACTATAGGTACATCCAATATATTTTTGACATAAATAATAACCGCTGAAGCGAAAACACAACTATCGAACGCCTAGAAAAGTTGGTCTCAAAACGGATCTTCACTAAGGGCAAATCTTTTTTTCATACATGGGTACACATTTCCATATTCAAGTTGCTTTAAAGTTTGCGATGATTAGTCTAAGTTATGCAAATAATATAATTAAAAACTACAGAAGGCCTCCCTTTTAATCATCACAAACGCCACTAGAGAACTAGTTTGTTTGTTGTTTATGTAAAACGCCTGCAGGACCGAACGTAGCGGGCGCCATCGACTGGCTACAATCACGCGCCGATTTTGAACGAACAAAGGAACCGAGCTCCAAGGTGTGCACTAAGCATGAATAAATTATCAACAAACCAGCAAGCATAAGTTCGCAATTATAATATACAATAAAAAAATATATAACCACACATCCACCTCAAAACATGGTTTATGCATTGACGAATGTTGGTTGCGTGAAAAGGTAGCACCATAATGCTATTTGCGGTTCAACATGAACCATTACGAGTATGCCATCCAGTTTATTATTATGCCATTGTTTTGTCAAACTGTTGTAACCACAGGCATTTTAGGTTGCGCTCGCAAAATAGGGCAGCGATTTTTAGGTTAATTGCAGTGGCGGGGCGACGTCATAAATATTTTTCGAACTTCTACGCCATGTTTTGGTTCTTATTAACCGAGCGAGCGAAGCGTCGCTGCTTCAGATTCATTAAAATTTATTCTGCATTTCCGGATGTTCGGATTACCAGCTGTTCTCGCCTAGAAACCTCATTTCTCAACCAATTCTCATGAAACTTTGTATGTAGGTTCGATAAGTATTATGAAATTTTTCAAGATGGCGGAGTTATGGCGGTTGAGAAGCCAGGGACCTAATTCGAGATTGACATTTGAGTGATCGCCAAACGTCAAATCTCTATTAGATAACAGTTATATCGCCATTGAACTGTCATTTAAATGCGATGAGCTTAAAAGTGACATATCTCATCTCAATTTTCGAAATACGAAGGCGATAATGATTGTCAAAAATGTTATTCATGTATATAAATTTCTGTTTTGAACGAAACGTAACGGACTAATTTCACGTACTACGCGGTCAATTTAAAGTATGCGCCTGTTATTTATGCCGTCACATACAAAGGAAGCGAAAATTTTGCGCGTCCGAATTGAAGAAGTTGCGATGTTCTAGGGATATCGCCACTTGTCAAGTAGGCACACGTCAAAAGTGACGGATGGCGATGAAAAGGAGAGATCTCCATTATATCTTTAAAATTGTTCGAATACCCCCCCTGTTTCGAAAAAATCTCGCGAGTTCTACAGCTCACAGAGCCACTACATACATATATTTAATTTCAAAGAACGATAAATGAAATTGAATATTGGCACAAAACAGTATCTCATGTCATAATGTATGGAATTAGGTAGTTGTAATCCCAAATGACGTCTCCTAAATCATCCTGATAAATTATATTTGAATGAAAAATTCAATTACTGTATGGTCTCCATAAACTTAGTATTTTTATTTTTATTTTTTTAGATAGTTAACCAATAAAACAAGCACATTACCCAAAAAGTCTACTATATCCGTATGAGACGTATGATGCCGACCATAGTTCACCTTAAAGGCCTTCCGACGCTGTGCTGTCCGGTACACAGCGTGTCCCGTACTATACGAACGGAAGATAAACAGATCTCGTATACAAATTACGTTTGGTTAGCGCGTCCTATAAATCACGCTTAGCCTGTTCAATCGTTAACAATCGGGTCGCCCGTACTCGTATAATATTTTCAGCGTTAACGCCGCTGTAAAAATGTCAATCGGATTTAGGGGTGCGCGGGTCCACAATACTCCGAGAATCTTTTTTTACGAATAGAACGAAACCTACCAATATCACGGCAAGAGAGGACGTTCATTTATTTATTTATTATTATTCACTAACCAACTTACACTTATATATAGACAATTGCTGAACTTGAACGTTATAGGTAACATTGCAAAATAATAAAATTAGAAATAACAGGAAAAACCGTTTTAATAACATTATGATAATGTTATTAAAACTATCGTGAGACATCTTTACTAATTATAAAAACGGTATAAACTCACGTAAAAATTGTCAGGAACGGCCCGACATGTTTCGAACTCATTTGGAGCTCTTCATCAGGGGTAGCTATCCGTGCCGTTACGCGACTCGCGACCCACTGCACTTTTAATCGCTCTTCTTGCCGCCCTCTGCGCACGCGCAGATAGCGCGGCGCGGGGAGGGCAGGGCTCTTGCGCTGTCACCACTGGACTGTCTGTCACTGCATTTTCACTATTACCCACTGATACCACGCACACTTGACTTATTGTATCAACGACATTGTCTGAACGCGAGATGTTTTTTAACGCCGGAATCACAGGTTTCCATGCCGGAGGTAGAGCCCAACCACCGTCTCGGTTGAAACGTGACGTCGTTTTTACGTGAGTTTATACCGTTTTTATAATTAGTTAACATTATGATAATTAAATTATTATACGTAGATTAAGATTAGATGAATAGATAGGTATTGGAGGAATTAATTGTCAAAAAAAACAATATTGCGAGTAAGTACTACGTTTTCTGCCAATAAACAACGATAGTCAGAAAGTATATTGTAGTAACGTTACAGAAATAATTAAATAAAAAACAAAAAGGAGTTTCTGAACCTATTTCAATACAAAATCGAATTTGAAATAAATCCACAAATCGCCTTCACACTTCCATCGCCTGTTAAACATAACCTACGAGAACATTCTCGCTCTTTGATTTGGAGCTAGTCGTGACAGACGTGACAATGGAGAACCGTCGAAAGCGTAAAAAGCTAACCATTGAACCCTATGAACCGTGCCGAGCTTTAAGCACTCGTTTGATTAAAAAACCCCGTGATTTAATTGGAAAAGTATTCATTTACTCTTTTGTTTCGTTGTGATTTATCTATGCCAGCGGCTCACGGGGAACGGATTTTGTACAGTCGGCAACACGATCGTTCACGCGTCTAACTGTGATCGAGATATTTGTAAGTTATATAAAACAGTTCTTTTTTATAAGGTTTTAATCGTGTCTTGGCGGTCGCAAAACCTATACAGATATAGAGCATAGTGTTTTAACAAAGTATTTTGTAGGAAAAGTTCATTTTAACATAAGCATGTTTACGTCTAGTCAATGGTTATCAATTCATCCGTATTAGACACTTGTCCACTGCAGAGACCTACGCCAAGGGTGTACACATCGGCCGGGTGTGCACCCATCCAATGGCTGACCACAATTCTGACCAGATTTTCGGTCCAGCTTGCACGGTTGGCTAGCCACGCTGGGTCTGCCGGTACGCGCTCAACACTCAAGAACCTTTCTACCTCAACGGCCATCAGTTCCACGTACAATGTGCCCCATCCACCACTTAAGTCTGTAGATGCTAGTTTGTTATGATTAGAGTCTCTCTCGCGTGAGAGTCGTCGCTAGAGCCACACTCTCGTCGCAATCACGTGACAATAGAGCAGGGCCCCGAATAACCCGCCAAAATAACGAACATTTTGGCGGATTCGAGTTATTGATTATCATAGTGTTAATGATGTTATTGTAAATCCTTTCAATTCAGAAGCTTATTGATATCGCAAATGCTTAATTATACATTTTATTCGATTGGACTGCATTTCAGTTATCGAATTTAATTCGATTAATTAACACCATACCATTTGTACCCCAAACTACCCTATTGTCACGATATTACGACTAGAGTGCGGACTCTAGTTATGATTGTACGAGTTTCGTTGGCAACTGTACCCGATTTGGGAATGGCGTCGATGTTTTTATGGCGGCGTTTGCGTCGATTTTAGGATGAATGATGGCAAACGTCCGGCAATTAAAAAAGTTCACACGGCGCATTTGGAATTTATTTCGCGCTTTATCGGCCCGCCGCTTTAGCAGTTTGTGATGTTATATATACATATGTACATGTACTATGTATTTGATATGGTGTAGGCAAATTGTATAATACGGTATTTTACAAATGACGTCTTTTTATAAACGTGGAGCGGTTTCCTAATTGCTGGAGGTCATTGTAAATTATCGACATTTTATAAATTACGTACCTTATGTCATTAGAAGCTCGTTCATTTTGTATGTATTAGCTCTATATTTAACCTCGCATTGCTGCACACCAAAACAGTGAATAATTCAAAGATGTCCATCAAATATGGTATTCGACGGACTTATATAGTGCATTCAAATGGCTTTGGTTCGCTAGGTAGCTTCAGATGCCCAACACTTCGTCGACTTTAATGAGTAATTGGATTATGTTAATAAAAATACATCCAAATTAAAAAAAAAAAGAATTGAAAGCAGTTTTCCGTCTTTTTTTCTTTCATGGTCACCCTAAGATAACTATCTCGTTTACATTGACATCATTGACTGCAGTAGCAACTTCGGTAATTCGTAAAACGCATAACTTTTATAAAATGCCGAATTATACAATGCCTGCGACACGCACTATGCAGCCGAGTGCCCAATGTTTGTAATTTTATTTTATTCACAAAGGATATGGTGTTTTATTACAACTCCATTTATATTAGTGGTAGAGACGTGATTCACAAAAACAGCTTCATGAATCCTGATTCGCAATGACAAAGCGCCAGCTATACGCGGAATACGGGGCTGCATCCATCATTAGACTTGCAGATCGCGACTTCCGCGAGTATTTATTACCAGGACGTCTGGTGCTCGCGGATTTTGCAGTTTTAACTGTAAATGTTACGATAATCAGCAGTCTTACTCCCTCTTTCTACTATTACTGACCGCGTGAGCAAAGCTTCTCCTTTTCAGCTTGGTCTAAAATTCTTTCGCAAATATGTCCGGATGTCCGTTTATCCTAATTGCCGGTTGTCCTCGTCTACATGCCGCATTTTTCAACCGATTCTCGTGAAATTTTGTAACCCGGTTCAATAATTATATATAGATCTTTTTATCTAGTGGAGCCAGTATATCTTGCCGCGACTTCTCTAGCCGCGGGACTCCGCGTCACCTGCCTTGCTCGTACGATTAATAAAAGAAAAGTAACAGGTGGTATTTGTCGCGCGTGTCAAAATTAAGCTAGACGTACAGTTTTCATATTTTTTTGAAAATAGCCGAAAAAAAAATAAACTTCAGCCATTTCGAACAATGAAGAATTTCTACAGCTCACACAGTCACTACTTATTTATTCAATGAGTCCGTGCACTAATAACTCCGTAGACAATAACCGTAGCGCGCGCTACGCCGTAGCGGCCTACGGCGTAGCGCCTGCGCCCGCGATCGGTTATTAGAACCACAAGCCGCAACCTTTAATCAGGTTGCGGTCGCCTGCAGCACTGCGGGCTAATCATTAAAATGAAGCCAACGCGCTTTCGGTGATTATTGAGTGCAATTATGACATACTTTTAATGATGTGTATTAATTTCTTTAACACAGCTTTGGACCCAGCTCAGAAGATATACCTAGCCTGAGATTGAAGACCAAGAAGGAAATAATAATAAATACTCTTTATTTGCACCACAAAATATAAAGAAAGTAAAGACAGAAATTAAAAAAAAACTATTACAGTAGGTAACAACAACAAGGTGGTCTTATCGCTAAAAAGCTATCTATTCCAGACAACCTTAGCATATAGACATTAGCGTAAGTATATGCATTATATAAGATTTCTTGACTTTTCTATAACTTTACAGTTACCGTTAACTAAGGTTGGCTCAAATAATTAATATACAAAATACAAGATGTCTCTGACCTTCTGTTTGTGGACATCTTTTGTTTTGCAACATTTGAAACCAACATCTCAATTTGTTTGTTTCGTCTTCATTCGTTTTTTTTTCATATTTTTTTTAACACATAACTGCGTATGACACTGGAATATTTAATTTTCACGAACTTTGTTTTTTGTCCAGCCATCTATAAATTTAGGCCATCTCATTTAAACATCTCCAAGAACAAGAAAATGGTTTGATAACTCCAAAAATCGTTATAGCATTAAACATGCATAAACCAACTTCAAACTTGTTTGTTGTCTCCAACTTGGTTCATTATTATTGAAATCAAATGACATATTAAAGTATGATAAAGCTTCTGAGGGGTTCCACGTGTTTGGAATTACACTTGTCACTCGTGAAACCTAATTATGAGGGCACGAGAATACGTAGATGTAATTTATCCCGAAGTGTGTCAAGAACACAAATACTTTCTTTCAATCTTTGACCAAGGTAATAGGGGCGTAAAATGAATTGAATTATACAACATACTATAATTATATGAATATAAAGAGCTCAGTACCTTATGAACTAGAGAAAAAAAGGGCTTTGAAATATCTAACTTGAAAGGTTCACAATTTAAAGTTTATTTTCCAAATGCAAATTTTAATTGTTATCAAAATCCTTCTGATTCAACAAACACATAATTGTAATACAACCATATACTGAACGAACTTCTTCACGGTCAAAATGGCAACATAGTTATTTTAACTTACATATATTATTTCGGGGGTGATGATATCACACTGTCGAATAACTAAAAAGAATCCCACCGTCATCTTTATGTATTCTACTACACCTATATCAAAAAATTACAAAACCCGTCCAGCCATTTTGGCATGATGAGTCTGCAACGACATTCCTATAGATAGATAAGGCGTTATGTTGGCAAATTGCTGTCTAAGAAAACTGTCAAACTCGTAAGATGCATAAAACGTTAATTGTTATCGTATTTACTTAAATACATTGGGTTTAGAATAAAGACGTCCAACCCGCACTGATATCAACAATGCCTATTTATCCCTAGTCCCACAAGTCTCGAGCCCGGGCCCCTGCCGTAGCCAGTATAGGCGCCCCAGTCCCAGAAGTAGGACTATGGTACAAGTCTACTTAATATTATCTTTTCCTTATTTATCAGTCGAATTACTACTACAGTCGAGTTCATTTACATCTACACACTTACGTGAACAAAAATATCTGAACACGACCCTATTGCAAGAAGCATAAAGTCTTGTTAAGATATTTTTGTTCTCGTGTGTAGATGTAAATTAACTCGACTGTACCTATTATTTCATTTGCTGAAAAGCGTTTTGAGATAGGGGGCGAACGCCAGCCCAGCGGGAAAGCACAATAAATTTCACACGTACGAAGTAATAGCAATCCGAACGAAGCTACTAACTTGAGACAATTATTCAAAAATAAAATAGCCAAATCTGTTATCCAAATTTGTAGGTTATGCTAGAAGTACTCCTTTTGTCTTCCGCGAATGCGTATACAATAAAAGGTATACGATGCTCTCCTTCAACACTGTCGGGTAAAAATACTTCCATTATAATTTTCATGTATTCTACTACACCTGTATCAAAATATTACAAAACCTGTCCAGCCGGTTTGGTATGATGAGGCTGCATCGACATTGCTATTAATACATGGCGTTATAGTAGTAAGCTTCATCGTATCTGCTAAGATACATTAGGTTTCACAGAATAAAGACGCCCAGCCCGCACTGATATCACCCCTTCCACATTCTAGCAGCCCGCTCGCCAACCCAGCGGGAACGCACAATAAATTTCACCCGTGCGGAGTAATAGCAATCCGAACGAAGCTCGCTTAGCAATGGATTATACGCGACAATGGAAGCCGACGAAGATTGATACACCGCGGCCACCATCCATCAAACTACGGCCCGCGCCAAACAATGACGAGTCACAAGCTAATCATTTCTTTCATTAATCCTTACTTGAGACAATTATTCAAAAATAGAATGGCCAAGTCTGGAATCTAAGTTTTTAGTGTACACATTCACGGACGAGAATTTATTTTGCTTCAGAATCGGGTAAACGATATCATTAATATTTGACATTAATAGTAAAAGAAAAAAGATGGGCAAGTGCGAGTCCGACTCGCGCATGAAGGGCTCCGTACCATAATAAAACAAGTTTTTGTTGTATTGGAGCCCCCCTTAAATATTTATTTTATTTTATTTTAAGTATTTGTTATTATAGCGGCAATAGAAATACATCATCTGTGAAAATTTCAACTGTCTAGCTATCACCGTTCTTGAGATACAGCCTGGTGACAGACGGACGGACGGACGGACAGCGAAGTCTCAGTAATAGGGTCCCGTTTTTACCCTTTGGGTACGGAACCCTAAAAATTAATCGTGATCCTCTGCGTGATTGTCGAGTAATATTTATTTATTTATTCATTCTGCAACGTAAGCGGGACCACGTATGTTCCGGTGCACGTATTATCATAATTAACTTTTGTGTCAATATTGATATATAAAAATGTAAATAAAAGTTTTTTTCACGTTTTGGCCACCTGCCAAGTGTGTGTTGCTTATTGTTAAAGATCTTCATATCAGGAAAAGTAAATTAATGCCACTTCTTCATCACTGTCTCAATAACAATCTAGTTGATTTTTACTTCTGTTACTTTGCAAAACAAGAATGAATCTACAATGAAATGAAAAAATGAACTTAATTCTGCAAGTAGGCCACAAGGGCACTTACATGTCTGGATCTACTGACATTTCACAAGAGGAGACCACTGCACTGTTGAGAAGAAACGCCGAAAATATCTCAACAGTCAGTATTTTTAGGGTTCCGTAGTCAACTAGGAACCCTTATAGTTTCGCCATTGTCCGTCTGTCTGTCTGTCCGTCCGTGGCTTAGCTCCGTGATCATTAGTACTAGAAAGCTGAAATTTGGTATGAGTATGTATATGTATCACGCCGATGAAACGGTAAAATAAAAAGTAAACAAAAAATTTTTTTTTCGGGTACCTCCTGTACACCTAAAGTGGGGGTGATTTTTGGAAAAATTCATAAAAATGAGGCCTTTTAAGTACTTTCAATGAAAACTATATTGAATAAAATCGGTCAAGCCGTTTTTGAGTTATTGCAGAAAATCATAATTTTTCAATAATCCCTTTTATCAAGTTCCACGCGGAAGTCGGCGGAGTTAGTCGCGGGAAAAAGCTAGTACTTACATATATATCTGATATTTTGAAGAGATCTTTGTAGCAGCGATATACCTAGTATATCGCCAGTTTGCCAACCCGGTCGTGTTAAGTTGGCGCCTCATTTATATGCGAAGCCATATCGGGCGCTATTTTAGCTTGACTGGGTACGAGTAGTAACGTGAAATGTCACTTTATGCGGCTCGAATCGAAACATAGCGTTTTTGACAGTTAAAGGCGATATCCCTGATATCTATAGATATACCTGAGACATCGCTTATCTGGCGATATTTCTAAGGCCACTCGAATTTGCGCCCAGGATTCAGCGACAGTTTTATGTAAGTCACACAAATAGTAAAAGTAATAAGGTGTACCTTGACCTTTGGGGTCGTCGTTTTTTACATATTTGGTGCGTTGACAGAATATTCACTACCTACAGGTTTTCAATTTGAACGTAAAGAATGATAATTAAGGTCAAACGAACGACCTCCAGACGTACGATCGGCGGGCATATATTAATTGTACTCGTCTAAATAAATCGCTTTGTGAGCTGATTTTATTATCATAGTAAAAAATTGTTATACGTCTACGTGTCACTTATATGTCATGTTAGATTGATGCATAAACGTATGAGTTATTTATTAAGGTTAAGCTAACAACATTACAGAATTAAAATACGTTACACGTATTTCATATTTACATCTATGCTTATTTATGTGATTAATGATGGCTTTACCCAAATTATTTAGGTGAATAAAATTGTAGTTTTGTCACTTAGTTTTCTACATTCTTCCGATATCGATCAAATAATTTATGTAAGGTTTTTATTTCTTAGGATTTTTTGGAAAATTGGTTAGTATTATTTTTTTGGGACACCTCGGGAACTTGTGCTTTTCTTTCTCGGAAAGATAACACTTTATACCTGTTTAATATCTCTGTTTGTCCCTATGGTTCTGGTAGAAAATGCCATTTGGCATTAAGTCCGCCATTTGTACTGACTTTTGTTTTGTGCAATAAATAAATATACAAACAAATTTTACAACAAAAAAAAATATCGGATTAATCGAAAAGTAAAAAAAATATAATCGAAAAGTTTGTTTCATCTGATAGTTATCTATCTGAACTCGAGTTATTATTGTATTAACACGATCTCTAGATATACCGTTTTTCCATTCAACTTATAAACAAAAAGGTTAAAAGCAAGTACAGACAAAACTTCACCGTTTATACCTCCATTGTCAACTCTTCCATGATTTTTGTCGTTTCCATTTCCAAAAATATAGGGTTCGGGACAAAAACTCGAATTTCCATCGGTAGTTTAGGTCTAATGGAAAGAACAAAAAGCTTTTCGGAGCCGTGTTGAAGGCGTGTGAACGGACTGCTCCCGAACATGTGGGGCCCTTCGTGACGCGTTCACACTACGCCACTAGCAGAGGAAATGGACTATCAAGTCTAATAGCCTATAGGATGCTAGTGGGCTAAAATGCTAAACAATAGACTGAAGTGCACTGCTTGCTGGAATGGAATATAGGACAACTACCAAACTCTCAATAAATTGTACAAAATACTTGAAAAAGAAGTGTCTGGGATTTAACTCAATATCTATTCTATTATAAAATTGTATATTAACAAATATACAATATTGTATTAAAAAACAGTTTTCAATGGAGAGGGTTCATCATTTCAAGAAAAATCTCGCGCGGCGCCCGCCGTTCAGCACCATATCTGTTGGTAAAAATGATTTAACCTTTCATCACGCTGAAATGGCTGGACAGATTCTGACCAGGCTCATAGCTGGACATCCAAAGGTGGTTATACAAGTAATAAGGATACCTTTTACCCAGCTATGGTAAAAAAAATACGCAGACGAAGTAGCGGGCATCTTCTAGCATATAAATATAATACTTAAATGCGTAGAAAATCTAAGAAAGAATAGAATAGGCCGCTGCTCTTGCCAGAATTTGAAATCAGAACCGCTTGTTCCGCTGCTGCACAACCAAGGCATCGTGTCGTTAAAATAAAATAAACATTCCGAGTGCATGACAGAACACTAACAAGTTATGATTCTGTTTATTATTTCAGCCCCACTTTTGTCACTTGTCTAATAATATAATATTTTGAATAGCAGTGATCCGTTAAATGTATTGTGGGTAACTGAATTATACGCTGGGCTCTCGCATTTCCATATTTGGACTGTAGCCATTTTTCCTATGACGACGTATCATAAATTCGGGACGTCAATCTAGTCCGGCGATATATTATTAAAATTGCCGAGCGATCTGACTCACACTACTAAATCTCTGGTCTATATTGAATTACGAAGAAACTGTGTTTTTGTGTGGATGCTTGACTGTATAGAAAGTTCTTGATTATAGATACAAAGGTCAATCTAAAGGAAAACAGAATTTGAAGCGGGATTCGAGCCTGTGCTGTCTGGGTACGAATCCTTCTTAGATTCCAGTGTACATTGGATTTAAATTTTCCTTGGCAATAAAACCTTATGATAATAATATTAAACAAAGAAAATATTGAATTTCCGCATAAAAAAAAACAATATTAATATCATTTTTTGTAAAAAAATATTTTTTTTGTTATACATTTTATTTTTGTTTTACTACAAATTGAATCGGATTAGCTTCATAAGGATCGCTTCGAAGCTGAATCATACCATTCTAGACATTTTAAGAAATAAACGCCTAGATTTTATTAGCAGACTTTATCGGAGATATCATAATATCCTCGACAACTCAAAAAGGGAAATAAGAAAACTTTAATCAAACCATGCCAATAAAACAATAGTATCGTGTTTATGGACTGTTTTTTATGGTTATTTTTAATATCATATTCACTTAAGTTTAACTCTACAAAAAAAATCTTTGTTTCTTTATAACCTTAGGAGATTTTTACTAAAGCGTAAATTGAAGAGTATGTGCTTCGTGCGCGATTTGATAGCAAATCATTGGTACCGTTCTAGATTTAATTAGCAGACTTTACGGAAAATACAATTTCCTTGATAACTTCCAAAGAAAACTTGAAAAGGGAAATAAGAAAACTTTAATCAAACCATGCAAATAAAACAATAGTGCGAGTTTGTGGACTCGCGCGAGCACTAAACCAATCACAGTTGTGAACGCTCCTCGCTCGCGGCGGTGCGTATCTGTAATTCCCATCTGGTGGCACAAAACTTACTTGATTACGGCGAGGAGCCCGGGGCGACGCAGTGTCTGAGTCTCAGCCGCGTGTGCCTTTTTTGCTGATGTGCTGGAAAAAATCGTGTGTTATCAAGCATATTATTATCATCCTTAAGTATCCTACTACCTGTATAAAAAAAATACAGAATCTGTCCAGCCATTTCGGTGTGATGGGGCTGCTTTCAAATCGATAGATATCTTCAGATCAGGCAACTGGATTTTACATATATTAGTAGGTTTTTTTTTTCGAACATAATGCCTACTTCTATAATTTCTTCAAAAAACTAGAAAGAAAGAAATGGGAAACTTTTATCAAACCATGCAAATAAAACAATAGTGCGAGTTAGTGGACTCGCGCGAGCACTAAACCAATCACAGTTGTGAACGCTCCTCGCTCGAGGCGGTGCGTATCTGTAATTCCCATCTGGTGGCACAAAGCTTGCTTGATTACGGCGAGGAGCCCCGGGCGACGCAGTGTCTGAGCCTCAGCCGCGTGTGCCTTTTTTGCCGATGTGCTGGGAAAAATCATGTGCGGCGTGATAGCTGAAATTTCAATGCGATGTACACTGCAACCTAAGCAGGATTCGTTCCCAGACGGCACAGATTCGAATCCCGCTCCAAATTCTGTTTTCCGTTAGATTGACCTTTGTTTCAATAATCAAGAAGTTTCTACACAATCGAGCATCGACACAAAAACACAGTTTTTCGTAGAGATTTAGTAGTGTGAGTCAGGGGCCCAATTCGAGAATGCCGTTTGAGATATCTCCAAACGTCAAATCTCCATTAGATAACAGTTATATCGCCATTGAACTGTCATTTAAATGCGATGAGCTTAAAAGTGACATATCTCATCTCAATTTTGGAAATACGAAGGCGATAATGATTGTCAAAAATGTTATTCATGTATATAAATTTCTGTTTTGAACGAAACGTAACGGACCAATTTTACGTACTACGCGGTCAATTTAAAGTATGCGCCTGTTATTTATGCCGTCACATACAAAGGAAACGAAAATTTTGCGCGTCCGAATTGACGAAGTTGCGATGTTCTAGGGATATCGCCACTTGTCAAGTAGGCACACGTCAAAAGTGACGGATGGCGATGAAAAGGAGAGATCTCCATTATATCTCTAAAATTGGTCGAATACCCCCCCCCCCAGATCACTCGGCAATCTGAATAATATATCGCCGGATAAGATTGACGTCCCGAATTCATGATACGTCGTCATAGGAAAAATGGCTACAGTCCAAATATGGAAATGCGAGAGCCCAGCGTAAAATTCAGTTACCCACAATACATTTGACGGATCACTGTTAATATTCGAAATATTATCTAGACACGCGGCAGCGTGTCCAGCCAAGTTCACCCCAAGAACTGGCGAGCAGCAGCCGTGTGTTATATTACACGAACCGTTTGGAGCCACTTTTGACCCCTCAATAACTCCAAATTCATTTAACATAAAAACATGAAATTTGGCTTATGTATTTAGATCCTTTAGAACAACTAGAACCCCAAATTTCATAAATATAGGTGAAATAGGTATTGAGATATTAAAGTCCAAAAAACGGTATTTTTATCACTGACTGACTGACTAGTAATCAAAAACCTAACCCACTTCCAGGTAACCCAGAAAGGTGAAATTTGGCATTCAGCTTGGTAATTGTGTGTGTACACATAAAAAAATCGAAAACAGTGATTTTTTTACTTTTTTAATTATTATTATTATTTATGCTTCTTGCCTCAGAACTCCGTCATTTATTAACCGATTTGGAAAATTCTTTCTTTGTTTTAAAGATGTATTAGCATAGCTCACACTCGTTCTCTCTCTATCTCTCTCTCACACACACACACACACACACACACACACACACACACACACAAGAATTTAACACTAACCGATTTGGAATATTCTTTGTTTGTTTAAAAGATGTACTAGAATAACACATACACAAGTAATGATTAAATAATTAACACATCATAATAATTTATGTACAAAAAGTAATGATATCCCATCAAAAACATAAATGTTAAATTAGAGCCAAGTTCTCGCATGCTACGTTGTCGACTTCGCCGACAAAAGAATTGAGATCTATATGGGCGCCAAGTTCTTTGCCCTAAATTTTTTAGATACAAGGACATGCGACATACTCAATGCATTTATTTTACTTGGGGTGTAATTCAATTTGACTTGGCTAGTTTTCACAAACTGACTTCATTTTATCAAAGTAACATAGTATTATTAATCAAGCTAACAGTATAAGTAACAGGACGTACACTAACTTGCGTACCTACATACCTTTACGAAAATAGGTTAATGATTAGACAAATATAATATAAATTTATATGTAAAAACTAGCCAAGTCCAGTCTTGATATTGAATTACTCCCCATGTAAAATAAATGCATTGAGTATGTCGCATGTCCTTGTATCTAAAAAATTTAGGGCAAAGAACTTGGCGCCCATATAGATCTCAATTCTTTTGTCGGCGAAGTCGACAACGTGGCATGCGAGAACTTGGCTCTAATTTAACATTTATGTTTTTGATGGGATATAATAAGACATGTGACAAAAGTGGGGCCTTGTAAGTGTTCTGTCATGCACTCGAAATGTTTATTACAAGCTTTTATTTAGCTTGCATGGTATGTTTAAAGTATGTATGTTCGGGTGAAATCTTGCAACTCAATTTTGAAGCAGATATCGTCAACCGATTGAGCTGAAATTTTACACACTTACTTAACTTTGATGACAATACAATAATATGGTACCATGGGGCTGATCTGATGATGGAGCCGGAAGGTGGCCATAGGAACTCAATAATAGAAAAATCAATCCTACCGAGCTTGGGCTCTTTAGAATTGTCTCAGTGAGCATTTGATGGATATCCAAAGAAAAGTACAGTCGGCTATAAAAGCTTGCCACTAAAATGTCATTTTTGACAGAAACTTATTTTATTTTAACGATACGTTGCCTTGGTTGTGGAGCAAACGGTTCTGTTTTCAAATCCTGGCAAGACCACTGTCTATTCTTGAGTCTTAGATGTTTTCTACGTATGTAAGTATTATATTTATCGAATAGAAGATGCCTGTAATTTCGTCCGCGGATTTTTTTTTACGATAGTCGGGTAAATAGTATCCTACTGACTTGTATAACCATCTTTAGATGTCCAGACATTGGTTAGAATCCGTCCAGCCATTTCGACGTGATGAAAGGCTAAATATTTTTTACTAACAGATGATGCAGTACGGATCGCGCCGCGCGCCGATTTAAATCCTGCATCGCGCTGTTAAGATCTTTCCTGAAATAATGACCCCTCTCCATAGAAAACTGTTTTTCAATACCTATGTAAAATCTCATTTTTACCCAAACCTTATAAGGCCGATATACAAAACAAAACAAAATCAAAAGTCAGCCTCCGTTCGTTTTGGAGGCTGTTTATGTAATGTCAAGATACATTGACACTTATTGGTGTTGTCAAGTGGAGAGGCTGTTTACGGAGCCGGTGATGGATGACGTAACATCGGAGCGGAATCAATCTTCGTCGTGAATGTTATCAGGCGCAGAACAAAGTTTGGCGGGACATTAAAAGTGCACCCGAGACGTGGGAATTTAGGCCGCGCCAGTTTTGTGGAGTTTGGATATTTATAAATGTGTTTAAAAGTGCCCTTGAGGCCTGCTCGCAGAATAAAGTTCATTATTTCATTATCATGGCCGTGATACAGTCGATATATCTCAAGCATGGGCATTTGAAAGTTTACTTTAGCGATATACGATCGTTAACTATAGGTAATATTTCAGACAGATGTTATTGGAGACGTTGAATACAGTCCCTAATATTTCCATTTTATCAGATACCTGAATCGATTTCAATTATTTTTTTGTCTTATCGTCAAATTTATTATTTTTACTCCAATAATTTAAAAGCTTTGTAACTCCTATAATTTAAAACCTGAGTTTACTTAAAATTTACAGCATACTTGTATCATAAATAACATACACATAAATAAATACAAATACACACTTCACATTCCATGGAATATGCCTTTATTTATTGTAAGCGATAACTTAATCAAACGCGCACAGACAAAGCAAATAGTGGCAATGCAAACTCCGTGGAGTTTTATGCATCGCGATATTGGTACCGGTACCAGTACCGGATGCCGGGACTGCACGGATTTATGGTACCGCTTCCGTTTCCTCTTTGCATACGCATGATATCGATGCCGTATTTTTCAACCCTTTAGTTTTTTTTTCTATGAACTGAACGACCATTTCGTATTAATGGGACGCTTTAGAAATAAATGTGACGATGCTTTATGAATTTTATGATAGACATAAAACTATGAAGAGTTGTGTGTATGTGTGTTAAACATATAACTAAGTGATCAACACAGACAGATTCCATCCAACTTTTGTTTTGCATTCTTTTGCAAGAATTTTTAAATCACTAACTAGAAAACTACAACGATATCAAAGGAAATAGGTAAATATAACTGTATGGCAAAACAAATAATTTGCCATTTTGGCCGTGAAAGAGTACGTTTACCTGCATGGTTTTGATACAATTCTGAAAACAATTTAAAATTTGCTATTAAGTTTAAAAAGAAACATCAATTTCGCGTACCTTCGAAGTATCATATTCCAAAGTCCCTTTATTTTTGGTTTTTCGTCTTCTCCGTTGTAAAAGTAAATCTCGGTCGGTAAAGGTTGACATATCGAGCTATCCACATAACTATGTATAATTTACTGTACCTACATTAAATTTAACATCAGTCATCATCATTCTAATATACCTAAAGTCGGAATAATTTCGTAATACAATATTCCGTGAGACTAATTAATTTTAACCCTTTAGTTACGCTATATTTTATTAGCACCATTCCAACTTACACAAAAACATACATTTATCAAGAGAATCGCAATCATTCGTACAGCCAGCAAACCTTTCCTATATTTCCATGGGACTCGTTTAAAAGTAAATTGTAGCAATATTTTCAATGTAATGGCCACCTGAAGGCTGTAAAAACGTTTCGAATGAGCCTGCTATGGTTTGGCAGTTAAAAATATAATTTTCGAATTTATGGCCTCTTGGAAAAATATTTCGACGTTCTTGTGTTAATAAGAGTGAGATATTTTATGATTTATCTTTTTACGGCAATAGACAGTGTAATGTTGTTTAATTTGTGATTTACACTTAACTTGGAGATACCTATATAAAGTACTTTCATAAAAATTATTAATAAAACTCAAAATAAAAAATACCTACAATTTATAATAGGTTGTACTTAGTACTATATATTCTTGATTGAATTTGACAGTAGGCGCGTTTGAGATCTACACAATATCAGTCACAGACAGACTTACAAACAAAGGACTTAAACTGAATGGGTGCTAGAGTATCAAAAGAGAGTTACTTATATATAAGTAGAAATAAATTATATTTCCACCATCCGCTTTTGGGCGCGCGTTCATAGGCTCACGCATGTCGATGTCGTCGCCACGCTCCACAAACAAAATTTATGCAAATAAAATTAAAACCCCTTCTATTCCTTTAAATTGACGAAAGAGACTATGCTTTGGCTTCACCTCCGTGCACTCCAAAAGGTCCGGAACACTTTGTGAAACCACTCGTGTCCTGAGCGAGTGCGCCGTATCAAAATAATTATAAACAATTTTAAGACGGCTTTCCCGAAAACATTCATCACTTTTTTTAATCGTATTAAAACTTTGGTGAGACATATCCAATTATTGTATTAAGCGGTTTAAACTCACGTGAATTTATCAGGAACGGCCTGACATGTTTCGAACTCGTATGGAGCTCTTTATCAAGGACTGCTACCCGTAGGTACAGCTGCGCGGTAAAGTTCGTTTTCGTCAGTGACGAAGTTACCGCGCCGCTGTAATGTTCCCGTTGAGTGTGCGTGAGTTCGAAACTTGTCAGGCCGTTCCTGTCAATTTCACGTACAATACAAACACCTTCTTTAGTTTTATTCAATGACACAGCTCAAAAAATTACCAAAATCTTCCGACGGCCACCGATTAAAGCCCAACTGCTATAAAGCTGAAACCTAGCGCCACTGAATAGTCATGAAGTGAGTCGGAGCTTCGTTAGTTCGGTTCCGGCTGCGGGTCGATTGCACCTGAATACTTTTAGCCTAACGGCGCCGGTGGATTATCCGGGATAAAACGGTTAGTTTCACGAGTTATATGCCCAATTAAACTGGATTAGTGTATCAAAATATACTGCCTAAACGCGAACTGTTTTAGAGTGCCGTAAGATGAGACTATCGGGAACAAAAGGGACTATACATGGTCATTCGCTAATTACTTATTAAGCACTAATATGTATTCCCTTCGCAATAGTTGAATCAATTGTCAGGAACGGCTCGCAATTTCGAACTCCATACGATTACGAAACATGTCGGGCCGTTTCTGACAATTTCACGTGGGTGTAAGCCGCTTAATACAATAATTACACATGCCTACTCTCGACAAAAAAATAATTTTCGTAACGGTTCATAATTGACGGAGTTCTGAAGTAACAAACATAAAAAAACAGAATTGAGGACCTTCTCTTTTTCATCTCCTTCTATCAGGAGCACAATATTGAAAGATTTATCTGTATCTGCAAATAAAGCAAAGCGAAATAGTTCCAGGTAGTCTCAATCCGGGTGTCGGTAGTACGGGGAAATTTTAATCAGTGCGGCTGTACTGGGAATTCTAGAGAATTACGACTCTCTAGTGCATATTAATTCTATATTAGGGCACACAGTATAGAAAACTATTATTGAAGGTTCAGATTAGATTTGCCATGGAGAATTATAGAGAAATCTGTAATCTTATTTTAACAATATATATCAATTAAACTGTATCTGGGCTGAATTTAACGTTTGTGATATGTCTGAAATATCACCACTAATCACCATATAATATATATAATATCTACTTTAGCGATGAGCTTCATTTGCCATTCAATGACAAAACAATGCTTGTCAACTCATACGATAACAATCGAAATATAACCAACACATCGCTCAAACATGTCAATGTCAATCGATGATGGTGAGATGGTTCGAACCGTTCTGGAACCAAACTAACTAAGAATTTGGAAATATGTATTAACGGCGCCTATAAAAAAAAGGATAATATTTAATCGCTCAACAAAAGTAACCTAACCTACAAAAATACCATGCTTTGTGGGAATGTTGAACTTTTACGGTAATTTCTGACTTTTAGAGCGGTCTAAGTCCTCCCATAATAAAAAATAAAACCGATTAGCATCCTCAAAAAAAATTGTCCACACGCCTATTGCAAACAACTGTAAAGACATAGTAAGTTGAATGCACAATTATAAGTATTTTTTGTTATGCAAACATGTAATTTAAATGCACTTTATTATTTTCCTAAAAGTGCAGCTATGAGGTTTCAACTACATTCCATGATTTTCCCGCGAATCGTGAATGATATTACAGCTTATTAGAATAGCTCGCGGCCATTTTGCCCAGCGTCAAGTTGATGGTATCATCAAAAAACGGGAGATCCGTCGGTGGACGATTGTTTGGCGCTGTCATGCCGCTGCCGCCTACCAAACGTCGCTCATTCGGGTCAATGCGGTCGATCGTATCGTCGTCACATGCGCAATGTACGGGGAAACTGAGAGCACAACACATTTTTCGACAAAAATAATGCTCTCAATGTGAATACTATTTTTGTCGCATACCGACAAGAAAAATAATACAATTGAAACCTTAGCTTTAGATATCGTCCTCCACTTCTGAACAACCTTTAGGCGTTTACATGGGTAAATAGTAACGTCAGCCACAATGCTATCGTGAACACATATCTTGTAAAACGATAGAGTAAAAAAAACAACAAATCTAATCTGAAATACGATAGTAAAACGTAAATGTATAAGTACTTAATTTCCATCATGATAATGATAACAACCATTGGTTGGACATAATGTTATAGGGCAGAAACATACTGGAGCACCCGAATAGTCAATTAATCATCATCATCATCATCATCATCTCAGCCATAGGCCACTGCTGAACATAGGCCTCCCCTTTGGACTTCCATATATACCGGTTGGAAGTGACCTGCATCCAGCGCCTTCCGGCGACCTTTATAAGGTCATATGTCCATCTTGTAGGTGGACGTCCTACGCTGCGCTTGCTGGTCCGAGGTCTCCACTCGAGCACTTTTCGGCCCCATCGGCCATCTGCTCTGCGTGCTATGTGGCCTGCCCATTGCCACTTCAACTTGCTAATCCGGTGAGCTATATCGGTCACTTTAGTTCGTCTACGGATTTCCTCATTTCTGATTCGATCACGTAGAGACACCCCGAGCATAGCCCTCTCCATTGCTCGTTGAGCGACTTTGAGCTTTGAGATGAGGCCGATAGTGAAAGACCACGTTTCGGTGCCGTAAGTCATCACTGGTAACACACATTGGTTGAAGAATTTCGTCTTGAGGCACTGAGGTATGTCGCACGAAAAGACATTGCGTAGTTTCCCGTACGCTGCCCAGCCGAGTTGGATTCGGCGGTTGACCTCTTTCTCGAAGTTGGACCTACCTAATTGGACCACTTGTCCTAGGTAGATGTATGAGTCAACAACTTCGAGTACCGAGTTTTCAACAGAGACTGGGATGGGCACAACCTTGGCATTTGACATGATTTTCGTCTTGTCCATGTTCATTTTTAAGCCCACCCGTTGAGAAACTCGATTAAGGTCATCGAGCATCATGCTGAGTTCCTCCATCGACTTTGCCATGACTACGATGTCGTCGGCAAACCGAAGGTGAGTGATGTATTCGCCATTGATGTTGATGCCAAATCCTTGCCATTCCAGGAGCTTGAAGGCGTCTTCCATAATGGCCGTAAACAGTTTCGGGGACACAACGTCCCCCTGTCTTACGCCTCTTCTCAATGGAATAGCCTTTGTGCTCTGCTCCTGAACTCGGACCGACATGGTGGCGTTACTATACAAACACTTCAACACTTCAATGTACCGATAGTCAATATGGCATCGCTGAAGTGACTCGAGCACCGCCCATGTTTCCACCGAATCGAAGGCTTTCTCATAGTCCACAAACGCTAAGCATAATGGCAAGTTATACTCTTCAGTCTTCTGTATAACTTGCCGCAGCGTATGTATGTGGTCTATGGTACTATAGCTTCTTCGGAAACCGGCTTGTTCGGGAGGCTGGAAGTCATCAAGTCTATGTTCGAGACGGTTCGTGATGACCCTTGAAAACAACTTATAAACATGGCTTAGAAGCGTGATGGGCCTGTAGTTCTTCAATAGGCTGTTATCACCTTTCTTGAAGAACAGTACCACCTCGCCTCTATTCCATGTCAATTAATATGATAAACAAATTAAACGTTTTAGCAGATTAATAGGTACCTAACTGTAACTAATTACCAAAACTTTACCACTTAAAAGAATGAGGCTAAACATTTCCAAACTAACGTGAAGTTTTAATATCATTACACATTCCTACACAACTGTCTTGTCTAGCTCCATTATAACCATAAATTAAATTACAAAACTTTATAATTGTGTTGGAGGCTACAAAACTCATTATACGCGTCTGAAACACTCTTGTATTAGGTTTCAAGAGCAGACTAAGACTCGGGCTCTTAAGTGTGCAGTGTATTGGTATCTAACTTGAAATAACTTATTATCGGCTATTCTCAGAAGACATTTCCACCTACTGCGATCTTTAAATAAGATTTTGATACAATAAGTATTGACTTTTAAATCAAAGTGTTCAATCAACTTAATAAAGACAACAAACAATAGCTACTGGGCAGAAATGTACTTGAAAATCGCTTCAACATTCTAAAATTGGGTATCTATCTACTTTGCTAAAGATATGGATTGAATGTTTCCTCATAAGGCGATTGCCTCATAAAATTTCGTATCTTGCAATCGAATAAAAGATTATAATATCCTGCCCGTATCGAAATCTAAGCTTGGCGGTTTAAACGAGATATCTTTAAAAATCGGAAAAGTCTATTTCCGAAATCGTGCGGAAAAACTCTCCGGTTGATTGGCTGTTGCATTTTTTGTCACCATTTTATGTTAGTCAGCGCCATCTGTCGGCGTCCGGCGCAGATGTCGCTGCGGGCGTAACTAACAAATGAGTCCAGCCCTCGGGGAAATTAAAAATAGTTTCACAATTTCTCGACGAATCAAAACACTTCCCGAACTTTGGCCAATATTGAACTGAACTTCGTGGCTTTGAAACTCGTTTTAATAACAAGTATAATTAATATTCAGATATCTTAAGTTTTCAATGGAATAGTTTCGGTTACTGATGGCGTTACACATTTTCGTGGCCTATTTATTAAATGCCTGCAAATTATCTTAAAGATGACTACACTGGCACTTCGCTCTGAACAATGGAGGAAACGGAAGATAAACTGTAAGGTAAAACAAAGGCGCTAATTTAAGTGTATTTGAGATATCGTCAAAAAAGCGATGTCTCAGTACATCCCAGGGACATCTGTCGTTCAAAAACTCGATGTTTCCGATTCGAACTGAATAAAGTGACATTTCACATTACTACATAATATATAAGTATGTCGGTGCCTGATATCTATGGCGCCACATATAAATGGCGCAATCTTAACCGGACCTGGTTGGCGAATGGTTATATCACCACTTCGAACATATCCCCGAGATATTAGTCAATATATATGGAATTAGCCCTGATCGTTTCTAACTAGCTGAATTGCTCTAGGCTGTGTATTCAATATTTTGCACTAAACGCGTTGTAGCAATAAATGTATCGATAATTATTAAGCAGATGTCGCCCCCATTCGCTAATCATGCTGAAATGACCCGCGTCGCTCATTACTGTCGATAATTAAGGAATCAAATTCGCATCGAGTCGATAGTCCAAATTAATATCGCAATTTCAAACGCAAATATCAGGTTTGATCACCGCTGCCTGAATAGGCCCCGGAGCTTAACAAAACCTTACGAAAATACGTTTCATAATCACATTAATTTTGAAATCGACGAATAAATATTCATATTTCGGGGCGACAGATCGATATCTGTATTTTCGAGACGATAACGTCTACGTCTCTCAATGCTTCCGGTTACCTGAAGACAGTTGGTGAATTTTCGTGCAGATAAAAATAAATAAGCATTTTCATTGTCCAATATAAAACTTTAATATTCAAATGTTGGTACCAACGTATTTTCGATAAGATAAACAATAAATAAAGTAGGCAATTTTGTTTGCAAGGAATGGTCCTTCGAGCCGGTTACATATAAGTCCCTGGTATCGATATTTTTGTTCGTACAATATTTAAGTGCGGACCGACTTCTATGGTGTACATACACTTACCGTGTACGACTAGTTAGGTATTGACAAAAAGTTGTGTGCCATGTTAGTTTACACTACTTTTTATAAAGGAAACTCGATCAAAACCACTGGCTAAATTTAATAAATTGCTATAATTCGTTTTTTTTTATTATTTTTACCGACAAAGCATCATGATATGTAATAAATTGAAATTACATTCGATAGGATATGTTTTTAGTAACATCCTGCAAAAAACAGATTTAAAAAACCGGCCAAGTGCGAGTCGGACTCGCGCACCGAGGGTTCCGTACAAACCTGCAAGGTTTACAAAGTTCGTTCATTACGACAATCGAAATCGACATTTACAAAAAAATATATATTTTGTAATGTAACTACAAATTTAAGGTTTTCGGAATTTTTCCTTTATGTGTGCTATAAAACGTTGCTTCATGCCAAATTTCAAGATTCTAGGTCAACTGGAAGTACCCTTTAGGTTATGATTCCCTTGCGAGTACTTGCGAGTTTCAAAATATGCAGCTTAAATTGCTGTTTCTTTTGATTGCGTTGACATAGAAGTTTGATTTTGTTACAGCTTAAAGGTATTATAGACCTGAGTATTTGGTATGAATTGCAATTTAATACCTCTACGCGTTTATGAGGAAATGGGTAGTAAGTTTAAAATTATTAAAAAAAAATATATTATGTGATGTAACTAAAAATTTATGGTTTTCGTAATTTTTCCTTTATCTATGCTATAAGACGTTGCTTCGTACCAAATTTCAAGATTCTGAGTTCACGGGAAGCACCCTGTAGGTTTTGATTCCCTTGCAAGTGTCGAAAATTTGCGGCATAAACGGCTGTATCTTTTGATTGCGTTGGCTTAGAAGTTTGATTTTTTCACAGCTTCAAGGGACAGTAGACCTGAGTAATTGATATAAATTTCAGCTTCATACCTCCACGCGTTCCTGAGAAAAAGGGTCTTGACAGACGGACGGACGGACAGACGGACAACAAAGTGATCCTATAAGGGTTCCGTTTTTTCCTTTTGAGGTACGGAACCCTAAAAATACCTTAATTTGCAATGGTGGGAATCGACATACTGACGCAGGGCCTCAAAAGTCACGAGTTTTTTTTAAATGCAAATATCTCGAAAACCATGAACTTTTTATAAATGTCAAATTAACTTAATATGGTTGCTTATGAGCTGTTCTATCACCCCTCTTCATTTTGGCGTTGGTTTTAGGGACACCCTGTATAAGTCCCTGGTATCGATATTTTTGTTCGTACAATATTTAAGTGCGGACCGACTTCTATGGTGTACATACACTTACCGTGTACGACTAGTTAGGTATTGACAAAATGGTTTTGGTTATAGCATATTTGGTACCCTACAGAACCTAAAGTAAAAAAAGGGTTATATGTATATGTTTTCTTCCCCACCGTATAATGTGATACCCATTTATTTCGATGACTCATCATCCTCCTAGCCTTTGTCCCATTTTTTGAGAATGAATTCTCAATCGGGGTCGGCTACCTAAATCCCAAGATGTGGCGTAGGCACTAGTTTTTAGGCAAGCGACTGCCATCTGACCTTCCAACCCAGAGGGGGAAACTAGGCCTTATTGGGCTTAGGTGGTTTCCTCACGATGTTTTCCTTCACCGATTACTAATCATTTAAATAAAATGAATTTTCATTTCAACAGCAGCAGCAACAAGCCATATAATCAAAGAATCTCTTGTGTTGCGCGCCGTCTGGACGAGAGGTCGTAAATCTTTTTGAGCTCTTCGTCGTTTTAGATAATCTGATGAGTGCTGACTATATATATGTCATAAATATTTTATTAAACCGAACCGTCAAAATGGCAAGATATATAAAACTATAGATAAATCTTAAATAACTGGTAAATTAAGGTCAATTGGGACAGGAACGCTAGCGTACCGTCTCGATATACTTATCGAAAAGTACAAATGTTGCACTACTAACGCCATCTACTGCGGGTGAAATAAGACTAAGTATGACAGTTTGGCAGCAAAATAGGTACATCAATGATACTTTGTCTCATAACTTTATCTTGGCACTAGAAATGAGGATCTGCCGAGTCCTACCAAAATTTTGGGGACCTACCCCCAGAGGTATAGAGGGGGCATATCTCCCAACGTGGATTGTTCCCGTGGGGCAAGCGGATAACAGCGCGCGGCGCAACTAGTTTTCGATATTTTGATATGGTAGGCGCGCTTGCCCCGCTGCCTCTGACGCACCTGTCCCGTCTGACCTTATTCTAAAAATCTGTTTCTATATAGTTTTTATTACAAAAAGAATCGGTATAAATCGTTCCATCCACATCGTAATCCAGCTAATACCAGCTCGCTATAAATTTTCCACTTTACAGACCGTAACATGGCCATAAAAGTATTTTCTCATCGGATATTAAAGCAAAGTTACCCGTAAACAAGTTTTAATTTTTATATATTTAAGTAAGAAGTCGTAAAGTAAGTAAAGTAACTAAACCAGGACGTCAAATACAGGTGATTTAGGTACTTATACATTTGTGTTCAAGTCAGGTAGTGATTTTAACATAATATATCCGAGGATCTTGATGGTAGTATTCCTTAGCGAGTAGTGATGTGCCGTTTCGAAAAATTCCGGAAACTTGGCTCATTTTTCATACAAAATAAGGAAAGTTTCTATAAATTTTCGAATAGTCGCGAGTCAAGGTCAAGAGCCTTATTGATTTTCATGGATTTTTTCATTGATAATATTTTTATCTGAATACATGAACCTTTTGGAATTGTTAATTGCATATGAATCTGACGAACGCTGAGCTCATTTTGGGTTGATTTTTAACGGCTAACGCTGAACTGCTACAAAATCACATTAAATACTCAGATTACATAAATAGTGGTAAATAATTTAAAAGCTTACATGGACCAATTAAAGGACAAGGTGAAAATCGATTCGTACCGGGCTATCAAGGGAAAGTCTCAAGAACCAGATACATGGAAATTGCTCCACCAATAAGAGCGTAGCTCTTAAATTTATGATGATGATGAATTTAAGTTAAGAGATAGAACAAATCAAAAGTTATAAATGTTTTAAACATGTAATGTCTCTTTTTTTATGTGGGAAAAGGTGTGGGTATTAACGTATTCACATAGAGGTCACTATGGTGTAAACCTTTCAAATAAACAATGCAAAGATCGACACACAAAGCATAAGGAAAAAATCGATAGGTTGCTTGGGAGTTAGGGTAGCGAAGTGGTTAACGGGCTGGACCGGCAATGCATAGGTACCGGGTTTGATCCCCGGTCTCTTCCATAAGGTAACTCATTTTTCCATATTTCTTTAAGCTTTGATCTTCTCATTTTTCCATATTTCTTTAAGCTTTGATCTTTGTATCAATCGTTTAAACCAACAAATATGAATTATATTCCGTTACAAAAATGGCTTAACTAAACCATAAAACCTATTGTACATTTCAGTAATTTTATAAAAAAAATTGTTTTCTTAAAGAATCCACAAACATCTTGGAACTGTAATTTAACAAGAAATATTTAGCAGGTAGGGGTACGGCAGAGAATCTCATTATACCCAGCTGCCACTGATTTTAATTTCCTGGCAGTGCAGGCGGTATGAAGACGGGATTTATTTGCGTAAATAAATATTGCCACGTCGTTACCCCCTTACTGTGCCGTGTAGGGCAATAAAGAAGAGTCTTAAGCTCTAGAGTTCGGGGCCCGATTTTGACGAGTTACGATTATAGCCATATATCGGCTTCATCGCGGAAAATTAAGGGTATGCAATGCATCGATTTTTGTTATTTCGAGTGTTATTTTAGCAATACGACACGTTATTTTGAGATTTACGCCTGTCAAAAAGAGTTTGTTAATCTCAATGAGAAGAAAATGTTCGCTTATTCCGAATAATTCATATTGCCAAGGCAGATGAAGTAGATTCATTTTATTTGATCACTTGAAGATCACCCGAACTTCGTCAGTAGGATATTGCACTCTTGCGCATACTATATACCTACCGAAACGACGACGAATTATAAATCACATCTGGATGCGGTAAGTGGTAACGCTACATCGTCGAAATATTAAGCTATTGGTGTTTTTTTTTTAATTCGTCAGGACTTCCTCTATGTTTGTTAAATATGTTAAATACCCCAGAGACAATTTCTATAGAAGTGTATTTCATTGGTTACTAGCAAATATCAACGCAGGAGTATTTCAAAATTCAAAAAAAAAAAACAAAATCACTTATTTGCAACTAGACGTCAGTTACAAAAATCTGTCGAATCCTCCTTTTAAGTTTGACACTTATGTTAGGAGGCATTCGCTCTTTCGTACAAGGTTTTAAAGTTAACAATAAATGAACATCTTATAATGTTAATATCTTATCATCTAAAAGATTAAAACAATGTTGAGCATAGCTTAACAAAGAAATCAGTGGAACATACCGTAGGTAGTAAAATTTAGTTTAATATAGGAAGAATTTACAAATTAAATGTTGTGCAAATAGTACAAACGAAGACACAGCACAGCCAACTATACAACCATAGACTTCAACATGTTGCAATAAGGTTTATATTCGTTTACAAATGTATTACATGTTTTTTTTTTTATAATTTGAACAAACCTGCTGTCAAATTTTCACAAGAAGCTATTGAGAAATGCGACTTGTATGCAAGAACAGCTGGACGTCCGAACATACGAAAGATTTTTTGGCCAAGCTGCAACGGAGATGCTTCACTCCTACGGTCAGTTATCTAAGGCTATTTTCACACACGCGTTTGAACAGCGCAGTTCAACACGCGCTTGAAAATGCACTAGTGACTAGTAGGTAGTTGAGTTATAATAATTACGCTGTTGAATCGCGGCGATAGCATTAGTCCGCCGCGCTGTTCTAGCTAGTAGTACCTACCTAGTAGTAGTTGGTCGCTAGTCTAGTAGCGTGACTGTAAAAACAGCCCAAGTCCCCTCCAAGACGTCGCTGGCATTTTAGCGTCCCAGTGCTCCATCCAGTGGACTTGGGCTGTTATCAAAGTCACGCCGTGAGACTAGCGACTAACTGCTACTAACTACGACCTAGAAAAGCGCGACGTCGTCGGCTGTTTATAAAATGGGTGTTTAGACTTAGCTGACGACGCCGGCAGTAGCGTCCAGCGCCAGTGCCAGTGGGGCATTGGGATTGGGACTGGATGCTAAGTATAAAATGGGGTAGCCATGTGAGGTAACTAGCTTCCATATGTCCAATATGATTTATTTGGATGAGGTAGCTGGCTATGATGTTGTTCTGTTGAGATTGATAAGGGATTGATATAAGTCTACCACCGCACACTGGTTACTCGTCCATACTAAGGTGCGCCAAAAATATTGTACCTACCTAAGATTTAAAAGTAAAACTTGCTTATTTTAGTTTAATAAACACATTATTAAATTAGATGATTCAAATCTTTTATATTAATAATAAATTAGATAAAAAATATCTTAAAAACTGACATTTCTTTTTTTAGGCAACTTCCTGAGCCTCGTCATTAATGGATCAGAGTTCGCGACTCTTGTCGCGCTACCTAGCCTCGCCCGTCACTCTCTACTAGTACTGCGAAGAAAGGGATAGGTAATATTTCTCGAGCGAGAAAGATTCGCGTGTCACAGTTGTGCCAGAGGTGCAGTAAAAGTGCCCTTGTGGGCTACAATACAATACACGCTTTATTGCACACCAAAAACATTTACACATGAAATCAAATTAAAAACGGCAGACAACAGGCGATATTTTATCAGTAAAGAGCGATCTCTGCCCTACTACTGACCTAGTTACTCAATAAATCAATAATTTCATTAAATGATGTCATCTCATTTCATATGTGTAAATAAATCAATTTAAACGAATTATATCGCGTACCTACATTCATTATTTGAGCCTTCCTGACGTTCCAACTGTCACACATTTAGAATAAAACAGTGTGACAATCGCGGAAACCGAATGAAATATTATCTTGTGTTGCAGTTGTTCTAAAGGTGAAGTTGTCCTCGAAAAGCGACACTTGCCCCATTTCGGCAGCGCAACAAACATGTGGCTAAGTGCTGGAGCATAACAAGTGCTCTAAGAACATAAGACTCTCATGCTGTGTAATACTATGAGCTAGAAGCAAGTTACCTCATGGATTATGCAACTGCGGTCTTAAACCGCTGCGAAGACGAAAAGGTTCTAAATAAACAGCGCTGTGTTAACTACTTGGAACTTTGTGTTTATTAAAATGTTAATTTGGAGCTTTCGCTTCGGCATGGATTACCTTCGTATTGTAGTTCATGATTCTGTAATGCTTCGGTATTATTATACAAGCTGTTTGAAGCGTAAATTTTACTAGATACGAATAAGTCTTTGGCATTATATGTAGCTTAAACATTTTCAAGTGTATTTAGTGTAAGATTAAACCAGCTGTGTACATATTTATAACCTCATTGGACTTTATGTTCCAAAACAATGTATAAACAATATTATGTGGGTTTGCAACAAATATAAGAACAGACCACTCTTTCTAAAACGTACAATTCATATTCACTTGTCAGTATAAACTTGTGAACACACACTCTTATAAACTAACCTAACCTATCCGTCAGTTTACGCGGTATCACTAGGTCTCACAATACATACATTTCCTATCTTGTAGACATAAAAAGTCCAATTGTAAATTTCGCACACGTTTAACCACGTTGTAGTTGCAAAAAAACTTGACTTCTTGCAATGAATTGATTTGGAAGGATAGGAAATCACGGAGCAACAATCAGTAGAAACAAAAGAACGGCGACTACAGCGCTCCCCCTGGACAAGGCGCATTACGGCTGCCGCTATAGACTTGAAACAAATCGTACTCGCCAGTTACACTGCAGAACTTCTGGCCGTTTTCAAATATTTGAATTTCGAATAAAATTATACTGTTGTTTATGGAACGGAATTGTTTTCGACTGAAAACAAATGCTCTGCACTTCTAGCCATTTTCAAATCTATGAATTTTAAATTAAAAACATAGATATTAATGGAATGGATTTTTGATATGTTTGAACTGAACCGTATTTAATGGAAATAAATTTATTATGAAAAGTTTTAACTTGCCCCTGTCGTACATGATGTCGTGTTGAAAATAGCACTCTGATTGAATGTGGAATGTCGGGTCATGCTCAAAATTCGATTCTGATATTATTATTATTTTCGTCAAAGGCTCTTCTACATCCTACATTGGTGAATATGATATACTTAATGTACGTATGTATATATTAAGCAACCTATCACCTTTAAAACTATGAAGCCTACCGTGTGGATCCAACCAATAACCATACTAGCTCATACTTTACAATCACAAACGACAGTACTTGTCCTAAAGAACTCCCTTAAACCGCAACTGCAGAACGTAATCGCTCCATCACTTTCGACAAAACACTGTCCTCAAGATAATCGCACGATACCGGATCGCTTCTGACCCCATCTTATCTTGGACCGGAAGTACAAAATGGCGGCGAGTGGCCGACATGGATGCGCTTCCGCTGCACTGTTGTCCGCGGGGGTACAATTAATCTTGTGTACGTAGGTACTTATTTTGTACGGACGTCGGACAAAGTTCTGCCGCCTGATTACGGAGCAAGTTAGACGTCGAATTACGATGGAACGATTTCGTGCCACGAGTCGTGGTCGCAATTTGATTTTAAAGTATTTGGGGCTTACACCTTCAATAAAAGTTGTTTCTCTTGTGGTTATAAGATTTGAAACCATTACGGTACTTGTTTTTAAATACCCTTTGTATCGCGTAGCTAAAAAATAATGCCCATTTCAAGAAGAATATGAGCAGCTTAATAAATATTATAATATCTTTGAATATGATTGTTCTACTTAAGCTCATAGCAATGTCTACTTAATATTATTAGCATATATGATTCTTCATTATCTTGAGATCATAATTCGCTAAGTGTACAAGCTAAATCAACAGTTGACAAGCTAATAGAAGCTAGAGAGTATCTGTGCCACGCTTGTAGTTGGGCCTTTCGTGTCAACAAGTATGTACGTAATCATATAATGAATGGATTATGAATCCGATTGTATAAACAGTTGAAGTAGTAGTTTAACAGATTAGAAAATAATCTTATAATCGATTTTACATTAAAAGACCTGACACGTTGAATCATGTCTGATCTACTGCATACTTGTATAGAACACGTTAAACTTAACCGCATGGGAGTTGAACACATACCTATTACCTATGATCCGTCAGTATATTACGACTAGACGAAACTGAATAGTGTTTTTTTTTTGAATATTGATATTAATATAATTACAAAATCTTACGCGATCCACAATATTTCAGATAGGAGTCGAACCCACGACATCTGCTTACCCGGAGCAGTGCTCTGACCCCTGAGCTACAGCGACTTTACGGACATCGCATGAAATTAAGCAGTATATTCCGCAAAGCGCCCTCTTCTGTGCCACTTTTTGATTTAAAATGCTAATAAGTGCATTTACCATACTTCTAAGATGAGTATGAATTAGCAGGAAATATATTGTAGGCAAATCTAGTTATACCAGTTCCATATAAGTTGGCCTGACGCTAATCAAAATGCCGCTTACTATCTTTAAAAGAAGCGCAAGAAGATCGCTAAAACAAGATAAAGGCCTGGTGACAACTTGTGTAACTCGACTCAGAAGTTCCTGCAAATGACAGCTCCAGTCCCCCCCACCTTACCTCCCTTCCCCGCGGCCCGCCGGCTCCACAAACCACTTTGCACCATCCGATACTATCTTACAATGCATTTTCCTTACAAAATAAGTTTGCTTCCACTCTTCGATAGATATCGAGAAGTCCCCAACTTTTAAATCCGTCCGATTCAAAAGTTTGCCCTGCAAAGTCGTTGCGATTTGATAAATTATTTTATAGAGAAACTTGCGGCTCGATAGTGCAGCTCTACGGACCGGAATTAATTTTTATTAGGCCACATACCACTAAATAAAGAAGTTATTTGGCAATCGTGACTTTAACAAATAGATGGAAAATTCTGGCAATAGATAACTAGATACAGAAGAAACGATCTGAGAAGATCGATGCTCTGATGGATTCTTCCAAATTTGCTATTTCTTAGCGCGTTTCTTATATACATACAAATATATTTAATGCCCATTCGTTCCTGTGTATAGTTTCTTGTTCTTTGGAGAGAACTAGATCACTAGAAGGTTTCCGTCCTTCGTACTTCAACCGCGTAACCTTCGTTTTTAGGGTTCCGTAGTCAATTAGGAACCCTTATAGTTTCGCCATGTCCCTCTGGCCGTCTGTCCGTCCGTCCGCGGCTTAGCTCCGTGATCATTAGTACTAGAAAGCTGAAATTTGGTCTGAGTATGTGTATGTATTACGCCGACAAAACGGTAAAATAAAAACAAAAAAAAAATTTTTCAGGTGCCTCCCGTACACCTAATGTGGGGGTGATTTTTTTTTTCGTGCCAACTCTAGTGTGTGGGGTGTCGTTGAATAGGTCTTTTAAAAATAATAGGGGTCTCCAAACATAATGTTTTGATAAAGTTAGCAGTTTTGTAAATATTCGCTCCGATAATAAAAAAAATTGTGTCCCCCCCCCCTCTAACTTTTCAACCACTGGTCAAAAAATTATGGAAAAAATCATGAAAATGAGGCCTTATAAGTACTGTTAATTAAAACTATATTGAATAAAATCGGTTGAGCCGTTTTTGAGTTATCGCAAAAATTCATAATTTTCTTTAAAATTACGTAAGTGCCGCGCAGTGTCGCTACACTTCCAACGTTACACATATTGGTTAAGTGCTATACTATATTAAAATATTTCGCTCTATCTGGCGCGTATAATCGATAACTTCCAGAAGGTAATAAGTAATTACTATTACTTTGGCGTTTACGACCTTTTTATAGAAATTGAAATCTGTCTCGTAATTTAAATCTTTCTCGTAGTCTCGTCTATTGTGAAGGATGGGCAACTACGGAACCCTACACTGAGCGTGGCCCGACATGCTCTTGGCCGGTTTTTTCTTTGGATCTTTGGCTGTCCAGCCAAAATTGGTTAGTCTTACCAGTCGTTTTGGCGTACGAGTAATAAAGATATTTCTACCAACAAATATGGCTTGTGCGGCTGGCGCCGCGCGCCCATGCAAACTTGGATCGCGCCAGTAAGATTTTTCCTGAAACCATGGGCCCTCTCTATCTCCATAAAAAAAATTTGCTGCCTGTAAAGTCAGTTTACCGACGATAATTTTACCGGCCAAGGGAGTGAAAGATGCGTCACAGCAGCAGAACGCTTAGGCCGATCGTGCCTCTCTATCGCTTGTTCCGTGCTCTCGCTTGCACGCTCGGCTCAGGCGGAACGTGACAATGAGTGATGCTTTTTCGTGCGTGCAGCCGGCGTTCATCGATTTATAAGACGATATCACGTCTTAAACCGATTTTCAATCATGATCATAAATTTAAGAGTTAAACTCTTGTCGGTCGATAATTCATAGTATAGATGTGCAGTTTGCACAAAGTTCTCCTTCATATTTCAATACACGTTGCACCTCAAAGTCTGGATAGTGCTCCTTAATCTCTGTCAAGTGATATCGCCGCTCATAAATCACAGCGATAGCGCGACAGATTGAACTTAAAACGACAAACATACGCTATTATATCTTGTTCATTAAAACCTTGATAGAACAGCTGTGTGACTGATGGATTTATAGTTACGTGCGATTATCTGGATGAATTATGTTTGAATGAGCATAAGCCAAAGGGTCATACATAATTTTCCGAATGAGTTAGCGTTATACATCTTTCCTGTGGACATTACAAAATTTCTAGCATATTTCTCTTGCTGGATCCTTGTATCAATATAATACTGAAATTGTATTTTCTCAAAAATTGCAAGTAATGTTGCCTTACCATCGCTAGATAGACTGCAGTAAGTGGAACATACCGAAGACTTTTTAGAAGTGTCCAGTAAACAGCGAGATTTTAAATTTGGAATCAATATTTGTCCAGTAAGTAAGTATGTAATTCCTATTACGTATCAAGATATTTGAATATCGAAACACGATTCACATCGTCACCGACCTATAAAAAAACTAAGGATGTGAAGGCGATGAGGTCGTAGGTATATAAAGGATGCATTCCACAAATTGTTTTAATTATAAGTACAGTGCGACAGCAAATTGTAGAAATTAAAAAGTGGCGTCCCTTTTTCATACATTAAATAGAAAGAGATGACATTGCATTATACACTTGCAATTTACACTAAGAGCAAATGTAAAATAAAAAGAGGATAGCACTACTGGCAGTATAAACGTAACTCAAGATGCATATAAAAAAAAAAAGTAGCGACAAGGTTTAGTGCGGAAGTTTATATGCAGCGTTTAGTTCATAATTGTGCTGTGTAAAATGACAATGATATTTCGGAATTCCTTCCTTTTTTGTGTCGTTTAGAAAAAACCTCGGAGTTAAAATTGAAGGTTAGCTTTATGATATGAAAATTAGTTAGAAAATACAACAATGTATAACAATAATTAAATTTTATCTTTAAGACTTAGATTTGTAAGACAGTGCAAATAATTAAACGCAGTATTTATAAAAAAAGAAATTAAGGCGGGATTTAAATTAAAAGACAAAAATTTCAAATTTGTTTGTGTGATCTATTACAATAATTCAGCAAAAATGAGTTCAGACGAGTCTGATTCCGAATAGACGGCACTCCTCCATACTTAAAAGCGGAGGCAGAGTTAGCTAAAATAATTTACTTCCGACTAAATCCAAAGAGATATAAAAAAAAACAAGAGATTCATTAAATGGAAGGAAGAAAATCAAGTTAATAATTGGTCAGATAATATGTGATAAGGTCAGAATATTTCAACAATCTTTCTGAGACAATCGGATGGCTACAAAGGAACCGGTCACCGGTATATCTTTTATCCAAGTATAAACTCATAATTATTTTTGTTATAGGTTGTTATCATGGGAGTTAATGGTGCCTGCGACGACGAATATCACAATGTGTAATAATAAAAATGGGATATGATATAACAAAAATATTCATTGGAAAATGGCCGAATATGAACGTCACCTACAAAATATAATTTTAATCTAATTTTCTTGTTTAATTTTTGAGAAAAGCACTATACTTGCTTCGACCGTAAGAGCCATCCTGGCCTCGTATTATATCCGGACCTCGCCTACGGCTCGGTCCGTCTAATTCATACTCGGCCAGTATGGCTTACTTACTGGTCTCTGCCGTAATGTACGTATACGCACTTTTTACAGTAGGCACATTTTTATTTACATCCTATCAGGTGACCGCAACTTCGCCCACGTATTTTTTCTCTACTGTAGATGAATAAAAAATATCCTATAACCATCTTTGGATAACCAGCTATCCCTGTACCAAAATTGGTTCAAATTTGTCCAGCCGTTTCAGCGTGATGCGAGGATAAAGGAAATTATGAAAATAGATGGCGCCAAGTTGGCACGGCGCCACCCGCTCGTTTTGTAATGACGATCCTGCATCACGCAATTAAGATTTTTCCTGAAACCATGACCCCTCTCCATAGAAAAATGTACAATACAAATCTAGAATTGTAGAATAAAGAAAATATACGTATGGTTCAATAACAGCGGACACAATAATAAAAGATTTAACTGCGGCTGTGTTCGCTCAGTTAAATATTGATATGACAAAATGTCAATAATTTGATCAACAAACCCAAGAACAGACACTGTAGCGAACCTCCATTTCAATGCACGACCATTATAATACAATAACCATACATAAACGATATAAAGGTAGTGCAAGATTAATCGTGTAACGCGCCCGCTGGCGCCGGAAACGCATCCATATCTGTCCACTACCGCCCATTTTGCTTTCCTGTAAATATGTATATTGCGCCGTGTGCCAAGGCTCTTTAGTATTCTTGGTATACAGAACTTTATAGCCGACGTCTTCTAATGTATGATTTATTTCAGTAACTTTCACGAACTTTATATTGTGATATTATATTGACGATTAAGCAAACTGAAAGATTTTTGCTAAATATTTTAATTATTAGTTTCATCAATTGAAACGTGTTTTTAAACACCGTAACTCCTTAAATTAATCAGCTAATATTACAAAATACATGGAAAATGGGTTTTCAGTTTTTGGTATTGTGACGTACCTCTTAAATCCTTGAAAAAGGCTGAAATGAAATAATAAGTTCCTTATTTAATCACAACAGTGTGTCATTTCATTTCGCACCGCGTGCGGCCTTAACAAGCGATCGTGCACCGATCGTAACGAGTCGCACGAGTCGATAGATAGGTATCCCGTCTCCAGGCGGCACGACCAATGCCGTCGCATTTTATACAAGTAACCCATAAAATGTATTCTAGGCTCCTTTCTCGGGGGATTTTTGCGACGATCAAAACAAGGACCTTTCTTAATAATAGATTGCATTCGTTCCTAAAGTCTTTAACGTTGGGTTTAATGTTCTCATCGCTTAACAGCAGTAAGGCCATTAATATACGAACTGCACTTATTTTCTCAAATAAACAATTTAAGCCGTATATTCTTAGTTAAATATTCTTACAGCTTCTTTACCTAGAAGAGTTATTAAATAAAGCAACAAGCAAAACAACTGAATGCTCGGAAACCTGTAAATATAAAATGATTTTGTATAGATTTTACAAAATAGAATAAAATGTTTTATAGAAGTACTATGCTGTAAGTACATGTACTTCCATTACATATGTATTCTACGCATATGTGATGTTTCTATGTAAAAACGCATAATGTTGTAAATTGAAGCACTAGTCAAAAGAGGAACACATATTTTTGAGGCATTTACCTAAAACATCAAGTAATTACATCAAGTAATTTCAAGTCATTATATTTTTAATTATTGACATTAAATAGTGACAGAGTAGCCGCGCCGGTTTACGGGTAGCAGTCCCTGATGAGGAGCTTCAAGCGAGTTCTAAAAATGTCGGGCCGTTCAGACAATTTCACATGTAAACAGCTTAATACAATAATTAAATAATGTATCATAATATCTTGCAAAAAATTTAAACATACACTGCAAAAATATACTCAGCCGGCTCAAAATTTTCCACTCTACTGCTTCAAAACAAATTTGCCTTCAATTTTAGGTTCCTTCCAGTGCACTTTTCTATTTACACGCGCACTTGTGGGAAGCGGTAAACGCGCAGGAAATTAAATCGGTGCCACCTAACTTGAAACTTACATAATCTTGTTCTACACTGCTACGAAAACAGATTTATGTGGAAAATTTTCTGAACCGCTTTCTTTGTTTTCTGCGACGGTAAAAAGAAACTACAAGGTTTCTACAAAGTCTTTCCTTCGGTTTCCGCGATTATCACACATTAAATCGCACGGATATCACGTATATTCATTATTTGACCCTCCCTGGCGTTTGGCAACTGTAACTTGTAACCCGAAACGTCAGGTAGGCTCAAAAGGGTCGATTGCAAAAAAAATGTACATAGTTAAAAGCTTAGCTAACAAAAATCACGATCGCTTCCTTTGTGTGACGAAAGTTAGTCATACAAAATGTATGGGTAACTATCGTCACACAAAAGAGTTGAAGAAGAAAGAAATATAATGAGTTTTGTTTTAATTAAAGCTCTTAACTATGTACATTTTTTTGGCAATCGACCCAAATAATGAATATCGCGATATACTCCGTTTAAATTGTTTGATTTAAATTTCCACAAGGTTTTCCGCGATCTTAACCAGATCTTAGAGACACTCGTGGATAAATCCCATTTTGTCTGGGTTAGAACCGATATATCGAGTAGGTATATATTTGTATTTACCCGGCTTTTCATAATTACTAGTGACTCTGTGAACTGTAGACCTCGCGAGTTTGTTTCACTGAAATTTTAATAATTCTTTTATATTTTCAACCCCCGTATCTTCGCTGTTTTGAGAAAATCGAAAGGTTGGATCGACAAGCAAATATACACACACGTATTATCGAACCAGCCCGTCTAGCCCAACTGTGCTTCCTGACTCTTATCGCGTGGCATAGCGTCACCTGTCACTCTCTCACAGTACTGCACAGAAAGAGATATAATAAATATCACAGTTGTTCTAGAAGTGCTGTTCACAAAATTTCACGAGATTCAGTAGAGAACTGTCGGACATCCTATCATCCGGAATTCGAATTCGAGCATACGAAATAATTATTGACCAAACACGAGTATTCAGCAATTACGCAAGAAATATTTTCTTTACCTACATCGTCCAATCGGTTCCACAAAATGGAAACCCGCTAAGGCAACTTTAATTCAATTTCCTATTATTGAAACGGATTATTGTAAAGAAAAATATTCAAAGAGAGGTAATTTAATTTCCGTGGTAGAACTTTTGAGTGGTATATTTATATCAGAATTCTCCCAATAGCACTTAGTATGATTCTTTCTAAAAAACTTCCACCACCCTTTTCTCAGAAACACTACACGTGTAAGAAAACAAACTACTGTTTTTACTCATAATAAATTTGCATTACCTACGCAAACTTTTGCGAAATATAAATGTGACAAAGTCAACTAGAGCTAGGTACTCGTATAAATAATAAAAGTAAGATACTTAGCATTTTATTTCTGGGTAAAATGATTTTCACCAAATGATAAGATACGGTTTCCATTTTTTTATTTGCAATACGTTAATGTTCCCCTAAAAAACATGAAACATTCTAAAATATTCCCCAATTTCATATTTAAATGGTGAACGTAAAAACCAAATCCTTGTGCCACGCCGTTACGCACCATAACTTTATATCGTACGGTTTATAATGTCGCATCAAAATCTCATTACTGCTGTTCCTGTAGGTAATGCTGAAATGTTATACTTTCATTTAAAGTTCATTTCTCTGAGCCCTGATTCGACGAGGCAATGTGATATCATATAAGTATCATTTTATTTTTATAGTTTTGCAATGTCCGTCCGTCCATCTGTCCGCAGCTTAGCTCAGAGACTTAGCACTGGAAAACTGCATTCTGCACCTCTAGCACAACAACTGTGACACGCGACTCTTTCTCGCGCGAGAAATATTACCTGTCTCTATCTCCACAGTACTGGGAGAGAGTGACGGGCGATGCTATGTCGTGCGACAAGAGTCGCGAAGGCAAGTTGTGCTAGACGGGCTGGTATGGATATATTTGAACCGGATCAGGTGATATTGACAAGTTGACATTTTAAAGGTGGTATGGCTATATTGCCGCGTCAGCTCGGTTATCTTGAACTTTACACCCATCAGAATATATTAATCTCAACCAGAATGAAAATATCGTAACGATTACTTCGAATAGAAATCTCGAATTTAGCTTACCTACTCGTATGTGTACTTACGAGTATGTGTACATATGTAGGGACTGTGTTGGCCACTTTTTATAGCATTTTGCGGCGACCACAGGGTTGGACGTTGAACAAGCGGCCAGCTTTCTAAAACTGGCATTAATGCGGTAATACGAGGGTTGTGTACATATCGGGGACCCATAGGTCCTTTGAAGAGGTTTCAGCCCTTGCAGCGATAACGTAAATGACGTATACTTGCGACTAAAATACTCAAAAAACTTATTTAAGATGAAATGGGTGTGAAAGTAATCGTGTTATTCTTAACTTGTGCAAGCTTTTACATAAAATTGGACTCAATAGTAACTGAAATAAGGTAAATTAGGTGTTTAATTAAATTATCATTGACATATTTATTAGCCCTATTCAAGCTGAACAGTAAAAAGTTATAAATAAATTAACTATGAAGTGTTTTACACGTACGCGAAGTTGTCAGGAACGGCCCGACATGTTTCGAACTCGTAATCTCGTATGGAGGAATCGCGGATAATATAACTGCCATTTCTGGCAATTATACGTATATGTAAAAGTCAATGAAGCTTGAGATCGTCCGATGAGAAAAATTTAAAGAGAAATACGGCATATGCATATCTGTGAAACCGCTACTACACCTATTATGAAAGGAGCTATTGATCCAATCTGGAGAAATCAATAAAATGTAACCCTGAGCCACCATGACCGTGTCAAATAATAAAATATTCGTTACTCCTTCATTTATATTATAACGTCGATTTAATTTAAGTTTTATGGGTGATTACACTTTCTCCGCTGTGCCAATATTAAACTACCTACTACTTTTTCAGCCGCCTGAAAAGGTCTTAAATCTATTTTTTGTTCCGTTGGATCCGTTCACGGGAGCAACATAAAACAGCATTAAGTATCGACAGTCCTAAGCTAGGCCGGCGATCGGGTGGGGATAAATTATGCTTAATATCTGCCCGATAGTTTCACTTCCGACGATATTTCTTCCAGCTTCCTTTAGCTTATTTATGAAGAAAATATATGATTCAGATTATGTTTACTAGCTCTTTTTTAGGTTTCCGTACCCAAAGGGTAAAAACGGGACCCTATTACTGAGACTTCGCTGTCCGTCCGTCCGTCCGTCCGTCTGTCACCAGGCTGTATCTCAAGAACGGTGATAGCTACAGTTAAATTTTCACAGATGATGTATTTCTATTGCCGCTATAACAACAAATACTAAAAATAAAATAAATATTAAATGGGGCTCCCATACAAAAAACTTGTTGTAGATTATGGTACGGAACCCTTCATGCGCGAGTCGGACTCGCACTTGCCCAATTTTTTTATTACTATTAATATCGGACAACCTTACACAAATCGACCTAGATTTACAGCAAGATCTAGTTGGCTTGTGTTATGGACATTAGACGACGATAAACATAAGGCAGGCACAAATATTCGAGTTCATCACACAAATATTTGCCCTTGCCGGGATTCGAACCCAGGACCACCGGCTCAGTAGGTAGCTGCTTTACCACTGTGTCAACTGCGTCGTTCTTGACTTTTTAACCCCTGATACAACGCAACAGTGAATGTTATTCATACCCGTACTGAGTTTTAGCCTGTTCCCATGCGTAAATGTGTATGGTGGTGTATGGCAGCCAACGTAGTGTCAAAGTAAAGTAGGAAGAAAATAAAGGATAGTGTTATATAAGTATGTAAATATTTAGGCAATTACGCTTCGCCATCCAACATCGTATATCAGTCGAGTATTATTTATTTTATTTATTATTTTGATGAAAAAAGTACTCACTGATAATTGATAAAAACAAATATGAAACACGTAGAAAATTATTACTTCTACCTCCATCTCAAATAATTCTCCCGATTTCCCGCATTGCGCCCAAACTGCAGGCATTCTCAAATTCCAGCCTTAACTGGTAGCCTAAACTCAGGCTTAGAGATCTTGGAAGTTATGCACTGTCTAAACTCTGGCCGGCTGTGTCTGGCGCCGACACAGACTGAGATGTTTCACTTGGCGTCTAGCTTTCTTCGATACTATTATAAAATAAAAAAAATGTATTGGAAATCAGTTTTCTATGGGGAGAGGTTATTATTTCAGTAAAACTCTTAACAGCGATGCAGGCTTTGTAATTTGCTTGGGCGCGTGGCATCAGTCGTACCTATAGCGCCATCTGTTGAGTGTTGGTAAAAATGTTTTAGTACGCTTATCACGTTTAAACGGAAGGACGGATTTTAACCAATTTCTTTGTCCCTTCTTCACGGCGAAAGTCCTGGCAAAATTAGCTGGACATCCAAAGATGGTTACTTATTGGATAATGATTACTTGTAAGACGTCGAGTTGCGGAAAACCAGCCCGCGATAACCTAACCTAACCTACTTATAGGATACTTTTTACACGACTACGGTAAATAAAAAAGTCTTAAGCGAACGAGGTTGCAGGCACCTTCTAGTATTTGAATCAAATACTATACCTATACTGTATACTTTACTTTTCTTTCCCGTAAAAATAAATAATAGTTAACGTCTACGAATAAAACGAAAAAAAGTATTTAAATAATTATGAACTTTAAAGATAGCACCAAATCACTTTTCTTTTTCTTAATTTATAATTATAAGCAAATTTAGTACCGCAGGCGGTTTTGAATAGAACATGTAAATGTAAGACGTATAGCCAAACTTGAAGGTAATATGAAATATCACACATTTCTGTAACAGCGCTACCAACTATGGCCCAACTATGAACCTGACCGATATTGTGGTAGTTTTGAACTAAATGCAATTCCAGTTGCCAGTTGCTTTGTTGCTGTAGTAAGTTTGATTATGACAATCATATAGCTAATGTAATAGTGACCTGAGGTACAGTATAGACCAGTGGCTCCATGAGCTGTATCTAGACTGTTTGGTTATGGCTGAAATTATGTTTTACATTTTCAACCCTAATGTCTCTTTAAAAAAAATATATAAACCTACAGATATTGTTAACCGACGTACACATATCTCTACATATATCTACGAGTGTATTGATATCTAGTTACACATTGGAGCCTGTTCAATTATTTTGCAACTAAGAATGCCTCGGCGTGACAGTTGTCGCCGTCAATCGCCCAAATTGAAATTGACGCGACCCTACCGCGGCACTTGAAGCTGATTCCACTATTCTTAATACTTCGGTGTGTTTACTGAATACATATCAACATATCTTGCCGCGACTTTGCATGTCGAGCGACAGCATCACCTATCTTGCTCGTACGGTATTGAAAGGGTAGTGACAGTATTTGTCGCGCGACAAAGACTTATGTGTGAAAGTTAGGCTGTCTGTTCACAATTGCAAAGCGGAGTGGAGATGTATAAAATGTGCCAATCACATTTCTCAGCTTTTCTTTCGGGTTTTACAAAGACGAGGCTTGTTTGGATAATTTTCTCCGCTCCGCCTCAATGGATAGGCAGCCAGATAGAGCTAGACGTACTGAATGCGAAATAGGTATATTTGGTTTTAATGAGGCCATGTGACGAACACATAAGCGATAGTAATAATAGTAATAAATATTCTTTATTGCACCACAAATAAAAGAGATACACACAAAGGAAACAGTACAAACATTATTCGGTAACAACTGGTGATATATTTTGATTATTACACATCGTTGAAATAGACGTACCTATAGTTAAAGTATTTCGGGCAGATATCCTTAGAAACGAAATTTAACCGGTTGTTGTTTACTATTTTGATAAAAATATGTTTGCTGTCTGTAAAACGCGACCTAGATCAGCAAAAACAAAAATAAGGAGTTCGAGGTGATAAAATACTGCATACACTTTTTCTTTTGTTTAATTTTTACACCAAAATGTATAATTAATAAGGTTAAGCTTCGAATTATATATATAAACAATCATTACGTTGCACACCGTTATCTAATGCCAAGTAATAGTAGTGTAAATGAACCGTACAAACTCGAAAGTCAGCACAGCATAAAGGCGAACAACACAATATGCGATAATATGCCGAGTATATTCAGGTACTGTACAGTGTAAGGTAAAGGTAACCATTGTTGGCACGGCAGGACATTTTGTCCTCGTCCCGGCTCGTTAGCTTTAATGGTCGTGGCTATTCCAAACTGAACGACACTCGTACGTTATCACCTTCTTTTTTTCACCCGATTTTGGACGTAGTTTTTTGTTATATTCGTCTGTTTACTATCTGCTTCATGCTAGCAGCAATTTGGACGCCGCGTTAAACGTGTCTCTTTATGGAGCGGATTTTTATGGTAAAATACTTTCACACGGGCAATTTGCCTTTACTGGAATTTCAGTGCACATAATTAAAGCACTGTAATTGGAATATCAAGTTTTATTTTATACTGAAATAGTTTAAACATATTTGAAACCTACGAAATTTATAATACTTATATTCTTACACAAAAAACAACGTAGTGTCAAACTTAATTATAATAATCTTACGATTATTAGTATATACTGCCAACACTGCCGAACTACACTGGAAAATTCCAGTAACTTATACTTCAATGATATTTATACAGCTATATTCGTTCGGCAAGAGAAAACAAATACACAACAGCCAATAGTATCAATGATATTTCATTGGACATAAAGTTTGCAAACTATCTCCGGAAGTCCGCCATTAGGCAACTTGTAAAATACAATATGGCTGCCAAACCCTCTTTGATAGCATGTTATGTTACAGGGAAGGTTCTGGACAATTCCTCCTAACTATATTGGTAAGCCGTTAACATAATATTTTAGGATGCCACTCATGATTTTTAGGTACTATTGCATCTATTTATTATTATCTCCTTTATTTATCTTTCGTCTTAGGCTAGTTAGGGTTCCGTAGCCAAATGGCAAAAAACGGAACCCTTATAGATTCGTCATGTCTGTCTGTCCGTCTGTCCGTCTGTCCGTCTGTCCGTCTGTCCGTCTGTCCGTCTGTCTGTCCGTCCGTATGTCACAGCCATTTTTTTCCGAAACTATAAGAGCTATACTGTTGAAACTTGGTAGGTAGATGTATTCTGTGAACCGCATTAAGATTTTGATGCAAAAATAAAAAAATTATAATAAATATTGGGGGCTCCCCATACTTAGAACTGAAACTCAATTTTTTTTTTTCATCAAACACATACGTGTGGGGTATCTATGGATAGGTCTTCAAAAATGATATCGAGGTTTCTAAAATATTTTTTTTCTAAACCGTATAGTTTGCGTGACAGACGCTTCCAAAGTGGAAAAAAGTTAGGGAAGGGAAACTTAGGGATGGAAAGTGTTTGTACGGAACCCTCGGTGCGCGAGTCCGACTCGCACTTGGCCGGTTTTTTAACAATAAATTTATATAAAAAGTAAAATACAATATAGTAATTACAAAATATAAATACATTATAAAAAACCTAACCTAGGGTGCCGCCGGCAGCGGGGCAGGGCCCAGGCTACCGGTGGTTAGGGCTGCCGAGAGAGGAACTCCTGACGATGCGCGCCGTGTCCAGGAGTAGGTACCGCCTTCTGAATCTGACCCTTGATCCAGCTATCTAGCGAGAGTCTCTTAAGATGTTTGTCGAGACTCTTCGCTATGAGACCGTTCGCCGAAACGACTATCGGGACAATGATCGTCGAGTCAACATCCCACATGGCGGTCACCTCGTGAGCCAAGTCAAGGTACTTGCTGAGTTTGTCCTTCTCGGCCTTCACGAGGTTCTCGTCATGCGGGATGGTGATGTCGACGAGCACTGCCTGGCGCTTAGATCGATCTACCAACACGATATCAGGCTTATTGGCTACAATAGTCCTGTCCGTGATGATAGATCGATCCCAACAGAGCGTGGCATGACCATTTTCGAGAACTGGCATCGGTGAATGATCCTGGCTACTTGGTTATGTCTGTGCAAGTACTCGCCATACATACTATTATTATTATCACATGGTATATGTATAACATTTCATGTAGTATTTTTTTAGGACCAAATTAAATTATATACCTAATCATTAACGTTACCTGCTTACTACATTGCTTATATTTTACATAGTTTTTTTTTCGTATGATTTTGTTGTATTTGGCAAATATGTTAAACTCAAATATGTTGCTTCTCTGTTATTTCCATGTCAAACGAAAGAGATGTTATTTTAATATTTTTGGAAATACGGTGGTGGCGGTACCACGGTCACTTTTATCTAATGCGGTTGATCAATCATAGGCGATTTCAAACTAATGTAACTTCCTGGATGTGGTCGTGCTACTTGGCTTCGCAAAAAACCCTATAGCCTGAAATTGAGATTTTACATCAAGTTCGTGAATGTTAGACGTAGTTCCTTATTTACATTACTGCAGACGCCGGGGAAGAAGGGCTATAGACGGATAAGTGATACGAAGCGGGCAAGCCCTTTTCACGGCTAAGGCATGTATAGTGCTTTTCTCAAACCAATGCAATGGAATAAAAAAATGCACCACTCAAAAAATATATAATTCAGCTGTTTACCCGGTTCATGAACATAGGCGCCATTGTTTAAAAAAATTACTTCCCGGCCTAGGCCTTAAATTTTGTTCAGTTCTCTTGAGTTGTTCCACCTGAAACGTGGTACTTCGAAGCCTGTTATAACGCACGTTATAACGACATTTCATTGCATGTTTGTAAAAAGAAACACTAAAACGAACTTTTTAACCTTGTACTATTCAATTTGTCGTTCACTCACTCGTGGCCGCGGAGCCGGTCGTAATGAAGACGGATACACGCCCGTTTCATGTTCGCGGTTTTTTCATTGTTTTCTTCGCTCGAGTAACAAGATTTTTAACAATAAAATATTTCGGTTCCCTTCATGCCTCTGATTGTACGTAGTAGAGTGTGATTTAGCTGCTTAGCTGCTTACTGACTTGTGAGAACTTAACTGCAGTGAATTCCACAAGAAAGCGGTGTTCAGAGTCAAACAAAGTCTAATTGCTGTAGTATGTCAGTTTAAACTTTAGTGCACAATCGTAATGTTGTTTTTAGAAGTAAAGAGGACGGGTATACATATTTTTTAGCAGGACGAATTTAACTATCACGGCGCAATTCACTGTATTGCATCATTAACGGGCTTGTTTTTATATTCAAAGATACGGCTAAAAGTACCGATTTGAAATCGAACCGATACCCACCTCGCCTTCAATTTGAACATCGCCCTATATTGTGAAATTAGAGGCACCCGTTTTTTTTTTTCGGCATTTCCCATCATAGACTCATATTAAACAGGCATTGAAAACCTTTTGGGGTTTTCCAAGGTTACCTTTACCTTTTTTGCCATCTGCGTAAAAGCTTTTCAAAGGGATTTTTCCTCGGGAAAATTGAGAACGTTTACAATATGCCAGGATAATGATGATTCCTCGTGATTGGAACCGTATTCTGGTATCGGATTGAACGCAATTAGACACGAGTTGTTATTTGTTACTTCGGCACAATTTGTTCTGCAAAAATAAGTGTTTTCGTGAAAAATTAACACTGTTTATTTTTCGCATTGTGTTTTTCTTCCTTAGTGCGCCAGCGCTGAGTATTCTACGACACATACATTAAAGAACCTTTAAATAGCTACTATACAAGTGACTCGTTTTATCGAGAGAAATCTAAGTTAAAATCCAATTTACAATACGTTTTACGTAACTGTCACTTTCGGCACCTTTCGGCAAGAACCAAACTAAAAAGGCGAGACATCGGATGTCGTTCTCATAAAGCGCGTTATCTCGGTCGTTTCAGGGAAAAAATCTCATCGGTCGCTACTCGAGACCCATAAAAAGTCGCAAGTATGAATAAGAAGTTGTAAAGATGGTCGCGATAGAGTTGATGCGTGTTCTTCGAGTTTCAGCGATAAAAAGTCGAGTTTAATGCTCGATTGGATGTCGGCACGAGCCGGTTAACAATCTTCGTTCAATTAAAGATAATTAGGCAGTATAATTAGGTTTGGGAAACTGGTAGACAGTTTGCAAACTAATTTTTCTCAAACATGCAATGAAATATTGTCTTTACGTTCCTTATAATAGGCTCGGAAGTATCGCTTTTTGGGCGCAACAACTCGAGAGGACTGTAAAGGGATTTCATACTGCTTTTCAGGCCTAGGCCCGCAAAGTAACTTTTTTTTGGTTTCAACAACAAGGTCATTCACACAGCTGGCTGGTTTGACAAAAAGCAGGTTTTGTTTTTAAAGGTTGGTTGTTAGACTAAAATTACTACTTATCAATTAATAAAATGTTGTTCTTTGAAGTATATTTTTTTATTTCATTGTATGTTTGAGAAAAGCACTATACATGCCTCGTCGTGAAAACTGATTCCCGGCCTCGTATCACTATCCGGCATATATACCGGCACTACCGGTATATACCTACTTGGCCGGAAATCCTCATTTTCCCGGCCTCTGATGTAATGTACTATTGTTTAGGTTTTAATTTTGTTTAGTGAAGGAAATTATCGCGTGAGCTCGCCAAGCAGACTCTGAAAAGACCTAATTAATAAGTTTGTTCCAATTTTTAAGTCATTTTTGTTCTAAACAACGCAGGTACAACACCGTCGGTGTCACATTTACTTTTTGTTATTATATTTTTATATTCTCTGGGACTTGATGTAGATAAGCATCCCCTTAGCAATATTATGTGCGGCCACAGGGACCGAGTGGTAGTGTATGGAAGAAAGTAAACGAAGCATAAGGCTAGATCTTCTAACTTTTCGTATATTCTACACTCAGCAAAGGATAAAATACTTAAATACTAGTCTAATGGTTGATTGTACACATTGAAAGTAAAATCATGAACGAAATACCTACACAATCATTCACAATTTTCCAAGGTCATACTTTGTGAAGACAACGAAAATCGGCCAAGTTTAAGACAATGTTCGATTCAATCCTTAATTAAGTTATAGATTCCTCAGCTCTGAGATTACGCTATCGCGCGGCACAGAGGCCCAAGTTCTCCGAAGGCTCTATCAGATACTCGCTGACAGATTATGTCGTCCGTCAGCGAGCTAATATTTAAACATGACCCGTGATTATTCGCTAACTTTTATCTTACTGAAAATGTACTGATTTTGATCGTAATTTGTCTCTGTTTTGTTAGGAGAGTTGTGGATTGTCTGTGGAATGGCCTATAGCTGCTTCTATAGCCAGTAAAAAATGAATTCGTACTTTTTTATGGTTCCGTATTTGAACAACTATTCGTCCGTCCACGGTTTAACTTAGAGAGTGTCAATGGGTGACTTAAGTTTATTTTGGCGTTGCTTCTCAACAGTGGTCTACCGCTGGTATTTTGAATGTGGATACATTTTAAAGTAAATTGATTTTAATGCGCTAGACTATTTCTTCTTGGTAACAAAAAAGAATTTGTAGTTTTGGTATTCACTCGTTATAATATTATACCTATGAAAACTTATAAGAATCCAATCCAATCCAAAATGACGCAATTGGATATACTTTACATTCATGAACAAAAACTGTGTAAATCCCAAAACTCAATTTGCCTATCAAAATGTACATCTCGTTTTAAAAAATGCTTCATAGTATGAAACGCCTGCAAAAGCGAAATAAAACACGTCATTAATTTTACCCGCGCAATCTAGAATATTCCATATTAAAGCATTGCCATATAACAAAGGAATATAATAGATGAAATATTAAATGTTAAAGTTAAGTGGTTTCTCCCTAATCGTGCTCAGAGGGGACGTTAAAAAAACTAATTACGAAAATGTCATTAAAATGTATGGTGCGATCGTAGCAGATGAGTAGCGACCTCTATGAGCTACGAGTAGGGTGGCATAAAAGCGGTACAGTTAGCAGCGGAAGTTGCTACGCCCGTCATGTGCTCAAAAAAATTTGCACACGGACTTTATTATCTAGAAAATAAGAGTTGTACAGACCATTGCGAGCATGTTATTCCGCTTAAATGGCTCTGCTGTGCTGACTGTACCACAATAAAACAGTACCGTAAGTTCTCTCTTTTGATCTTCACTTGAGCCTGCATGAGAACTGCGCCTCTAGCACAACTGCATGTGACACGAGACTCTTTCTCGCGCGAAAATTATTGCCTATCTCTTTCTTCACAGCACTGTGAGAGAGTGACGGGGATGCTATGTCGCGCGACAAAAGTCGCGAAGCCAAGTTGTGCTAGACGGGTTGTTATTGATAGTTTGTGTAAAATGTGTCGTCGTTGGGCGTAGCACCGCGCTTTTATTTATTTGGTCACAGTTTTCTCGGTCATCGGTGAAGCCGGAGCAGATTTGGTTTGTGTTTTCTTTCAGAGCAGTAGAATATCGTACTCCAATGCCCTAAAACAGGCAAGCCGGTTGAAATCGGGTTGTATGGACGCCACGTTGCTGGTCCATGAGTAGTTTAAACTACATCACCGTATACAATCGTATAGAGTGAAGAGGCAAAGGCCATATTTAAAAAAAATATTAGGATAATATTATGATATTAAAAGTGTTCAGCAGTTCAAAATTATAGTAGGCCTTAGCTTCTGAAAAATGTGTTGATGAAATGTACAACACAACACCCGTTTTTTCGCTGGTTTAAAAAAGACTACCGTTTATATCACAACCCTCTGTACGGACACCACACGACCCCGACTTCCCCCAGGAGCCATTCGGTCAACGTTGTAGCCACTGTATTGTGCCCGGTTCACAATTTCATAAATCTACCTAAATGCTAATTAGAAAACAGAATGCTTTAAAATGTCGATGTCGTTGGGAATTTAATTCAGCGCTATTTTGTTTTTAGTTGAGATAGTGGCGAGGGAGGTTTGAAGGTTTTGCTGATGTTAATAGTTTAACTACGAAGCTTTAGCTTTAGTTTTGCCGGATAATTGTTCAGTTCCAGCTTCTGCATTTATATTCCTATCAACTTGATGTGAGAACTCTAATTTAAAGTCTTTAAATTATGGTTTATGGATAAATAATGCTAATACACAGTTATTTTCCATTCGGTACATACATCGGCTTATAATTGAAAAAAAAAATGGTGACATTTAAATATCAAGTTATCGACTATTTACTTTAATATCAGAATGACGTCGATTCCGGGCAGTAATAAAACATTATAATTTACCCGAACACAACGTAATTATTTGTTTGCCAGTCAATAAATTAACTCTCAATTCATGGCTGTGAGTAAAACACCCAGGGAATAGCAGAAATTTTCGTTACTTAACGCTTTAATTGACAAAACTGATCAGTCCATTTAGTCAATGAAAACGTGTTCATTATGTACGCTTTCATTTCAATCATTCATAATATATATATATATATATATTATATACCCAAGTAGCATTCAAGAAGCTGCATTTTAAGCGCTTATACAGCCCTTATACCGCTAATTTCAGTTGAATAAAGGTAACAATGTTATAACAAAATCTTTAATTTATTATTTTCTGTTTTATATGTAGTAATAGTAACAAAGCGTTCTTGAAAAGATATCACATCATCCCATGTTGTAGACTTCATTATTTGTAAGTATATATTTATATTTATAGTTTATTTATACTTAAAGTCGCTTCTGAAGGCGCAAAATCTACTCGTATAGACGCATTCTTCACCTCGACTGCGTTCCTCAGATTTGTCTTCTCAATATCAAAGGCTACAGATATTATGATCACGGGCCCAGGCCTTCGAAGAGCTATCAATGTGTCAAAGAGGAATAAACTCGCGAATCTGTCGTCATAAAAAGGGCCTTTTTAGTAATCTTTGATTTTATCGCACGTGCCGTCTCGGCGTTTTACTTGTCGTCTTATTCTTGGAGTTTTTATGCTTCACAAATAGGAAACGTTCCGTTTTATGAATATTGTTTTACGCATAACTGGGTCCGTTCATTCTCGAACGCCTGACGGCTTTATACCTATTACACTTATTACATTAGTCTTTTGCGAGAAATCAAAGGTGAATTGCAAACTGAGTATCCCAACTCGAAATGTATTTAGATGAGATTTTTAATTTAAATAGATAAAGTACTCAGTGCTTTATTTGTCTTCCCCTGTTCATCTCCAGGAATCCCATCAAAAGTCAATAATGTAATCAAAGCAGACAGCGATTCCTACTATTTCGCAGCGCATAATCATATTAAAACGCTGCATAACATCATCTGATAAAGATGTAAAGGCCTATGGTGATGATGATGATGAATCTTCAAGTATCCTAAAATTTTGTATGAAAAGAGAATAAGTTGAGTAAATGGTATTCATACTGACTGAATTGGCAGCAGCACATTTTTGAGTAACGTAATCGGTGTCCAATCATTTCAGAAACAACGTTTGCCAACTTCACCAATCACAAATTAGTCGTTTCCAAAAATATTTGTGTAATGATGCATTTTCATGACATTGCATTTATAACATGATAATAGAACCAATGTAATCACTAATGACGAACTAGCAGGTGGATGGTCGGTTCATTTGCCACTTATTATTAAACCACATTATAATTATAATTAACTAACACAAGATAAATATATACTTAAATGTCTTAGATATATAGAAAACAACCATGACTCGTGAATCTAACTCTGTTAGTCTCACTATGTCTTTACCCAATGGTCGATTACTAATTACTACTGTATTAGTAAAACATGTAAAGAAACAAATCTGATGAAATATAATATTACTATAGTAAGCATCTCAGTATAAGGGGAATTAGGATTCAGATCAGGTACAGATTGCGCCTTAGAGTCCACTTCAAGTCATGGCTGACATCTTTCGGCTACACCATGCTATATTGGAAGATCAAACGAACAACTTACGTGGAAGTGAAGTTCCATCAATTATGTAAACAGTTTCATTCGACGTGATTTTTAATATACTGTATGTCATGATCATTTAGATATTGTCTTTACTTAAAATATAACAAAAATGGGTGCCGTTCAATAGTCATAAAAACAATTTGCATAATTTAATTTAACTAATTACAAAATGCGTAATGAAAAAATTTACTTAAAAGCAAAATTCATAATTTTAATATATATAATAATTAACCAACAGACCAGTCAACACTCAACAACATTAGTTATAATGGTCATAGAGAAAAAAAATGAAATAATATATTTTTACAACCGTTCGACCGTAACAGATATATGTTTGTGCTGTCAGATAGGTATTACTGAATGTTCACAACTGAACCTAATAAAATATTAAATTTTAATTTGAACCAAACAGAATACATCATTTGTTACGCCTATAATTGGAGCTGAATAATGAAAATAAAATTTGACGAATGCATAAAGAATATTCTACAGTTGCCAGAATTACAATTCTTGAAGTGCTCATTTAGAATTTATTTCTAATACTCTTAAGCCATATTGTAATTTACCCCTGACGTTAAAATATTTGCGAAGTTAGCTAAATGTTACCAGTCGAGACTGATAACATTCAGCATTTCAGGGCTTATATATTTGTTTTTGTCTACTGTTAAGATAAATCTCAAAATTTGGGTATTGTTATATCCTTTATGGAATATTTTCTAGTTCTAGGATTCGGTCGCTAACCTCGTGTGTGTTTAACATCAAAAAGTATGAAATGAAATGAAATGAAATGAAATGAAATGAAATGAAATGAAATGAAATGAAATGAAATGAAATGAAATAATTTATTCAGTAAGTAGGCCACAGGGGCACTTTTACAAGTCAGATTGTGAATCTACCGGCATTTCGCAAGAGGAGACCGCTGAGTAGTATTTTGCATAACATCAAATGACTTAGATTAAAACTACACAACGAACATTTTGACCATTGTTTATCCTTCGGTTTCAAATTCATAAATAAATATAAAATATTTATGCCCTTGCAACATCATAATTTTTTCATTAACTTTTTTTTACATCATACCATTAGGTAATATTGGCTTTATACGCTGAACTAGGTATTCTCAGTATTCATAATCCACTACCATAGACTAAAACCTTTTTTTACACAACCAAAACTGGCCGAAATGTATCTGGCCATTTTTATATTCCCTATGTGTCTTTTTGTGTGTTGGCAGCCTTTGTTCTTTAACCTGCGTTCTTGTTGCAGGCGTGGACGACACACACAAGTTTCTGGGCAACGAGACACACACAGACTACTTCAGATTATTATTAAGAGACGGCAACTATTTGCTCGTCGGTGGAAGGTGAGTTTTTTATTTATTTTATTTATTGTTTATTCAATAATAATAGCCATTGTTAAAAACCATACCAAAAATCAAACCTTATATTTGTCAAAAGTATAGCTAGATTAGGCAGTCCAGTGAACAAAGGCGTCATAGCTTAAAATCTAGTATGTATTCCCTGATATCCTTCGAGAATAACAACTGATGGTACCTAAGTGCTGTCAATCCCTAGGGCGGAAAACGTTTATCCATATCCGGCACAAGAAGACTGTTGAATGTGGTTGTTCTCTGCGCTGACCTCTGTATGACCTATTTTATAGGTTGTATTGCTTTAATATGCCCAAGAGTTTATTTTTTACGGGACTCTTGGGAGAGTAACGAGGCTTATCATTTATAAGTCAGTTATACAACTCATAACATAGAATACATTAAGTATTCGAGATTCATGCATGATGCGATGCTGAATATGAAATAAATGGTTCATTCCAAAACTATATTTAATCGAGAAAATATCCACTGAATTTTAATGTTAGGTATCTAGATTTTCTATCTAAACTTTCGATTTCATAATCCTCACTTATCGTAGAAATTCATAACTATATTAATAACCTGATTGTAGGACGAGCTGCCTTCTAGTAGTTTAAATTCAATTATTATGTAAACAGCCTCACTGAATTGTTTGAAAACTTATGATAAACAACCCTTTTGTAAGTCTTAATGGAAAGTTCACAAAGTTCATTCAAAAGTAACTTCGAAACTGACGATTAAGATCTAGACCAATTACAAATACGGACTCAAAATTCCAAATCATTTTACTAAACTAAAGCCTTTGTGCCTGAATCCATTGTTGCATCTATTTGGTGGCATAAAGTTGAACATTCAAATAAGGTACTTTGTTTTTTCTGCTTCACTCCAATTCGTAGCGAAGTTAGTCTCCCTTAAACCGCAGGCTAAAAACGTGCTGTATCTCTCTGTGACCGCAGCTTTAACTTGAATGCATCGTGCTGTTCCCTTCTAACCCGTAGTGTTGGGATAGCGCCGTCTCGTTTGCATTTATAAAGAATTTCGGCTTGTGTTTGAAGGAGGCGAGAGACTTAAAAACACCCCTCGCGCCGCCGGCCTACAGTCGCCATTTTATTACAGTTTTCGGGCGGGGAAGGTTCGATGTTGATCTATCGACTATCGACAAATCCTTGCAATATTTTGCAAAAAACTTTATCAGCAAAAACAACGATATTGATCTATTGACAAATCCCTACAATATGTCGCACTAAACTTTATCGATATTGAAAATAATGTTGATCTGTCGACAAACTCTTACAATACAATGCAATCAACTTTTTCGATATAGAAAATTATGTTGAACTTTCGACAATTTCTTGCAATATTTTGCGCTAATATCGGAAACCCACAATTCATAACCCCTTTATAAAGTTAATAAACCCTAACCCCTAAGACCCCCTCATATAATTTCAACATAAATTATTAATTCCGTATGCCTGCGAAATAAGGTGATACACTTTGCAAAATGTATCGTTTTCGTGATAATTTGACTTCCATAATTTTAAAGGTGCAACCTTAGAAACACGTTCGATGCGGGAATTAACTTAACTTGTAATAAGCTATACTTACTTTATATCGTATGTATGACAATAAGGCTCTATATCGCAGTGAAGGTGTTAACCTGTTTTAAATTTAATTGTAAATTAACATTTATCGACATATTTTGTCGAAAATTTGCGTTGTCACTTCACTCTGAGACACATCTGCCCCGCGTTATGGAAGCCTCCTGCTTGCTTACTTACATTGCTGCAAATTTCGGCGTACTTCTGATACATTGGTTTTATTTTAAAGCTAATGTTAACATGAGAGGGTTGAAATTAAAATTTAAATCACAATACAAACATTCGTTAAAATTTGCATAATTCAATTATGAATTAAACTTGGCAACAGAGATGTAAATTAGTTACTATCAAAATTACTTAATACGAGTAAAAATGTTGACAATAGGTAACGTTGTAAAAATCTTGCAAGTTTCCACTCTTTACCAGTCATATTTACATTTTATTTCTCAAAAAAGATTTCATACTCGACTTCAGCAGCCAGCGTACTAGGAAACTGCACACAGCAGAAAACTGCACCAAAGTTGTTTACCTGGAAAATAAAACCGACTTCGCGTCAACCTACGATGAAAAATTCGTCGAGGTCGCCCCCGGCATCTGCCGCCAACGCCATCTACCGATTCCGGGCAACATTCGCTACAATTTCTATATCGTCCCTCGAAATTGTACTCTAAGTATAAAAAGATAAGATCGTGGAAAGATGCTAAAACTATAGCAATGTCGTGTAATTTGAAATATTCATCCGTTCGTGCTAAGTTTGCATTTCTTTCCAAATCAGATTTACATGACAATGGTCACGTCGTGCGATGAAAGTCTCATTGCTAGAGTTCGAGAGAGGTTTTATTAAAGGAAAGGTTGCAATAAAACCAATGCGGACTCGACGTTCACATGACAGGCTAACAAAGAGGGTGATATTTCTTTTCTGTAATTTAATATCGGTTAGCGTAGTGAAATTTGTTTCATTTGCTATGAAACAGCATTGTGCAGATAAATAATAATAATCAGTAGAGCTTAAAAATAACGGAATTAACATTTTATCAGCATTTCTGTAAAATAGGTGATCCTATTTAAGTATGACGTAATATTCGTCCTTCCTTATATGTACCTTCACTTTTACAAAAATACGTAATTTCTAATTAACAATTTTCTATTAGATACTTTTAGTATTTAAGTAAGTACTATTCGACCGAAATACGTAAGTACATATCTAAATTAGATTTGTGCATTTTTAAATTAGCAAGGTATTTTTTTTAAGACAAAATATTCATATTTTTATTTCTGAATGTAAAAATATCACTAAAACATTTTCTTCAACCGCCCAATCGTCTTGCTTCCATTTTCTAGATTCCTCTGCGAGCCAGGCTCGGTTAATTTGGAGCAGACTACAGAGAAACGTTATTCCGGCCGCGTGCCATCTAATGTTATTCTACTATAGAGGGTGTGAGCCTCTTTTGTGCCCTTTTAACTAAATTAACGTTGTCCCGGCCAGACCAGAGGTGTTATAGCTAACCACCTCAAACAGACCCCTGCAAAAGAGCAATTCTTTCCTCATGAGAGACCAGCAATAATCGGTACGGTGGCGAGTGTGATAGCCTGCCGGTCTCGCTTACTCCTATTTGTATGGTTTCGTTAATAAAAGGGAAACATTATCAAATATATCGTTCGATTCTGAAGTTAGAAGCGTTTTTCGTAGGCTTTATGGTTGTTACGTAACATAACATTACGTTGTTAAATGTCTATCATATTACATAAGAAGTTTATTTCGAAATGTTACGAAACAAGTTAAATATAAAATATTACATAAGTGAAACTCAATTAACGGCTGAACTTTTATGTTCTCAATTCTATTTCTATTTTATGTTCAACTTTTTTTAGTATTAGTTTAATTAAAAATAGTAGTGTCGTAGATTTATTAGTAGTTTATTTTATTCCCTGCATTTATGAATGTGTTTTTAGTGGATATAGTGAGATAATTTGTTTTCAATATTAACTAACTACTGAGCCCTTAAACGCCGCAATATGGCGCATACGGCTTATTCGGCCATAACGTAAAGCCAGGTTCACACAAACCTGAATAAACAAGCTGTTGTTGATTAATCGTGTTCACACGAGGCTCTGTTTGAAATGAATTTCGGTACGAAAAACAATTTGGCGAACAAAAATACGATACGTACATATTTAAAGACTGTGAATAAGTCTATTATTTTCGGCCTCGTGCAATTTTAAAATTGTATTGGAATATTTCATTGTGTGGGAAACGATAAGGTACCACACACAAAAATAATTTGGAACTATTCAATTCGCTGAAAGGCGGCCGTCTGTCGAAAATAATTATTCGATCCACAGTCTATGATTGAGGAAATTGTATGCTAGTGCAGAATATTATTTCATTTAATATGTAAGTGGCATATGTAGGTTTTGTATAATATACAAACACAGTTGTAGGTAAGTATTATTTCTTAAGTTCCATATCAAATTTTATAATTTGCAGCAAACTATGCAGCCAAAAACATTTCTAAATTCTCTTCAAAATTTACTTGACTAGTTCTAACTTAGACAGGTCAATAACTTAGTACTGTATAGGCTTTATGAGGGTGTAGAGGCTGCTCAAGCTTTCGCGGACTTTTTCTCTAGTGTCTTCCTTCCTAGCGTACCATTACTTGACCATAATAAGACCATAGAGCAGGATGTAACGAATTCTGCAAACTTAATTCATATTGGGACAATATCCCCCTTGGACGTAGTCTCCGGCATTGCTCGTCAAAAACCTCATAGCTCGCTGGGACCTGATGCCTTTCCTGCGTTTATACTTAAGGGTTATAAAGACTGGCTAGTATTGCCATTATGCCATATCTTCAACCTAGCTCTATTTACAGGGGAGTATCCGAATCAGTGGAAATTAACTAGGGTGCGGCCAATTCCTAAGTCAGCCGACGCAACTAATGTTGAAGGTTATCGTCCTATAGCGATTCTCTCCTCGTTTGCAAAATTGTTCGAGTCCATTATAAACAAGCAGGTTGCCTCTCAAACAAAGCCCTATCTCTGTGACTCACAACATGGTTTTAGGCCAAAACGATCTGTTGAGACAAACCTTCTAACCCTGGTAGACTCCATCTCTGAGCATTTGGATCAAGGAATACAGGTAGACGTGTTGTACTTTGACTTTAAAAAAGCCTTTGATCGCGTGGATAATGACATACTACTGAGCAAGTTATGTAACATCGGCTTCTCGCCAAAACTGCTTCAGTTTTTTGCCAGTTATCTACGCGACAGGCAGAAGTACGTGCAACACGGCTGCTTTGTTTCCAATCCCTACCACACTCGCTCCGGAGTAAGCCAGGGCTCAATCCTGGGTCCTTTTCTGTTCGGCATTATGATTAATGACTTGGCGTCTCTGCCTAGATATGCCCGATGTCTTCTTTACGCTGATGACTTAAAGCTCATCTATGGCGTGCAGCAACTATCAGACAGTGAATCGCTCCAAGAAGATCTACCAATCAAGCGACCGGATCTACCAATGGAGCTTGTCTAATAAACTACTTTTCCACACTGAGAAGTGTTCCGTAATGTCCTTCTGCCGTGCTCGTAGTTCCCTATCCTTCAATTACATACTTGGAGCGGAATCTCTAAAACGTGTAGACACTGTTAAAGACCTTGGTGTTACATTTGATTCACATCTTGATTTCCACGTCCATATGAAAACCCTAACTACCGACTGCTACCGGAGATTGGGTTTTGTTATCCGAAATGCCCGCGGATTTGACAACACCTTCGCCATTAGGGTCATGTACATCGCTCTAGTTAGGAGCAAACTGGAGGCAGCGTGTATAGTATGGAACCCCCACGAGGCTACTTACACCCTGTTATTGGAAAACATCCAAAAAGCGTTTTTGCGTTTTTTATATAAAAAAACCTATGGATGTTATCCTTTTCTTTACCCGACAAAATTCTTGCTTGGCTCCCTGGGTTTTAACTCATTAGAAGCAAGGCGTAATTATGCACTCGTGATTGGGGCATGCCGAATATTGCGTGGGGATTCAGACTGCCCTCAACTGGTCTCGCAACTGGTTCGCATCTTCGCGCCTTCTCTGTCGCAGTCAAAATTTAATTTTAGACCACGTGATCGCGACCTATTGGTAGTTCCCAAAACGCGCACTGTAGCGTACGGGAAATCGCCGTTAGTTCGCGCTTTACAGTATCTGAACGCGCTTCTCAGATCAGCACCTGACTGCGATGTTTTTGCAAGCAGTTGGAAGATGATTTGTGATGAATGTATGAGGTTATGTGAGGCGATGGATGATCGTATGTCTTCTGTTACCTATTAATATTGTTATTGTTGTATTGTATAAAACAATTTAATGTTAGTATTTAAGATTAAGATTGTATGCATTTCACAGCGCCTTGGTATCTCACTGTTAAGCTGTGAAATCTGTTTGAAATAAATAAATAGGTATATGTATCGCTAGTATGCACTATACTGATATGTACTTGACATTTGAATATATATATATATATATATATAAATAAATAAATAAATATAAAGGGACAATCATACACAAATCGAACTAGTCCCAAACTAAGCAAAGCTTGTACTATGGGTACTAGACGACGATATACATAATATATAAATACATATATAGATAACATCCATGACCCAAGAACAAATATTTTGCACAAATATTTGCCCCGGCCGGGATTCGAACCCGGGACCGCCGACTCAGTAGGCAGGTGTCTACAAAGCGAGCCAAACCCGTCGTCATATATATAATTATAATTATATATATGACGACGAATATATATATAATTGAATTACCTTATTTCCTTCTCCTGAACCTTTGAGCGAAAATGGCATACGAACTAAACCACTCATTAATTGCACCCGTTAATACGGCAGTCAAAGTTGAAATCACTTCATGTCTACAAATACGCAAGCCTTAGATCTTAATAAAAACAAAGAGACAAGGAGATTCCTCGTGGCAAAAAAGGAATTAAGGTAATCATCGCATCCATCACTTGGTGTGGGCAACACCCAGAACTGCCCCCTGGGGACCCGCTGAGCTCCGTCGGCTGATGGAGACGCATGCGAAGGCCTGTCCGTTTTGACAATCAAATCCGAAGACTATGAAAGAATTACTGTACCAAAGTTGAAGGAAACTACTTTGTTAAAACCTAGTTTGATTCTGAACACTTTTTGGGATCTATTCTTATCGAAACTAACTACATTTACTTGTCTTAAGATTTGTATTAAGCCATACTACAAAATGCCAACTTGTAAATTGCACGTAGTCTGGACTAACATAAATGGATTTATAGCTGTTATAAAGATATTATGTTAAAGTTAAAATATCGCAATGTCTCAACGAATTAGCCTAATGTGAGCAGTCTGTAGCATGCCTCATGCGACGAGTTTCACAAGGTCTCTTTATTAAACTCAAGAGCTAAGTAGACAGATCAATGAATGTAGAGTAGAGGCGCGGGACAACTTCTTCTACAGTCCTATTTCGTCACTCTCTTAAATCATCCACAATGCTATGTCGTCAGCATACAATTGGGATATGCCCAAAAAAAAAAGACTCAATTTTTTTATCGTAAGATAACTATTTATGCAGTTTTGTGGAACGATGTACAGCCCGACCAAAAAGAGAAGAAATTAAAAAGTGGCAATACTGTAGTGTCGTCCCTTTCTAATAAATCTAAGAAAACGGGGACGACACTATAGTATTACCACTTTTTAATTGACTACCTATACCTATAGTGATATGTACTTGACATTTGAATAAATTATTAAATAAATATTAGCCAGGGACCTAATTCGAGAATGCCGTTTGAGAGATCGCAAAACGTCAAAACTCTATTAGATAACAGTGATATCGCCTTTGAAATGTCATTAAAATGCGATGAGCTTCAAGTGACATATCTCATCTCAATTTTGGAAATACGAAGGCGATAATGATTGTCAAAAATGCTATTCGCTACCGCCCATTAAAATTCCGAGATAAATGTTAATAAAACTCGGTTCACATAGTTTTCTTTTTAATTTTTTAGCAGTGATATTGTTTGAATAACCTAATATATCAATCTAGTTATATATCAAGTGAATTATTTTGCGTATCAGAAAAAAATTGGTAGTTCATATTGACCTAGATAATTTTATTCTATATTTTTTTTATACAATTATGTACGTTCTGTAAGTTTCATGATACAAAGAAAAAAAACTTTTTTTTTTTTCATATCTTTTTCAGATTTTTTACTTCCCTAAAACTGAATTAAAAAAATAAATAAAAAATCAGTGACGTTTTTTCGGGTCCTAGAACAGAATTAGGGGGTGAGAGTACGGGGTTAGAAAATAAGCAACACCCTACTATTCATGCATGTGAATTTCTGTTTTGAACGAAACGTAACTGACTACTTTCACGCACTACACAGTACACGGTCAAGTTAAAGTTGCCTGTTATTTATGCCGCCACATACAAAGCAAACGCAAATTAAGCGCGACCGGATTGACGAAGTTGCGATGTTCTAGGGATATCGCCACTTGTCAAGGGACATGTCAAAAGTGACGGATGGTGATGAAATGGAGAGATCTCCATCATCTCTCCAAAATTTGTCGAATTACCCCCCAGTATACGATAATAATTTCATCCGATTGCCAATTACATACGCTTATTTTTTTCTCCGTAGTAAGTATTTTACTATACTATAGACGGCAAGGACAAGTGAAAGTTGAAAATAAAATATGAATAACTTTTCACAGGTGTCGTTAAATATTGTCAGAATTTAAGTCGTAAAAAAGTTGTATATATCTCAATGCCTACATAGTCACCTTCTAAACTTATCCACATTTTTAGGGTTCCGGAGTCAACTAGGAACCCTTATAGTTTTGCCATGTCCGTCTGTCCGTCTGTCCGTCCGCGGCTTAGCTCCGTGATCATTAGTACTAGAAAGCTGAAATTTGGTATGAGTATGTGTATGAGTATGTATCACGCCGACAAAACGGTAAAATAGAAACTAAAAAAAATGGGTACCTCTCGAACACCTAAAGTGGAGGTGAATTTTTTTTTTCGTTTCAACACTAGTGTGTGGGTGTCGTTGAATAGGTATTTTAAAAATAATAGGGTCTCCAAACATTATTTTTTGATAAATATAGCAGTTTTGAAAATATTCGCTCCGAAAATAAAAAAATAGCGTCCCCCCCTCTAACTTTTCAACCGAGGGTCAAAAAATTATAGAAAAATTCATGATAATGAGGCCTTGTAAGTACTTTCAATGAAAACTATATTGAACAAAATCGATTGAGCCGTTTTCGAGTTATCGCAAAATTTCATAATTTTCTTAAAAGGACGTAAGTTAACTTCCAGAAGGTAATAAGTAACTACAGTTACTTTGGCGTTTACGACCTTTTTATAGATCTTGAAATCTTTCTCATAACTTAAGTCTAGTGTGAAGGATGAGCAACTACGGAATCCTACACTGAGCGTGGCCCGACATGCTCTTGGCCGGTTTTTATTTTATAGTCAATTCCATTCCATCCCATTCTGTCTACGTTCTAATATGGCCCACAGTGCTACAATGGAAGATATGGCAATGAGGACTAGTTCAGTAGGTGACATAATAGTATGGTGTACGAATACGAAGACGTCTTGATTGTATTGTGGTGATTGTATTCTTTTCACCCATTTTTTCTTATTTCTTCTCCGAAATCACGGATTGGAGTAGGAGGTTTATAGGCAATTTTATGTGACTCTCAATCTTTAAAAAATGCGACAACTGCATTAATACCAATATCTATAAATAATGATTACATTGGCAGCGTTGTTTTTCCATTCCACCAATCGTTGAATCCGTCGAAGACTTCTCGAATATTCGCTAATAGCATTTCGCAGAATCTTTCATTCAACTGTAATTGTAAATGACTAAGTTAACTGATGATGATGATGATGATAAAGTTAACTGACTGTACCCTTCTCGGAATTGTTCAGTCAATTACATTTCTGAGGCTAGCTAAACTTTGTAGCTGTTTACGATGGACATATCAATGGTTTGCACAAATGAAATTAATGAGGATGTTGGAAATTTAGCGACAACAACGCTAGGATAGCTGTGGTATTGATCGCTTGGCATCGTATAATTTCTTAAAGTTGTTCAGAAGACCTTTTTTTAAATCAGAAGAGTTTAAGATAATTCATTTATTATGAAAAGAATAGGCACTGTCATTCCTGTCAATTAAGAGCTACCTTTTGGTAAGTTAGATTTTAAAACAATCACTAATGCAAAAAGGTGACCTAGATACGAGTACAGGATCCTAAACAAACATGGACAAGAGGTTAAAATTCATATCGAAAGAGCTGAGAGAGCGTTTGGGCTAATTTTAGTAGAAAACTTAATTTAATCAAACAATGCAGGTTTTGTAAATTATTATAATCAGCGACACATATCATTCAAAAAGCCAAATGTAATAATAAAACATGCAAGTATTTACGACAACGAAGTACCTAAGTCGCTGCGTAATAGCCCATTTAAAATTTAATTCAACATTTCCCGTGAACAGAATTTCCTTTATGTAAAGCCCAAGTCAATAAAGCAATCGAAATTCTAAAACACGGTACGGAAACAGCTAATTTAGTATATTGTGCAAACAAGGAAGGGCTAAAGTTCCCTGCAGGGGCAAGGCGCCCTTCAATTAGAATTAACTAAATGCGGAGGGAGTATGCAACCTCCCGCCGATACGCAGAATAACGTAATTGAGCTCTGTAACTAGCACTCAGCCCAATAACAGGAATCTGGCGAACAGCTTACACAATATTGCATTTGGGTTGCACAATCCGCAAATTGGCACCTACAAAGAGAAGTAATCATCATCATCAATAAAATTAATGAATGAAAGCAATGAGTAAGTACCTACTACTTACTATGCTTGCTCAATGGCCCGAAGTGGATCTTGGACTCTGATGCCATGCTGCACCATTCAGTGACTGACAGCTTCTAAGACTATTGCACTATCATGAAGCTAACCTTGACATCAACACGTAAATCATATAAATACGTTGTTACTAAGAATATGAACATAACCTAGAACGAAACTAAGAAGTAAAGTTAATACATTGTTATTCAACGCTGCCTACAAAGTTTACGGCAAGTAGCATGTTAGTAAAACATCATTATTATTTCGTTCATACCCTAGCGTTCTTTCGCTAAAACAATACACGAGTCGTAGACGCAATTTCAACCGATCCCTGAGAAACTTTGTACGTAGTGCCTATTTGTTTTGCCCTAAACAAATAAAGTAGTTTAGGGGAAAACAGATCAGTTAACTTGTTAAGTGTGTAAGGACGCCACCTCTTGGATTTGTTGCGAATTGCCTTGATCTTTAATGCCAGACCGAAGCTCTTCTTTCGTCTTCTCTGCTCCTGATGAGCAAGATCAAACGCATACAGATTAAATACTTGAAAGTAAACACTTGATATTATGCCTATACATTTATTTTGCCACAGCGAAACTAAAATCAGTAATTCCAGTAGATATACCTAAAGAAATTAATGCACTGCGTGTTGTTTTAGGGATGCGAATATTCTTTGTGTCGCCACAGTTCTACATATAATATACATTGCAAAGGTCGCATAAAGCATGGCTTAAGGTGAACTAAAAATTTTAGGTGCCTGCTACACCAGACCAAGCCACGCTTTACGATCCTGAGCTATGATGTTTTCGTCAGTTATGGCCTAAGTTACATATGTAATTGTATATTTAGTGAGTTCGCTTTTCCTTTTTTTTTACACCTTTAAACTAAAGAATATGTGAAAAGAGCATTATGCGAAAATTGCAAGCAATATGAATATAAGAATCGGCTCGATTTTTCAATGCCATGTATACATATTATATTATGTAATGTCTACTAGTGTTGCGTCGTACATAAAATTGGACGCTAGCGGTGCCGACCGCTCATCTCCGATATTTGGGATAATTCGATAAGTGACTGACGTGTTTGTCGTTAAATATTGAGCCACTCTGAGCGGCGAATGACTAAATCTAACGCCTCAAATGGCTGTGAGGACGTAATCTAATACAGATCCTCAATTGAACATAGAGATAATTATATTTTCGTTGACGGGTTTGCGGGCCATTCAATCCGGATACTTGTTTTGACCGTGTTTAAAGCGGTATGAATATTGCAATGGAATTGTAAACGATGTTGCGGATGGATTTTCAAGGGTTTACAGAGGTGAATGACTGATGTTTACCTAAAGGTAAGCAAGCACACTACAAATTCAGGTATGGAAAACATATATAAATTAACGCTTATGATAAAGCAGTACAAACAAATGTGAAAGGAGCGCTCGCTTCTTACTACAAGAATAGTACTTCATCTTTTGAATAACTTTCATTTTATACCCGTAGTATAGCAGTAGCATAGTGCTGTGCAGTCAACAAAAGAACTCCTATAAAATAGCGCACCCTATGGCAGATTGTATACAATCTCGGAATCTTACCCATGATTTAGGAATCGTTATCATGGTGGAGCTTTACTGGGGGCTATATCGGGGAGGGAAAAACAGATAATTCAGCAGACTTTATCGAGTTTTATCTCATTTTTCTACTTTGGGTGTTGGATTAGTTACTGTAGTCTCTAATCCTGGATATCTACTGTTCATCTATGTGATTATCCTTCTCTAATAAATTGCAATATTTAGTAAATACTATAAATATGAATATCAGATATTTGGTACTGAGCAATGAATAAAAACTGAGCAATGAAATTTAGCACACAGATGAATCAAATCATAGGACAAATTCCAGTTAACGCTGGCAAAGCCATGACATAAAACGTGTATGTACAGTATAATTAACTAAAGTGCAAGGCGGTTTTAAGATCCTAAAGTCAACTTTAATGACCAGCAAACGAAAAAAAAGTAATGATGAATATTAAAAAGAAAGAGCATTTGAATATATGTATCGGTACCGCTTTCTGAAATCCAGCCAGCGTTATCGGTTGCTACATCTTAGGAAATAAAAGGCTCACATATTTGTTAAACCACAAAAAATACTGTTATAGGCGACCGGCCGAGCCTAGATAATCGCGACATAAAACAGATGTTACCAAGGGGGTTTCACTCCGCTCCAAGTGTCAAAAATTATACCTATTAATTTCGGGTCACAATTGTGCCCCGGCCCGCCCATTGCCCCACCTTTATTCGACTAGGGTCGGCACTTTCGAAGCGAAGACAACGCATAGATTATATTTTTATTATTTATATATTATTATGATTTTTTATAATTTTTAACCGACTTTAAAAAGGAAGAGATTTAGTGTTCGCTACATCGAATCGTTTTGTACGTAAGTTGACCGATTATCTCCATAAAGTGTAAATTAATTTTAATTTTTTTTATTAGTAAGAGAATACGGTTACTTCTACGGTTTTCCCATTGACATTTAGTCATGATCTGATGATGGGACACTTGCCTTCTAGATCTCGGGACTGGTTCAACGTAGACAAGTGTGGTTTTCGTTTTTCTGAACATTTATAGCCAGTATCATAAAATTGACCTGATGATGGACCCTGGAAATATGGATTGAATCTTAAGATTGGTTCAACGCAGACATGTGCGGTTTTCACATTTCGGGTCACCACAATGAACATTTAGACCCAGATGATAAAATTTACCTGACGATATTGACTCTTTGTCATAATACTCAATTTTATTTGTGTCATCGTCATCATATCAGCCGATATAGACGTTCACTGCTGAACAAAGGCGTTCCCAAAAGTTCTCCACAACGATCGATCTTGCGCCACCCTCATCCAATTTCTGCCCACGATCCTAACGAGAACGTCGGTCCACCTTGTTGGGGGCATTCCTACGCTGCGTCTTCCAGTGCGCGGTTGTCACTCACGAACCTTTCCGCCCACGGCCATCGGTTCTATGAGCAATGTGCCCTTCCCACTTTTATTTCTCTATCTATTTGTGCATAGATTATAGTAATATTATATTTTATATACTTACAATGAATACTTTCGAAGTTTTTATGAATGTAACTCCAACAATCAAAATTACCCCAGTATACAGTAGTGGCACATAATACGAGGGGAGGTCCAAAAGTTCGCGGAATGGAGGGGATGGGAGTGGGGATGACCATCATTTTTAATACAGCACTAATTGCAAACTCATTAAGAGTAAATATACCATATTTTAAACTAATTAGGTCATTACTTTAAAAGTTATCATCGAGCAAGCAAGTCAATCCGGAAGAATTCTGCAAGTATGGAGCAAATTGAGTATCGAGCCGTCATCAAGTTCCTAACCAAGCAAGGAAAATCTCCTCAGACCACCCTGATTGAGATGTCAGCAGTTTTCGGTGATCATTGGTCTGGAAAAACAATGGTTTACAAATGGCATGGTCTCTTTAAATTTAGTAGAGAGTCAATTGAAGACGACCCTTGCTCGGGCGGCCCGCTGAGGCCACCACATCAAACATTATCGAAAAGGTTGAGAAATTACTATCGGAAGATGCCCGGCTGAAGAAGAAACAGCTTTCCACATTAGTTGGAGTATCAGAAACCACCATTTTGAGGATCCTACATAAACATCTCGGCATGACTAAAGTTAGTGCAAGATGGGTGCCGAGAATGCTTACGCCGCATCAGCGACAACAACGAATCGACGCGTCAAGCAGCTTTTTGGAACGGTGTGGCGAAGAAACTACGTCGGTTTTGAAACGGATTGTTACTGGAGATGAGATTTGGGTTCATCATTTTGAACTTGAGTCTAAACAGGAGTCAATGCAATGGCACAAGAAGGGTACCCCACCACCTAAGATATTCAAGGTGTCAGAATCGGCTGGAAAGATAATGGCTACGATATTCTAGGATTGTCAAGGTGTATTAATGATTGACTACAAAAGCAAGGGCGTCACTATAACAGAAAAGTACTACGCAACATTATTGGAGCAATTGCGGCAATGTATTAAAGAAAAAAGGTGAGGAAAGTTAACCAAGGGTGTGCTGTTGCTTCATGACAATTCTCCAGTTCACAAGAGATGTACGTATTGCGACAGCTGCCCTGGGCTAATGTGGCTTCTAAGAATTAGACCATCCCCCCTAAAGCCCGGTCCTGGCCCCCAGTGATTATTATTTATTCCCAAATTTGAAGACAGAGTTGCGAGGAAAGAAATTTCACACCGATGATGAAGTAAAGGACGCAAAATTGGCTCATTTCGACATCTAAAACAAAAAATATTCGAACAAATGTATTAACCTTAAGGGGGACTATATCGAAAACGAAAAATAGTACAGTTGCCGAGAATCTTCTTGAGCCTAACCTTGACTGCGCAGTAGCCGATTTACGTACAAATATGCATGCGCAGATCCGCCATTTTGGGTCAAGAAGATTCTCGGCAACTGTAACGTCTTTGTATTCGATTAATAAGTCCGCCATTCCGCGAACTTTTGTGAACGTATATAAGAAAAATTGCATTTATATAATATGAACACATTCTGCCTTTCTTCATTCCGCCCGCAGCGGGGCAGGTTTCCCTTTTGCTAATGTAGGCAACCCTAGGAGTACGACACGCCCCACAGAAGCTGCAACCAACAGCGTCGTACGTCATTAAAAATAGCCAATCAGATACGAGTAGGCTAATTCCTTTGCAAAAGCGGCAAATAACAAAAGAGTGCGGCTTCTGAAGTGTCTTTATTCTGTGATGGTACTAACAAACTCCTACTTAACAAAATCGATATTGTGTTATAACCCGGTTACGTTAAGTTTGCACCTCATTTGTATACGACGCCACAGATACGAAGTGCAAACATAATGTAACCGGATAATACACATAACTATTGCGATTTGGCACAGACGAGGTGGTTAGCGTAAACCGTAATCGCTGACATGTTATGGATATACGTACAGATTAGCGGGATATTGGCTCAGTCTTAATTAATGCACTTTAGCCACTCAACTCCCGTCATTTAGTGCAAAGCGGAGGACAATCTATAGTGCTTAATGCATGCTTTATTGCGTTCCAGGCCTGGTTTTCATCTGCAAAAAAATATGGCCGTTTATTTCATTTTTCTCGAAGGTGACTATGTGATGATTCGTTGCATTGTTTTAATATCTATTGAATGACTAAAATACCATGAAAAATACTATGTCTCATAGGCAGTTATACGAAAAATCATAACGTTTATAGTTACTTTTCATTATAATAAGAAATAAATAATAATAAATATCGGACATCATCACACAAATCGATCTAGTCCCACAGTAAGCTCAAGAAGGCTTGTTTTATGAGTACTAGACGACGATATACGTACTTATATAGATAAATATATACTTAAATACATAGAACAACCACGACCCACGCACAAATATTCGAGTTCATCACACAAATATTTGCCCTGGTCGGGATTCGAACCCGGGACCGCCGGCTCAGTAGGCAGGTGTCTAAAAACCGAGCCAAACGTGTCGTCAACCGCCGAACACAGCTATGTAGCTACCTATAAATAAAAATTAAAAATATAATAAACCTATAAGATCGAACGTAACCAATTTCCTACAAAGGTAAAAAAAAACTGTTTAGTTTCATATTATCGCAATTTCGAACTGCCTTTTATTTAAATAAAATAATTGTATCTATCCAAATATCATAAACCCTCCATGATGCGTTCAAGAACCGCAAATTATAACCACCATAAAAATAGACTGTTTTCTTAACACAAATTTCTTATCTGTAAAAAATTTATTATTGCTAAATAATAACATCGATTTCGATAATATTATTTAGTTCAAATTTCGAACATCTCTGAAAAACCAAGAAATTTGATTTGACCTCTATTCTAATATCAGTCGAGATGACGTTTAGTTCGCAATGAATTGTCAATTTGCAATCAAATTCGACAAAGTCGCACGTAAGTGAGATATCGAACGATATGATAGTTGGGGCTGACTCTAGTATGTATCTTAATTTAAGAAAAAACTATTACAGCTGCCAGAAATCTTCCTTACCGCCATTACCGGGTAATTTTTGTTATAATGTGCGATTCCTGAATGCATCATGGAGGCTTATGATATGTGGCTAGATAAAGTAGTGTATGTAATTGTACATAATTAGGCGTTAAAACACTCGTGTGATGTTATTATGAAACTTGCCTTCGGCTCGTTTCATAAACCCACACTCGTGATTAGTACCCTTCATTATGTACAGTCACATAAACTACTATAAACGGATTATATCGCGTATATGAATTGTTTGAGCCTCCCTTTTATTGTTTATTGGTCTCATTTTTCTTTGAAAATCAGGCAACATTGATAAAGAATCTCTCAGTTTTTTTAGCTAACGCCTAGAATGAGAAAACAAACAAAATACCCAACCCAACGTTCCTTAATAAAATACCCTTTTGGTGTGTCACGAAAATGACACTTTTCATTTGGTACCATTTCCACAAAAAATGCAAACCATCCCATTCGTACAGCATAAATCATGACGCCGACAGAGCGAGACAACAATCGAGGCCCCAGGCTTTGTGCGGTCGGCATTTTGAACGCTTTTAATTAAAATGTTAAGAATTTTGTATTTTGTATGCGAGCGTCGGACCCACCAGTTTAATGAGACTTGCATTTTCTCCATCTCCGCACTCCTTTGCGAGCGAATCAACGGATTTAAAGGGTTCCCAGGGTTCTTATACGCTGGTCGTCATAAGACTGAAAGGAGGACGGCGACAAAGAGGGAATTTCATATGAATCCACGTTTTTACGAAGAAAATGTTTTTTTTTAAGTTGATCGGGCTCCGGAGTACGTTAGCTACTATCTACGAGTATGCGTACATGTCGACACGATTTACATACAAGCAAAATACAGTTTTTGGCGTGCTGGTGTTATTTTAATTCGTATCGGTTCGTTACGTAAATACGCATTGCTGGTGTGATACCGTTTTGTGTATTCAGAAATATTATCAATAAAATTGTGATATTTGTGAAACAAACCTGTCTAGCTCGTGTGATTTTGTTTGATCCCAAACCTTATCTTTCAGCTTTTTGTTACAATTATAACTCTAACTCTATAGCCACGCCAACAGTAACGAAGCGTCTAAACTTGGTCAAATACGTAAAATAACCACGAAATGTTGAAGCACTTCATCGTCAAAAACTTCTTCAACCAATCACAGCAGTGGCCCAAAGCGGAAAGTTTAACCGTCGCGAAAAACATCCGAGCGCTTACGGAATAAACAAACATTGTCTCAAGGTAACATCATAAATTCGATGAAATAAACGATGAATGTTGTTGGGAAACAATTGCAATAAATCTCGTCGCATGTGAAGCACAATTTCTCAGTCGGAGGCCGGTGGCGGGCCCGAACTTTTCCAATATTGACGCCAGCCGTTCGCCATGTAAAAACGCTTCCAAGACGCCCGTATATCAACCAATCCACGTGAGTGCCCATTTGACAGTCAAATGCTGATGACAAACATCGAAAACTTGCCTCGGCCCGACTTTATTGCGGGCGTTTAAGTCTGCCTATCGCGAGTTTAGAAGTCGTTAAAGTGTAGTCTATTTTTAAACCGCAAACGGGGTTTTTTAAGTTCGACGACTTTGTTTAAGTTGTCGCGTTACGTTATTCGGTCGTAAAAGTTTTTGTAGTTTGCCACAACCGTATAGTATGAAAACGTGATAGTTTATTGCAGTCAATATGTGAACAGGCTAGACGCCTACATGTATTAAAGCTAGAGGTTATAACATGATCTTTAACATCTTCTGTTTAGATATTATTGATGATAAGCCGTACTCTAAAACTAATTTCGTGATATAATCGTGCATGTAATATTTTACAGCTAACGACGTGCACGGCACGATAGGAAGTTTGCTAATGACCGAGTGACCGGATGCGACTAACAAGCCCGATGTCTTGCTGGTCAATATTGTCGACCTAATTAAAGTCGCGCGAATCCATTACCGTCCCGGCAATGATTAATTCCGCTTACAGTGGTGTCAAGGAGTGTTGCAAAGAGAATATACTACGTTACTGGACTACGTTACGTTACTACGTTATTGGAGATGGTATTGGACACAATTCAATATATCAACGGTATTTTTATAACGTCGACAGGGTTTTATGAAGAGAAATTGCAGGTTTTATATAATTCTATACAAAACCTGCAATAATGTACAAACTGTACTGAGTTAAGTACATATATGCCATGCCTTATCATCGTTCATTTTGATTAAGACCTTGTATATTTGAAATTCGCCGCAGCATACCTAGAATAATTTGAAAATCCCAAATTACATCCTGGTCACGGCACCAAACTGTGACCTTTAAAGTCACTCAGCTAACAAACTTTGATAGAATAAGCCCATTAGGTTACAAATTATAAAAGGTTCGTATTTTATCTAACATTACATGTACTCTGACGTAATTGGTATCGTTAGAATCTTAAATGAGTGAATTTCTAAATAAAAAAATACGAACAGGTACCTATTACGTAGGCAAATAGACTCACAATCTCAGGTACACACATCAAACGTTTCCTTCAGTTTCTGCAGTCGAAGGCACGTGCCCCAATGTCCTATTGATATTGTTCTAAACGGAACTCGTAAAGTTTTCCAATATCGCACCGTGTCGAGTGCACGCAAACAAATTGCATCTGTCGGGTGAATTCGGCGTTCGAATTTGAATTCTTTGAGCACAAAAGTATACTTCATACGTATTGTGCTTAATAGTTCGATGGCTTCATATTGATCCGTTGGGGAAGAGGACTAGGGTAAATATAAAACATTTGCTACAATGCGTGTAATAACAACACATGGCTCATGTTTTTGTCTTTGAATTTATACATAGCTTTCAAGCTACATGCAAATTTCTAGCATATATAGTTTTGTTGAAGTGAAGCCATTTTTATCTGATTAGGGTAGGATTCTCACTGTTAAATTGTTTTAAATGTAAGTAAAATAAACAGTAGGAAGATGTTAATATTGGAGTAGCCTTTCAGGAGGAATATACCTCTATGGGCTCTATGTACATTCAAAACAACTTCACAGTTGGTGATCCTATTGTTGGTAATTTTCCTCGCAATATGCTCGTACTGCCTACGTTTGTTATGCATGGATCGCTGGTACATTACTTGTTGTTCAGGATAAAAAACCACTTAATGCCGCCAGTTCAATTTACCTTGATCCAACCTTTAATGACAGGATCGCATAAATATTGCCTCCAAAAAGGTGAATGATGGTAGGTATAATATATAGTACGTATGTAAAAGCATCGAACAGTCAGGCAGTATCACAGTAAAATTATCATTAACAGAACTATCTTACGTCGGGTTGGCCAAGCTCGTGGAAATGCAGGTCCTTCGTTTTTCGAGCCCACACAATCAGAGAAAATTAGTGCAAAAAAATCATCAATCAATTTGAATCAATTAAGATCTTGTTATCTTGAGACGCAGCAGAGCAAACCGTACCTAGAACATTCTACAAATCCCAAACTTCATCATGGTTACGGCACCAAAATGTAACCATGAAAGTCACTCACATAGCAACCTTGATGGAATAGGGTATGATACATTAAATATGGGTATTTTATGTTTATCTTTTTGCCGCTGACTGTATTGTCTGGACACCTCGTATTGCGACAGTGGGCAGGAGACGCATCAATCAACGTGGATAGATCGCTGCAGTTGGGATGCGGATGCTGGCCGTGTTTGCTGTAGCTGACGACTGTTTTAAACCTGAATAACCAATAATAAATTATGCTCCCGTATTATGTATAGAAAAATATCAATACTTCAATCTTAAGTGATATACGTGTAAAGTGGTTGTTAAAAATTGACTCGAAGTGGGACTTCTCTATCCACAATTATTAACGTTAATATCCATAAAATCGCAGAAAGTCGTAGGATGGGGGTGGTGCATGACTGGTCGCTGTGGAGAACCTAGGGAGAGGCCTATGTCCAGCGGTGGAAATTTTGCACCTAATATGATGATGATGATGAAATATCATCAACCCCCTTAGGGACTCAAATCTTAGACTACCACTACCACCACTGGAGCGGAGCTGTGTTAAATTGTCCAATGGTCCTCAGATTTAAATTCACTTCTTTTGGACTTGACAAAGACGCATCCTGATTGGTTCATTTTCTTTGCCTTGCTTCAGTAGACAAGCAGCTTTAGGGTTTCAATCTCGTGCCAGTCATTCCTCGTATAATTATGATTCTTACGATTAACGATAATTAACCCTCCTTCTGACTTAGTCGAGTAAAAAACAGGTCTATACGACCATAATAAAGCTCTTTTATCTACCTACCTATCGCTGTACGATATGAGTAGGTAAGTAGGTAATTATGTTTCTCCTGAAAATACGTTCATTTCGAATTCTCGCCCAATATGTCTCACAAAAATGAATTATTCAATTCTATTACAGTTCAAGACCTTTCTAGGGCGTAAATAACGTAAACAATGGCGAAACGTTATTTAATTAGAAATAGTATTATCGTCGGCTATTCGTAGTCGGAATTTGGATGATGAATGTCATGGCCCAACTGTGACATTATACAATCCACTTTTGATTGGACACGCAACGTGCCAGCTATTGTGATGAAAATATATTTAGGGAAATTTATTTTGCATTGAATAAATCTGTTAGTGTTTATTTTTTTTTTGTTCAACTGGGTTGAATGTACATTAATTAGTATTAATAGAGATATAACTAATAATTACATCATGTATTAATAGGGATGTAATTATTAATTACATCTCTATTAATACATGCATAATATTACTTACATTATGTCATATATTTTTCTAGTTTTGGAAAGTAGGTACTAATTAAAGCATCTCGTTCGAAAGAATTTTTAGATGCATTAACGAAAAAATGTGCTCATTTGCGTTGCGGTATATTTTGGATAAACAACATAAAATACCTCCTTTACATATCTGGGTAAGAAAAAACATATCTTTTCCCGTAATGCACACGTAAGTAGATAGACACGTACATCAGGTACTCTGTGCCAGCCATACCTAAGGTTATTATTACCTATTTAATAGGGGTTCGTGTTCAAAGACTTTAAAGTAGTATACTTCGAAGACTTCCCATCTCCCTGGACCTCAACTGATTGGTTGCCGTAAAACTACCCAACTATAGTCCAATCATCCAACTATGGTCCAAAACAAAACTCGTTTATTTCTATCAAAATCCATATTCTACCAGTGATTCTATACTTTTTTACTATGAGGTTCACCTTGAGTTTATTCGTAATAATTGACATAATATTATCGAGTAATTTTCGGATTAAATTGGACCATAGTTGTGTGGACTGGACTATAGTTGGGTAGTTTAACGGTATCTGTAAAGATATTATAAAACGTTATTCTATCAGCTTATGCGCGCTTGTCTTTATCAGCTCTATATCAAGTGAGCAGTATACGGGATAAAAATAACTATTCCATTTTTACAGAACCCTGGGAATAGGGGGCGTAGTCCCGATAAAGTCAGTTTGTTCGACGTCACAAATTAGATACGCCAATAATATATTCTTTCGACGACAATTCCTTTGTCCCCCCCTGTGTTTTCGTTGCGTTTTACTGCACCTTGTTACGGGATGTTTTACGGACCCTCAGTAAACCGAGGCCTTAGATCCACGTCCTGATTCGAACATTTTGTGTTTAAAATGTCGACAAACGACAATATGGTGGGCTGTAATGGTGATTGTAGCTGTTTGCAATTTAGGGGGCTGAGCCAACCTATCATTCAGTGACAGTTACTTATATCAAATTAGTTTATTTCAGTTAGATTGTTTTTTCATTGCTAAACACATTTATATACATTTATGATAGTTCGATGATTGGCATATCTCGTCTAATAGGTAAATTTGTGTAAGATTGTCCCTTGAGATTTGCTTATTATTTATTTATTATACGACGCGTTTGGCTCGGTTTGTAGTGCAGCTGCCTACTGAGCCGGCGGTCCTGGGTTCGAATCCCGGACAGGGCAAATATTTGTGTGATGAACTCGAATATATTTATTCCTGGGTCATGGATGTTATCTATATTATGTATATGATCGCCTAGTCCTCCCCAACTAACAAAATGGTTATAAAATCTCAACATTATATGACTATTTCATCGTAGATACGTCGTAAATAAGCAAGTTTTAAAACGTGACGTTATGTAACTGTCATTTATACAGCATTTTAGTTTAAAAGCAATTTGTTCATCAAACACAGTTGTACACGCGTTTGTATGACATAGTACTACAGCAATTTTAATCTTTGTCGTACAAAAGTTTTAGCCGTGACATTTCCCCGGTTTTACAACATTAATATGACATTTTACAGCAGATTGTTCATATAAAAGCTTTTAGAGTGACTACTGTACGACTAATCATAATTTTAACTTTTTACAACTTTAATACTGTTAAAATGACATATTACAGTCATATACACAGCCGTCTTATGATAAAAAGATAGATCTTACGACTTAAATGTTTCATAACATCTTCAACTCGGACAGTGAACGAACGGAAAACAGCCAAGAGAAATAAACATGCCAGAGAGGGAAGGTTCCGTAGATATTTTTTTTATAGAAAATCGGTGTGACAGCAATTCGAAATCACCTTTCTTAAGAAAAGTGTCCACATCCAAAAAGGACATATTTGTATCATACGATCTACAAAAAAATACGAATTACGTGTTTGAAAATTAAAAGCACAATTTTTTTCAGCAACTAAAATTAATAATAATGAATAATAAATTAAGTCACCACAGAGGTAATTAATATGGCAGCGTCAAAGTCAAAATGTCTTATTACTATTATTCAAGTACATAATATCACAAGTACCTACATGACTGCGTCCCACAAGGTTTAGGCCCCAGCAGTAGGGAACCCTAACTAGGTAGTGATGGCGTCAGCAAAGTGTTATTCTAAGTCATAAGGCAGCGTTTTTAAGTACAATAAGTTTTAACAAGTCATATTTACACAGAGACTAAAACCTAAATTATTTTAATTTATTAAAATATAATGAAATCAACAATATTTAAAGGGGGCCTTTAAAATATACTCAATAACCTTGCAAATTGATCGATAAAGTAATGTTCGCATTTCATTCACACTTGTAGATCTGATGTCGAGTCTGTTACTTAAAACGGTAAAGTAAATATATTAAAGTGTAATACTTACTGTTTTCCGATATTATTTGCACGATAATAATATCACTCACAAACGTTGCATGTTGTTATAATTAAAACCGCTTCGCTGTTGCATTTAACAGACTTATTTGTCATACAAACGTCTGCGTTATGATAACTCTACAACCAATTGCTCTTAGGAAGCGAGAACTTACGATACTTTTCTGACGAAATAGTTCTTTAATATCTATTTTATGACAGCCGTGTGACTAAATGTGTTTGCTTATGACCATTGTGTGATCACTGTACGACTATTTTGTCTTAAAAACTGCGCCAAAATCGCATTTTATAAACGTTTATATACCTTAAATTGCATACCATTAAGTTTTATCAAAAACGTTTGTAGAACACTTGTACAACATATTTTTGCTAGTTTTACAAGCTTTGCTTAGTTTGGGGTTAGGTCGATTTGTGTAAGATTGTCCCTCAATATGTATTTATTTAATATTTATAAAGGCTAGTTATTGCCCATTCTAAAATTTATTTCAAAATATCACTTATTTTACATTGCACTGAATACAAAGACCTTAATACAGCATATATCGTGGCGTCCTCAAAAACGAGTCAAATTAAGGCAATAATATTATTTATTATGTAAATCTCGTTTTAAAAGCGCCACCATATTTGATGTTTTCATTTCGTTTCGATCATCGGGCGTGAGCCCGTCATGTTTATTGATGAGTGAGACACTGATTGGCACCAGCGCCGCTTTTATTCGATAAAACTAATTTATGAACACAAATTTAATCCGACTATAAAAATCTCTGCTCCGAAAATAGTCATGTATTCCGGACGACAAAGAAAAAACACGGTCACAGGACAGACACGAATATAATTGTAACTTCAGACCATCAATCAAATAGCGAGGCGACGCGGAATGGACAAGAGAACACAAAAACTTGGGCAAGTGTCCGAACAATAGATGGCGTTGACGATCCGTCGCACAAGCCCCAAGATGGCCGCCTTTTGGCGGGAATCACTGAAGCGCGTAATTGACAAAGGATGTGTCTTTGTGTTGGCCCTTGGGCTGACCCGGCCTGCTGCCAAAATATCGCAAGAATATCTGAAAATATTCGCTCGGCGGAAAATTTTAAGTGTAACCTACATAGCTCGTTGTTGATTATATGTCGGGATACAGTAACAAAGCGCGGCGTTGTCCATCCCCCATCAGCTCTGTAATACTGGATCCATTTGTTTCTTACTCGCTAACCCTATGGTAACCTAGTTAAAGCCAGCTGTCGGAGCTCGATTCGTGAGTGCCATACACAGTCGGCTTGATTGCGTCATGCCACTTCGCTGCACAACAAAAAACGGTTAGCGCATAAAATATGAGGCCCTACTGCCCACAAATTGGCTGCCTACTCGTTATTGTCGGTAAATTAGAGGCATTTCCCGTTTCCTCGCGAACAACCCCTCTGGTATTAGATGACAAAGAAATGCATTATTCGCACACAAGACGTAGAACACTTTCGTATCACTGGAGGAAACGTAATTTTATTATAACTCTAGTTCGAGTTACCAGAGACATTCTTTTACAGCTTTCGACATTTTATAACGATGTTCAGCTCGAATATTTTAATAAGCGATGAGCACTAATGTGCCTGCTTCGTATAAAATATTTTTGATTCAAATTGGGCATGGGCAATAATGCTTAATAGGCATGGTTTGACGGGGCGGTTGGCGCAGTGGCAAAGCAGCTGCCTACTGACAGGCTATCCCCACTCGTTGCGGCCGCGCGAAAAATTCCGATCTCTAAGTAGCCTTAGAATAATAACGCCTAGAAGGATAGTTTCTTACGGCCGAGGCGCTGCACGTGAGGCATAAAATGGATTCATGTAGTTGTGAACAACTCGTATTTACACGCGGCGGTACGCACACAAACACAGCAATAATGTTGCTAGCGCAATCACATTCCCCTGAAATTTGGGGTATACTCTTGCCAGTGGTGATTGGTTACATTCTAAATTTTAATTGAATAATAGACCCGTTGTTGACTTCAAACACTGTTAAATACATTAAACAAAGGTTTTTTATTATTTACTATTATGTATTATTAATTTGCAATGTCAGTTGAAAATAAATAAAATCGTTAATAGTATGTATGGCCAAATCCTGAAACGGCCTGAAATGACTTTTCAGCCAGCTGTAAACGCTTCTAAAGCACTTTCGACGTTCGAAGTTTTTGACTAATCCATCGGCGTAACACTTTTATTTGCACAGTCGTCAACTCATCATCAAGACATTTGTAACGAGCACGTCGTGTTTTTGTGTAATTTAGGAGCTACCTACTATGGCCTCCTTCCGTTCTCATCATCAGACCAGCTTGGTAGTACCATAACAATGCATTGTCACTTGATTTAAACAGGTGTACAAAATTTAAACTCGATTCAAATTTGATTTTGCAATATTTGACCCGGACATACTCAAACATACACGGCCAGTCAAATAAAAGCTTGATAAAAATCAAGTGATTTATCTTCTTAATTTTTCATATTTGTATTTTTAATTATAGACTCCCAAAAAATAAGTCAGTATATCGTCAGGACAGAATTATGGGTAAAAAAAATCCCGTACACTGGAAACACTACGTTGTCATGCCGCTTATAGAAAATATGAAGTTTTGATTACTGTTTTACGTAAAAATACGAGTTAAAGAATAATATTTACGAGTGAAATGTTATCTTAGCATGTTTATCCTTTTTATCAGTTGCATTGTGAAACCCTATCACTGCACAAACCGCCATAAAAATTGAAAATGTGGGAGCTCTTTACACCTGTCTCGCGTCCTTGCAACTGACGAGCCGATCGGCGCTTTAAGCCATTTCTGGCTTACTTTTAGTGGCCTCACCGTTGCGCGTGAACTGGGTTTCTAGGCGTTATTATTCTAAGTAAGTAGCTACCCGGCGGGACAAAACGAACGTCAGTGGGCTGCCACGCCTCGCGGCGAGCGGACGGCGTACAGTTAACGTTTCCCGCGCAACCTGTGCTGTACGATGTTAAAAAATAAAAGTCGGGCATATTGTTTTTGTGGCAACAAAGACGATTGAAAATGATTTCATTTGTTCCAGAACACATTAAACTCTCCGGAATAAAAGATTTTGTTTAAGAATTAACGTTTATAGTTAAAGTATTACAAGCTGAACTAATCCTCTTACCTGCATTCACAATAGCATTGTGTCTAATACAATCCTATCTGCTTTTGTTCTCATAAACGCGAACCTGGCGCCAACCAGTTACTTACAAAAAAAGGTTAGAACTACATTGCGTGGATATTGAATTTTCAGCCTTATTCCTTGTTGAATAGGTTTAAAATGTTTGTTGACGAGAGATCATAGTCCTTTTTCAAGAGAATACGTTCTTGAGCAGCGTCGGACGGTTGTAAAGTTCCAAAAAGTTATGATCACCATTATTCTGTTAGTGCATTTTGTAGTCTAATGTCCAAGGAAATAGAGTCGATAATCTATATTAACCTTCCAAGGTGGTTACAATCTGCTTTTACTACGAGCTCGTTATCTTAATTTGCGGTTTACCAGTTGTGGTTTGTTCAATGGTATTCAGTTCTTAAGTGGATTAGCTCAGCTTAGTTAAAGAATACTATACTGGGGCACTATTAACGCGTAACTATTAAAGTCTGGGTATTTCTCTAAAAATCTTTATGGGGGCGCCTAGCTTTTTTTCGAAATAATTGTGTTGGTTTGATTCCATGCTGTGTTGTTATTACTGAAGGTTTAGTTATACAATCATTAAGTAAAATATTTAAAGATTCACTCTAAAATACGTTATGTTTTAGAAACACGATTACTTGTAGTTTCCTCGATAGTTTTTTTTAAAGTTACCTCAAAAAAGCAACATAAACCCTTAGTATGTCATAAATACTGCAGGGAAAGTTATCAGTTTTTTTTTAATAATAAAATAACGACGTTCACGCTCACTGAACGTTTAGAGATCGGAATTTTTCGCGCGGCCGCAACGAGTGGGGTTAGCCTGGTCCTGGGTTCGAATCCCGGCAAGAGCAAACATTTGTGTGATGGTCATGGTCATGGATGTTCTATGTATATAAATAATTTATTTATGTAAGTATGTATATCGTCGCCTAGTACCTACTCATAACACAAGCCTTCTTGAGCACCAGACGAGGTTTGTGTCAGGTTGTCTGATATTTACTTATTTGGTGTGACTGCAATCTCCGACCTAATTAGGTTTTTAATCTCCGTGTTGTTGGTAATATGTAGTGATTATGTGGCGATGAAAACTCGTTCACACCTGCAAAATGCAGGCGGCACATTTCAGTCGGACAGACACGAAACGTTAAGGTGCTTCCACACCGCCGCTCAAAAACCGGTGACAGTGTGTTAACGCAGGAAGGTATCGTATCCACGTATCCGTACCGCAATTACTGCAAGATCTTCACTCCGCTGCTCAAAACAGCGACTCACCGTAAACGCAATGTATGAAAAACTACAGAGGCGTGACGTTCGCGTCACGTCTTTTTTATACATTTGACGTACGTTAGCATATCAAATGTATGAAAAAGACTGTATTTTTTTCAGCGGTATGGAGGGTTTGCGGTAAAAACGTGACGGATATGACACGTCACTGCCACTGCGTAATCGAAAGGACACCTTTATTTGACTCAGTCGATATAATTTACTATCGATGGGGATAAAGTTCAATTACCAAAGGATACATATCCTTTAGCTTCGACGGTTTTTATTTTTCCAGTTTTAAAAATCGGTCGCCGTTCGTCGTGGCTCAAGTTACTAAAAGTACGCTGGTTAAAGTTAAAACTGATGAGATGTGGATATGTTTAGGCCACACAGCGGAATAGCTTTTTAGATCAGGTACATTTGGGCGAGTAGCGGGCGATAAATAAAAACAACAGACGATTAACATTGACTGTCTAATCAGGAAATACTGCACAACTTTACAAAACATTAGATATATATATATATATATAGATTTCATAGGATTGCAATTATTATACATTAGGTTAGCGGAACGGAGATCGAAGAGGAATGACAGATAGAAAGAAGTATCAATGACATTAGATAATTTGTTGCCATATCCTTTTTATTCATAAAGAAGGATTTGACAGCTTGCCATATACAAATAGAAATTGTTATAAGGCTTACTATACATTAACAAAAACCGCAGACAGCAATTTGTTCTGAACACTAGGCAATGCCTAGTAGGCATGTTAAGTAGGTGGAGTTAATGGCCTAACATATTCAATTTGTTTCTACCCACAGTTTCAGCCATTTCACGAGTTATTAACAATTAAACACCGACATAAATAGTTAAGGAAACCTTACGAATTCGTTGCCTAATAATTATTTATGAACTCAATTTGAATTCTGATTGGAATATTTCCTTGAGTTTATACACAGCGTGCGTCTGCTAAACCTCAAAAACATAATGTAAGTAAGCACCGGCTATTCTAAGACTTATAATTGAGAAAGTTTACCCCATAATTTCTTTAAATTATCAAATTTCGTGCCAAATATCTTAATTAAGGGGTGAGAAGAGTTTTGTAATTATGTCAGGACGCAGGTACCTATGCTTTGGTAAAGTTCATAACTGAGGTACTTAAATTTGAATTACTATCTAAATCAATTCTACGTGTAGCTAAACTACACCTATGTAATAATATAACAAGGATATGATTTCTTTTTTGTTCGTTTTTATTCTGCATGTATTTGCGAAATTCGGTGTGAATCATAAGTCATAACTATACCTAAGCAAAACACGCTGGTAAAGTGTTATGTTTGTAAATCGTTACAAACTCTTTTCTAATTGTAAATTTCGTAAATAATTATCACTAGATAAGTAACACGCAAATACGATAAAACATAAGTAACTAAGTCACTCAGGTAATTAATAACTAAGTCTGCCTTACTTAGCGTAATCATTGCTATTACTTAAAGCGCAATTCAGTTTCCGTAATCTGCATTTCACGTCGGGACCTACTTGAACAATCTTACTCCTCTGGGTAGTAGTTACACAGCTTCTATAAGCCGGATATTTAAACCTCACACAACTCCCACCTAGGGCTGCACACAAACGAATGTAACCGGGCTATATAGCGCAGTTCCAAAACCACTGGAAGCAACAATCGTTCCAACAAACTTCACCTGAAATCTCCAACTCCAAGTTGTTCGATTAAAACCACGAACAAACATTATGCTTATAACTTTGAGGCCACATGTTTCCATCTTTAAATGAACTACCTCACCCCCCGGAATAAACATAAACCGGGGATAACAAGGTGTTTCTGTTGTTTCACGAGGGGTCAACCTGGCCTGGCCGAGGCCTGGGCGAGCCTATTAGGTGGAGAGTGGCCACGGTAACAAGTCCGTAACGATTGTTTGAAGAAGCCTTTTTAGAACTCAAGAGACGCAGTAAAGAAAATCCTTTTCGACTTTTACTTGATTTTATTGTTTTAGGCCGCTCCCAAACAAACCGGACTGTTACTTAATTTATTTTTTAGAACTAACATACTAAATTTGGTAGTTTTTGTCAACCTTGATTTTTCATATTGCGTTTGTTTGTTTCAGAAATGTGGTGTACAACCTCAGTTTGACAGACTTGACGGAGCAGCGTCGGCTCGTCTGGTACTCGCCAGAAAATGATGTCAAAATGTGTGTCGTCAAAGGGAAGGATGAGGTCAGTAGCGCAGTTACATTATACTGGTCCACTTTACTTTTCAGTTTTTTCCTGCAATAAAATTGCCAGTTACTGAGTCATCGTATAAGCTATAAAAATAAATATGTCATTACCAACCCCAATTCCATGAAAAAATCTTCATAAGTAGGTAAGGTAAGGCATCACGAAATGCCCACACAGTACACGTAGTACACAGTGTGCATAAGATTTATACCGGAGCACCTGGTTGCAAAAGTAATGGCATGCATTTGCACGTCGCTCCAGCTACGGTGGCGAGGCGAGTGTTACAAGCTTCGCGTGAGATTAAACCTAAAATATTCGCAAGATTAAATAATAAACGCTAACACACACTTTGGTATGTTAATTCTGCGTTCACACACCTCAACTTAACCGGATAATTAGATCTCAACTTCTAATAAAATTCAAGCCGAAGAGGAGGTATAAAATTGTTCCCGTTTCAAACACACGCAAACCATGAAAGTGCACCTTGAGTACAATATCCCTGGCGCCACCTTGCGGCGAATAATTGAATTTAAAACGACTCGGTGCCATAGTGAAACGCCATATCCCGACGGCGACGCCGAACACCGCCAAATTACAACTCCAGAAACGGTAGGCAGGTTTTTATTAACCTACTCGTAGTTTGATACAAGAAATAATACGTTCACTTAGAGTAGATAGTCAGCCTTTCAATGTTCTTTTTACGACTGGTACAGTAGCCGGCAAACAACTTGACCCAAAATGGCGGATCTGCGCATGCATACGTAAATCGGCTACTGCGCAGTCAAGGTTATGCTCAAGAAGTTTGCCGGCTACTATAGCTCATATTTCAAGTAGGTAGAAGAAAATTAAAGGCGCTGTTAGCGTAATTACCCTCATTCACGACACGACCGTTCACTATAACTTACTTTTTATTCATCAGCTTAACTACTGACGCAAAGTCTTGAAATAAATCGCGTAAAATATATACTTTTTACTCAAGTTGCGTAAAGCCTCACAAAAACAAAGACCTTCAGGCAATGCAGGCCCGTATCGAAACTTCACCGAGCGCCCTTCGCGCCGTCGCTTCGGAGGCTGATTGCTTAGCGCTCGTGGGACGGTCGGAAATTCATGCTTCAATTGCACACGACCGAGTCGATCGTACGAGCTATTTTACTCCATCCTAAGCACTCGCTAGACGTGCGAAGACTTCCGTCGATCTCTAACCAGATTTGGCCGGTTCGAACCCGCCTCAACCGCCGCCCTAGTCCTACGGCTTCGATTATAGACGAAGTTTCGAGTTGTGAAACACAATCTTCAACAATTTGACCGACTCGAGCGAACTTCGAATTAGGTTCTAAACACAAACGTTCTAAAATTCAATCGTCGTTCGGTACGGGTTCTTGTTTCGAATTCCACGCTCAGTATTCACAGAGTGTTCTGAATTCGAAAGTTGTAACACACTGGCCGAGGAACACGGTCCGCCGAGTGGTTGGTGCAAGCGAGGAATTGTGAGGGGAGAAATGGGAACAGTTTCAAGGATCGAAATACTCCTAGCTATAGGTAACTCGTATAGGACGGAACGAATCGTTGTGGGATGCGTTCAGATGGCTTGCGTAATGGACGCAGCTGACGCTCGTTCAATGCGAACATTGAATCACTATTAGCGCTTTTGAACACACTACACTCTACAGAGAGCTTTTCGCTAAAATTTCCATCGATATGGAACTATATTCATTCTTGTACTCTTAGAACAAACAATAGAATCAATAAATACTAGAATAGAATCAATATTGCTTTGAGGCAACACCGTTTACAAAGTTTGCTCCAGTAAATTTTCAGAATATTCTTCAACGCAAAAGATAAACTACGGGTTTACACGTACCACGTACGTTCAAAAATATAGATAGCCGTCCATTTATAGCAAGTGAATATGAAACAATAGCGGCGTTACGTAGCTAGTCGGAGAAGTCAATCAGTTCTTAGCTAGAATAAGCCAACTGAATAGCTATTGTTCACAAACACATGTTTGCAGCGGGCTGTGGCAACTGACATAATCTCTATTATCTCAATTTAATATAGCATGGAGTCTTCATTGTTAGGGATTACGGCTCCAAAGCCGTCAGATTCGACGGAATAATCTCACGACATCTTGTCTCGCCTACACAAGGTGAAGCGAGCCGAAACAACTTTGTTTATACTACGAATAAATGAAACATTTCTCTTGAAGTGTAATAAGTGTGGTTTAAACAGCATATTACGATATCGGTACCTTTTTAACAAACACAATTTTAAATTCTTGACGTATCGCAGGATATAACGTTAAAAGTAAAAACCACCTAGCAGGACTAACTAGTTTGTATGTAAAATCGACACTGCGGAATGCAATTTGAATACGTTTAAAACTTCTAACGTTCGCATAATAGGTATTTAAACTAATTTTGATGCGGCTTCCCCCATTTTCTTCGTCTTCCAGCGAACTAATTTCCGGACTAGTTTAAATTGGTGGGTATCATCTAGTACTATTTGGGTTTCCTACTCTAATTTGCATGAGTACAGTCTGTTTGATACTTCCACTACACTTGGTAAAGAAGTAGAATACGCCCTTTATTATATGTTATTCTCGGTTTGACAGGGTTTTTTTGCCACTGTACATTTTGCATTTATTATGCCTTTTATAAAATCCTTATATAAAACACGGCCTACGTTCGCTAAAGCTGGTGAGGAATCGGGAAATCGTAATTTTCATATCGGGTGTAGAAGTTATTGTCATTCAAGTTTTACTATTTAAAGGTAGATTTTACAAAAACATGTGACTAGAATCTCTCTCGACAAATCACAAAAAAGTAACGCCCAAACCTACTTAGCCTACCCAAAAACTATAATAATGATTTAAGTATCTATCTGGCGCCAACGCTCAGACTTATTGCCACATCGTATTTTGCAACCACACTATTCAGCCATTGATTGATGACGCCTATTTACGTCATCAAGCCCGTGAATGGCAGCTCTGTCAGACACTCAGACAAGGTGCGCCGATCGTGGTGTGCATGCGACGAGATGAAGCGGGGACTTTAATTTGCTAATCCAATGTTTATGACGAGAGTTGCTGGATGAAGTGTTGCTATATTCTACATCCGACAAGCTGTGTGTGACTGAGCGAGTGAGCTTGGTTAAAAGAAGAATAAATGATATTTAACGCTGTTTTTAAAACGCTCCGCAAGGAATACTCACAAGAACTGCGTGATAAACTAGCAAAATAAACTCGCATATTTTCAGTTCGCATTTAGCTTGAAAATGAAAATAGCATTATAATTGCGGAGACATGTCTACCTCACAAATCTGTAACCCCTAAGATCCGGTGTGCATGCATTATCAAGAACAGTATAGGTATATTCTCGTGAGACTATAGCATAAAGTGACACTTTCATCAGATTTTCGACAATTCGACATCTAGTTTAAATGAAGTGTCTACATTCTGCCACAAGACAAGCTGGAAATTCCACATATAAGCTACTTTGAGACTCGTGTCTTCTTCGTGAGTTATATTATCACTAAAACGCGATCATCTAATGTTATGCAATCGCTCCTCGTCATTAGTTAGGCCCAACTCCAAAATCCGTTCATCTGTCAGTCTCCACGTATGAGAGTTATCCGGCCCGGATTACGACGCAGACATGTAAAGGATGGGCAAATGCAAATGCAATCAAATAATCTATGCACGTGTCAGCCTACTCATCGTCTTACCTGGGCTTAGCTTTGAATTACTGATAAATACTAATTGAATGGTGTTGATACTAACGAGGAATTTGCGTCGAGGTTCGGGTAAAAATTGTGCTGATATCTTGTATATTTTCAAACTGCACTAAAGATACACAAGTGCGATTATCTAATGTAAAAAGCACGCGTGCTTAATAGAGTGAATTACGACACCAAGAACGACGTAATAATAATTTACGAGCAAGTGTGTAGTATTTTTTTATCACACGTTTAGACTTTGCTTATAGGATACACAATGTACTAATATTTTCATTGTTACTTCCAGGAGAGTTGTCAGAACTACATCCGTGTGCTCGTGTCCCTGGGCACGGGTAGACTCCTAGTCTGCGGCACCAACAGCTTCAGGCCCTTCTGCCGCGAGTACAGCGTCCAACGCGACTCCTACCACATGGAGAAGGAGAAGTCAGGGCAGGCCGTCTGCCCGTACGACCCGGAGCACAACTCCACGGCTGTTTGGGCTGGTGAGTTGACTGTACCTATTGCGCGTCCTTATGCCGTGAGTACAACGTCCAACGCGACTGCTACCACATGGAGGAGGAGAAGTCCGGGCAAGCCGTCTGCCCGTACGACCCGGAGTACAACTCCACGGCTGTTTAGGCTGGTGAGTCGACTTTTTTATAACGGCACAACATAGTGGCTCCGTTTCGTCTGATGGTAAGCCAAAAGGGGAGCCCACAGAAATATATCAAGATAGAAGGAAAGAGTTCGGCAATTTGTAGGGAGACCGAGCGTGTAACATTTTGCGTAGGTACTTTGACGTCACGAGCGTAATTTAGTGATGGGAAACATAAGCCGCGCGAAAACGATTCAGAAACATCGATTCACAGATCGATTCGAACACGGCACCGATTCTATGCATCGCCACCCACACCGCACCGCGCCGTGGCCCAGCCGCCGTCACAAACAAAACCAGTCACAATAATATTTGCTTTGCACTATGTACTTACATTATATAGCTGCATAATAAATAAGAACGTAATTATCATTTCCTCTGTTTTCAAAATCGATTTTAATCGAATAAGAAAATCGCAGTGCAGCAGTGCAGCAGCACATGGCAGCACTATTCTTACTTTTGACAGAAAAAATGAGAAATCGACCTTGAACGTGACTCGACAGTTTGAATAGCGTATTTTTACATCGCTGGCTATGAATGCACGCCAAGGTTGGCTCGTCAAATTAAAACCGCAATGGAAAGCTAGCGTTGGACACAACCGCCCGCCTCTGTTTTGATGAAAATAATGAAATAAATAGTTTTGTAATTAATAACAGATATTTAAGAACAAATTGTACATACCAATGAAAGGAAATATCTCGATAAACAGCTCCAATTTTATTGGAAGTGTTTGAACAATTAATTATTGCGCAACAAGGCATTTTGTTTTTAAGACCTGACGTCGCACACAGACCGCGGTCGGGAGCTGACTAATGTTCGCGGCGAGCAAAGTTGACACCGTGTCAACATTTCGCCACGCGAGGTACGTACACTCTTTCCTTCTATCTTGATATATTTCTGTGGGGGAGCCCAAGTCGCAATGGCAACTGACAAGAAACCAAATTTACCTATTGTGTGTCCTTATGCCTCGAGTACAGCGTCCAGCGAGACTTTTACGACGGCATCTAATAACAAACAAGCCAGCAAATGGCTCTATTATTAAATCACGAATATAGCTGATAAATCTAAGTAAGAATCCTGGGGGGTAATTCATCCGTCACTTTTGACGTGTTCCTTCTTGACAAGTGGCGATATCCCTAGAACATCGCAACTTCGTCAATCCGATCGCGCTTAATTTGCGTTTCCTTTGTATGTGACGGCATAAATAACAGGCGCATACTTTAACTTGACCGTGTAGTGGGTGAAATAGTCAGTTACGTTTCCTAAACAGAAATTCATATGCATGAATAGCATTTTTGACAATCAGTATAGCCTTACTTATTTCCAAAATTGAGATGAGATATGTCACTTGAAGCTCATCGCATTTTAAAGACATTTTAAAGGCGATATTACTGTTATCTAATAGAGTTTTGACGTTTTGCGATCTCTCAAACGGCATTCTCGAATTAGGTCCTGCGAAATGCTAATAATTTTGATTTCATGTACCTACCTACCACATATAAATCTTAGACCATTCACGTACTATTATATCCCTCGCAAATCTCAATGAAAACCAGACGAAATTTCCGTGTACCATTCACAGCGGTTCGCGCGTCCCAGTGTTAATGGGGGATGACAGCCCATGTTGCACTAAGCGCTCATACCAATTAGGCATGTACTCGGCGATCCGACTACAGGAAAGCTTAGGTACTGTGACAGTTCCGAAGCGAACGCGATCCAGCTGAGAGATGTTTGTGATCCGCTATGGTTGTCAATTCCCAGTAAAATTCTGGTGAGATAATTGAATTAAATTAATTATCATACGGTAGCCATTTTAAATAATCCCAAATTTAAGGACTGATAGTAATAAAATTGCGGATAACATATTGTTTTTAATTAATAAACCCCCCAACACGAGTACCAGAATATCTTGGAGACTACTTACTTTTATTTCCATCTAACATAATTATCTAAAACCACCTCGACAGACTCGCCAAAAATAACGGCACTATTATCGAATCATCTGTTTGGGTCTACGATGCCACAATCAAGCAAACAGATACACCTATATACATTAAAGTCATAACACCCCTATTTTTCTTCGGGAGGTAAAAAGGGACCGTATAGAATAATATAAACCAATTTTCCGTTGACGCTTTCTACCTACATTGTCTAATAATAGGAATCACACGCAAAAGCCATCAATATGCATAAGAAAATATCAGCCGTAAACTGAGCCTCAGAAAGCACTCAAGGACACGTGCGTTTAGGATCTATATAGAATGCCATTGTTAGAAAATTAAGGAAAGGAAAATCTTTTTTCATATCAATTGAACCCACTTTCACAGTCTAGTGGCGGACAATGGGCTCTCATTGTTGCATTGTAAAGAACCCGACATTGAATAGGAATGCTCCTATTCCTTCCAACATGACTCCACTATCATATGTTATAGCTGCAAATTTTCTAGAAACTGGCAATTTTTTAAACTGGAAGCTTATATAAAGCCTTGACGGACATGAGCAAGGGATGGCCGAGAAATTTCCAACTAGAATTCTCTCATGAAATGTTGAAAGATTTAAACAGTTCTTTTAGAGCACGCGCTCATCGTTGAATTTTATTTTATTACTGACATCCCGAACTTTGTTATAAAGCAGATATTTGTGGATTTCACAAAATATGTTTGAAATAAAATCGAATAGGATTAAAATTTTTGTCGAGCTACATTTCGCGGCAACAATAAAATTGTATTGCGTATTTTCTGCAGATTGGTTCTTTGTTTGGAACTTTTCCTTCTCAATAAAACACAGTGTAATTTTTGACGTACAACTTTAGTTCATTTCTCTGTGGTATAAGAGCTGTGTTAGCAGTAGAAAACCAATTTAGGTGGTAGGTAGTAGGCGAGTCACTTGGCCGCCATTTTGCAATTCGGTCGAGTATTGCGTGCCAAACGCTTGAGACTGAGGCGACCGGACCGTATAATGGATAAGCTGACTCAGCAGCTCGTAGCACGGTACCGAGGTTTATCAAGACTACACGCCATGAAAATTAGGAGACAGATACCATTTCTCGGAAATCTGTGACAATTTTTTAACCATTTACCAATTTTTTACCCCCGGCGAATAAAGAACGGTGTTAAAAGTTTAACATGTGTACCTATGCGTGTGTCCGTCGGTAACATCGTAGCTCCCAGACGGGTGAACCATAGTGATTTTTTCTTATCGAAAGTCTTGTATTACAAGGAAGGGTACCCAGCTGTCCGACTCCGATTTGATTTATTTTGATATATGCTATAGAGTAGTCTAAAATAGCAGATACGTATTTTTTTTTAGCTGCCGAGTTCAACCTGTTAGTACAAATTGTCCTTTAAAGTACTGAAAATTGGTCAAACCCTCTAACTTCTGTAGAGAGATTTGTTCAAGCAAATTGATAATTAATTACTGGTTTCGGTATATGTTGGAGAACATGAAAATATAATGGACAGGTGTTTTGTCATTTCACAAAAAAATTAAAAAAACATTAAATTTTTTGAATTTTTCAAATATGAGTACCTAAGTTTTTTTATATATATATAAAATATAAATTTGAGGTGAAATGACGAAACACGTGTCCATTCTTTTTTAATTTTCTAAATTTTACTCCTCCATTCCACATGTTCTCCATTCCACAGTAATCAATTATCGATTTGCTTGAACACATCTCTCTACAGAAGTTAGAGGGTTTGACCAATTTTCAGTACTTTGAAGGTCAATTTGTCCAACAGGTTGAATTTCGGCAGCTAAACAAAATACGTGTCTGCTATTTTAGATTACTCTATAATATATATTAAAAGGAATCAAATCGGAGTCGGACAGTTGGGTACCTTTCCTTGTTAGTGGAAATAATATTCAACTCTCATTGAAACTAACGACGCGATCTCAGACAATATATAATTTCAAATTTTGATTACGTCATTAGTTTAGACTTTTGTATCAGGGATTTTATTTTCTTAATTTAGAAATCATATACTTAGGTTAATAAAGGCTGCAAACACATTTTATTCCGCGTTTAACAATATGTTAGTATCAATTCAATGTTACATAAATCCTTACGTTTTCCCGATACAAAATACTTCAGTACAGAGGGAAAACACCATCAATTACCGTCGATCTGTCCCTTTGTACAATCTTCCTTGCATTAACGATCCCCAGTAAAATTCGCACCCATTTATCACGGGAATCTGTTTAGAAGCGACGTATCGAGTTTAATAATACTAAGTAATCGACCATTGATGAAATAAATAAATCTACTTAATAGATTCTCGTTCAAGAACCATGATCGTTGAATTTTGAATGTTTTCACGGTTGCATACTGGATTTATTTCTTAGTTTAATGCTGATCTAGCGGAATCCTGAAGACTAGACGAGTTTCTATTGCATTTATTGGTAGTTTACCTATGACCTACGAAACAATTCGTATATGTATTACTTTGGCGCCACCATTTATCAAAGCGACCACATGTCATATTCAGAATCACGCCCGCCATAAGTAAATTAAAAAGATTATTATAACAACAGGCGAAAGCACATTGTATGAAAATGATTTTGTTGTACTGTTTTATGTGGTATCTTTCAACAAACACATTCTTTATGTAGCAAGAGATCGTTGTCGCCAAATGCTCTTTGTGTCTTGCTCCGTATAACTTATAAAAGGAAAGACACGTTTGTTTAATGTCTGCCATGTTCCGGTCTGTTGTTTCCGGTTCTACTCCAATTAATTTTTATTTTTCCTTACAAGCTGCATCGTCTTACGTAACTTATAACAACGTTGAGATGACATTTCTTAACGAGTTAAGTCGGTATCTGAAATTAATAAAAACTTGCGCAATACAAATAAAACAAACGATTTGCCGGGTGACATTACAGCACAGCCGGCACCATTACATTTTGGGCTTTTCAGTAAATTGCTTAACTTTTAACCGCACTACAAAAAAAAGTTGCTGTCGCCGCACTCGAGAACTTTATTATTTACACACTAAAGTTCCGCCAACCCGTGGCGCACACACACAACACATATATTTTTATCACACACGGGCACGCCCACACACACATTCCTGGGCCGTCCATTACGTGGACACGGTTAGTTATCTCCTATTGATCTGGTCCAATTAAGCGAAGCGAGTCCCCGGGGAGGTTGGAACTAGGGCCACGACCACGATCTGCAGTTGCTCATATGCGGCAAACGTAATTTAGTGATATGTTGCCGTGACACAGAACAACTTGAATATTGAGTGGGACTTTATAAATGATCTCAATGCCCATGTTTGTACGTTTGCTCATGGCTTACACCCTGTTTGGTTAGGACGATATAAATTTAACAAAGCCGTTAATGTTTTGTACTTATCTATTTATGTTGTAGGAATGTGTGTGATTTATGTTACTACCTTTTCATGTATTCCACATTCCTGATTTCAAAAGCTGAATACATTCACTGTCAGCAATGGCTATGACTATGACTATATTTTCATTTTTCAAGGGTATTCAGTCTAAAACCTGTGAATTATATTTAGTCTCAGATTAGACTATTATAAAATAAACCTAACAAGACCTGCGGTTCTATGGAGGTTGCGTTTGTCACCGGATGAATAAATGTCAGAGCCTCAGTCACTTTTTTACTAGTATGTTAAAGAAAGACGGACGCTTTATCATTTATTTATCGCAGCACTATCATAAGCTTGTACTATTTCAATCCAAAATTACAAAAAGTAAAAACTGACATATAAAAATTAAAGGTTTTAGAAAAAAATCTAACTAAAAATTGAGTTTACAGTAACGGCTGGAAAATTTATATTTACTTCATCCTAGGCCGTAAGTATCCTCGCGTAGCGGGCAGAAAATCTCACTCCCTAGCCAAGGCAAGACGTAAATCTTTAGATAAACTACGGGCGGTAATTAGTAAAGCTACAGATCGCATACAAACACCTGCGATCTGGCACATTCACTAATTCACCGTCCTAGGTATGTAATGTACTATTAAAACATCCCTTAATCCATCCATAAATCCATTTCTTGGCCATCTTTTCTCTTTCCAACTTTATTTAATAAGAAAAGTATACATTTTTTAATACAAAGTCATGTCCAGCTTTATCAATCGCTTTCAATAGCTTCAATTCACAAAGCACATAATTCCAGTATAAAATCACCACTAACTTAGTTACAGAGTCCGTAGTTCGAACCATTTCCTATTACGTCATTGGCTAATTAACTCTAGCAGCATATTCAAGTCACGTAAATCCAATGTCCTATTACGCACTGGTGCCTAGGTTAGCGTGCGTATTGAATTATTGGTTTTCATTCGAGGCTTTAGTGGGACTAAAGCTGCCTGTAATATCGTACTTACAACGTTACGTCAGCATTGGAGTAATCCTTATACATATTACAGATATATCTGGGATATTGTAGGTTCCTACCTAGTTTTAGGTATCTGCTAGATTAATGAAGCTATTCGTTCGGTTATTAAAATAAATGTTTTAGGGCTTGAGGAATAGAACTGACGCGTATAGGGAACGTGCACAACGCAGGTGCTGCTGCCAGCTGGTCCCGCCAATCCGAATATTTTACCTTGACAACTGGTGCTGCCAATCTGCATCTGAAATGGACATTTACATTTTACAGGTTGCCACTTAGCGTGTTTCTTCATAGGTATAATGTACAATCAAGCGCGAAACAGGATTTCATCGGATGGGATAATTATTGTGATTTTACTGGATTGAAATTTTGAAAATTTTCAAATCAAATCGGTGGTGTGGGCACATCGGTCTTAAATTAGAGTCCAGTTAGGGATCTGCACCGTAAATCTTTCTTGCATTTCCTTATGCATGTACGTTACTAATTCTGACTAAAGCCTTGTTACCTCTGTACTGATTTATATAATTATATAACTAACCGATTTATTTTTATAATTTCAGATGGGGAGTTATACTCTGGAACAGTAGCGGACTTCAGTGGCATGGAGCCCATCATTTACCGGGAGCCATTACAAACAGAGTCATATAACTCGTTGACGTTAAATGGTAAGTTATTATAACATTTTCATCTCTATTAGTCTCTCTCTCTCTCTCTCTCTCTCTCTCTCTCTCTCTCTCTCTCTCTCTCTCTCTCTCTAATCTCACTGGTAAGTCTACGTCTCATACAAGTTTGCGAAGGCTGCTCTTGAATCAGAACAAAACGTATCATCTTCATGTCAGACGTTCGTCAATTTTGTTTATATTGCTGAATAAAACTAATGGTTGTCTGGAACAGCTTTTTAGCGATAAGACTGTCTGTTGTGTACTATCTATTGTGTATTGTGTACAAAACAGAGCACTCAACTTCTGTCTATCAAGACTTTATCCTACGCAATCCGACTACGAGTAACTTTAAGCTGTATAGTTAGGTAGTGTAAAATACTCTTTAATGAAGACCACTTCAACTATTCTGATTTCGACTGCGAATAACCCGCCCAGCGCCCGATTTCATGTAACAATCAACCCTAAAATACTCAAGTGATTTGGGCCCTCTGTGTAATTCGGCGTGGTTGGAGGACAATGTTATTATCCTACCGCAGCGTTGAATATGTATGGAGACCTGCGCCAAACACGGAACGGAACATTAGTTGCGTGCAATATTAAATGATAATCTGGACAACGGATTGAGGATTTCATAATGAAAATATTTTTGACGTTAAATGGATTCATTTTGTGGTTTGACGCTTATTAGCGACAACCACATACCAATCGGATGTTTTACATAATTTATAAGTAAAGTCGTTTTTACGGTTTGTGAATCTATTTTTATCAACAAACCTCGGTAAATATCGTTCAGTATGCGGGAAATTGTAGGTATTTATGTAATTGAACACCCTAACATTTTCCAGCAGGTAATGGTCTTATGGTAGATTTTCAGTTTGGTAAAACATACATAGATAGGTATAACCGCCAATCGCACCATAGCACCAATTTCTGGTTATGAAACATAGTAAATCTAATCATCGGTTAGAATCGATTAATTGTTTTTAACCCTTGGACGTTGCCGAAAAATAACTTTATAAAACACGGCTCGTTTACCATTCTGAAAGAAGCCATTTAATGGTTGTCTTACGATCGCGAAAACAAGGTGACCTATAGCTATATACGTCTGTACATTAGGGAGCTGACCTATTTCAAGTGGGTGTAATGCCGGACACACGTATAAAATCGGCGACCGTCAAGTTCTTATCTATTCAGAGCCTTTCCGAGACAGGTGCATAAACAGACCGCGACAAACGACTCGTAAAATCGCCCCTAAGGCTTTAGATCTTTTAAACCGCACTATAAATACGATGGAACACGAATTTGTAAGTTCATTCTCATGTGGGTAGAGCAATTTAGTGAATTTTATCGATGGATGCTAAACTATAGATATAATATATATGGGTAAATGCGGAACCTAAACCTACTATTTGACGGCTGACGCATATAGAGGTGATAAGACCTGTTTCTAAAAAACACACTATATGTTTGACGATAGCGCAGGGCGCAAGAAGGCCGGGTTATTGATTCAAGCGCCTCAATTCCATGAAATGACTGATCTAGCGATAGGCACCATTGCCATATTATCGCAGCATTTCGTGGACCTTCTGCTAGGGGTTCTACTCTAAATTCGCGTTCCGCCTGAATCGACCCTTCGTGTATGTTTCCGCCCGTTATCTAAACCTATCTACGCCCGGGACACTCGATTGCTCTCCAATGCGGTTGTCAAACATCCCGTCAACTTAATAGAATTTAGGACGGGTTTTGGCGGGCTGTCGCGACTGACATTTGACGCGTCAACAATCGCTAAATCGGATTAGGCATCGTATACGCACCCCCAATAGAACAATATGTCTATATATGCTTCATATTCCATTGCATCTCTGCTCATTCTAGTGTACAATATCGACACTAGCCTGTCCATGATCCCTTCATACATATACCCCAGCTATACACCACAATGTATCACTTACACCGAATTAGGGACGAGTCGCTCAATTGAATTAATTATTGTTTTGTTTTTGTTCACAGCTCCCGACTTCGTGAATTCATTAGTACATGCAAACTTCGTGTATTTCTTCTTTAGAGAAACAGCAGTTGAATATATTAACTGTGGCAAGGTAGACATTTAGATAATTGAATACTTAAATAGAAAAACATATCACCGAACATTATTACAGAGAAAATTATTACCAATCGTGTTTTCACGTTGACAAGATTGAAGAAAAACTGTTTAAGTTTCTTATTTCCAAGGGACAGATTTTTAATCACTAGGGATGTTGAGATCTAGAATCATTCACCTGACGAATTGTGCATGGGTGGGCTCTTAAGTAATAATTTAATAATATTTTATCTTTGAATTTCCAGTCGGTGTTTTCTCGCGTGGCCCGAGTCTGCCGTGACGACCGTGGTGGGCCACACCGCTTCAAACAGCGGTGGACATCATTCCTCAAATCCAGGCTAAATTGCTCCGTAGCCGGAGACTTTCCTTTCTACTTCAATGAGATTCGTAAGTTCTTTTAATCATAAGGCCATTTCACTCATGATTCCATAGACACTTATGGTAGACATTTCGAAAATCCTTCATGGTTATTTAACTGGCAGTATTTGTTTCCAGAATCAACAACAGAGCTGATAGAAGGTGTATATGGTGGCCTGAACGCCCAGCTCATATACGGCACATTCACGACCCCACCGAACAGCATATCGGGGAGCGCCGTCTGCGCATTCAGCATGCAGGACATCGCTGATACATTCGAGGGCACATTCAAGGAACAGAGTGCGATAAACTCGAACTGGCTGCCTGTTAACGGTGCAAAGGTATGGCTCGTCGTGATAAACAGTTTATCATGTACCTACTATCCATTTAGGAGTATCGGGGAACATACATCAAAAATATCCCTTCGAACTGGCACCATCCTCCTCTTTTTAACTCTGATAAAAATAGCGGACTATAGTTACTCTTATACATTATATTACAGGTGCCCGAACCGAGGCCAGGAACGTGCCACAACGATTCGCGGCAGCTACCAGACCAGACACTAGAATTTATCAAAACCCACGCATTGATGGATGAGGCAGTGCCCGCGTTCTTTGGCGAGCCTATCGTCATAAGAACCAGTTTTCAGTAAGAGTCCCTAGATTTTTAAAACGTTAATCGCAGCATTCTCATGGAGTTTGTTGATTTAATCGTGAATCATTTGTTTTTGCAGCTATCGGTTTACGCAAATAGCCGTAGACCCACAAGTGAAAACGCCTGGTGGGAAATCGTATGACGTGCTGTTTATAGGAACAGGTAATAGTCAAAGACCATACTTTTCCAGATTTCATTACCCATTTATGAACCTTACGATTTAGACAATAGTTAGACAGATTGCAAAACAATATGCTTGCTATCCACAGATAACGGCAAGATAATAAAAGCGATAAACGCTGCGTCCTACGACTCAAACAAGCGTGCAGTCCCGGTCGTCATTGAGGAGCTACAGGCCTTCGCGGCGGGGTCTCCAGTGAGAGCTCTAAGAGTGGCGCGAGCGGGTCGAGACGCAGCGAGACTCATCGCTGTATCAGACAGAGAAGTCCTCAGCTTGAGGCTACATAGGTGCTCTAGTGACAAGATCAGCTCTTGCTCGTAAGTATTTTGGTACCACATATTTAATGATATCATATTTTGGATATTCTGTGTGAAGCCAGGCGAATGCCAAGCGTTTTGACCGACCAACGTGACATTGTTGTGTCACGAATACAACTACGGAAAAACGGGTCTCATAACTGTGATCAAACAAGACTCGAGTGCCTTTCGGTGTCATAAAAAGTTAACCTTGATAATTCTCTATTTGAACAATATTGAGTGAATATTCACCCAGCTCGGAAATTGCGGCACCCGGCTCTATCATGTCTTAATAGCTTGTTTCGAAATACGTGTAGTTACATAATGGTTTTCTTTATTTCAGTGAATGCGTGGCACTGCAAGATCCCTACTGCGCTTGGGACAAGCAAGCGGGGCGGTGTCGCGCTAACTCTCATGGTGTTAGTCGGTGGTTGGATGAGAACTCCTTCTACCAGAGCGTCAGCACTGGCAGCCACGCAGCCTGCCCACACAGTAAGCAAAAATACTAATAAATAAATATTAAGGGACAATCATACACAAATCGTCCTAGTCCCAAACTAAGCAAAGCTTGTACTATGGGTACTAGACGACGATATACATAATATATAAATACATATATAGATACCATGACCCAAGAACAAATATTCGAGCTTCTCAGTAGGCAGGTGTCTGCAAACTGCGCCAACCGCGTCGTCGACTTAACGCGTAATTGACTTAGATATCTATATCCTTCTATTCGTAGTCTTCCCATATGAATCACGATTAGTGATGTGCGTACTATAAAATATTGTATGCCCTGACTGTTCACGGCTCTGTCTCTGTTGATTTAAATACATTATCTTCAATATATTCCTTGAATTATTAAATTATTGAATATATCTTAATAACGGTACGCGTTAAGTTACTAATATCTTAGGTAAGTTAGTGATATTTCGCCCGTTCCCTTACAGTTAACCTCACAGTCGTCATATTACGACATCGGAAAAATGGTGCTACTGACGACAACATTGTCTAGTAACATCTAAATTTAAATGATCAAAAACTTTGTCTTTAAATTAAAACCGCTAGGTATAATTGTTTTTCAATCCCTGTTGATTTTGGAGCACTTTAGCGTTTTGCTATAGCGTCTGTGGCACGGTGAATTACTTCACCGCTTGGCGTTCAAAAGGTTAGAGTAAATCAACAAAAGGGCGGTTTTTGATAGTCTGGAGTCTACCGGTATTTTCCAAAAGAACAAAACCAAATGAAACTCAACAGTCAGTCTGTGTACAATGTAATAAAGGCTAACCGCATATGTGTTTCAGGTAAAGATGCGGGTGCAGTAGGAGGACTAAGTTCCGGCTTATACGATGACGCCAGGGGAGAAACCAAAGGCGAAGTCATCAACATTGTGCAAGACAAAGAAGGCAAAGGAAACAATAATAATGAAGGTAGAGGACATTATTCACGTAACTTAATAGTTGCTTTTAAACATTACGAGTAGTATCAGAGAATTGAATGATGTATTAGAAGTACCACGAATTAGAAGACACAGTGTGTGTCGTATCGGCCTTCCAATATAGACATCTATCTGGTGGATGCAGACGTCATGTGACCATGAGCAGTAGATGTGTGTAAGTTGAAAAAAATCATGAAGCAATCCGTAAAGTAGTGCATATCAGAAGCTTAGATTATCCTCAATTTTACTTACTTTGTCAGAAACAGCGAATACCGAGAAAGACCGTATACGGGGCATAACAATGCTTGACCAATTTGACCATCACGTAAACGATATTTGTCAGGCGATTCCAAGTACGCGAACTCTATAGTGGGGTTGTATGATGTTAATATCTAACTATAATATCCACCTCAGGTCCTGAAGTGCTGGCCGCAGACCCGCCCCCCGCCGCGTACTCCGTGGAGACCCTCGCGCTGGCCGTGGCCGCCGGAGCGCTCGCCGCGCTGGGGGCAGGCTTCGCGGCCGGCTACATCTGCGGCCGCCGCTGCAAGAAGGACGAGGACGACAACATGCCGTACCCAGACACCGAGTACGAGTATTTCGAGCAAAGGCAGAATATTAATAGGTGGGTGACCCGATCTAATCTAATTTAACATCATCAACGTTCACAAAATTTCACTTTTACACGCGAGGTGCAAACTTGGACTTTAATAGTGACGAAAATTCAAGTTGTCAAATCTAAGTTCTCTTTTTTACGGCATGTCCAACGAACGCGCCGTAATAATGTTGCAAGGGTACAGCTACTTATTTTCGTCAATATTTTATGTCGTTAAAGACTGCCTTTTTGTCACTGCACTCGACCCTGCACTAACTTTACAATTCTCTAAATCTATCATCGTTTCATCGTTACGGGTCATCACTATTACTAATTCAGCAATAACTCTCGCCCGTGAACCATACATTAGTTTACCTTTGATTTTTTTCCAGGATCCAAGCAGAGCCCAAGCTCCTCCAACAAGTTGAGGAAGTGACGTACGCGGAGCCGGTGCTGGCTCCTCAGCCGAAGCCAGCGTCTCCCCGCGCCACCCTCCGCAAGCATCCTCCATACCACCCCCACCACGAGACGCTGTTCCAGTTCCAACCTGATGCCTACAGGCGCGACAACTTCGGGACCCTCCGCTCGCATCAGGTCAATGTCAGTTGTGTTCCTTTCTCTATCGCATGGCTTTATGTAGATAGTTGCACTCTTGAAATCAATAATAAACATAACGATATCATTAAGATTACATTATGTAATACAGAACAAAGTAAATTATCATTGCTACTCAAGGGCGGCCTAAGGCATTGCGAAGCCCTTGTCGTGTGATGATTTTTTGTGCTTAAGATACTGTACGAGGGCGCTCTGCCCCCTGGTTGCCCTGCTTGCACCTGCCTGAGGCGGCCAATGTTGTTGCAAAAAAAAGTGAAGATTGAAAGAAATAATTCAAAACGTACATCAATTTTAACTGTCCTTCTAAAATCCATCACCAATCATAGGCTTGCTTCAAATTTGCATGCAAATTCTAATTGTTACCGATAACTCATTAATCATTATCATTCATCTTAACCATTGTTTGTTAATTTTTATTGTGAAGGAATATTCGCGAGCCAAAAACTATATTCATATGTTAATAATAATAATTCAAGATAAGCCGTTTTCGTTTAACTGTTAAAACTACAATGAATGTAGTTGTAGTTTTGCTTGTTAATTTGAATAAAAGATCAATATTAAGAAGGAGACAATTCTTGAAATTTTTTACGTTCAATTTTTACTTGAATCGCGAGCATTCTGCTTATATGGTATCAGACAAGACGTTAACGTGAATTCATTAAACTATTAATAAGATAACAGTTTAATTTCTCTTGAGGGAAGCCCTTCAAGATAATTTTCACTGTCCAAACTCAGTAATAGAGTCTTTATCCTTTAAAAGTCGGCCTTAGGTACTTTTGTTTAAGGATCTTCGAACAAAGCCCACTACGGTTTACTTTAAAAACGGCACTCTTCTACTGTTCAAACTGTATTAAGTTGTTCAGTTGAATGCTGTTTTAAATGTAAGACTTTCTTCATTTCATATAATTAATAATCATCTTGTCTGATACCACCTTCACCGCTAACTCATTCACTAATATTTCCATTCATTAACCCATCACGGCGTCACGTCAGTTAACGCAGGCATGTGACCGCAGGGCGACGGCTACCGGCGCGGGAACGACAACGGTTTCTCGACCACGCGCTCAGTGAAGAAGGTGTACCTCTGAGAAACAAGCGGGGCGGACTCGCGCGACCAAATGCATCATCACAAGCATAATACGCACCACCACCATACGTTGGGTAAGTCTCACATCCGACAAAAGTTTCTTGGCGCGGTCAGCGAAGGTGTACCTCTAAGACAGAAGCGGGGCTGACTCGCGTGACCAAATAGGTACATCATCACAAGCATAATATGCACCACCACCATACGTTGGGTAAGTCTCACATCCAACAAAAGTTTCTTGACGCGCTCAACGAAGGTGTAGGTACCTCTAAGACACAAGCGGGACGGACTCGCGTGACCAAATAGGTACATCATCACAAGCATAATATGCACCACCACCATACGTTGGGTAAGTCTCACATCCAACAAAAGTTTCTTGACGCGCTCAACGAAGGTGTAGGTACCTCTAAGACACAAGCGGGACGGACTCGCGTGACCAAATAGGTACATCATCACAAGCATAATACGCACCACCACCATACGTTGGGTAAGTCTCACATCCGACAAAAGCTTCTTGACGCGGTCAGCGAAGGTGTACCTAAGACACAAGCGAGGCTGACTCGCGTGACCAAATGCATCATCTTAAGTATAATACGCACCACCACCATACGTTGGGTAAGTCTCACATCCAACAAAAGTTTCTTGACGCGCGTCTTTTCTTTACCTTAGATGAGATTGGTGGATTCAAAAGAGTGTTGACCTGAAAGACCGATTCAGTCTTTTCAGATTACTCTCCTTCCGAAATCTCTTAATTAGATCTTGCGGCCGACTATTCGGGGCAGTCGGAATCCGGGGAGAATGTGCTCAGCTATCCATCTCCCACTCAGCGTTCTATCTTCGAATAGCGAGCGCACGTTCGTACTCTATATAACATACGTGACGTTTGCAGTGTCGCAGCGCAGCAGCGGCTCGGGGTCGGGGTCGGCGAGCGGCGGCGGGTCATCGTCGTCGCCGTCGCCGCCGTCGTCGTCGCCGTCGCCGTCGGGCGAGCGGCCGCCCACGCCGCCGCCGCCCGCGCCGCAGCCCTGCGCCTACATCTACCGCAACTAGCGCGCCGCCCCGCCGTCGCCATGGCGACCACAGGAACCTGAGTGTTCCCGTATCTGATTGTTACGTCTTTTGTTATCGCCGAACTGAAGCGCGAACGAGCCCACCGGTAACTCCGATGATACGTGCCGGTGGCTGACTTTTCTTCCAGAATAAAATATACGTACCGGTGATTATCCACATTCTAAAGTGTTGACCGTCGGGTCGGAGCGAGTGTGACAAAGATAATGTATTTTTTTTAGGACGCGATTATCGATTGGTATCTTAAGATGAATGATGTAACAAATTGTAGATTCTCTAGTTATAGTTTACTAATAATTTAGGCGAAGATATAAGTTTTTGTTGATAATGTTGATGAATAGTTAATGTGAAATTTGTGGGAGCATTGCAGAGTTTGCGGTTAAAGTCGAGTTGATTACCTTCCGATTGAACAGCTTTATGTCGATAGTTAACGGAAATATGCAATGGTCCGGCAAGTCGCTTTTTACATAACTACGTATTTGTAGCGTTACGTCAATAAGTATAGGAGTGGGGCGTTGTCTAATTCTGAAGTTCTAGCGATACTACTAGAGTAAACGATGATTATAACGTATAGTTGAAACACAAAATATGATATAAATTATATTACCGTGTATAAACAATATGTAAAGTTCTGAAACTTATTCATTCATTAAAGTGCTTCTTATGGGTGTATTTAGATGATTATTGGATCGTTTTGATAATTAAATATTCGATAATGTTATAGATATAGTGAGTATGTATACATAGGTACCTACATAGCGTTAAGGGGCACTGTGTTGCCGCATGCCAATTTAGATTGTTGGTGCGCCATTGAGTTACAGCCTGTAACTGTGATCATTCTGTACATACATTCTGTTACAATAACGACTCCTCCTCTGTAGTTGACGGGTCGTTTCTAAATTTAAATTTCCAGAAAAGTGGGCCAAACTATTAAAGATTCTTGACGATTTCTTGCTACTAAATTAAACCACAAAATGTACTTGGGTACGATGTTTGAGGACGCTTACAACTTTACGTTCCTAGTGTAGACTTCATTGGAACCGGCGCGTAGTGTTCAGATCATCTTCGCTCATTGTTGACAATTGAATGTATGTAAAAAAATGTCAATTCTATTTTTAATGACTTAGTGCCTAAGTATGTGGCAGGATTGTAATTGATATTACATGACAGATTTTCCTTTGAACTGATGTTAGTAAGAGAGTTAGACGCCATTAGAGTAGCGGTTACAATAGGAAAAGGTGTTGAGGCGTGTGGAGACCGCAGTGTTACGTAGATATTTTTATACGCCATAAATAATTATAAAGGCATTCTCAAGACGGCCTTGTTCATACCTACTCATGAATATCCGCATTTGGTCTTACCTACTTTAACATTTTTTTATGTATTTGAGTGTTCTTCTTGGCGCTCGAAATCGAAACGAAACGTCATTGACGCATACATTTTATTTGAGGGACGTCCTTACGAGAACCAAGTAGAATACACTTTTTATGATACCAAAGATGCCATGAGTTGTATTATACGTAGAATAGTGTTTTTTTTTATATTAATGTAACCAGCTATACATTCTACAATTACTATTTATATTTATTTAACTATTTCATAAATGTACTGCCGATTAGTGTCAACTATACGTGCATATGTATACTTAACGATTACTTTAAATTTAGTTTACCAAAGTCAACGCACAGTTAGATTTATTATAAGTTAACATGTGTTAAGTGTATACATAGATGCTTTACACTGCCAGTCTTCTTTGTTTGTGTTTACGGACTTTGGAAATGGTAACTATTCGCAAAAAATAATTATAGATAGATTTAATGACAAAATAGTTCTGCTGGTGTTTTGATACGTGCATTTGTTCATTCATCGAAGTAATTGTTACACCGGCTATCATTTTTACAGTCCGTATTTCGAAACTCATACGTAAGCGAGGCTAGTACATGTATATAGCGAGTTCTGTAATTTAAAAGTTAGTTTTCGTCGAGTAAATAAAATAAGCGTTAGTATTTAAGTGCAAGAAAATTTTGTCGGCGAGTTGTTAAGGATTGTTTTTTTGTATAACTCAATAAAATATTGATGAAATGTACAATAACCATTTCTACGTTTAAATTACTGAACCACCTTTTTATACTCGTAACATTAATTGTAATCATAAACATTGCCTAGAAAGTCTTGTAATAAGCGTAAATTATTGATTTATAATATATTGAGAATTATATTAGAGCGTATGATATCGTAGGTTATAATAGGCCGCTTAATTCTGTTTGAGACTCGAAGCCTTAGTGTTAGAAATTGAAGACTTTTATTAAAATAAAGGAGTAACTGTAATTACAGTTGATTGAATTGAAAGGATATCCACTACTTTTAATAAAGTATAATGTTAAGGTATAGTGCGTTATGTCACGATCACATTATCGACTATCCACCACAATATAGCTACCTAAGCGTAGCTTGTAAATACATTATGCTGGCAAGTTGAGTTCAATCCGACGGAGACGATTTCAACGCGTGCAATTTTAATGTATGGTTTAATTCCGTGACATTTCTGAAGAACTACCCTATTAAAATACTCAAACGGGTTTACTCACGTCGTAGAAGTCGAAAACGCTCGACATGTTTCGAATCGGTACGCGATTCATCATCAGGAGAGACGATCAGTCGCGGCGGCGGCCAATCGAACACTGCGGGCATGCGCCCTGTCCGCGCGGCTGCTCGACGCGGGTGTCACCGGCGGAGGCGCAAAACTACCCTCATCATCACGCACAATGCCAATTGTCGGGTTGCACACAACACTCACTACGTCATTTGCTAAGGTCTCGTCCACACTAACCACCGATGTAGTATTCAAAACCGTCCTCCAACTAGGGGGCACTGACCATCCACAATCTCGGTTAAAATTCGGATGACGACTAATTTCGATAGCCTCCCGTACTTTCCGCGGAATGGAAAACTTTTCTCTCGCGAGCACAGTTACCTTATCGAACCGAATATAGTGAGACGTATCCGAATTCAGTGAATGTTCCGTCACTGCAGATCCCCGGGTATCCTGATTTTTCATACTACGTATGTGTTCAGTCACTCTTGTGGAAATGTTCCGGCCAGTCTCTCCTATATAGTTCTTCCCACAGGAGCACGGAATCATATATACGCCAGGATTACTTAGGGGTTCCTTATCTTTGGGGGAACGCACCAACTGTCTGAGCTGCATATGAGGGCGGAAAATCGTCTTGATGCAATACCTACGGCGTAACAAGTATCCGATTTTATCCGTCACGCCCTTAAGATAAGGCAAGTATAAAGGCAGCCTCTCTACTGCAGTTGGGCGGGGACGAGCCGATGCGTTCGCAACCCGATTACTCTGCCTCCAGTTGTAGCCGTTGCGCTCCAAAACATGTTTCACGTGACTTAGTTCACCATCCACAAACTCAGGATCACACAGACATAAGGCTCGATTGATCAACGTCCTAGGCACAGAAGACAAATGACTCGGGTGATGATGTGAAAAATGTGACTGTGATGTGAATGTGAATGATGTGACTCCTGATGATGAATCGCGTACCGATTTGAAACATGTCGAGCGTTATTCGACTTCTACGACGTGAGTAAACCCGTTTGAGTATTTTAATATGTCTGAGACTCACGATAGTTTTCTATGTAAAACTACCCTATTATTTAGGTACATTATTTTAAGCTTTAATTGCCATTCGGATATATTCTTTGATTCGGAGTAAGCATTTATATAATCGCGTACATCTCCGTATTTTTTATTGCGTTGTTCATGGATAACAACCCAAATCATCCAAGTGAATGTTAATCAAAGATGTTCATTCTTGAGAAAATGTCACGGCCCATTCGATTTTCAAATATTTCTATTTCATATCCACTTTTTCTAACCATAGACTAATTAGACTGCTTTTGTCTATACTTAAATTTTTGTTTTGTGTTCGTAAATCAAGGACCACGATGTAACAAATTGAGGGAGAGCAGTAAATGGGAAGTGCCTACTTAATTCACTTGAAACTATATACTGTGTAGTTCTTATGGCGTACCTACTACTCCCGTGAACCCGGCCCCGTACGCTTCTTTGGCGTGCCTTTAGTACCTAGTTACCGGCCATTAGGATGATACAAAAGACTGAAACAGGAACATCCATGCAGAAAATATAACGAAAAAATCGCGCCATGCAAAAGTACTGTTCATAGACAATGTTATTGCTATTGCCGCGTTTTTTTCTTCCTGTATCACGGCTGTTCCGTTTCACTCAACCATACTGATAGCTCCGTTTCTAATAAAATAGTTTGGAAACACTTATACTTACTTACTACCTAATACAACATTCGATAAGTTACCTTCTCATCAACTTTTATAAGAAATCTCAAATTGTTAACCGCATTAATTTGCTTTTTAGACACTCCATAGGTTTAAGTAGGAGTTTTGTAATATAATGATAATGCAAAAACGCAAATGCAGTGATATTAAGAAAATGTTACACCGTATTCGCTGCCCGTATTTATAGAGTGCAATTTTTTTATAACTAGAAACAAATAGATTGAGAAATTATGACTTGTAATATATAAAATAGTGGTGAGTCATGAAAGACGTAGAATTTCATATGTTACAAGCATCATTTCAAATGTTATGATCATTTTCTCATTAAAATATTATTAATATGCTAAATATTTTAGCAAAGAATAAAATGTATTCCTTTTCTTTAGTAAATAAAATATTGAAACTTGAATGAGTGTCTATATTTTTACCTATAACCTTAGTCCATTCATGCTTAGGCCACCTCAGGCGTACACGTACAATGAAAAGGCGTGTCCTTTTAGATAGATATACTCAATACCCTAACAAACCAAGAATAACACTGAGTCCGTTAAATTAAAAAAAAAAACTTCAACAGAATAATACCCTAACAATTATAGGCCATTGCTGTCTGTGGAATAAATAAATGATTATTCCCTTTATTTAACCTAGGAACCTAACCCAGGGTGCCGCCGGCAGCGGGACAGGGTCCAGGCTGCCGGTGTAACCACCAGTCTGCAGAGAAAGGAACCTCCTGACGGTATCCAGGAGTTCCGCCTTCTGAATCTGACCCTAAATCCAGCCATCTAACGAGAGTCTCTTAAGGTGTGTATCGAGACTTCGCTATAAGACCGTTCGCCAAAACGACTAGGTATCGGGACAATGATTGTCGAATCAACATCCCGCGTGGCCGTCACCTCGTGAGCCATGTCAAGGTACCTACTTGCTGAATTTGTCCTTCTCGGCCTTCACGAGGTTCTCGTCATGCGGGATGGTGATGTCGACGAGCACTGCCTGGCGCTTGGATCGATCTACCAACACAATATCAGGCTTATTCGCTACAATAGTCCTATCCGTGATGAATTGATGATAGATTATTGAGAACTGGCATCTACAGGTACTCATAGTACAGACCCCACAAGACCATATCGGAGAGCAAGTTGCTGGTGAATAATCTTGGCTACTTGGTTATGTCTGAGCAAGTAGTAGCAAGATGAGAACAGCCCAATTTTTTTTATATTTATTCTACTCCAGTACTTTTTTCTGTCATTTATATAGTTACTAACTGAAGACATAAATTATGAATCATGTCTATTCTATTCTATTTTTTTTTAAATGGCAACTGGTCACAGTTAGGCGACCATTAGGTACTGCCAATGTCTCGTTGCCAATCGCACTCGGCGACTAGATAGAGGATTGATACCACGTTGTACGGTGAGTTGAGATAATCGTGTTTTTTGTAGTGATAGCGATTTACAAATAAAAAAAACCGGTCAAGTGCGAGTCGGACTCGCGCACCGAGGGTTCCGTACAAACACTTTCCATCCTTAAGTGGTTAAGTTAAGTTTGCACCTGGTATGTATAGCGCTCCATACAAATGAGGTGCAAAGTTAACGCAACCAATCCCGTTTGTTGTATGGGAGCCCCCCTTAAATATTTACAATACAATACAATACAAATACTCTTTATTGCACACCTCCAACATCAAGGAATATACAACACAACATGAAATACATTAAAATAACAGGCAGAGGTAAACAACAGGCGGTCTTATCGCTACATAGCGATCTCTTCCAGACAACCTTTAGGTAGCGGAGTAGTTGAAAAAAATGTTTGAAATTAGTAGGTGGTGCATAATAATAATAGGACTAAATGAACGACTTCCCTATAAGACAAAAGTAATAAACAGCCTCGCGCAACTCTCAAGGTAAAAAAACGATCGACAACGGCTGTATGAAACGGAGGTGAATTTTTTACCGATCTAAGTTTGAAAGAACGTTGAAACCTACAAAGCATTAGATAATTGGCGACAATCGAATTTAGGCGGGTTGTACTTCAGCCGCCATTTTTGTCCGCGAATGCCATGTTAGATGACGTTTCTATTTTGTTGTGTAGGTAGTCTGCTTCTGTCAAGGTTCTGCGATCTTTTCAAATAATTCAAATTTCACAAATAATCTAATAATTTGCATTCTTTGGGTGTAGTGGTCGTCTAGAAGGTACACAAGACAATCACAATTGCAAAAATGAGTGGATTGAAAAGGAAAAAGTGCGAAATATGCAGAATGAAAACGTGTCGAATGGACGGTCAAAAAAGACTATTCATGGCAAGGTTTCCATCGTTCGAAGATCGGTAAGTAAAAAATATAATTAATTACTGCGTGTTATAACCAAGTTAATCGTAAGTTTCATTGAAAACTTGATATTTCGAGTAAAATAATACATACCATTATATGTATGTAAACAATAGTGCTGTAAGTTCTATCGATAATTTTCATTTGAAGTGAAAAATACCTGGGAAAACACGGAATATCTTTCTTCAAGCAAAAGCCTATTAGTATGTGTACTTATACAAAAGTGTGCACTTGAATACAGCTGTTAAAGCCGTCTCAGATGAGAGGATAAGACATTATTATCACTACTTTTTATGCCAGTTTGAGTTAGATTATGGTCACAGAAATATTTTACGAAAAATCTTCAATGGACTATGAATGGTACGGTTTCATCTGGACAAACAGATACATTTTTACTCTGTAATTTTCTGTTTAGCCTGTATTATTTGTGTTGCAGAACTTCCAACCTGGAGCACAGACTGGAGTGATGAAACGGCTTTTTTCGTCTATGTTTATCAGCAAGCCAAGCAAAGTTTGAACGAAATAAATTTATTTGCACACTTTTGTTTTTTTTTATGAAGTCAGTAACCTAAAGTAAACCAAATGTTTACATTGAAGCGAAATATTTAATGATTTAAATTACCGGAAAGCCGTTGGAGACGCGGGTGCGAATGCGAACCCCGCCTGAACCATTTTTTTTTAAATACCGATATCGATAATTCGATAATTTGTGTAACATGTGACATCCCTATTTTGTTCTTGATGTTGGCATTATGTCATGAGTTGACACTGACACTGATATTGTTTGCGGCTTCATATTGGCAGTATGTTTCGCCCCCGTTTCATACTAACGTAACCCCGTTCACTTAAACGATTTAAGGACTTCGAACGGCCGGCTGAACGTCAATCGCGTTTTTCTGTGTTCGTTTTCGATTGCGTTTTATATTAATTCTGAATCTCTTATTTAACAGATCAGAGCGTTCTGTGTGATTTTATATTTTGTGTGGCTGTCACGATTTTGAATTTGTTCTGATAGTGTCCGCCATGGGGGATAATACCCCCGGGGAACCGGGGGGCTCTAGAGAAAGCTTTAATTTAGGTCCTACTTCCCCGGCTGCTTTTGTAGAGCTGGGTATTGAAAGTGAGCACTTGGAAAATTCTTATACATTGGTTAGTAGCAGGAAAAGTGACCGTAGAGCCAGGGTTAAGACATATAACGGTTTTAGTGAGGTTAACAACAAAAAATCTTCCCGTTCACGGTCGACCTCTCGATCACGTTCACCTCTTTCTGATACGGATTATAGACTAGCTGTTGAGACTGTTCCGCCGTCGCGGCTTGATCTTCAAAATTCATTCAGCTCCCTCCCACTCGAATCTAGCCATGACTTGTCTCTTCCTCCTGGCCAAGTAATAAAGACTACCTCGCAGTTAACTCCCCCATCCCCCCTGCAGGCCTCTCCTCCGATTTCTCAACCCTCTGATGTGTCACCTAATTCTTTGCAAGCTGTTGCAGACAGGCAGCAGTATAGGCATAGTGACCCGGGGCCATACACGGTTCACGTGCAGTATGATAGCCCTTCTCCTGGCGCAACTCTTCACCCTGTCTCTTTCGGTCATTTCATTCACACCCACCACCGTGAATTCCCGAATGTGGTTGAAGGTTCAGTAAAGGGATTGGGACGTAATCGAGTCTCTATTAGCTTTCACAAAGCACAGGACGCCAATGATTTTATTCTTTCGAATACAGTTCTCAATAAAAAGCTGAAAGCGTTTATTCCTACATTCAATGTCACTAGAGTGGGAATAGTGAAGGGTATTCCTACGGAGTGGTCCCCACAAGATATATTAAATCTTGTGAAAGTTCCTGAAGGCTGCGGCCCGGTTATTAAATCAAGGCGTCTCAATTATAAAAAAAATAACTTTCAAGAGGGTTCTTACACGTGGGCTCCCTCAGAAACTGTCTTGTTGACTTTTGACGGCCAGGTGTTACCTGCAAGGGTTTTTGCATGCTACAATTCCCTTACTGTGGAAAGATACTTGTTTCCAACCATACAGTGCTATCAGTGTTGCAGATTTGGTCACACCAAGGATAAATGTCGCTCACTCCCTCGATGCTTCCGCTGCGGCGGTGACCACGCTGGCAGCACCTGTGAATCCGATAATATTGTCCAGAAATGTGTGAATTGCAAAGGCGAAACCGGACACTCCGCGACTAGCAAATCCTGTCCCGAATTCATCCGACAATGTAACATCAAAAAATCTATGTCTGAGAGCAGTATCTCGTATGCTGAGGCTAATAAATTACACCCTATCTTTGGAAAATCTTATGCAAGTGCCGCGGCTGCTCTTCCTTCAGTTTCAACATCGTATAAAAAAACCGTTTCAATAAAATCCCGCCCTCCCCCACCTCCTGGTAAAGGATATGATAAAGCAGCTCACATGAAGCTTCTAAATGAAGATCTCGCCCCTCCGCCTATTGGTGCTGCATTAAATAATCCTCATGCAACCTCTTCATTTGAACGTATAATCGCAATTTTCATCCAGTTGCTTACTGTCATTTCAAAAGTCAATCCATCTTCTTCCATTCATACGTTGTCCCACGTTGCCCCTCTGATCTCCTCACTTATTTCATCCTTCGATAATGGACCAGGTGGTGCTCCAATGGAATAGTCGTAGTGTTCTTAATAAAAAACATGGTATAATTTATTTAATTAATAAATATAATCCCATGTTATTTGCGCTATCTGAAATCTGGCTCAAGCCGGACTCAAATTTCAGTATCCCAGGTTTTACCTGCATCCGTGACGTGAGACCTGACGGATATGCTGGCAGTGCAATTCTTGTTAAAAATACCTTGTCTTATAAGGTTATTACAACGGCTAACAAAGGCGGGTTTCATGCAGTTTCTATTCAAATGAATGCTATTACTTTTGTATCCATTTATATCCCTCATCCTTCAAAAAATATTTTAAATGATCTGCTGTCAATGTTATCATCTCTCCCCACTCCGGTTTTAATACTGGGTGATTTTAACTGTCATCATCAAATGTGGGGCAGTGGCAAAACTGACGATTCAGGACTTCAGCTTCTCGAGATATTAGACAGATGTAATTTATGCATTTTAAATACTGGTTCCGCCACCAGAAGATCTCGTCCGAACGAGGTGAAGAGTGCAATAGACCTTTCTTTATGTTCCCCTGGCCTAGCTTCACAATTATCATGGCAGGTTTTAAATTCGTCTTTTGGAAGCGACCATTTCCCAATTGCAATTGATTTTCCCCTTTTTTCTAAAAATATATGTAGCCCCCCCGAGCCCTTACTCAAATTTATCCTTTTTAATGCTAACTGGGATGAATTCAAACAAAAGCTAAATCTTCTTTCTCCTTTACTGTTGGAAATTTCTTCAGATAATATTGATGAGTGTACCATAGCCTTCTCGGATGCTATTTATCAATGTGCAGAGTCGGTTTTTCCGCTTAAAAACGCTGCATCTGGCAAACTTCCGTCTCCTCCGTGGTGGGACTCACAGTGCACGGATGCAATAAGGGAACGAAAAAAGGCCGAAGTTGAATATCATCGTAATCTGACGTTGGCTAACTTTATTGAGCTTAGTAGGATTTCAGCTCAGACGAAACTAATTCTCCGGTCAAAAAAACAAGAGGGTTGGAAATCTTTTTGCTCATCTATATCCCCATCCACTCCTTCTCGTTTTGTATGGGGTAACATCAGAAAGTTTAGAGGTTGTAAAAATAGATCAACGCGCTCCCACCCCGCCTCTTACGAATGGGCTGAAGCTTTTATGGATACCCTTGCTCCTCAATACGTCCCTAATCTCTCGGAATTCAACCCTGGTTTCTACCCCGACTCTTTAGATCCGCTGGACTCCCCTTTCTCGTTTATAGAACTAAAATATGTTCTCAGCACTGTAAAGGATTCTGCACCCGGCATCGACGGTATCCCTTACTCTTTTATCTGTAATGCAAGCGACCATTTCCTCAAATATTATCTTGATTTAATTAATTTAGTTTTTACGTCTGGTCACCTGCCTCGTTCGTGGAGTTCTCAATTAATTATTCCCATTCTTAAACCTGATAAAGATCCGTCGGATCCGCGTTCGTATCGCCCTATTGCTCTGTCATCGACTCTTCTAAAGATTTTGGAGCACCTGGTTAAGAATCGCATGGAATGGTTTGTAGAGAGTAAGGGTTTACTAGCCAAGTCACAGTACGGTTTTAGAAAGGGCAGAAGTTGTAATGATAGCCTAGGTATTTTTACTACTGATATTCGTCTGGCTTTTTCTAACAATGATTCGGTAGTGGCTGCCTTCCTTGACATTACGGCCGCGTATGATAACGTTCTACTTCCTACTCTCAGAAGAAAACTTCATCAGCTGCGTGTACCGGTAAGGTTGAGCAACTTTGTTATACGTTTACTGTCCCAACGATGTATAGTGTTTAGGGGAAATGATAAAACTATTTCTCCATCTAGAGTAATCTGGAAAGGGTTACCTCAGGGTTCGGTCCTTAGCCCACTTTTATTTAATATTTACACCTTCGATTTAGAATTAAGTAGTGGGTCCTGTAACTTTCTTCAATATGCTGATGACATCTTGATTTATTCTTGTAAGTCGGTTATCGAAAATGCGGCGGCTTCAGTTTCTAAGTCCTTATTTTCTATCAACAAATGGCTTCAAGAGCACGGTTTGCAATTATCTCCATTGAAAAGTAGCGTTGTTGTCTTTACTAGGAAAAGAATTATCCCGGCCATTCAGGTATCAGTTAACGGCAACTGTATTCCTTTGAAGCCTCATTTCAAATTTTTAGGACTAGTACTCGACTCCAAACTTTCTGGTTTGCCGCATTTCGAATATATTACCTCAAAATGCGAGCGTAATCTAAATATTTTACGGTGCTTGTCGGGTGTATGGTGGGGTGCTCATCCTTTCTCACTTAAATTGTTATATAATGCAGTCATTAGAAGCGTTCTGGACTATGGCACTTTTCTTCTAGAACCAGCGAGCAAAGCGGGTCTACGGAGTCTTGACCTTATTCAATCGAAGGCTCTTCGTTTAGTGTCTGGAGCAATGAGGTCAAGCCCCATAAATGCCCTTCAGGTTGAGTGTTTAGACCCCCCTCTTGATTTCCGTCGCCAGTTTCTTGCTGATCGTTTCCTTTTCCGCTCGCTCCAATTTTCATCACACCCAATTTATCTAAAAATCAAATTATTAGAAGAGTTAGCTCATGATTCTGACTTTTGGCAAAATAAAAAACTTCCTTGTCTGGTTATAAGCTTACGTAGATTCAAACTTATCAAAGACCCAACGCACCATTCTTCTAATCTTCCCGTGTATGAGCATCCATACCATATTGTCACTCTCCGCCCCCGAGTAGTTCTAGACTTCAATATCACGAAGGGAGACCCACTGGCCAACGTCAACTCTCGATGTATACTTGGGACTGATTGGGTTGGGTGGCATACGCTATATTCTGATGCTTCTAAATTATCCCCTTTGGGGTGTGTGGGAGTTGGAACGTTCCACTCCCAGTATAATATTGTACAGAAAGCTAAATGCCCTCCGGAGTCATCCGTGTTTACTGGGGAATGCTTTGGAATTCTTAAGTGCCTAGAGTATATCCTTTTGGCTGGGTTAAAACGGTCTCTAATTTTCTCCGACTCCCGTTGTTCCTTGGAAGCTCTTCTTTCTAGCCCTTTTTCATCCAATCTCCACCCTTTGGTTTTCTCAATCAAGGAAGCAATACACCAATGCAACATTAAAGGCCTTGAGGTTGTGTTAACCTGGATCCCAAGTCATTCAGGCATCTTAGGAAATGAAAAGGTGGACATGATTGCTAAACAAGCAGTAATTTGTGGTGATAAAGTTCCCTTCAAGAACTATGTTCACGATCTTCTGTCCCTCCCCAAATCATACCTTTTAAAATCTTGGAGCTCTCGCTGGAGGAATTCTAGTAAAATTAAAGGGGTTAAGTATTCTCTAATCCAACCGGATATCCCTAGAAAAGTATGGTTCTCTAAAACCAGTCTAAGCAAAATGATAACATCATCTATAATCCGTATGAGAATTGGTCATTGTTGCTGTCCTGCCCACTTGGCTAAACTCAGGATACGAGACTCCTCGATTTGTGAATGTGGTATAGATGAGGGAGATTTGAATCATATTTTTTTAGCCTGCCCACTTTTTAACCATTCTAATTTATATTTTGGATTGACTTTTCAAAAAATTCCGCTTCCTACTCATATGATCACTCTTCTAGCATTTGATTCTGTTATTTTTAGATTTCTTGCAAATTTTTTGAGAATTAATAAGTTGAAATTGTAGTTCTTTTTTAAACTTAACTTTATCCTTATCTATCTGCTCACTAACTGTATTGTTGTACGTTTTTTTTTTGTATTATTTGTAAACTGTATAATTATTGTTTTTTTTTTTAATTATTATTGTGTAATTGCTCTGATCTGTTTTGCACTTATTCCCGTGAACTCGTAAACCGTTATAATGCTCTATATTGACGTGACGCTGGCAAAAATGACAATAGACAATTGCCAAACGATTTAATTCAACCAAAAACACATTAATTTTACAAAGAAATAAAATCAATTCAAATATAAAAAGAAAGCTATATTGGTAACGATGATGATGATTTGGTGGAGGGACGCCCGGCCGGAAACAGGCGGGCTGTCGATCGCTTGGCTGCGTTCATTCAGCCCAATTCCCAATTGGAGCCAACGGTTACTGTCCCGGCGGCGCTCCCATACAGCCTTCTTCCTCGAATCTTCTTGATCTCCAGCAGAAGGAAAGGACATCTTTAAGGTTAATGTCCCTCAGCTCTTCCTCTTCTAGCTTGTCTTTGTTGAAGATGCTATAGCGTACTATCGCATACATGCCACATTCTGCTATAACATGCTTACTCGTCTCCTCCTGACCACAGTGCGGGCAGTATGGATCACTTACCACACCCATAATGTGTAGGTGCCTGTTGAGGCTATTGTGTCCCGTGATTATGCCTGTTAATAATCTGAGATTTTTCTTACCTAGTTCCAGGAGATACCTGGTCCTTTTTCTGTTCATGCCTCCTAGGATCATCTTCGATTGTCGACATTCCGTTGTCTCTCGCCATTGTCTATTGGCCTCTTCCTCCATTAGCCTAGCTATAACTCCTTTTGTGACTTCTGCCGATATTGGCAGTGCAGGCTCGGGTCCTATGGGTTCCCTCTCTGCTCCTAGCCTTGCCATCTCATCTGCCCTTTCATTCCCTGTCACACCCTGACGTCCAGGTACCCATGCTACCGTAATCTTTGTGTGTCCTCCAAGTTTGTTCAGGGCTTCTCTGCATTCCTTTACCAAGGACGAGCTTACCGTCTGTTTGTCTAGCGCTTTTAGTGCAGCCTGGCTGTCTGTGTATATAACGACTGATCCCACTTCCTGTGAGCATTCATCTATTATTTGTGCACATCTCATTATGCCGCATACCTCTGCTTGAAATACGCTAGCGTACCTCCCCAGAGGTATGTGTACCTTCTTATCCAGCTTCGGTATCACTATGCCGGCTCCTGCTAGTTTTGTGAATTCCCGCCGAGACCCATCCGTAAAGCAGATAGTCACGGGGTGTTCTACCTCTATTTTCCAGTTGTCCCTGTCTCCTATATGTATCCTATATTTCTTATCGAACATTTCTCGTCTCTTTATAAGGTCGTTGTTTTGGGTAAGCATCCCCATCTTCGAACATGCTTCCCTCTGAATGAGTGCATATCCCTTGTCCACACAGCTTCCTCTCCATTCCTTGCATGCTTTCATTCTATACCATTGTTCCATGGCCCTCTTCTCCGCTTCTATTTTGAGTGACTTGAGACCGAGCATGATTTCCATTGCTTGCGTGGGCGTTGTCCTCATTGCCCCCGTGATCATAAGACATGCCAGTCTTTGTACTTTTGATAATTCTTTGTGGTATTCTTTTATGTTGGCCTTATGCCACCATACCAAAAGATAGGCTGGCAACACTCGCCAACTTAGTACGGAATTCAAACCGCTAGTCAATATTTATATTGTTTTATTAATTAAATTGTAATTTTAAGTATCATATTGTAATATAAGATACCTAGAAGTAATAATTCAACAAGTGACACATAAAATATCAAGTAGAAATGGCACCAGCGAAGGGAAAATCGATAACAAACGCAGTGGCGGCCGTTGACAGGTTGGTGGATTTGACTATAAATTTAAAGGACGAAATATGTGAGATGAAAGGCGAAATAAAAAGTTGTCATGACATAATACGTGAGCAACAAAAATTACTCACCAGCCAAACAGACGTGATCCAGATGATCCTCAGGGTAATAACTAGCAGTGGGCATCCGTCACTTCTACCACAACACAACATCATCTCACTTAATGAGTCTGGACCTGAAGGTATCATACAAATAGACCCTTCACCTGTCGGCACGGCGCCCACTATTTCACCTTCAGCTGTGCCGCTGGCATCAGCACCGCCCGCGACCGCGCCCGCGCGCCCCGAGCCCGAGCCCCGCCGGCAGCGGACCCGTCCGCGGAGAGGACAGGCCAGCGTCGTCAGGAGTCGCTCGCAGGCCCATGCCCAAGAACCGAATGCCAGCAATGCGAAACACAGTGAAATGCTGTGTCCGACACCATCCCCGGCCGTGAATGATGCTCCTTCAACACCACCACCACATCAGTCGGGTCTTCGTGCGGCTGCTCCCCGTGTTGTCAGCCTGCATGTATTTAATCTCAGCGAGGACACCACCGTCGACGATGTAATTCAGCATGTCCAGACTGAGATGAATATTCACGCGCCGGTATGTGAACAACTTGTTGTCACGCGGGGCCGTTACACATCTTTTCGTTTGGAAGTGCCTGCAGACAAGCTGAAGATTGCCAGGAACACTCAGAATTGGCCAGCTGGTGCAGAAGTACGAATGTTCAACGTTGTGCGTTCAAAAAACTCCACGGTACGCGGAGGCAAGCAAATACCGACATAAAAAACAATCAGTTAGTTGTTGTTCACCAAAATGTTCGCTCAATTTGTGGCAAAACATCACTATTAAATGTACTGTGTAACAATGAGAAACCTCATGTGCTAGGATTGAGCGAAATATGGTGTAAAAGTAGGGAAATACAACGAGTAAGGTTAAGTGGGTACGCGTTAGCGAGCTGCTACTGTCGAGTGCGCATACCTCACGGGGGCACCGCGCTATACATACTTGAAGGTATGCAGTATAAACAGCGCGCAGACCTGCTTATCTATGCTATTCAATATCATTTTGAATTTGCAGCCATTGAGATTATTTCTTTTAAATTAATTATTATTGTCTTATATAGAACCGGAAATGGTAATTTTGACAGATACTTAGAGAATTTAGAATTATTATTAAGTAAGTTAACTGACGAAAATAAAAAGTTTCTCATTGTTGGTGATCAAAATGTTGATTACCTTTGCGATAATAGTATGAGACGTAGGGTTGATGACGTACTTAATAGCTATGGCTGCGCAAACACGGTGACCTTTCCCACTCGCGTAACTGAGGATTCTAAATCATGCATCGACTGCGGGATAGCGAATCACGTTCGAGACTGTCTTACTGTGACAGCGGTGAATACTGCTATTAGCGATCACAACGCTCAGCGCTATGTACTCACAATAGAGGGCACCCTCCCTGCGACATCACATGATAATTTAATTGAACGCAGGTTATTCAATAGCGAATCCATTTATTTATTTTATTCTGACTTTTCCAATTATAATTTTAATTTTATTTATGATGATACATTAGACATTGATTTTAAATTTAGCAAGTTATTTAACATATTTAAATATTATATGGACTTACATTTTCCTTTAAAACATGTAAAGGTACAAAAGAAATCATCCGTCCCGTGGCTCACGGATGAGCTGTGTGGATATATGCAAAAACATAATGACCTACAAGAAATAAGGCGTCAATATCCGAACAATCCTCTCATATCCGAATGTATTGACCATTACTACCAGCTCATTAAGTCAGAAACGCTTCGTGCTCGGCAGGCCTACATTGAGACGAAGCTAGTAGAAAGTAAGAATCCGTCCAAGGATATGTGGAGGTGTTAATGATGAGATAGGTAAAAAATCAAATGTTCATAATATTTGTCTACAAAATGATGAGTCAAATTCCTACTTATCTCACGATGAAGTCCCCAACGCCTTTAATACTCACTTTATAAACATAGCATCAAACCTCACGATACAAAGCGACGAATCATTGTCGACACAGTACGTTCGTAGTCACCTCGGTAGCTGCGATATGCCCATGTTCAGCCTTCCTACTGTAACACGCGAGCTCTTGGACAAGACCATACAGTCATTGTTAAAAACACGTACAACTATAGACGTATACGAAATATCATTAAATATAATATTAAGTGTCTGGCCGGTTGTGTCTGATATCCTGGTGGTCCTCATTAACGATATGTTTAAAACTGGCATATACCCGAATGTGTTGAAGAATACCAGGGTATGCCCTGTCTATAAGGGGAAAGGGGACAGGACTGATGTTAATAATTACAGACCTATCACAATTGTACCCACTATTTCAAAATTAATCGAGTGTATCATCTCCTCCTGCCTAATGACACACTTAGAATCGAATGACCTCATTACAGAAAACCAGTATGCGTAAACCAGTAAAACGGTGACATCGGATGCTGGTTGCGTACGTCTAGGCATCCCTCAAGGATCAGCCCTCGGGAATGTTTTGTTCACTATATTTGTCAATGACCTGCCATCGGCAATCACGACTGGTCTGTCGGTGCTCTTCGCGGATGACACTACAGTCATAGTTAGCGCAAAAACGTACGAACAGCTAGCCAATAAAATCCATGATGCTTGCGGGCAACTCCAAAAGTGGTTCTCGTCGAACGGTTTACTCTTAAACATAACGAAGTCCAATGTCATGGTTTTCTCGGGCCGCCACACCGCAGTGCCCCCATGTATTACCAGCGTCCCGATGCCATTATGCACTGAATGTAGGTTTCTCGGCTTCATGATAGACTCAAACTTAAACTGGAAGTGTCATGTCGACCAACTGTGTGATAGGTTGGGTAGTGCCGTCTTTGCGTTAAGAAAATTGAAACCATTAATATCGAATAATGCATTAAAAACTGTATATTTTGCGCATTTCCACTCAATAATGTCCTATGGTTCAATTATCTGGGGTAATTCCATCGATGCCAAACGCGTTCTTATAATCCAAAAACGAGCACTTCGGATACTGGCTGGAGTGGAACCCAGACATTCTTGCAGAGATCTCTTTATAAAGTATCGCATCATGACGCACTACTCACTTTACATGTTTGAGGTTCTAATGTACGTGAGAAATAATTTGCCAATGTTTGCGCGTGTTGAGGTATCGGGCAAACAAATTAGATCCACAGGAAGACTCAGGACAGTTCCGCGTCGCCTGGTGCTTGCCTGTAAAAACCCGCGCGTCATCGGTCCCACGTTCTATGAACGTCTACCCGCGGAATTACGAACCGAGCCATCTGACGACAGTTTTAAACGACAATTGAGAAACTTTTTATTGGATAATCCATTATACTCAGTAAATGAGTATATGGAAACGTAATTTATATTTGTATAATTGACATTGTTTTTATTTATACTCCAGTTTTGTTAATTATGACATTATATACTGACAATACCTAAGTTCCTGTTGACCTTATTCCTAATTATTGCCTTATTTGACTTTGTTATTTTCAGTGTTATTTTTATCGTGTTAATTCTTGTATTTTGACAATCCATTTATGAGCTACTTAGACATTTCTATCTGTTTGTTTAAAATTGTGACATGTAATTATTTAATCTGTTTTATTATTAATTCCGCTGTTTTTACTATCAATTTCATCACATTTTATCTGTTAATATTAATATATGACGATCATAGTATAAGTGCATGTAAATTGACTTCGTGTAATTTATATTGACATTTTATATTATGAAATAAATAAATCTAAATCTAAATCTAAATCTACCAGGGCTCCGTATAGTATCCTGGGTAGTATCACTGCCTTGTAAATCCAGTGTATCATTTGTGGTTTCAGGCCCCATTTCCTTCCTACGGCCCTTTTACACTGGTACAGCGTTCTTATGGCCTTGGCCGATTGCTCTCTTATATGTGTTTTATATCTGAGAGAACTGTCTAGTGTTATTCCCAGATATTTTAGCTCCTTGACTACTTCGAGTTCTTTACCATGAATGTTGATAGGCTTCATTTTCTCTATTTTCCTCTTATTGGTAAATAATATTAGTTTAGTTTTATCGGGGTTTAGGTCCAGTCCTCTGCCCCTACACCATGCTAATATATCCATCACCCCTTTCCTCATTATGTCTCTGACTACATTTAGGGCCACTCCTCGTACAAGTATGACTCCGTCATCGGAGTACGCTTGCACGTATAGACCTCCTTTATTTGTTTCCTCAATTAGAGAGTCTAGAAGTACGCACCACATCAGTGGCGATAGACATCCTCCTTGTGGAAAGCCTCTTCTCGGTCTTATCCGTCTTACTTCTCCTCCGAGTTTCGCCGTTACCGCCCTTCCTCTGAGCATTTTGCTTATCCAGGACCCAATAGCAGGATTTATCCCGTCTCTCCTTAGGCTTTCTTCCACCGCTTCGAAGGTCGCCTTGTCGAAGGCCCCTTCCACGTCGAAGAAACATCCTAGTGCGTAGTGTTTTGCTTCCAGTGATCTCTCGATCCTTATTGTCAAGTTGTGTAGAGCCGTTTCCGTGGATTTTCCCGCCATGTAGGCGTGTTGGTTTCCATGTAGTGGCTTTCCACTCTCTCCTATTTGTGTTCTTACAAATGCGTCTATCACTTTCTCCAGTGTTTTCAGTACGAATGATGATAGGCTTATGCTTCTGAATGACTTTGCATCCTGGTATGTCTTTTTCCCTGGTTTTGGTAGAAAGACTGCCCGTACTTCTCTCCATGCTTTCGGGATGTGCCCTAGGGCAATACTGCTTTTGAATACTTCCTTCAGATTCTCTTTTATCAGGTCGTAGCCCTTCTGTAGTAGTCCCGGGATCACACCGTCCGGCCCCGCTGCTTTAAAAGGAGCGAAGGATTTGACTGACCAGGCTAGTCTCTCCTCCGCTACTACCTCCTCGGCTGTCTTCCAGTCCGGTTCAGAGCATCCTGGCGAATCCTCTTCATCTGTCCTGGCTGCTTCACAGTCTGGGAAGTGCGTCTTCAGCATCACTTCCAAAATCTCTCCCGGGTCCGTGATCAAGCTATCGCCTGCCTTCAGGCTTCCCAGTTGGCACGCCTTATCGCTTGCTAATAGTTTCACCACCCTTGCCCCCTCCGAGTAGTTATTTATCTCTTCTGTATAATGTCTCCAGCCTTCCCGGCTGCATTTGTCCCGCAGCCTGCTATAGGCGTTCCGAGTTACTTTGTACATGTCCCAGCTCTGAGTATCATTCCTTTTTACGGCTTGTCTCATCGCCCTGCGTGTTTTCTTTCTTTGCTTTTGGAGTTCTTTGTTCCACCATGGTTGTCCTCTGCCAGTCTGAACTGTTTTCTCAGGGCATGCTGTGTGAAACGCCTCTATGATGCTTCGCTCTAGTCCTAATGCAGCCTCTTCCAACTCCTTGATGTCCTCACATCTCCTTGGTTTTGGCGCATTGGTTTTTAGTTCTTCTTCGTATTTTGCCCAGTCTGTTTTTCGTGGGTTCCTTATCCTCAGCTTCTCCATATGGTAGTCTAAGTTATAGAGTAGTCTCCTGTGGTCCGACATGCTGTCCTCCCTGTCGACTCTCCATCCTTTTATTCTTTCGGTAATTCCTCCCATGGCTATCGTTATATCCAATACCTATTTTCTTACCCTTGTTACGAACGTGGCGGTGTCCCCCTCGTTCAGTATGTCCAGGTCTTTACTTACTATGAACTCTAATAGTGATTCTCCCCTGCCATTGGTGTCGGTGCTTCCCCACACTTCGTTGTGCGCGTTTGCATCGCAGCCTATAATTAGGGGTACTCTCTTACCTTGATACATCTGTACCGCATCTTCTAGCTCCTCTGTCGGTGCACTGCCCTCGCCCGGTAGGTAGCAGGACGCCAGCGCCACTCTCCTCCTCTCCCCGCCCTGAGCGATGAGGCATATTTCCACGACTACTAGGTCTCTGTAACATAAGGTCATATAACACAACCCATGTTTTCTACGTTCTTACTCACAAAAATGCATGCTCTTGGAGGTAGCTCACCATTCCTTTCGTAGTGGAGAGCCCCCCCCAGATGTCCCAGGCCTGTCACTTTGTTTCTCCATACATAAGGTTCTTGCAGCAAGGCTATTTCAACTTTATTCCTGACGACATACTGTCCTAACTCGGACATTGCATCTTTGCAGTGTTGCAGGTTTACTTGGCATATGCTTATTTGTGTTTGTGTTTTTGTTGTTTGTGTAATTTGTGTGTTTCGTGTAGTGTTCATTGTTATTGTGTGTCTGTGTACTCGGTCAACCCCCTATTCAGTGGATGCATCACTGTCCTCACTGACATCACATCCTCTATCGATTGGATGTCGACAGTTCCTGCCACCGCCTGCTCAGGTGTTGGCGTCTCTTCTGGCGGTGTTATTCCGTCTTTGCTGCTAAGTCTGGACGATTGGGCCCTTATTATTCTAGCCCGGATCTTTGTGCACGCATAGTAGAGGATGGTCCCCTCATTCCCCCAGGTTTCCTCCACCTCCTGCGGCACCGACAGGCAGACGCGGGTCCCTGCCTGTTTCCTCTCACTTGATACCAGGGTCCAATCGTCCATCCTCAGCTCCGGCTTGTCCCGGTTCTGGAGCCTCAAGAACCACACGAACTTGCTCGCGTCCGTGTGTAAGTCCCCGGGTCCCCGTGTGTAATTGGTAACGATGGCTTAGACGTCTATCTGATCCGAGAGTCAATGCAAAAGTGGCGTCGAGAATGGCTCGCAGAGGGAATCCCCTCCACCCCCACTCTCTGCCAACATCAGGCCACCCAGCACGTGGTGCCGGTCAGGTGACGTCAATTTTCTGGTAATAGGTACGGCCTCTCCTGACAGCTGGACGTCCGCGTCCACGACATCGGCAGAATCAGCATCACCGGGTTGTTACAATCTGGGGTCCCTGTGGTTGGACGATGGAGCCGTCTTCACTCTGTTGATGATCATCGTCCTCAACATCAAACGAATCTAAAACACCAATAGTATGCATTAGTCACACAGTCATCTTCACCAATAGAAAAACATTCAAGTTGTGTTAATCGTTTAGAGCCCACAGGATAAACAGTAACTCCTACATAGATAGCTAAACATGAAGTAGGTACAGAATACAGAGCCCTCAGGATGTTCAAGTGATAAAGCAGAGCCCTCAGGCTGCTCATCACCAAACCGCAGCTGGCCCTCTGGCTAAACTTCGGTTGTGCGGTCACAGAGCCCTCAGGATGTGTACAGATAATAATTACAGAGCCCTCAGGGTGTAACAAGCTAATACTCACAGAGCCCTCAGGGTGTGACAAGCTAATACTCACAGAGCCCTCAGGGTGTGACAAACTAATACTCACAGAGCCCTCAGGGTGTGACAAGTTAATACTCACAGAGCCCTCAGGGTGTGACAAACTAATACACACAGAGCCCTCAGGGTGTGACAAGTTAATACTCACAGAGCCCTCAGGGTGTGACAAGCGATACAGCAGAGCCCTCAGGCTGCTCATCACCAAACCGCAGCTGGCCCTCTGGCTAAGCTTCGGTTGTGCGGCAACAGAGCCCTCAGGATGTGCACAGCTAGATAATACTCACAGAGCCCTCAGGGTGTGAAAAATGAATACTCAGTCACTTGAAAAATGTCTTACAACCATTTGGGGTTCCTTCTCCGTGACATAGTGTAAATTCATCAGCCGCCTCGGATATACCGTCGGAAATATCCTGCTAGGTCTAAGAATTACCTTACTTCTGGCGTTGCTAGGTGTGGACGCTTTGACCAATGCTTTCAAAATGTGTGTGCTCGGCTATACCTGACCATAACTGATTGTGTGTCCCAAATATTCAACTTCACGGGACAGGAAAATACACTTTTAGATTTACCATAAAACCTGCTGTGGTCAATGTCCGCAGCACTTCACCCAACGTCTGTTGATCCTCAGCAACAGTCTGACTTGAAATTAGCACGATGTAAATATAGCAAAGACAAGTACCATACCAGATTCGATAAAAGGACGCAAGGTGTCTATCAGTAAAAAAATCCACAAGTAGGTACTCCCCGAGTCATTGAAATTATAATATCGCCGCGCCTCGCCTGTATTTGTCAACAATTTCACGGCAAAAATTGACATTTGATTAACCGTGTGACCCATTTTTGTTTGCAACAAAAACATGGATCCTTCTTTTTTTTAGATAGGTAAAGCATTACATTTCGCACGCTTAGGAATTAGGAGAATTCTGTAGTTTACGTCCAAAATCCTCACAATGAACACTTCGTTCTGGGTTATACCATAGCGTCGTTTACGGGACTTCGCGACGGTTTGTTGATGTGCGATTCATGTGAAAAATGCTTACTAAATTGTTTGGGAGCAGTTTGGCGATCTTTGCTGCTGCACGTATTTGAGGGTCTATTATTTATACCACTAATAACAATGACAATCCACTAACAACGGGCAGCGGCAACAACGAACGTCAAACATATTTTGCAAGTGTAGGGTAGTTGTCAAAAACATCTAAGAAAATGGTCGCAATATCAATCCTGCAGGGACACAGATACTCAAACTGGCGCATGGCGCTTAAAATTTGAGAAGGTTTGGTCATTTGGACGCGTGCGTCACCTTTTAAACAATTTTCTATTCGTGCTAAACACTCACGATCATTCATTGATTGATATTGTGAACATGATTCACCTCAAAACTGGATCAAAATAAGAAATGTAAAAATGGTTGGATATTACCGGATTCATGGCAGTAATAGCAGACACCATCGTGTCCGTTACCTCACTTATAACAACCTCATCGGCGCTCAAAGACCCTGCACTAGGCCATACAGAGACGTGGATACTCGCCGCGCGCGAAGACTCATTAGGCAGCACAGTCGGCAGGCCAGCTCAACCTCCAATTTGCTCAGCGGAGATCCAGCCGACAGACCCAGCTCGCTTAGGGAGCGGCGGCAGCAGAGGTAATAGGCGTATCCGAGCGTGGCGGTATTTCGAGCAATATATTCCGCGGCACTGTATTATCACTCGAATTAAACTAGAAAGTATTGCTGGAAGCGTTTGTTCGATGCCAGGAATAAATGTGTCGTCACAAGTTCCACGGCTACTTAGTTCCGACATCACAAACAGACCACGAAAAAGCACTATTTATTATTTACAAGAGAGATGAATGGATTAGGGAATGGTGATCCCACTATCTGATTTTAACTAATTGAGGCGTTAGTTGTTTAAAAAAAGATTCACGTTCACCTAAACGATTTAATTCAACCAAAAACACATTAATTTTACAAAGAATTAAATACAATTCAAATATAAAAAGAAAGCTATATTGGTAACGATGGCTTAGACGTCTATCTGATCCGAGAGTCAATGCAAAAGTGGCGTCGAGAATGGCTCGCAGAGGGAATCCCCTCCACCCCCACTCTCTGCCAACATCAGGCCACCCAGCACGTGGTGCCGGTCAGGTGACGTCAATTTTCTGGTAATAATACATAAATAAAAATATACAGGTATACTTACATAAATACTAAGACATAATAAATAAATATATTGTAAAGTAATAAATAAAACAAAAACAGTATGAGCCACAAAGTTAAAGGAGCGATTATTATTGCAGTGTACTAAGGGAGAGACAAATAGTGTTTTTTGACGAGGGTTTTAAATGTTGCAAGAGATTGGACACGCCTTATATCCAGAGGAAGCGAATTCCACAGTAAAGTAGCCCGGAATGTGAAAGAACCATTATAAAATTTATTTATTTTATTTTTAGTATTTGTTGATAAAGCGGCAATAGAAATACATCATCTGTGAAAATTTCAACTGTCTAGCTTACTGTTCTTGAGATACAGCCTGGTGACTTGACAGACGGACGGACAGCGAAGTCTCAGTAATAGGGTCCCGTTTTTACCCTTAGGGTACGGAACCCTAAAAACCACACGGACAATCGGCCCTTGACCCAGGAAGGGCTATGTACGCTTCAAGTTGAATTCTTCATTAGCTATGCACTCATTCGTTTGATCACTGCACAATACGCTATCAATACTACACATTGAACAACAAAAATGAAACTTAGCATATATCTCAATCCATTGTAACTTTGTATCACCTATAATAATGGTGATTTTATGGCTCAGTTTCATTGGTCGATAGGGCCCGCATCCACATGCGGGGTGCGTATGATTTCCAGAACACATGCCATAGGGCCCGCATGCGGGGAATTGTTTTCATTCATTGGTCGATTGCGGGTTGCGGTAGATTTCCATAACGCATGCCATTATGAGTTTCACTGGTCGTTATACCGTCTGCGGGGAGTCCCCGCACGACCGAGTTATCGACCAATGAAACTGAGCCATTATTCGGGCATCACTAACAACAAAAAAACCGGCCAAGAGCATGTCGGGCCACGCTCAGTGTAGGGTTCCGTAGTTGCTCATCCTTTTCAATAAACTGCTTTTTTAAGCCCGAGGTTTACGTTAAGAAAGATTTTAAGCTCTATAAAAAGGTAGTAAACGCCCTAGAAACTGTTATCACTTATTACCATCCGGAAGTCAACTTACGACCTTTTAAAGAAAAAATATGAAATTTGGCGATAACTCAAAAACGGCTCGACTGATTTTATTCAATATAGTTTTCATTGAAAGTACTTATAAGGCTTCATTAACATGAATTTTTCCGATTTTTTTTGACCCGTGGTTGAAAAGTTAGAGGGGGGGACACATTTTTTTTTGTTTTTGTAGCGAATATTTACAAAACTGCTGACTTTATCAAAAAATAATGTTAGAAGACCCCTGTTATTTTTACAAGACCTATTCAACGACACCCCACACACCAGTGTTGAAAAGAAAAAAAAAATCACCCCCACTTTAGGTGTTCGAGAGGTACCCGAAAAAAAAATTTTTTTTAATTTTTATTATACCGTTCTGTCGGCGTTATACATACACATACTCATACCAAATTTTAGCTTTCTAGTACTAATGATCACGGAGCTAAGCCGCGGACGGACGGACGGACAGACGGACATGGCGAAACTATAAGGGTTCCTAGTTGACTACGGAACCCTAAAAAATTACACATGGGCTCTTACGTCTTTGAAGTCAACGTGTTGACAGATATACTGTCGTCTCGTTTTTCCTTGCGGAAACTCAACGGAAACTTGACGTGCTTTACACAGATAGCACACGCTTTATACAAGTGAAATGGTTTTACAGATATAACTAGTAATATAGTCGTTCGTTTCTACCAAGTAACAGGGGCTGTTACTCTTAGGTGGAGGCATTTAAGTTTAGGTTTTAGGTTTAACGATCTTTATTACTCATTAACCCTTCCAGTGGCAGAAACCGGGAGCCGGACCCCACGTCAAGTGGCAGGCATCCGGGAGCCGGACCTGACAAAACAAGCCGTTGAGTGGCAAGGTTTCTGATTGCATGACAGGAGAAGTGGCACAGCCATCTTGGCAAAATATACCGTTAAGTGGCGGGCCTCCCACGGGTGGTCATCGCGAATTTCCGCATGTTACAAAAAATATCTTTTCTCAAAAAAAATGTACAGATGTTGTATATAAACTATATATCGTTGGATTCATCATAAAATGCCATATTTATTGTATAGAAATTAATGCCATTCCATTTATAGAAATTTTGCTAGTCTTGATCAATCGTCGAATGACTAAATTTTAACCACTTTATGTATAAAAATAACTATAATTAGGAAAAAAAACAGTGATCCGTAGAAAAAACTAATTTAATGGCAAATCTATATATTTTTTTACACCTATAACCTTTTTTATTACACCTCACTATACAATATTTTCTAACCACAAGGTTTTTAAAATGCTCACGTCTCGGCGGTCGACGCGTAATGGTCGGGGGGGTCGGGAAGATGACGCAATTTCTAACGAACTTTGCTTTGCGCGTCAATTCGACCGATAGTGAATGCCGTCCTTGCTTATTGACGAATGCATCTTACAAGTGTGAGCAAGCAAAATATAGTTTTAACGGTTTTATTTCGGGTGCGAAATAAGACATCGCACAGGGTCCGGGAGCCGGATCCTGCCACCCAACGGCTTGTTTTGTCCGATCCGGCTCCCGGATCTCTGCCACTTGACGTTGGGTCCGGCTCCCGGTTCCTGCCACTTAACGGTACATTTTGTAAAATAGACGCGCCACTTCTCCTGCCATGCAACTGGTGGCGCTGCCACCTGAAGGGTTAAGAACAAAAAGTAGTTAGTAGTTAATTTCACTGCGGAAACGACACTACTCCCGAAGTTGACCGAGATTGGGCGAGGCGATGTTGGCCCAGGTATGGGATTCCGAATCTTCGTGAGTAGTGTGGAGCCACAACAGCGTAGCGCAATAGCGTAGCCTGCAACCCGTTCCAGACCTTCCGATCCGATCCTAATTATCGGGTAAAATCGGATAAAGTGTATTGTCTTTGCTACATTGAGGTATTATTTATTATAGAGCCACAGACCCGAACAAAAGTGTCAAATAAAGTGGCACCGTTGTCATTGTTCAAGTAGATGCCAATAACGCTTATTTATAATTTGCAGCAACATATTGACTTCGTACAAAAGAACTCTTTGTTTAAACATTTAAGTGTCAAATTGACTTAATTACTTATTACCACAAATATTTTTACGTGTAAATTAACTTTTTTAGCGTATTCTGACTGAAGTCTCTTGTCAAACTTGGAACATGGCACGAATGGATCAGATTTTAATATTTTTACATACTAAAAATATTTTCACTATTATTTTATTTAGGTATTAAAATATATTTTTTGTTTGAACTAAATAAACTCGTAACTTGTTAATAACTAATTTAGTTACGTTTTTATTGTAATTTGTAATAACAAATTTAGTTACGTTTTTATTTAACAACTGCATAAAAAGTTTCCGATAGAAGGGATCAGTAATAATGACATTATTTCTCCTTGTTCCAGTATGTGAAATGAGAGTAAGACGAGTGCAAAAATATTGACATTATTAACCCTTTAAAGTTTGATCTTATTTGTCGGTGGCGTGGTATGCACGGCAGCACACGTCGCCGTCGCCTTTATGTGTTCTTGGCGTTCAAAGGTTTAAACTGACAGTGTCTAGACTCTGTGACAAAATAAAACAATAACAACAGAGCTATTTTTTAGTAATTTATGAATGTCACCATTTTACGCTTCTGTTGATTAACATAAAAAATAAACATGATTATGCCGAACACACGAGAGACGAATTATTTGGCTTCAATTATTATTCGTGTTTGTCTCTTGCTAAATGTGATCTCCATTTTTACGTTGTTGAGAATGGGAATCTTGAATAAAAAAAATAGGATAATTATTTATTGCACTCCTTAATTTATTAATAAAATATAAAACTATAGCGACTCCTTCGATTTTTGTTCTGTGATGAGATGCATTTTGTAGGGACAAAGTTAATAATTCTAATACAAAAATTGCTATGATTTTACATAGGATTCGTTAATTAATCAATAGAACTTAAGTAAAAAAGAATATTCCGTCCTGTTCCTTTATTTTATAGTTGTTATCTGTAATTTTTCACTGAAAATTAAGTCACTTTTGAGACCCGTCACGTGTCATGGTCTAAACGAGACTGATCGCCCAACTAATGCGATTTGTGATTTTGCATTAGTTGGGAGGGTGCCATTTTTTCCGTCTGATTGTGTGTCCATGTAATTATTACGTCAATGGTCTGGACCCATTAATTCTCGCTACGCGTCTGATAATATCTGGCGGACGACGGGTATTTTCTTTATAAAGCGTATACAATGAAAAGCTTGATTTCGCCCTACAAAAGTGGATGGCAGAAGAGTTTATTTTATATTGGCACATGGTAGCTCCACGTCGCCTAATAGTGAACGAAAAGGGGAACCCAAATCGCAATGGCACCAAAACCAACGGCGGTGGGCGGTGCCCTTTTAGTTGACAATGCCATGCTGGCTGATGATGGCCCGCGAGATTCTTCTGCACGCTTCGTTTGAAGTGTCCCATGTTGTAGGAAGGAGAAAGACTTGATGTGCCGGCAAAGTTACACTTTTTAATAGTAACGCAGATGAAGGAATTGCCAAAGTTCTTGGCACGCGTGGTAATAAGTATTTTCCACTGTGAAGCTATGACACGTGGTTGAATGATGGAAAGGGGCGGGTAGGAAAATAGATCTTCAGAGCACTCGCCATGGTGTAGGTGATAGAAAACACAGCAGAGTGCACCATGATGCACCCTAAAACGATTGGTTGTTATCACGACATTACAGGTGTCTTGCTTAAACGCAGGAGTAACCCAATGCGTAGTAACAGGTACAGTGAGCTGCAGAATTGCAAGGCATAAATGAGCCATGCATTTGTGCAGCGCATAGTACGTACACCTAATAGGTGCCTAAATAAATAATTAAATTGCATTGAGGTATTATTTATTATAGAGCCACAGACCCGAACAAAAGTGTCAAATAAAGTGGCACCGTTGTCATGTTCAAGTAGATGCCAATAACGCTTATTTATAATTTGCAGCAACATATTGACTTCGTACAAAAGAACTCTTTGTTTAAACGTTTAAGTATCAAATTGACTTAATTACTTATTACCACAAATATTTTACGTGTAAATTAACTTTTTTAGCATATTCTGACTGAAGTCTCTTGTCAAACTTGGAACATGGCACGAATGGATCAGATTTTAATATTTTTACATACTGAAAATATTTTCACTATTATTTTATTTAGGTATTAAAATATATTTTTTGTTTGAACTAAATAAACTCGTAACTTGTTAATAACTAATTTAGTTACGTTTTTATTGTAAATTGTTAATAACAAATTTAGTTACGTTTTTATTTAACAACTGCATAAAAAGTTTCCGATAGAAGGGATCCGTAATAATGACATTATTTCTCCTTGTTCCAGTATGTGAAATGAGAGTAAGACAAGTGCAAAATATTGACATTATTAACCCTTTAAAGTTTGATCTTATTTGTCGGTGGCGTGGTATGCACGGCAGCACACGTCGCCGTCGCCTTTATGTGTTCTTGGCGTTCAAAGGTTTAAACTGACAGTGTCTAGACTCTGTGACAAAATAAAACAATAACAACAGAGCAATTTTTTAGTAATTTATGAATTTTATCATTTTACGCTTCTGTTGATTAACATAAAAAAAAACATGATTATGCCGAACACACGAGAGACGAATTATTTGGCTTCAATTATTCTTCGCGTTTGTCTCTTGCTAAATGTGATCTCCATTTTTACGTTGTTGAGAATGGGAATCTTGAGTAAAAAAAATAGGATAATTATTTATTGCACTCCTTAATTTATTAATAAAATATAAAACTATAGCGACTCCTTCGATTTTTGTTCTGTGATGAGGTGCATTTTGTAGGGACAAAGTTAATAATTCTAATACAAAAATTGCTATGATTTTACATAGGATTCGTTAATTAATCAATAGAACATAAGTAATAAAGAATATTCCGTCCTGTTCCTTTATTTTATAGTTGTTATTTCTGTAATTTTTCACTGAAAATTAAGTCACTTTTGAGACCCGTCACGTGTCATGGTCTAAACGAGACTGATCGCCCAACTAATGCGATTTGTGATTTTGCATTAGTTGGGAGGGTGCCATTTTTTCCGTCTGATTGTGTGTCCATGTAATTATTACGTCAATGCTTTGCTAGGATCTATTCGGATCGGGTAGGATCGGAAGGTCTGGAACGGGTTCCACACTACTTGTTGAAGTTGGCCGAGGTTGGGCGAACATGATAGTGTGAGGAGCACTTCGGTCAACTTCGCGAGTAGTGTTGCGCTAGAGTTATGTAAATTAAAAAAATAAACACTTGTCACTGTCAGTGTCACTCAATCGTCAATCGTCCGTTCGTCCCATCCGTCACATTTTCACAATTCACATTTCATTTCGCATCTTCGTGATCTTCGCATTACATACATTGAGAGTTGCGATGGATTCGAATGTTATTATTTTAAAATTATATTTAGTCAACTCATAGCAGTGTCCATTACTGGCAACATGGCTGATATTGTTCACAATAGTTGTACATTTAATTACAAAGAAATATTAATAGACGAAATAGCCTTAGAAGGGCTCTCAGGTATAAGCTGTGATTTGTTATGGAAACGTGTTGAGAAGAGGGTTTCAGCGCCAGTTACAGATAAATTGAAGAATCGGTTATGGAACTTTATTTGTAACTGTAATTGCGTAACGTTCTATCAGGTCAGGGAGCCCATCCCCTGTGTAGAAATATTGGACAGATTCAAGATAATCGACGACTTTTCTGGGCATCTTTTGGATTCCGTAAGTTGGACCACCAAATTATAATCTATAATTTGTGTAGGAAATATATGCATAGTTAACTTATTCATCGTGGTTTATTAATTTCAGAACTTTCAAAAACTTTTGTGTACAAAATGTCTAGAAATTTGTCAAAAATCTATGTCTTCCATAACAGGATGTTAATTTAGTGAGATAATAAGAGCTTGTCGAGGATATTCACTACTTTTGGTGGTACAAACCTATGCTGAAGTGAGAGTGAGGCTCACTTGACCCCTACTATGAGACAACTACATGGACCAAGCTCGTAACAGTAGGACATGCTATAATAGGGATGTTCCTGGACAGATCATATCGGCTATGATTAATAAAAACATAAGAAGACCGAAATAGTATTAATTTACAAAAAAAAACATGTGTTTTATCTGTTTATATTTTTTAACATTATTTTGAATGGTTCAGTTAACTTTTTTGTGGTTGTTTTTCTGTCCCGTTGTCCAAGACTCAATAGTGCATTTCGGTAGTTGCAATTAGGACATTAGTGCACAACTCTATGTGGTTTAAATTTCATTGTCAAAATAATTGTAATTAGTACGAGTGTAAACTAAGGTGCTGTACAATAATGAGAATAAATTTTTGTCATCATAGTTATAATACTACCACAAAACTGTACCTGTGATGACTTTTAACGTCAGAAAAAGTGAAGAAAATCATGATTTTAAAGAGATGTCCAAGGAATATAACCTTGGAGCGAGGTAGACAAAAGATTGAATCTGTTAAATTTATTTTGACTTTAGAAAGCCCGCCAACAGTGCCCTCTGCTAGAGTTGTTTCTACCAAGATGCTTTATTTATTTATAAAATGCTGTTAATAAAGTAATATTTGCTTTCCAGCCAGATTACTTAGACGGACATTATGAATACAGCCCAGTGGAAAATGACTATGGGTCTTGCCCTAATTACAAGTCACGAAAGTCAATATCCAAAGATAAACTAAAAAGCATGAGCTATGAAGAAGTGTTGACACAATACCCTGATACCTTGGTGATGGTGGCAAGTTCGGATGAAAGATGGAGAGCTCTGGCCCCTCACATGCCAGAAACAATTCGTGGACAACTGACTCCTATACATTATTGCATTTTGGAGTTAGTGGGGAAAGCTAGAGAAAATGTAAGTCAACTCATAACTGACATCCTTATGTTTTTGCATTTTGGTGATGGTGGAAAAAGTAACACAAATATTAAAATTATAAAAGACATATAATAATATGCTGAGCCAGCGATCCTGGGTTCGAGTCCCGGCCAGGGTAAATATTTATGTGATGAACGCGAATATTTGTGCTTGGGTAATAGTTGTTCTATGTATTTAAGTTTATATATATTTATCTATATAAGTATGTATGTATATTGTCCTCTAGTACCCATATCACAAGCCTTCTTAAGCTTAATTTGGGACTACAGGGCGAACAATATGAAGTGTTACCAATTTCAAAAGGCTACGATTTTTTTGGTTGCAACAAAGTTTATTTATTATTACGAATATAATTAGAAAATATATATATTTTTTTATTTTATTAATATATTTTAACTCAATATGACCACCTTGACTATGGCCTTCAGATGGTCGAAAAATGAGTAGCACACTGCACGAATGTGGTTTTGCGGTATGTTGTGCAAATTACGTATGATCGCTTTCTTCAGTGTATCCATACTGGCATGCTTTCTTGTCCTCACGTTGCTCTCCAAAATTGCCCAGATAGAAGGGCCATTTTTTCTAAAATTGTACACCCCACTTATTTTTAAAATTTTCGATATTTTGGGTATTTTCTACTCAGAATCACGAGCTCTTTCTATCTCATTAGGAGAAAAAAACTGTCCTGGCCCAGAAATGAATTGACAAAAAAAAACAAATGCAATTTTTTTTTACCTAGAATTTTGTCAGATATGGCCATGTGTGAATTTGGTAACACTTCATATTGTTCGCCCTGTGGATCGATTTCCCACAAATTTATTTTTTTATTTATTTAAAGATTTTCACATGTTTGTCTTTGAAGCCACAAAATGTCAAACAACTGTGCGAATTTTAATATTTGTACATTTCGTACAGGAATACCTGCAAAAGATAATACTATTGCACCTCTGGTTGACCCATTTTTGAAAAATATTTGAAATGGTTAATAATGATTCTAGCTCTAAAATGTATTGTATTTTTGTGTGAGCTACAAAGCTAAATTTTATTAATTGAATATAGAAATTTCATGAATAAATAAAAACGCCGACCGCCACTGGGGCCAGGCAAAATGGCGGTTGACGTTTTTGTCAGTGATGTTTAAATAAAAACTAACTGGATTTTAAATAAAACAATTTAAACGGATTATATCGCGTATATTAATTATTTGAGCCTCCCTGACGTTTCAGTACCAACCTTTGACAACGGTATCTGTAAAGGTACTGAAACGTCAGGGAGGCTCAAATAATTAATATACGCGATATAATCCGTTTAAATTGTTTTATTTAAATGTGTGACAGTCGCGGAAACCGAAGAAAATAACTGGATTTTGTTTCAGGGTCAAATGACAGTGGGCAAAACCAACTTGACTAAAATTGTAAAAGAACCCAAATTTCTCTTCTACAACCGAAAACATTTACAAAGCCTGGGCTTGATTAGAGTTGCGTGCCTGACTATAAGGCTGCATGGCAAAGGCCTCAAGAGTTTAATTCTTAGACTTAAAAGATTCCACAAGCCTAGCATATTGTCTATGCCAAAAGTGGGAAAACTTTATAATTTAAAGGAATATTTATTACAACAGCCAGATTATTGTGAAAAAACTGATGTTGTAATTTCTAAAGGATTCATCACACAGCAGAATAGCAGAAGATTACAGAAGACTGTGAATATATTTGATTTTGTAAGTAGTTTCAACTAGGTAAATTTCAATTTATTGTTATAGAATTAGGAACATGGAGTTTACAAAGGTATCTTCCAAAAGTCCGCCAGGTTACACGTGTCAATTTCTCTTTGTGCTTTGATCTTTGTATCAATGGTGCAAAGGTATTTTCGTTATTTGGACTCAGATTCGTAGATTCTGGTATAGGTATTCCAGTATCTAGGAATATGAGTAAAAATAACGTATCATATGTCAGGAAAAAATATATTAATATGAATACCTCTGGAAAACTTAATGATCTTAATTCAGTACGATTATCTGTACTGTGGTGTGGCACTGCTCAAAAACATATGCTATGTAATTCTTATCATGAATAAAGTAAGTTATGTACAGGTGTCCACAAAGTTTTTCAAATGTTTTTTAAACAAAACAATGTTTTACGAAATTATACTTGTATGTGAATTGACTCCGAAAAATTATTTTAACATATGATGACTTCTTTGATTCTAAAACAACAGTACCCAAAAGTCCCAAACCTAGTTATTATGTGTTTGAAAATAATAAAAGTTTAAATCGATAATCTTGGTTATTTTTTATGTGCCCTAATCTTGTAGTCCTTACTTTATCAATGGTATTGACCCTGAGTTATAAAAGCGTCTATCAATTTACAGGGCGAAAAGTTAGTGCAACCAGACCCAACAGCTAAAAAAGGAAAAGCAGGTATTGCCGTTAAAAGGAGGATTATCTCCCTTAGCTCAAAAAGTGACGAATCCTCCCAATCTGAAGATGAAGATAATGAAGTCCCACTCGAGTGCCAGTACAAAGTCGGAGTGGATCTGCTACGACAAGCCTACGAGAGGCTTCTAGACGCCGGACTTAAAGGGTTAACGCAGATAGAATTATCTCAACTTCTGGGCGTGGAGTTCTACACTAGTCGCTCTATATGCCGGATATTTAAAGCGAGACATATCATAAGAGAGTACCTGGAAGATAGAGGGAAACAGAGGACTGCCAGGTAAAGTTGGGGTTTCACGGCGAGTTTGTGTAAGACATTCGACCGCCTAAGTAATTAAGTAGTTGCGTAAAACAATCTTAAATTAAAATGCCCTAGCACGGAATTCCTAAATAAATAACATTGACATACAATCAAGTAGATTACAACGCATACCTTTTTCAGTATTGTGACCATGACAAGATGACAAGAGAAGATCTTATATAACCTATGAAAGCAACAAATAAACTGATAACAATAAGGGTTATGTTGAAAATTTTGTTCATAATTCCTTGATTCTTATACATTTTATGTAGTTATTTTATTTACATTTCCAGGTATTATGCTATTGCTGCTGCTACTATGGAAATGGATCAAAAGTATCAGGAGGAAAGAAATAAACTCTTGAAATATGTGAACGACTCCAAAGCTGATGTTGAAATGCAAAGTACCTCTAAAGACACTGCAGAAGAAGAGGATGAAGACGAGATACCGTTGAAAAAGATTAAATTGGCGAAATCAGCAAAAGCTACCAAAGTCACTCCATCCCAACCAGAACCGACTACCAATGATGTTGAAAATGAAGTCACAGAAATCAAAGTACTAGAGGGATTAGAAAATTTCAACAATGAATCACTGTTGTTTTCGAAAAAGAATCCCACACTAAGACAATTAAAATTTGCTAATGGGTTGCTCAAAGTTACTAGAGAAAAGCTAGCCATATCAGGATATCAAACATTAAGCAGTCTAGTTGCGAAAGAATCCGGAGAACCGCCATTAGACACAAAAGCACTAAAAATCTTTGTGCAAAAATTGGTCACTGATGGTCAACTAAAATTGCTGAAAATAAAATGGCCGACACTCCCAAACAAATACTCCATAATTATCTGTGCTCCGCACGTGAAATGTACCGATCCAATAATTAAACTAAAGCAAAGAGAGATAAGTATAAGGGCATTCACAAATAACAAGATCAAGAAAGAAACTGTAGAGCCAGTAAATAGACCAATTTCGCAGTATGCTTATCCTCGTTATATGAAAATCCAACTACTGCATGAGTTTCTATTTAAACTCATTTATTCTAATGATGTAAAGGTTGAATATCTGCCCCCCGGTTTTGCATCTCTAGTCAATATAATACCTGAAATAACCATAGAATTCGCTATTGGCAACATAAGTAACGTGGCTATGTCAGATATCTCTAATCTAAAAGTAGAACAAAGTTATTTACATTTAAAACTTCGGGAAGCTCCAGCCGAGTTGTACCAAATGCTACTTCAGTCAAAAAGCTTGCAAAATTCTATAAGGACCAATCTGAAAGTACTGGCAATGCTGGGGCTCATCCAATTAGCCAATCTACCCACTTGTGTGGCTACCGAGCACAACAGCAGCCTGTCAAACTACGTGTTTTATCTTAACAGACATGCAAAACTACTTGACACGACGGGCAAATGGCCGAGAGAAGGGGTAGACAAGGAAAGTTTAGAAAAAACGTTCCATTTCGAAACGTTCGACGATGTCAATGATTATTGGAATGAAGTATACGAAATTAGTACTCATACCAAGGTAGAATACGCACATCGAGGTCGTAAAACACTAATTCCTCCAGTGAGAAAAGTAGACGAAGTACAAACATATGATACTGGACTTATATTCGGAGACGGTAACGGGCCTTGCGGTTTCGACGCGTGCTTCTATATGGACCAGTCGCGCTTCTGGAAGGCTTTCTACATACGCATCATCAAAAATAAACCGATAAAGAAAACTACTCATAAGATAAAACCTGTACCAGAAAGGAAACCAAGGAAAAATGCAAAAGTTAGAAAAAGACGACAAGTAAAACCCCGTGATAAAATACAACCTCGAATCAAAGTGCCGCAAAGAAAGTCCGCCGACCCTGTAGTAAAGTGGAACGTATGGGAAGATACAATACTCAACATGTGTAAGGTCGCCATAACGATCTTGAGTCCTATTGCGCAGCCCGGTTGCCTCAAAGTTCGAAACACTGCAGCCAGAGATCTTTTAGCCATATTTGATCCCAAGAAGATTGGCAGCGTGTGTCACAGAAGGGCAGCAGCTCTCGAACTGAACATGACTCTGCAATACGAAAAGGAATGTTTAATCAATGAACTCAGACGACGCCGTGACCTCATAGTGACATACGAAGGATTGTTGAAAAAACTCAGAATCAAACACTGCACGAACATGTCGAAATTCATAAACGAAGCGCGAATTCCTATGTTCGAGCTAGTGTGGCTTGCAAATCAGTTGATAAAGAATAAAAGCCATTTAAAGTCTGTGCCGTGCGTGGCGATGGATATCGACGATTTCTATAAAAAGTTTAAAGTATCTCCCACTACTGTGAACAAACCATGTAACATTTACAGGACAGAATCTGAATGTGGATTAGAACTTGTCTTGGTGAAGGAAGTCATTATTTTGTCTTTAATGTCTAATTTTAATGCTACTCCGACAACCGAAAGTGGTAAGAAAGTTTTCGCGATCTTGAAAGAATTTCCTGAGCGAACTTTGAGAATCGGCTTGGACCAATTGAGGAAATGCGGGGCCGTGGTTTGCAGTAACAAAGTACTCAATTACCACCTCCACCGGTTCGATATCCAGGACACCGTGCAATCCTCTTATAAGATCTCAGCGGCATATCGACGCAGATGGATCAATAGACAGAACACAGACTTCCCAGATCTTTTGGCCGATGTGTTAGATTCGAAACTGCCCCAAAATCAAATAAAAGCGTCACCGGAGGTCAACTGCACACTGTGCGAATTCCAGTCTTGTGGTCACCTGGAAATAATATCGGTTACTCTGCCCGTGATTACAGGACCTTCGGGGTCTATAATACACGAGCAGCAGCTCAATGTAATGGACATAGAAATGAAGTTCAAATTGAAATCTGCCATAATGGGTTGGAAGCAACTGACTGAATTCGAATGCTTCACCGATAATTTTGATATCCCGTTTGGAGAGATATCGACTATGTTGCAAAGGTAAAATTATGTAATGAATTGGAACTAAAGGTGCAGAGCGTGTAAGTAGTAATACTAATAATGTATGTTGACATGGTTTCAGGAATGCTGTACTACAACAAGCAAATGATCAAGAAGATGTAGATGATGAAATAGTAAAATACTTGAAGGAGAAAGGCGAAAAGGGTGCACTATTCAGTGAATTACTGGTATGATGAAACTTCAGCCTATTAATGTCTGTACTATAGGAGAGGCCACGATGGCTATTGCGTAGCGAGAAATATTTTTGTGTGTAGTATAAGAAAAATCTAGTTATTGGATACCTTTATGAACGTGTCGTTCCTGTTGACTTATGAACTTAATCATGCCATCTACATTTATTACACCAAAGCTATATAGTAACTTAACAACTCAGTTAGGGGTCATCCACATATTACGTCACGCAAAATGTCGACTTTTTGAACCCCCCCCTATGTCACGCTTTTTTGCTATACCTGTAACATGTACTGTCACGTTTGGTATGACCCCCCCCCCCCTCCCCCTTACGGTGTTACGTAATATGTGGAGTATCCCTTAGAAAAAAAAATATGTTCTTGTTTCAGGGACACGTAGAACGAGACAGCTCCGCGCTATACAATAGGCTGAATGATCTAAAATCCAAAAACATCATAAGACAAGTAGGTTACTACGAAAACCGCATAGTGCTCTCAGAATTCACAAAGCCTTGGGGCATAAAGTTCGGCGAAAAACTCGTCACACCAACTCCGTGGCGGACACTGGAAGGCGACATTCGACACTCCATCTTCTTCCAATGGGCTGGGGTGGTCATGAATAAAGTGTTTGAACAACCTGGATGTAGTATGGCATACCTATCTACCGCAACCGAATTTCTCACCACTAGAGCAGTTCAGGAGATATGTATGTTCTTGGAAAAGTGTCAATGTGTGAAGTTAAAAGTGTTAAAGACACCTGAAATCGATCTGTTCTCCGATGATGGGCCATCGGAATTTTCTGATTACAATCAGTATGAAGCGCCGGATAACATTTACGTGTTTCCGTTAAAGGATTCGCTGACGAAATACGCGTTCGTTAGAAAGAGGATGTTGGCGAATGATGACAGAAATATACATCAAGAAGAAGCGGAATAAGATTGAATAAGCCTTGTTATGTTATTACGTATGTTATTAAAATCGTGTATAGATAAGCGTGAAATATAATAAGATAAACCCTATTCTTAAGTTTTTATTACCTATATATTTCTTGAAAACTTAGTGTCCCTAAAGGATTTGCACACTGACGACGGTCTGCGGTCAGCGGGCAGGTCAAACTGAAAACTGAACCAAAGAGAATATAATCACTATGAACTGAACTTAAATAAGTATTTTGGTTAAGTGACCTGCCCGCTGACCGCAGACCGTCGTCAGTGTGGCAAATCCCTGAAGTTATATTATGAGCATATGCACTATGCAGATATTTACGAATACTTGCTCTCATGAAATTCCGGCCGTACATAAAAATACTACATAATAAATAATAATACGACTCATATTCCACTTTGCCGGTAAAACAAACAGTTGTCCCATGATAATATTTTAACTTGAACCCTCAAGCAATATAGGCGGTGGTCACGCGACAACAGCATAATTGGGTGTATACATTTTGAGCAAAGAATTAATTTCACGTGAAATTAGTTAATAATTTTAATATATTTATGCGAAACAAATTGTTTTTTAGGTTTGAATAAAAATAATGTAAAATCTTCGATCGCTTGTCTTTCGTTTTGTTTATGGTGGCGTATTTTTTTTATGTAGCAAGAAAAAAATATCAATGGAATAGTGCGAAGTATGGCAATCCAAGATTCGCCATTTTTACTTTAGTGAAGGGACTGTGGATTTTTAATTGTCAGGCTGGAGGACGAAGAATATTTTGAAAAAAGTGTGTCATTTCATTTAATTTACAGTAGCTGTGACTATTATTTGGAAGAATCATAGTATAATAGTGTGGTTTTATTTATTACTAACGTTTGTATGTAGTGCTATTTCCCCATCGTAAGATTTGCTCGTTGGTGTGTCGCTTTAGCTAATTCGATGGCTATGATATTGAAGTGTTAATCTAACGAGTCGCTTTGACGTTCTCCGCACGGGATAATATCGACGAAGTGAGGCGACGCCGTTAGAAATGAGCAGGCCTCAAGGCGGACGCATACAAGTCCCTGATGACCTTAGAGAGATACTCTTGGAGTTTACCATAAGCTATCTGCTGGAGCAACCGGGGGACGTGATCAACTACGCGGTGGAATTCTTCACGAGGTTACAAAATAATAGGACCACGACCATAGTGCGGGCCCCCGCCGCCGGCACACCTGATGAATCTATAATATCGGATGAAGAAGGTACTCATTTACTGATTCTCTTATTACTATTCAAGATCTTTGTCGGATGTGCGTCAAGGTAGGTCAAGCAGGGCCGCGCGAAAGTAGCTCTAGGATCATGTCATTTTCATATGAATGAATTGAATACCTAATTATACCTATTCCAACATGCTAGTTAGATTGAATAGAAAACCTACTCTAGTTGTGTAGTGATGACTTAAAACTAATCCATAAATCTGATCACTTATATTTTAACTGACAACAGATTTCTAGGTGTTTATAGTGATCTAGATTTGACAAAATTTTGTTATTGACTTACACACTATTCCTATGAGAGGACTAACTATACCAGGAAACACCATTAGGTTATTGTCATTCAAATACACACACACCAAGCACTAGCATAGACACATTCCTGCCTGATTCCTTTTGTAGATATGCCTAGCTCACACAGGCTTGCCCGTAGATATTTATAGAGTATTAGAGTATTCTTATTTTATACAAAGCCCCAATTTTAAATAATTACAAATGCCACTCTTATCTAAGAGTAGGAGTAATCGTTACATTCAGTGTTTGGCACTTTGCCATTACAGTTTCAAAATAAAACTTTATTTACGATTGAAACTAAATTTTAAAAAATATGATCATCTGTTGCCAAGTGATAAATAAGTGCCAGAGAACATTAATTTGTCATTTTTACGCAAATGAAATGTTTTCTTTGATGAAGTAAGTTGGTAGTTAATTGAGTTATTATTATCATTCACATTCAACATTGATGTCTACAACTTAATAAATTGGCTGAATAAACCGTGGTTAAAGCCATACTTGGCAAACACACGCAATTGTTAATGTTCGAGGAACCCATGTTATGATAAAGAATCCCACTAACATGCTTTTCAGAACCCAACCGACTAAAACAAGCAGGTTTGAATTGGAAATGTTTACTCAGACATAAATTTTCCATGTTTACTACATGCTCTTCCCATTTGTGTGTTTGTTTTTTTACGCTTTGAAGTTATGTGAGGACGAGATTGGCTTATTTATCTCGTGGCTGACTTTTACATCTAGAACCGTACCAGATGTGCGTACATGCGCGTTTTTCGTAGAATTAGCTGGCTATATGTAATGACAGTAACATAACATGAGCACAATGAAATACAGGTGCTAACCAGGCCTTGACTTGTATTTGCGTAAGAGACATATTCCAAACTATTGTCACACTCGAATATAACTACCAGTAACCAGTAAGTGACTTGATCATTATAATAGAATATCTGCTATTTATCTAGGTAATGACTCATTCTAGAAATTGCTTTTTTTTAATGAATATTCATATATTTCCAACATTGAACAAATGAATACTGAAAAATGTAACTACTTGCTTATTCCATAGCTTGTACCTTTGATTAATGAGTGATGTCATTGCCTTTGTTGGTAACATATGAGGTTATTAACATACTTAAGTAGCAAGGCTCACTAGATTAGCTCCTAAATTTAGTCTAATCATTCAAAGCCTTCTCACTCAATGTCAAGTCTAAATTTGTCATTGACTTAAATGTATTTTAGTCTTACATGAGTATTCCACAAACAAGTAGTAATGAGTCTGGTATGTTTATCAAATTAATGTAAAGCAATTTTACGATAATATTGAGTATAGTGCGACTTGCACGTCTACAAAATTAGCTAGGTTCGTTAGGAAGTTTCCAGCGTATTGCACATAAAAAATTAAGGTAATAAAATAACTTTTTACCACGTAAATGCTAAACAACACATTAAACGGCAGTAGTGGGTTTTGGCCTGTCTCCAATCTCTAGATGCGTCTTGTGTGACGTCGCGTGACGTCACTTGATATTGTGCACGCTACGCGAGGTGCTGACCCGCGACCGACTCTCCACTCCCGCGGTACTTACCTACGCGGATCGCACACGTTCTGAGCTCTGGATTTCGCTATTGCGTCAGGTGCGCAAAGGGCCGGAATAATATTGAGTTGAGAGAAATTTAGATAGTCAGTGCTCTCAATATTGTAGGTAAGACACTTACAAATTAGGCTATTGCGGCAGTGTAAATCCGTGTCTTGATATTCATAGATTTTCTAAATTACTTTTCAATTTAAAGCCTAACATAGCATAAGTTGATCGTGTCATCACGTCCTCGTGAGCTTGCGCAATCACCTGGCCCTCTGCCCAAGTGTTGTCGAGGCTTGCCTCAATAACAAAGCCGTTAGTTGAAACAGACGATTAACAATTCCAGCCATTTCGCGGTTTTAAATAAACTTTCCGCCCTAGCCGCTCGGCGGTCAGGTTTACGATTAAATGGTGAAATTAATTTCGCAAAACGAGGAAAGTTTTCCTATGGGCTCGACGATTGTCCATTTACGAAGTAAAGAGCAAGAACTTAGACGCATTTAAATTTGGATAGAGTAGATCTTAATGTAGTAGACAACGCACATACTATTTATACATGTCGAGAAGTGTGAATTACCCATTGATTACACATAATTTTAAAGTATATCTATACCAGCGCTTTCGTTTCGTTTCCAACTCAGAGCCGCCGCCGGCGCGCTTCAACAACCGTCGCAAGTCTGTCTTCGCGGAGACCTACGACCCGGAGGAAGATGATTCGGACGAAGGCGCCCCGGTCGTGTTCCCGAAATCGGACGCTCAGCGCGCCCGATTGGCCGAGGCGGTGCGCGGAATCCTTCTGTTCCGCTCACTCGACGCCCAACAGATGCAACAGGTCAGTACGAGATCTCATGTAGAGCAATTGGATTGAATTCAATCTGATCGTGTTCCTCAAATCAAACGCCAAGCGCGCCTGACTGGCCGAGGCGGTGCACGGAATCCTTCTGTTTCGTTCACCGACACAGATGCAACAGGTCAGTTCGAGAACCCATGTTAGGACTACTAAATTGAATGCAGTCTGATTGTGTTCCCCAAACAAGCGCGCCCAAAGCTGGCAGAAGGCATATGCTAGATGTAGATCCTCGTGTTCCATCCGCTCGAGGCAAGATCCAACAAATGTAACAGATCAATTTGGAAATCTACCTGAGACTTGTCTATGTTGAGGAGATAGAACCTAACGTATTCTCCAATTGGGACACACACTTGTTTTGTTGCTATTCTGTCTTGATGCCAGTGGCGGTGCGCCATATCTCCTCCCGCATCGTTTCTCGGCGCCTAACAGATGCAGCAGGTTAGCACGTAATGTACCGCCTCGTAGAACATGACAGACATCGGAAGCTCAGCACGTCGAGTGGAATTTTTTGTTCGGCACGCCTTACGTCGAAATATGCAACAGGTACTGGACCAAAACCTACAATTCGGAGATAAACGAAGGCGTCTTGGTCAGGTTCTCATATTATTACCTATTAGTCTCCTATTTTATTACCTATTAGTCTGATAGGCAACAGGTTAGTAATATATGAATCCTAGAAAACGCACAGACAGTCAGACAACCTTTATATTTTACGTTGAATTTTGATATATATATCATTAATACCTGACGATCTGATCTGAGACTATTACATGAGAGCAGCGTACGACCGGTCCGGGAAGGCCCTTGTCTAGTAGCGGATGTATTACGGCTGATGATAAACGATCAGTTAGTGCCGGAATAACCTCTCCTAATTCATCTATTACGTACCTATAAGTACCTAGATGTTCTGTTACTTGACTTAGCTCCTTTGTGTCCATTGTTTTCGTCTAATGAAAACGGATGTCTCGACTAATCCCGACTATGCTAAACAGTGTCGCAGTACTACAATGGCCTGTATTGTCGTGATTGCTAACAATAGCCCGCATCCTACTCGCAATAACGCATAAACTTATGTCTTATCTCTTACTCTTCCGAGCCGGGAATAAACCAATACTGGAGCTCATTTATCAAATGATAATAAGCTTTTTGCCTGTAGCTTTAGGACTATTGTGCATCGCGATGACTTGGTTTTGTTCTACGGTCTATCAACTTGGATCGTATCCAAACACAACATCTTCGCAAACTATCGATGTTATTGGGTGGGCAACGTTGTCATTAATTGCCCGTTCGATTTGATGTTTCCCATAAAACTCTCCATGTTACGACGAAGATAATGTTATCGAGTATATCTGATCTAATTAAATTAACTGCTTTCTATTGAATAATGACTCAGACGTTTTTATATCGGATTGGGCTAATGAAGTTGATGGTTTAAACGGCGTAACACAGGTAAACACGTTAACGGAACTTGGTTTTACGTCATAGCGGTTTATGGCTTCGCCAAACTACATGCGAATCACAGTAAAGTCGGGATGGGATGGAAAACTGCCATTGTCCATTTAACTTTTGTTCACCTTGCTTGACGGTGGACGCACCGGCTAGACAAAAGAATGTTTGCTTGGGAAATATAATCAAGATGGGGGATATTTCGGCTATATTTTACATATCATGACATCCAAAGCTCTTTGAACGACACAGGCGACACAGCTGTCTGCACATTTTCGGGTTGCGAATAGTGATCGTTAACACGGTGTGGGTGTTACGATGTAACTGATTCAGGTCATCTTCCAGTAAACAAACTTGTGCTCGATCACCGCATCTCAAATGCAAGCCCCCGCTTTGAGCTATGATTACCAACTAGGGATTATAACTTATTCTATAGCTATACTGTAACCCGTATAGTATTTCCTTTTCTGATTCTTTGCGGAAAAGCTGCAATAGTCCTCTAACGTTATCCAGCTTGCTTACAGCCCAAAGACACATTAGACTTATAAAATAACACCAATCGAATAATCTTTTCCACACAGGTCCTCGACGCGATGTTCGAGAAGCGATCGGAGCCGGGCGAATACGTGATCAGGCAGGGTGACGATGGCGACAACTTCTACGTGATCGAGAACGGCATGTTCGACGTTCTCGTCAACGGCGAGGATGGCGCTGAGAAGGTAGGTCGTCGATTTCAGGTCCTACATAAATGTGAGATGACTTACATTCACATAAATTAAATATGATTAAACTACCAACCATTTTGTCCAAAAAATAGTACACCGAGAAGTAGACCGCCAAAAAGTAGTAGCTAAACAGTCCCGACGAGTTGCCGAGAAATCCAACTTTACGGTACATTTACGGTATAGAAATATTTGTGATTTTACAGCGCGAAATGCGGTGTTAACTACAGAATCATTGCCTATATTCATCCATTCAATACTCGTATTCTTAACACGAAATGTGAAGAATATATTTAAGTAGGTAATAAATTGCCATGGTTTTATGACAGGCCCCTAAGAATTATTAAGTAAAAGATTTGCATCATACGTCACATGTGTAAAATCTGATTTTGTTTATGTTTGTAGTTGTGTTGGATCGTTCACTGATCTGGGTCGGAATGTCATTTTAATGGTACAATGTGCATGCCACATTTACTTATAAATAGCCATTAATACACTTGCACATTCCTTTATTTAAATAAATAAATGAGGTTTTTCCCATATAAAGAACAACAATGACCTACATAGTACTTCATTATAATACATGAACTTGAGATTTCAGGACAAAATGGGGAAATACTAACAGAAATTCTACTATAGTTTATTGCAGGAAGACACAGTACAACCGTTTTAGTTATAGTCTCATTCATATCCAGAAATATATTATTAATATACATCAGTAACTGCGAAAAATGTATCTTAATCTGTGTATTTTGTATGAAAGGTGTTATAGTTAAACCATCACAAAAGGATCGAAATATTATATTAATTTTAAGTACACTAAAAATACATACTTTTTCGTATTTGTTATCCATTAAAATTTTGCCAATTGTATGTAATCTTAAAATTAAATGTTTTAATACAATAGATTTTTGCCGTTACTTTGGTCATGTTCTAATCTTGGTTCCTTTGCAATATAGGCCGGTACCGCCACGTCAAGACCGCCTGCCAAAGATGTTATCTCTTTTATGGTAGACTCATAGCAGATTTATATTCATTTCATTTTTATGGCTCTCTTTGTACCTACTCACTCCCTATCTTGTTATTTGTGTCTGACCCGCCAATGTTATGCTAATCAGAAATTCAATATGCAAGCTTCGTCCTATTGCATTCAAATATTACACAGCTACCAAACAATACACGGTTGTGCAAGTATCTTCCACAATATAATCAACATTGCGTCGTTTTTAAGTATCAATAAAATAATTAAATAACGATACTATTTTAAGTAAATTCAAACAAGTTTCCATCTGATCTGTGAACACATTATAAGATGTTAATCTTAATCACTTTGCGTCACTGCAAGATAGTGATTATTGCAATTAAATGACCTTGCGTAGCTTATACCTTCCGCGACCTCGTCCAATGCAGAAAATATGGTCCGATTACATTTCCCACACAACGTACTACTTACTTATATAGCCGGGGTCAAGCAGCAAAACTACGATTTTCGGTGGTTATATTTACCAAAAACTTTGCAACAGTTCCAAGGCCATTCTTTGTAGACCACCAAACATTACTGGTAATATAAATTATTAACACTTTACTAAGAAGTTTAAACACTATTGTTCCCTGAGTCACGAGACAGAATTTCAACAAGAAAACGTTGATCCACCCGTAGAATTGGTTACGATCGGTTTATTTTTAAAATTAATTGTACTTCTAACTTATTATAACAATATTTATTGCTTCTATAAACCAATTTCAAATCTATGTAACTGATGAAAGGGAGTGAAATATTATTTTCAATATGAGATGCAGACACTCAAGGCAAGTTTAATAAATTACAAAGCTCGTAAGTAACAGTCATACTGACGTGCGAGTGTGTAACAAGACGGTTGTTTTTTATGCATAGTAAAATGTAGGTTTTAGAAGCTAAATTGACTTAGCAATTATATTTATATGCCGTGCTGAAATTATTATCAGCCCTGTCAATGTTATGTAGTTTGAAATGGGTTATTTGTTTAATACGCAGTTATTCGTGTTCACTTTTGCTTGTTTCAAAAGAGCTTGTTATTCGTTACCGACTCTTTAACTTTGTCTTCCTTAGCTTTTTTGATCTGCTATTGCGCAACGAAACCCCTCAGAGACACGCTTTTGTTTGAATGTGATAAGTACAATATTGCTCTTTTCTTCATCGCAAACACTTCTACAAAAAAAAGTGACCATCAATATCCCAATTATTATTTTCTTAAACGATAATTAAACAATGGCCAGTTTTCAGTGTGTATTTTATCGGTTTTTCCTTAGGTGGTTCACACGTACGAGGGCTCGGGATCGTTCGGCGAGCTGGCGCTGATGTACAACATGCCGCGCGCGGCGTCCGTCCGCGCTCAGACCCCGGGCGCGCTCTGGGCCATGGACCGCCACACGTTCCGCCGCATCCTGCTCAAGAGCGCGTTTAAAAAGCGCAAGCTCTACGAGGAGCTGCTCGACAAAGTGCCCATGCTGAAGGCTCTGCAGGTACGTCGTTATCCAACTGTACAACATGCTGCTCGCAGGTATCGGGTGCTCTAGGCCATGGACCGCCACACGTCTCACCGCATCCTGCTCAAGAGCGCGTTCAAAAAGCGCAAGCTCTACCAGGACTCATGATCAGTCATCAAACTGATATAGTTCTCGCTTATAGTAAGTAACAGTGTATGTCACAGGCCAACAGGAACAAAAAGCAATATGAATGCGGCGCGCGTGTTAGAATGTGTCGACTTGTTTACCGCCAACGCAACGACGTTGATAATGACAAAAAAGCTAAGTACCTTATGACTAGGTCGCCGATATGATCAGAGGGCATTTTTTTTTGCATTTTGATACAACAGTACTAATCCTAGCTAGATGTCAGCATGAAAAACAAAGCAATTTTATGAATTTTAAACGAGATTATAACTTTTTATGTAAACACTTCGGTCACGGTTTGTAGTGTACACAAAGCGCAGATAATGGTATTGTCAAATATGTACAATACTATTGTCTTGCGTTGTGAACCAGTTCAGTCAAAACAAAAATATAGTAGCTAATTGTGACAGTGTAATTGACAGTAGTTCAATGTTTGTCTGATTACTGATGCGGCAATGGAAAGTGATAAAAATCACGAACATAAATAAATCACATTTATTCAACACATAGACATGACAAATACACAACAGTTGGCGCTATAAGGAGTCACAGCTCAACATTGGAACATATGACTAATTTCTCAAATTTCCTTTACTATACATTTTTGTTCATGTTTTCATACATTTCTGAGGGGCGTGCCACCAGAAACAGCTGCCCAAAAACGTACAGAAAGTCGAAGAATTCAATCAATACAAAACTAAAGTTATAATTTATTGACATAACAAAAATTTACTTTGTAACTTCTTTATATTAAATATGAAAAGAATAGCGCTACGTGCCCGATATTCCCAATATATGCCTCCTGAGAGCTTTCTCAAATGTTTAGCAAGTTTCTGCGCATCGCATCGTGATCAAGGATAATGAGAATATAGGCCGTTTTCGAAACAGCGAGGCCGTCGGTGGAATCTATCCATCTTTGTCACATAACGTTATATCACGAGTTAAAAATCTTGTATAAACAGAGTAAACAGCACTTTTTTACATGCGATCCACGAAAATAGAATGTACAGTCCTTTGAAACACAATAGGTGTACTTTAAGTTTCATGCTCACGTTCCCAACAGTTTTGTTGTAGTGAAATGTTTTGTCATTATTTATCCTGTCGTTTTCATATTCTTAACACGTTCTCAGTCCCCATAACAAAATGTTTCGAGTAGATTGACCTTATGCATAATTTTCCTGTTAGCTCATATGGCTCTGTTACATAGCGAAACATGCCTACATTATGTGTAATATGCAATAACGATCGAAAGATATACATTTATTCGAGGACAAACCGTGATTGCATAATAGTGACAAAAAAAATACTATTTTAAACAAACCCCGTAATCAAGGGAGCAGTTTGGTGGCTACCTGATATTAGTGATGTGGAATTGAATTTTCAGATAGATCATATCAAAAATTACCCAAACGACTCCCACGATACACAAAATCTGTTCACCTTTTGATTGTTTATTCGTGATTTCCACTTATTACATCTTTTACTCATACTAATAAGATTATCACGGGGAAAGAGCGTGCACCATGTTGCAGACACCGAAACGCTTTTTAGGACAGGTAAATATATATCCGAAAACTCATACTCAATTTAAGAAAAGTTTATTATTGACATTGCATCACATCACTAATATCTAGCCTATATATTAAACTGCCCGCTTGATAACGGCATTTGACTATAAACTATGGACTATAGTTATGATTTTGCCTCGAAAAGGTCCCACCTCGGCGTAATGCTAGCTCGAGAACCAACGCTATCTTCCGGCGGGACCATAAACTCGCAATATTCTATTAGAAGGGTACCTCCTTATCTGTACAGCCCGCAGCAGAGATTACTACGCACGCCAGATGCTCAACATTACATTATATTTACAAAGATTCTGTTGAGAATGGGGGTTGTCCAAATAATGATGAGCTTGTTATAATGGTTAGTTGCTGCTGACTGTACCACTCCTTTCCCCCCTCCTTTTTTATACCCTTACACTTATATTTTATGAATTTTGATAATTATCCACCAAGAATTTCGTTGCGAGCGTAACACCGAGCGTAACTAGGTTAAGTACGTAATGTTTTGTTTTAAAATGCATGAATTCCTTATGCACCTGTTTGGAAATACTCCAACAACTTTGGAGATAAGATATTGTCTACAAAGGTTGAACTTTAAATAGGTAAAAGTTATTTTATTACGTTTGAGGCGACAGATATTTGTTAAGCTATTCCTAGTTAATGTAAAAGGCGCTTATAGGTTTTCGAAAGGGTTGTTTGTGTACTATGTATGTTGACTGGTAATATATATCTCTCAAGGTCTTTAAAGGGTTGTTAAGTGTAATTTATATCTGCATAAACGTTTTAATATACTTAATATCAACACTAATTAAATGTTTACCCGTGAAACTAATTGGCAAACTGTGACATTTCGCACAAACGGTTAATGAGGAAAAAAGGTGTATATAAAAATATAGCGGCACCAATACAATTACATATAAACGGTATAATTGATCGGCCTGCGCTGCGAACCAAAGCGGCGGCTATCATGTTTCAAATGAACGTCGCTTCAAAAAAGCTTATTTCCACTGCCAATACTTTAACAAAATCTACCTTAAGTCACATTATACAAGGTTTAGTATCAAAGAACCACCAAAACAAAAATAGGGGTTTTTATTTAATCGCTTTTCAAGTGCAACCACGCCGCCCAAGGGAATTATATTGTTTTTGTATCATTGACATAATCTATTATAGGTAATCTTGCTAACGTAACGTCACACGATTACGGAGTGACGCGGCGATGAAATGATAAAGATATTGATAGACACCGTGACACATATAATGACCTCGTCTCGCGTGTGCCCGACTAAACTATGCAATTTAACAGGAGTTTTATAAAGCATTCAACTGCTTTACTAACATACAATTGGAAAAAATAAATGTGTGTGTATACTGAAGGTATTTTCAAAGAAATCACTGTTCAATTAAGTTTTTTTTTATCTGTCTTTGTGCCCTCATCACTTCTAAATAACTGGGCCGATTTCAACGATTTCTGATACATGGAAGCTGGGCATCCCCAGAATGGTAATAGGACACGTTTTACTCGACCACGGAGAACCAAAAAGACATAACCATTTCTTTCTTCCACGCAGACGAAGCTTGCGTCTAGTTCTTTATAAACGATATTTATATCTTTCCACGAAAACGCTCATACTGTAAGGAATGTCATATTATTAATAGCGTCGTAAATCTAGGAGTTAGATGTACGCGCGTAGTGCTTGTATTTTCCCCCTTATTGTAAGCTAGTACAAAACTAAAAGATGTGAAATGGGATAAACAAGAATGATATTCGTCGCGTGTATTATTTTCAAAGGGAATGTTTTTGGTACGTTTCTTTACTCCTATCACTTGCGTTTGTTAGAATCTTCTTCCATGTAACCTAGGCTACATAAAAAAAAGAAAAGTATTTTTACCTATACCTCGGTCGGCGCATGTTGATCAAATACGACTTCATTTGACATTCCTAAAATTCACCTTATAATGGTGTTGATGCCACATCACCATTTAGAAGCCTGGTAAAATATATGATAACAAATTTTTCGTGTCATTACTTTCACAAATTTACCATTAGGCCGCTGATTTTGAAACTCATTATGAATAAGTCATAATTATCAGAACAGTTGAAAATGATAAGTCGTAGAGCGTAGCAATATCTAAACCTAGGCTCAGGCTGGCATACATTCTACAGTAATTTTCCTCCTAAGGGCCACAAAGGTCGTACTAACGGGACCGTAATTATTTCTTCGTCCACTCTCGAACTTTAGCCACGACTGTAAAGGAGATTAGTTTAAACGGGCACAGCTTCGCGCCAGAGTGGACTACAAAAAAACCACTCATGTATGAAGATATCCTCTGAGGGGTGGTTACCCTATTCCAACTATACCTTACCGCTTACTATACGGGCGGTATTTGTAAAGTCATATTTAAATTAGTATTTGTACCGTTAGTATGTTTAGATAATTATCTGGTAAAAAGGCATTGACCTAGTTTCATCGTTAGCATTATATTTTGCTTGCACGTCTTGTCCCGGTGACAATACGAGGGGCGTCTGAAAAGTTCTAAGCCTAAGATAGAAAAAAACAATTTACACAAATGAACTCGTGTTTATTTTTCAATATAGTCTCCTCCTAAATCAATGCATTTTTTAAATTTTTTATACAGTGCTTTTAGGCCATTAAAAAAATAATCTTCATTTTGCCCTTCAAAATGCTCCTGTACAGCCGCCTTCATCTCTTCGTCACTTCTAAATCGCTTTCCCCTCAACTCTTTCTTCAAATTATTGAATAGAAAATAATCGCTTGGGGCTAGATCTGGGCTGTAGGGTGGGTGGTCAATTTCGTCAAAACCAACTTCCTTCAGAGCACGCCTCGCAACATTAGCGGTGTGAACGGGTGCGTTGTCTTGCAAAAACAAAATGCCTTTCCTTAGTTTACCCCGCCTTTTCTCAACTATGGCTTGTCGCACCTGTCTTATTAGATTTGCATAATAAGTTCCGTTTATCGTAGAGCCTTTTTCTAAATAATCGATTAAAAGAATGCCATCACAATCCCAAAATACCGTAGCCATTAACTTAGAGGCCGACTTTTGCACTTTAAATTTCTTCGGCGGCCTTTCACCCTTTTCAATCCACTGCATCGACTCAGACTTACACTCCGGATCATACTGTCTGATCCATGTTTCATCAACAGTTACTATTCGGGAACAAACTTCATCTAAATCATCTTCGCACAATTCTAAAAACGCCCGAGAAGTTTCCACACGACGTACTTTATCGAAGGCCATTAGCATTTTCGGTACCCAACGAGCACTGACTTTACTCATGTACAAATGTTCATGTAAAATTTCTCCGACTCTTTCTTTACTAATACCTAAGACCTCAGCTATTTGCCAAACCTTAATTCTTCTATCTTCTAATACCAGCTTTTTGACTTTTGCTACGTTTTCTTCGGTCACTACCGATATTGGCCGCCCTGAGCGGGGGTCGTCTTCGATCGATTCCCGTCCGAGTTTAAATAAGCGACTCCACTTTTTGACTGTGGCATAAGAAGGCCCAGAATCACCGTAAATAATAGCCATTTCCTCAAAAATACACGGCGGTGATTTGTCACTTTTTGTAAGGAATTTAATTACAGCACGGTGCTCAATTTTCGTAATATTCGTTGGTAATTCACACATGATGTACTTACTTTTCCGTTGAATATCTCGAAACAGAATAATAAAAACGTGACATGTTATTTTTTAATAATTTGTTTTTAAATGGCCTTTCTAGTGGCCAGTATCATAAACGCATATATAACCTCGAAATACCTTAGGCTTAGAACTTTTCAGACGCCCCTCGTATTAATATTATGTCAGTTTTCAGTAATCATAATTTTGTTGAATGTGCATTAATACTCTTAGAAAAAAATCTACCGAATCTCTTTTATTCTTTTGCTCCTATTACAGGCCACATCCGGTATGTATTTATTAAATATGTTTTTATAATAGATGTGGAAGTGAATATTCTCATACTTAGAGTTAAGCCATTGGGAAAATATACGCTAAAATTTTATTTCAACTCGTGATATTTACGTATACGTAAAATAATCCTACTTAAATAACCCGTACATTTAGAAAAAAACGTACTTACTTGAAAAGAAAACTCACTGTATTTGCTTAATTTTATTAAAACAATCACGTTTCTTATATTATCTGTCTTATATTACCTGTTTAAACGAGCAACTAGTGATTATTGATTACGAAACGTCGGATAAGGCGTGTCGTAAGACTATAAAAGTACGTTCATTAATCATTGATACCGTCACTGTAAAAGACATTCCGACTGACCGTCGGGTTATCGCGTCATTTCGTTATCATCTGGTTTTGATTTACACTAAGATTATATCACTTTTGATAAGACAGACTGTTGCCAAGTTTAGCCAACTTCTTGTCGGAGAATTAGTCTTAGGTCGTTTTGTTATGATTCAAGTTCATGCTATACATCGATTGCTTTGCCTCATCGGGTTCCGTTCATTGTGTTGCCTTGTTTACAACTTAGCGAAACATAACTCGAAATAGGTATATATAAAAACTATGTATTTAACCCGCGTAGAAAGGATACTCTGCTTTCTTCGGAATCGGAATTTTCTTAGGATAGAAAATAGCCGATGTTACGCTTCGGTCGCTGTCCTTTATGCAATATACATCACGTCGATCTGTTGTTGCGTTGCAGAAGGATTAAGTGAAAAATACATATCTTCTCAGTCATAACTCATAAGGGTAAGAATAACGACCAGAGTTATGGCATATGCATAAATAAATGTGCACGTATGTATAAATGTGCATTACAGTCCGTGAGCTCTCAGAATTCGGGTTGGGGTGAAAACTGAGAGGTACTTATCTGAATCGTGTTAGAGCGAGCGAGAAAGGTATAAAACTCGAATCGCATTCTGCCAGCTTACGCACTGTATTATTTCAAGGCTGAAAAAATAATTTCTAAATAACCGTATAGGGATTAAAACTGAAAAATATAAGAGACGTGCCCTAAATCCTACCCGTCGGAAATCGAACCCGTTCCCGAGTGCGCGAAAGTAGGTCAACTGCCACTGAACCTAGTGGACACGCGGAAAATTCAAAATGTATTAAGCGTTTTCTTTTGATCAATACCGCTTAGTAGCAGTGTACATATTTATGGCGAGCATTTGGGTCGCACGTGTACAATTGGTTTACATTATTTATTCGATGTTCTGATATTTACTCAATACCGTAAAACGTTGGATTGTGTGTAAATTTGCAGCAGTATGAGCTAAAACTGCTTTAATCTTTGTTTGGGGTCAATTCGCCGCATAGGTTAAAAAGATAAGAATATTAACGTACCTATTTGTCAACATTTTCCAACTATACATGTTGATGGAATATATAAGAACACCCGGTGATTATTCGAGCGTTTTAACCGTCTCATTACCGTGACCACAATATGATATGAGACGCTATTATCGGTTACCTTGTAGAAAACGCAGATTTCGAAAATTCTTATCAAAATGATGTTGATTGTTTATTGGCCATATCGCGGTGACGGTAATGAAGTGGTTAAAGCAAGTAATCACTTGAAAGAAAAGCTGTTTTAAGAGCCCCTACCAGAAAGAACTTATTAGTCACATTGTCTGAGAAGCGTGCATGATTTCGTGTCGCTGGAAAGAGTATCTACTATCGTTACTGACCCTCTAAACATTTGTTCTACTAAAAATAACCAACGATAGTAACCACATCTAATAAATCACTTATCCACCCAGCTTTCTACTACATATACTCTGCTAAAGCTCAATGAAAATAACTCCATTACCAAATCTTAACCTGACGTGTTTCCACAGCCGTACGAGCGCGCCAACCTGGCGGACGCGCTGCTCCCGCGCACGCTGGTGGACGGCGAGCTGATCATCCGGCAGGGAGACACCGCCGACGGCATGTACTTCGTGGAGGACGGCTCCGTCAGCATCCGTATCTCGCGCGACGACGGCAACGAGCACGAGGTCAAGCGTCTCGGTGAGTGTCCTCCATACAACACTCACAGCTGATCATCGGGCAGGGAGACACCGCCGGCGGCATGTACTTCGTGGAGGACGGCTCCGTCAGCATCCGTATCTCGCGCGACGACGGCAACGAGCACGAGGTCAAGCGTCTCGGTGAGTGTCCTCCATACAACACTCACAGCTGATCATCGGGCAGGGAGACACCGCCGGCGGCATGTACTTCGTGGAGGACGGCTCCGTCAGCATCCGTATCTCGCGCGACGACGGCAACGAGCACGAGGTCAAGCGTCTCGGTGAGTGTCCTCCATACAACACTCACAGCTGATCATCGGGCAGGGAGACACCGCCGGCGGCATGTACTTCGTGGAGGACGGCTCCGTCAGCATCCGTATCTCGCGCGACGACGGCAACGAGCACGAGGTCAAGCGTCTCGGTGAGTGTCCTCCATACAACACTCACAGCTGATCATCGGGCAGGGAGACACCGCCGGCGGCATGTACTTCGTGGAGGACGGCTCCGTCAGCATCCGTATCTCGCGCGACGACGGCAACGAGCACGAGGTCAAGCGTCTCGGTGAGTGTCCTCCATACAACACGCACAGCTGATCATCGGGCAGGGAGACACCGCCGGCGGCATGTACTTCGTGGAGGACGGCTCCGACATGCATTAAACCTTTGGCCTGGATTCCTTACTAACCTCTAAAGAGTGGAACCCCTTTTCGACAAACCTATCCAAACAATATTACTTAGGCCTTTTTAAGTCGAGATTTAATAGAGAGATTTATATTGGTCGATGTTAAATGATTTCTTGCGCAAAAAGAAAATCTAAATTAATCTAATCATCTGTTTCATAAAGCTTTGTTTTATAATAGCCGCTCATTTATTATTAAAATAAAAAACATCTACCAAAACAGATTAAAAAATACGCGGAACCAAATAAACTATCACTAACTTTTGGACATTGTACTATTTTTTATTGTACAATAACTAAAAAGAAGACGTGTTTTGACTACTGCTTTTTATGACGTCACATGCCTGTATCATCATAGAAGCTTCATACTAACAGATCGTTTTACACATTTCATAAAGAGTAGCCGATTTGAGCTGTCATCAAATACCGTATTACAATGTTTTTGGTAAATATAATCCTCTAAAATCTTGGTTTTAAAGAGAGACCCAACGGACATCAACATGGTAACGATCAACAGAAAAAAACTTATTGTCCCATAAGATAATAATGTATACTGGGGCTGCCGCCGCTGCATCTCTTCGTCAAACAAGAAGCGGCAGCTACGGCGATACGTCTTAAGAAACTAAACCTCTGGAGATCAGCTAGGGTGCCGCACACCGAAATCCTCTATGACTATGAGGTAATAGGTAAGGAACCGCTTATAGAGGCGGCCACCGACAGGATACCCAAGCAATTCATCTTCGACAAAAAATATAAGATACAACTGTACGAGGAACCTGGCGAAGGTCTTAACCCAAGGGAGTTAAGAATCTTCACTGACGGGTCCAAAACAAGGTCAGGCACTGGCTCTGGGGTATTCTCAGAGGACCTAAACATACACATCTCTACACCACTAGGAACCCATAACACAGTCTTCCAGGCGGAATGTATGGGTATCATAATGGCAGCACATGCAATTATACTACCCCATCCGCATACTCTCTGATAGCAGATCAGTGTTACAAGCCCTGCAGAGCTACACAGTAACCTCAGGACTCATATACGAATGTCACCAAGCATTGTCAGAGGTATGTAATAATAATAGCATAACCCTACAGTGGATCAAAGGACACAGCAACTCGCGCGGGAACGACGCAGCTGACGAACTGGCAAGAGGAGGTTCGGAGATGGTAGCAGAGGGACCCGAACCAATCATACCTCTACCATTCGCCTGGCTGCGCAACACAGTGCGTATGAACACGAAGGTAGAACAGCAACTATACTGGTCTAACTTAGGTACCTGCAAGCAGAGCAAGGAGGCCCTTCCGACAATCTACCCCGGGTTGTCACGCAAGCTAAGGCAGCTGAAGAGGCCGCAGCTCCGGCTCATAACTGGAGCGATAACTGGACATGCCCTGCTAAACAAGCACTTATTTACTCTAGGTGTTACTGACAGTCCTCTTTGCAGAGCTTGCATGGAGGCCGAGGAGACTGCCGCCCACGTCATTCTCGAATGTCCTGGTGTGGCCAAATACCGGGCACAACACCTCGGGTCTCCGAGGTCACTCCCAGAAGTCGTCGGCAACATCAAGGGACTGCTAGGCTTTCTGGTAGAGTTGGGTTGGCAAGAGCCAGCAACCCTTCACGCAAAATAGGCGCATTGTAAGACGTCGAGTTGCGGAAAACTAGCCCGCGATAACCTATATAAGATAATAATGTAACGTTTCTGTTGTGCGCAGGCAAGGGCGGTTACTTCGGCGAGCTCGCGCTGGTGACCCACAAGCCGCGCGCTGCCTCCGCTTACGCCGTCGGGCCCGTCAAGCTTGCATGTGAGTATCAATATCTAAGTAATAGGCATCTCCAAAAAAAGCGGTGGTAGCCTAGTGGTTAGGGCATGCTACTTTCAATCCGGAGGTCGCGGGTTCGAACCCGGCCCGTACCAATGAGTTTTTCGGAACTTATGTACGGAATGTCATTTGATATTTACCACTCGCTTTTCGGTGAAGGAAAACATCGTGAGGAAACCACCTAAGCCCAATAAGGCCTAGTTTCCCTTCTGGGTTGGAAGGTCAGATGGCAGTCGCTTTCGTAAAAACTAGTGCCTACGCCACATCTTGGGATTTAGGTAGCCGACCCCGATTGAGAATTCATTCTCAAAAAAATGGGACAAAGGCTAGGAGGAGGAGGAGGCATCTCCAAAAATATCTAACTACGTAAACACAAGCCGTGAGCGTTATCCATCAAACTTGGAGGCTGGATGCATGTAAACGGTAGGGGTGGCTCCCTAAATTGAGACAGATTGCTTACTTCACAAGCGACACGTGCACCACGAAATGGCCGCCGTTGTCAGAGTAGAGCCTAATCTAGGCCACTAGTGTATTCTGTGTATTCCCCAAACGCTACAATTACACCTGTCCGACTGACGTTGCACCGACGGCTACTCCGGTTTGACACATGTCTATTACTCGCCTAGCCATTTGGCATTGTTTGGGATGATTGCGGGTGGGCGGACGACGTGCGACCGACAGAGTAATTGAGCGGCAAATGACGATGACATCGTGTCTAGTGTCTAGCGGTCGAGATACGATTACCTTGCTGGCTGTTTACCGAGGACTGTCGGCCACTACATTGTGAAACATGTTGAGTACTATGGCGTAGTACTTACTAAATGATTTAGGCCGGATTGATTGATTACCTTATAGGGGTTTATTGTAGTCTGTAACAGCATACATTTTACTGTTTTTCGTGTATATTTCCTTTTGTTCGTAAACCATGTACTTGCTTTGTAGAATTGTCAATATTAACCCTGGACATTAAGTATTTATACAAAGAGAGAAGAATAGGAGACGATCTTGTCGCTAACAGCGATAGCATCGAGATAACTTGGGCAGGTGCAAGAGGTATTGAAAATCAGACTAAAGGTTGAATTATCATTTTACAACAAATGTTTGTATTGTTCCATAAGGCGTAGTATTCAGCTATTTATGAGGTTAATATTAGAGTAAAGCCGCAGCAAATATAGGCGTCTAAACGTCTAAAATAGCTGGCGACTACTATTAACTGCAGTAGTAAGTGTAGGGATATTAATACGACACGTCCGATTCGATCCATTTGATGCCAACTGTTCAACGTCTAAGAATGGAATGTGAACGGAATGTGCGGAATGGAATGTGTGTGACATGGTGCGTTTGATTTGATCTGTGAAACTGTCAAATAAAAATGCGTTCATCCCTGAATTTATTGATCCTCTTATAAATATAATCTCATTTGAACTTGCATTTTTATCATTGGTAAATATATAGATTCGTAAAGTTATTTATTGAAACATTTTTTCTTCTAGACACATTGTTTATACATTAAGAGTTATATAACTCTTACTTATTAACTATGACAACAACATATATATGAGAGACGTTGCGCGATGCCGTCCAATAATCAAATAGTTACAAGGTTGTTGATCAAAAAGGTAAGGAAAATCCCTTTCCGGAAAGCTATCAATATCAATATCATTTATTTTCAGGCAACTGTGGCCCATAGATAAATACCTTAAAACTAACATACATATAAAATAACAAAATAATATAAAATAATCATAAATACGTTAGTTCGGCGACGTGCGACGTAACTTCTGGGTGTCGGGTAACCGTCCACGGAATCGCCGGAACACGACACCTTTCGGCCAGAATTCCTCCTGCAGGAAGGTCGACAGCTTGCTAGTAGGCACCCTCACCACAAATGAAGCGAAGTTCACATTGTGACGAGACTCTAACTGTTCGACCCGGCTATGAAACGTTATTGAGCGTGTAATGTTTGTTCCAGTCCTGGACGTGGAGACGTTCGAGCGGCTGCTGGGCCCGTGCATGGAGATCATGAAGCGCAACATCGACGACTACGAGGAGCAGCTCGTCAAGCTGTTCGGCGACAAGAGCAACCTCACCGACGTGCGATGAACGCGCCCCGCCACCCCCTTCCAAACAAAACACACAACACCGTAATCTTGCATTCCTTTCTCTCTACCATCGGGATTATGCTGTCCCGTTCGTCCGCGTCGCTGCTTGATGCAGATCGGTCCGGTACCCAGGCGGATGAATTCCAAATTTGAAATCTACTTTTTTCTCACGTCCGTTAAATTCGGTCTGCTATACCGATTTTTGTGGCATATTTATATTTATTATAACCCTTTCTAGTACATATCTACGTTTGCTAGGTCGACAGCATGATCTCGATTTTTGAAAAGTCCGTTTTGTGCTCATCGAGCCGCTTATTTATAACGCTTGTGTCATAATTTATATTCTCGCTTAACCGCTACTAATGTTGATGGGACGACGTACAAATTTTATTACAAATTATACTTATTTGTTTGTAAAATTTGTTAGAAGTTTTGTGCCATGTTAATTGATTTTTCATTTGTTATTGTAATGTTGTGGTATAGATTACGCGTTGAATGGAAGGGGAGACGACTAACAGACGAGCGCTCAACGATATTGCATTGATACAAAATACGCTTATTTTAGATAGAGAACTGCCTTAGTAGCTATGTAAATTTAAGAAACAGTCAAGAGGCGCGGCATGACCAGGGGGGTCGAAGAAAACAAACGGGCTTCGGCTCTAGCAGCCCTAACCCTGACACGGAGTTTGTTTCGTTTGGTACTTTCTTCAACACACGTTCCAGTGAATTGGCCCAGGAATATGATAAACTTATTGACCAAAATTCGCTTTAAGACTTTATTTGAAGTATGCTCACGATATGTGCCATAAAATTGAGTTTGTGATCTGTTGTAGCTAGTAACGTATTGTAAACCGTAGTCGGTTTGTTTTCTACGGCCGCCATAGCTCGGACATCAGACTGTCTGGCGCGCGTGGCGCGGACAAGGCAATGTAATGTATCGTAAAGATATTGGGGGGAGGTGGTTGACAATGCAATACTTTTCGGCGCTCGATCGGGTCTCGACTACAGTTGCGATTTTCTCTACAGCTATCGCCGTTTTTCTATTAATATTTAAGACATTTTCACTGACACGGGCTTTTCTGGATGATTGATAGAATATACCTGTAGGTAAAGTAACTAGTTTAATTTTACTCGTGATTAGATAAAATCTACTCACATACTATATTTATTTATGTTATCTCTGTTGATGTATTCTACTACTTTGTAGTGTATGTATATTGAGATCGTAATATCGCGTGGATCGGATATTGAATGCCAAATTAAATGATAGTGACATATTTGTAATGGTTACAGGACATGCGAATTTACAAGTATCACTTGGGCATATTCAATATTGTAAGTGAGAGGTCGGGAGGGCTCGGCCGGTAGCGATCGGGAAATCGTGGTAAACCTATCAAGAGATGTATTTAATTTTACAAATACGTATATAGGTATTATTTGTAAAAAGATTATTTAGGGGGAGAATTATTTTTGTGTTCACTTTTAGTGTTGAGAGGATTTGTTTCTATCGTAGCGAGTTCCTATTGTTTTGTTTTGCTCATTAACATTTTACGTGAAAGATCTGAGGTATATCAACTGAGCAGCTCGGTTGCAACACGCGAGGCGCGTCGCTCGAGTCTCGAGTGAAGCGAGTAGATGTATCGGACGACAAAATGTCGCTCGGCGCAGGCAACGGCCGCAAGCATAGCCCTCAGGTAAAACTTTCCAGTATTATAATTAAAATTAGAAAATTGTACAACCTTATTTGTAAATCCAGCCAAAGTAGTGGAATGCGTAAAGATCATGTGTGTAGCACTAAATTTTAATATTTAAGTCTATGTTTACGTAGCTGTTAGTTTCGTCACTTATTATTGTAATTTAAATATCGGTAGACTAGGTGAACGAGCATAGACGTTAATCCTGAGGGGCGAGGATGTGCCGTTTTGATGCCATGTGCAAATGTACAAATTATTTCCGCTGCCATAGAGAATTATATTGTTTTATTTTATTGAAGAATTTACTAATGAATTATAATGTTACTAATTTTATTTTGATTGTTAGATAATCATATTAGCCTTTTACAGAGCTTACGTGAGAAATATTGCCGATAATTTTTCAGATTGAGATTTGGTCCCCGCTTTGCAGCTTCCGTTGACTGGCGTTAACACTTGTCGCGTTTGTTTCGAATTAGCTTATACATTCCCATGTTGCTGTTTGACATAGTATGATTATAATGCATATATATTTTATTTAGTTTTTATTGTTACAATTTTAACTTATTTGTTCATCTATGAAGATGGTAATTCTCACTTCAAGTGCCTATTTTCATACAAACATCAATCAGGTAATAACTAGCCTTTCTCACTAACAACTAAATGTTAATCTCGTGTTTTGACTTCTTGAGCTGCCTTTTTCTATGTGAAATGTGTTGTGAGATATGTGTATTTAGTGCCATCAGATTATATCAACTGACCAATTCTTTTAATAAGTACATTACCCATTTGTACTCTCATTTTCAAATGAAGATCTTTACCTACCGACATGACAAGCGTTTATACATAGATGTATGAGTCCAGCCTTTACATGACGTACCTTTTATATGAGACAGTTTGTTTATACGCAGTTGCGGCGTTTAGGAGTATTAAAAGTTTTCGGTCATGTTTGTAGCTCCTGTGGTAACATGTGCAAGTGTGTGAGTGTGACGCCACTGAGGTTTCCTTCTATGGTACATTATAAAGTTTGATATTCCCTTGTATAACGTTGTGTTTGTTGCCTGTACAGGTGAGGCGCGTCACGTGTCGACATGTCTGTCTGTCTGTGTGTCCCCGGTGTATCAGACCCAGTAGCTGTTAATTAATAGTATTGTGCAATAATTAATTACTGTCATTTATCTATGTCGTTTTACATCAATATCATGTGTTAAATTTTATGTCAGTGTGGAATTTATTTATAGATTTTAATAAATCATAGTATACTTAAGATATAGATCTTTCTCTTTATACTGATGTCTAAGAAAACGTGCATTCTTATTGCTAGCATCGCATCAGTGTACTAGGAAAGGTTAACTTAGCTACGAGTGTATATTCGGTTTCTTGGAGATTTGATTCCACTATAAAGGATCGCAGTATCAGTATAAGGATAACTTGCACAAACGTACGAGTGGAGTCTCGATTCTGTTGTCTTCCACGGGACGCACAGAAGTAGCCGCTCGCGTCTCCGCAGCCGGCTTCACCGCTCTGGCATTCTAATGTAAAATTGGAGTTAAATACGCTTAACCGTAGCGTAATTTTTATAAATTACTAGTCATTGGTGTCTAATGTAGATTTGTAACCTGACAGCACATTGAAATTTGGAGCGTATGCCATATCTTCACATTAGCTGTAAGTTGTCATACCTGTTCCATAAGTGAGGCATATCAGCGCGGCGCTCGCCGTCTCCATGTTTAATATTATGCACCACATACGGTAGCCAGTTGAAAACTAGTACCGCTTTTCCCACGTCATGAGCTTACATACCTGTACATTTATAAAAATTATGTATCGTAAAATGTTAGAAAACTGGATTATATTTGTTTGTAGATCTAAGTGTTGTTTGATTACAGTAGACTCGTCCTATCCTATATGCTCCTGTATCACACCCGTCCTATCACGCAATATCCACGTCGAGCCTAGCCCTTTGACCGCCAAAGACGGCAAATCACGTCATCGGGAATTCGTGCCACTGACGCCAACGACGTCTATTGACGTCAAAAATTTCAATGGTCAAAAACATGCTAATTCAAACCACTATCTGTGTTTTTCAACCTCTATTGATTTTGGAGCACTTTTTGTTTTTTTTTTGGTTTGGCGTCAGTGGCACGGTGAATTGCTTTGCCGCTCGGCGCTCAAAGGGCTAGGAGTATCACGTTTGCCACTATATTGAGTATAATCCGTCCCATTCTTACTTTTTGTGTCTAGTAAACAAACATCAAAATCAAGCTCAATCCCTCGCCATCAACAATATAAAGAATACAAAGATTGAAAAGGGGAGAACAGGCTAAGGCAAATTTTACAAATTTTTACAGTGCAGATAATTGAATTTGTGAAATCGCCTTATTGGCTGTATGACGTAAGGAAAAAAATACTGTTTTATAAATTTAGGAAACATGTAATGTCTATTTTTTTTTAATGTGGGTACACACCACAAAGATCAAAGCTTAAAGAAAGCATGTAAGTGCGGTAAGATGTGAATATTTACGTATTCACATAGAGATCGCTAAGGTGTAAAGCCTTTCAAATATACAATGCAAAGATCGACAAAGCATAAGGAAAAATATTATAGGTTGCTTGGGACTTAGAGTGGCGGAAAGGATGACGCGCTAGACCGGCTATCCAGAGGTACCGGGTTCGATTCCCAGTCTCTTCCACCAGGTAACTTAATTCAATTTTTTTTAAGCTTTGAATTTTGTATCAATGATTTCATACTGTTTTAGTTAACCCATTCATTGCCGAGGACGCGAATTCGCATCCCATGCATGTGCAATCGTAATGCCGAGGACGCGATTTCGCGTCCTCGAGTTATTTGTTTTTTTTGTTTTGCTAGAAAACAAGTGTACTTAAATGCTGATACCAAAATGTTACTTTATTTATGAAGGATAATATTATACTGTTGCTGGTTTTTGGATTCCGTGCATTTGTAATTTTCATAATTCTTATCTGGGATGCCGAAGACGCGTTTTCGCGTCCCATGTATGTGTAATCGTAATGCCGAAAACGCGAAATTGCGTCCTTGACAACGTAATGCCGCGGACGCGAATTCGCGTCCTTGACAACGTAATGCCGCGGACGCGAATTCGCGTCCTTGAAATGGGTTAACCTAATGCCGTCGCGTCGTCGCTTGGAAGGCGGCACTGCGTGATGAGTAAAAATATGAGGCGTCGGCAATGAATGGGATGGTAAACAGAAACTTTAAGACAAAAAAATGGACTAAGTCAGTTTTCCCCAGCCCCTTCATTCATTCGAAAGTAACTTTGTTAGTTACCGCAGTTAAGGATATAAATGCACCTTGTTTATAAAAAAAACTTATTTGTTTCATTAACTAAAGGCATTGATTTTAATTCGCGTAGAGCTCACATTGTAGTAGCCATTGCTTCTTTCAATTTACCTACTATGTTACCTTGACAAGATATGTCATACAACTCAAGCCCATGGAAGTGTACGGTTGGCAAAAAAGAAACATGCAAGCCGCTATGCAATCATAACTTCAATGTTTTAGAAAAGCAGGTTTCAGAGCCAGCTACATTGTCTTTATTAGAAGTTTTTTGACTACTTCGGCTTAACCATGCTTAAGTCACTACACTAGTTTTGAGGTTTTGAGGTCCCAGGATCCTAGGACCCAATTTCTTAGGCTGGGTTTATCTTTATACAAAAAAAAAACAGGATCCCTATCTGATTTAGTGTACAAAGATAATGCAACAAACACTTATCTATAATATGCATAAGGTGACTCGGGGCTATTGTAGCTATGGGGTTATTGTATCTTATTACCATTATAATGGTCTGTGTATATATAGGATACACAGACCATATGGTGTAGTGACTTAAGCATGGTTAAGCCGAAGTAGTCAAAAAACTTCTAATAAAGACAATGTAGCTGGCTCTGAAACCTGCTTTTCTTTTTACACAGACCATTGTATTGTACTGTGTATCCTATATATACACAGACCATTATAATGGTAATAAGATACAATAACCCCATAGCTACAATAGCCCCGAGTCACCTTAGTTGAATATAGATGAACTAGGTGATACACTGATGCACTACAATGCTACACAACAATATCAACATGTAATTTGCTCAAAATTTAAATTTTGTGAATTAAGAGTAAATGAATAGCTGGAATCAGAATAATAGTAATTGGAATATGCACATTATAAAGATCTTCACTTTCCCTTGTATAATGTTTTTAAATAATAATCTTACATGCTGATGTCTAATATTTGCTAGTTTGTGCATAAAGTTTAGTATGTATAAAACCATCCCAAGGCTTCTTAACAGTATCACAACCACCAACACGCCTGGTGGGCACTCGTAACTTTCACTCAGCTGCCGGCCCAGTACACCAGGTGGACTACTATACAAACGTCTATCTAGTGGGCTCTGTCAGTTTCCAGGTAGTTCTATTTATTTACCTGGTTGTGAAAGTGTTAAAGATTAAAATAAACTCATACACATAACCCTCTTATATTTATTTAAAATATGGATAATTAGAATTGCTTATAAATATTCAAATTGGCTCCGGTTCCCTGCTATAAACTAGCATTATCTTTTCCATGATCTCCCAATTTCTCTCCTTCTGCAAGTCTTTTGTAAATACCTGCAACAAACAAACATATAAAATGTTTAACCAATTAGTTTTATTTTATAAATAATGACACAAAGGTAAATTAAGAAAGAAAAATTGAATGTGATCTACTACAATGTAAGGACTTTTTCGTTTTTTTTTTATGCAGTATTTCAGGGTATTTTTTTTTTGTTTAATAACATCTTACATGTTACAAGTGCTAATAAATTAGCAAAACAGCAACCGATTTGGCTTCTGGGGCCGAAGCCCTATACAAACACGGACATACCCTTTCATTTGGTTTTCAATTTACATATTTACTTTAAAAACTAAAATGATTAAATTATAACCTTTATTGATTAAAATATTATGATCACTTACCGAATACCACGCCGCATCATCATCTAGAGTAGACGCCAGTGGCACAGATACGCCAAGAACATGCAGAGCCAGTGTCAGAGACGCTACAGCAATATGTGGTGCTCTGTAGTCTAATATTGCTGGTGAATGGTGGAAGTCTTGCAAGAAAGCAATCGCTGTACGCGCTATGGGCGCAGACCGCCACTGCGACGCCGGGAACCACTCTTGCAAGGATCGTAAGTAGTGTAGCAGGTATCTGTGAGGCGACGGTGCATCTAAATTGAAGCCCAGCACTCGTAGTACTAACAATTCTGCTTGTGCTACCGCACTTCGCCACGACCAGTATTCTTCACCCAACTCCAAGGGTCCTGCGCCACGATTGATAGAATTATACGCCACATTGACTGCATCTCGCAGTTTCACCGGCTCATCCCGCGACTTCCCAGCGGCGCATAGACATGCTGTGCATATTACGTAGCAGTCATAGTCGTTCTTGTCAGCGTCCTTAAAGAATCTATGATAAAATATAGCCGCTGCAGCTACAGTAGCCGGTTGCAAACCTAGCTTTATACCGCACTCGAAGATGAAGTTGGTAGCTAAACTGTGACCTGGCGCACTACGATAGTCAGGCAAACGTCGTTCACGTCTGGTACTTTGCAAAGCCATTACATCTATTACGTCCTTCATAGTTTATTTAAATTATAGTCACAGTCACAGGTTAGGAATAAGTTTTTTTAGCGTCAATATCGATAAAGCTGAACATTTGACATTTACTAACAAGCCTCAAGCGTTTGCCTGTTATACCATAAAGATAAAACGCTGTTGTTGATGCTCAGTGGTACCCAAATTGGATGTTTTCATGATAGCTCAAACGGCTTTCGTCTATGGAATAAAAATAAAAAATCTTAGTTTTGGTTCATATTGTCATTGTCACGTTTGAATTAAGTTCGGCAGTTAATTTGTTTTCCGTGTGATTGTGTTTTGAGATTTGTGAAATTTTCAAAAAAAATATCTACCACCATGAGTACAACACCCCTTCATGTTGAAGTAGTTAAAGTAAGACAAAGTCGTGCAAATAATAGTCATATTCAAGACTTAGTACGTGAGTATCTATTGAAGTTCGCTATGCTAACTCCTGGTGCCGCAATAAACAGTACTGCTTTCGAAGAGACTTTAGAGCTAAAGGAGCACGTGCAGTGCATTACTTTATGCGATACGGACCATGAAGCAGATGTGTGCCCCCGTGACGTTGACCTTGTGATTCGTGTATTCGTACTCGATCAGTATGGTGTGGAAACAGATACCATGACTGATGATACTTCAGGCGAAGAGGTGTCCGCTGCCGACGTATGGGCTTTACCAGCGGCAGAATTCCATGGCTTATGGGAGAGCCTTGTGTACGACACACGACTTAAGGAGGATACGCTACGTTACGTGGAGACGGCACTGGAGCTGACGGACCGCGGTGTGAACCCGCTCGTGGTAGGATGGAGCCGCGTCGTACTGCTCCACGGCCCACCCGGTACCGGCAAGACGAGTCTCTGCCGTGCCCTCTCTCAAAAGCTCGCAATCCGCCTTGGCGAACGGTTCCCAAGAGCTCGACTGCTCGAAATTAATGCCCATGGACTTTTCTCGAAATGGTTTTCTGAGAGCGGAAAGCTTGTTGCGAAACTGTTTGATCGCGTACGTGAGATCGCGTCTGATCCTCGGATGTTGTGCGTAGTGCTTGTGGACGAAGTAGAGTCGTTGGCGCACGCGCGGCGTGCGGCCATGGCCGGCCTCGAGCCTTCGGATGCCCTTCGTGCAGTCAACGCTCTTCTCACCCAATTAGATCGGTTGCGGCGCCTTCCCAACGCTCTGGTACTCGCGACCTCAAACCTGACAACAGCAGTAGATGTGGCGTTTGTAGATCGCGCTGATTTAAAACGTCGAGTCGGGCCGCCGTCGCCTCGCGCCGCTTACGAAATCCTGCGCGGATGTTGTGAGGAGTTGATGGCGCGAGGCGCAGTGACTCCACGGGATCTGCTGTTTGGGCATAGGGTATTGAAAGATGCAGGTTGGGCGGAATCAGAGCACGCGCGGCCGAGTCTCCGACTGTGGGATGTGGCACAGGTAGCAGCGGGCGCCGGGTTGTCCGGACGCGCGCTGCGCCGTCTACCTTTCCTGGCGCTGGCACTACATGCGCCACGCTCTGCTCGCGAAACTATAAATCTGCTTGCTTTCATAGAAGCATTATCTGCAGCCTTACAACGTCATTTAGAAGATGAGGCAGCCTTGACAGCAGATGAACCTTTAGCAAAATTGGAGCAACCAACTACCAAGACCGTTATGAATGGACACTGATATTAGCATAAATTATTTATATTTGGATGTACTTACTATGCATTTAGTGGTATTACTATGGTATTAGGTTTTTTTAAACACATACAAAGATTCACTGAAGAAGTCCAATTTGTTTAACACATGTAAAAGTGATTCGTACTTGGTTAGACTTATTGTGTCCATGTTGCTTCTTTTAATTTGTAAAGCACATGAATTAATTTTGTAAAATCTATCAATTTATGACGAAGTTTAGCTTTTAAGCGTATAATAATAAATTAAATGCTGGTCATAATGAGAACTGTGTGTGCCTTATCATTAAAAATTTGATATTAAATTTTAAAAGTTGATGTTTTAGCTAAATTATATTATAAGAATACATTTTAATTATTCTCTCTATAAATGCTGTGATAATTTCCACAATTCAATAACTGAATACCTAAATAAAAAGATATTTTTATAAATTAGATTTTTATTTTAGCAACTCTCTTACAGAAGATAATTATGTACTTACCTCAGAAGCATAACATTGCAAGGCCTTCCCATACCTTGAAAGCAATATGTAAGTACCTAATATGTTAAATTCATGAACAGTGATATGCTTCTCAGGTATGGAGGAACTTACAGTGTTAGCCTTCTCAGGTATTGAGTTGGTCTTAGATCTACTTACCCAGTGGTAGACTTATATCAATCTCTTATCAGTCTCAACAGAACACCGCTTCCATATTGGATATAGGTATGGAAGCTACCTCACTTGGCTACCCCATTTTATACTTAGCATCCAGTCCCAATGCCCCACTGGCACTGGCACTGTACGCTACTGCCGGCGTCGTCGACTAAGTCTAAACACCCAATTTTATAAACATAACATAAATAGCCGACGACGTCGCGCTTTTCTAGGTCGTAGTAGTAGCAGTTGGTCGCTAGTCTCACGGCGTGACTGTGAACACAGCCCAAGTCCACTGGGGCACTGGGACGCTAATGCTAGTGCAGCGTCGTCTTGAAGGGGGAGGGGACTTGGGCTGTTTTCACAGTCACGCCTCTAGACTAGCGACCAACTACTACAAGGTAGGTACTACTAGCAGAACAGCGCGGCGGACTAATGCTATCGCCGCGATTCGACAGCGTAATTATTATAACTACCTACTAGTCACTAGTGCATTTGCCAGCGCGTGTTGAACTGCGCTGTTCAAACGCGTGTGTGAAACTAGCCTTAGATACTGACCGTACGGTACGAGTGAAGCATCTCCGTTGCAGCTTGGCCAAAAAATATTTCGTATGTTCGGACGTCCGGCTGTTCTTGCCTTTAAAGGTTTCGCATTTCTCAATAGCTTCTTGTAAAAAAATTACAGCAGGTTTGTTCCACTATAAAAAAAAAACATTGTAACTTTTTTTTTTATCAGGAGTGGATACCTAAAGATCATTTGTCGGCAGCTTCGTCTTTGAGAAGAAGGGAGCAAACTGGCAGTACAGAGCTTAACCTATTGACCGCCAAGCGGTCTAGCAATTTACCGTGCCACTGACGCCAGAGTAAAAAAAAAAAGATGTGCCCCAAAATCAACAGGGATTGAAAAATACTTGTAGCGGTTAGAATTACAAAGTTTTTGATCATTGAAATTTGGACGGCTGTGGCCGACGTGGCGTCAGGGGCACGATTATTTGTTGACGGCCACAGCCGACTGTGGCGGTCAAAAGGTTAATAGACCACTGTGTGGGCGGGACTTGGGTAGTTACAAAGGCGCTGATTAATCTGACTTAAATAACCAATTTAGGTAGGATAGGATAGGTCAATTCCATCCTCAATTTTCCAACTTCTTTGAAGCCTTAGAATAAATACGCCTATCAAGCTGGCATGAGCGTACAATAGTGGTGCCACTTGTCAAGAATAAAACGGGGGATGCAGCTGACAAGTGTAACTACAGACCCATATCGTTGGCCACTATCACGGCTAAGGTGTTGGACAGTCTGCTTGACGGTATGTTGACTAAGGACCTTAAACTTCATGATGCCCAGTTCGGGTTTAGGCCTGGCCTGGATTATCGACTGAGGCCGCGGTGCTCTGCCTCAAGCACACTGTCAGATACTACACTGACAGGAAGACTCCAGTGTACGCATGCTTTCTCGACCTGTCAAAGGAGCTCCCGTTGCAAGTAATAGATTTGTTTAAGTTTTGGTACGGGAATCAGAAAAACAATATAAGGTGGGGTGGTTCTTTGTCGGATACGTAGGTACAGGTTGAAGTGTGGTGTCAGACAAGGGGGACTCACGTCGCCCAAACTCTTCAACCTGTACGTTAATGCGTTGATTGAGGGTCTCAGCAGTGTCAGAGTCGGATGCTCGATAGGAATTAACAACATCAGCTATGCTGACGACATGGTGCTGCTGAGCCCATCAATTTGTGCACTGCGCGAATTACTCACTATGAGCGAGGAGTATTCTGGCACCCTTGGACTCAGGTATAACGCAAAGAAAAGCGAATTGTTAGTTTTTAAACCACGGGGTGGAGTAGTTGGTACGGTTCCAAGTGTCGCTATGTGGTAGTGAGCTTGCGCGGGTGTCCAAATTTAAATACCTGGGTCCCTGGGCGACGGATGATCAGTCTGACGTGGCTGACATTGAGAGGGAGCGCAGGGCCCTTGCAGTAAGAGCTAATATGCTGGCTCGCAGGTTTTCACGTTGTAGTAAGGAAGTCAAATTGACGCTGTTTAAGGCATATTGCCAAACCTTCTACACGTACAGCCTGTGGGTCAGCTATACCAAGGGTTCTGCAAACGCACCGAGGGTGCAATACAATAACGCGTTTAGGTTGCTGTTGGGGCAACCGCGTTACTGAAGCGCATCGGGAATGTTCGCCGAGGCGCGCGTTGATGGCTTTCATGCTATTTTACGCAAGCGAGTAGCCTCAATGATGCTACGTTTGCGCGGCAGTGCCAACAGCATCCTAAAGGTTGTGGCTGGCAGGCTGGACTGGACTGTCCCATACAGGCACATTGGATGCAACTCCATGTGCAGGGGACGACTGACTTGTGAGCCACGCTCCCACTCTGTCTTTTGTCTGTTTGTTTTACTTTTTTTTTATATTGCTTTGTCTAACACTAGGGGTAAGTTCTATGTTACTAACACACTATATGGAGCCAAGCTCTGAAATAAATGATTTTTATTCATTTATTTTATTAGACAGGCTCGCCCGGGACCCTGGCCGAGCGCGCGCCGCGGGCCGCGGACGATAGGTCAATTCCATCCTCAATTTTCCAACTTCTTTGAAGCCTTAGAATAAATACGCCTATCAAGCTGTCAGCGCTTGAAAGTGAAGCCAGTTTTGGTAAGCCACGGGCTGTCACAGGCTAAGTTTTGTCCGTGTACGCAAACTAAACCAAAACCGGCTTGATCTTTCTCAAATCTGGTAATATCTCTAGAGTCGTTCTAGGCGTATTTATTCTAAGTTTGAAGCATAGAACACAGACGTAAGCGTACGATTAAGGAATGATCCTTACTCACTAGTTACTATTTTTTTCTCTTATTTAGGACTAAAGAATCTTTTCTTCTTTAGATAGAATAAATCGCCAATAATTGGCCACCGTTCAATAACTGGCCACCTCAAACTAAAAATGAACTCTGTTCACCTACAAACTGAATTCATTTTATTATATCGTGGCCAGTTATTGAAGGGCGGCCAGTAATTAACAGCTTATACTAAAATGAACTATATTTATAGGTAGACAGAGTTCATTTTTAGTTTGAGGTGGCCAGTTATTGAACGGTGGCCAATTATTGGCGATTTACCCTAGCTACTCTACTACTAGCATACCTACTTCACTCAATTTTGTATAAATATTAGATTTATTCTTGTCTTATTTCCGTGAAAAGGATAAGGAAGCGGTAGAGCAAGGTTGTAAATAAAACGATTATAATTATTTGAACATAAAAATTAGAATATAATCATTTTCAGTAATTTATTTAAAATTATACACTTAAAGTACATTTATAGTAAATTCAATAAAAAATACCAGTGCAGACGAGATACAAAAAAGAGAAAATATTATTTCATTACATCGTTGGTTAAATACATCGCTTTCAGTAAATGCATTACAAAATATAAGTTGGAACATAAAGAAATAAAAGTTACAAAAGATGTCACTCGATATAGAAAAATAAAGATAAGATTGAATCACATTCAAAAATTACCCACTAGTGACTAAAAATGTTACTTTCTTAAACGTTTGTTCATTAGACAGGCTCGCGCGCGCCGCGGAGCCGGCTCGCGCAGCCGCGGCGGCTCCGACCGAGCACGCGAACTACAAATAAATGTTTACATTGTCATCAATTCTAAATAAGATATTTTTCAACATTGTACTCTGATCAGTACCGACACGCGGCGCCCGGGCCGTCGGCGCCGAGCGCCAGCCGCGATCTCACAATTTTATCATCGAAGTACATACAGTAGGTATAAATAGTGAGGTTAGTATTAACTTTGGCAAATATGAATGAAGCATGGTGATATTGTTTTTAAATCGACAACATTGTGTTTTGTGAGCGTTTAATATTAAAAATTACGACTGAATGTCGCTCTGTACTCGACACGCTCCGTCGGATGGTCCGCGCGACTCCTCCGTCCGCAGTGAGACGTACGACCGGTTCACTAAAAGCTAACTCTCCTAAAAAACTTTCACCTTTCCTGGATCTAATAAAGCGCGAGAACATTTGAGCCGCAACATTTCAGTCTTCAAATAAGAAGCGTTCGCACAAGCCACGCGGCAGCGCGCCCGCATATTGAGCTCGCGCTTGTGCGTCGATTGCGTTTGTGCGCACTTTGTGTCCCGGACTCTGTGGCGTGTGCGTTTCTGTTACTGTCTTATAAACTAAATGTGATCCGAGCGAATAAACAATGCGGCAGTGTACAAAATTTACATCACATCCACTCGAAACATTAAAGCATACAAGTTAATGCTCGGCGGCGGCGGAACGTCTTCAAGTAAATGCATGATGTTACTCGAGCGTGCGGTCGGGCCCGGGGGCCGCTCGGGGATGACGCGGGGCTGAATGGAGAGGGGAACTATTCGGTTACTCCAACTCTGTACCCGTTGTCTACATCGTCTTACGACCGAAATACATGCTGTGCGTCTGGAATATGAGGAGTAACTCTGCTTTTCAATTCAACAGCTTTACACAGTGTTCGTGACACCGTTTTCGAACGTCGTCGCTCGCTCACATCAAGAGGCTTATCGGTGATTCCATAACTGGAGTCATACAAAAGACTGACAAACCTTAGCCTGTGACCATAAAGTTTTATCTGAACATGTCGAGTCAGGCCCGTCGATCCCCGAGCGCCGCACGGCCGAGCCGAGGCCCTAACATAATGAAGACATCGGAATCGAATCACTCACATCCACCACCATTCATCCATTAAAAAACTTTTAATGTAGGGTGAAGCTTACTTAAATTTAGGTTTGGATCGAATGTAGAACTGCGCTAATATTATTTTTATTAGTTTTACGTACACATATCGTTTACATAACAGTAAAAAACCTACCTAGCAACAAGCGAGCGCCGCCGCCCCGCGTCCGCCGGCCGCGACACTCAACTATCAACAATCACTACATATTGAACGCGAGATAATCTTTGGTTGCAGGTCTCCGACCGCATTGTGCCGACCGGATCGGCCGACCGGATCGAGGCCGCGGCGCGGGGAGCTCGGGCCGGCGCGTCACAGTGTAGGCGTCACTTTAATTTATCCACTTTTTACATACTCATAAACGTAAAATGAAAAATCAATCACCTAACTATGACGATAGTAAAGGTTACTGTCTAATTGCATTATTAATTAATATTTATTGATACAGTTACTGTCCTAACGCTTAAAGTAAGATTTTTTATTTTAATATTAATAATAAATTATGTTATATAGTTATATATATGTATAGTGTTTGATTACGCCAATTCGCGAGTGTATACCGAGTTTATATACTCACATATCTTAACGAGCCGCGAGCCGCGACCGAGTAGTTGGTTCCGCTTAAATATAAATTAAACATGACACTTTACGATTACCACCTTTAATACGATTACGCACGCTACATAAAATAAATAGCATGATTTTACAATAGAAAACGAGACATTATCCTTATCGGCTACACTTTAAGGTTACAGTAAAGCGATATAGAAAATAATACAAACAAAAATAACTATTTAAAAATATGGCATACGAAGTAATGCTCTCGCTGGAGTAACAATTTGTGCGCTACATCGCGCGCCGCAGCGCCGGAAGCTAACTTACATTAGGAAACGACTCACATGTAAAATAACACATCTCAGTATGATAGCGGTACAGATTTGCATTCAAAAGTTTATAAAAAATAACTTCTCATCGTAAGCGATAATACTTAATAATGGAATGACGTTTTGTATCAGTTAAAGTAGGCCTGTGAACGTGTCCATTCCCCACTACCGATTCGGTTCTACATATTGGTTCTTTCCGTTTGGTCCGTAAGAGAGTGAGTATATAAGCGTTCTTGCGTCGCAGCTCCAAGCGGGTCGTTCCACACGCGGCTATAAATACTCTTACACGATACAACGTAAACATCGAGTCCGCCGTCCAGCACCAACATTTAGAATACACGGCGCGTCCTACTGGAGTGTGGCTGTGGCTGTGGCAACTCGGTACTAGTACAGTACAGTACAGGTACAGGACATTGGTACACGCTGATATGCGCGCTCGGCGCGTCGGGGCCGTCCGGCGCCGCCGAGCGTGAGACTCGAGCGCGAGAGCGGTACGAGACTTACAGAGGGATAAAACTTATGCCGTAGGTTAAAAAATTAGCTAGCTCACAGACCGGTCGGGGACCGTTGTAACGAACTCTCGGTTTAGTAGAGGCCGCAGCCGCGCAGGTTGTTGGCGATGATGACGTCGGTGACGGCGTCGAACACGAACTGGATGTTGTTGGTGTCGGTGGCGCACGTCATGTGGCAGTAGATCTCCTTCGTGGTGGACTTGTTCTTGGCCTCGAACTGCGCCTGGATGTACGCCGCCGCCTCGCCGTATTCTTGCGCACCTGCGGGACAATAACACGTGTTGGTTACATTATTTGTTTGACGATATGCTATACACGCGTTTCGCGCTCATCGATTTACTAGGTTAATCTTTCAGCCTGACTGGTATATTAACAGTAAATACTGGATCTCCATAAGGGCATTATCACACTGCGATTTGTGAGCGAATTTTGTATGAAGGCGATCACGCAGCGGGTCCGCAGCGTCTGATATTTGTATAGAAAACACGCTCGCAACTCTCAAATGTGATAAAGGCCCTAAGATAAGAAAAATCTTCCGGGTTCAGATGAGCGTGTATAATTAAGAAATGTTACTGATAGATTGAATAAATAGCTCTTGATTTGTTAAACATATCACTATATTGTGTATTAAGAATAACCAAATAATAAAACTGAAATACTTTTGTCAATTAAGAGAGATCAATAGATTTTAAATAAGTTGTTCTGTAAGTACCGCACCGCATTAGCAATTAGTAAATCTTAAAGGGACGGATGTTTTGCTAGCGGTAACATTGTCCTGCGCGTTTTGTTTTTCCATCGAGTAGGTAAAACAATCTCGCCACCAAGGACTAGTCCAGCCGTGAGAATTCATATCCAGTCACAATAGTCGTAATTTAATGAAAATACACTATTCAAAACCATTCTTTTAAAACACCAGAGTGTCGGTTTCATTCGTTTATTTATTATTGTCGAAGAAAGGCAATGCATTTCGTTTCACTTCGATTTCGAGAGCAAAATGACCAGTAATATTAACAAACGACATTACTATCTATACAGATGGCTCCACAATAATATTCCGTAGGCCATAAGAAATCCTTTTATGTACGGATATCACCACTACCTCTACTTCCAGCAGAACCACTTAAAACGAATTCATTATTTCCGTATTGATTCTCAATAAAAAGTGAATTGTCATGCATTATGTCATCTAAAGGTGATCAAGTAAAGAAAATCTTTCAAATCTCTAAAAACTACTGCCAATAATATGAATATTATTAAAATTATCGTGAAACATCTTTAATCATTATAAAAACGGTAGAGCTCCATATGAGTTCGAAACATGTCGGGCCGTTCCTGACAATTTTTACGCGAGTTTAAACCGTTATTATTATTATCAATAATATAAGTTATCGCTATTTAGCGATAAGACCGCCTGTTGTTTACCTCTGCCTGTTATTTTAATGTATCTCATGTTGTGTTGTATATTCCTTGATGTTGGAGGTGTGCAATAAAGAGTATTTGTATTTGTATAAGTTTGTTTATAAATTACGGCAGTGGCGCTTCTACTAAGGCTACCTGTCCACTGGAACGGAGCTGTGTAAAATGTACCAATCTGATTAGGGAATGCAAATCGGTTTTAACCGAAACCGAAAAAAACGGTTATAATCGGTTATTTCAGTCATATCAATAACCGATTATTTTTATTTCGTAATCGGTTCTAATCGGTTATTTAATATTTGTTTAAATAATTACATTTTCGTAATTTTCGTAGTATACCGCGAAACAAAACATCATTATAAGCTAATTAACTTAGGTACTGTACTTAAAATAAATTCACGACTACCGGAACTGCCGAGCCCGAAGCCGAGTTCCGAGGAAACTCTCGGAACGGTCCGAACATGAAAATAATATTACATGAATGCAAATTATTACTTTTTTGCGTTTGTGGTATTATAGCTAAACCACGGCGCATTTTTTTCTTCTTTGTAGATAAACATCTCCCATCTCTTTCTTACTAATGCGCAGGTAGAGTAATGGATAAAGGAGGGGTGTCTTTATCCCGAAGTTTATTGAACTTGATTGTTGATTGAAAATATTGAAATTAGAAATGATTGTATTTTGTTTGTTGATTAAAGAAAAGATAAGTAGCAAACATAGTTTGTGTTTCATTTATAAGTCGTACGCAGCATAGCTTTCCACGTTTAGACCATATTTTTTCAATTTTTTTTCAAAGTTTGTGATAATCGGTTATAACCGATTAATCGGTTATTTTTTATTATAACCGATACAATAATCGGTTATGAAATTTAGTCGGTTTTTGCATTCCCTAAATCTGATACGGGCGTATGACGTCACCGATCTGTCCATTGTAACCTGATCCCCGCGAATAATAAACGAGCTCTCGTCTAACGCACTTGTTTCATTGGCAGACCCCGGACATTTGTCGCGGTGACGTCAGAATAGGGTAGTTTGGGGAGTAAACGGACCGGTGTTAATTAATACAATAAATGACATAAATAAATTAATATTCTTTAGTTAATATTACCTATAGGTCAATTGTCAATTGATTTATTTATCTTCGTTGTATTTCGTTAACTGACTCTCCGTGACAAATCAAATGTTTGGTTTGCATTAATAATCCCAAAAATAATATCGATCAATGAATTCAATTAATTATGTAATCTATGTTAGTAAATTTATAAACATATACAAAGACAAAGGCATCTAAAATATTAAAGATTTTTAATTTTTAGTGGTGGAGTGTAATAAAAAAAACCGGCCAAGAGCATGTCGCGCCACGCTCAGTGTAGGGTTCCGTAGTTGCTCATCCTTCACAAGAGACGGTCCAAGACGGAAAAAGGTCGTAAACGCCAAAGTAACTGTAATTACTTATTGCCTTCTGGAAGTCAACTTACGTCCTTTTAAAGAAAATTATGAAATTTTGCGATAACTCAAAAACGGATGGACCGATTTTGTTCAATATAGTTTTCATAAGGCCTCATTTTCATGAACTTTTCCATATTTTTTTGAACCGTGGTTGAAAATTTAGAGGGGGGGGGGATAATATTTTTTTTTTATTTTCGGAGCGAATATTTACAAAACTGCTGCTTTAAAAAGTAATGTTTAGAGACCCCTATTATTTTTAACAGACCTATTTAACGACACCCCACACACAAGGGTAGGAACGAAAAAAAAATTAGCCCCCACTTTAGGTGTACGAGAGGTACCAGAAAAAAGTTTTTTTTTTTAGATTTTATCTTACCGTTTTGTCGGCGTGATACATACACATACTCATACCAAATTTCAGCTTTCTAGTACTAATGATCACGGAGCTAAGCCGCGGACGGACGGACAGACGGACATGGCGAAACTATAAGGGTTCCTAGTTGACTACGGAACCCTAAAAAAAGAGTGATTATCATTTTTTAAATAAAAAAAAATATTGGGTTCAAAACTGTTATTTTTTCCTTATTTATTAACACAGTTCCATTTACTCCCCAAACTACCCTATTGTCACGTGACTGCGACGAAAATCCGGGGTCCATTCATTGCCTACGTACCTCCGTACTTACCATTGGCAACGAGGCTGTGTTTTACCCGCGCGGTTAAATATAATGTCTGGATATTTAGGCAGTGTTCTCGAATATTCAGGATTGGCAAATATTTGCTAGTCGTTTAAAGCTGTTTTTAGGGTTAAATGCCATCGAAACACAAGAAAAAAAGAAGGCAGTGTTGTTAACTCATCTATCGCACATTTTCATGCACTTCGTTTGGGCTTCACATAGACGCAACCTGATTGGATCATTTTCTCCGCTCCACAGTGGACATGCAGCCACAGTTATGTAGTAAAGTAGTATACTAACCAGTGTATTCAGGGAAGCAGATGGTGAGTGGCGATTTGCGGATCTTCTCCTCGAAGAGATCCTTCTTGTTGAGGAACAGGATGATGCTGGTGTCGGTGAACCACTTGTTGTTGCAGATCGAGTCGAACAGCTTCAGCGACTCCTGCATGCGGTTCTGGAATACCATACGTACAATACGTGAGATTCGGTTTTCACATACTCTTTGGTAAATAAACTATTCTTATTAAATACTTATGAAATTACAAAATTGTTTTGAAAGCCAGTTTTCTATGGCTCTCCTGCCATCATTTTAGGAAAATTCTTAACAGTGTGATGCGAAAATTGTATCATCTGTTAGTAAAATTTGATTAGTCCTGTCATGACACCAAAAAGGCTGAACGGATTTCAACCAATCTTAATTCAGGAATAGCTGGACATCCCCGCAGATGGTTATAGGATACAAAGAAAAAAATACGCGGTCGAAGTTGCAATCACCTTCTAGCATTCATATAAAACTGTACAGCTTTCCACACATTCTGTCAATATATCACTAAACAAATCATGCCCAGTATTTGAACACTCAAGATACAACATTTTACATCTGTGATACAACATTTTTCACTGAATGCTGTTTGAACCGGGTCCGATTATAAAAAAAAAAACGGACCAAGTGCGAGCCGGACTCGCGCAGGAAGGGTTCCGTACCATCAAATAAAAATACTGCAAAAAATCACGTTTGTTCAATGGGAGCCCCACTTAAATATTAACTTTATTTTGTTTTTAGTATTTGTTGTTATAACGGCAACAGAAATACATCATCTGTGAAAATTTTAACTGTCTGACTATCACAGTTCATCACGGACGGACAGACGGACAGTGGGGCCTTATTAATAGGGTCCCCTTTGAGTACGAAACCCTAAAAAGTATATCATATACTGCATAATTATCATGTATGTGATAGTGGCTTTAGCAACTAACAGAAACATCTCTCGGGAAGTCGACGTGTATAATGATTACGTGTCATAATGACTATAACCTGAAAATGGCTGAATAAATTCAAGTCAATTTCAAATCGGGCTCCCTTGGGCTCTGTCAGAATACCAGTGTTGCAGTTTTGATTTGTGTGCAAATTCCATGATGAGCCAAAGTCTCTTCTATATCGAACACATTGCTGGAATCGATAGGAACACCTACGGCCTAACTCGATAACTCAAAAATGTATCTTGGATGCCAGTGAGGCAGTGACCTCCCAACTAGCAAAAATATGTTGTACACGTGTTCTACAAACGTTTTTGATAAAACTTGTATGCAATTTAAGGTATATAAACGTTTATAAAATGCGATTTTGGCGCAGTTTTTAAGACAAAATAGTCGTACAGTGATCACACAATGGTCATAAGCAAACACATTTAGTCACAAGGCTGTCATAAAATAGATATTAAACAACTATTTCGTCAGAAAAGTATCGTAAGTTCTCGCTTCCTAAGAGCAATTGGTTGTAGAGTTATCATAACGCAGACGTTTGTATGACAAATAAGTCTGTTAAATGCAACAGCGAAGCGGTTTTAATTATAACAACATGCAACGTTTGTGAGTGATATTATTATCGTGCAAATAATATCTGAAAACAGTAAGTATTACACTTTAATATATTTACTTTACCGTTTTAAGTAACAGACTCGACATCAGATCTACAAGTGTGAATGAAATGCGAACATTACTTTATCGATCAATTTGCAAGGTTATTGAGTATATTTTAAAAGCCCCCTTTAAATATTGTTGATTTCATTATATTTTAATAAATTAAAATAATTTAGGTTTTAGTCTCTGTGTAAATATGACTTGTTAAAACTTATTGTACTTAAAAACGCTGCCTTATGACTTAGAATAACACTTTGCCGACGCCATCACTACCTAGTTAGGGTTCCCTACTGCTGGGGCCTAAACCTTGTGGGACGCAGTCATGTACTATAATATTTATTTAAGAAAACACAATTTACAGAAGGATCCTTAGAAAACTAGAACACTACTCCCCGAATAGGTAAAACCTGAGCTTCAGGATAAGGATTGTGATATTATGTACTTGAATAATAGTAATAAGACATTTTGACTTTGACGCTGCCATATTAATTACCTCTGTGGTGACATAATTAATTATTCATTATTATTAATTTTAGTTGCTGAAAAAAAAAGTGCTTTTAATTTTCAAACACGTAATTCGTATTTTTTTGTAGATCGTATGATACAAATATGGCCTCTTTGGATGTGGACACTTTTCTTAAGAAAGGTGATTTCGAATTGCTGTCACACCGATTTTCTATAAAAAAAATATCTACGGAACCTTCCCTCTCTGGCATGTTTATTTCTCTTGGCTGTTTTCCGTTCGTTCACTGTCCGAGTTGAAGATGTTATGAAACATTTAAGTCGTAAGATCTATCTTTTTATCATAAGACGGCTGTGTATATGACTGTCATATGTCATTTTAACAGTATTAAAGTTGTAAAAAGTTAAAATTATGATTAGTCGTACAGTAGTCACTCTAAAAGCTTTTATATGAACAATCTGCTGTAAAATGTCATAATAATGTTGTAAAACCGGGGAAATGTCACGGCTAAAACTTTTGTACGACAAAGATTAAAGTTGCTGTAGTACTATGTCATACAAACGTGTGTACAACTGTGTTTTATGAACAAACTAGCTGTGCCCCGCGGTGTTACCCGCTCATCCCACGGGAACACTAAATTTATTCGGGATGAAAAGTATCCTATGTCCTTCCCCGGGACTTAAACTATCTATATACCAAATTTCATCTAAATCGGTTCAGCGGTTTTAGCGTGAAGAGGTAACAGACAGACAGACAGACAGACAGACAGACAGACACACTTTCGCATTTATAATATTAGTATGGATTAGTATGGATTGCTTTTAAACTAAAATGCTGTATAAATGACAGTTACATAACGTCACGTTTTAAAACTTGCTTATTTACGACGTATCTACGATGAAATAGTCATATAATGTTGAGATTTTATAACCATTTTCTTAGTTGGGCTATTATTGTATTTGCCTTATAGCATAGCATAAACAAATTTCTTTATTCTGTCTTAAAATTTGTCCGCCTTGCACGAGTGACGTCACTCTACAACATCATGGTCACAATCTATCCCTTTTTATGGTTCCGTAGCCAAATGGCAAAAAACGGAACCCTTATAGATTCGTCATGTCTGTCTGTCCGTCTGTCCGTCCGTATGTCACAGCCATTTTTTTCCGAAACTATAAGAGCTATACTGTTGAAACTTGGTAGGTAGATGTATTCTGTGAACCGCATTAAGATTTTGATGCATAAATAATAAAATAATAATAAATATTGGGGGCTCCCCATACTTAGAACCGAAACTCATTTTTTTTTTTCATCAAACACATACGTGTGGGGTATCTATGGATAGGTCTTCAAAAATGATATCGAGGTTTCTAAAATATTTTTTTTCTAAACCGAATAGTTTGCGTGACAGACGCTTCCAAAGTGGAAAAAAGTTGGTCCCCCCCCCCCTCTAACTTCTAAAATGAAAAATCTAAAAAAAACATATGATGTACATTACTATAAAAACTACCAACGAAAATTGTTTTGAACGAGATCTAGTAAGTAGTTTTTTTTAAATACCTAACTTTGCACCTAATTTATATGGGGCGCTATACATACCAGGTGCAAACTTAACTTAACCACTTAGGGATGGAAAGTGTTTGTACGGAACCCTCGGTGCGCGAGTCCGACTCGCGCTTGGCCGGTTTTATTCAATACAGTAATATTATAATTTTATTCAAGTCAGTAGTATTTATTCAATATATTTCAAAGGAGCGTAAAATTTGCTGGTAATGTAGAAATTAAGTTTTTTATAATGTGTTTATATTTTGTACTTGCTTCATTAAATTAATTATTTTATATTCATTCTGTAGAGACTGCGAATAAGTCGCATCAATATTTCAAATTCTACCGATATATATGTAAGGAATTTATTGAAAATTAATAATGCTACGAAATATTTGTCCACATCGTCCACTATACGATATTTGAGCATAGTTATGCGGAAACCAGCGTAATTTGTTTGGCAATCTAGATCAATTAATTAATGAGTTTAGTTGTTTTATCACTAAAAAAATATTTGGTCGCTTTCTGCAAAGCAACGGTCATTTTTATTGGCCTACTGTACAATGCAAATCGTGTCCAAAGGCCTTCTTTTGGCCCTAACCTTTTAGGGATAGATTTGGAAGTTGCTCCACTAACAATAGCATAGTTCTTAAAGCATATAAGTATGATGAAGAGGTGCCTTACCGTTGTCTCATCCTCGTGCAGCACCTGATCGTACTCCGACATGGCCACGCAGAATATGATCGCGGTCACGTCTTCGAAGCAGTGGATCCATTTCTTTCTCTCCGACCTCTGTCCACCCACGTCGAACAATCTGGAAGTTTGGTAGGTGGTAATATTAGACCAGACTGTTATTGATGTACAGGGGTTCTGAGAGTGTGCCACGGCGACCTGGAGCGTCATAATTTTATGTTACATACCTAGGGCGGTGAATTCGTAAATGCCCCATATGGCAGGTGTTGCCGAACCGAAGGTGAGGGCCATAAATATGCGATCTGGGGCTTTATGAATTACCGCCCGTGGTTTGTCTAAAGTTTTACGGATTGCCTTGGCCGAGAATTGAGATTTTTCCCCGCAAACCGGGCAGAAAGTCCCACTTACGGAATAGGGTGACGTAAAAAAGTAAAGATATACTAAACTTAGGTATCATTGACTATTTCAAATAGCTATGACGCCGATATGTTATCTTACTATCTCATTCTAACAGATAAGCATGTCCCTCTTTGACCTTAGACTTGTATTTACATTAATACGTCTACCTAACCTAAGTAGTGAGCCGTCTCTTATACATATTAACATCATATGAAAATCAATTATTTACTAGGCTTAAAAAGTTTTTGGTTACAATTCTTTTGAAGAAAACCTCAGAATCCGTGTTTGTAACACGTTTTCAATTTGGAAGTACATATATGCTACTTTAATTATTACATTATACTTTAATTGGTAGCAAAATGCATATCTTTGAATCATTAAAACCAAGGATTTAATTCCAGAAGATTTATTTTGTATCCTAAATAAAAATAATAAAATATAATAATTACCATACGGTAAGTTCTCTGTTAATAAAAGTAATTATGAATTAATTTCAAAGACAATAAAATATAATCTCGTAGTGTGCGAACCGTGTGACTCAAAACATAACAATTAACAGAAAAAACATAATATTATTTCTCACAGAACAATGAGTAACAATGCTGGGACCATGCCAGTGATTCATACAACTTTTCTTCATAAGGTTCTGTACCTTAATAATACTGTTTTGAATATTCACCTCCATCAATCAAAAGAGATATATTATTCAATCATTTTACTACGTGTGAAAGGCTTTGCTGACTTGTCAACGATAGTCAGTGCGGCTCAGGGCAGAATCGCGTTTAATACCCAATAAAAATCAATACTTTGCTTGTCCTATGAATTCAATTTCCATACCTACACGCTCATACATTTTTCTCATACTCATAGTCTGTCGATGGGACAAGGAAAGTGGGTACAAAATGTTTGATATCAGGGATTTCCGCGGTTTCGTTCGCTTACTAGTTTGTTTTGTATTTGGTTTAAAGGTTGAACACGCCAAAACTTGGGCATGTAAAATCGGCTATTATTACGCGTAAAATAGAGTTATGCAAATTTTTTAGACACCTATTTGATTACAAGGAACTATCCTATAATACGTAATTTTTTTTTTTCTTTTTTTTATTCGCTGTCAAAATGTCGAGCAAACAACATCAACAACGCGAACCCATTCTGCACGAATATGTAGAAAATTCAATGCTACGCTATAGAGATATCGCAAAAAAACTGAAATGTCCTCAATCTACAGTTTGCCGCGTATTAAAAAGGTTTCGTGAACGCTTAACAATAGATCGCAAGCCAGGAAGTGGTGGGTTGCAGGGAGTCAAGAATAAAAAAAGGACGAGAGTGTTGTAAGGATTCTTGCCTCATATCCTAAGATCTCATCTCACGATATTGCCAAGAAAGTGAAAATGTCTCAGTGCTATGTTTAAAAAGTTAAACGTAGGGCACGACCAAGAAGTTATAAAGCCCAGGCTGTACCAGATCGAGACTCGAGACAGAACTTATCTGCAAAGAAACGGTCACGAAAATTTTATGAAAATTTCATTACGAAGTTTGCATGCGTGGTCATGGACGACGAAACATATGCAAAGGCCAACTTAAAACAAATTCCTGGCCAAGAGTTCTATACCAGCGTAAGTCGAACAGACGCTCCTGAAGAATGTAAATTAAAAAAACAGTCTAAATTCCCAAAAAAATACCTTATTTGTCAGGCAATATGTAGCTGCGGAAAAAAAAGTCGCTCGTTTATTACCACCGGGACAATAGACAGCGGTATTTATTAAAAAGAGTGTTTACAGAAACGTTTACTGCCTTTCATAATAAAGCACGACTCACTACCGCTGTTTTGGCCAGATTTTGCTACTTGCCATTACGCAACAGCAGTGTTGAAATGGTACCAAGCAAACGGAATCGTGGTGGTACCCAAAGTATGCAACCCCCCAAATAGTCCAGAACTGCGGCCTGTTGAAGACTACTGGAGTATTATGAAGGGAATCTTAAAAAAGAAAGGCGGAGAAATAAAATCGGTCTCTGAACTACAAAAAGTATGGACATGGGCGTCGAAACGGAGTCCTAATGAGATGGTGCAAAGGTCTTATGAGCCGTGTGCGCAGGAAAGTTAGAAGTATGGCTTACAGTGTAGACAATTACTAAAATAGGAAATGTTGTTATAAACTTCATTAAATTCGACATTAAATGTGGAAAACATAATGTGGTTATTTATTATTAAAATTATTTAATATTAATCTTTGTGTGCCCCAGTTTTGGCGTGTTCAACCTTTATTATATACATACACCGGAATAAAAATTTGCTCCCCCTTCCACCTCTATGCACAGAACATAACGTGAATCTTTTTTCGAGTGAAATCAACTAACACATTCTACCGTTTAAAGTTAGATTTGGTTCGACCAACATTTTACTAGGGGGTTCACAAATTAGTCAAATTACTCTGAGATTTAAATGTCAAAAGTTAATACGTTTCTACTGTAACACGCAGCGTATAACATCGTTGCATACTATACCACGCGCGGCGAACGATGAGTCCTATGACACCTGTCATCACAGTACATTTTATAATTTTAACCTATAATCGGAAAATACTCTAATGGAAAAATTTACTGATTTGACAGGTGTCATGTCATAAGGACTCATCGTTCGCCGCGCGGGGTATAAGTAAGTATTATGTTATTAGTATGGAAAGACACTGTCGGCTGCGTGGGCACCGCGTAAAACCTGTATAAAATCCTGGTTCGAATCAACCAAAATGGAATATGTTTATTACAAGAATGTCTATTAAATTTCTATCACATCTTGTCACTTAATAATAATGAACCCTATTGTTTGAAATTGAAACCTTAAGATAACATAAAAAGTGGACAATAATACTTACTTGAAATTAAGGTTTTTGAAGGAGAAGTGCACTTCAACTATACCAGTAGTTTTGACTCTAGTTCTTAAAATATCTTGTTCGGTGGGCTGGTAGTCTCTAGCACCTAACCGGTCGAGGTCGTCCAGGAAACTGTGAACAAACAGGACACATGGTTAGACTGGTGTACGCGTAATCGTTGTTACGGGCACTTAATGTATGCCAGATATCATGGCTGGATGGCCATTGGGGGTAGACTGAGCCGGTCCGCGTCTTTGGCTGTCGCGCGATACATCATCATCTCTTTTTGGGTTTGTACAGTCAAGTGAAAAAATAATGGATGTTCTGATGTCAACGAAATAAAGTTTGATACATATTATTTACCAGACGATTACCTACATATTAAAAAAGAAACTTAATAAATCTAACGCGACAGACACGATTAGGGTTGTGCTAGATGGGTTGCGCTAAGTGAGAGTTCGCACCACAGCACATGCATGCTTCAATGAGTAAACATCGGTTAAATCTGGGGATGTTGTGGATACCCTTTGCCGCCTGTAATAGATTTATGTTACATTCTAGGCATTGTTCATAGCATCCCGTAGTTACCGGATTTGGCGGTGCTTTACGAATAAATTAATGTGGTATCTAACTAAATAACCATGTATGTAACCATTGTGTACATGTTACATTCTATAATCACAGAATGTGAATCTACTTGTTTCATTGGTTATATAACTATATTGTATTGTGAGGAAGGGCTAAGTCCGAAGTCGACTGTTACACATTTCTAAATTAGTACCTGTTATTAGGACAACAGCCTCAATATTCGCAGCATTAACCTGGCATCGTTAATATGGATTAGCGCGGCACGCCTCACGTCCCCAGCCCACAATAAGTCTAACTAAAGGGTCCCATTGTATAGAGGCATCCGGTCAGCCACTAGTTAGTTAGCAAGCAGACGAAGCACGGCAAGCCATACATATTAACGAGTTCACGACCGGACAGCACGCGATTCTTTAATAACTCAGAACCCTCCATATTAGCTACTTACTTTGGAAGCCTCCTATTTTTATGGACTGTGTGATGGTGTGAGCTATATGTTCATACGATGTAGAGTTCAAATTTGTAAACCAGGGAATAAAGATGCGAAGTCGAGAAAGTGAGCTATTAGTATTGTTGTCTATATTATGAATATATGTAACGAATTTGCAAATGAGTCTTTATATTGTAGCTTTTATCGTACATTAGGCCTGATTGCCGCCGTATATTACTCCTAGCCTAGCATTAGCGCTATTTTTACAACATATGATATTACTGCGACGGTGTCATTGGACCATAAACGGCACCAAACTTATAAGAGTCGTATTACTCACGGTTTCCGTGAGGACTGATATTTTCACAGAACACGAACAAAGGCCTATTTTACAGTTTGCGAGTGTAAAAAATATAATTGAAGTTGATTACAAACACGCGGTCCAATTGCGTAACCCAGTTGTTAGTGCCGAATTGCTAAAAGTGATAACTTTATCATGTGCGCAACGTGTAACGTGTTAATGAAAACAGGAAAAAGGGTATAACAAACAAGATATTCATAAATATAACAGTAGATACTTATATCTCCCACACAAAGGCGAAAAAAAAGATTTAATTAAGGGGACGCCCGCTATTGTTCATAACGATCGCTACTGTTCATAACGGAAAAATTAAATTGAATATATAGTATAAATAGGTTAATTAAATTGTGTCATAAAAGGTTAGAGCTCACATGAGTAGGGGCACTGAAATGCAGGCATGGCACTGTAATGGCGTTAACTCCCAACCTAATTGAACCGTCCGTCCGTCACGCGAGCTTTTTGTTTGATATCAACTTTGCGTATTGCTAACTACCCTACAACTGCTACTCTACAATGCGTCAGATACAAGCTGACTCATTATCACTGTTTTTTTTTTTTTTCATTTTATTTCCTTGTGGCTTTCACTTCTTGCTCTCAATGTCGTCCAAAGTTCAACGTTTGTATCCTAACGTTAAAACATGTTTTAACTGTCAAATGCTAACTAGAAAATCGAGGACGTCTAGTGATCGTGACACCATGGATCTGTTAAAAATGTGTCAATTAGCATTTTATTATGTCCGGCGATACGAGACCTAACTTTTAATGTTCGCCGTGATTCTCAACAATGCTTCGCCTGTATATACACAGTTGAGAAAATGGCCGCTGCACAATTGAATGCCAGCTATTGTTATCAAATGTAAGTAAAAAACGAAATGGGCAGTTATAATGAACTGTAATGACGGAGTGGCGTGATTGGTGTCAGTAAGCGATCGCGAGTCAAGGGCAATCCGCGGGAGTATGGATCTAGGCGGGCTAGGCGGTGGCACCGTTGGCGACGCGCCAGCGGCCGGCAAGTTCACACTACGTACACAAACAAATCCGGGGCCGGATGGAGGATTCGCATGCTGTGAGCCAACAGTACTTAGGTACTTTACAATCTTACACCAACAACCGATTGCTAAAAAAATTTGACATTACAAAGATCAAGACAACTCTTCACTTAGACGCTGAGCTTAATAAAACTTGTCCAATACGAGTAACTATGTGTATCGGTTGGAAACAAGGTGAATAATAAGATCATTATCCTCTGGTTATATTGATCAGGTCATGTCAATATTTGCTCGGGCGTCCACGAAGTAACTTACAAATAAACGAAAGTCAACGGAACGTATAAAATTAGATCCGTATAAGGAATTACGTAGGCAGTTTTTCCACTCGATATAGCCGTAGTTGAGGACGCACAAAGGCTCAGCGCTCCAAGTTTGCTTTGGCAGCCGTCCAAACATCTAGCACCCCTATGACATTGAATCGAAGTCGCGCCGGTACTTGAGGCTCTCACTTTCGATTCAAACTTTTGGATATATATTTGGGTATTAAAAGGACTAATTCGGTCGCGAGACGGCAAGATTTGGGGAGGTTCCGCGAAGGTTGTAGACGTAGCCGCAGCGCGTAGCGATGGGCGCTGTCTCGGGCCTCTGACGTCAACGCTCCGTCAACACTAACTGGGTCACTAGACAAGGATACGTTCAAAACTGGTTCATTTCTAAATTGTATAAATGTTTTCCTGGCGAAATGAGTCATCCATAAAGAACATGAATAAGCGTTATTGTGCTAAAATAAGAAACCTGTTTTTTATATCAAAAAAAAATCTCGTTTGTGAGTAATATGTCATTCGCGTTTTTTTTTCATTGAGGATGCTGGTGATTTGTTGCTAAAGAGTCATTCGGAGTAAAAAAGTGAATATGATACATTGCAAGAACGCTTGCAATAGTGCGGACGCTGATGGGAGAGCGGCGCTCGGCGGTCGGCGCTCGGCGCCCGCCCGGCAACAGGTCCGGTCCGCGATCAATACCCGCTCGCGCCGCCGCGCCGAGCTCGCCCGAGCCCTTTCACTGAACGACCCGCCCGACTAGGGTTACCATATGTCGCGCCTCGGGATTGACACCGCCACTAACAATGACCTTACTTTTATTGCCAGGGTTGCACTCCCGGAGACGTACGGCTGACAGTTCGAGCGGTTTGCCGTGGAGTTTGGAAACGGTTTCTATAGTAAATACTGCGAAGGGGCGATTGTGGGAGGCAAATTGGATGTGACCGAGTTTTAGCCGTCAACGCAACCCATCCTGCAATTTTAACCAGGGTTGCCATACGTTGGGAATAGAATCGGGACAGCGTCTAGATTGCATGTTATTTCCTTACACTTGATAAATGCATGTTTGTATGAAATTGAACTATACACCTGGACCTGGAAACATAGTTGATACTAATTACAACATTGCTTAAATTTATCTAGTCAAAATAAATAATACAGACGTAATTTTCAATTAGAATGTGCTAAGTGCCAGACGTAATTTCGCGTTACTTTAGAGACTTAAAATAATTAAAGCGTTGACTAAAAGTGCACCTGGGTTAGATAGCGATAGATTTCAACTTTGTTTTCTGTTTAATAAGGTAGAAAGGTAGATATTTCGCATAATCGTTTTGAATACATAAATAATTATCTTGTCTTTTATACCATTACTATCACGCACAATTGACTTGAATACTTAGAGCGAGTCTCACTTCTGCGAAGAGTACGCACTGTGTAGTGGAACGCACCGCAAAGAATCCGTAAAAGTCCATACATTTATACAGTTAATAATATTTTTAGCTTGTATAGGTTATTTTGGTGATGATTAGAAATTAAGGTAAAAATAAAAAGGTAGCTCCAGCCACAGTTGCTACAAAAAGTATACCTTGTAATTTCCCCGTCTTTTTTATAGATCTGAGAAACACGCAAATAGTCTTCACTAACATTAATCACAAATACACACTCTTTTGTATGTGGAGTTATGAATACTTTATAGTGTGAGTATAGTAAGTGACATTTCAAAGCGCACAATCAAATTCAGAATAGAAAACAGAATTACTCCAAAGTTACGATACGACACGAAAGCAGAGGCTAGGGGCTGTTACATAATCAATCAAACGATACTTCTGTAAAGGCGTGACAAGTTAAAAATGAGGAGTAACTACACTGCGGCAGCGGCGGAGTTGAAATAGTTTTCTTCTATATAGTTTACAAGATAAGGTTGAGAAATGTTTGCACAGGGGCGCAGTGTTTACTTTTTCAAGTTCGTATCGCACTTAATTAGTATCAACTTAAAAACGGGCTTGTTCAAACGGGAACAAAGTTGACTTTTCGAAGTGCACTTGACGGATATGGTATAGTTCAGGACCTAAGCCGGGTTGTAGAGTGCTTCCGGAATTAGAGCGGAGTCATGCGATCGCCGCATAAATCTGTCGCCGCCCGCGGCAGGCAACGGCTCTGCGGCCGGTCGTACTATCTCAATTGCTTGACACTATACACAACTGAAGAGCTAGCACAATTGGTACGTGGTAGTACTATACCTACTTTGCTTCTTGCTTAGCTTAGGTAGTGAATCTGGCGATGGAGTCGCGCGTGAAATGCAGGTTTTCGCTATTGCTAATATACCTGCCTCAATAGATATAAGATCCAGCCACGGATTTTGGCATCAGGTAGTTCAGAATTAGCAAGTTGCTATAAAAGTGCAACTTATTTTTTCAACCCGATTGTGTAATCGACCAAACCTTTGACAAGCGACAAATGAGTTTACCTAAGTATATAAGGAAAACATTTAACGTATAAGGATGTATCCGATTCAATGCCTTACACACCTATAGACTTAAATCAACAGTCTTAAAGAAGGTACGTTCCCCCTAGTTTTCCCGGTCGCCATTCGATCCATCGAATACAGATAAAGCGCAAAAAACGCTGACATGTACCGCTCTGCCAATATACGCGGGGTAGAATAATTTGTCCAACAAAAAAGGTAGCGATCGAAAAGGAGTATAGAAATACTTGGTCGGCAGTCATTAACTCGCTTACAACTATCGAGGGGTAACGCCTCGGCTGCCACGAGTTTACTGTAATCAACGAAGTTTTGTTCTACATCTTTGAAAAATCTTAGGAAAATCAGAAACGAGAGGGAACGCAAAGCTGGCAAAATAACTATAAGCTCATCATAATAGCTAAATATATTTATATCTAGGATCAAATAGCATTCCTTGTTGATTGGACTAAAGTCGTAGACCGAGTGATCGCAATGAATAAAACATTCAGGCGAAGCATTAACGAAATCCACCCCTGATCGGCTGAGCCTGAGACATGTAATTATAAGTTACAGAAATATCTACACTACTGAATAAAATATGGAAAACCTTTTTTAACCTTAAAAAAGGTTTTGTCTTGTTCTTTTTAAATCGATACGTAGTTATAATTATACGATACTACGCGACCCGCCCCGGCTTCGCACGGGTGTAATGCTATAGGTATTATGCATGTATTATACATATAAACCTTCCTCTTGAATCACTCTACCTATTAAATAACGCATCAAAATCCGTTGCGTAGTTTTAAAGATCTAAGCATACATAGGGACAGACAGACAGACAGCAGAAAGCGACTTTGTTTTATACTATATAGTGATTTTAAAGGATTCTAGTAAAAGGGTGTGAAAATATAATGCTTTATTTTGATGATCACAATCAAAACATTTGATGTATAACAACTGTTTTTACTTGGCTGCATCCTAATATATTTCGTCTTCAGCGTCTATAGAAATTCTTCATCTCATCTGATCATTATTTAATTAAATATTTTCCTTTCCTTATCAAGAGATGAGGATATAACCGCAGCGACATACGTTTCCGATTGAGGATTAACAATAATAATATGCTTCCTTCTAATAAAAAAAAACTTGCGATCTATAAATTATGATCTCGATCGTCAAAGTACGAGTACAAGCATAGTCGAGTAACAATGTAAAGCTACAGAAACTCGTTACAGCACATATCAAACGGAACGTGTTACAAACTCTATTCAAAGTAGTTTTCCATTATGCCGTATGTAATACGAAACATCTGCCAAAATATTACACGTTTCATCGCTTGTAGATGCAGCATAACGTCTGACAATAGCTGCAATTTTCCGACCGCTTGAGCAGCGGCGATGCAACGCACGGATGCACGAACAACAGGGCTTCCATATGTGTCGAATACATATTTACTATATCATCATCTTGCGTCCCTGTTTTACACATTCGATTATGCGTAAGAGGGAAGAGATCGTAATATCACCGCATTGTCTTCTTCGAATACGGACGTCGAGTGCATAAGGCGAGATTTATTCAAATACCGTATTATCCTATTAGATTGCATAGCGTTCTTGCCACACAACGATAACTGCGGGTCTTAGCCGGTCATTTCGTGTTGCGAAAGACGTGAATTAAATGGACATTAGATTGCTGATTGTTTGGGACGGATGATTTCGTGTAAAAATGACAGCTGACGTAGGTACAAATAGCCCGCGCAAATAGACTGAAAATTCAGTTTTTATAGAGCATGAGAACTTTACTTGCAGATAGGTACACTGGCCGTCAGACATTTTGGGGCGAAAGACGCACTCATAAATATTGTAACATTCTTATTGTCAGGTGGCGTTAAATTAGATATTTGTGACCAGCTCGTTTGCTTTGATATATCTGATTGCGATAGTACAAGAGATAGAGGATTAGATAGTTTCACTTCGTCTTTCAGCAAGATTAGCAAGGAAGTGAGAGAAGCCAGTGTGTTGATGTCGTAATAAGGACAGAAGAAGCATTTTCAGGCGACTTCGAGACGAGTGTAAACGATCCGAAAACAACGAGCGCCTTGTCGCTGTTGTGAGCGCTTCCCGTCGACGACCGCATTTCATCGCAAATCAAACAAAACACTATCCGGCTGTACTGCACTGCGGCTGCGGGTGGAACGCGTAACAAATAGTCTCGCCGCTATCTCGTTACGTTCCTGTAATGAACGTATAGTAAATTTAGCCAGTATTTTCGGAAAATGGATGTCGAATAACTAAAGCGAAAAATACTCCACAAGTTTCTGCTACAATCAATATTTTGTCGACCAATTTGAAAAGCGAAAAATTGAGAAATGGAGAGTATAATTCTATGTTAGGGTTAATTATATGGAAAAAATATACTATAAGTCAGTCATTTGAAAAAGATACTTTTGAACTGGAGTTTATCAATGCTACTTGATAGGAAAGATATTAAAAGGTACAAACCACAGAGGCACTTTTACAAGTCATAATCTAGCTAGAATCTATGTCTTAGCAGTTCGAAAAATATGAGACCCAAAGAAAAGTGAACAGATTATTTTTTATTGTGCAATAAAACTATCTAAGTGACGTGATTGTGGAAGGTATGCCAGCAGGAATTATCGCAGACCGGACGAATCAATCGGCGCTCGGTCCCGCTTCATTGAGGGAACCCACTAAATTAACGAGCAGCGTCACCGCAGGCCCCGCCGCGCCGCTCTAAGCCGCGGATAAGCGTTTTAGCACTTGTTTAACATGCCGTAAAACATGCAACAAAGCCCTTTTAAAACCTTCCCTAATGGCCTCTACGCCAGCTAAGTATATAAAAATATGCACTGACGCCATCGCATCGCGTGTAACGTTAAGTAAATGGAAATGTCGGCGTCATTTAAATAATCAATATTAGTTAATCCTGTCGAGAACGGAAAGCTTAAAGAAACGATCATCCGCAAACAGGCAAATTAAAAACCATTACTCATGGGCAGTCAGTTATTAACACGAGTACGTTAAAAGATGTCACCACTGCATTGCAGGGGCGTAATTTGTAGGTTCAGCGTCAACGCAAGCGTGCGGTACGGTGCGTCAAGTCGGTCGGGTGGCACGGGTTACGACATCGATACTGAAAACGTAACCGCCCCACTGCCGACGATGCTTCTGCGAGGGCTGGACAGCCCATTGATAGTCTGGTGGTCGTGATGAACGCCGCGCGGTGCTACTCGGTTATGCCGGGGCCCAGACCCCTCCCGGTATTTGGTAATTCCTGGCGATTCGCGTTAGGACAACGACCATGGCAGACGAAAGCTTTAGACATCACTCTGTGGACTCTGAGGTCTTTGGCTGGAGAAGGAGGAGCCGCTAAAGTGGCTAATCTGTTCGGTCATCCAGATCTAGTATTCCCGTTTTGCGCTGAGGAGACTGCGCGAGTGTACCGGCGGGAAGATTCGATGCCTTATAGAGCAGTAGCGCCGTGTCTCAAGCACTACAAACAAAATTTGAGAAAAGACTTTTTCGGTGAAGAGCCCGGATTGATAGGAGTGTAAGTAAACCATTATGCTTTTCTTCATGCCTTTAGCTTGGATATGAGCAAAATATGAGCTTTGTAATTTATGACTCCCAGTTTCTGAAACAAGTTTTGTAAAATATTTGTCTTATCAAGAGTGGGGTTTTTGTTGTGATAAAAGTACCTAATACCTTGCAGTTTCTAACGCATTTGTTTTATTTTCATCGCGTTTTCTAAAGCAGATGTTTGTTTATTGAAACCAGTAGTTATTATTCGATATTAATAAATGCAAGGTATATGTTATAATCCTTCTGCTGTCAAATAAACTAACATAGTCTACCGGGAATTCTCTGATATCTTTGCATAGGTAATAGTAAGTATAGTGTAGTTGTATTCCTTATGCTATGGCCCTTTTGCATTACTTTGGCATGACGTTCCACGATTTAGTGAAATATGGCGAACTGTCCACTAGGCACGGCGAGCCATGGTCCCGGTTCCGGACGAAAGTGTCAAAAGCCCTGGCGGCGCCGGAGGCGGCCCGGGCCGCCGTTCCGGCCCTGGATCACGTCGCCGACGACTTCATGCAAAGGTACGCACATTTCCAACTATTAGTTTACTGAGGAATGGACCAATGTTTCCCCGTTGTTTCACTTCGCCAACTAATGTCTTCTGTGCAACGTAAGTTTCGGAATGTTTATAAAACTTTAGGTTCCTTAAAGTTAAGGTTTCTTCGTTAGGTTAGCTTAGAACCAACACAACACAACGATTGGAAAAAATGTCGGGAAAATTATTCATTAGGAATCGAAGAAAAGCGAGAGTTGGGGAAATGGAAATATAGTTATGAGAAGAAGAAATACAGCATGTTGTCCTGGCTTATATTACAATCTTCTAATTTGATCTGTATTTCGGTCATTTTACGATGTGCAACTAGTCAAAACAAACTATGATTCATGAAATAAAAATGTCTTGTTGCGAAGAGTGAAAATTTAAAATACTCTAATTTTGCTATATAATCGAGTTTATAAAACCCACTTCTTACTAATAGTACATGGAAATCGTGCTTTAAAAGTGGGGTTACCTTGCATTAAATCGGGTAGTTCTGATTTTTGTATATGTTGCCTACAGTGAAATGGTTAAGATAAATCCAATTTTTCGACCTCGAAGACCCGCCGGATCATTGTGAAATTCTTGAAAAACCATGAATTTTTCGGTGTTATTTCATTTTTTGTTACTTATTTCCACCAAACGCTTTTGTTACAGTAAAAATCACTATGAACACTTTTAAGTACACTAAATTTGCAACAAAATCAAAGTAATTTGGTTACATTAGACCCAATAGTTTCTAAAATACAGCTATTCAAATGTTAACAAATTTACCTAAAAATGCTTTTCAAATTAGTGGTGTATTTAGAGGAAATCGGTTCCAGTCATGTCCAATACTTGCAAAGTCGCTACGGCTCCCATATAACTGTGGTTTTCGATGGGTATCCATCTGACGCTTTAGAAAAAAACACCAAGAGCACGTCTTCGTAGAGTTGGAACAAAGTCCTCATCTGACGTTATCTTCTTCTTACCTACTCGACGGATTCCTTCATCCACCAAGCACAACCCGTAATGGCACTGTTCTTTCACACTTGCAGTGGTTGTGATACAACTTCAGCACTTTTTGGCCAAGGAAAAATGAAGTTTCTGTTGACACTGAAAAAACAGCCGCGCCTCAAACAAAACGCTGCGGTTTTCCTAATTCCTTTCACTCACATCTGAGGAATGAGGCCTCGCACTCGAGGCTTCATTCCTCAGCTGATGACGAAGCCATCAGCTCCTCAACCCCTGCTTAAAATTATTTCCTGCAACTGCAAAAAAAGTTGGTTATACAACTTGTAGTTGCAGAAAATCTGGCCTCAAATGCTCGGCTGTTTACAACCACTGCAGCGATAAATCTTGCTAAAACAAGCCTGACTTGATATCTGACGACATTGACGAACAATTCATCGACGACCCATCATTGGATGGCAGTTTCGAGCGGCCTGAGCCGGTCGATGAAGAAATGCTAACGGAGTAAGCCCTCCACAAAAGAAATGCTGTAGATCTGGAAGATCAGCCTGGTCCATCAAAGATGTACAAAAAAGACTAATAATTGTTATTATTACTGTGTTTCTGTAAATTATAATGCTTATTTCATACGTCGCATTTCATTTTACAAACCCTTCTATTATTTTGTTTACTCACCTCAGCAACTTCACACAGCTGTATCTAAAGAACTATCGAGTCTTAATAGACGAAATTGGTCTCATTTAGTTGCGGATGGTGTGTACTTTAATAAAATATAGGTATGGACTTATAACGTAAAATGGGTCCCTTAGTTGACCTCGTTGCCGAAAACGTAAAAAAACGTCTAAAAATATATATTTTTCGAAGTTTGGCTAATTTTTGAACGCTTGCATCTTACAAACTATTTGATTTATTGCTCTCTCACTTTAACATAATTCGTTGAAAATTTAGTCTTCTTTAAAGTTTACATAGTGATATTTGCGGTAAAATAGGTCTCTCATGGTAAAAATTGGTGGAAACTGAAAAAACACCGAAAAATTCATGGTTTTTCAAGAATTTCACAATGATCCGGAGGGTTCCCGAGGTCGAAAACTTGGATTTGCCATAACCACTTCATCATATAGAACATATAAAAAAATCAGAACTACCCGATTTAATGCACGGCAAAATGTACCATTTCCATGGACTATAAATAAGAAAATACTAGTAGAACTTGACATGTAACACGTCAAGCCACCTCACTGATTATGAATCATTATTTTGACAGTCATCACAACAACCGTGCACCAGTCTGTACAGCGGCTACTAGACAGTATATCAAGTTACGTACGAAATGATAGACAGTCACTTGTTCGCTGCGAAGTAGTATTTAAACAAAAAACGGACATCATTACGCTCTTAACGGTTGAACTCATTTCTAACACATCAAAACATTAAAAACACTAAATTACATAAGTTAGATAACACGTTAATGAAACCTGTTGTACTGTAATGTGTTTAGTCGCCTCATGTATTCAGTAAAACAATAACTAGTTCAATAGGTTCGCGGTATGCACACTTCTACTCTACGGAATCTTATCCAGTCTTCAACGGAATATTAGCTGTTGAAAAGTAGGGCATAAGATGCATATTGCTATATGAGAACATCATATGAGCACGGTCTAGGCTCCGCTGTCTGCTCGCTGTAGAATCTCGGTTTAATGACCACATCCCGTTCTCGGACGGCGGCGTCTGCGCATTTGTTTTGAGCACTTTGTACATGACTCACTACGGTTAACAACAAATCTCATTCATTGAAAAAGAAACGTTTCGTTTGAGTAACCTTTACGTACGATATTTAACGAGATATCTTCGCTTTGTTTATTGATATGATGCACGTGAATGAAGTTTTAAAGGATACGATAATCTTTGTATTTATAACGTATCTTGTGCACGCTAAGTATTGCTTTTTATTTTATTTTAGAATGGAATGCATCGTCGATCATAATCGGGAGCTGCCCAAAGACTTTCTTAGCGAGTTGTACAAATGGGCGCTTGAATGTAAGTATTAATTTCACCAAATTAAAATCACATATGTGAATAATAGATGTAACGAAAAGTTTCAATTATTTTAGCGGTCGGGGCGTGGGCTTTAGGCACAAGACTGGGATGCCTGAGCGACAACGATCAAGAAGCGAAAGAAATCATACAATGCATACACGGATTCTTCCACAGCGTTCCTGTTTTGGAATTATCCGCCCCTGTATGGAGATTATACCCTACCCCGGCATATAAAACTTATGTTGAAGCGCTGGACGCCTTTAGGTCACTCTGTTTAAAAAGACTGACAGATAAAGGTGTCTGCGCGGAAATAGCGAAGAAATCTGGTGAGAAAGTAGCCACGATACTAGCACTCGATCTGCTTTTGGTTGGAGTGGATACTACGGCGGCCGCTGCAGCTAGCACCATATATCTGTTGGCGAATAACGAAAGAGCTCAAAAAAGGCTACAGGACGAATTGGACACCAATTTACCAACAGACAGAGTTCTCACAAGTAAGGACTTGGACAAACTGCCGTACCTCCGCGCCTGTATTAAAGAAGCTTTGCGGTAAGTTTCCTACATAATGAATACCTACTGACTATTATACTAGGAACCTGTTAGTCGTTCCAATTATAAAAACAACATACGTTCAATCCCCTATGATTATGGCTGCGCACGTACGACTTTTTCCATGGAAAACCCTGGGGGAACCCCGCCTTAACAAGGCTTATGAATTATCATAGCATAGCCCAAGTTCGCTCGCATAAAGGGGTAAGTTAATTCTGTCATTTCGATTTACAAGCGCCTCTTTGCGGCACCCCCACGCCCCACGTGGTGGCTGATTATCTCTACAAGCATACAACAGCAGTTTGCATAATATTAACATTAACGAGCAAAGCTAACGCAGAGGCGATGTCGCAGGCAAACATCGTCATCGACCCTTTTAACAGATATTCTCGATTCCTGGCTAATACACGAAATCGTTAAATGTTACCTCTCGAAACAAAAAGCATTTCCTGAGTGTAAATGTTTCCTTCGTAGTCACGAAGTCTCCTGATATTTTCTGTAAATCTTAGCCGGGTGGGATAACGTTCTGTAAGTAGAAAACGTAGTAATGCAGTCGTATGCTAAGTAAAACGAATAAGGCGAACATAATATTCATGTTTCCGGACGCGTTGCGGTCTTGCCGACCTACATTTCGCGACTTCTGCTAATACCGCCGTAGGCATTAAACGGCGGATTAATACGAAAACCACATTAGATCATTCTATCCCATTAACTTGGCTCCTCGCTTCATATCAACGATTTTGAGAGGACGTACTTTTGTTCCGCACAATGTTATAGTAGAGTTGTTAGTCCGCTGTTTTCTAACATAATTGTGCGCATCGGGTTACAAGCAAGAAATTTCTACCACAGATAGAGTGTTCCACGGTGATTATTTTCAGATGTGGAGGGAAGTCAGATTCGTCCCCTGTGAGGCGGGAGAGCGGAGTGAATACGGCCAAGTATCCCTCTTTTCTTTCTTTACTGCTGGTCAGTTAAGTCTACCAGGACGTGTTTGGTATCGATTCCGTGTAAAACAAATATCAGAAATTCATTTTTTATGTTATTTTTGTATAGTTCTGTATAAAAATATGTAATGTAATGGCCGAAAAGGTAAAAATCACAACAAGTTTTTTTATTCAGTGAGGTAAATTAGTTCAATTTCGTGAACATTTTCAAATTATTATTATTATTTTAAAAAGTTCATTTAATCTGGTTTCTTAAACTATATGAATGTTGGGCACTTCTCATACAAACAGTAGCTTAAAATATCTTTACGTCGGCGTAACCAACGTAACTCTCCGAACGCATCCTATTTCGCTTCATTAAATACATTAAATAATGATTATTAACATGCTTTTACATATAATATTTACTATATACGTCCTAGAAAAACAAATTAATGTAATTAAAACAATTTTTGTTTTCTAATGTATCACGAGCACTTGGGCTAATCTCAGCATCAACAATTTATTTAAGTTACTGTTTGTATGAAGAGTGCCCAATATTTATATATTTTTAGAAACTAGATTAAATTTGCTATTTTGCAATATTTTTCTTAGTTGTAAATATTCAGGAAATATACACATTTTACAATTTCGGAAATACAACCATATTTTTATATGGTACTATGAATAAATAACATGAAAAATGAATTCCTGATATCTGTTATACACGAAAATGATACCACACAAGCCCTAGTAGCGTTAACTGATCAGTAATAAAAAAAGAAATAGAGGCCTCTTTTGTCTTATTCACCCCGCTTTCCCGCCGCACAGGGGACGAATCTGACTTCCCTCTACATCTGAAAAGAATCACCGCAGAATACTCCATCTGTGGTAGAAATTTCGTGGTTGTATCCCGATGTACACAATTTCGCGACTTAGCAAAATGTACTAGAACACGCAGGCTAAGCTCAACAACAACATTTTTTTCAAGGTACCTTTTGTATCAGATGTGCCCAATATGTATACATTTTTAAAAACATCATTAAATTTGCTGTTTAGTAATATTTTTTTAAATTGTAAATATTCAGGATAGATAACTAATTTATCGTTCTGAATAAAAAAAAACTTGTTGTGATTTTTACCTTTTCGGCAATAAACCCAAATTTTAATAGGAAACTATTCTTAAATAACATGAAAAATTAATAGCTGATATCTATTTTACACGAAAACGATGTCGTGCAAGCCCTAATAGCCTTAACTGATCAGTAATAAAAAAAAGAAAAAGAGCAGTACTTGGTCCTCTTCACACCGCTCTCCCACAACACAGGGGACGAATCTGACTTCCCTCCACATCTGAAAATAATCACCGTAGAACGTTCTATGTGTGGTAGAAATTTCATGCTTGTAACCCGATGCGCACAATTTCGCGGCTTAGCAACTCTACTATTAGTCATGTAATGTGTATTACTTGATAGGCACGTATTTCCTCGGTTTTAGTAACGTGAGTCGACCAATGATGGCCGGTGTAACTTTACATCGCACCTCTGATGTTTCACGCGCATTGCACATGCACATGACCTGGGTGCACTAGTGAAAATATCAAATAAGCTGAAGAGACCTTGTCCGTACATTATTGTATGGCAGTTTTGCAAAACGGTTTTGCTAATTTTTTCTACTCCAGTACTTTTTTCTGTCATTTATATAGTTACTAACTCTAATATAAAGACATAAATTATGAAAATCTGTAAAAGTCTATACTCTACTGCCCAAAAAAACACTGCCAAACGATGTTATAATGTCGCCAAAAAAGCATCACTTAGTACCACCAGATTACAAGATAAACAGCTACATTCACACAATTTGCAATTTAAAAAAAAGCTTATTGTACTAAGGCATTGCTGCCAACTTAAAAAAGAAGTTTTATCTTCAGTGCATGGATGTTTAGTATAGTGAACGTATACCTTTATGTATAAGTTCATATTTTTTTTGACAGATGGAAGTCAATAAAAAAAAAGTTTATCAGACTATTTTCTTTTTAATTTTGTTGATTTCGAGCGGGTACATGTAATTATTTTCTTTGTTGTTTATTTGCACTTTTTTTATGAAATGTCGAGTCGTAGAAAAAATATTGTATGCAACGTTGTATAAGTACGCAAAAAACGCTCGTGGCATATTTCTTACGATGTTCGGCTACGCTCACATCGTAACCCATGCCACTCGCGCTTTTTGCCCCCTATTATACAACAGTTGCATAAAATACTATAATAAACAGTTCCCTTATATTTGTGTTTGTAACTAAAGTGCGAGCATGTAACTTGTACAAACATTACTTCGTAGGTTTACCATTGGTACCTTAGCGCTGGCAAAGTTGTTAATGAGACAGATAAATAAAAACGACACAACATGTCGTCTAACAATTAACAAAGTAGTTATTATTTAGGAACAGGTGTTAAAGAGGCAATAACTAAAAAGTGACGTAAAGATATAGGTAACATACATATGGAATATAAGATCAGTAAGATCAGTTAAAAATCTTTAATCAAGATACAATTTCACGTGTCTATAAATGCTCGGCGAAACACCGGAAGTGGGCGTAAGCGTAACTAGGATTTCGGATGGAAATAACCATCTCGTCATATTTAACATCGTAGAAAAGCTATAAGTAATGAATTGGATGCGTTTCTTAACGCAATTATCTTTACTTTGATGATATTTTTGTTTACACACGTATTTAATGATTGACAATAATTAACAAGTATAGTCAATTAATGTCGATCGTAAACTGACAAAACCCAGTGAGTTTTTATCATTATGGTTTCTACAATGAATTATCCACGTAGATATACAAAGTCTAGCTCTAACTAATACGATTGAAGTTACAAAATACTTCATCTCGTTCTCATTTCCGCAATGAATCATGTTCATGTACCTGATTGAAAACGGCGTATGAATCACACAACCAACATTAATAGATGGATTAAATTTTATTAATTATTATATTTCTATTTTTTTCATATTCGCTTTACTCGAAGAATTCAGACCAAGAAAAGATAGTATTATATCCCGATTTTTTATGTTTACTTAACCCTCAGTTAGAAACATTCTAACTATAGTGCTCATTTGAATGACTATCGATGGATCATGCCCTTATCCAAAGAAATCTAATACCTATATAAAATTTCTCGGTCAAAGAATTTGACCTATGGTTACATTACATGCCTACTATTGATAATATACATAAACACAATTTATTACAGAATCAAACCCGTGATACTGGGCAACGGTCGCTGTATTCAGTCGGACGCCGTAATCTCAGGATACGAAGTGCCTAAAGGGGTATGTTTAATTTATATTATTTATTGTGCGTAAAGATCCTTTGCTAATTAAAGATGTTTGTATAAAAAGCGTTGTAAACGTTAATTACTTGAGAAGGTAAAAGCATACTAAATCCAAATCACGGAGAACATCACAAAGGTAAACAGCGAATTAATGTTTATAACGAACTTGGACAGAAATGAAACTTGTAAAATATTAGTTATTAAAATGTTAGTTATAATTGTGTAGTAAAGTTGTTTTTATAAGATTTTTTGTCAAATTTCAGTGTCACGTCGTTTTCCCGCATTACATCCTGTCCAACGAAGAACGGTACTTCCCATCGCCACAGGAATATGTTCCCGAGCGTTGGCTGAGAGATGAGGTCACGGAAAAAGTCGCCAAACCAACGCAAATCAACGAGTGCCCTATCACGCATACTCGGCATTATAGAAAAAGCGACAACAGACAGGATTCGATGTGCGAACATGCTCGAGCAGAGAGCGTATGGAGCAAACAGAAGAAAGTCGGGATACACCCTTTTGCTTCTTTGCCGTTTGGTTTCGGTCGACGGATGTGCATCGGAAAGAGATTTGCCGAAGCTGAATTGCAGTTATTATTAGCGAAGGTACTTGGAGCTATCAATAACGTTTCAATAAGATTGTACCATATATCTTAAACACAATATATGTAATTGAAATGGGTTTTCTGCCTTTTCAGACGTTTCATCGGTACAACGTGTCATGGCGCTACGATGAACTGACGTACAGCGTGACTCCGACCTATGTTCCTAATGAGCCTCTTCAGTTCACGCTCATCCCGAGGAAAGAGCGTCCTACCGCATAGATTAAGAGTATAACCCTTAAAACCAAAGTTAAAGCTAATTTACTGTTCCTGTTACTACAATGTAGGTACCTGTTTATTATTATGCTAACAAAAAGTATATTATAAGGTTTAATAATGTAATTACAAATGAATACCTAGACACGTAAAATTAAAACACCGTGTAATTAAACACAAGCTAAAATATTTCTAATGGATTACACTCGATAGAGGTAAAACACTGCATTAGTAATAGTTAATGTTGAAGCCTTCGCAATAGAAATAGAATCGTGGCTAAATATTTAATAAAACACCTAATTATTAAGCCCAGTAGTGTTGGTGTTGCATCGAGCTTATAAATAAAATCGATACGCGACACGGGCAGCATGCATGTGTGAATACGCGAGCACAGCTACAGCATATCACGAATGTAGGAGTAAAACATTAGTAAGTTTATCTAGATAGATGAGTCATTCCTTCATTAAAAGCTGATAAGCTCGGTGTTCTATGTTTATGTATGTTATAGGGAAGGAAACAATATCTGATTTACAAAATCTGTTGTGCCTACCTAACTCAATTAATTAAGTAGTCAGGATTTTTTTTTTATGGCGATTTACTATAAAAGGGACAGGTTATGAATGGGACAAATTCAATTTACCGCGGCAGAAACCAAGTAGTAGATTTTTGTTTTCTGAATTTTGGCAACACTGACCCATAGACAATATCAATGTCAATATTGTCTATGGGTCAGTGTTGCCTTTTGGGTAGCGTGGTTTTAACATTATTGCTAGGAAATATGTGGCTGAGTCGTTGAGGTATTCGTTGGAGCAGCCAAGAACTCCAGGACGCTGCCGTCAGACCAAAGCCTCTTAATCAGGGCCAGCATCCTCTCTGAACGGCTCCGTGTCCTCTATCCGCTGATCAGCATGTTAGCGTTATCGGTATAACTTACTATTTAGCTGAGTCGTTGAGCTGGTACTCGTTGGAGCGGCCAAAACACTCCTGGACGCCGGCGTCGGCCCAGAGCCTCTTCATCGCGGCTAGCAGCTCCTCGCTGAACGGCTCCGTGTCCTCCATCCGCTGGATCACGTCGAACACCATCTTACCGTCGCTCTGTCGGGCAAGATACATATGTTACATTATGAAAGAACTAGCATTAGTGAAGTAATATACCATGTTTTTACAAGGTACTATGTTATGACGGCTATACACGCTCGCCGACACCGGGCGATACATGCTGACCGTCGTTCCTTTACTTATAGTGATCGAAAGGGACAACAAGCTTGCCTCGGCGCGAATGTATACATGTGTCGTCATTGCATTTTCAAGGTACCTACTTGAAATTAGACTCCGTATCACTATAAACATATTCAAATTTGAATTCGTTTAAACTGAAACCCTGTAATATGGTCGTTCCCATGGTATAAACTTACAAACCTGTATGCATTTATTTTGACTTTAGATATTATTCTGTATAGTTTTAGGTTAAATTTCCAAGTTAGCGCAAATTCAGATTAGTAAGTTTACTATGGGAACGACGATACTATGCCAGCGGCCTAGAACCTTGCGTTGCGCGTAAAATACCATAAGGCAGATGATTGCATTTTCCGCTGTCCGGACTGTGCTACGTATAGTACGTATGCCATACATGTATCTGATCGCCAACATCGGCTTAAGTAGAGTAACATGTCGCGTGTCACAAGCAATACACGCATAGTAAGTAAACCTATAAATTTCTCTAGAGAAATTACAAGGAACATTAAAAATTGAGTAGACCTACCCTTTTACGCTCTGTTTTATTTGTTTTATCAGTCTCTGGGAGAGTAGATACAAAAGCGTCTGTCTAAAAACGAAAAGAAATCCGCCTCATATGAATTTCAAATTTTCGTACCGCATCTTAGCAGCTGATAAACATAAGATTCCAAATCTCAGTGCGCATGAATCATGGGAAAGTGTCAGTATAAGGTGAAGCTATTTGAGATTCAAAGGGTTGCTAAAACTGAATCAATGTTTTTTAAACCGACAACAGGGTGGGCATAGAACACAATATTTTGTGAGAGATCGTGACATTGGATGAAAAGTACTACTACTTCTAGGAATAACAAATGTGAATAATTAAAGTGGGTCAAGTTATTTTTGTTAAGTATTTATTTTTCATTACTTTCATTATATCAAAATATGTTCGTTAAAACTTTAAACCTAGACTCAAACATAATCAGGAAATCCATTAATTACTTATAGTGCCAAAGTAATCTCAGCCACAAAGTGAAAGCACTCTAGTTACAAATAAGGTAAACAGCATCCGAGAAATACACATCTTTCTACAGCTCTGCTAATACGATTAGCATTTTAGTGAACGCTCGGTTCCCGTTGCGCAATTTCACTCGCTACTACGAAACCCGGATGGCGCGACCGGGGGGTCCTCTTATTTTTTGCAATCACGAAGTTATCATCATAACAAATCAAGTTAATACAGCGGCAATGCGGCGTAAAATGTTATGCTAAAAACAAATACATGTAGCGGAGTGTTTTGGGTGCAGAGGGATTTCGTGAGATATGTTTGTAATTATGACGGGTGGTGTCGCAGTGCGCGTGCGCGGCCGGACCGCAGCGGAGCCCGGCCTCGTCATTCACAACCCCACCTCGCTCCTCGCGCCCGCCTCCCTGGCTCGATATCTACATGCTGCACTTTTATTTACATTTGCCATTTATACGTGCTCTCCGCTCGCTCTTATTTAAATAACGTTTTACGATGTGCTTGCCTATGAATATGATACAGTTAAAAATGGCCGTGAGAGCTCATTAACGGAAATATTATTATACACTTGGTCATATATTAACACAAGCAATTTGAACCCCTTTTGAGTGGTATACCACGCTCCTACGAATCATATTCTATTTCATGCTTATACCTAAGTAAGGAAAAAATATACTGATAAGAACATTTTCGACGTACCACATGCAGGTAATTCAAATTTAAATGTAGAATGAAGCTCGCATTGTTATAGGTATGTGTATCGACCTGCTTACACAATGACTTTTCCTCAATGTACGAAAACGGCACTACAATTGTACACAAGGAATTTCCTATTAGGTAATCCCGGTGATGCCAAAATCCATGGCAAGTGTTAAAACATGTTATTCACATGTTTTTCAGGGCCATCCAATACCCAAGTATGTAAGTGCCAAATGAACATAATCACTAATTTGTATAATGGCGGGCTGTTGTTCGCTTTAATATTCGTCGTTGGATGCTCAGATCAAGATTTTTCCTTTTGTTAAGAAGGAGCTCATCTTGATGGCGTCTTTTTCGTGTGGAACACTACCAGTACAATTACGATTTTTAAATATCGTACAGTTCCTGGAAAGAGAGACAACGCTGGAGGCTGGCTGATTGCCTCCCTCATTGTGTCAATATGTATTATTTATTTACCGCCGACCACTGTAAAATGTAAATTTACATACATCCAATTCGGGTTTTTTGCATGCTGATACTAAGTATTTATAAAAGTGCCAGTGACGTAGGTATGCGATGCAAAAGAAAAAAATTGGTGCCTAATGCACGAAGTTAGTACAGTATGAGTACCAATGACATTTGTTAGGTAATATTTATACTAGGCAAAGGTGAAAATATTTGGTAGATAAGTCACGAGCCCGCTAGGCTGTCATTATCATTAGTGAGCTATGTTTCCACACGGCCCGTCACTCCGCGCTATCTCCGCTGATAAGAGTACGTTTTGAAGGGTTAGATTGACGTTGCCATTCATAAGTAGGAACAAAGGGGCGACACTGGCGACAGGCTTTTCACATTGTAACCTGATATATAATTTTATCATACAGAACTTGAGTTATGAACTTAATGAGTAATGTAGGGAATCCATATTACTGTTATACAATATTTATAAGCACTATTTATTAATTAACAATGTATTATTTTTTTTCGGATTAAAATGTAGGTTACGTAACGTGTTATTATGTTATTTCTTTTAACATGTTATATCACGATCCATTGGAAAATTAAGTAACATGTTTGTTAAATTATGCTCCGTAACGTATAGTTAGCACCCACACCTTTAGAATGTAAATTAAACCCCATGGCAAGGGTTTGACACATATACGTAAGCGTGTTTGTTGATATATCGATTTGCATAATAATCGAATATGGACCAGGAATGATATAGGCCAGCAAATCACACTGCGACTATATTGCTCAGATTTTTCCGACTACAGAGGCCGAGAGTAAGGAATATGAATGAGCGCCCGCCCTATGCGCTCGGATTCAGCGCTCAAAGGTGTGAACAAATACATCAGATACGTATCAAGATCAAGTGATTCTAGATGTATAAAATAAATGGTACAACAGAGTTCACGAGTTGCGTAAGACATGACGCGATGTGACGCGCACGGCTCGAGCACAACGACAGCTGATAAGATATCTCTCTCATCCTGAAGCGTAAACGGGCAGGTACTGTGGCCATTTGCAGAGAGATGTATCACCGAATCGCGGAATCATTCGGCTTAAGCCGTAGTTCTTATAGCGTTCACATAGGGTCTTGGTTCGTTCACGTAACTCTTTTGTTATAAACTATACCGCAACACCTTGTTCTTTAACGATTTTTGACTAGCATACAAGTTATTTAACAAGTTGTCGTTGAAACGTTTTGTTTACTACAAGTTGGCAGTGCTTATAATAAACTTATTGAATCATAATTTATTTCGACGACTGAAGTGGCTGAAAAGCAAGATATGATGCCAACATACATAATTTGGAAATTTAGTCAAATGTTTCTTTTTTGAATACCGTTTTGTATTAGTAAGCAATAAGAACGCAATGAATATTTTATGAAAATAAGCTAGTAGAACATAGTAGGATATTATAAAGCAACACATTACAATGTTTACGAGAAAGACGCAATATAAACAACCAAAATATATTATTCAGGTCTTCTAAATGCCAGGGTTGTGTTGCCTTTGCAAGTTACTGAACAATTGTGGGGAAATTGGGCAGAGAACTAGACAATAAAGGCTGATACTGTGAGACAGTTACGTTGCCAAGTCACGAAGGCGCCGAAACATGGCGAAGATGATGCGCACGAAAGTACCTACCTATTAAATTAACTCGAAAATGAATAACGGCTTAATGTAATCACTATTACGAGATCAATGCTTATGCAAGTACATAAAAATGATTCCTATGTATCATAGTTACTCTGGTCTGGTGGTGATCGACAGTCTTTTACTTGAAAACGTCACATATAAATGTTACGTTCACCACACAAGGCAAATGTTAATATAATAGTAGTTGTTACTGCTGGACAAAGGCCTCCCCCAAAGTTAGTTTGTTAACCTGCCAGTCATAAACCATAACGACACTACAGATACCGCCACAGTATTATATCACGTAGTTTGATAAAAGGTAAACTTAGTCTATGAAAAAATTTAAAATACACACATGATGATGACGATGATGATATCCTCCTTGACGTATCCGTCAACGGCGACACCTTGTCGGCTTTTAAATATAACAATTTAAACGGATTATATCACGTGTATTAATTATTTGAGAAAACCTTGTCAACTGTTTCTGTCGTGTGCGCGCACGTGGCTCGTGAATCCCATAAAGAGTAGGTACAGGGGAGGAAAATTATCAGGAACTGTTTGAAAGTAACATTTTGATGTCGAAATGTGAAATTTGCGATTAATTATATGTATAATTATTGCCTAAAATCTCTTAGTCAAGTGCCTAAACTTAAACGCATTAATTACACGCACCATTAATATGCACAGGATATTTTAATGATAAAACTGCTTATTGTTTAGCACTTAGGTAGATATGAAGAACATTTCTGAGAGTTGTGTGCAGTTGCCATGAGGGATAGAGAACGGTCTATTTGGTAGCGAATCCCACTAATATTATGAAAGCGAAAGTTTGTGTGGCGTGTATGTGTGTTAGTGTGTACTGTGTATATTTATTACTTCGAACAGAGATAGTTTCTAACTTAACACATAGGCTGCTTTTTATTCCAAAAAAGAAGTATGGTTCCAGAAGTATAGTATAGTGTATATATATTATGGTTTAAAGCAGGCGAAAAAGCTAGTAGGTAAATAGAACGAAACGAACTACGTACTTAAAACGCTTATTTTCCATATAATTTATTGTGACACTGTGTTGCGTGAAGGTATTTGCCCCAAGTTGTTGTTTAAGGAATATTTTTAACGTTCAGGGCATCAATTTACATAATGTTTCATGGCGTAAATATATATATGTATATAGTGCTGTATATAATGAGGTTACACGTCAATAATATTGTCGTAGTTTACAACGCGCACATGATTACACGCATATGCAAATGCACTGTGAAGCGATTTGACTAACCGAGGCACTAGCTTGTGAATATCTTTCAGTAAGCTACATTTGTAAATATTTTATTTAAGGTGTTCTGTTTTGACTATTAATCAAAGGCATGTATTTAAATCGATATCTGTATATTCCCTTTTTTCGATCAAAATATTTGAAAGTTTCACCAAAAATACTGACTTGCACACTAATTATGCACACTAAATATTGCGAATTAAATATACCTACTATTTAAAGGTATTTGCAAAACTGTTTTACTGGATATAAAAAAAACTAACCTAACCTAACCCGGCCGAGTCGGATCTTAGTGTGCAGTGCGAGGATAATTATTAGTGTGCAAGTCAGTATTTTTGGTGAAACTTTCAAATATATCCGACGAACCATATTTTTGGTGTGAATTCGGTTAAAAAGGTCATTTTGTTTTGTATGATTTTTAAGTTTTTTTTTGTAGGACATGTTCAGTTAATCAATTGTTTTTTTTTGCACAGCATTCGTTTTTCTGGTATGCATTCAGTTAATTAGTGGAGTTACCTAGTGTGCTGAAAAATTATACAGATGTGCATTTAATAATATCCCTTAATCAAAGCCATGTCAGCCAAACAGATAAAATGAGTAGTGAGTGTGAGAAGTATTGAAGAATATCTAGAATAAAACTCCCAGTAAAAAAAAAAATCTGTATATTCCACGACATATTAAGTACCTACAATCTTTTGTAGCAGGAATTTCAAACATACAGTATCGCCGAAAAATCTATCATATTGCCAGGTGACAAGATGCCACACTACAATGGCAAAAGGTTTTAGAACAATAAAACTAACATGCCATTTGAAATCTGCTTAAAGATTCTATTACTATTGGCTACGCCTCAGACGAATTTCCGGCAAATGCATTAAGCTTCAGTGCACTCAGTCCGAATGCCGGGCGCCCTCGTGAATAAATACTTACTATTGATCATACAGCGAACATTTGCTCCAATTGAAACAGACTGCTACAATATCAAGTCGAATATGCCAGCCATTTCGTGATGTGCAATATTTCCTGTAGGAATTAATACAGTCCCTACGTGTTTCCATAGTAATTATTATACATATAGATGCGTAAGTTTTTTTACTTGCTATAACAAATTTCCTCGACACACTATTATTGTAAAGGGGAAGGTTTGTGAGTGTGTTTGTTTGTTACTTCTTCACGCTAAAATGGCTGGACCAATTTAGATATTTTTTTGTATGACGGTAGCTGAAACCCGGCATTAATTACTGGCTGGCTACTTTTTATCCCGAAAAGAATTAGTGTTCCCGTGCGATGAGCGGGTAACACCGCGGGGCGCAGCTAGCAATGAACAGTTAGCCCTGCGGGCTATAATCGAAATACCTACCCTTCACAGGCAGTAGTAGCTAACACTACATTAGGTATAATTGACAAACGAATTAGCCAGAGCCTACAAAGTTCTGACTACTGTCTTTTATCAGATACGATGCAACCGATATTTACGTAATTAGGCCCACACTTTAGCTGAATAATGGAGCCTCTTGGAAAGCGCGTTAGCAGAACGACGGGATACACGAATCCTGTTTAATAAATACGATATTTTGATTGATGTCCATGGTCCTTATTTCCTATATATCTTCGTCAACCTTAATAAACTTATATTATAACCACACTTATCATGACATTGATGTGATTAAATAATACGATAGAACACTTGAAATTGTAACACCTTCTACTTACACATTGCTTGTGTTTAATTAATAATTTAATAACAAAATGTATTGCTAAAAACACAGGCTATATAACTTCCACATAGAAAGACAGGCATGTGGAAATGGGGGTTCCATCCCAATTTCCACATGCCTACACCACATCTTTACCTCATTTGATAAATAATAATACCCATACTGATGAAACACCCAATAAACTAACTAAAATCAGATCAATTAAATAACTACGGTCGAATAGGCGCGATCGCGCACTATTCAAATCACTTTGCAATCAACAACATGTGTGGCTAGCGGAAGCGGGGCGCACTCGGTATAGGAGTACCTACTTAAATCCAGTCGTTCGACCGGGATTATTCTTTACTGCCGACCGATATTTATAGATTCTAAAATACGCCCACGTAATTCACGTAATATGCGTACGCATATGCACGCCCAGTAGAGGTTGATTTTAGAACCGTCAATCCAGTATCATCGGAAAACGATCGAGATCTCAATTCATCTGTTTCCGCGGAACTAGAATGGGGAATTCGAGAGCCTGTGCCTAATTTCAGTGACAGCCACTGAGGCATGGCGATGGCAGTCCTGCAGGTCATGATACGCCAGTAAAAATCTAGGATCAAAATCGTAAGGCTTGTAGTTCTGGTTTTTAGTGTATGGACTAGTTAAATTGTGCAAATTTGGATTAACTCTATTACACTGCCCTAGATTTCATCCAAATTTACAACTTCGGAAAACTATGCTGCTCGTTATGCACCACGCGAAATACTGGAAGTTTTTTTAACTTTTTGCACAAAGTCGTAAACTATGTTTTAGCGACATACAACATTTTGTTAATTTTATGAAGTTACTTACAATTTGCAACAACTTAAGTCTAACTACAAATCCATGAACCGTTTGGGGACCAAGTTAGTGTTCGAAGATGGGCGATTTTTAATTGTGAATAAAATAATATTACAAAATCTACAAATCAAACTATCAATCTATTTATCTGATAAAATGCGGATTGACGCGATGGCGCGAATCACGATCAAAACTGAAAAGTCGCGCACTTATACGCAGTTAACCGTTCTAATAAATAACAATTAACGTTCGCTGACGCCTCGTTTTAACGCATCAGAGAAAGTGTCCGGTCACATTTTTGTGGGCAGGAAACTATATTGTGGCGACCGATGAAGCGTGAACGGAAACGAATGTGATTTTAATTAGCGACGATAAGAATTATCGTTAGACGAATTTAAGTGATTGTAGTGTTGTGAAACAAACAATCACAGAAATTGGGCTTAATTTGAAAATTAACACAGTTTTTAACTTTTGAAATACTTATAAAGAATTTACTATTAAGTATATGACTATTTATTATAAATAGGATTATATCACATTAAATAAATACTAATCCAGTGTGACTGTAAATTTAATAGCAGTTGCAGTTGGAAGAAATTGGCTATTCTCAGGAAAAACTTTGCTTGTCAAATTGCATATTAACATTGTCAGCTACATTTTGATGCTGACTGTACTTAAATATACATATGTTGGTATTTTTTTTTATTTTTTTTTAATTCAAGAATTTAGCATACTACACTCATGTGTGTTAATAGGAGCCGCACTTAGACGAAAAAGGAGTGTTGGTTAAACTAAAAATTTCGGTTGTTTCAAAATACAGCTTACCTCTCGATCTTTATTGCCATAGGTGATGCCCAGGTTGGGCATGGCACGCAAGATGGCGACGAGCGACTGAATTGTGTTGCTGTACACCACCGGCCGGTACTGTTTGAAGTCTTCATTCGTGAAGCCACTTTCGTGGATAATTCTGTGGACAAGGAAGAGAATGTAAGATTTGTTTCACCACACACAATGCCAACAGTGCGCGCTATTTGTCGCGCGACAAATACTGCCACAACGACAGCGACAACTTGCGTTAACCCGGCTGATCTGGTAGATGAAGCGGAGAAGCCCTAATAACGTTTTTTTTTTCCGGCAAGACACGATCCCAGTTTTAATTTATTTTTTGTGTTATAGTTGATAACCACCGTCTTTATTTTCTGGTAACTTTATTTAAAGAACATGCGCCTTCCTTGTTTTCTTAGCCAAGCCCTTTAGATAAATAGATATATTTCATTTCATAAAGTAGCAAGTGTCATGCCACCTGTCAGTTCAATAGACGAACCTTTGAAGTACCTACTACTAAACACTACTACGAAAATGCGAGTATTTCGTGCCACATTAGTGACGCTGACGGGCTCTGCCAACTTTGTCACGTCACAAATTTGTCTGTCTGTTCTAGTGGAGATTTAATACGAATTCACGTAAACATTCCTTGAATTGCATTCTAATCTTAAACAATGCTATTTAGATATCTGTTGCTAACCGATCGCGTGGCGTCAAAGAAAAACTCAGGGCAACCTGGGGTAGATCTTGCTTATCCTTTCTTCAGTAGCGATAGAGAATGGTACACTATTGTCCTGAAGACGGAAACCCGGTGGAAATCGGATTCTATGGTCCCAATTGCTAATAATTACCAGCGACCCTATGATCGTTGCATTAATAAATTTAATGATAAAACACTCACCACCCTCACACGCATAGCAGTCAGAAAGTGACAACAGCTTTGTCACACGACAAACGCGACCATCATGGTTATCATAGGTTCGCAGGATTAACGGTTGACCCGAAGACAATATTTTACAACTGAACTCGCCTAGTACTGTTAGCAACTTTAACTTTTATCATTAATATTATTTAAAATAATGTAAAAGTAGTTTATGTCGTTAATATTAAGTTGAAAATGTATGGAGAAACTAGTAAAAGTGCTGGCAACACTTAAGGAACGAACGATATATTGGGTGGATGAAAAGAACTGTCAGTGTGGGTTGTGAGGTTAGAAAAGGAAAAATAATTATAAATATTGTTGAGAAGTATGGATTACAGTCGGTATACGCAAATAAACAGGTATTTCATTATACAGTCTGTATCAGAACGAAAAGCAAAGCTGAAAGCTGGTTGATGGTTAAGTGGAGTATGTTGTAATAGCATACTCATAGTATTAAATTTCAGTACTTTTTGTGAATTTGCTCAATCTCAACATGACTTTAGGTCCTCTTATTTGCAGTCGGTTAAAGATTCTCATAACATCCTGTAGAAACTAAGACGTCAGTTTATTAACGTAAACAAACTAATCATCATATCAGATTACTGCAATTTCAACTATGACCGCACTACCACATATGCCTTGTAAGAAACACTAACCACTTACTGTAATCATCATTTAGAACATAAATTATTTAGGTATTACAGGGAATTCACATAACATTGTAGTTCACTTCAGTTCACTTTGACATTTTAGATTTGTCACCTTGTAATTATTATCTTGAAAGAGTTTAGGTTAAATCACTTTTTTGGACTTTTTTCTTTAAATTTAAACTTCAAGTCGAGGTTTGACGTTCGTGTGTCAGAATCTAGGTAGAAATTTAACTGAAAAATACTGATAATGCCTTTAAAATTTTCTGTGGAGAAATTTGTGGATATGATCCTTGTTTACGAAGAAAGTAGGAGTATCGGGAATGCCGCTCTTCGTCTGTGCGCGGAGAGGTTTCCCGCACGAAGGCAACCCAACAACGCCCGTGTGATCGTCAATGCGATTATCTGTTTACGAAATAACAACGCGCCGGTACCAATTACTTAATCGAGAAGGGCGTCAACGACTTCACGTGAGAGAGGAAGAGCAGGTATTGGATATTGGTTATTGGTATTATCAGCTGGCATATGGCACTTATGTCATTTTATTAGTTGTGATTGATAAGATTGTAAATAATTAATACAGGATGTTATAAAATAATGGTTTATTTTTCACTCCTGCAGTACTACTGCTGTAAAAAGATGCTAATTTTCCATAAGCCAGGCACCATAGTCATATTTATGGTCTAAACATTGGTGGGTCTCTTTCTTTGCCTTTCGTTCTGTTACATACTGTATAGATGATGATGATGCTAACAAATCAGAAGTGAGATTGAAGAAACGCTCACTCTGGTAAGTACATTTGCATTCACTTGGAAACATTTTCAAGTTGAAGTGACGAACAATATCTTTGGGTGCTCTCGTAGGTACACTTATATTATGATAATTGATAAGAATTCCTATAAGTAATTTCTAATTTCAAACATCACTAAACAAAGTATATCACCCCATATTGCGAGTTTGTTATATTGTCAGTTCTATTGCATTGACTGGTGGGAGTCTAGTTTCACTGAACGGTTTTGTCGTTTTATTTTGCAACTGGGAGCAAAGATGTTTCAAAAGGGAATGTTAACTATCATATTTTTGGAAACAGAAACAACTATTTCCTCAGTTTTCAGTAAGTAGTAAATGTTTCCCTGTTATCAACCTCTAATAACCACGATTTAAATTAAAATGATTAGTTTATTATTTCCACATTCACAAATGGTTGTTTTACTGAATGAGATTTTTGACATGATCTTCTGAGATCTTAATTACCTCTGACACAAACCATAAAATTGACAATTAATTGACTAACCTTACTGAAATATACCGTGGAGGCGGTGATCAGTAGGCAACTGACTGACTTTACTGAAATATACCGTGGAGGCGGTGATCAGTACGTAATTGACTAACCTTACTGAAATATACCGTGGAGGCGGTGATCAGTAGGTAATTGACTGACTTTACTGAAATATACCGTGGAGGCGGTGATCAGTACGTAATTGACTAACCTTACTGAAATATACCGTGGAGTCGGTGATCAGTAGGTAATTGAGTGACTTTACTGAAATATACCGTGGAGGCGGTGATCAGTACGTAATTGACTAACCTTACTGAAATATACCGTGGAGGCGGTGATCAGTAGGTAATTGAGTGACTTTACTGAAATATACCGTGGAGGCGGTGATCAGTACGTAATTGACTAACCTTACTGAAATATACCGTGGAGGCGGTGATCAGTAGGTAATTGACTGACTTTACTGAAATATACCGTGGAGGCGGTGATCAGTACGTAATTGACTAACCTTACTGAAACATACCGTGGAGGCGGTGATCAGTAGGTAATTGAGTGACTTTACTGAAATATACCGTGGAGGCGGTGATCAGTACGTAATTGACTAACCTTACTGAAATATACCGTGGAGGCGGTGATCAATAGGTAATTGAGTGACTTTACTGAAATATACCGTGGAGGCGGTGATCAGTACGTAATTGACTAACCTTACTGAAACATACCATGGAGGCCGTGATCAGTAGGTAATTGAGTGACTTTACTGAAATATTTATTTATTTAACTAATGTTACTGAAATATACGGTGGCCTGTGGTGATCAGTATATACCTGACTAATGCTACTGAAACATGCTGTGAACTCCAGTGTCACTGGAGTACACTTACTGATCACCAGACCAGTGACCAGTAAGTAATAATAATAATAATGAGACATTTATTCATTGTTTTTGTAAATTTTTGGCTATGACTTAAACATGTATAATAGCAGTTGTATAGTGTACAAAACAATGAAAAGGTAGATGGCTCAGCTAATGCCATTTCCCTGGGCCAATATGACTCTTGGTAAGTAATCACCTAAGTTAACTAACATATGCCGTTTACTGCGGTGACCAGTAAGTAATTGACTAATTCTATTAAAATATGCTGAGGTGATCAGCTGGTAGATAAATAATCAACTTTATTGAAATACATATACTATATAGTATAGTGATCAGTGAAGAAACAACTTATATGCTGCGTTTTGTGTTGATAAACCTGTAAGTAAATGATTAACTTAATTATGCCAAGTATTATGGTGATCAGTTAATCCTTAAAAAAAAAAGAGATATATTTAGATGTATCTATATATATTGTATATCAACGCGTTGTAATTTGTGCGTTTGTCTATCACTTCAATGTTTAGCTATGCTATATGGAAGAAATCCCTTATAGGGATGGGTTCGCCCTTGTACACATGTATTGTGTTGGATTTTGACTATATTGTTTTATGTGCAATCATGTGTTTGTATACATACACATATTATATTATATATACTTTGAAAACGGAAGTTGCAAGAATGTTTGATGGTTTATCACAGTTGGTGCACGTTTGACGTGCTTTCTTGTTGGAACTGTGTTTCTCGAATTAGTTGGGAGCAATGTGGCATGAATTGAGGAACAAGTTAACTAGTTTCTGGTTTTGACATACTATACGAACACGAAACTTTCTAATCAGCAGCACTTGTATGGACTCAGGCTGAAAAATGTATTATTATTATCATATTATTTTTATTGCTTTAAAGGTCTTCATGTACTTATATTAAAAGTAATAAAATAATTTTGCTTATATTGAAATTGTGGATAACGGAATTTCTTGGGTTGGTTTTTCTCTCTCTTTCTCATAAATATACTGAGACACTACACTCAGATGATCTGAAACACTAAGATGTTTGGATCTTTAAAAGAAAAAAAAGAGAACATCTTAGGGAGTGATGGGAGCTCATGTTTTACCTATATATAGGATGAATGTTTTGTGCTAGTAGCACAAGTAAAATCAGAATGTCAGCTATTTTGCAGAGATCAGAATATCATATGACATGACACTCTGAATACATGATAAACTAATTGTGCTGTCTCAACTATACTCAATTGTCTGATTTCTCTGATAGAGTAACGCCGCTGAACTTAATTTGCTCATGAGGATTGATTCCATTTGCAAAATTACTGTCCGAATTTAGTTTTTTTTTGACATGAATAGTGGGACATTAATAGTGGACTAGTTAAGTATTTTAACTGGTATGCCGTTGGTCTCCGCATAGCTTGTAGTAAGGATCCAATATGAGTAATCGTACATTAGTAAAAATGTACGACTATATTGCTATCTCTTGTAAGCGAGTTTCTGTATGAGAAAAAACGAGACGGCAACACACTTGCCAATGCGTCGACTTCAAGTATATATATGAATTGATTAAAATAAAATCAAGAATACAAAAACAGCCCGTCTAGCACAACTATATTTCGCGACTCTTGTCGCGCGATACAGAGCTACCCGTCACTGTCTCACATTACCGCACAGAAAGAGACAGATAATTATCACGCGCCAGAAATAGTCACGTAACAGTTGTGCTAGTGGTGCAGGTAGAAAATTGGAAACGCTAGTAGGCGTGATAAATTCCTTTACAGTAATTTTATCATTATCAATGTGAAAACTTAATTTTGACAACGCAGTTGGCGCAGTGGTTGGGCGGCTGCCCGCTGGGCCGACGGTCCTGGGTTCGAGTCCCGGCGGGGGCGGATATTTGTGTGATGGGCTCGAGTGTTTATGCCTGGGTGATTGATTTTGGCATGTATTTATCTATACATATATAAGTATGTTTATTGTCCTCGAGTGCTCATAACACGGGCCGATTACTGTTCGCTATAATTTTTATTATTTTATTTAATTACCTAAAATGGATTTTGTCTAATCGACGTGAACGACTGACAGCTAAAATCTTTGAGTAAATTTTAGTTCTTTATTACGAAGATACATAAATATCATATTTGTTTTCAATTTAATATACAATGTGCTCGCGAGGAATCCAAATGATTTCACCAGCGCATTTCTGAGTATGTGTAGAAAATAAAATGTCGTATAAAGTAAGCCGAAATCGGCTTAGTTTTCGAGATATTAGCATTTTTTGTTTTAAAACATCTCCAATGTAAATCATCTTTATCATTGCGATGTTGCGAGACCGTGACATTATCTGACAAACGTTGACTATTGAAAACCGTTCCTGTCACGATCATTGTTTATGTGTCAATCATTACAAATTTCCTTCAAAAATTCAGTTAAGAAATTAATTACGTAGCATCTTAGCATAAATACGCCTAGAACGATAGTCTTCGTACAACAGATTTTCACAGTATGAAACCGGTATTGATATTCCCTTTGATGGTGGAAAAACTATGGCTTAAGTTGTGAGAACTGCGTTATCTAGTTAAAACCTTGAAAACGAAATGGTTCGTGATAATAAACGTATTGTTTTTTTTTACTGGTCATATGTAATATTTATTTAATACTTTGTTATTACCTAATTTATTTGATTAAAGTTTACAATAAATATCATGTTACTAATTACCTAAATAAACAAACACAATTATTCATCAAATTATTTATTTAACACACTACAAGCAGTATGATTATTCTCAATAATTGCTGTATGCTTCTCACTGTATCAGCTACGTGCAGTTCATTGGAATCCATGGCAGCTGAACTAGAATCCGCAAAATCTTTTTCAGTTTTTACACCACCCTTGTGATATTTTGCACCGTGGAGTACTCAAAAATATATTTTCTTCGGCTGTTATAAAGGTTGACTGCGTGAGCTAGTCACCGCAATTTATTCGAAGGCTAATGTAATTATTATTTGTTATAATGAGATTACATACGTAACACCGTTAAAATCAATCACAACAATGACTTGTCATATGACTGGAGTCATTGTCAAAAGTAGTTATAATAAAAACGAGTCGAAGGGTATTTCTTAGTGGCCAGCCTGTATTAATCATAAACCATGGAGTTTAATAGCAAAATTATTAAAAGAGAGTGTAGAGCAGCCATTAGATAAATCATAAGATAAGTGGAAGATTCATGAGTAAGGAGTTTTAATCGCATATTTAAGTAAAGCCTGTTTTGAAAAAAACATTGCCCAACAAGAAAATTTCTTTATGACATTGACTCCCCTTTTAATTAAAAGAGATAACAATAACAAACGTTGCCAGCTCGTTCTAAAGCATTGTTTTACTGGTGAAGTAAAGGTAATTTATTTATTATGTATGAACTTATAAAAAAAGTTAAAAATCATATTTCGACATAGGTTCATATAACATTTTTTACTCCATACGACCTCAGGAATCCGCTGTTAAAAGCATTTGGATTCCTCGCGAGCACATTGTATATTACAATTATTACTTTTGCATCATTCTTATGCCATCATACCTTGCTAAGATAACTGCACGTTAATAGGGATCTTTGACACGACACTAGTAAGTTATAGTGCGACTAAGTTGGGAAGAATTGTCGGTGGTGTCGTCACTATCTGCTTACCCGCTTACTTTATATGGTAGCTTAATATCGTGTTCTTTTGACAGGTACTAGTCTTCGTGATTTGTGGGCTGGTGGGCCGTGACATCATCAACGCCCCATCTACTACAATATACGGCGCATAGTTAGATGCGGATGTCACAGAAATTTTGTGGCGCCAAAGATACTATTAAGTATTCTGTGGCCAAAGGCAACACTGCGATTCGACATGGTCTGACCGCTTGCTGACAACGTTGTCATGGCAATTGCAAAATATTTGATTTACCAGTCCCTTTATGAATAATATTTCAAACAGTTTTCATTTTACTATCTGAGATTTCTACTTTTGAACTACTTAATATAGTTTGCTTCTGCAGCTATGCATATATATACTTTCTTAATATTTTTGACTAACAATCATCGTTCAAATAAAACTGCATCTTTGTTTATTCCACCCTCTCCGTACAGTTCATAAGGCCTCGTTCTGTTTCTTTGGATACCTACAGTAGCCCATTAAGTACACTTTGTGTTTATTGACGATCCAGAAATATTAATATTCTTTCGAAACGTGTTTTACATTGATCTATTGTTGTGCCGATCTATTATATTTACGTCATTGCACTCATTGCAGAAGGGCAGTAGCATACTAAGATCATTATGAATTCCATCTTTGAATAATTCCAAGCGATAACTAGTTGTTGGTCTGAATGTTTGGTTAAAGTGGTTGGAAACTGAGTCTCTGATCTATGATCTGCATAAAAACACTTAAATGTTTCTATATTAGGCTTATCTACATTATTTATCTATTAATCGGAAGTGAACATTTTACAATCACACTTAGAGTTGACAAAAATACTCGTAGCTAGTACAGTTTCTACTACTAGTACTTACATACATTTTGCTTTGAAGATACAAATAACATGCATTAAATACATTCGAGCTTAAGTCACAGGTTCAGTGCCTGTCTAGTATGGCTATGTTCTAATTAATTACTAATGTGGTCCTATCCTACCATCAAAGTGTCAATTTGAAAGATATTCGCAAAACTGAATCATACTTATGTCAGAGCAATTGAAACTTTAGGTACACATTTAAATGTATGTGTTTAACATTAGTATTACTTACCTAAGATTGAATCCATTCTCGAACCAATCATATCTAAATACTTACACAACTTTTCTACTTACATGATAAATATATATAAATCTGATTGTTACAATGATTGACCAATGTGGGTATAGTTCGCATAACAAAAAAGAAATATATATTAACCTTTTCATAATATACAATTTGCGTGTGTCCTTAGTGGTGTTAAATACTTTTCAGTGAAGGCGAAGTGTATATGTACGGATAGTTATGAATATTGTATGTGTACTTATGTCCGTGTTTTATGATTATATTGTATATGTTCCCAGCCTCTTTGTACTGCTGAAGCGGAGAAGATTCTGTTGGGTGGGGCATGTGGATCGCATGCATCCATCCTGCTTGCCGCGGCGTGTTATGCTCGGGGCTGTAGCGGACGCCAGAAGAAGTATCGATCGCCCGTCCTGCGTTACAAAGTCGGCGCCAAGCGAGACATGCACGCATTTAACATTCGTGTCCATAACTGGGAGGATTCCGCAGTGGATAAGGACAAATGGTGGATGGAGGCATGGTTTAGGACTCTCGCAACCAAGCGTGCCAAAAGACATCAGCTCCGCCCTTGTTCACCGCGCGCAGGCCAGTCTTACATCTGCCAAGCCTGTGGTCGCGTTTGCTGTTCTCGTAGGCTTGCATATTAGCCATGAAAAAGCGTTGTTTGCCTACATGACACTGTTTTGTATAGTCTGTAAAAGGATTGACATTTGATTAATCAAATATGTACTTTTAACACTATATGCAAGAACATACATAGATTTATATTGTAATCAATACATGACTAAGGGATTGTACACTAAGCGCAAGGACAGGCAAACTCAAAAGTATCAAGAGGCACCTCCATTGTATGACCTGTTGTTGAGTATGCTTTGGGGATATAACCACAGTTCACTATTCATAAATGAGTTAAAACGCTTCACGTTACATTTATTCCCTTTCTACAGCTGGTCAAAAGCCAGGACGTGCTCCTTGATCTCTCTTTCTGAAGATCTATACATGAATGATGTTATGTACGATTTGCTCCCTAACCTACTAATTTCAGCATGTAATTTCTGTATTTCTACATGATAATTCTCTAGTTGAATGTCACACTGCTCCATTCTTTCTTGCATGACCGTCAATTCTAAATTCTGTTTAAAAGTATTTTTCTCTTTACTGACTGGTCTTTAATGAGTCTTGAGTCCACCTTATATGTCTAATTTAACATATGTATTACGTGTTTAACTTACTGCTAATATAAACGTATTTTTGCAGTCCTTTGCAGTTTTTCACTGCCTACAATATCTTAGTAAATATTCTGAGTGGATTAGAATCTGGGTGGATTACGCTTTGTATACTCTTTTCTTAAATAGTTCAACTCTTCTACCCGTTCCTAGTGACCCAGTTCTTCTTCAAGGTTCTTGATGTGATTTAATGCCACTGCATATGCAGAGGCGTGTTGGTCGAATGAGCCCACTGATAGAAGCAGATTGTGATGTTGGTCCTCGAGATCTTTGAGCGAGCATTTTGTGTGTTGGTGCTTGTCATAGCTGTCTGGTGTAGGGCGCCTGGAAGTGGTCCCTAAACAGAATTAGTTGGCACTTGGGCGAGGCAGTGAGTAAGTCTACTAAAGGCTTGTAATACTTGTAACTACCTAATTCCAAGCAATTCCTAATTGGTTAAAAAGGGAGAGATGTAGTATATAGACATTTATAGATTATAAATGTACCCCCGATCCGCCAGCTACCGGTCATTACAGTGACAGACGTCACCGGTGGCGGACGCACTGCAGGTTTACTGAAAGCCCGATTAATGTGTTTATTGAAGTATCCCGGTAGGAAACCCTAGTGAACACTACACTCACGATTAGCTAAATACGAATAATGTTTGAATTTTAGTACAACTAGTGTTGATCTTAAATGTTTAAGTTTATAAGTTGAATAAGGTACTTATCTCTGATATTAAAATTTTAGTGCTATAAGGTATTGATTTCGAATGGTAAAATCTAAATAGAATTAACCGCTTATCTCAAATGTTTAAGTTTAAGTACAATTAGCGGGTGTGTACTGTATACCGATGGATAGCAACGTTTCGTATAGTTTCAATAGATAAACCACGTTATAAAACGGGTTATTTGATATAGCAACAATAACTATAGTTTCACTGCGGATAGTTTCGATTAGTATGAAATACGCTTGATGTAACGTTTATATTCGCAAGATAACCTAACATTCCCCCTCGCTTCGCTCGTCGTCGTACCTTACTATGACTCTATCACAATTTAACTATTTTGTTTGAGCGATTTGATTGTGTATTGAGCCTGTAAACGTATTATATCAAGTGATCATTATGCCATGGGACATTGTGCGATTTGAGATTGTATGGATTGTTATTGTATTATTCGTTTGCCGTACCACTTGATCGTTATATTGACCAACATTATATCAAAGGTTGTTATGCCAACCGTTAAGCACCCACAATTAGCTACTGATTTCAAGTGTTTGAGTTTAAAATGTTTTAATTAAATAATTGTTTGTTGATTATGATCTGAATTTCAGTCTCTATACATTCTATTAGTTTAAATAGTAGGTAATGTAATGTGGATTAATTATTAATACATAAGTATGGGGACATACCCGAATTCGAATGGCCGAACCGGAATAGGGTCATTCCGATTATCAGGAAGGCCGACTGTTAGCAACTTTAACTTTTATCATTAATATTATTTAAAATAATGTAAAAGTAGTTTATGTCGTTAATATTAAGTTGAAAATGTATGGAGAAACTAGTAAAAGTGCTGGCAACACTTAAGGAACGAACGATATATTGGGTGGATGAAAAGAACTGTCAGTGTGGGTTGTGAGGTTAGAAAAGGAAAAATAATTATAAATATTGTTGAGAAGTATGGATTACAGTCGGTATACGCAAATAAACAGGTATTTCATTATATAGATGATGATGATGCTAACAGTACCATCTATGAGACACCATAACTTTCAATTTTCCTATAAATCTAGCATGTTAGACATATGAAACTCGAACAGAGAGCGTGGTGAATCGATAAAGTGGCCCGCTTTCACACACCAGTGCCCTAGAGCCTATGGAGCAGTGGGTATCCTTCTACAATGGCTGACGTCACGGAGTCGGCGGCACTCGTCCTTAATAACCGTTTCCCACAAGCGATTGTTATTCGAACACGCTTCAAGAATACGAACAATGGAAATTCAAACTATGCGACGAATGCGACGTTAGAAAATATGCCGTCAACATAATAAAGTCGGTGTAAACAGCGTTTTCGACTTTGCCAATACCATTTGTGGCAAACAAATCAGACGAGAAGTCTTCCGTTTCTTCTTGCCATTGTCCAAAGAACGCATATGACACAATATAACAATTAATTACATGTTCAACGAATGATTATATGTAATGAACTGGCTTAAAAATATATTGATAATTTCAACCAACCTTTTGAATAGAATAATACTTTTCTCCGAATTCTAGGTAGTAACATAGCTATTTCATGCTTTTATTGCGTGCAGTCGAAAATAAGTAGAAAAAGTCAATTTCCAGTAGTTTTGAAAGGAAAATTACCAATGAAAAATTCAAACTGTAGGTTTCAAATATATACCAATAAATCCCAATAGCCCTGTTCTAGGTAGTAGCATATAAATTATATGTAAATAAAGATGTTTGATCGTAGAGAAAAATGACAATCGCAATCAGCATTTTAAGGAATAAGGCCTTTTAATTAGTTTCTCTAGAGAGGGCATCTATGAGTCACACATACCAGGGAATTCGTTACTCATCGATAGTCATTATGATTTTCCTTTAGGCACCCGGGCGTTCACACGCATTGTTAACCGAAGCAATAGTAGCCACGTCACATGGCTACTGCTTACATCCGGGTCCAGTTTATGACGTCACCAACTCACGTCATTGTTTAGTCTTGTTTACCTAACGAGTACTCGACCTAATCACTAAATCTTTGGTTCTGATTGGAAGTAAGTCAAACGCCACTGTACGGCAAACAATGGCCGCTACCGGTAAAAACACGTGCGGAACCAAACAAATGTACAAATAGTACGATGAATCGTCAAACAGGATACTAAGAATTGGAACGATAATTCTAGTTAACATTAACAATGAAAAGCCAAATTTATTAGGGAAAATAATAAATAATCCGCGACGATCAATCTAAATCTCTATCTAGTTAAAGCAACAATACAGATGCTATCGATTCCGATAAACATTACAATATGCTTTGATATCACCGATAAAGTCGTCGGCGAAATGTTAAGAGGTTGTTGACAAGTTTTACATAGAGATAGTGGAAGATAGTGAACAATCAATGATATGTGTATCAGTAGTGAGTGCAAAAGGCGCTAATGATAAAATTTATACTCGTATTCGTTCAAACACGCCTTTGTTTGGTAATGACCCCTCTATCGTTTGATCTAAGCAAGGACAGTACGATAATTGTGATTCGTATTATTATAATTATGTCATTATATCTGATTATGATGTATATCTGATTGTGTTTGAAATAAAATTCGATGTAAGAACGTTAGAACTATCCAATTTGTGACATCAATATGATGCATCGCACAGAATATAAATAGACTATGCCATGCCTGTTTCTACTCAGGTTGAATTGAGAAATTACACAGCTCCATTCAACAATAATGTGAGCAATTGAGAAAACGATCTTATTGGTCGTAAAATCTTGAACAGCGAACATGTCACTGAATGAAAAGAATGGGACGATAAGTGAATCAGAAGAATGTCAGTATTTATTGGTCTAATTAGAGACGATATTCGTCACGACCAGTATAGTTTGAATAAGGTACAGTCGCCATCAGATATATAGCAGCATATCGTCGGGGATAGTGCTATACCGCGTAAATAACAGCTGTCGACAAAGTTCTCATTTCAATAAAATACTTAGCATTTGTATGAATATTGATTCGTATCTACACTTGTTACTTACGCGGTATTGCATTATCCCCGACGATATAAGCACAGAATAGATAATAATTAATAGTACAAGTACAGAAGGCACACTACTTTGATCTTTACAAAAGCCGCTTATTTAGCCAAAAAAATATAATTTATGGCCCTTCTAAAGTCGTCGTCTCCAGCGCAAGCCAAACGGAACGTTGAGGCTGTGTAATAACGGTGAAAATGAATTGGCTCACTTGCCGCGTCGACGCTAGCGAGGGTTATCAATGATTAAATAAAATAATAATAATGTATTGTTCATTTATTTCTTGCAGTCAATATAGAGAGCAAATTATATTATTGATACATTATATGTATTATTTCATTATTTATTTAACTATAAACGAATAAATTTCAAAATTTACACTAATTTCATCCACCACCAGGCTACATTTTATTGGAGTTGCTGCGAACCACTGCAATACAAAATCTTGTTGTTTTATTTTTAAACACTATAATTATACGTATAAAGAAGAATAATGCAACCTAACAAATAGAAAAATAGCGATAGTAAGGCGTGGTGGTGCGGTGCAGTAATAAAAAAAGACTGATTTTGTTTACAAAGGACGATAATAAATTAATAACGCACAATAATATAGGTACACATGACAAATTAGTTACAAATGGTTAACTTCTAAAAACTGTTCTGCCGTCTTTAAATTGGTGACTGTTAAATTTAATATTGGTATATATCCGAATTCGAGCAAATTCCTGCATCCTGCTACGATGTAATATTGTTTAGCTATCTTTTTATTCACTTAAACACTAGTATAAAAAGACAAATGCGGTACGTTCACTTGCGACGTAATTCGGCAGAGCGTGAGCGCGCGCGCGGCGCGCGTTCCAAGACGGAGCGTGGCAGCCACTGAATAGTCCCCATATATGAGGCGACCGGCATGTACTTGTAGCGGGGAACGTTAATCGCGGAGTGCGCCCCGCCTGATATAAGGCCTTCATAAATATCTGAACACGACTCTTATTGACTGGTCGTTACAGTACATGTTCAGATATTTATGAACGCCTTATATGCTGCGATATATCTGATGGCATCTATCTGATGGTACCTATTTCACTGAAACATTACGATCAGTAATTTAGATTTAGAAGTAGAGATAGATACAAAAATGATTCAATACAGAGAGAACCTAATGCGAATATGTATTAAAAAGGTATTTAGGCGGACTGCATTTGAAGTAAAATTTTGTGGAACAATTGTAGGGCCTCAATACTGCTATGAAGTGGCCCGAAAATCACGATCTTAGTTCTTTAGGGAAGGATTCATTTGTAACTGTTGTTGAAACGCAATGAAAATTGTCTGCAGACTTAGTTTGCATCCACTATCAGCATCTGAGCTGCGGAGCAATATCTAAAGCCAGCCTTACATAAACGAGAGAGGTTTATATTTTTACGATCAAATCCAGCACACACTAACTAGACGGTAAATCATCCGTCCTTTTCACAAGAGATCTACTAGATAAAGAAACTGATATTGTTTATCGCATGACAAGCTAACTTAACTAAAATCGATATAGTTAAATGTTCCTCTTAGATATGCATAAGTAAGTTAAGTACCTATTATTTTTCACCAATAATGCAGCAATCTCATCGGATGGTCGTCATCTCAGACATGTCAATTTTCCAAATTAATAATAAACTAGGACTCGTAAAATTCTACTTTGACGCCTCAATGTTAAGTGCGGGTAATAACAATATATTAAAATATGTAAAAAACGATTCCTATTCCCGATTGCAAACAAAAGTACAAAGATTTTTGCAGAAGTTATAAGTTTTGATGGGTTTGCACTCTACACTGTACTAATCGGCATTAGCCTCTCATCAATGTCACCATTGCACCTGTCAAACTAACAAACCCAATAAGCCGTTAATAACTAACAAAGCAAGATGAAATTGCAACAATACAATACAAATAGGTACGCTTTATTTCACACCAAAATACATTTACACAAGAAATCAAATTTACTGGCAGTCTTATCGCTAAAGAGCGATCTCTTCCAGACAACCTTTAGGTAGTGGAGTTGATGCTAAAATGCGAATGGGACACAGTGTAAAATATTGTGAACTATATTAATTTATAAGCGCATAATATACTTACTTCATTTGTTTGACTATAGTACTCTTGCCCGACTCTCCGGCACCTGAAACAAGAGTAACAGTAAGCAACAATTCCAGTAAATACGTTTACATACAAACAGACCTACATATCAGTGGTTCCATGATCATGCTCATGTATCGTTTGTTATCTATGTGTACGGCTACATTTGCATTTGTTGACACCATTCGGCAGATGAAGGAATTGCCAAACTTCTAGCAATCTTAATAAAAAAATATTTTAAATGTTAAATAAATTTAAAGAATGGAGTGTTAGTGATCCAAATATATTTTTTATTTTCGATTTTAAATTGGATTGTTTGTTATAGATACAATTGTTTTGTAATAAAAGCCTGTTTCACTATTTAGCCTGTTTTAAAATTATACCTTAGTATCACTTATTTTTTACCCAAAAATTAACACTTTCAGTATGTTTTTCCCATTATGTGTGTAACAATTTTGAGGGGTGGGAAGACCTGTATCTAGTTAGAATAATTATTCTCATACAAGCATGGACCACCCAAATGGGATTATGGTGGTTATTTGAACTTGACGAAATAAAAAAGAAGTTATATTTAGGTTTAACAGTAGGCCGCGAAAAGCGTTTAATAGTACATTACTGCAGAGGCCGCGAAATAGGGAATTGTTGGCCGAGTAGTAATAGATGGCCGAGTGATAACGAGGCCATCTAGAGATACGAGGCCGACAATCCCTGTTCGCGCCGAGGCTTGTATAGTGCTTTTCTCAAATAAATTCAAGGAAATAATACAAATGTTCAACTTATATAATCATATATTTTTACTATTCCCGCCTACTTTTTACTTTTTCAAAATTTATTTTGTAAGCTGTTCGGAATGTTTTTGCCACCAAATGTCACGATGATTCTATTTATTAAAAAATAACAACACCTTATTAATTAGATTATGGTTATATTTTTTGCAACAAACATGATTCCTTGTTTATTTTATTATATATATCTGTTTTGATCTACAACAAAACAAATACAAAATTTATTTATTTTCCAAAAGTAATGCACAAGAAGATACAGATGGTTTAACGATATTGTAAAGTGAGCTTATAGAACGATAATGGTCCTCACACTAGGTCAAGCCTGTGTCGTGAAGACCGCAAGGTACTTAACAACTAGAGGTTTACAGTATAGAGATGCGCGTACAGATATGTATATTACTTAAATAAATTGAGGATGAAATATTTTTAAAAGCTAAGTCTGAATAAAATGACAATACAGTGATTTAACGGTTACCAAGCGCCCATGTTTAAGAAAATGAAGTGTGTGTGGTGAGTGTGTGTGCGTGTGTGTGTGTGTGTGTGTGTTTGTGTTTGTTTGCATCTCATGCATGGATTGAGTTTATTTATTATATTATTGTAGAGGTATTAGTAAGCTTTCTGTATCCTTGTAAGAGAGGGTCAGCAACCAGTCTTTAATATTTTTAGAGAGCGTTTTGTTTCGAGTGCTGGGCTGTATGTTTAGTTTCTTTATCAGTTTGTTGTATATAAGTGGATGTAGAAATGTAGGAAAGCGTCGCGCAAATGATGTTTTAATGGTAGCAACTGGGACACGGAAAATTCTTCTGCCACGAGATCTGGCAAGACCCGTTGAGTGAGCCATATTCCGGTGCATTGTTGTGGCTATCTTATAGATGAATAGTTGGCGGACAGAAAGTAGTTGTAACTCAGAATGAGAAGAGTTGCAATTTATCTGTCGGATACTGGGCAGGTTTTCTGCTCATTACTTTGAGAACCGCTCTTTGAGCTCTCTCTAGACCAATCATTGTTGAAGTACCAGCACCGCCCCACACCGAGATACAATATCCCAGAATCGACCGGCACAACGACACACACACGAGCCTCAGAACATTTCCCTCCGCAGAGCAACGGAGTAGACGGATTACATAAATAAGTTTCCTCACGCGCTTCGTCAAGGAAGCAATGTACTGTTTAAAATTAAGGCGATGGTCAATCTCAACTCCAAGGTATCGTATACACTTTTCTCTACCAATAGGGCTACGATTGTCACCAGCAATGTTGATACTAGCGACCCTTTCAGGTTCAGATGCCTTGGTCTTGTGAAAGCAAATAAACTTAGTTTTGTCCAGATTAAGGGTGAGCAAATTGTTATCAAGCCAGTCTTTTATGTCCTTTATAACCGTTTCAGCTTTATGCAGATCCTCGATCCACGAGTTACCATAGAACAGTGCTGCTGTGTCATCGGCATAACATGTAATATCGTGTTTTGAAGGGTTAATTGAACAGAGATCATTAAGAGGGCGCCGAGCGTTTGCGACTGAACCATAGAGCGCGGGGAATGCGTATTTAAATCGGCGCGCGGCCGCCATAGTAAAAATGTATGGAGAATTAAAAGCACTTTTTGATAAATCTGGACCTTTAATACCAAACAATAATTGAAATATTTGATGCGGACAAATTGTAATGTGAACATTCATCTTTTTTTTGAACTGAAAATCAGAATAGATTTCCATTGTTAAAGTATAAAAAAACACTTAACGCTTGCTTACGATTTTACAATTTTCGTCCAACTTTACTTAGTTCTCTAGGGTAAAATATTAATAATCTTATATTTTTTCCACGGAGAAGTTGTTAACACATTCTTGGAAATGCTAAATATATAGTTTAGAAATGGATTAAACAATTAGTGTTGACGTTATCTACTTAACGGCAACTGCCTATTTTTTCACATTTCGCTCGGTGCAGTCTTAATGTAGAGGGTAAATAAAGTAGGGTAGGGTAGGTAAATTTACGTTAGACAAAAGCGTGTTCTCTGTTTTATTAATATGTGACAGAAGATTGCTGGCTGAATTTGTACCTACTTTTGCGAAATAGCTGTTGCAATAGTCTACAGATTCTAGGGGAGAGGATTTTATTTTAAGTAGTTCAGAAGAGTTAGGAGTGCTTTTGTGGATCTGTGCGATATTTTTTATGGCTTTCCATAGACCTTTCGTATTGTTTTTGTTCTTTTCGAGTTCTTCCTTATCATGAGAGTTCTTTAGTTTATGTTGTAGCTCTGTGAGATAATTTCTGTACCTTTTGTATACTAATTCATGCATGGGATCATCGGGGTGTTTTCTCATTTGTTGGTGTAATTTATCGCGGTGTTTTTGACATGATGTTGTTAAGAACTCTGTAATAATTAACGCGACACAACACCATTGATTTTGAGCTCGTTCGATAAAACTTGCCCTATAAATATTTTTTTGGTGAAAGCATTAAAATTGTATGTACTTGGAGAAAGTTATGCTGGCTGCGCAATGCGCAAAAATCTGCAAAATGTTGGGACTTTTTTCACTTATTGTACACAGTTTTTTTTTTATTATAACTGGACAAAAATATTACTAGTAGTGTTAAACACTTCATTATTATAGGTATAGGTCCCTTTTTAATTGTGTTCTGCAGTCTTCAGCCCTATATAAAATAGATTTCGAAAGTGTGTGAACAGATTCCCATTCCCATAAGTTAGTATAATGATAATGAATCTTCAACTCAAAACCAAATCGTCGGCTTTCTATACTAGTTTGATTTGATATATAGAGTCTGGCTAGCCAAATAATGTTGACAGATATTTCCTTGTGTTATCAGTTTATCACCAATTGTCTATGATTTAAACAATTGAGTAGGTGGGTCCTCTATAAATACTGCCGTCATAACGAAAAAGGGCACATCTAAAATTTTTTTGTGAAATTGAGTTAGATACATATTCGGAAAGAGGAAAAAAAGGCGCATCTGTCTATATATTTTTTAAATTTTCACAAAAAATGTTAGATGTGCCCTTTTTCGTTATGACGGCAGAATAATTTTGATACTTTATGAACTAGTTCTAACATTCCGATCAAGTTGAAATTTGGCATAGTACTTATGTAATTTTTTTGGTGATGGATTAATATGGTATTATCGTCTTGGTCTTATTTACACTACATTTAATTTTTTACCTTGTCTATGGTTAGAAAGTGTTTGTCATTGACTGGTAGAAATTATGCGAGCTGACTACACGTCAACATATTTAGCTTATTTCCTTAGGTTAGGTACGATCAGATATATGGCAGCATATAAGGCGTTCATAAATAATAAATATCCTGAACACGACTCTTATTGACTGGACGTTACAGTACCTACAATACCTACATGTTCAGATATTTATGAACGCCTTATATGCTGCGATATATCTAATGGCGACTGTACTTTATGTTTACAAATGTAGTTAATTACCTATAATTACCTATAGGTATACAATACTTACCTAAGTAGTTTGTAAGCTGAAAACAGTAATGTAAAGAAAGGGAGCTTATTTCTGCCAACAAACTGTTTTACAGTTTGGCAGAAGCTGTGTAATGTGTAGGAGTACTGTTACTACGAATAAATGTTTTTTATTATTATTATTATTATTGCATAGAAAATCAAAGATATTTTCTAGTATCAAACTATAACTCCTACTATAGTAGAGATGCTAAGCCGCGAAATTGTGCGCATCGGGTTACAAGCATGAAATTTCTACCACACATAGAACGTTCCACGGTGATTATTTTCAGATGTGGAGGGAAGTCAGATTCGTCCCCTGTGTGGTGGGAGAGCGGGGTCAAGAGGACCAAGTACTGCTCTTTTTCTTTTTTTTATTACTGATCAGTTAAGGCTATTAGGGCTTGTGCGACATCGTTTTCGTGTAAAATAGATATCAGATATGAATTTTTCATGTTATTTAAGAATAGTTTCATATAAAAATTTGGGTTTATTGCCGAAAAGGTAAAAATCACAACAAGATTTTTTATTCAGAACGATAAATTAGTTATCTATCCTGAATATTTACAATTTATAAAAATATTACTAAACAGCAAATTTAATCTTGTTTTTAAAAATGTATACATATTGAGCAAATCTGATACAAAATGTACCTTGAAAAAAATGTTGATGTTAAGCTTAGCCTTCGTGTTCTAGTACATTTTGCTAAGTCGCGAAATTGTGTACATCGGGATACAACCACGAAATTTCTACCACAGGTAGAGTATTCTGCGGTGATTATTTTCAGATGTGAAGGGAAGTCAGATTCGTCCCCTGTGCGGCGGGAAAGGGGGGTGAATAGGACAAAGGAGTCCTCTTTTTCTTTTTATATTACTGATCAGATAACGCTACTAGGACTTGTGTGGTGTCGTTTTCGTGTAAAAAAGATATCAGCAATTCATTTTTCATGTTATTTATTCATAGTACCATATAAAAATATGATTGTATTTCCGAAATTGTAAAAATCACAACAAGTTTTTTTTATTCAGGGAGATAAATTAGGTATATTTCCTGAATATTTACAACTAACAAAAATATTACAAAATGGCAAATTTAATCTAGTTTCTAAAAATATATACATATTGGGCACTATTCATACAAACAGTAACTTAAATAAATTGTTGATGTTGAGATTAGCCCGTGTGCTCGTGATACACTAGCAAAAAAATATTTTGTTTTAATTACATTAATTTGTTTTTCTAGGACGTATACAGAGTGTCCCTAAAACCAACGCCAAAATGAAGAGGGGTGATAGAACAGCTCATAAGCAACCATATTAAGTCAATTTGACCTTAATAAAAAGTTCATGGTTTTCGAGATATTTGCATTTTTTTAAAACTTGTTTCTTTTGATGCCCTGCGTCAGTATGTCCATTGCCACCACTGCAAATTTAGGTATTTTATAAATCTGTTTTTTGCAGGATGTTACTAAAAACATATCCTATCGAATGTAATTTAAATTTATTACATATCATGATGCTTTGTCGGTAAAAATAATTAATAAAAAAGAATTATAGCAATTTATAAAATTTAGCCTGCGGTTTTGATCGATTTTCATTTAAAAAAAAGTATCGTAAACTAACATGGCACACAACATAAAAAGATAGTCAATTTATTGTAGTTTTCAAAAAGGTACAGCATTTTCTAATTTACGCAGCAGTTTACGAGATATTGATATTTTACACCAAAAGGAGCTCATACTGCAGTTATTACATAGTATGGAACCAGAGTACTAGGCTCAGAGTTTGAATTTCGAACTAAAAATAGAATCAAAGAATACATAATTTTAAATTGAAACACAATTCGAAATTCGAATTCAAGTCGGCTTTCTGATTGAAGAGTACCTATTTTAGTAATTTTAGTACACTTCGTCAATTCGTTTGATGTGTTTATTTAGTTTGGGTTCTTATTTTCTTAAATAGACTTGCTTTACCAATAGAACTCGTGTTGGCCTTGTGATTTGAATTTTTGGTACAATTTAACTTTGCTTTGTGCATCTTGGACTCGAGTTCTGCCTATTGATTTTAACTTCGATTTACTTTGGCTCTGTTAAGATTAATTGTAGTGCGTTTGTTACAAATATGCCAGAGAATTATACTCCTCAAGAATATGCCAACATGCATTTTGTCTATGGGGAATGTCAGGGTAACTCTTGTGCTGCAGCTAGACTCTATCGAGAAAGATATCCAAATGTAAGGCATCCGGACCATCGAGTATTTCGAAATGTTCATCTCGCATACTCACAAGGCGTTTTGCCTGGCAATCGTGGCGGATTAGGAAGACCTAGAGGAGATTACGATGAAGATGTTTTACAAGAGATTCAAAACGACCCATCGACTTCGACACGGAACATTGAACGTAATTTAGGGATATCAAAATCTGTTGCCAATAGAATATTACGTCGTTATGGATTTCATCCATACCACATACAACGTGTTCAAGCGTTGCTGCCCCGTGATTACCCACTTCGTGTTCAGTTTTGCCAGAAAATGCTGCAAAAACACAGAGGATCCCAATTTCATAAATATGGTTTTATGGTCTGATGAAAGCACTTTTAAGAGAGATGGATTTATGAACATGCACAATTTACACAGTTATGCATTAGAAAATCCTCATTTAATGAGGGAAGATCGGTCGCAGTACCAATTTAAAGTGAACCTCTGGACTGGAATATTAGATGGGAAAATAATTGGCCCATTTGAATTACCAGAAACGCTGAATGGTCCAAGTTATCTGCATTTCTTAGAGAATGAGTTGCCAAATCTTCTCGACGACGTACCTTTAGCTACGCGGAGGTCAATGTGGCTGCAGAATGATGGCTGTCCAGCCCATTATGCACGCGAAGTGCGACTACATTTAAACCAAACTGATCCACAGAGATGGATCGGCCGTCTGGGTCCCATTTTGTGGCCTCCTCGATCTCCAGACCTAAATCCTCTGGATTTCTATTACTGGGGTTATATTAAAGAAAAAGTTTACAATGAACCCATTAACAGTATAGCGGAGCTGAGACAACGCATTTACGCAGAGGCCCAAAACGACGTAACAAGAAGTGCACGTCAAATCAGTCGAGCATTTTTAAGGAGATGCCGGGCTTGTATTCAAGTCAATGGCGGACAATTTGAACATTTAATTTAGTTACATAAAACAGGTTTCGTTTTTTTTAATGTTTTTAGTTTTTTATTCACTTAACAGATAAAAATGGCAACCAGTATTATTTTTGCATTATCTCATAAACCGCTAAATAATTAAGTCACTTCAATACCATCTTAAAAACAACTCTAAATTTACTATCTTTTTACGTTATTTGCCAGGTTCGCTATGAACATTTCAATTTTTTTTATTCTAAAATTGAATTGTGTTCCTATTCTAAATAAAGTATTCTTTAAATCGATTTTTGTTCAAAATTCAAACTCTGAGCCTAGTAGGGGCACTGGTACCATACTATGGAATAACTGCAGTATGAGCTCCTTTTGGTGTAAAATATCAATATCTCGTAAACTGCTGTGTAAATTATAAAATACTGTACCTTTTTGAAAACTACAATAAATTTACTATCTTTTTATGTTGTGTTGTGTGCCATGTTAGTTTACAATACTTTTTTTAAATGAAACTCGATCAAAACCGCAGGCTAAATTTTATAAATTGCTATAATTCGTTTTTTTTATTATTTTTACCGACCAAGCATCATGATATGTAATACATTTAAATTACATTCGATAGGATATGTTTTTAGTAACATTCTGCAAAAAACAGATTTACAAAATACCTAAATTTGCAGTGGTGGCAATCGACATACTGACGCAGGGCATCAAAAGTCACGAGTTTTAAAAAAATGCAAATATCTCGAAAACCATGAACTTTTTATTAAGGTCAAATTGACTTAATATGGTTGCTTATGAGCTGTTCTATCACCCCTCTTCATTTTGGCGTTGGTTTTAGGGACACCCTGTATAGTAAATATTATATGTAAAAGCATGTTAATAATCATTATTTAATGTATTTAATGAAGCGAAATAGGATGCGTTCGGAGATTTACGTTGGTTACGCCGACGTAAAGATATATTTTAAGCTACTGTTTGTATGAGAAGTGCCCAACATGCATAAATTTTCAGAAACTAGATTAAATGGCTTTTTGAAATAATAATAATAATATGAAAATGTTAACGAAATTGAACTAATTTACCTCACTGAATAAAGAAACTTGTTGTGATTTTTACCTTTTCGACCATACACCCATATTTTTATATAGAACTATACAAAAATAACACAAAAAAATAATTTCTGATATTTGTTTTACACGGAAACGATACTACACGTCCTGGTAGACTTAACTGACCAGCAATAAAGAAAGAAAAGAGGGATACTTGTCACTCCGCTCTCCCGCCTCACAGGGGACGAACCTGACTTCCCTCCACATCTGAAAATAATCACCGTGGAACACTCTATCTGTGGTAGAAATTTCATGCATGTAACCCGATGCGCACAATTATGTTAGAAAACAGCGGACTAACAACTCTACTACTACACAAAGTGTGACCAGCCGCAGATTTTTTTAAATTTTCTCGCCATAACTTTTGAGTAATATTTCATTAGCTAGACTCTAGTATGTAACAATCGCTCAAAATAATAATCTGGATTACATAAGTAAAATACATAATAGCATATTATTTTTCTCACTATTGAACACGAATATTTGTTGAGTCACGGATGTTTTCTATGTATTTTTATCTATACATATAATATATAAATAAATATCAGACAGCCTCGCACAAATCGATCTAGTCCCAAATTAAGCAATAAGGCTTGTGTTACGGGTATTAGACGACGATATACGTACTAAATATATACTTATACTCGGCGCGGCGAACCTTGATCCCTATGACAGCTGTCAGTTCAGTACAGTATCCGTCAAAAATGTTACCATTTGACAGATATTGTAGTGAACTGACAGCTGTCATAGGGATCAAGGTTCGCCGCGCCGAGTATAAATGCATATAAAAACCATGACCCAAGCACAAATATTTGAGTTCATCACACAAATATTTGCCCTGGCCGGGATTCGAACTCGGGTCCACCGGCTCAGTAGGAAGGTGCACTACAAACTGCGCCAACCGCGTCGTCACAAACAATCATATAAGTCGAATAAGTATGTATATTGTCGTCTAGTGTCCATAACACAAGCCTACTAGATCTTACTGTGGGACAAGAATACTAGATCGAGTTGAGTGCGGTTGTACCATATTTATTTATTTGTTTGTTTTTATTGGGTCCATTAGACTAGTAGACAATAAAAGCAATTTTTGTGAGGTACCGTTAAAATGCATTTAAAAGGTTCTCTTAAATAAAGCTCCAAAATTCATAATTCAAATAAGTAATCGAAGATTTTTATATTAAATTGTTGCCGTAGCAAAGGCTATGTAAGGACTCATGACGAGGTAAAGCCTCCATAGATGTCAAGCATTGACCATTATTTCCCGGACTGGACAGCCCGGGATGATCGACCGCCCGGTGCAATAAAACGCGCAATGGCATAAACCCAGTTAATTACCGTACGAATGTAAACTGTAACAGTTCACAATATGCATGTCTCGGTGGTCGGTTAAAAATAGCGGGAGAATAAATAAATAAACGTCGAGATTCGAAATCCGCGTCCCGAGGCCGGCGCAATGAGAACACGCTAAATTTTCAAATAACAGATATAAGTGCCCATTTAAAGATGGACATGTAAACAAATATAGGACTGAGGGAATTCAAATATTTAGTGTATCCGAGGTGCTTAACCTGAGAATTACGAATCCATATCAGTCGATTAGTATCTCTAAGGCGAAATCTTTTCCCTAAGCTCGTCATTATGCATTAGGGCCTAACGAGTCGCAAAGTGACAAGTGCAGTTGGAAACCTAGTCCGTATTCATAAAATACATAAGAATCGTTTTGGCAATTGTAATGGTAAGTACTGAGTGAGCTTCACAAAACTGCTGATAGATAAGTAGTCGTTGCAAAGATAAAAATAAGATTGACATAAGCACAAATAGTCACTGGAAACGACTAGATTGAATCACGAGCTACCTTTGATTCAATGCTAAGTGCTCTATTAAGAGCAAATCATAATTACGGTGATGAAGTGACGTGGGTGTCGCAAAACGAGCCCTGTCGAATGCAGGTCTGGCGTCGTGACCCCAGTTGTCATCAATTGTGGCGGCTGCGAACGGCCGATCTCTGACCCCGGAGATACACGTATCACCTACGACTTGCCTCCTGATTTCATACAACTCGAGCTAGAAGTAGAACTAGGTATTCGTCATTCAGTTTTATATGCACGTGACGATCGTCCTTCCTTCAAAAAGCGCAAACATTTCTGCAAAATGTTAACAAAATGCTAACTTTTCCACGCAATGACGCATTAAAAAAAAGTTTTACGGCGACAATAATGGACGACATGTCGAGATACCAGCGACGGCTCGTATCAGCGCAGTGTTAAAAGTTCCGACAGAAACACCTATTTTTATTTACATTTATAAAACTCTTCGTGTAAACTTTCACAATAAAAATGGTTGGATATCGCGTGACTGCACACTATCCTATTTTCAATGACGCTTCGCCTAAATCCTTAGACACGTAACCCAAGCTATTAAAATTGGGATATAAGTACATTTTGCTTGTTTATCCAAAATTAAGAAGTGCATTTTTATGTTAATTGGACAGAACGCACAATGTTTACTTTTGCGATTCCTCGTATTCACACGATAACAGAATAGACTATCAGTCACACCGAAAATTACAAAGTCGGTTAGTTTTCGACAATGACGTGCTGTTCGTAATCTGCGTGATGAATCTGGAAAGTTTCCTTTGGCGTTTCCATTATCATAGTGAGTTCCCACGCGCGAAGTGATCGCCGACGCCCGTTCGTCAGCAACTCGCGGCAGCGCGGATAGCCGACGGAGCTATCGTACTATCAGCGATAATATCGCTGAGGCGCGTGCTCGAACACCCGCCAAGCCGAATGCCTGATAAAATATATAGTCTGCAACGAATGCCCTAATATGGAGGCACACTACTGCCAACAGGTTAAAGGCGCCGAATGGATGAATTGCGCTCGTCAACATTACGTCTGGATTGCGAATTCTATAACCCATACCTACTATTCGCCAAATCATATTATCAGGAGAGATCAGCTTATCTTAGAAAATTTATGTCTGCTAACGTCAACACATCGCCAGCCATGTAATTTAAGTGTGTAAATCGTTGGCTAAGTAGGGCTCAAAAGTAGCAGTGTGAACGAATAAGGCACACCCCATGGCCAGATCGGCACGCACCGGCCGGCACGACCAGATGACGTGACACGGCAATTAACTCAGCAAGATATCTCCCGACATGTACGTCGCATGCCGAACGGTGTGTAATAGGACTAGTACACCCATGTATGGACTGGCTATGGCTATAAATTATACAACATGCATAAAAGGGTGATTTCATCTCGACCAAGATACACTCCCTTAGGATTATGTCACTGTGTTGGAATGGAACATTAATTATGTTAGTCAAATTATAATTAGAATTCTGTATGAATTTGTATTTAATTGTTGCAAATGTTCCAGTGATTGATAATCATCAGTTTAACCCAATATTTAAGTTGGGACTAGAATACTATTTGCAGCTCATGATGCAGAGAGTAAAAATCACAAAATTTAAAAATGTTACACAGGAATTGCATGGCATTACAAGTTTTTAATTGAACATTTTGATAAATAGCCACTGACTTTTAATGATTTTGACTGCTAGTAACTGTAATTGTTGACCATGGTTCAATCATGAATCAAATAAATACAAAGATTTGTGTTGCAGGTTCTACAGCGCGTAGATTGAGAAGAAGTGTCAAAAAGTAGTAACTTCCAACAATTTTTCAGGAATTGAAATGTAGCCTAGTAAATTAAATAAGATAGTAAATAAAGCCTCAAAACAAAGTGTACTCTAAAGAAACCTAGGCATTTCATATCAATAATACCCAGGAGCTTTATGGATAAATTTGCACATTGGTGCCTCACTTGAGGGGCATACTGTGTCACAAAAAAATTTTTTAACAAAAAAAAGAACCGACTTCAGTAAAACTAAAAAGCCGAAAATAACCCGTTCAAGTACAGATTACATTTGACTCACCCTTTGAAGTCGGTGCCAAACCTCACGTAAACTTTCTTTTCTTTGTTCTTTTTTTTGTTAAAAAATTTTTTTTTCGCTTTTTAGTGATTCATATAAAATACTTATGGCGGGGTGATCAGGGAGGTCTTGAAGGCATGCATCTCGTTTGAAATATCTCCTAACTCCTAACTGTTAAGGAGTTGTACCTTCCATCATCAGTTCAGCATGAGAAGATGATGACTGCCATATGCAAATACTTAAATAGTTTTAGAAAATACATGAAAAATATTATGAGTGCCTATAAAATTTCAGGAATTCCTTCGATTCCTCATGGATCTCGTCATCCGATCTTCACCAAAATTTTATGGGACCAACCTTGAGATGTCTATTCATGAACCTAAAAAGAATTTTCCAAATCGACTCATAAATGACGGAGTTATGAGGTAACAAACATTAAAAAAAAAAAAAAAAAAAAAAAAAAAAAAAAAAAAAAAAAAAAAAAAAAACATACAACCGAACTGAGAACCCCCTCCTTTTTTTGAAGTCGGTTAAAAAAAAGGTTGCCCTAATGATTTTTAGGCACTAAATAAATTACTGCAGCATATTACGTGCCAAGTTGCCAACCTAAGGGCAGTGATATCAAAATGATGGTTATATGTAAACTAACATACAGTTGTGTGCAAAATAATAACTGTGCATGTATACATGTATAATTGTACATAATATATGTATACAGCATACCATATATGTACATTTAGCCAGTAGAAGATGTCAATTAAATGGATCCTATTTTTTTCGGATCTAATGTCTATGTGGGACTAAATACAATTATAGTGTTATAAAAGTCAATTATTAGATCGACATTTCTATGGATGTCTGAAAACGCTCCATACAAAAGCCTAGCCATTTAACAATTTTGATTGAAAGTGACATCATCACATTAGATCACTAAAAAATTTTTTTGGTTACAATAACCTCTAGCAAAAGTTGTTGAAAAGTTATTGCTGCAAATACAATTGTCACTCAATCCTAGAGCATACTGAAATGAAACCTGGTTACAGGTCTCTAAAATCTACAGCCATATCAAGAACAGGAAACAAATTTATTGTATTCAAAAAGTACACTGGCATGTGTGTTACCTTTTAAAAAGCTATATTATAAACAAATATTATGTTGATATTTCCAAAACTAAGAGATCCTCATCCTTACATTTATCTTTCTATTTAGTACAGATACTGTCATCATACTATTATTATGTTGGCAATATTTTTCCAAAAACACCAGACATATGCATGCCAACTGACATACATCATATCACCGACCGGTCATCTATATAACCGACTTAATGCGAAGTTAGATTTTTTCCCGCTTACTTACGTGATCTGTAAGAAAACACTTAAGGTCGCCCGGCAAAACCTGTCTTATGACGATACAGAGAAGTTATTAACTGTATTAAAGTGAGTGATTTAACTATTTTTAAATATAGTTTATATACTTTTTACTTTAGGGACGCATAAATGTTGTTTCCGTAGGAACCCATAGTATATATTTTCTTAATTTATTAACATAAGCATTCAATAGTGTTTAAATTTTTGCATATGAATAAGTTGTCATTGTTTGTCCTTTTCTCAACCTGAAACACAGGATTATCCTAGTTCAGGCGCGTAGTATTATCGTCTAGTTATAAGTCTGTTTAGTCCGTAGTCATCACAGCTGTAATATGTTTTTTGAATAAATTTATTATTATTATTATCATATCAAGACAAATGCAACGGGAAATATAGTAAATGTTTGAAAACCGTAATAAACAAATGTCCCAAGATGAATGTGAATAGAGCATTCTGAATACTGTAATGTTGCCTTTAATTTTTAAGAATGACCAATAGGAGAACAATATTTACTGTAAATAATACTTTATTTCATACCCCTATGTTAAAGTAGTGCCCTTGGGAGGTACTACTGGTCATCCCGATAAGCGCTAAAAACTGTTGTATTGTATCTACTTTTTTAGGTTCTAAGCTTGTTACTAGAGCTACATATAAAGACTAACATAGAGTTCTGTTTAAGTGAACATACTAACAACATCATATGGATTTCTGATAGTCCGTATTTATTTATTTTTATTATACCCTATACTTTTTTATTATATCCTATGTTAAAAATTTATTATAATAAAACAGGAAGCATGACAAGATTATTTCTTGAATAAACTTAACTACTCAGTTAATGAATGTCTGGAGTTAGTCATGTATTAAGAATTATACTATCAATTATGATTCAATAAACATTAACCTTGGATGGTTTGATGGTTTTCAGTGGCTAACATATTTATTGTTATTATAAAAGTTTAAGAAGGCTAAGACACTAAAGAGAATAAGGACTGCATAAAGTAATTATTTTCATGACATTGTCACATATGACAAAGCACATTTACCTTCATCAGTCATCACAATCCAAAAGGAGTGTTATTTGCATGAAATTACCATAAGTACTGCTAAAATAGTGAATTAAAGTCTATAAAATAATCTCAGAAATAAAGGTGAAATACCATTAACATTTAAATTCTGATTGTAAGTAAATTGTAGACTTGTTAAATTTTCCCATTGATCATGCCTAACATGAATAACCCAGTTTATGCCATTTTCATATGATACATTGTATTTTTTGATGTGTAATCATGTGTTTAAACGTGAACATTACTTCTGTTAATTCATTCTATATAAATAAACTGTGTTCAATATTCATTATAATGTAATGGATTCCCCTTATGAGGCAAACTTGTCAAAGCTATCATAAAAGTAAATAGATGTTTGAACCATTTCTGTATTTCAGTTAGCTTGCTTCAGGAACTTAGGAAAGCACATTAGGTGATCAAACCTTTCATAACAGCAAATCGGTAGTCACTTTCGTTTTTATACGGAACGAACACATGCATACCAGCATATTGATGAGACTCAGAGAAAGCTGGCAAACTGTAGCATCATATTCTTAGATCAAAAAAACATTACCGCCACTAAAACCGCCTGTGGTTACGAACTTTTCGAGATTTGATTTACATAACGTAGTAGCCGCCGATACGTAAATCATAACTCGGCGTCTCGGCCGCCACAAGTTCATGGGTGCGGCCATGTGCCTTTAAACTAAAACGAGCTTTATGTACCTAACAAGAGCAGCTTGATATCCTTGGAAGCCTGGAGCCCATCCTCTTTTAGATTTCTTTCGATTTGTCGGCTGCGAGCGGCCGCCGCTCGCTCCTCGGCCGACTGGGCGCATCCCATGTCGGCAGCTGTTCTCGTGCCTTGGCGCCTGGCCGCCGGCCGCCCCGAGCCGGGCGCGCTCTCACCGCTCCCTCTGCATGCGCTCCGCACGCCGCTTGCCGCTCCGGCCCCTCCGGAGACACCCTACGCGACGATAACTGCGGTTCTCTACACGACGATATCCAACACAGTAACCTAACTTAACACTTATCACTCCCAATCCTAGTCGTACACACTTAGAACGAACAAACTGAACACCACTGCGATTGTCTTCAATCTACGTTACTATCGACACTGAAAACGCGTAACGGCAGTCCGAACTTTAATTGAATACGAATCCGTTTAAAATATGAGATAATGGCGGCCGGATGACAAGCTAGCTCCGCTCCGTGACGGCGACCGCGCCCCGCTCGACTGACGTTCGGGTGCGTTCGGTTCTCTTCGTTTGGGCTCGCTCACACATGCGTGAAAGTAAATTTGACTGGAAATGAAACAGCACGATTGGAATAGAAGCATTGCGCTTGTGATTGCGCTCAAATAATTTAAACGAATATGAATTAAAATTTATAATACGAATTCTGAGTAATGTTAATCAAAATCAAACGCTTGAATAAAATACTAAATTGATTAGTAATAAACGCACTTTAACATATGTTTTCGAGGCTGGGTATAAATGTAAAGTTGTAAACCGGCAAATTGACATTTGACAGTGCATTGCATACCAAGTGCATACCAAATAACGGCTGCTGATTTTTGAATAATTTGTATGCACTCGAGATTTACCCTTAATTATTTGTTTGTAACAACAAATAATGTAGTTGATATATATATTATATTTTTATTTTGGATAAAAAGCTAGCGTTTCATATTGCAGCGGACTTCCTTCTGCGTACTTCTTTCACGTTCACGCATTATACAAAATCCAGGCGTTAAAAAGAGATGGGTGCTTCGAAGTTTAGTTGTGGTTTAGTCTAGTCGAGTATTATATTCTTTGGTCTAGTCTGTTATCAATTCGTAATTTGTATGAAACAGTACACTAATAAGAATACTTAACGTTTCTTTATTATATCATTAATCATTTTGTTTCCTTTTCTTTATACTATAGGATAGGAGGGTCGGGACGTGGGAGGGACAAGTGCAAGAAAGAGAAGGAGGCCTTTGTTCAGCAGTGGGGCAGTACAGGCTGATAAATAAATGAATATTTCTTGTACAAAGGCAATCATCACTTAACTTAAACGATAAAATAAATAAGACTAAAGTTCGTCGGGAGTTATTAGTTAGTGATTTTTATATTAGCAAACAAGATTAAGTACCTATCTTAAGAGCAATCTCATTCAAGCATTTTTTTAATATAAAGAATATACATATTTAGATAGAGGTGGATTAACTCAATCTCTTTTTTAGGGTTCCGTAGTCAACTAGGAACCCTTAGTTTCGCCATGTCCTTCTGTCCGTCCGCGGCTTAACTCCGTGATCAATTGAGCATTAGTACTAGAAAGCTGAAATTTGGTATGAGTTATGTATGTATCACGCCGACGAAACGGTAAAATAAAAACTAAAAAAAATACTTTTTTTCGGTACCTCTCGAACACCTAAAGTGGGGGTGAATATTTTTTTCGTTTCAACACTAGTGTGTGGGGTATCGTTGAATAGGTCTTTTAAAAATAATAGCGGTCTCCAAACATTATTTTTTGATAAAGTTAGCAGTTTTGAAAATATTTACCCCGAAAATAAAAAAAAATGGCGCCCCTCTCACCACGGATCAAAAAAATCATATTTGATGAAAACTATATTTATTAAAATCGGTCTAGCCGTTTTTGAGTTATCGCAAAATTTCAAAATTTTCTTTAAAATGACGTAAGTGCCGCGCGGTGTTCTTATACTTCGAACGTTACACATATTAGTTAAGTGCCATACTGTATTAAAACTATTCCGTTCAATCTGGCGCGTATAATCGATAACTTCAAGAAGGTAATAAGTAATTACAGTTACTTTGGCGTTTACGACCTTTTTATAGAGCTTGAAATCTTTCTCGTAATTTCTATTGTAAAGGATGGGCAACTACGGAACCCTACACTGAGCGTGGCCCGACATGCTCTTGGCCGGTTTTTTTGGTGACATTATAACATCATTTAGCAGTGTTTTTTTGGGCAGTACCTAGAGTATAGACTTTTACAGACTTTCATAATTTATGTCTTTATATTAGAGTTAGTAACTATATAAATGACAGAAAAAAATACCTACTGGAGTAGAAAAAAATATTTTTTCATTTGAAAGAGTATACTCCTGAGGTGGTCCCATTGTCACCATCTTGGGATCTGTACGTCTAGCATAACGTTGACACGCGACTCTTTGTCGCGCGACAAATACATACTACCTGTCACTTTCTTTTCAATTCCGTGCGAGCAAGACAGGAGATGCTGATCCGCGGGACAAACGAAGTCGCGGCAAGACAGTTAGCCCTGCTGATGATGAGATCCCAGGGAAATCGAGGGCAACCCTTAAATATTATAAGCACTAGCAATGTTTTTCATATATTTTTTAGTTATTCAGATATTTGCGTCTGGGTAATCATCATCTCATTATGCTGAGCTGATGATGGAAGGTACAACTCCTTAATGGTTAGGAGGTAGGGGATAATTCTTTAAATATTATAGGTAGGTTAGGACCGTAAGTTATATTCTTTTTTGTATGCCCCTGAGGTGGTCCCATCGTCGCCAAATTAGGATCATGGGATATTGGGATCCCAGGTTAATCGAGGGCAACCCTTAAATGCTACAGGCACTAATCATGTTCTTTATATATTTTCCAAACTTCAATCATCGTCTCATGATGCTGAGCTGATGATGGAAGGTATAACTCCTTAACGGTTAGGAGTTAGGGGATAATTCAAACGAGATGCATGCAATTAAGAATTCCCCGATCACCTCTCTTATAGTGTGTATTTTACTTCAATTACTAAAAGCAAAAAAAAAAAAATACTTAAATTAAAAAGAGCCGACTTCAAAACTAACTGAAAAGCCAAAAATAACCCGTTAATGTACAGATTACCTACATTTGACTGACTTTTTGAAGTCTGTTCTTTATCGAATAAAAATAATCGTATTCTATTACCAAATAGTAATAATTAAAGGCTTCATGCGTGGCATCTGTTTTCATAGTTGTTTGACACCGACTTCAAAAGATGATTCAAATGTAATAAGGTACATGAACGGGTTTTTTGGCTTTTTAGTTTATTTTGAAACCGATTCTTTTTTTGTAATTTGCCACTTTAATATAGATGTTCCCTGATCAGCATTTAATTAATTAATTTAAGCATATATACCCCGGTGTTTCAGGTGCGTGAATGGTTTGACGTCTACAGTCGGCCTATACCCCGCTCAGCGAACGATCATCCCTATGACACCTGTCATCTCAGTACATTTTTCCGATTATAGGTTATAAAATGTACTGATATGACAGGTGTCATAGGGATCATCGTTCGCCGCGCGGGGTATAGTGTTAAATGATTCATGCACCGAAAACCCCGGGGTATGCTGATCAGTGATCACATCTTATCCTGTGAATTAGTTTAGTTTAGTTAGAGAGAGTGCAGTTCGAAAAAGGCAGATAGTGCCCCGCCATCTTTTTTGTCCGTCGTGTCGGGCAGATACTACCGTGCACAGATAACGCCCACGAGGTGAATTGTGCTACCGTATGATACCTTCCATCTTTAAGATTTATTTCCTCCGCTGTACCAAATATAACTTAAATTGGGTGAAACTTGTTCTTGTTAAGCAAAATAATACCCGTAACAATTTATTAACTTAACAAATCATACCAACATTTTTATATTTTCTAAGCTCATTAGTCATTGATAAAAATGTAAGGGTGAAGTTGGGCGGTTTCACAGTAATTTCATCTTGTAGTTCTTGGGCTGACCACGTGACTAAACCTGTTTCAGTTTTTGCATTGGGATTGCACTGTTTGCTAATGCGCCTGTATTTTATTATACTTACGTCACCCTAGGCCGTAAGGGATTTTTTGCTTCCAACGAGGTGACGTAAAACTTTAGACAAACTACGGGCGGTAACTCGTAAAGCCCCAGATCGCATATTTATGGCCCTCTCCTTTGGCGAACTAAAGGAGAGGGCCATAAATATGCGATCCCGAACCCGAAGGTCACAAACAGCTGCGATTTGGGCCATTCGAAAATTCACCGCCCCATGGGTATGTCATGTACTATTCCGTCAAGCGTCTGGTGAAGCTCTGTCGATATTATAAATTCGTCATTAATTTGGTTCGAGAGACCAGAATTAGAAAGAATGTGTCAGCGTATAACAAGGGGAAACGCGACCGCGAAAATGAGTTTCATAAAAACTACTTCTGGGAAAATTAAAGATTGGGAATATAATATAGGGTAGGTACAGTTATTTATTGGTCCGACATATCAATTTGCAATTTTATTGGCTGAAGAGCTCTCTGCAAACTAAAGTTTGCTAGTTTTCCTACTTGCCTTTACCTGTAAGGAATCATCACCGTTCATCTACATCTTCAGTATAACGGGTTAGCACAAATTTAACTGGCACGATATTATATCGCGGAATAGCAAAGCAATATTATTATTTTCATTAATTACAGTTACATTGGCGTTTACGACCTCTTTGTAGAGCTTAAAATCTTTCTCGTCATTTAAACCTCGGGCTTAAAACCGCTGTTTTAAGCCCGTCTATTGTGAAGGATGGGCAACTACGGAACCCTACACTGAGCGTGGCCCGACATGCTCTTGGCCGGTTTTTTTTATTGGGTTTTAAAGTCAGGAAGCCTGCAGCCAAAATAAAATGCAAACTGTCAGGAAAATTTTATGGGAACTGGACGGGAATGGGATCATCGGAAATAAATATACCTAATTAAACTGTCTTCATAAACTTTACTGGCATTCTCTACCAGTCAACCATAGGGCCAAAAAGAGATACCTACTAGAAAATGAATTATGTATTTAATAAAACTTATATTTAAATAACTGTTGAAATCCAAATTATGTCTAATTTGAGAAGTAACATTGTTAAAATTCTCAGTCACCTTGGGCGATAAGCACTCTGAGCATGAAAAGAGTGAAATTCTAGGTTTTTCCTGCAACTGCCATTATAATCTGCGCATCGCATTACTTTGTGTTTGTGTAATCCTTACCGCAACGGTTGAGGTTGACACCTGAGCTTCTGGGGATCAATAAATTAAATAACCTGTTGATGTGGTTAACGTTCCTTGAGCTTCCTATTCTACTGATCTTTTTAGGTATAGTTATGATAGGTAAATTACAGTATATAGCTAAGTATAATGTTGATACAAATAAATGGATAAAAATCTTCTATTCTTCTATTCTGATACTTGGGTTGGATAACGAATTCAATATTACAAAACATTAATCTTAATATTACATTTCGCTAAGTAACATTAAGATAATTTGAAACCTGGTAAGGCCCGCTGTTCGTGAAAGGTGTCGCATAATCCGGCGTGATAAAATAATGGGCTTAGGTTTTGAAAAAGTGTAACTAGTTGGGTCTTAAAAATTCCCTGAAGATTCTAAGCGAGCCGGCGTGAACAGCAGTCAATAGAGATCGAAGGCGTGCGCGCGCACGGGCACCTAGAGAGGGACCAACCAAGGAGCAGCAGCTTGATGTCCTTCGCGGCCTGGATGCCATCTTCCTTTAGGTTCTTCTCGATGAGCTTGCTGCGCTGGATGGCGGCGCGCTCCTCGGCGGACGAGGCGCAGCCCATGGCGATAGCGCGCACGGCCTGGCTCGCTACGCGCGGCAGCGCCGTGCTCCTCGCATGCTCGCGGCCCGTCGTCGCGCACAAGTGCGCCGCGCACGCGCTCGGTCGCGCACGCTGGCTCCGGCAAGATATCGCGCTGCAGCGCCCGCGGGATCGCGCACTACGCGGGGGACACCGGGTGTCAACACGAGAGGGATGCGAGGTGGCGCCGCGGCGTGGGCCCGCGAACGAATGACGGGTCGCGCAGCCCCGCTGCGCCGCCGGCACTGCGCACGCTCGCCTCCTCGCCGGCTACGACCGTGGCCACCCGGTGCCTCCCTGACACACTAATTACACTCCGCGTCAACCTTGTAATACCTATCACTCGCGTCTCTCCCGCATTCGGAAAACAAAAGGCATGCAATTGGATGCTATCGCGTGCAGTTGATAACCTGATCGATTGATGATTAAAGTCTAATAATGAGTTCTATGAGTACTTATTATTACTTAGATAAGTAATACTTACAGACACTAATTGGACATCATGTACGTTGAAATCAAAGTAGGTAGGTACCCACTTTAAATTAAGATGGTATAGCGTTCTGTAACTTTATTACTTCCCTCATTTTCATAGCCATATATCCATATCCATTTATTAAGTATTCATTATTAGTCATATATTGTCAACAAGTGTAGGTATACAATCCGCAAAAGTAACTTAATTTAACAAGTAAAAATATATTAATTCACATATTGGAGTTAATAGGGATTAGGTAAATTATAATATGAGATACGTACAAGTTATTAAGTAGGGTCAATTTCATCAAAAAATTCATTAACTGAATAATAGGCCTTTCGAAGTAGCATTAATTTTAATTGGGAGTTAAAACCCGTAGTGGTTTTATACCTAGGTCTTATATAAAGAAGACATAAAATTGTATGCAAACAATGCAGAATGAAAATAATTAATGCAGGATGACGCAAAAACATTGCTACTGTTTCAACTTCATTAAAAGAGGAGAACCTAATCAAAAATCAAAAGATATCAAAAGAAGAGAAGCTCTTCAGTTTTGGGTGGTACAAACTACCGGTGTATTCATCATGATCAGTTTAACTCGGTCGAAATACCGTGCCGCATGCGCTGCTGAGCTGAGCAGATTATCCGTAGCTACTTTATGGTTCAGTTCTTAGGCGACTACAATTTGTAAAATATTTGACCGACACCAACCTAGCTCGTCCTATTACCCATGGCGACTGATATCCTTAGAAGGCTTTAGTGTGCGTTGAAGGTATAGAGAATTCTTGATTTTATATAGAAGTGTAAAAATCCAAATAAATCTTTTCATTTTCATGAGATATAAAGTATAAACCTTTGTCCGATTTAAACAAAGAATACTGAGCGGAGCGAACCGAGTACAGGCAAAGTCGAGCTGACATTGTCAAGTTCAGTATTAACAACATAACAACTTCTAGTATCTCAATTACAGATTCTTAATAATAAATAGGCATTTTATTATATATGCCATGCTCCTAAAACAACACCTGTACCATTACCATGATGTGGAAAAGGCTTATTTCCCTTCCCGGGACTGTACCATAATGGCGGCTGTACACTCAACCGAGGAGAGCTCCCAGGCAAGAGTGACAAGTGGGCAAGAGATGCTCTTTTCTGAGAGCACATGGAGTGCACACATGTATGCATGTACACTCTCGCTCTCGTCCTGTCTCGCTGTGTCTCGGTAAGAGTGTACAATCGTCATAATATGGAATAAGACAAAGCTATTCAAGACTATGTAAAACACGCCAGCTGTTGAAGTTGAAACTTATAAATGTCAACTTGACAAACTCACTAATACTGTAGTGTCAATGTCACATTTGTTATCTGTCTGTTCTGTAATTCTGTTTCTGTTTGTGGCGCAACTTCGGCGTAACACAATTTGTACAAAATCTAAACTTGTTATGACTTATTTCAAACAGTGATAACAATGGATTCTGACGAAGATCTGGAAAACGTTCCGTCCTGGAGAGGAGTGCCCGGTTGCATCGTGCTCATTAATGTCTACGATCCTTCCAACTACGGCACAGCGGCAGTCGCACATGCAGCAACTTGTTCGTTGATCCGTCAAAACCTGAGATTAGCAAACTCGAACCATGTAGGTGTTTGCTTCTATGGGACAGAAGATTCAAACTCCTCCGCTTTTGGGATAAAAAGCGTCGTCGATGTTTGCCCGCTGAACTCTCCTACGTTGGAAGAATTCAAGAAGCTCTGCAATTTGGATATCTCGAATTTGAAGCCGGCAAAAGAATTCAAAATGTCTGATGTGTTGTGGCATTGCAGTAAAATGTTTGCTAACTGCAAGAAACTGCTGTCTTCCCGCACAGTTTTAATACTATCCAGGTTAGATGTGGCTCCAATAGTGTCTGATCAGAAACCAACAATCAAAAGGGTCGATGACTTAGTGGATTCCAATATTGAAGTGAAGTTTTTAAACATCTCACAATCAGAATATAAAATAGACAAGTTCTATGAGAATTTCTTATTTGAAGCTAGTAAAGGAAAAGGTGTTGTTATTCCGAAGATTGTTTGGGACCTCAAAGAGGTAGAGCAACTGATGCAGCAACAAACTGATAGGCATCTCGCGGTGGCTAAGCTCAGCTTTGTGATAGGTGAAGGAGTTTCTATTGGGGTTGGAGTTTACAACTTGCTCAAAACCCATGGAAATTACCAAAAAAGAACAGATTTGCTAAGGGAAGATAATGCGGTAGTTGCAAGTGTCACCAAAACTGTGAAGGTCTCTCATAAACCTGATGCTGAAAATGGTGAAGCTATGGACGTAGATGACGATGGAACAGTACAAATGCCATTGCTGAAATCAGAGTTGCTGCATTATCAAAATTATGGTGGAGAGAAAGTAGAATTCACAGATAATGAAATGAAGTTGCTAAAAAATCCATTTGGCCCACCTATGATGAAACTACTGGGTTTTAAACCATCACATATGCTAAGCAAAGAAAGGTGGTTTTTCAAGCCTTGTCATTTCCTTTTTCCCAATGAAAGTATTATAGAAGGCTCTACCGTTGCATTTAAAGCTCTTCACCAAGCATGCTCAGAGATGTCCATGGTTGCCATCTGTGTCCTGTGTACCAGGATCAATGCCAGGCCCAAGATTGTAGCACTGTCACCTTCTTCCTCACCATTGGGTAACGATGTTGAAATGGGCTTTGATGTCATCCAGCTACCATTTATGGAAAATGTTAGAGAAGTTCCTGGTAACGATGATGATGACATCAAAATATCCAGCATTGATAAGTCTTTCATGAAGGATATTGTGAATACAGTAAAATTTGACTATCATCAGAATATGTTTGAAAATCCCAAAACACAGTCTACATTCCGAGCTGTGGAAGCTATTGCCTTAGAAGAGGATGTTGTAGAACCATTTGAGGATACAACAAAGCGCGATCCCAAAATATTCGAGGATCTGAAACCCGATTTGTTTGAAGAAATCTTCGGTCCTTTTTGTCTCACGAGAACAAAAAGGGCTGCTGCTTCAGGCGCCGACCACGGAGGCAAAAAGGCAAGATTGGAGGGCATGGATGAGGGAGAAATATTAAAATATAGAATAAGCAATAAAGTGGTGAACGACTACACAGTCAAAGAATTAAGGAATTTATTGAAACCTAAGAATGTCACAGCACTTGCTAGTTTGAAGAAACATGAACTTGTTGATTTTGTATATAAGTATTATGCTGAAGATTGATTACTGGAGAATCATGTTGTTGTTCACAATTATTTTCTAATAAAAGTTTTCTATTATATTGGTTTTTATTACTTAACACTACTTATGAAGTTTTCAAGAAGCAGCTCATGATGGTACTGTGGTACGCTAATTAGTATTACTATAACTATATTTTTGATGATCTACAAAAGTATAATTATGTAGTAGATAATCAAGCATCTATTATTGTTAGTCCTTAAACAATAATAGATGTTTATGTAAATAAAATGTATGTTGTTAGGCTTAATTATTTAATAAATAGTATTTTACTATTAATCTCAATCATGCCAGGAGAGACAAATACACAGATAATCATACATACTTTTAAATATATACAGAACCATCAGCAGGTCCTAAATGGTGAATACCAATAAGCAGTGCATCAACTAAAGTCCATACTCCAAGGCCTCCGAAGCTGAACAGTTTTCCTATACCCTCCTGCCAATGTCCTAGGTAGAAGCGGTCTGCTCCAAATCCACCAAGAGTTAGGGCTAGAATGAGAGCTGTGCCCCACCGAGTGCCACCAGTCCATGAGCATCGGATTTTCTTTAAAAATCTACGCTTTCCAAGACAGATTATATCATCAGATACTGTGCAGTTGGTTCTGAAAAATAGTAATGTAATACTTATTATGAATGCATATTTACCACCGCATACAACATTTGAAATGATGCAAAAAAAGTAATATATTTACATTACTGCTATTCATATGATAGTTGATCATTTACATAATAATTATATTGACAGATATATAAGAACACTCACGAGTAAAACTTGAGAGGGGAGGCCAAAGAATTGCAGTTAGCTTTCTGTTCACACCGATGTTCCCATTTATCTGTTTGGTAACAAAAGCGACACATGGCAGTCCTGTTGAATGTTTTTAGGCCCTAAAAAAACAAGATAAAGTTATAGCTCCAAAAGTTATAAATCAATGGCACAGATAATTTTTTATGGTATAGTCAGCAATGTCAGCATCAATGTAGCTGACAATTTAAGTATGCAATTTGACAAAATCAAGTACTAAGTCTCAAACTCAGGTAATTGTTAGCTACTTGTGATGCGGACCATACCTATTGTCTTAGACTTAGATAGAACTTACATTACAAGATACTTTTGATTTAACTGTGCATGTGTAGTTTGACATGCCACCATATCGACATTTTAAGTCCCGGTAGCATTCTATGCACGGGTACTGCAATGTCGAGCAGTCTGACATGTTTCCTGGACAACTTTTTAAGTACTCATCATTTGGACTCAAACTCAGGCCTTTGTCGTTAATGTCCTTCATTTTATTTTCTTTACTTGAATATGGTTGCTCCATATTATTGCTGTTTGCTGAAATAGGTATTAAAATGATATCGAAACAATCCACAACATTACAAAATAAGCGGGTGTTCTAATCTTATGCCTTACCCATATCAGTAATATGAATTGTGTTGAAAATAACCAATATAACTAAAATTAAACAATCCCTGATGCTAATCCGCATAGGTGTTATTCTCGGCATTTTGTCCTGTTTACATTTTATCTATTATTGCATGAAAATTACTATATAAAAACAATGGTCTCACTGGAGAAGAGCTCAATCAATTTCTCTTTGGAGTTTTGACAGCCGGTATTCTTACGTTTTATGTTTCTTTCTTCACATTAACATGCTAAATGCAACTGTTTAAAAAGTAAGTATATGTTGTAGTAAAACACAATGTTGATAAGTTGAGTAAAATTTATCTTTAATAATATGTGGCGTTATCTGGGGAAAGGGACCTTATTGTCGGTTCTAGTTGCCGAGATAATCGCGTTTAAAGTAAAATGTCGAAAAAAATCATTTTTTCTTCTATTCTATTCTATTTTTTTTTAAATGGCAACCGGTCACAGTTAAGCGACCATTACTGCCAATGTCTCGTTGCCAATCGCACTAGGCGACTAGATAGAGGATTGATACCACGTTGTACGGTGAGTTGAAAAAATCGTGCTTTTTGTAAAGCTTTTTTTATTCTATTAATAAGCAGGGTGTAAAACATGGACCTAGTAAGTACTATAGTATACCTGGACTGCTCATTGCTTCGTTCGAACGAGCCAAGTAAGAAAGCCGCCAAGGGGGCAGTTTGTCCCACTCTGCTGGGGTAACCAAATATTTAGCAATAAAGAGGGACTCATCCTTACTCCATTTTATTACAAGTTTGGCTCGGTTTGTAGACACCTGCCTACTGAGCCGGCGGTCCCGGGTTCAACTCCCGGCCGGGGCAAATATTTGTATGATGAACTCGAATATTTGTGCTTGGGTGATGGTTGTTTTATGTATTTAAGTATATATTTATCTATATAAGTACGTATATCGTCGTCTAGTATAACACAAGCCTTCTTGAGCTTAATTTGGGACTAGATTGATTTGTGTGAGGTTGTCCGATATTTATAAAAAAAAAATGAAAAAAATTAATGTCTAAAAATGTATATTGGCTGGCACTGTAGCTAGAATTTATTTTATATATACCTATGGAAACTCATAAATAAATATAGTGAATGTTAGCTACTATGCCAGCAATACCACACTTTTGGCTCCTGTTATTTTAACAGAACGCAGCAATCCCGTAACTGTTAATTTGATTTGATAAATGACAAACTTCGTTAAGTCATACTTAAAAACAAAACAAACAAAAAACATATTCTGATGTACGTGGACATGAACTCATTTATGAGGATATAAAAAAAAGTGGTTATTTGTAGGGTACCATAAATTAATTAGGGAGGTAAAACTGTAAGTATACCGTTATTTTATAAACTACCTGTATAACTGTTTTACCAATGCAAGACTACGCAATACTTTTTATTACTGTACTAACGGTTACTAAGTATCTGGCGAAATAAAAAGCAAAAAAAAAACCGACTTCAAAAAAAACTAAAAAGCTAAAAATAACCCATTTAAGTACAGATTACGTTTGAATCACGTTTTGAAGACGATGCCAAACCACTCATTTATTAAATTTTTATATTATATAAGTATATTTTTTTGTTTTTAGTGATTCATATAAAATACTTATGGCGGGGTGATCTGGGAGGTCTTAAAGGCATACATCTCGTTTGAGTTATCTCCTAACTTCGGTTCTACGATTGCTACTACCACTACGATTACTTAGGCGGGTAGCAATGTTCTAGGTGGGCTCGCCCTGCGGGCCCTTGGGCTCGCGCGCTACGCCGTCTCTGGGACGTTCCGCACCTTTGGTGCTACACGGAGCTCGGCCTGCTGCCTCGTGGGAGGACGTTCGCCCTTAAGCCTGCGGCCCTCGGTCGAACTAAAATATTAAAGTTTGTTGTCCGATATTTTCTGAATTTGACCGAATTTTCTAAATTCGATTTCAGATTCCGACTCGGGGGCCCCAAAAACTGCCTGATACCGAATTTCAGCCCCCTCGGACCAATATGAAATTTTCTCAATACAAATCTTGTTTTTCCGATATTTTCCGTATTTGACCGAATTATACGCCGTCTCTGGGACGCTCCGCACCTTTGGTGCTACACGGAGCTCGGCCTGCGGCCTCGTGGGGGGACGTTCGCCCTTAAGCCTGCGGCCCTCGGTCGAACTAAAATATTAAAGTTTGTTGTCCGATATTTTCTGAATTTGACCGAATTTTTTAAATTACATTTCAGATTCCGACTCGGGGGCCCCAAAACTGCCTGATACCAAATTTCAGCCCCCTCGGACCAATATGAAATTTTCTCCATACAAATCTTGTTTTTCCGATATTTTCCGAATTTGACCGAATTTTCGGACACCGATTCCAGATTCATATTTGTGAGCCCCAAATGCACCCCGATATCGAGTTTCAACCCCCTAGCACCAACTTGAAATTTAGAAAAAAAAGTCGCCATTTCGATTTTTTTTTCACCACTGTACTCGGGTGGAGGCCCCCTATGACATTTGGTCGAGCACCTCCCACCTGAGCCAACCGTTCACGAGATACGGGCCTCTTAAAAAAAATCCCATACATTTTTTTTTATGATAGAAAAAAAAAACTTTTTTGGAATCAGGGGGCCCAAAGCCCCCTACATACCAAATTTCAGCTCGCTACGACCATTTTGAAATTTCGACGCCTATTAACCACCCTTAGATAGCGAAGGATTATCGTAGTATAGTTAAAACGACATTACTGCAATAGTGCAATGCTCAGATTGTTTTTAGTACGAATAATGTTTTCGAAGTAAAACATAGATCGGAATTATCCGGTAATTTTGTATATTCATTGTCACTCTTTTAGTACTTTATCAAAGTTTGACATGCTTTCATATTAATATATGATACCATATATTACCTGAAAAAATATACTATAGCCACCAAAAGATTTCCTTTTGCAACCTTTAATTCCAGTTACCATGATGCAATTATAAGTATGTAATTTTTTAAATAATCAGAAAAGATACCATTAAGCACTGTCAAAAGTGCTGACAGTTTTCAATTATATTAATAAGATTTCAAATTTAAAGGTTTTATCCTGCCCTAACATAAAATTATTTTTATATACTAACGGATTGTATAACTTTCATAATTTTTTCCGTTAGTTTCTTTGGTGACGCGTAAGAAAGTTTAGCGAATAAAATATTTAATTATTTGAAGTGAATAGTGTTAATTTAAAGAAAAGTATAAACTACTAATAACTACCATTTTATTTGAAAACTACTAATTATCACTATTTTTTGTGACTGGCAATATTAGAAAGGGACACACTACCTATCTGCGAGCTGTCTCTGTCTTCCCGTGACCCCTTCACCCGTAAAATATACTTTATGTATCTATACTAAGATTTAATTTTGTGTGAACACTTATTCTGAGTTCGCACTCCTGTTGTCTTGAATATAAGCTCCTTGGTGTAAAATTTAATCTGACAAAGACACAAGTTTTTAAATCGATTTTTTAAGACTTAGAACAGCCCTTAAAGTTTAGTGAAAAAGGGACCTTATTGTCGGTGCCCCTCTTGTATGCTTTCTGTGAGCTCGGTATCGGTTTGAGAGACGTGTCGGTACTTATCGGCGCGTCAAAGGATAATTATTGATCATTAGGAGTATCCTTGCTCATCTCTCACACTCCCACTTCTTGGGAGTGTGGGGGCCTTATCTGTACTATGTACACTTAGGCTACTTCTGTCGCGGCCCGTTACTACGGGCCGGTCTTTCTGGTGACGCGTAGTTGCGACGGCGGTTTCTTAGTTGGTTGGGCCTTCGTGATGTTCCATGACTCCTCGAGGCCCAGGTGGAGCTTTATCTCCTCTTCTTATTTCCCACTGTTGGTGGTGGTGGTGGTGTGGCTGCATATGCAGCTCGTAGCAGCTCGTGGCGGGATTCATCAGCTTTCCGGAACATTGTGCTGGCCAGTCTGCTGATCTAGGCGTCTAAGGGTTTCCATTTCAGTGCCCTCTGTATATGGTCATTCCGCACGAAGCGTGGGCAATCTGTAATGTGTCTCAGTGCCAGGTTTTCTTGGGCTCTCATTTTGTTTCGGTTTGTGGTACTCACTAGGGCGAACCACGCCGGCGCCGCGTATGTGAGCCTGGACCTCACATACGTTTTGTAGATCCCCAGCTTCGTGCGCATCGGCAGGTTGCTCCTTAGGACTGGTCTCAGCGTAGTTCACGCTGGTCTGGTTCTTGAAACCACTTCCGCCACGTGCTGCTTCATGGTGAGGCCCCGGTCTATGGTGACACCCAGGTACCTCACCGTGTGCTTCCATTCCACGTCTTGACCAAACATGCGGAGTGGAGGTGAAGTCTGTTTTCTTCCGGCCATGAAGGCCTGAGTCTTGGTGACGTTGACAGTAAGCCTCCAGTCCTCAAGTCATCTTGGTAGGGCGTCTAACTGGGTCTGCATCTTCCTGGCGGCTCTCTGTGGGGCTGATGGATGCGGTGTAAAAGGCCGCGTCATCCGCGAACAGCCACAGCTTGACGTCGTCTCCTACCACTGGGATGTCATCGGTGAAGGTTGCGTAGCATGCTGGTGAAAGGCAGCTTCACTGAGGGACTCCTGCTAGGATTGGGCGCTCCGAGGACAGTGCCTGTTCCACTGCCACTTGGAACTTGCATCCGCTCAGGAAGGACTTAATCACCGTTAAAATGCTGCGTGGGGCCGTGATATTCAACAGTTTGTACAGCAGCCCCTCGTGCCATACCCAGTCGAACGCTTTTTCCATGTCGAGCATGACAGCCACAACATGCTCCGTCTTGTTGCTTGCATTGGCCATAAAGTGAAGCACGCGAGTGAGCTGAAGCGTTGCCTGAATCCGAACTGTTCCGACCGGGGCTCGACGTGGGGGAGAAGTTTCCCCAACAGGAGCCTCTCGAACACCTTGGAGAGGGTGCTGAGCAGAGTTATTGGCCTACAGCTCTCCGGTCTTCGGCAGTCTTTGCCAGGTTTGGGCAGCATAACTAGCCTCCCAGTCTTCCAAGTTTGGGGAAAGTGACCCGAGTGCATGATCCCGTTGAACAGGCGCGTCACTGCCACAATGGGGATCGAATCGGCGCCCGGGGCTTTCTTGGGATCGCAACGTTGGAGGGCTCGCTGCATCTGGCTGGGGGAGAAGAAGACCGTGTCTTCCTCTGCTCTTGCTGGTGCCTCCGAAGTACCTCTCCAGGTGTTCTGTGATGCACTGCTGATGTTCTGCATTGTGCATCGGGTTGGGCCTAAATTGTCCCTCCAGGTACTCGGCGAAGATCTCTACGTGATCCTCAGCCTTGTAGCGTGGAGTGTTGTCTACAGGGTCGTAAAGTGGTCTTATTGCCTCAGGTTTTGACGCTAGCTGTCTGCAGATACGCTTAATGAAGGGGACATCACCCTCTTCAGACGCTAGGTGGCTCTCCCAACTCTCGGCCCTGTGTTCTGTGAGCGCCTTCTTGGTTTTTATGATCATGGCGTTGAGCTCTGCCTTGATCGTCGGGCATCTTGTAGCCTGCTATTTTCTGTGCAGGCGGCGCTGCTCCTCCATCATGCTCCTAATCTCCTCGCCGGGAGGGGCGTGTGCCTCTCTGTGGCGGGGATGGTGTGGGAGGCTGTTGATAGCGCCGCCTGTAGTCCAGCTGTGACCAGGTCTGCCGCTTTTTCCACTTCGTCACCTGTGGAGACCGGAGTAGTGTGGCACGTGGTGGTCTCTTCAAGTTGTTGTGTGAATGTCTCCCGGCTGACTCGGTGTTTGGGTCTCCTAATTCCCATTAATGGATCCATTTCGATACACATGAGGATTGTCCGGTGATCGGATGGTAGGTCCGGCAATGCCTCATGTGTAAATCTGGCGTCAATTTGGCTGGCGACGCAGCAAAATACAAATTAAAAGTATTTTTCAAGACTTATTGTTGACTATGTCACTAAACATTTTACGTCCAACACTAAGGTCCCTTTTCAAATACGTTAATCATTTAGTGTTTGCCGAACCAAAATTATAGGTTTTTGGTAAGAGTTTAATACTAAAGTGCTCTAAAAATTAAGACTATCAAAATTAAACATAAATTTATAGTCGATATCAGATGATATCACTAAATATTTTACCACCGACGATAAGGTCCCTTTTAGAAAATATAAAGTGATTGTACCAACTTTTTACTAAACTTTATCTTGAATTTTGAGACTTAAAAAACTACTTTTTTAATATTTGTTCTGTTAATTTGATCTCATTTGGCTATGTTTTAGCGTAGTAGATGTATATGTTTGTTGATTTTGACTGTTTAATTGGATTTATAAACACAAAGCTATTTTTGTTAAAATTAATATTTTTTTATATTAAACAACGTTGATTCAAATCGAAGTAGCTCTTATTGAGTGTCTAATTACATATAATATTTATTCCTTCTATAATATCTAACGGAAATGCACTATAAATAGGAATTTAAGTAAAAAAACCATCAATATATATTTTTTTACTTTATGCACTTTGGCAAGGTAAACTATATGAAAACAGATATACAATTACAAAATATATGTATTCCTTAGGCTTTATTTTGTACTAATAAATTTAATAAGATATGTTCATATAACTTATAGTTCAATGTGAAGATATTTTCGGCTAAATACATTTCTTATTACAAAATAGTACTTGAAACCTAAAAGCCCATACAATCTACTCCTCAAATAGCATGTTATCTATGTAACTTCCAACAATAACATACTTTAATGGGGTGTAGAAGTTTGAATTCAATTTTCTCATAATCACCTTTTCTGACTGATGAGTTTCAATTATTTTTTAAAAAATATCTATTGAACCTACATGCATGTTTTTTACATGGTTCGATAGCTCAATGTATGTAGATTATGGGGATATACATAACTCAATACCGACAGTAAGGTCCCTTTACCCAGATAACGCCACATATTTTTATGAATTATTGTATTACGACGCTCCAGCAATGATCTCTTCGGGAATAATTAATTTATTGTCTTAGTGTGGACTCATTGAGGACTTTCAGGAGGCGACCGTCGTGTGAAGGAACGTAGAAATGTTCGTAGAAATAGACAAGCTATTTAAGCTACTGTAAAAACCATTCATGGTACAGAAATGAAATAGGGTGTAAATATATGTCTTTATATTTCGTCTATAAAGACGGACATACCATACCAGACCGGGCCTACCATTAACCCACAAATCTGTGTGCAACAAGCTTAAAAAAAACTAATGGAGGAATTGCGGTGTACTTTATACTCTGTATTTAAACGTCAAATCAAACAAAACGTCACGCCAACGTCATTTTATTGCAAATGCAAGCGGGTAGCTGTTGCACAAATTTGATATTTATGTAAATACTATGAGCTATATCATAATAAGAAGAGTAAAACCATTCTAATAAGATTCTACACTACACAACAAGATGACATTCCTCGAAGACACGTCAATAATTCTCATTTCACAGGTAAAACAATACCACCTGTAATAGTAAACAACGCTACATTTAGCATTAATTCTGCTTTTACGCTAATATTTCCTTTGCTTTCCTGTTATAACTTTTTTAAAGCTTAATGTTTTTATTACTAATGTAGAACTTCATAGAATCCACTAATTAATTAGAGGTTTCTTTTCACAGACGGTGTTTTTCGTCGGTGGTTGGATTTTTTTCGTGAAACAACTGTTTCGCGACTATGAGGTACATCACACGCTGGTGCAGTTAATATTCTCGGTGACCTTCGCATTGAGCTGCACCATGTTTGAGTTAATTATATTTGAGATCATAGGATATTTGGATTCAAGGTAAACAATTTCTTAGTGAGTACTGTTATTTTTTTGATAAACTAGGCTTCACCCTTGCTTTTTTTAGTTTTTTTTAAATCGAATGCTATGTTCTTCAACAAATTTGTATTTTTCTGAGATAAAAATGTAGTTAAGATATTGGTAACATTTAAAACTGAGAGGAGCGTTTAATATATTTTCGCAGTAATATAAAATTTGTATCATACACATTATTCTTTTATAATATATATATATATTATGATGTGTAACAATTTTCTTGATTTTGAATCAAAATATTACTGCATTTTCCCACTTGCAATATTTTATATTTTCCATGTGGTAAAATTAGTTTCTCAAACATTTGTATGGTAAATATTTCAAAATATAAGCTTTCCATAAATTCTTGTCAAAGATTCCTGAAAGTTCCAAACAATTTTCCCTAATTTTTGGAAACTTTCCTCAACTCTGTTTAAGTCTGTAATTGAATGTCTCATAGTTATATGCCTTAAACTTTTGAAAGCTGTGAAGTAACAACAGTCATCGGGCTATGTTGGCAACAACTGTGGCATTTAAAAAGTTAGTAAAATATGCTTTATTGATTCCAGTTCCCGCTACTTCCATTGGAATTTGGGGCTTTATTCCCTACTGTTCATGGTGATAGCCCTCCTGCCCTTTTACATAGCATACTTCTGTATCAGCAATATCAGGTTTGGTTAGTTTCATATATTTTGAGTTCTACAATAATGTTTAGTGTTGTTCTAAATTACCTTCCTTTCAATTATCCAAGGTGGAGCAGACCTGATCCATTCTTCAGTGTGGTTACTATTTAGAGCCCTAGCACACTCGTGATTTGAGGGTGAATTGAGTGAGCAAAGATTCCGTTGTAAGCGTGCAGTGAGGTTGTTGCAAGGACACCATATTGTACACTCAGATTTCACGCTCGTGATATTTGCGCCTGTGTGCTCTTATTATTTAATTAAATAAGATGTATCTTACAATGCACTACTTCAAATCTTGTTTGTTGCAGTTCCCTTTTTCCATTAGATGGGCCAACTGATTTTTTCTTCTTTCTTTTTTCAGTGTCTCAAAACATGATTCGGCCCCTGACGGTGTTTGTGTGGTTCATATACCTCTACTTCTTCTGGAAGATTGGAGATCCCTTCCCTATATTGAGTCCAAAACAGGTACCTAATTGTGTGATAATATTGAATAAACTAACTTATACAGAATAAAATACTGTCAGTCTCAGACATATTAAAATACATATACGGTTGGCCGCTGCCGCGACTGATGATGAATCACATACCGATTCGAAACATGTCGAGCGATATTCGACTGCTACGACGAGATGAGTAAACCCATTTATGTATTTTAAACTCACTCTTCCACTCCACGAAATATCCGTTCAGCTGTAGGAATAGGTTTAATGGTTTAATGAGATTACTTAACGGTGATAGTAATGTCTAATGTAGGCCATTACATACAGTTCTTAGCTTATAAGAGAGATGTTATTCAATGTACCTATACTATTATAAAATTCTAAAATTTGTCTTTAAAATCTGTTTTCTATGGAGGGGTCATTATATCACGAATCTTAACAGCGCGATGCAGCAGCGTGGCAACATCCGTACAGCGCTATCTGTTGTTATGATTTAATTCGAGCTCTCACACGCTGAAGCGGCTGGACGGATTTTAACAGTAGTAGTAGTTGACACCAAGAAATTGCACCAGTGTGCCACACGCTGCCTATTCAACATACTACATTGATGTAATTATGTATAACTAGATGTGTCCGCAGTTTAAAAAGTTTCTTATGGGTGAAGACCAAAAAGTTTGCTGCCTTAACTCATTTAATTAAAATTTGTATCAATTTTTAGGTAGCCTTAGAAAAAAAGCGATAGAGAAAGTTCCGTTGTGCGACAAAAATTAACGACACAATAATGACCTTAAGGTACATTATTTGATGGTTAATTTGTCTTCGTACAATAGAAAAATTGATACAAATTTTAATTAAATGAGTAAGGCAGCAAACATTTTGGTCTTCACCCATAAGAAACTTTTTAAAGAAAAAATGCCCGGACCAAGTTGCGGACACGTCTAGTTATACATAATTACATAAATAGCTTACAATGCAGTATGTTGAATAACCGGCCCCGAAAATGCTGGAATACGACGCCTTTCGGCCAGAGCTCCTCCATCGTGAAGACGATAATTGACAACATTTCATAACTCTAACAGACGAAAATTAATAGAGAGTAGAGATGGAGTGAGCTTTCCGTCGTGTACAGGCTAAAATATTTATTTGAATATTTTTTCTGTATGTATTTAAATGTTAGAAAATACATAAAATAACCGCGACACACGACGACTATGCCCTGGATAGAGTTATCGTCTTCGACCCAAAAAAATAAATAAGGTGTCAACAATGTCAACCAAAGCGTCATTCGTTATATATATATTTTAATATATATAATATACACTAAACTACCCTTTCCATTGTGACATAGTTTTGGAGTGACTACATTTTAAAATGAGTAAATAAGAAATATCAGACAACCTCACACAAATCAACCTAGTCCCAAATTAAGCTCAAGAAGGCTTGTGTTATGGGTACTAGGCGACGATATACATACTTATATAGATAAATAAATACTTAAATACAATAGAACATCCATGACCCAGGCACAAATATTCGTGTTCATCACACAAGTATTTGCCCTTGCCGGGATTCGAACCCGGGACCGTCGGCTCAGTAGGCAGTAAATTGTAGTAAATCTATATATATAAAAGAAGTCGTGTTAGTTACACTATTTATAACTCAAGAACGGCTGATCTGATTTGGCTGAAAATTGGTGGGGAGGTGGGAGGTAGCTTAGAACCAGGAGAAGGACATAGGATACTTTTTATCACGTTCCCGTGGGACGTGACATAAAACGTCATAAACGTGACAAAACGCAACTGATATGAAATAACAAAACGCAACTGAAAGCAATTTATCAGTAAAAAATCAGTCTACCCGTTCATTTGTTAAATATGGTATAACAAAACCAAACGCAACTGACAGCTAAAGAATTTTGTAGCCAACCGGTTGATGTTTTATTGTGTTAAAAATGGTATAACAAAACAAAACGCTAATTACAGCTAAACGTTATGTAGTTCTATAGTTAATTGAAGTTGACCGGTTGAGGTGTTTGTTTCCGAGATCTATATCAATAACAGAAAGTTGAGTTAGTTCCAGCACTTATAACTCGAGAACGGCTGAACCGATTTGCACGATTTCGGGTTTGTTGTGATCGTCTCGGCCAATAGTTTAATAATATGCCAAAAAAAAGGAAAAGATACACAAAAAAAAACCCACAATTGCAATTTTTAAATTACGAGTTAAATAGTCCGCCATGGTCCAATGCGGCCAACATTATGAAATTGAATTGACGCATTCGTAACATTGGCACGACGAGTCTGCTCAAGATCAATAAATAAACGCTGGTAGCCGAGTTTAGAAGTTACCATTTTCAAATAAACCCAAACGTTGTCTGGACTATTTTTATTTTGTGTTTGTTGTTATTGTGTCTATCATAATGGACAATATCATATTTATAACAGGTTGAAATTAATATAGAAATCTTAGAATTAATTCGCTGTATTTAAAGAAATATAATAAGAATATATACATAGCCCTGCAAGGGGTTTTACTACCCACGTCATTTTTGCATGTTTTGCAGTTGTCCCGTTCACTTAACTAAACTCAGGATACAGGATTCCTCGATCTGTGAATGCGGTTTGGATGAGGGAGATTTAAACCATATATTTTTATCCTGCCCCCTTCTCGACCACACAAACCTTTATTTTGGGCTGTTGTCTCAAAAAATTCCACTACCTACCCATATGCCCACTCTGTTGGTATTTGATCCAGCTATTTACAGATTTCTTGCAAACTTCTTAGTTATTAATAAAATGAAAATGTAGGTAGATTTTATTTACTTAGTTTAATATTCTTAACTTGTGTATCGTTTGAATAACCACTAATTTGATGTATAGTTGTGCGTGTTGTTAGCTAAGAATATTTACTAACTTGGGTTTTTATTTTCAGCTCTGAACTGATTTTACGGCATTTACCGCGAATCCGTATTTTATTTATTCTTAAAATCGACGTGACGCTGGCAGAAATGTCAAAAGACAATTGCCATCAATAAAAAAAAAAAAAAGTTGGTGAACGTCACTGCATAGATAAGAATGTAATAATCGGAAATAGATACGAAACTCTTGCTAGTTTCACGTCGCTACTAGTGCTGCTCCAAGCGGGCGTGCTCTCAACTAATGGATGTTGTATATATAACTACAACCCGTGTATATAGCTTGTATAGGTGCCTACACGCAGTTAAAGAATTTAAGGATGGAAACTGATTTATGTGGTATTTTGTGTAAATGCGTATCTATGCTTTTAACGCATTTGACACAGAAAACCACATAAATCAGTTATTTTTTATAGTGATAAGGAAAAAATAAAACAAACCAAATGCTGGTTTTTGTATATTATTATTTGTCATAAGTAACATCACAAAGTTCATATATCCAATGCGTGGTAATTAATGGAGGAGCACTAGGAAGACTCAAGTCGACACAAATTAAACACAGATATAATGCGGAAGGAACAAACGTACAAAACACAAAAGCGCGTGCACGGTAACCAGAAAACACCAAATGAGACCTTTGCCAGAACTTCACAAACTTTGAAAATTTGCAAATACAAACGACGGAGTAAAACTAAAACGTCACCGACTTTGTATGGTATTGCCACCTTTTAAGAAAAAAGTTAAGTACCAAAGTTTAAAATACATTTTATTTCCTAGTTTATTTGCACTGTAATATTAGTAACTCTGTTAGAATATTATTATTAACAATATATTCTCTATAATTTTTAAAAAATATTAGGTTTTCCTGAATTTTTTAAACATTTCTTAGATAAAAATTTTCTACCAAATACACACTACAAAATACACAGCAACACTGACGTCGAGTAGACTTGGAATAGAAACAGTAGATAGCGCTGTTTTCAATTACAGGCCATGTCCTAAGAGATACCATACCATGCGTCACTGATGTAAGCAAAAAGGAAACAGGACTAAATATTCCGCGTATTTCAAGTATTTTTGGCTTAATAAACTGAAAACAATCCACAGTGATGAAAGTTAAGTTTTTTCAATAGGATTCAGTATTTATTTCGCAAGAAGAACGAATGATTGAGCAGCATTCCGGTAAACAATGTTTTGAAATTTGATAATTACAAATCCTTGATTGACGTTTAATAATACAAATATGACGTATGCACATTATTGCCATAGGAAAGCTGTTTGTAGCGCCACTATCCCTGGGCGGGACTCACGCTTGCTAGGCTATAAAATTACCGCAATCTAAGACAATTTAGTGCTGAGAGATTTAAGGGTTGTCGTTTTAGACCAAACAGCGAAAAAAAATATATATTTTTTTATTTGACGTTGTCAGATGACAGATGCATACCGAATTTTACTAACGAGATTTCAAATGAAAATCTAACCGTGTTACTTAATTAATTACCTACGTATTTGCTGGGATTAATTTACAAAAATGGATAGATTCGCACGTGTGTGGGTTGATGAGGAATATACTCCTCCAAAATACACCAAGTAATGTTTTTGTGCCCGATTGGAAGAACGATTCGACGAAAACCCCCGATAAACGTTTCTTTAATGTGCCACATAAGAATAAAGGAGATTGGTGTCTAGCAGTGGGGAAATTGGTTGTGCCAAAGATACCATTATTTATCTGCGAAGACCATCTTGATGTAAGTTCAATAGTTACTGTTTCCAGAATCAGTAATGGATCAGTAATATGAATCAAACCAAACCGACAATTTTGAATTTTGATAATGTCATGTCAACCTCAATGACATTCCGTTTATTTTATTACTAAATCGGACTAAAGTAACCGTTCCATTGAATCAGAGTTTTGGCGCAGGGCGGACACTGCCTACTAAAAACTGAACTTGAATGTCAGTGTCAATGTGTGCGTGTAAGACGCACAGGGCTGCCTCAGACGCATAACAACAACTTTAATTGCACATAAATATGACATAAGCTAGAAAATTATCACAACCACACGACAACGGTAGTGGTGTTGATGGTGATAGTGGTGATGATGATGGTGGTGACGGTGGTGATGGTGGTAGTCCGTGGTGGTCATGCTGGTGGTGATGGTGAATGTGGTGGTGGTGGTAGTGATAGTGGTGATGATGATGGTGGTGATAGTGGTGGTGGTGATGGTGAATGTGGTGGAAATGATGATGGTGATGGTGGTGGGGATGGTGTCGGTGGTAATAGTGGCGAGAATGATGATGTTGATGATGATTGTGGTGATGATGGTGATTTTGGGGTCATTTATATCATTAGCCATCACCATCGGCACCGTCATTACAATTATCATCGTCATCATCATCACCACCATGACCATCATCATCAGAATCAACACCACCATCATCATACCTAATCGACATCATCATCATCACCCGTCACCACCATATTCATCATCATCACCACCACCAGTCGCCACCTTCATCATCATCACCACCAGTCTCCACCATCATCATTATTACCATCACCAACACCATCACTATTTCACGAGTCAATGCCCACCTATAACCCATATACACAGTTAGATCACAACCCTTTTAAAATTTTCTACGCAGCAAACTCGATTCCTACTCGATGCCCTTGCGGGGTGAGGTAACTCGAATAAGGGGCGGGGGTGTGCGGGTCCATTCTATATGTAGTACTATAAAGTATACTGTGGTTTTGGTGTTGCCACATTTTAAAATGAGTAAGTTTTTATAAATTAATAATAAAATAAGTATATAGTTACCTCAGAAAAAATATATTAACTTATAAACTTAATTTCATACACTGAAATCGCTTATCTTAGCTATAAAAACAGACATTACATCTTTCGATGCAGAATTCAGAAAAGTAATAAAATTATAGTCATAAAAATATGAAATGTTGTACATTATCAATGGTGGTAGTCTGAATGTAGCTATCTCTACCTACATTTATCGACTTTCAGGCGGTACGAAGTTCGCCGGGTCAGCTAGTTAATAATAAAATAATTCATAATCTCAGCTAAAATATTAAAAAAAAACAGTTATTACATTCCTCTTTCTAAGCGGAATACGGAAAAGTAATAAAATTGTAGTCTTAAACATACGAAATGTTGTCAATTGGGTTATAATTTGCATGTAGATAAAAGTTTAAATGTCTGTTCCAGGGTATATTCTCGATCGAGCAGGGCGTGTCGCGCATCGGAGTGATCGGCGTGACGGTGATGGCGCTCCTGTCCGGGTTCGGTGCCGTCAACTACCCCTACACTTCTATGGCTATATTTATAAGGTAAATCTATAAAAAAACCGTAACCTCTTGAAACAAAAAATTGTGTCACCATGGTGAGGTCTCATATACATTTCATATGGCACGTAAACCTCACTAACATAATAAGCGCTATCTATTGATCTATTTTAAACCTATTTTTATTCTTTATTGCGCTATTGTGTAAAGCAAGAGTCTAAGCGCTATACAAAATGTATGGGACACAGAACTTCCAATAGGGCAGAAGGGTAGAAGGCGATTTTGAATTGCCATTGGTTATTGTTAGCCTATAATATACTCATTACAATATACTTAACATGCAATTTTACATAAAAAATATTTAAAATTGCTATTCGTTTCTTCAGGCCAGTAACACAATCAGATGTCATGTCAGTAGAGAAGAAATTACTTCAAACCATGGACATGATACTAGTGAAAAAGAAAAGGATAGCACTAGCAGAAGCCAACAATGTCGGAGCGAGACAGCAATACGGGATGCTAGACCAAGCTAACAGGGGCAAGGGATTTTGGACTAATATCTTGTCTAGTGTTGGCAGCATTGCCAATCCACTCAGCTATGGTTCGGAAAGTAAGTTGGTTTTCCAATTATTTTTAAAACACGTTTTATGGTTTCATAGCTCGAATGACATAGAGTAAATTCATACAGTTTCGTCACACCCGCGAAGGGCTCGTCCAGATATCATGTGATCGTATTTGGCCTACTTTTAACTCTCCTTTCCCCCCCTTGGTGATATTTAGCCTACTTTTGACTCTTCTTCCCCCCCTTGGTGATATTTAGCCTACGTTTGACTCCCCCTTTTCTCCCCCTTGGTGATATTTAGTGATTGTAACGCTGTCCTATTCAAGATCACGGGCATTTTTGCGAACAAGTAATAGGACGACTGACGAGCAAGTCGTATGTCGTTTCTTTAGGTAAATACGCTAAGAGCGGATTATTTTGATGTAAGAAATCTTTTCATATGTCAATTTTTAGGGTTCCATACCTCCAAAATAACCAACGGAACCCTTATCACTTTTTTGTCCGTCCGTCTGTCGGTCAAGACCCTTTATCTCAGGAACGCGTGAGGTATCGAGTTGAAATTAAAACCATATACTCAAGTCCGCAGTCCCTTGAAACTGTGAAAAAATCAAAATTCTAAGTTAACGTAAAAAAAAAGATACGGTCGTTTATGCGGCAAAAACGATTCATTTCAACACTCATAATAACAAGGGAAACAAAATTTATAGGGTATTTTCCGTTGAATTAGAACTACGAAATTTGCCAAGTAATACCATCCTATACAACAACTATAGGGAAAAATCTGAAACCTGAACATGTGTTATTAAGTAAGAAAATTACATCTTTATTTAACTCGCCGCTAAGACCGATGTCGTGGCCTATTTATAGCCAAGTTAGCTAGCCATTTCAAAACTATCAAGATAAATTGATTTCAGACATTAATCAGCTTCGGCAAGAGATCGCCGGTCTCGAAGAGCTGAGTCGCCAGCTGTTCCTGGAGGCGCACGACGCTAGAAGTGCCCGGGAGAAGGCTGAATGGTCCAAAACTTTTCAAGGGAAATACTTCAACTGCCTCGGGTATTTCTTCTCGCTCTACTGCATTTGGAAGATTTTCATTGTGAGTAGTATTCTATGTAAACTGGTTAAAAGCTGCACATTTTACTAAACTTAATTGTGATGATTAGATGACGATGTGACGTCATTGTGTAGACGCTATATAATCGTCATGCCTCGGGTATTTCTTCTCGCTCTACTGCATTTGGAAGATCTTCATTGTGAGTAGTATTCTATGTAAACTGGTTAAAAGCTGCAAATTTTACTAAACTTAATTGTGATGATTAGATGACGATGTGACGTCATTGTGTAGACGCTATATAATCGATAGAAACGTCACATTCCTCTATAGAATATAGAGGAATGTGATGACGTCACATCGAGCGCAAGGAAAAAGTCGGACTCGGTAGTTTACGAATGTATATTATAAAACTTGCGACTTTCGGGTCTACTGTACCCAATCTTCAATTTTGAACGCTATTTATTTATTAAAATGAGTTACGCAGCATTACAGCAATTAAACCAAGGCACTTTGAACTACAAATTTAAATTAAAAAAGAAACTTAAATCTAGTTTGATTTGGGCGACGTAACAGCGTGGCTCGTCCGTTGCGTCGTCTGATCTGGCGCAGGATTCGGCAGATACGGTTATAATACAAACTATAAAGTGTCTGAAGCTTCCTTTCCTTCCTTCTTTAAGTAATTAAACTTCAAAGCTTGAAATGATGACTGTAGTGTCTATGTCTTAATATGTATAATAATATTAATAATGTTGCGAATCGCTTTAACAAAAATTGTTTTTTTTTAGTCTACAATAAATATCGTATTCGATCGCGTGGGCAAGAAGGATCCTGTCACGCGGGGCTTAGAACTAGTGGTGCACTGGCTCGGCTGGAACATTGACGTCGGCTTCTGGTCGCAACATGTCTCCTTCATCCTCGTGGGATGCATCGTACTCACGAGTATTCGTGGTCTACTACTCACTCTGACAAAGGTTATTATAAAATGCTTCTTATAATGTTATTAAAACTATCGTGAGACATCTTTACTAATTATAAAAACGGTATAAACTCACGTAAAAATTGTCAGGAACGGCCCGACATGTTTCGAACTCATTTGGAGCTCTTCATCAGGGGTAGCTATCCGTGCTGCTACGCGACTCGCGACCCACTGCACTTTTGATCGCTCTTCTTGCCGCCCTCTGCGCACGCGCAGATAGCGCGGCGCGGGGAGGGCAGGGCTCTTGCGCTGTCCTACTGGACTGTCTGTCACTGCATTTTCACTATTACCCACTGATCCTGACAATTTTTACGTGAGTTTATCCCGTTTTTATAATTAGTAATGCTTCTTATGCTTGTGACGCCATATCCTAACGGATGTCGTAGATCATGCAGTTTAATATTTAAGGGCCCCGTCATGCGGGGCTTCTATTTGGTGCTTCTAACTGCCAGTGCTCTACAGATCACTAAGGTAACACAACACAGTATCCCAACAAGGACCTCTCTGCAGTGCTTTTATCTGGTGTACGGTATACCGGTTTGACGTGAGCGTCTCACAACCAATAAGGGTTAGTTATCCATTCGATAACAAAATCAACTTTTTAATTTTAGTTAAACCGCCAATTTGGGAATAATATGTGGAATAGTCATTGAATTCTTGGAAGACATGCAAAGACGCGCGGAATTAGCTCAATTTAGTTAGGTTAGCAGTAGTAAATGTTAAAAGTGTGAGACAATGAGACTGCACATTATACTCAAAACAATTTTCTCTTCCAGTTTTTCTACAAGATATCGTCATCGAAATCCTCAAACATCATCGTCCTAATCCTAGCGCAGATCATGGGCATGTACTTCTGTTCGTCTGTGCTGCTGATGAGAATGAACATGCCTCCAGAATACCGCATCATCATCACCCAAGTCCTTGGGGATCTGCAGTTCAACTTCTACCACAGGTGGTTTGATGTCATATTTCTTGTAAGCGCCCTGACGAGTATATTTACCCTGTATCTAGCGCATAAGCAACCTTCCGTTAGTTAGTAAGCTTGAGAGATATGTTTGAGTCACGTTTTGGACGTGTATATACTTGGTCGAATATGTTTGGCCAAAGGACCATAGGCAATTTTGTGCATGGTCCTTTTTTGATAGTCTTGCTAGTCACTCATACCACCACATTAAAATAGTCTAAGATCCCTTTAAGAACGACCTTCACCGAGATGTTTATTTGATGAAATGTATTTTATATTTAATTTAATATGTCAATAAATATATTGCATATGGGTTGCCTAACAAATTTTAGTCCAGGGTATGTTTAATTAATGATTAAAAAAATTTTTTTTTTAAACATTTGATTATTAGATAAATTCTATACCAATCGAAAGTATGAAGCCCATAGAATATGCAAACGTTAGGTTGCCTATTCTTTTCCCGTCACAACTATCGGGTAGCCAGGTTTAAACTGGTAAATCTATACTAGCATTTTGCAACGGTCTGATTATTGAATTGAAATTAAATAACATTAAAGATTATTTTATTATGAACACGGTGGTATAGGGTTGCCTGCGAAAAATCAGTCCAGAATTCCGGTTGTCGAATTTTGAAAAGTAAAATATTGCAGCGAGTGAATGTGTGCGACTGAGAGGTCCCAACCAAAACCATCCCATACGATAGAAGAGGACACAGCATAGCAGCTGTTTGAAGTCCGCCCATTTAAAAAAAGAGAGTGCGCATGCTATTTTTGCTTGAAAATGAAAAGCATAGCGATAGACTCGTATATGCTGTACATTATTTTATAGTTATTTAACTTTTTTTTTAATCAATTAATTAATGAAATAATGAACTTTATTCTGCAAGTAGGCCACAAGGGCACTTTTACATGTCTGAGTCTATCGACATTTCACAAAAGGGTGACCACTGTTGAGAAGAAACTCCGAAAGATTAGATACATTACATTTGTTTTATTCTACTACCTATGTTTCTACTTGAATCACTTAAAATTAATGCCGTTTAAACACTTTTCACCGTTGGTTAAAATTCTCCAACATTTAAAAGTATGAGAATCTCTGAACACCATGATGACGTAGGCTTGTGTCAGTCACGTGGTTCGCGAGTCTCGGAAGAGAGTACCAGGCGGAGTATATTATTATACCATGCATTTTATTGTATCTATAGCGACAATCTACTCCAAAATAATGCACAGCATATACGAGTCTATCGCTATCCTTTTCATTTTCAAGCACAAATAGCATGCGCACTCTCTTTTTTTAAATGGGCGGACTTCAAACACCTGCTATGCTGTGTCCTCTTCTATCGTATGGGATGGTTTTGGTTGGGACCTCTCAGTCGCACACATTCACTCGATGCAATATTTTACTTTTCAAAATTCGACAACCGGAATTCTGGACTGATTTTTCGCAGGCAACCCTATACCACCGTGTTCATAATAAAATAATCTTTAATGTTATTTAATTTCAATTCAATAATCAGACCGTTGCAAAATGCTAGTATAGATTTACCAGTTTAAACCTGGCTACCCGATAGTTGCGACGGGAAAAGAATAGGCAACCTAACGTTTGCATATTCTATGGGCCTCATACTTTCGATTGGTATAGAATTTATATAATAATCAAATGTTTAAAAAAATATTTTTTTTAATCATTAATTAAACATACCCTGGACTAAAATTTGTTAGGCAACCCATATGCAATATATTTATTGACATATTAAATTAAATATAAAATACATTTCATCAAATAAACATCTCGGTGAAGGTCGTTCTTAAAGGGATCCTCTACTAAAATTCATTGTTATAGAATTTGATTCATTTATGATTGAGATAGGACAATCAATGAAGTCACACGCACATGGTTCAGTTATTTAAGAGTACAATAGCGTATTTCTTTCTCTCACTGGCTGCAATAATAGTCAGATCTCAAAATTTTGGTATTATTGCAGATTCGTGAGTCAGAATGGCGGGTGTACCTTTACAAAAATAAAAAAACACCTTGTGAAGGTACACCTGCCATTCCCAGTTCACCTCAGATTCGTGTTCAGAATCATTTACTTTGACACCAATTAAAAAATATATAACAATAAGTATCTTTAAAAGTTTCTAATGCTGTCAAAATATTAAAATTTTTGTGATTAAGCCATATAGCAAAAAGTGTGCGAATATTTTGCTGTTCATGGAAATATGAGAGTAAAATAGATAATTAATAAGCTCCTAATTTATATTTTTCAATAAACAACATTCTACACTTCACTTCAATTTATGTTTTTGTCAAAAATTACCTTCTTTTCTAATTAAAGTAAGTTGAGCCGACAGTTTGGCTGTCACGTTGTATTTTTTTAGGTTATGGCATTCGTACTTTGTACATTTTGTTAGAAATTTGTTTATAAAATAAGATAGGCGTGAAATGCCACTATTACTCTAAAAGATACTCTAGCTCGCTACTCGCACTAGAAATCCCCACTGTTAGGGTGCGTCTCCACTGGAGAGGGGCGGAGACGTGCCGAATCGACCAATCGCAAAGTGAAGCGGAGATGAGATACAGATTTCAACTCAGGTGATTGGTCTATTCCTTATGTCTCCACTCCGCCTCGCGTCATTGGAGACGCACCCTTAGGTCGCCTATCCATAGAAGGCGGAGCGGAGCGCGAAGATGTGCAAAATGGACCAATCACATTCCTCAGAAGAAATGCACTTCTTTCGGGCTTCACAAAGAGGCAGCCTGATTGATTAACTTTCTCCGCTCTGCTTCTGTGGGCGGCCATAATGATAATGTGAAATTCAGCCTTGTCGCCTACCTGGTGCCTGCCCTGATGCCCTCACTAGATGAGTGACGCCATTTTTGTAATTCAAACCGCTACAATTATTTTTCAATCCCTGTTGATTTTTAGCACTTCTTGTTTTTGCACGTACAATCAAGGAATTTGGAGCACGTACCTACCTTTTTGCTTTTGTCACAATGACATTAAGGGTCAGAAAGGTACGCGTTTCAGTTTCCTTTATTGTTAGTGGCACGGTGAATTGTTGTCCGTTTTAATATATGTTATTCGATAATTAAATGCATAAAATTCATTCTGTTTTCTTGATACTTCCTTGTCCTCATTTGTGAAGTCACGCCGTGCTCGTTGATCAAAGAGTTCTCTACCACATTGAACCCGTATTTTTTGTTTTGCCTGGACTTGTTTATTCATCTTGTGTCCACAGCATAGTCGTCTGTTATTAGTTGGTTGTTTACGTTCAGTATTGTTTTTTATTGACGTATCCACGCTTACTGCAAGGGAACATTCTGCAGCTCAAATAAAGTTGAAATTTAATAGTATAACTCGTAGAATTTTCAATATGTCCGTTTCTTTGCAAACGTAACAATACCAGGATTCGAACCCAGGACTGATATGGGCGTGTGCAAAGTCACTACTAACCCAGCCTAGTCAAAATCGGTCTAGGCCACGTCTTGTAAATTAAAAATAGTAGGTATTAATATTAATGTTATATTTATTCTGTCATTTATCATAGAAAAAATACAATTACAAATCAAACTTACAACAGACAAAAAATAATATTCTTAATTCTCAATAAACATTAATTAATAAATTCAATCGCATAAAAACATTATTAAGGACTAAGCTATGACCTTCTCGCATCATCTAAACTGGCCTTTTGGGTGCTCTCATTTCCCGACATCTCTGTTATTGTCGAGAGATCAGGCACAGCGCAGGTTATCGGAAACAACTTTTGCAAATTAGCACCATAACTAGGATAGTCGTTTTCCTGGATATCGAAGTAATTCGTGTTAGATTCCTCGTCACTGAGGAGATACCACTTGGAGTCTCGGTTGGTTTTCTTGGTCGGGGCCTCGTCAGAAAGATCTTCGGTTACTACGCTGTTGCATCGGGTCACAAAGGGCGTGAAGTAGACCGTGTTGCCGCTCTCTGTGCTTCTGGGCCCCGTTACTTGAGCTGTCAAGTTTTGAAATTAAAATTAACTTACCTGCCGTCAATTAATTTGACTCGCGATTTTTACATTTAATGAATATATGATGGGCTACTTAACAGGTTCACAGCCCCCAAGCAGTGTACAGCGGTATTTCGATACGCCCCTTAGCAATAATAACCTTAAACACTCACTGGCCATGGGGCACATCTGCCACATGGACGTACCAGTGAAACCGCCCATGAGGTACAATGTGCCTCATCGGACTGTGAACCTGTTAATGTATGCCAAATGCCGGTGTTATTAAATCTGGAAGCGTTGTTAATTAGTTTAAGACAATTGTCGGTTGTAAAACATTGTTTTTTTCATGCCCAAGCGTGTGTTAGATTCCGGCGCTTTTTAACTTTGGACGCTCAGTTCTGGGTCGAAAAATCGTGCGACAGACGCTAAGCAGCAATACACCTACCAGTATAATAATGTAGAAGATCCATCTATCGCACATTTGAGCTGTCATGGTCATACGAATCTGTATCCAAGTCCAAGTAATGTGACCCGGCATGAATGATTTGATATGAAAAATACAACTTACCATCACGCAAATGCATGGCACATTGAGCGTTATCGCAAAAAACCTCAGGCGCCATTTTCTCACTATCCGTTGAATTTCCATCCACATTTTCTTTGTCGTCTGCAGAGAGAGAGCTAGAACTCAATGAAATTATAGATTTAGTTGTTGTTTCTATGAATTCAACGCTATCGCCCATACATTCTCCGATTTGAAGACAAGTTTCCGAGTGGTTATGTATGAGGTCGCTGCTGTCTTCAAACCCTTGCAGGAATACTCCTGATTCATTATCACCTTCAGTGTTTCCAGAAGTTTGACTGACGTCCGGCGTCTTGGTCTTACTTTTACTCTTCTTTTGGGGTTTGGCTTTAGGCCTTACTATTTTGACTTTAATGACGTCCTTTTTGACTCGCTTGCTTTTGGTAACTGTGGTCACGTCAATAGTTTCGTCGTGTATATTGATTTCTAGGTTGTCTGGTGCGTTATCTTCGGAGTACACGATATTGACGGAGGGAGGGCAAGATCTTCTGCCACCACGCGCGCAGTGTGCTTTCGATTCTTCTTCAATAATAGGTTCCCCTACTATCTTCTTTTTATTCGTAACGGTCTTCCTTTTATGAGGAGTTGAGCATCGTTTTCTCGAACCGGACTTTTTCTTTATTACAGTATCGACTTCCATCTTTTCTCCTCCATTATCGTTTACAGGTTTTTGTGCGCTTTCTAATAGAAGTTGCTCTAGTCTTCTATCAAGCGAGTCTGAGTTTGCAATATTGACGACAGATACATTTTTCAATATGGATTCTGTTGTCATCGATACTCTCATATTGGAATCATATGACAAATTCCGTCCAGCAGAATTTGGAGTGTCAGATAAATTACTCAGCGCAGACATTATGTGCTTTTTGTAGCCCTCTCGTAGTGCACAGTCCTGAGCCATTAGAGGCATAGAGACATCAACTGCCGAGATGAGGTATTTGTTATTGCATGTTTTTAGTATGTCATTAGCCTGTATTTCATTGAGCGTAGGATCATCTATGGCTGCTAAAGCACTTCTACTGATAGATAAGTTTTCAACGATGGACAATTCTGGAGACAGCGGTAACGACAGGCTGCTCGAACTGGCTGCATCATTTTTATTGGTAGGATCAGAGGCTCGTAACATTTCATTGCGAAGATCACGGATTTGATCCATCAATGTGTTATTTTCATTAGAAGTCACCTCGTCTATCTTTTCTAACGTCCGCACGATACTCCCTGTTCGCGGCATCAGAAATTGATACGAGTCTGATCTATAGACTTCAGAATTGAGGGTAGACTGTTCCCTTCTTATTGTTTTCAAAGAAATAACGAAAGACGGATTGCTCGATTCAGAATCGATTTGTTTTAGAAGCGGATACGAGTTGCGTCTTAGTGCACGTTGTGCTTTTCTCCCTTTGAAGGAAGTTGGGATACTGAGTCGCCTCTTTCTCCTTTTGCCTATGTTCAATGGGCTAGTGTCAGAATCCTGATATCCTTGGCTGCTGTTCACTGAGTGACGAGAGAGGCTATCGGGTGATGTGATGTTAGGTAAGCTGTATGGACAAAAAAGAAGTGGCTTAACATAAATGCCATGCAGGTTAAAGCAGAGGGGTGATAGTGTGGCAAATTGCAACTATGCCTTCGTTATGAATAATGTTTTTATTCATCGACGAACACAGTGTTGCGTTATTTTTCCGTTATTCTTTACAAGGTATCCTTCAGATAGCACTTTATCAGATGCCTTGTGAAGAATCACCGTAGTATTGCCATATAGAAATTGACTCATTAGCGTGAAAGCGAGTGCGAAGTGTAACATACATGCGTACCCAATGGAAGCAGGGTTAGTGATTGACTTACCATATTTTATAGTTTGTTTCCTTATAGCAGATCCTATACACGAAATGCCCGATTTTTGGGTAAAAAAAAAGCTGTTAAATGTATGTTGACAAATTGGCAAAGCGGATGTGATGATTTGGACAATTACCTAATGACTGGGAAAGTAATGGAACGTGAAAATGAGTTGAGTAATAAAGTTACGATTGCGTCATTGGGCAAATATTCAGCGTTCTTTTGCGGTGTTTATTTTCGTAATCGACAGCTCAGCAAACAATATAATATAAATTTATGACAGTCAAAGTTGACTATTAATCTGAAAGGCACTTCTAGTTTCGATCCTAGTTTAACCAGTTATGGCTACTTGTTCTTCCGGTGTGGATATAATTGTGAGAGAAGATTAACGTGAGAGCCGCGCGGAACGCTCGGTAATTCGTCCTATTATCATTTGCTCATCACCTTTAAGCACCAAGCATGTAAACGTTACCTTTTAAATTACTTAAATCCAAACGAATCTCCAGATCTGCTGAAAGGAACAAACTAGCTTGCAACAAAATTTTAAGCTTAACGTCTTCTAAATTTAATTCATGCTCATATGCAAATTATTTATGAAGTGAGTTTAACTTAACATACTACAAATAATACACGATTACGTTTGCAAGTGTTTATTGATCCGAAATAAAACACCTGCTCCCATTCTTAACTTTAACAAAATAACAATATATCATAGAATATTATTTACAAATGTTTATGTTGGTTCAGGCAAGCTAAATAAACTATGATATCTAATAATAATATATAGAAGTCACAAAATAGACAAGGCTATAAAATATAAAAGTAAGCCTATTGTATATGTATTCTTCGTTGATGTATAAAAAAGTAAGACATTTTAAAGTGTAAAGAATAAAGAAATACAAGATGATGAATTTTAATTTAATAAGATTTTACTGAAGAAGTTACTTCAAGCTAGGGAACGAGTACTTTACGTTTCAAGTATAAAAATAACAGAACATAAAATAAATAAAAAGAAAAGTTCAGTAAAGATTTAAATTGAAAGTACCTTTTCGACTTTTCTTACTAAACAGGTCGTAATTCTTTCGTCACTTGACATTCCATCTCCCATCCCTACGTGACATGCATGAAGTAGTGCGACCAGTCGTAACAGCCTTTCTGAGATTTACTTTATTCTATAGAAGAAATACCTACTTGCCCGAGGCACATTATAATAACAGTCTTCCGCCTTATATTACATTAGGTATTTTATGTATATACATAAATTGTATATTTAATTTGACAGTATAAAATTTAATTTCATTTTGCAGTGCAATATTGCATTCAATAGAGATACCTTACTGCTCATTTGTACTAACTTTAACGTTATATATTGAGCATTTGCATTGAAGTATTATTAAAAACTACTTACTGCTCCTTCGAAGGATCGTTTGAGTTTATATCTATGATTTCGGGCACGGGCGAGGGGAATTTGTACCGCACCTCGTCCTCTGGGTCTTCCGCAGGAGTTTCTTGGACCTCTACAGGTTCTACAGGCTCTAGAAGTTGTGCTTTAGCTGTTGATTTCCTCGTGGTTTTGGTCTTGGTGGGAACACCTGTAATATATACGGTAGATATAATAGGCTAGTTGACTCATGTCAAATTGTAATAAACTAATGTTTATTCCGTATATAGTATTTAGCAAAGGAAACCTAAATATATATTTTTCTATTCATAAAAGTGAAAGATGGCTGAAAAAATTGAATTTGAAAATATGATTTTAATCTATATTTTGAAATGCTTAAAACGCTGTCCGCCATTTTTGTTTATGATAGTGACGTCATCGGTCATGTAAACAAAACTGAAAGTCTACTTTGACGACTTCGAATAGTGCCGTCCCTCTCGATCTCCTGTTAAAGTATATTGGAGTGAGGGGAATGGCACTATACGACGGTCGAATTTTGAATATTTACAGGTAATTCTACGTCACGCCACAGATTAGCAAATGGCAAAAATGGCGGACGGCGTTTTTGACTGTTCATGAAATTTCTAATTTTCAGTTGATAAAATTTCGCTTTCTACCTCTCACAAAAACACAAGACATTTTTTTTAGAGCTAGTAAGATCATTATTAACCATTTGAAATATATTTCAAAACTGGGTCTACTAACCTATTAAACAACCACATACCCATGTTTGGCAGCTATGTACAACGTTTAAAAGTGATAATAATAGGGGCTTAAAAATCTACATATTATAAAGTTCGCGAAATAAGTGTCAATTAATCCTAACTTTCCCAATAGGTCAATGTGCATTGAGTTTAGTTAAACAACATTAAACATCTTTGTGGAAATAATAAGATCGAAATAAGAGGCGTTTATAATGTGAATTGTGATTTCAGTCTTAGAAATTACATCATTACTGATCAATTGTTAGGTACCGAAAAGGCGTACCATCTAAGAGTTTTCTCGGGGTTCTTGTTTGCCTAGTTAAGTTGGGTGTGGTATCCGCGGATTCTTGTGCTTTTACTTCTTTCGCCTTAGTTGAAGATTTTCTTGGTCTTTTAGCAGGACTTTGTGCGACGGCCAGCGCTGGCGAAGTTTCTTTTTTTGGTCTGCCACGTTTCTTTCTACAAAAATATGGTCAAAATTGTCATCTGCTACTGAATTTTGAACTACCTTTGAAGGAAATTGTGTATCATGAAGTGCAAAAATGCACGGATGTCGTATCAAAAAACAAAAATATACGCACCTAAGTGTAATCCGGGGTTGTTCTTCAATATTTTCTTCAATAGCATTTTCAGATGGGACAATTTCTTGACCTTCCGTAACTGTAATATTTATTTCCCGATCTTTTTCAACCGGAATGTTATCTCGTCCATTCGTCTCCATTACATTATTGAGATCTTTGTTTTGTTCACCAGATTCATCAACATCTTCTTCTTCTATTTGCTTGAATATGGCGGATTCTATTTCATTTATCTTTTCGTGCACTCCTGAAATATGATGTCCTTATAGAACAAACAAAATCTTAAATGAAATAATCGCCTGTTAGACACTGTCAGGCAGGCACGGATAAAATAAAGGAACAACGACAAAGAGTTTGTGCCTTCACATATGATTATATTTTTGAGACGTTGTCCCCTATTGTAGGGCAAAATCAACATGCCGAATAAATAAATCATTCAACCGGCCATCCTACTCACACTCGTGGCTTCTTCTATAGAGCGAATGAGACGTCTGGTCTAATGTTTATGACTATCGGTACGGTCATTTTAGCCCGAGAATTATTAATTTAATTATTCACGGACAAAAACACAATTACACGAAACAGTGTGTCATTAGTAGAGTTGTTAGTCCGCTATTTACTAACATGGTTGTGCGCATCGGGTTACAAGCATGAATATTCTACCACAGATAGAGTGTTCCACGGTGATTATTTTCAGATGTGGAGGGAAGTCAGATCCGTCCCCTGTGAGGCGGGAGAGCGGGGTAAATAGGGCAAAGGAGTCCTCTTTTTTTTTATTACTGATCATGGCTTGTGTGGTATCGTTTTCGTGTAAAACAGATATCAGCGATGTTATTACCTTTATCTCCGGGCGCAGGATTGGGAGCGACGATAGGTGTGGTTTCCCCACTTGACAGCTCCACGCAGGTGACGGCGTCAGACTTTTTGACTTCAGCATCCTTGTGGAACATGGAGACCACTTGCTCCAGCACAGGGTTTATGTCCTGCCAGTGGCCTTCTAGTTGGACTTCCTAAACACACATATTTTAATCACACGGTTTCTTATAAATCAAGCAAATTACGGCATGTTGGAAGAAACTTATGTATGATGCAAGATTGCAAGTAATCGACTAGGCATTGGCCAAGCATCGATATAATCAGAATGTCATTGACTTTCCCATTTTAGAGTGTTAGAGAACACTACTCTATTGTTCTTAGAGTATTGTTCTGGTGTTACATAGTAAAAATCTACAAAAAGTTAAGGGTAATAAATCTTAAAGTGAATTTCAAACTGCTATGTTCTCACCGCAATCGCAAGTTTCCAAAACATTTCCGCGCAACTACGGAGCCAACGCGTAGTAATAGTGATAAAAAATCTTTAACTTACTTGGCCCTTTTTAGTGAACTTGATTTTTAACGTCTCCTGCTTGGTTTTCACCATTGCCACGCTATCTCGTCGCATTAATTCACTACCTATAACAAATCAAAAAACTGGCATTACTTTTCCTTCAAAATTGTCAACTCCATACAAATATAACTACTGTTGCGATTTTTTTTAAAACCTATTGACTCAGGCGGGATTTGTACCCCTGTCTCTAACGGCTCTCCGGGTCAACACCGCCTCATTCACTAAGCTACCAACTTGAATGCCTGAGCTATTGTTTTTTTCAACCAGTTGCTTCATCCATACTATAATATTATAAATGCGAAAGTGTGTCTGTCTGTCTGTTACCTCTTGACGCTTAAACCGCTGAATCGATTTTGATGAAATTTGGCATGGAGATAGTTTAAGATCCGAGGAAGGACATAGGATAGTTTTCATCCTGGAAATTATCCCTAAAAAGATTGAAAAGTGAGTAAGTAATTCATGATGACATTGATGACCCTGTAGAAAATGTAATGATAAACCCAAAAGCACAATTGCTCTTACATTTGCTTAGGCGCTCTTTTATTAATTAAGGTGATTAGGTGTATATGTATCGTGTTGTACGAGGTTGCTTCCATACTTCCAAGTTCCACGCGGACGTAGTCGCGGGAAAAAGCTAGTTTCTTATATGACTTAAGGCATCGTAAAGTAACTACTAATTCGATTTACACTTTAAAAATGTATTGTGGATTTCAGAATGTATTCATTACTAATTCCATTGATTTGAAATTGCGTTTAACATACCATTTAGACTTTCTTGCCTGCTTACTCTGACCCTTGGAGGAATCTCCAATCTGAAAAATAAATTACAAGTTAATATAATATTTAACCGCCACAGCCAACAATGGATCGACGACAAATCACAATATAAATATTAATGAAGAGCCAGAACTTACATTGGGGAAGATAACGAGATGGAACTTTCCTTTTCTGTTTTATCCAATACGCCATTTGTCTGGCCCAGCTTTCTGTAAAACAACGGATGAAATGGTTATCTATTTATTTTATACACAAGTTACGGATAAATACTATTGTAAGCTTGATTGAAAAGACATGGTTTCCATGATTTTCATCAGCATAAAATACTATGAATTTCATCAGCAGAAATAGTCATAAATACAATTAGTATTTCAAACGGGTTTGTTTTATAATTGCCATAATAGTATTTTATGCAACCGTTGTATAAGAGGGGGCAAAAAACGCGAGTGGCATGGGTTACGATGTGAGTGTAGCGAACATCGTAAGAAAGATGCCACGAGCGTTTTTTGACCTACTTATACAACGTTGCATACAATACTTTTTCTACGACTCGACATTTCATAAATAAAATGCAAATAAACAACAAAGAAAATAATTACATGTTCCCGCTCGGAATCAACAAAATTAAAAAAAAAAAAAAAAATAGTCTGATAAACTTTACTTTTATTGAGGGGTCCATCTGTCAAAAAAATATGAACTTATACATAAAGGTATAGCTACGTTCATTATACTAAACACCCATGCACTGAAGATAAAACTTTTTTTAAGTTGGCAGCAATGCCTTAGTACAGTACTTTTATCTCACGAGCGCGGGTGAGCCATGTTTGTGTGAGTAATGTACATGCACATTGGCTCTGTGTGGGTGAGCCAGAACTGTTCGCTCTCGAGCTCACCCACACAGAGCCAATGTGCATGTACATCTACTCACACAAACATGGCTCACCCGCGCTCGTGAGATAAAAGTACTGTACAATAAGCTTTTTTTTAAATTGCAAATTGTGTGAATGCAGCTGTTTATCTTGTAATCCGAGGTACTAAGTGATGCTTTTTTGGCGACATTATAACATCGTTTAGCAGTGTTTTTTTGGGCAATAGAGTATAGACTTTTACAGACTTTCATAATTTATGTCTTTATATTAGAGTTAGTAACTATATAAATGACAGAAAAAAGTACTGGAGTAGAAAAAATAATTTCCGTTTTCGTTCATCCCTATTTCAAAGCAAAGTAAAGAAACTCTTACTTTTTTAATTCAGCTGTTTGTTTTCTTTCTTCAATGTATTTGGATTTCCAATAAGAGTCGTCTTCTTCTGGATCACCTGTAATGTGAAGTTTTATATGAAATTCAAAACCGGTTGAAACAGTTAGCCACAGCTTTTACTACAAACAAATCAATAGAGAAAACCCACGCGGGGTATTAAAATGTAATCGAAAAAGATACCCTCAAGCGTCAATATCTTGGCTGCTACACTGCCTCCTGGTGGTCTACAACCATTGAACAAACCTAAGAACCTGCTCAGAAATGATAACCGTTTAATACAAAATACCGGATCGAAATCAGGTAACAGACACACACACAAACAACCTAGAACCCCAAACGCCTCAGGCTGTCGTGGTGTGTGTGTCGAAAAATCGAAAATGCATGGGTTAACTTACTTTCCGGGAGGTACGTGACAAAGTTCTTCATAGCCTTGCCATCTTTCACCAACGGATAAACCTTCCTCCCCAACATGACGAACAAGCCTCCTTCTTCGTCCAGCGACATTATTCGCGCTGAATGTGGTTTCCTGTGAAACAGCAGTCATCATAATTAGGCAAGGGCAGCACACGAAAATGTTCAAATAAAGAACTTTTTCTATATTTTAATATAAAAATTGTGGTTATAACCCACATAAAAAAGAGACAATACTCTTTTTTTATGTGGGTTATAACCACAATTTTTATACTAAACCATTGATACAAAGATCAATGCTCAAAGAAAAATTGAAATGAGTTACCTGGTGAAAGAGACAGGGAATCGAATTACTTCCACTAGGTAACACATTTACATTTTTCTTTAAACTTTGATCTTGAACTTTATTCTGTTGATTTATTTTTAACTCCCAATTCAAAAAGGATGTTAGACGCTTGAAGCCTGAGCATGTGTCAGTTTATTTGTGATTTGTGGTATTTGTGGTTATCAATATCACTGAAGCGCATTGACGTAATAATTACATGGACACACAATCAGACGGAAAAAATGGCACCCTCCCAACTAATGCAAAATCACAAATCGCATTAGTTGGGCGATCAGTCTCGTTTAGACCATGACACGTGACGGGTCTCAAAAGTGACTTAATTTTCAGTGAAAAATTACAGAAATAACAACTATAAAATAAAGGAACAGGACGGAATGTTCTTTTTTACTTAAGTTCTATTGATTAATTAACGAACCCTATGTAAAATCATAGCAATTTTTGTATTAGAATTATTAACTTTGTCCCTACAAAATGCACCTCATCACAGAACAAAAATCGAAGGAGTCGCATTAGTTTTATATTTTATTAATAAATTAAGGAGTGCACTAAATAATTATCCTATTTTTTTTATTCAAGATTCCCATTCTCAACAACGTAAAAATGGAGATAATGGAGACAAACGCGAAGAATAATTGAAGCCAAATAATTCGTCTCTCGTGTGTTCGGCATAATCATGTTTTTTTTTATGTTAATCAACAGAAGCGTAAAATGGTGACATTCATAAATAACTAAAAAATAGCTCTGTTGTTATTGTTTATTTTGTCACAGAGTCTAGACACTGTCAGTTTAAAACTGAACGCCAAGAACACATATAAAGGCGACGGCGACGTGTGCTGCCGTGCATACCACGCCACCGACAAATAAGATCAAACTTTAAAGGGTTAATAATGTCAATATTTTGCACTTGTCTTACTCTCATGTCACATACTGGAACAAGGAGAAATAATTACTGATCCCTTCTATCGGAAACTTTTTATGCAGTTGTTAAATAAAAACGTAACTAAATTTGTTATTAACAATTTACAATAAAAACGTAACTTAATTAGTTATTAAAACTTTACGAGTTTATTTAGTTCAAACAAAAAATATATTTAAATACCTAAATAAAATAATAGTGAAAATATTTTTAATATGTAAAAATATTAAAATCTGATCCATTCGTGCTATGTTCCAAGTTTGACAAGAGACTTCAGTCAGAATACGCTAAAAAAGTTAATTTACACGTAAAATATTTGTGGTAATAAGTAATTAAGTCAATTTGACACTTAAACGTTTAAACAAAGAGTTCTTTTGTACGAAGTCAATATGTTGCTGCAAATTATAAATAAGCGTTATTGGCATCTACTTGAACATGACAACGGTGCCACTTTATTTGACACTTTTGTTCGGGTCTGTGGCTCTATAATAAATAATACCTCAATGCTGAAGCGGATTGTAATTCGGTTTACTTTAGGGCTTCTGATATACGTGTTACACGCGGAACCGTAGCTCCGTGTTCTTAGCACCGGCGGTCCTAAGATCCCGTACTACACGGACACGTCAAAGATACGTAGCCGTGTCTGCGTTCGGCTACGGATCGGCGGACCTCGGCTCCGCTCGGGTATTGAATGAAAGCTTGTCGAACCGACAACGTCACGGACGGATCATGATCCGCGTGTAATTAAGAAGCAACGCAATCTCCGTGTAACACGGAGCTATGTATCTTAATTACACGGAGCCTAATTACACGTGCCGAACGGTTCGGATCTCCGTTGCCGTGTTACCCGGCAACGGGGATCCGGCTACGGGTACTCGAAACACGGATACGACCGCGAGCCCTAGTTTATTTTTATCTCATAGTTGTGCTGGTTTTTTGACGGTCGGAATTCGAAGACGAACGACAAATTATGGAAAAAATGTATGGACGAAAGTGGAAAAATGCATGGACCCTAGAGAAACACTGCCTTAAATCATTAAGTTAGCTTATTTTACTTGGAAACATTGTTAGGAAATCATTATTCAAACAGTAACAGTAAAAAATAAAATGCGTTTTCGTGGTTGTGGGGTACTACCCACGCGAGATGGGCCGCCTATCCTCGTGGACGTGGACTAAGCGCAAAGTTCAAGTAGGTAGTTGAATAAATTGTCTTACAAATATTTCCGTGCATATCGGTTCCTCCGGCCGTGCGGCGGCGAAACGAATTCGCTGTCGCTCGCTGAAGTCCAATCGCTGGAGTCCGAACTAGAATATTCGAAATAAATATGGCTTATAATAAACACAATTTTGAATTAACATGAAATAAAAGACGATCAAAGTTTAACAACTAGCTTTTTGAACCACAGGAGTCTTGTGGTTCAAAAAGCTAGTTGTTAAACTTTAATCCTTAATATTTATTTATTTTACTTACAAGTAACTGAAAATTCCTAAATGATAAAAATATCAGTTGGTTACTGCGCCGGCGGGACAAGCGTACCTACCATATTGAAATATCGAAAACTACAGATGTTATATTATAACACTACTAACGCCAGTTTACTTTTGTCGTTGTTATAATTCTGTTACTGTAGCTAATTAAAAAATTGGTCGATTTTCGGAGCACTTGGGCGTTTTCCAAAATATATCGTATCCCTGCTTCTTCCAGAACTTGGCGTTTTTGAGTTCATGTTACACAAAATCGATAGAATTTTCAAGAATAAGTGTCCTATATTAGTCCGTTCCGTTCCGTTACTTCACGTTTGTAATGAACTTTTTTTTTATTTGCACGAGCGTTAGGTAGTGGAAACTAAAATTCCCATACGGATTTTAGGTATATTTTTCACATTGAAACTGATATCTATTCTGAGTAGGATGAAGTAACAAGTTCTGGAAGAGACCAGGGGTTCTGGTTTTATTTTGGAAAACGCTCACTTAGAACAAGATAATAAGAGATGTAAATGTAAATATAAAAGCCAATGCATCAAAACTAACGGCAGATTCCGGTGAGAGATAGTCCTCTTGCGACTGCCCAATCTCCTGCTTTTAGCACCACCTCCTGAAAAAGAATCTGATATTCAATAATATACATTGGAATAATCAATAATATACTACCTAAGTGTTTAATTTCATAGCCTAAGGTCTCTTAATAACACTTCCCAAAGTATCAGTTCAAAACTGAGCTATAACAATCTAAAACGCCGTCAGACTATAAATAAAAGTTGTTTTACTAGTAGTATATAGTATCACATAGTTAATAACATTATAGGTACAGTCTGACCAAAGAGTAGAACTTAAAAGTGGCAATACTGGAGTGTCCTCCCTTTCTAATCAATATAAGAAAACGGGGATGGCACTACAGTATTGCCACTTTTGAATTTCTACTCTTTTTGGTCAGACTGTAGTATTGAATTAGTATTTTATGCAACAGTTGTATAAGAGGGGGCAAAAAACGCGAGTGGCATGGGTAAGAAAGATGCCACGAGCGTTCTTTGACCTGCTTAAACAACGTTGCATACAATACTTTTTCTACGAGTCGACATTTTGATAAATAAAATGCAAATAAACAACAAAGAGAATAATTACATGTTCCGGTCGGAACCAACAAAATTAAAAAAAAAATTGTCTCTGATAACCTTTTTTTTATTGACGTCCATCTGTCAAATAAATATGAACTTATACCTAAAGGTATACGTTCACTATAACTATACATCCATGCACAGAGGATAAAACTATTTTTTTAAGTTGGCAGCAATGCATTAGTACAATAAGATTTTTTTTTATTGCAAATCGTGTGAATGCAACTGTTTATTTTGTAATCTGTGGTACTAAGTAATGCTTTTTTGGCGACATTATAACATCGTTTAGCAGTTTTATTTTGGGCAGTAAAGTATAGACTTTAACAGACTTTCATAATTTATGCCTTTATAATAGAGTTAGTAACTATATAAATGACAGAAAATAGTACTGGAGTAAAATAAAATGTTTTCAGACAATTGACAATGATTTCCACAACATGCATCCAATGTGAGTTCCCTTTTTTGTCCATGCGTAAACTAACAGTATTCTCACAAATAATCTTCAAAATATTTTTTTATTAATATGTATACCACCACAATAGATACACAAATATCCATACACCTCTCGATTCTGTAACATCGTAATGTCTAATGTCACAATGCTTACCATTTGAAAATCCAAAAACGCTAGCTAATTTTTTATCCTTTTGCTTTTTGAGAGAAGAACGAGCGAGAGGTCTATGGTTCATTAAAGAGTCATCAACACTCTCAGAGGTGGTGTGGGAGTGTAGAAGAATAACGTTATCTACTGGTTTTGGTTCTTTATTTCTTTGATCTTCACTTCCATTTTCTTTACTAGCCTTTCGTTTGTGTTTTACTGCTCCATCATTCTTTTCAACATTTTTTTCACTTGCTTTTGGTGGTTCCTTAGCGGTCTCTGTATTATTTGTTTCTGAGTCACTGTATTTTGTTGCAGTCAATTGTTCTGCATACAAACTGACACTTTGTAAACATGGGTTATCAATCTTAACATTTTCGTTTTTATTACTTGCGCTACTGTCTGAATGTGCTTCATGAATTTCACCATCACCAAGAAGTTTTTTAAGTGATTTAGGTGATGTGATGTTGGTGGTATTTTTAATTAATGTCATTTTAGGTTTCTTTCGAGAATCTTTGTCATTTGCCCTTCCTTCGTTAGATCCAATAGTATTTGTATTCTTAGATTGTACTTTATCTTGTTCCTCATCTGATATTAATTGAGTTTTCGAATTTTGAGAATTGACATCTAGTTCGGCCATCTTTTCTTTATTCCCTTGATGACCATCGGCATTTGATGTTGATAATGTAGGTGACTGAGCAACTATAGATGCACTTGTTTGCACAGCTTCTTGATTGTTAGGAAGTAATGAGTCAGTCAGGGCACTAGACGAATGACATGAATTGCCTTCCATATTTAGGCTTTTAACTGTTTTTGTGTTTAATTCTTTATCAAGATCTTTTGCAAGGGCTTCATCCATCAACACCATCACATCATCTAACTGAGTAAAAACTGTGTCATCAGTAGGTTTTACAGATTCCTCATTATGTTCTATGACTATGACCTGTTTCTCATTTTCAGTTTTGTCCATGTTTTTCTTTCCTTCAATTTTTGTTTGCTCATCTGGGGTGTCTTTTGGTTTGGGTTGCAAGATACTCTGAGATGCAGCAATTTCGGATGTCTCAACAACTTGTTCTTGAGCTATATAATTTTCATCAATTTGCATTGGACGTTCCGAGTCAGAGCCATCTTCATCAGTAGCAAAATCATCCAAAACTTCTTGAAGCATAGGTGTCAAAGGTTCAGAATACTCTATGAAATCTCTAACAGACTTTACAGCAGGTTTTGTTTTTCCTTTATCCTTATCAGATTCTTCATCTGTATTTTCCAATTCCCTCTCGATGTCCTCAGCAGTATGGTATGTATCAAGTACAAGGGTCTCGGTGGATGCTCTGTCGTGTACTATTTTTGAACATTGAGTATCCTCACCTGTAGCATGTTCTTCATTATTATGTTTACTAGTACTTGGCTGCTGATTATCTCCATTTGTGCCTGCAGAAAACGAACATAAGTTATTTTTTTAATATAATAGTTATTGCTCATTAATTATATACCTTTAAATGAGTCTTACCATTGTTAACAGAATCATTTACTGGTTTAAATTCAAGTTTTTTGTCCTTTTGAGTAAGATCCAGTCTGAAAGCAGAAAAAATATTAAGATTTCGTAAAAACAAATTTAACTGAAATCTTGAAGACTTCTTATGAAATAAAACTGATAAGTACCCTCGTTTGAAGCTCAGTATCTGGTCAGGATCTAGCCTGTAATATGGGTTAGTAATGTCTGGTAGGATCCTTTTCAGGAATGTTTCTTTAAGACTTTGCCAGGTCCTTGTAGTCAACTGAAATAAAAAGATTTAAATACAGATGCAACAGATATGATGCAGACAACACAGTTGATCAAATAGCTATTTATCAAAACTTAATACTTTCTAATTAAATATGTTTGGAATGAATGATATTATGCTTATATCTTAAACCAAACCCACAAATTACATTAACAAAAAATGGAGTCTGTAAATATTTCTGATATGCATAAAATCGCATTGCATGGCTAGGATCTATCTAACTCTATTTTGTAAATCATAATTAAGAAAAACACACTTTTATTGCCAACTGTACTCTCTAAAATAAACTTTCATTGCTCATCAAGACTAGTCAAACAAGCCCAAACACGATATCTCTATCTTGTGCATCAACAGATCATTTCCACTACAAATTACATTTCGAACATCTACTAATAAGTGCGCTGCTTATCCTGAAGCTCAGGTTTTACCTATTCGGGGAGTAGTGTTCTAGTTTTCTAAGGACCTTTCTGTAAATTGTGTTTTCTTAAATAAATATTATTATTTATTATTATTTATTTATTAAATACGTGCAAAGTTTCATTTTGATACAACTATTACAATACCAAATCCACTTTATTGCATTCCTCAAATACACAGGGATACAAAACATTAGAGATATACAGTACAAAATAAACAAACAGAGGTTAACAACAGCCGGTCTTATAGCTTAATAGCGATCTCTTCCAGACAACCTTTAGGTAGCGGAGTAGATCAACAAAAGTTAGAATTGAGTAGGTGATGCAAAACAACTTTAAGCCACATAAATTAACTACAAAAAAAAAAAAATTATAAACACACATAAATAACAATAATCTGATATACCTACATACAAAACTTAGACATAATAAATACATATAGCAAACCAGAGTCAGTCCCATAGTACGAGCAAGAGGGAGGGATTTAAAATGCAGTGTAAATTAGGCAGAGATAATATTAAGAAGTAAATAATAACTATTAGTAGGGGTATAAAAATTTACTTCTAAGATTTGTTTAGATTACAAGTGAAGATAATAAAATATGCACAAAAATAGATTGTAATTTAGGGACACATTTCTACTTGATCTCATCCCACAATTTTTTGCCTTCGGTGGGATTCAAACCCAGGTTGGCTCAGGTAGATAGCTGCACTGACACTGCATCATCAAATGATTCACTTGATGGAAAATAATAAAATAACTCACTTTAGTATCTGCATAATCCATCCACATTTTTCTGCCTTTGGTTTCATTATAAAATCGGTGTTCAACTAGGTAATCTACTATTGACTTCATTTCTCGTTGTTGATATGGTTTCCTGCAATTCAATTAAAACATACTTATTTTCATTCTAAGACTTTTAATACTGTAAGGGTTTCTTTTTGTAACCTATGATCGCCAGTCACTCATAAAAAAGAAAAAAAGATATGGGTAACCATCATTACACAAAGGACTCAATTAAGCTTTGTTTTAATTAAAGCCCTTCACTTAGTACACGTTTTTTTGAAAATGACTCATCAATGTGTATCCTGTAAAACCTGTAAACCTGAGTAACAAGTATAGCGTATTTGCTCCTCTTTATTCAAGTAGCACTCAGGAGTGCAGACAATCTTTAGGGCTAATAGTGACAGGTAAGACCTTGAGGTTGACATTCAGATATCTGTTCACTGTCAATGCTACTTTCCATGAAGCAACTGATCATAACAAAAAGTAGACAAGACAACTTGATAAAAGTCAAGACAAAGAGTGAGAAATCTCAGTTGGCACTGCTGTTGAGAAGAAAGCCGAAAGAAACTCAAGATCATGTGTGTATTACCACAGTCTGTTGTCAAGACACAAAATGTTTAAATGCATTCCCTAGAGAACAAGATCCAAGCAACAGATCTACATTTTTTTACTGGGACAAGAACTTGACATGCCGCTAAAGACTTTGTGAAGTTTTATTTATTGTCTTCTAATATATGAATTTCAGCAAGCCCTGAAAATACCAGATGGGGCTTGTACCCTGGCTTACCCCTCCTTGGATCAGGATTTGTTCATAAGCACACAGGATCAGATCTAGGGAGGGACCTGTCCCATATAGCATCAATCAAGAGACGCCAAAAAAAAATTGCATAGCAGGGCTCCGGCGTCGTCAAATCAAGGTTTTGCCATGTTTAAAAAAAGGCATACAGGACTAGTTCCTTCCAGAATTCTCAGGAAGACTTAATTCTAGAATCAGTTGCTTTTGCAAAACCAAATCCAGGTATCAGTTCAACTATTGGATTACTATTAGGCTACCATTCTTATGGTATAGGCTAGTGCGGAAAATAAACACCAGACCAAAACACAATGTAGGTAGGTGTTTTTATTTTACTTCAGTTAAACGTATCTGGTAACTACACCAATTCTGTTATGAAATAGTTTACTGAACATGTAGTCAAACTAGTATTACTTAAGTACATGCTAGGTTAACATATTTTGTATTAAAACAAAACATACCCAGACATTTTGAGTGACGCTTCCCGCTGGTGATTATTTGATTCTCAATATAGTTTATGTATATTTCCAGAAACAGTTCTTGTAATACAATGTTCACTGTCGACATAACCGTATTCTACCACAAATATAACATGCTTGTGCTTGGCGTCATTTTATTTTCAAACGGAATTTGCTGTCGCATCGTTTTATTAACTTGACATGCTTGACACGCATAGACTCGCCGTTGCGGTTGCGGCGCCGGTTTTATTGGTGTTGCCATTTGCCAATGTTGCTATGCGATTCGATGACGTTTAGCAAGTCACATTCATGCATATCCGTTTAAGAGCCGTTCAAACCAACTGACTATATGGTCCGTGACGAATGTGATGATCGTGTATTTGCAAGACAGGTTACTGTGCATAATGAGACAGACAGCTATTTTACCACAATAAATAAAAAAAACAGATCGAAATTAGTTCAGAGTAGCTCTAGGGTCTCTAGATTCCATATCAGGATGAATCTGTGTGTGCGGTTTAACGGTAACTGACAACCGACTGTATGCTAGATAGTGAATGCATTACAATTCTGACACTGACAGTGACGTTTCTTTCGGCGGGAATCGAGCTCGAGTGTACTCTCTATTCTATTTACTTTATTGGCATGTTTGTTTTTATTAAATTAATAAATTTGAATAATAATTGATATGGGATAGAGTAAATACTATATAATGGATAATTCTTACCTGTCTATATCAGATATTTTAGTTACTAACGAACGTGTACCTTGCAAATTTTTGCATGATTTGCCAAAGATGGGTTAGTTTACTTCTACATGGGTTTATTTACAGTAAACAAACTTTTGTGCGTCTTCTTTATAGTGTCACCATCCGTTTCTTATAGGATTCTTGGACCCCTCTGCTGCTGAAGATGACCTTAAAGCTGGTACGAGCCTTGATATGCCGTTGTGGTTAGCAGAGGCATTAAGTTCGAGAAGGCCACCTTTGTTGAATATGGACCTGCCAAAAATATACAAAGATGCATACAGAGAGATTCTTAACGCAGATGCCTGTACTGTTGACATGCACAAGCTTGGACAACATTTCTACGAACTTGGCTGCTATGTGGCGAAACATGATATAAAGGGTGAAGTTAAATCCACGTTAATAAACGTAAGTATAGCTTATTCTATGGATAATTATAGATATTAGGTGTTATTTTATAAATAAAAATTCACGAAATGTTACTTTTGGACTAGAAAAAATTAATGTTTAAAAAAAAATCGTGAAGAATAATTTTTTTATTGTCCTAATTATTGAAATATACCAGAAATATTCTTAACATTTAATATTATTTATGTCCATCTATCACAGAATGCTAATATGATCTTTAATATTTATTCTCCTATCATAAATATTTATGTATTAAACACTGTTCGTAGACTTTCAGGCAAAGGTTCCGAATGCTAATGTCAGCCAGTGTCTCCAGTGACTGCATTGGTTCCATTCTGCCGCTATCTGCCAGTGAGCGTAAACGAGCAGCATCAGCAGCAACTACTGAAAAAGCCCTATTAAGCTGGCTCCAGAGAGGTGACAGCCCCCTTACTACTGCTAACATGGTGGCTAATCACAGGAAACGGAAAAGGGCAGAGATGGAGATGTTGTAATAGAAGTTTGATTGTATGTTTTGATAAAGTAAAAATAAAGGTTTTTGTTTCAAATAAACTATGTTTATGTTATTACTTAGGTTATAGGTACACACTATGTTATTCATAAAGCTTGGGACCAACCATTTGCCTCACACACGAACTGCTGGCGGCATTCCCGTGTGGCCAAAATCTGGCGGCCAGGCTGCTGTTATAGTGTTTAGTACTTGTCTTAACACTCAAATGACGCACAACGCATAGTTGTTACCGCACGACTGGATTCTTGGCAATGAAAATTTAATCATTTGTCTTGTCTCGTCACATAAATGTTCCTATGCCAATAATTAACAATTAATCCTGCATCAGTAATGTTTCTGTTTCGCAGTATAGTTGAGTGGCCTCATGGCATTAAGTCCACCATCTATGCCTAACATATTTGTAATATGAAATAAAATTTTAATAATAAGCAGCTTTTTATTGAATGTATGGCCATATATGTAAGAATAAGATATACAATGTGAATTCCTTGGTTTTACTTTCATTTTATTTTACCTGATGGAAAGTGAAGAAAGTATTTGACCATGCTTACAATACAATACAATACAATACAACAATACTTTATTGCACACCAAAAAAGTTTACAAAAGGAAACAAGATAAATACAATTTATAAATAACGGTAGACAACAGGCGGTCTTATCGCTAAAGAGCGATCTCTTCCAGACAACCTTTGGGCAGTGAAATTGATGAAAATTTTAACTTAATACAGAGCCTTACCCAGAAGAAGCCTTTTCTTTCTGCAGCTTTTTATATGTAATGACAGCATTCCTTTCAAATGAACATACGGCTCATATAAAGAATAGCAGTAAAGAACTACAGCCTTATACTATAAATTTAAATAACATACATATAGCAATATTCGTCAAAATTTCCGATTTACGTAAATAGCCTACTTGGCCTTAAAGAATTGTAATTGTAAATGTTAGTACTTTATTAAGATGTGAATGAATAGCGGTATAAAATGGTGCTGGATTGTTTGTTACTCTATTGTTTTGTTCTGAGTCGTAAAATTCTAGTTTAGGGCCCGATTATAAACATTAAACAGCCGGGCTGAGTAATCCGATATTTCGGTCACAGCCCTAGAAAGTATTTATTTATACTCTGTGGTTAATGCCGCGCATTAAAATAGAGTGCAGTCGATCACGATTGATACTCGTTAGGGCTGAACAACTAGGCTAATACATAACATTTTTTTCTTTAAATACTGTCCTCGGTCTATCTTTGCATAGGTACTTTTACCAACAAGACGGGGGTTTCTACATGCCGCAAGTAGCATCTACACACCAGCTCCGCCCTCCACTTTTGCCAAAATCGGCTAACATGCGCAGCCAGTCGTAGCGGTGCTTACAGTGGTTGGTGGTGGAGCGTGGAGTAGCGATACATTTTATACAATTGAGTCGTGTTTTATACAGTTACAAACTACCACAAAATAGAGTTTTCAATCGGTACCTATTTGCAAGGATCAAAAAGAGAATCTGCAAAAAGAGAGCAGCTTCGCTCGCGTTACCGGCTGATCATTTAGTTTCATTCTTATAAGAAGTAAGCAAAGAATATAAGTAGGTAGTTATTCTTAACTTTTGTATTAATTTGTCATTAGACATTTTTACACGTATTTTGAAATGTTAGTAGGGAGGTATACTTACGGGCTCTGAATGTTGAAACCGTTAAACCAAAAATGTGACTTAAAAGTAGATAAGTAGGTAACTACTTAGACAGAACCAATAATTATGAAAAAAAAAACCGGCCAAGTGCGAGTCGGACTCGCGCACCGAGGGTTCCGTACAAACACTTTCCATCCCTAAGTGGTTAAGTTAAGTTTGCACCTGGTATGTATAGCGCCCCATATAAATTAGGTGCAAAGTTAGGTATTAAAAAAAAAATTTATGGTTTTCGTAATTATTCCTTTATCTATGCTATAAGGCGTTGCTTCGTACCAAATTTCAAGATTCTGAGTTCACGGGAAGCACCCTGTAGGTTTTGATTCCCTTGCAAGTGTCGAAAATTTGCGGCATAAACGGCTGTATCTTTTGATTGCGTTGGCTTAGAAGTTTGATTTTTTCACAGCTTCAAGGGACAGTAGACCTGAGTAATTGATATAAATTTCAGCTTCATACCTCCACGCGTTCCTGAGAAAAAGGGTCTTGACAGACGGACGGACAGACGGACAACAAAGTGATCCTATAAGGGTTCCGTTTTTTCCTTTTGAGGTACGGAACCCTAAAAATAGGCCAAGTGCGAGTGGGACTCGCGCACGAAGGGTTCCGTACCATTATCTGTAAGTTTTTTGTGTGGGGCTCCCCTTAAATATTTTTTTTATTTTATTTTTAGTATTTGTTGTTATAGCGGCAATAGAAATACATCATCTGTGAAAATTTCCACTGTCTAGCTATCACCGTTCTTGAGATACAGCCTGGTGACAGACGGACGGACAGCGAAGTCTCAGTATTAGGGTCCCGTTTTTACCCTTTGGGTACGGAACCCTAAAAATACCGGTGAGATATACCATCCTGGGAACAGATTTCGCTGCTTATCTAAAATAACACAGTATCTTTGATTTTTAAACCTTATCAGATAGAAGTATGATTTAAAGTCACATTCCCTTTCGTGACGTTATTTTAGATAAGCAGCGATATATTGAATGTATGTAACAATGTGTAGCCTAGACTTTGACTTCTAGAATGCTATTTGTAAAATGGGATGCAACATTTGATTCCAAATAGATAAATTACTTTTAATGATATAATATTTCGAGAGGCAACCATAATAAAATGTAGGAAACAAATAGGAAGTGCCAAGGTTTAAAAGCACTTGGCACTACGCTTATTCTCCCAGTGCACCGTCGATTTTATCCCGCAGCCGTTGTTTAAGTATTTCGCGAACAATATGGCTTTTCCGCCTCTGTGGCCCTCGCGGCTATTCGACCAAAACTTCGGAATGTGCATCATCCCGAACGAATTCATATTGCCTTTCTATACCCACAGCAACTACCACAGACCCTGGAAATGGAGCATGCAGAGCATTAAAGATTTTGGCTCAACAATAAACAATGGAAAGGATTCATTCAAGGTGACATTGGATGTTCAGCATTTTAAGCCTGCAGAATTACACGTTAAGGTCGCGAATAATCAAATCACAGTTGAAGGGAAGCATGAGGAGAGGGAAGACGAACATGGCTTCATTTCAAGACAATTCACAAGACGATACACTCTGCCAAGCAATTGCATGTCGGAAGATGTTACGTCCAATCTATCGTCAGACGGTGTCCTTACTGTGGTAGCAAATAAAAAGGCATTACCGAAAAACGAAACAACTGTACCTATCAAATTATGTAAATCATGTCCTCTTAAGGAAGAAGTTAAAACAGTAATCAACACGGAGCAGAAAGATAAATCTGCTGAAATAAAGGCAGTAGACTTTAGTAAAAAGAACACACAGCTTATGTTAAAAGAAGAACATTGTTGTTTATTATTGAAGCCAGAATTACTCCGAGAAGCAGCTTCAGAGACAACAGAGATAACAGTGGAAAAGAAAAAACAAAATACAGAAAAAGACAAATTTAAGTCTTGTCAAGCTGGCAAAAATACCTCCGAAATTTTGGAACAAACATTTGCCATGTCTAACGCATCTACGTCAACAACAGCTGAAAAGTGTGAAAAAGCAGAAATGCTGAAATCAGAAGCATCGGAGCAAGTAACTGAAAAATCAAGGGCAGGTGTGTCTGCCTTTGGTGGAAATATTGACAAAGCAAGTGGAGCAATGTCAATATCAGGTAAAATATCAGAAGAAACATTTTCCAAAGCAAGCGCTATGTCTGCATCAGATGAAAAGTTTGATCTTTTTGATAACGTAACCACAGCAATGTCAACATCAGAAATACTTGAAAAATCATGTGCATCAACTTCCGAAAAAGCTGGACAATCTAAAACAACCAAGACAGAAATGTCAGAGCTTACAAGTATGTCTTCCAAGACCTCAGAGAGCATTGAATGTTCAACCAGTTACAAATCCTCTATGACATCAAACATAAAAGAGATCAGTGAAGATTTGAATGACTTTGTCAGTGATATCTTATGTTCTGAACTGGACAAAAATCTAGAAATTAAGAAATAATAAAATTTATTTGTACTAGTGCTCATGTTACAAAAAGTTTATTGCACTAAGTTATAAGTTATGCTTACAGTTATGATAATTCCAAGAATGAGTTATGTATACTATTACACATTACAAGAAATGTCAGTCAAGATGTTGAGTATCTTAATATTAGAAGTGTATGGAGTCTTTTGAACATACAAATTAGCCTTACAATCATCCTACAGGTGTAGAAAAAAGATTTGTTATTTCAAGACAAAATTTAAATTACAAATATGTACCACAATTTTTTGGTAAACAAATGCATAAGTACATAATATTGATTATATTATAATATTCATAATCTGACCCAAATCTTATTGTTTAATATGCCTAGCCTGCTAACTGCATATCTATAATCTTAATATTAAAACCTTAAAATGAAAATTTACAGCAATTAAATGTTTCTAACATCAATTTCATTATTTTATTGAGATCATTACTACATCCCCTGTCAACACTTATCATTTAGATGTCTCTCTTCCGACAATCCTTTTGGCATCACATAAGTATTGTTACAACACCAAAACTAACAACAACTACAGCAGTCCAAATGTTCAATTCTTTGTTTCTTCATCACAACACTCTTGTACCTCTGTATTCTTATTATTCACTAATAATTCAGAAGTACATTTGTATGGATGTATTGATTGTTAACATCTGTCATTCTTTACTGATGGATTCAAGTCGTGGAAGTAGGCATGGGCCATGGCATCATCAGCGGGCATTCTGAGTGCTGGGTTGCAAGTGAGCAGACGGGCCAAGAGGTCTCGTCCTTTGGCAGGAAGACGGGGGACTACTTGAGCTAAGCCAAGACTCGGCTGGTAAACTGGCAGGGGCTTGTAGTCAGGCAGTTGGGTTACTCCCGGCCATGTGTCTTCATTAGGAGTTCCTGAAATTAAAAATATTACAATAATAAAAATAATGTTTATATCACATGTTCTTATACATTCTCATAGATTTGTATTGTACATACCAAGTAATTTAAAGATCCTCTTCAGTTGATCATCCACATCTGAACCAGGAAACAGTGGCCTGCCTGAGTTGGCTAGCTCAGCAAATATACACCCTGCAGACCACATGTCAATGCTAGTTGTGTACAGTTTGGCCCCAAATAGTACATCAGGAGGTCTGTACCAGAGCGTTACTACTTCCGCCGAGTAACATTTTACTGGAATCCCAAACGCCCTGGCCAAACCAAAATCTGCTAATTTCAATTCTCCATTCTTATTAATTAACAAATTTTGTGGCTTCAAATCTCTATGCAGGACATTATGGCTGTGACAGAAGGCGAGTCCTCGCAGCAGCTGGTACATAAAAGACTTCACCACATCGAGATCTATCTCGCCATTCAGACTATCAAAATATTTCTTTAAATCTTGATCACAATGTTCGAAGACTAGAGTCAATTTTTTCTCACTATGCAGCACGTCGTAAAGTCTAACTATATTTTTGTGCTTCAGCTCTTTCAGGAGACAGATTTCTCGCAGAGCGGACGACGGTACTCCCTCATCATCGTCGTCTAACCTTACTCGTTTCAGAGCGACTATTTCGTGTGTTTCTTTGTTTTTTGCTTTGAATACCGTGCCATAAGTACCCTCGCCGATTTTTTCAAGCTTTTCATATTTCTGCATAATTATAAGTTGTAAAGTTAAAGCTGGTGCAGTTTTGGATTACCTGGAAAATATAAATCGATTGAAAAATATTTTCCACAAAAATTCTAAGTTTGACACTTTTGACAGTGACACCTGAAAATTTGTCAGAATATCATAGACAAGATTATCCTCACATATATCAGCGGGTTTATCAGTGCCTGAAATAGTTTTAAGCTAAATCATCTCTTGTGCGTATGTTAGCAAACTTGCTATTTTAAATAATTTCATATCGTTAAGAAGGCTCTAATGTGGCCAACCTGTATTTTTTCATATCATGGGATTGGAACTTGATTTGAAAATTAATACAGATCAAATAATCTCTGCTATCATTCACTACAAATCTCTAGATTTCGTTCATAAAAAAAGTTAAATCCAAAAAGTTGATTTGTCATATTTTCAAAGAGAAGAGCACATTACATTGTTTATTCTTTAATCGTGTTAAGGTGAGTGTTTAACTATTTATCGTACGGTATTATTATCACAAAGAGACATGATAATCGTGACTGTTGATTCCTATTGATAAACACTTACGTATAAGAAGTGCGTAGATTTAGATTGTGATTGTTTTTAAGATGAGCGAGGAAGAGAATGCATTGGTGAACCAGTCGGAGAGCAGTTCCTTTGAGGACCTGGCGACGGCTGCTGCGCATGAGATCGAGGAGGCCAAGTTGGCAGAGGCCGCAGCCGCGGAGACCGAAAAATCGCCAGAGAGCAAAGCAGATGAATGGCAAGATGTACTTGGATCAGGCGCCTTACTTAAAAAGGTTAGATACGTCATAAACAGTGTATTTACATTGAATGAATTATTAATGCCTCGTCCTTGACTCGTTTTAAATATTGTTTTATTTTTATAGGACAAGTGTTTACCTTGAGAAAGTGACGAAATAACGAAAGTATCTTTGTTTTAGATATTGAAGCCTGGTGATGAATCAGAAGGTCTGAGGCCGCACAGAAGTGATATATGCCGAATAAGCTATGAGCTCAAGATCCGGGATGGCAATGGGGACATATTTGAAAAGAGAGACCATGTTAAGATTTACTTGGGAGACAATGAGGTAACTAGTTATAATAACTAATCAAATATTTCATAACTTTAGTAGGAAAAAACTAGAAAAGTGCTTTATATGTAATCAATCATTACGTGAAGTTATTTATTATAACAACAAGCAATATAACAATAGTGGTGCTTCTAACAATGTCTCCTATCTTATCCTTATCAGACATCTGATAATTTCTTCAAGTTGTCAGATTGTCAAGATACTGTTGCCATTAGCAATTAAATTACATAGCCTTATTAGAAAATAGCCTAAGCAAGTGCATAATGAAATCATAAACTATTCATTTATTTATTTATACTTTATTGCACAAAAAGCGTACAAATGGCGAACTCAATGCCACAAAGCATTCTCTACCAGTCAACCATTGTGTTTAAGAGAAACAGTTGTAATAATGAAAACTAATGAAATTCTGTAACTATTAGGAAGTAACTAAACTGAATGTGATGTTTTAATTGAAATACCAGTTATGTCTTATATGCTATACAATATTTCATGGGACTAGGTCAATTGATGTAATATTGACCGTTGACATTTTTGAAATTGTTTATTATTTTAGTAAAAGAGTATAATATAGGCTAAGAAAATAACATTAAAATAAAAATAGGTCATTAACCCCTCATATGCGATGTCAAAAAATTTCTAATCATAATCAAATAGAAACTAACTGATATTTTAATGTAAAGTTGAAATGTCCCACACAAATCTGTGTTGAAGCATACAAGGGGTTAAGATTTTGTACATTATCAAAAACTAAAATGTTGTTTTTAGGATTGCCTGAAAAATGAAATGGGTGACTATGCATCTCTCTAATAGCCCATATCACTATGACCCAAATTCTATCTTAATACAATAAAGCATTCACCTTTAATACTTTTGCAATTTTAATAAAAAGATGATAGAAGAGTCATCTCAATAAACATTATGTAAGCAGATTATATAAAGGATTGCTATATTATCTTGTTAGTGAATGTATGCTTATTAGCTTGTCTTTCCAGATCTTGCAAGGACTGGACTTAGCACTGACACTAATGTACCAAGGCGAAGAATGCCTTCTTCAAATAGCACCTCGATTTGCATATGGAGATGTGGGCTTGAAGCCTGGCGAGAATCAGGGCTTAGTTGGGGAAACTACTCCCGTAAATTACGAAGGTCCTGTCATCGGGCCTGAGACCTGGCTGGAGGCACGGTTGGAACTGCATGATTGGAGCGAAGAGCCAGAACACGAGACTTTGCCTATAGCTGAGAGAATGGAAATTGGGTATGTTTATAATCTAAAACTTTAATAATGTTAATCCCTAGAATAAAAGCATTCATCATCAGTGTGAATTTATGAAAATCATTGTGGTATGTTGGGTTTTTTACTAAATTCACAATTGATATTGAGTTATACATATCATCAGAATCGCCAGATTTTTGTCGAATGAGCTCGCTCTCCTGTAAAGTTAAAAAAATCTTGGTTGACCCAAATAGCCTTTCTACCGTCGATATTTACTACAGTCTACAGGAGGTCTTTTATGTGATTGTGTTGATTTGTATAAATTGGAATGGATTCCAAAAATGTTGTCTAGGATCAACTTTCTTTTGTTAGTGGATGAATGAATACGACATTTTTTAATCTAACAATTGAAGACAGAATGATCCATAATATATACGTGATAAATAGATAACTTTTTATGCTGCATCACACACACACACACACACACACACACTTTAATTTGGAAATGTATTTGTTTTCATATTATAACAAATATTACGTCATTGACGTGGGTCTGTTTATTTTGATACAAATACTATTCAAGGGTAAACAGCACTCACGTATTTCAAATGTGTGAATAAAATTATTGTGATGGTCATATTTTTCTTGTCATCACCACATAGAATATAAACAGGATGTGGCTCGGACGTATACAAATGCAAAACTATAAAAAACATTTTATCGGTCCACGGCCATTCTCACAAATCTCAGAATGATTATTTTGGTGCCGCCAGTTGATAAGAGATAGTATGAGATGATAGTACAGTTACTTTGAGGCCCTGAGCCCTAATTTGTTAGACAACCTCTATGGGTTAGTACAGGATCAATTCACACCTTTTAATAATATTGAATGTTATGATGATAGTAAATACTTCCGAGGAAATACATAGGTAGTTCCACTTCTATTTTTGGACACAGCAGGGCATGTCAATGTTACAGATTTTTTAATTCAATTAGCACATATTCTTGGACAACGGAAGCGTTGTCCCCATAATTTGTTACTATTGAAATACTAGATCAAGGCCATTGTTATCAATGTTTATGTTTGGCGTCCACGATAAAAGGCGTTACATGTGGCTTTTATTTGATTCTAAAAACTAGGACAAACACGCGATTTTCGTCACGTGAAAATGAAAATATTTCATCTGCATTAAATTTTCGATTACAAATCTAATTCATTACATTACTATTTGTCTAATGCCAGCATTCGAACCCAGGATCGCTAGTTTGATATGCTCTTCAAGTACCACTGTCTTTTCTCCTAAGGCTCATTTAGGGTGGGCCTCGTATCCGAGTTCGCTCGATCGTTCACGAGTCACGACCCGTCTAAATGTTAACCTTTTTAAGAAAGAAGCTTCTGCCTGAAACAAATAGAACATCTACTTGAATCTGCAACATTGTGCTAGCATAATAGTATGTTGCAACCGGCTAAGTAAATGCAAAGCACTATGTTATCTATGCTGATGAGATCGTCCAGTAGATGCGACCGGCAGATATGATGACAAAACAATTGCGAATAATGCTAAAGGTCAAACAACTAGTGTTTATGATTTAATAATAGTATGTTACCTAGAATTATACCTGTGGCATATAATGTTTTTTTTTCTAGCTTACAATTTAATTTACTGTTGGTTTGAACCCTCCTTCTGAAGCTTGATTGTTGTTTTATATTTTTTTTGATTTATTACTATAGCTTGGTAAATTTGTTCGTGACACTCCTACGATCTCCGGGCGATGGAAGGTGAAGACAGCCGTGGTGAAATGGCGCACGAGCTCCCACTGTCTTTTGTCCTTCGTCGCCCGCTGACCATAGGAGTCACGAACGAATTTGCCAAGCTATACCTAGTTTATACACGTTATCGTTAAGCTGTCCATAGAAAAGAGAGCGCAAAGCGCAACTACACAAATTATAAATAAATAAATATTAGTCAAACTAACACAAATCGATCTAGTCCCAAATTAAGCTCATGAAGGTTTGTGTTATGGGTACAAGCAGAGATGGGCAAAATTTATTCGAATGACGAATAACGAATAAGAATAACCAAATTATTCGCGAATGACGAATGAAATCCACGAATTTCGTCATTGGAATAAATTATTCGTCGAATAATTTATCGCGAATAATTTATTCGTCGAATGAATTGTCACGAATAATTCTGTGGCCCTAGTAAATAAATAAATAATAAATAATAGTAAAAAGAAGTATAAGTCAAATTTACCCTAGCTTAAGGAGCCTTTCGCTAATCCCTCGTTTATTATACTACCTGTGCCGCAGGGCGGATACTGCCTTCTAAAAACTGAGTTTCGAATGTCAGTGATGATGATGATGATGATGATGTTGATGATGATGTTGATGATGATGATGATCATCATCATCATCATCATTTCAGCCATAGGACGTCCACTGCTGGACACAGGCCTCCTCGATTGACTTCCACATGGGCCGGATAGAAGCGACCCGCATCCAGCGTGTCCCCGCAACCCTGACTACAAAAAGATCATGGCAACAAAATAATCTTTATATTTAACCAAAAAAACAAATATGTTTCGTGAATTTATTCGAATAAAAATAACGAATAAATCTTTCGTCATTTAAAAAGTGGTCGAATGATTTATTCGCGGATAAAATCATCGAATAATGCCCATCTCTGGGTACAAGACGACGATTTACATACTTTATGGATAAATATATACTTGAATACATAGAACCCACCATGACCCAAGCACAAATATTCGAGTTCATCACACAAATATTTGCCCTGGCCGGGATTCGAACCCTGGACCGTCGGCTCAGTAGGCACTACAAACTGCGCCAACCGCGTCGTCAAAAAATTAATAAAAAAAAACCCTAAACAAGATTTCTCTGCTTTCTTAAATTTGAGTCTCACAGGTCGGTAAGTCATGTAGCAGATTTTATCAGTGGAGTAGTTACTAGTTAGACATATGCCCATGAGTGTCAACACCGATCCGCCAATGATGATAATATAACTTGTTTAGAACTCGTCGTCGCGCCCGCGGCAACTGGTGGTACGGCCGGGGCGAAGCCCAACTGGCGGTCCAGCTGTACCGGCGCGCCTTGGACGTGCTGGACGAGTCCGAGGGCGGCATCACGGAGCCCACCGCCACCGGGGAGCTCGCGCCCACGTCCGACGACCTGCGCGCGCTGCTGGAGGAGCGGCTGCGGGTGCACAACAACATGGCCGCCGCGCAGCTCAAGGCGGGCGTGTACGAAGCGGCGCTGCAGGTGTGTTGGTGAATTGCAAACACCCCATGGCATCCTTGGGTCGGGCGAGCCGCGTCGGACACAAGCAGTGCAAATGGTCCCTCGGGGCCCGCAAGCAAAGAAAAAAAAAAGCATCCTTGGGTGTGGACATGGATCCCTAAATAACAAGTTTCTTCTCAAACATGCAATGAAATGTCGTCATAACGTGCGTTATAACAGGCTTCGGAGTATCTCGTTTTGGGCGGAACAACTCGAGAGATCTGTAAAGGAATTTCATACAAAATATAAGGCCTAGGCCGGGAAGTAATTTTTTGAAACATGGCGTCTGTGTTCATGAACAGAGAATTTTTTTTTTGATTGGTGTATTTTTATTTCATTGCATATGTTTGAGAAAAGCACTATGCCTTAGCGTTGAAAAGGGTTTGCTGGCTTCGTATCACTATCCGGCCTTCCTGCGGTCAGCCCTCTGTACCTACTCACCCGGCAAGCCCTTCTTTCCCGGCGCCTGTAGTAATGTACTATTATTACATACTTCCAAAAAGTATGAAATCACTGAAGTTCCTTTACTCCTAAGAGCGACAAAACATTTTTGGAAGTGCCTCAAAATTTGCCCCACGCATTCCACCTTATCTTTGCGGTTTTATAATTCGCTCATCTCGTTCACAGGCAGTGACTCGCGTGTTAACCTGCCAGCCGGACAACGCTAAAGCCCTGTACCGCAAGTCGCGCATCCTCTCCGCCATGGGGCGCAACTCGGAAGCCCTGGAGGCCGCGCGCGCCGCCGCCGCCGCCGCGCCGGAGGACGCGGGCGCCAAGAAGGAGCTGCAGCGCTGCGAGCAGCGGGCCACCAGGTAGGTTTAACCCTTTGAGCGCCAAGCGGCAAAGCAATTCACCGTGCCACTGACTGACGCCAAACCACCAAAAAAAAAAAGTGCTCCAAAATCAACAGATTAGCCGCGTCCACACTGGGCGAGCCGCCTCGCGCGGCAATTGCCGCGCGCGGCGGCGCGCTCTGTGTGTACGCGCCTCGCCCGCGGCGCCCGCACGCTTTGCCTCGGCCGAGCGCTGCCGCGGCCGAGCCGCGCGCTGTCGGTTTTTGTCCGTGCTCAAAGGTGCCTCGGTCGTTTGCCGCGCGCAGTGTGGACGTACACGTGTTTGCTTCGGTCAAATTATGACAGATAAAACAAAATGGCGTGCGACACTTACGTATTACGCGAAACGGAATAACCGATAACTAAATATTATGTGCTATTTGTTTGTTTTAAACATAAAAAAATATTGAATTAGCTTTTTTTTGGAAAATTCTTTGTATGAACGTAGCAACAAGTCAAAAATCAAAAGCTGATTGCGTGCGGCGGCGCCATATTGTTTTATCTGTCAAATGGGCGAACAAGACGGCTCGGGCTTGCCGCGCGCGGCATTCGGTGAGCGTAATTTCATCCAATGCCCGAGGCATGCGCCGAATGCCGCGCGCGGCAATTGCCTCGCGAGGCCGCTCGCCCTGTGTGGACCCGGCTATTGAAAAACACAGATAGTGGTTTGAATTAGCATGTTTTTGACTATTGAAATTTTTGACGTCAATAGGCGTCGTTGGCGTCAGTGGCACGAATTCCCGATGACGTGATTTGCCGTCTTTGGCGGTCAAAGGGTTAATAATTATTTTCTATTGTAAACTATTCACGTTGACGCCTAGAGACCTTATACATCTCTATGGAATTCAATTAATTAATTAATAATATTTTATTGCATGTTGTGACACCCAGAGACTTTATACATCTCTGGGTATATTTAATATTTTTAATTTATCGTTAAATTTTCATTTTAATGTTCCTAATTAACATTGATTTGGAGTATCTAGACATCTCCTTTACGTGTACCAGTGTAATTAGTTATAACACAAATGTATTATGTTATTGTTTTAAGTATTATTTACGAAAAAATGACTTACTGTTGAGTTTCTTTCGGCTTTCTTCTCAACAGCGGTCTCCTCTTGCGAAATGCCGGTAGATTCACAATCTGACTTGTAAAAGTGCCTCTGTGGCCTACTTACTGAATAAATTATTTCATTTCATGCCACCAGGGACCGGTCGGTGGAGCGCCGGCTCGCCAAGCGCATGCTGGGCACGCAGCCCCAGCCCGTCGGCAAGGGCGCAGCGCCGGACAAGAAACCCTCGAAAGCGAAGGTACGTTGTCATCTGGGTCAATCAATTATTTTCTGCCACTTGTTGCCATGGTGATGCCCCTGGGTCACTTTTTAAAACTACTATCTTCCGTGGTTATATTTAGCAAAAGCTTTGTAATTTTAGCAGTTAGCCCATTCTTATGTAGACACTTTTCTTAGAAATTTAATCACTATTATCCCCTGGGCCACGGACAGAATAACAGCAAGAAAAAGTTGATCCACCCATCTACAATATGCTGGATATTCTTCAATTTCCCTTCCCTCGAGTTACTATAGGAAATATTTTTCTGGTGCGTGCAGGTTTATTTTATTAAGACTTGTAAGTCAACAGAAATATTCCGGCTGTAAAACTAATTCTTTAAGTGAGCATGCTTTAATCGTAATATAGGTGTTTGGCTTTCCGTTAATTATTTCCGAGACCAATGTATTGGTTGTAGCTGTTGGTTCTCCTAATAAATAATACAAGGTATATTATAGGGGCCATGGAACATTTACTGGTAGAGCGCAGGTTCTGAACTCGGGATAGTTTGGATTCCCACTATGATTGCAGTTGACTACATTTGATTTTACTAACACAAAACTTAGAATTCCTACTTATTTTTTTACTTCCTGTTTGTTTCATTGTTCCGATGTTCACTTGAGGGACATAATCAGTCATCATGATCGTTAAATTAATGTTTATTTTGGGCTGTCTTATTCCTTTCGTGCACAATTCTATGTTGTTGAAATTTCTTAGGAAAAATAATTGCAATTAGTAAGAGTGTGAAGTAAGGTATCGATTTATTGTTTTATTTTTACAGATGATAATGTGGGGCTCACTACTGCTGAGTCTGCTAGTGGGCGTGGCCAGTGTGCTGGTGTACCGTTATAAGATCCAGGCGCATTGATGGCATGACAAGGCGGGATGACTTGTGAGTGCTCATTTCGATCAATTACTTATACTTATAAAAAAAAAGTATTGAATCGTCGTAGTAGTTGCAAATTGTAGTGATGTTCGATCTAACTAAAATTCCGTACCTCAGAACAGAAGCATAACTGGTTAGAAACATAAGTACTGCACTGCTTCTCAGAAGGGCTACTCCGATGCTCGAAATTTGACCGTCATATAGTGCCGTCCCGCTCACCCTTTGACAGGAGATCGAGAGGTACGGCACTATACCATTGTCGAATTTCGAACATCGGAGCAGCCTTTCAGGTGCGGAATTGTGCTTTGGAGTAGAGAAAAACAAAACAAAATATCGCTCGTCTATTCGTACACGTGACCGTGAAATCGGAAACATGTGTCGGTTTATTATTTATTACAATGGTATTTGTATTATTTCCAGAGAAATGGATTTCCAATGAGGCGATTGGTGGCAGGTGGCCGGCTACGTAAAGTTCATATCATTCTAGGCGCTTGTTCGTCACGCTTAGGCAGCGAGCTTCCTACATCGACCTATTTTGAATAACGCTACTTAAAATATCAAAATATTGCAACATTTACATTGCCTATTTTATATTTTTTACATGTTAATTTTTATTACAGTTTTCTTTTAAAAGCTTGTTTTGAATCTGAGTGAGTAAGCAGTTAGGGTAGACAATACTTGTACTTTATGTAAAAATGGGTGAACAGGTTAGGTTAATTTAGAGTAAACGTGCACTGTGATGTGGTCGCCTGACCACGCTAGCTTACTTTCAACTCTTCTCTGATTGTGCATTTACGTCGAAATTTCAATATGTATATATTTTGTATAAATCTGTATTTGTCTTAAATGTTTTTTTTTTGTTTATGTAGTGCCAAAATTGGAGGTATAGAAAATAATTGTATAAGAGTAAATATCTATATTTGATCAACACAGTATAAACATTTAAAAATATTTTTCGATATCTACTTTACTAGTTTAAGGACAGATTTATAAAGACTCGCATTCCACAATAATGATTAAAAATCGCTAACTTTCAAGGTTAATAAATAAAATTACAAAAATTTTTTAAATTAATTTAATTTCAAACATTGGTGCTTTTAAATTTGCATTTTAATTTAATTATGGTATAATTATTTTTGATGCTTATAAAACTTGATACATGAATCATTAAAATAAGGGTGACGTGAAGAAGGATAGGAGTCGTGTTTATTGCCTGTAAAATCAAGAGTATTATACATACCTACATGCATGCCATCAATAATTTCTCGTTAATATGGTCTTTAAACACGCAACAGTAATTTGATTCAATCAAATATAAATCGGTATTGAACTAATTCTCGAATAGGCTAGTAGACTCAGTTTTGAAATATATTTGAAATGGTTAATAATGATCTTACTAGCTCTTAAAAAAAATGTCTTTTATTTTTGTGAAAGCTAAATTTTATCAATTGAAAATTAGAAATTTCATGAACAGTCAAAAACGCCGTCCGCCCTTTTTGCCTTTTGCTAATCTGTGGCGTGACGTAGAATTACCTGTAAATATTCGAAATTCGACCGTCGTATAGTGCCATACTGCTCACTCCAATATACTTTGACAGGAGATCGAGAGGGACGGCACTATTCGAAGTCGTCAAAGTAGACAAGTTTTCTTTACAGGGCCGATGACTTCACTATCATAAGCGAAAATGGCGGACAGCGTTTTAAGCATTTCAAAATACAGATTAAAAAGCATATTTTCAAATTCAATTTTTTCAGCCATATTTCACTTTTATGAATTGAAAAATGTATATTTAGGTTTCCTTTGCTAAATACTATACGGAATAAACATTAGTTTTATTACAATTTGACATGAGTCAACTAGCCTATTCTAGACACCCGATACTTACGGAAGAAGTAAATTAATATTTATTAATACATTATACACATATATCTAGTTATTAGCATCCAGTAATATCGTACGCCCACATCCAAATGTCGAAGATTTCGAGAATCACAAGGTTTTATTATAAATATTCTGGCATAATTTCAGAGTAATATTATAGTAAAATGTGATGTTGTAAATTAGATTTATTTTAACCTAGGACGATGGTTTGGTATAGGGTTTGTAACGCCCCATGTGTAAAAAAAAAGGTAAAAAATATTGTTCAATTAAACACTAATAAACGTTGTTGAAAAAAGTTTTATTCGTTTATTTATATTAAGTGGAAATGTATGTTTTTCTTTTTATATTCAATGTATTCTGCCGTGCAGAACTTAAAGTACAGTAAGTGCAATGAGAGACGTATAGCACTTACTGTACTTTAAGTTCTGCACGGCAGTATTAGACCTCAGGGACTTTTAGGCCGTCTATCTATTGAAGCCGAGCGGAGTAGATGTACCAATCAGACTGCGTCTTTGTGAAGCCAAAAATGCATTTAAATCTTAGGAATGTGATTGCTCCATTTTAAACAGCTTTGCTTCAATGGACAGGCAGCCTTAAACTAGGTATAGTTTGATGTCCGAAATGTTCTTCAGGTAGAATGTGCGCGGCAGTATCTATTGAAAAAGTGGCACTAAAATGCCGCGGGCATCATATTAATTCTTCAGTCTAATCTGGGTTTTAGATAGACAATTTCATATTACGTAAACATTCTATATTACGAGGAGCTTTAATCATGTATGTTTAAAGCTCCTCGTAATACAGAATGCGATTTCATTTACGGCAAAGGAAACTGAAGCGAGCACGAGCTTTGCCGGGATTGACCTCATCAGGGCTATCATATCCTGCAGCGATGTCGCTTACCGCGCCTAAGCATCTCCTGTCATGCTCGAACAGTGTTAAAAGGAAAGTGACAGATAGTATTTGTCGCACTAAAAAGAGTTACGTGTCAGGTGTGTCACAAGTTCCTAGGATGGCGGTGGCGGCAGCGGTGAGAGAGTGAGTGAGAGTGAGCGAGATACCGCGCTCGTACCTTCCTACTTATGGTCACCGCTTACCACTGCCGCCACCGATATTCTAGGAAACCAGATTCGTTATGTGACATTTGCATCATCATATATAAATTAACGAATATAGAGGAAGTCAATTTTACAGTTAGGAAAGTATTCATATTTGGTAAATATTGTTAGTACAAAGAAAATATTTAATAAAAAAATGTCTGCTGACCAAATATGCAATAGCCTTAAAACACAAATAAATAATGACAATGTGCATTGGAATGTGTTTAGAAATATAATATTGGTATCAGCAAGTATTGTCGAGGGTTTATGTATCATTGGTTAGTAATTATGACTAATTTACCGATATCAAATATAATATGGCCGCTTTTAAAGCCTTTAGGACGAAATTCAACCAGTATACATATCTGATTATTATAAACATAATATTTATTATAAAAGCATACTAAATAGCATACTATTTAAGTAAATAATATTCAAGTAGGTATCCTACAAACGACACACTTTTATGGTAAGATACTAAACTAGGAACCCACATAATTGAAAACATGGGATTTGCTATAAATAACTACGAATACATTATATAAAACATATCTAATACACATCTTATTAAAAAATAATTAAACAATAGATGTGATAAAAAAAAAAGTTTTTTTTTCGAAGTTGGAATAAACCCCTCTTAAAATCAGAAAAAACTTAGAATATACACGATGATTTTTAATCGGTGATCACTTGATCAGGTACCAACTTTTCTAACTCAGTAAATGATGGCAGTCACGTTGAAGTCTTTTACATGAAAACAAACTTTTATTTTTCTATGATAATTTTTATTTTGAAACCAATTTTGTCTTAAATTCCTTGTCACTCTACTAATCTGTATCCGTGAGCTGACAACCTTTTTAATAATTTGATGGCAATGACAATTTATGGGTAATAACTTGTCATTGTCATTACCTATACAAAGTCACAGAAAATTTCGTAAAAATTCCCGCCAAAACGATGACACTTGACGTAGGTATCGTACTTCAATAAATTTATGTAGGATGACCATGTATCTAGTGGTTGTTACTTTTAATTATGTTTCAACTTTTAAGTAATTAAACAGTGAGGTAATTGCGCTCGTCTATTAAGTTTAAATTTAGCTGGATATTAATATTTTTCTTCTCCTGATCACCGATTAAGAATCATTGTGTATAATAATAAGAAATGGAATAGACGGCATAAAACATTTTCACCTTTTTTGGCCATAGAATAATCTGTACTTTTTTTGAGGTTCATCTATAAAGAAAATATTTTTTTAGATCCACGTCAATTTCACATCACAGAAAGGAGGAGAAATGTCTTACATAAGAGAATATTAAAGTGTCCAGTCCAGCGATACTCAGGAAAATTCGGCAAATTCTCAAGTTGACGTCAAATTCATTTTTCCACTTGTCATTTCCGTAATATATTTTTTAATATTTTATGCATCTAAGGGAGATTAGAATGAAGGATTATTCTTATCATCAGTTATGCATTAACTCAATCATCGTGGACCCCAACATTATTAGACATATTGGCCAGGTGCATGACGTTAGCGCCACCTAGTGTTCACAACTTTGGAGGGGGTCTGTCAAAAGTGTTAAATAATGGACGCAATAAAATTAAGGTAAAAAATTGAAAATATTGATTGTAGAGCACCTAACAAGTGCAAAATCTGTTTGTTTTTAATGTGAAACACATTTGGTTCTTAGCTTTATTGAAGAAAGTAATTATTATATATGTGTTTAATATTATTATGTCAATTTACTTCTTTGTTGTTTCCTTACAAATTAAAGGAAAAAAATAATGTTTTATTATGTTTATTTTCAGATAATTGAAGAATTACTACTATTTTCAAAACTGGCTTCCAAAGCATCGGTCAGAACATAAGGTTTCAGCCTCAAACCGAGAGTAAAGGGAAGCTGTTAAGGCTGATTTAGACGATGCCAATTTTGAGACGCCTAAATTACGGCGCCAGTGATTACCGCACAGCACACCTCCGACCGTTTAGACAATGACTATGTTCAGCCGCCTAAATCTCGCCGCCAGTCGTGTTTACACGGTGCTTTTTTTCAGTACCAGTCATTAGTGGCAGCGAGAGACGCGGAGGGGGGGTCACTGGCGCCAAAAAATAGGCTCGTGTTCTATTCCGCGCCAGCGCTGGCATGCGGCGAAAAAATGGCGCGGAAAGTGTTTATACGGTGCCTTTTCGAGGCGCCGTAATTTAGGCGTCTCAAAATTGGCATCGTCTAAATCAGCCTTTAGTTTTGGCACATTAATAAACAAACAATAAGTAACATTTACAAATTATAAGTAATTTTACATTTCATATTTTTGAAACATTGTAATAATTCTATCATAATAATATTATTGCACTAAATAGATAAAAATATGTTCAGTTTAATACACTTACTTTATTTTTCTAGCAACAGCGATCCAATTCATTTTCTGATCTTGTTTCCAACTCGGTGTAGGAAAGCATAACATTTGCAATTGCTATTTCGTCCTGTATTATTGCAGTTTACCACACAATTACACCTATCGTGACCCATTTTACTTATTTCAGTTTCTTATTTTATAGTACAAAACGTAAGCATTATAACTGAAAAGTATGACGTTTGACAGAAACAGAGAGGCCAAAGTTACCACTTTTGGCCACATCAAGCGCTGCGATCATTTTCGCTTTCCCTACGCGACCTCTGCACCAGGCCAATAACATGTTCTACCAAACTACCTTAAATTTAGGAATCAGTCAAATGTATCTTACAATTTAACCCGACTGCGTCAAAAAAGGGTTATTAGTAATAGGAAATCTATTGGATCGTAGTCGCAAAAATGCGTGTGCTTCCGCAACTTTCCAGCACTGCTACTTCTTCAAAACCAATTTCAACTATCACTATTTTCCTCTTCGAAACAACTGGCATCAAACAGTTGTCAAAGCGAAATTTTATTTAAAAACCCTAACTAATTCCCTAATATCACAGTCTCGTCTTATAAACAAACGCCTGCGCTATCCAACTAGTAAAGTGAGTTAGAAGTATTATTTCAGCTATGGTCACTAGAGCCTGTATAGTGAAAATCATAGCTACGAAGTCGTATAGCAGTTTCGGCGAGAAGACCGTCCAGACGAATAAGTGGTGTCTGAAGACGGCTGCTACTACGGTGTAGACGGCTACCGAGTAGATTCGCTGGAGAGCGAATATGTTGGCCGCTCGCCACACGGACTGCAGGTACCTGTAACAATTACAGATATGAGAAATAGTACATTATTGTTATTGCAGCCGCCGGGAAAGAAGGGCGTGCCGGGGTGAGCGTCAGGATGGCGGGTGTACATCAACAAATGGAGCTGCGGTATACGTCAGGAGTTAGTACTCTTTAAAGTCCAGAGATATTTAAGAAATTAATGACGCCCGCCAACCTGACGTCAGGTTGGCGGGTGCATTTCCAGTTCTAGCTAATGGCTGCCTACTCAAGGGAGAAAGAACTGCCTAAGGTTAGTCTTCGCAATGTGCTTCCACATGTATGAAGCACAATCATAATTCAGAAAGCGGTTAAAGAGTAAGGCCTTCACTTTACAGTTCTCTCGAGTTGTTCCACCCGAAACGTGATACTTCGAAGCCTGTTATGACGTTATTTCATTGCATGTCTGAGGAAACATAATAATTATGCAGTGCAGATTATAGAATAACTGACTGGACGATAATTCAAGAACTTCGCCAATTAAGATCTTCGTCCCATACATTTAGTTTTGGGGCTTAAATCTCTGCGTAACGCATCAGAAAAAGAGAGATCAATAGGATAACGATAGTGCCATGCTAGAGAGGCTATCGAGGTCGAACAGCATTTTGTATTGGCAGTCATTTTGTATTATTCGTCCATACTAGTCATACAGTCCACTCACTGCTTCCAACTGGCACTCTCCGCCGCCAGTCGACTAAAGAGCGACGCGCCATCCAGCGTGGGCCGGCGTACGCGCGAATGCCATTACGATTGACGACTCGCACGGGACAGTACTTGCACTAGACGTAGCCCGAGCGCAGGTCAACTGAGGCTAGACAACTGTTGTTACTGGCTAATAGTCATAGTGATACAGTCCACTCACTGCTTCCAACTGGCACTCTCCGCCGCCAGTCGACAGAAGAGCGAGGCGCCGGCGAGCGTGGGGCCGGCGTACGCGTGCATGCCCATGCGCATGGCCACTCGCACGGGACAGTACTTGCACTAGACGTAGCCCGAGCGCAGGTCAACTGAGGCTAGACAACTGTTGTTACTGGCTAATAGTCATAGTGATACAGTCCACTCACTGCTTCCAACTGGCACTCTCCGCCGCCAGTCGACAGAAGAGCGAGGCGCCGGCGAGCGTGGGGCCGGCGTACGCGTGCATGCCCATGCGCATGGCCACTCGCACGGGACAGTACTTGCACTAGACGTAGCCCGAGCGCAGGTCAACTGAGGCTAGACAACTGTTGTTACTGGCTAATAGTCATAGTGATACAGTCCACTCACTGCTTCCAACTGGCACTCTCCGCCGCCAGTCGACAGAAGAGCGAGGCGCCGGCGAGCGTGGGGCCGGCGTACGCGTGCATGCCCATGCGCATGGCCACTCGCACGGGACAGTACTCGCGCAGCCCCACGTAGCCCGAGCCCAGGTCCACTGACGCTAGACTGTTGGAGTTGCCCTGAAACAAGGATTAGGACTTTAAGTAATACGGTATTTCACTATAGTGAAAAAAATATCATTGAAACCACTAAACACATATTCAAAAATACACGGAACCAACTAAACTCCCACTAAATTTTGGACATTATACTATTTTTAACTGAACAAAAACTAAAAAGAAGACGTGTTTTGACTACTGATTTTAAAGACGTCACAAGCCAATATTTTCAGTTTTATACTAACAGATCGTTTTTAGGGTTCCGTACCCAAAGGGTAAAAACGGGGCCCTATTACTGAGACTTCGCACTTGAAATTTTCACGGACGATGTATTTCTATTGCCGCTATAACAACAAATACTAAAAATAAAATAAAATAAATATTTAAGGGGGGCTCCCATACAACAAACTTGTTTTATGGTACGGAACCCTTCATGCGAGAGTCGGACTCGCACTTGCCCAATTTTTGACATTTCATAAAGAGTAGCTGATTTGAGCTGTCGTTAAATACCGTATTGTATATTTTCGATTTTCTATTCAAGTATTTATTTTCATTTCAAATTGGAAAACTTACACGAACAGACAAAATATATTGCGAGGACTTTAAAAAAATATATATACGTATGATAAATACCTGGTAAAAGAAGAACAGGCACCCGATCCAAATATGAACCAGCGTCCGACTCAAGATATCCACAACCTCCGTGTTCCGGCCCGACCTCGAATCCAGCAACTTGTGGTCCATACACTTCGACGTCAACACACAAGTGACTATCACGCTCGGCACCATAATCACATTATGTGGCCTCATTAATAAAGCTATAATCAACATTAAATCATTCAGCATTATATGCGAAATCGATCGAGCAAGGTTCAATTTAACATCCTCCAAATTCCAAGGTTCTTCGATCATTGGCTCAAAGAAATAATCCTCAGTTTTAGCTTTCGGAGCGTTATAGTCAAATCTGTTACTTGATACAGAGTTTCGACTTGTAACGTTAACACCGCAAATTTTAAACACACCTACGTAACTTAGGATTTCGAAAAAGAATTGGGTTACTAGTATAAACCAGAAGATGTTTACTATGTAGACTGTGTCCCAGGACTGTATGTCCGTGAAAGGAGAGTCCAAGGCGTTGGTGGCGATACGGTAGCATAGTATGCATACGGTAGCGGCTATAGTGAATATTGTGTGGAAATGAGCGAAGTTGTTCGTGTGACGGAGGTTGTAGATGCATATGGCCATGGTTAGAACGGTCCCTGAAAAAAAAAAGCCGGTCAAAACATACCAAAAACTTAGATACACTAACCCCCTGGCAGGAAATACCACTAATCAGTATGGGGATCAATTACCAAAAATCGAAACTTAGAATTAAAAGTTTGCGTAGGACAAACAAACAGAATATCTCGTGTTTTATTAAGAGCCACAGGAATTTGTGATCTACATCATGATATGCATGATTTATGAAAACGGACTGTATTTCAACGTAAGTGTGAAAAAATTCATCATCGATTATAAAATAAATTAGGAATAACTAAATAAACATACCTATAACTAGATGTGTTTGGAGATAAAATGCATTTTCGGGCGCCTTTAGCCAATCCGCCGTGTCCGGTAAAAATAACCACCTGTCTCCGGTCTGGTTCATTGTCCTCAAATACCTGGAAAAGGTTGAATGGGTGAGTTTATTTCATGTGTTGCCATATTAGCTCATGTTTTTTTTCAATAGGCGTGCGGTATGCACCCGATCTGTGCAACATGCAGAAGTTAGCGAGGAATCTGGCAAAGCTAATAACGTATCCGAGCAAGTAAAAGTCGTACTCACGTACTGAAGAGATCACTACCAAACATCTCATCCGACTGACATTACTAGTTTAAGAAAATCATGCAAATTCAGTACTTGGTTACGTTGCATATACATACGAGTTTCTTTTAAACTATCAGGGCCGGTTAGCCCTCACTACCAGTAGTCGGACTTTGTGTGGGAGTATATAACCCACTGATAGGATTATCTCCGCGCCGCAGGAGTAATTTGGGGGACAGACTAGGTGCGAACTCAATGTCATCGGGATAGAGTCGAATGAAGAATCGCTAGTATTTACCTGTGTAACGCAATAAGCAGCACCCACATGGGCAGGACGGCCACCCCGACGGCACTCATCCTGTGCTGCAGTTCCGGTTTGTCCTGTACTTCCGTCGCGCCGCGCAGTCTCCGAGACAGATACATCACCACCACGCACAGCGTCCGCACCAGCACGAAGAACATCAGAGTGTTCCAGAAGAAATACCACGTCATATGCTCCTCTTCTATAAAGCTAGTCCCGAAGAACGACCACGAATGGAAGAGAGTTCCGATTATCAACAAGTAATCTATCGCGTTTAAATCTCGCAATAGAGACAAGTCTCTAATTTTCTCTACGCTCGTTTTGATTATCCAATAAGTCATAGTGAACACGCAAGATGCTAGCAGGAATATGGCGAGCCAGATGCCTCGCATTGAGCAGAAGTTTGTCTTAGTTTCGGTGATGTAGCAGGAGACGATTAGGATGCTGTTGGTGCAAGCCAGTACACTTATGAAGGCGATTATTGAGCCGCAAGTTGTGGTGGTGGTGAAACGCGTTGTGCTGTGTTTGCGGGCGTTGTCCGGTTGGAGCGAGTATATGGTTACGCAGGCGAGTGATATCGCGATCTGTAATAAGTAGGAAAATGTGTATAGACAAATTATCACATAATGGAAATTAGTTTCAGGAGAATCACTGAACACAACCGTAAACTGGAACTAACAGACTGTTTTGAAATCTGATCTATTCGAAAATTAAATTATATCAGACCAATAAATGTCCTCCTCTGAAGGGCTACTCCGAAAATAGAAATTAGAAGTTTGTACCGTCCATCCCTTTCGATCTCGTGTCAAACAATATTTGAATGAGCGGGACGGCACGATACGAATTTCGAACATGGGAGTAACTCTCCTGTACGCTAAATCTTTCAGCGGTCATGACTTTATTTGCAAATTTTTGATATCATACACGCCCTGGCTAGCACCGCAGACGATGGGTTAAGGGAAAGGGTTGATTTGTAACTACTGCTTCTAAACTTACAGCGTATAGGAGAAGAATCCCTATTCCCACAGAGAACAGGTCGAATCCCACAATGGCCTCTGTCAAGTACTCTGCCATTTTCTCGAGCGAGTCTTCGTAGAACTCGTTGGCAATCTTCGCGGCACTTTTCTCTCCCGTTACGAGGAAGTGCGCGAACTGTTTCTCAGCACGTTCGTATTGCTTGTAGAACTCTAGAATATATAATAATAAATTAATTGGATAAGTATTCGATTGTAAGAAATTGTACACCTTCAAAGACCCCCTGCATTTGGTAGACTTAAATAATGCCGTTTTGCATAGGTATTTCGGAAAGTGAGATGTTGTTATGTAGCAGGGCAAGCCACAAATGGCAACTATGGTCGACAGGCATAAAATACTCAAGATATGGGGGGTGTGACTTGTTTTAAGTTTTTTTCTACACCCATCATGTTAAATTCCTATAAAAAGTTCAGATATTATAGGTAAGAACCTACATTACTTGGCAGCGACCAAAATCAGAGATGTAATTTCATAACAGTACCGCAGTCACCGCGAGGTCGCGCCGCGCGCGTCACCTCATATGCTTCTCTGCTCAGCGGACTGACTGGCAGAACTGCGTCTTTCATATTTTCATAAGAGAAAATCTATGATAATGATTATGAATATGTACATAATTAGGTCTTAAAACACTCGTGTGATCCTATAATGAAATTCGCTTACGGCTCGTTCCATAAAACCACACTCGTATTTTAAGACCTCTCATTATGTAGCAGTTGCATAAACTACTATTACCTATGTCCTATATGTATAAGATAGAAGCGTTATCGGATGCCGGTAGACACTAGGCCGGGCACAATACGAGTACGACACATGCTGTCGTCACCAATTTAAAAGGAAAGACCTAAGTGGACCCAATTTAATACTATACCTGTGTCCGTGGCAGACTTGACGGCACATTGCAAGGCGTTGTGTCGCGCGGTGAGATGCAGAAGGTAGAGGCGTTGTCGGACGTCCTCAGGTAGTAGACCGGGCAACATACGACCAGTGCTATCTCCTGGTGGTGGCGCATTGAGCAGCCAGGCTATTGAGGGCGCTAGGTCTACTTGCGCTACCGTTGGGCCGTGGCCCTCTCTGTGAAAAAAGTGTTGCGATCATTTGGTGGACTATTCAGATAATTTTCAGAATAATCCTACACATGTAAACTACGGTTTTAGCTTTGTCACATGTCAGAAGTTACGAGAAAAAGAAGACGGATTAATGTAAATTTAGCGGTATTTATAAAATCGTCAGTTAATCTGCATGCATCAGTTCGGTAACGAACTGGGAAATTCGGTTGATAACAAAACAACAGTTCAATTGATTTTCCGTCACGAGGAATCGTCAACGTCATAGAGGTTGGTCTTTAGTATACCAAGCGCCAAAAAAAAAGACTAACAAAACTTAATAATATTTGAATTTTGATCAAAATTGTAACTTTTGATAATCTTATACTTACTTACATAGACGCAAGGGCCTATACTTACATTTTAATCTATACTGTATTATGAGTCTATGTTGCTCGAAATAAATGAATAGTAGGTATTTTATTATTTCATTTTATTTATTTATTATCACAATTCATCACAAACTCAACCGATTGGTGGGAGAGAAGATTCAGGCTCACTAGCCTTAGTGCCATACCTTATCTTCTTATACCATGGCAGATACTTACGGGTGCGGGCACTGGTAGCCGGAGGTGCGCGCCACCACGAGTGGTACAAGCACTTCGGCGGGCGTGGAGCCGCCGTGTCCGCCCGCGTCGCGCATTCCGTGGTCTCCGCAAACGAAGAGGGTCGCTGGACGATCCTGATAATACAGCATTTCACTATAGTGAAAATTAACTATGTCATTGAAACTACTAAACATACATTCAATTCTGTGACGACGCGTTTGGCTCGGTTTGTAGACACCTGCCTACTCAGCCGGCGGTCCCGGGTTCGAATCCCGGCCAGGGCTAATTTTGAGTGATAACTCGAATAACTGTGCTTGGGTTGGTTGTTCTATGTATTTAAGTATATATTTATCTATATAAGTACGTATATCATCGTCTTGTACCCATAACAAGCCTTCTTCAGCTTAATTTGGGACTAGATCGATTTGTGTGAGGTTGTCCGATATTTATTTATTATTAATATTTTTCAAAAATTACGGAACCAACGAATCCTTCAGTACTATTGTCGCTGCAAGTCGCCGGTTTTTTTAAGTTTTTACAAATTTGTTCCGAGAGGGCATGTTACGACAATTAACGTGTTAGGTAAAAATATTTGTACCTGACAGTGTTACGGTCTATAAATGAACTCACCCATTTTTCCATAGCCTCAAATATCTTCTTCACGACATCGTCCATTTCTTGCAATTTCGGTTTTATTTTGGGGCTCCTAGCGCCCTCTAGATGCCCGATGTGGTCCAAGCCAAGGTAATGCAGTACGAGGAAGTCAAACGTAGGTTTGCTCTTCTCATCTGGTGTTAGCACTTTGTTCAAGTGCCGGGTGACGTTGTTGTCTACCTGTGGGGTTTTGTCTGGTCAAGATTATGAATGAAGACATATGTATAAGGTCCCGACTTCCCTAGTCAGAGTTTAATCGCAGTTTCTAGTAGTGAATGGAACAATGTTCTGGTTTTTTCTTGTGTCTTTATATTTAATATGTACCCAAAATTAACATATTTATAAAACAGGTTTGAGTGTTACAAACATATAACTTCACCCTTAGCCAGAGGGCCTATGAATGGTTGCTTTTACCACGCGATAAATAAGTGACAAAGCATCCGTCACGTTTTCACAAAATGGACGTATGAGTGACAGATGCTTTGTCACTTACCTATTTATCACGTGACAAACGCAACCATCACAGGCTCCCTGGTCGTTGAAATATCGTATTTTTTATAAGCGCGGAGCAAAAGCCGATAAACGTCCGTGGTCACATGATAAGTGGCATTGGCGAGCCGAGCGTGCCAGGGGAACACGGCCGCACTGTGAAGAAAACGCCCGAGCGGCAACCGAGTGAATATGAGCTATAGTTTTGTCTCTAGTCGCACCGCTTCTATAACCCGCTGGGTCCCCTGGCCATGGTTCCCTTATCTATCCTTGTTTGCAAGGATTGAAAAGTTTTTATAATTATCGTAACAGCGTTAGCTGTGTTTGGTTCGTTCTTCTTTATCAAAATACGGTATTTGACTATAGTGAAAATAAATTGTATCATTGAAACCTCTAAACACACATTCAAAGATACACGGAACAAAATAAACTACCACTGACTTTTGGACATAATACTATTTTTAATTAACAAAAACATGTCACAAGCTAGTATCTTCTTCATAGAGACTTCATACTAACATATTATTTTTGACATTAAATAAAGAGTAACTGATTTGAGCTATCATCCGCATTCTTTGAATAGGTAAGTACCTAATCTGTCATGTTGTTCTAGGATGTAGTCTCTTGATTCCAGTCATAGTTCTGGAACATCTTTTGCAGTTCACAGCCTGTACTGACCTCAGTGTAATCCGTGACGTAGAACGAGGTGGTCCCATCAGACTCCGCCCACAGCCCCGGGAACAGCCTAAGCCACGTGTCATCTCCGTACATGACGGAGCGGCGCCCTCTATCGGCGGCGACGCGCAACACGCTGTCGCCACGGACCGCCGGGGCGCCAAAGTTTAGCGCCACGTCCGCGAATGTTGACACGCTCCCCGTCATCATGGCCTAAAGAAAAAGATGTGATTAGAATGAGGTCCAAAATAGTTTATTACTGCAGACGCCGGGAAAGAAGGGCTTGCCGGGTGAGTAGTAGTGGCCGACCGTAGGGAGGCTGGATAGTGATACGAAGCCGGCAAGCCCTATTCACGGCTAAGGCATGTATAGTGCTTTCTCAAACATATGCAATGAAATAAAAAATACACCAGTTAAAAAATATATAATTCAGCTGTTTAGCCTGTACATGGACATAGACGCTATGTTTAAAAAAATACTTCCCGGCCTAGGCCTAAAATTTTGTATGAAATTCCTTTACAGTTCTCACGAGTTGTTCCGCCCAAAACGTGATACTTCGAAGCCTGTTATGCCGACATTTCATTGCATGTTTGAGAAAATAATAATAATTAAGCTTAATTCATCTCGTCATACTAATCAGGGCCGAACTTAGCGATCCAGGCGTAGGCGCCATGATAGATTTATTAATTCAGTGGCTAAGCGCCATAGCCGATCTCCGATTGAGACATCTTTTGGGCCTGAAAATCTACAGGGCGGGTAAGTCCGTCTGGAAATTTAATAGGAAATATTTCGTCAAGAGAGAGATAAATTGAGTCTGTCTAATGAAAGCTGAACCTAGAAAAGGGCAAATAAAAAGAAAATTAACATTGTATATTATTTCCGACCAAGACGTGTACCTTTTCATAATACCAAAGCCTTTATTAAATTAAATTTGGCTTTATTGACACAACATTGGAACAGAATATTAACAACATAAGTATATTTAATTTCATTTCATTTATTTATTCAATTCACAATATACATTGCATTTGAAATATAAACTTATAACTACAAATCCACATTAAATAAAAACTTGGTAAATAATTATAGCTACTAAAGCTATTAAATATTCAAATTATCAATCCCATTAAAACTATTTAAAATTCAAATCAAAATTTGTACTTCAATTAATGTATTGAGTACCAGTACTTTTTGCTTTTGTCATGAGTCGGTCAAAAATTCTTCAACTGAATAAAAAACTTTCTTAGCAAAAATGATTTACCTATTTTTAAACAGGTTTGCGCTGGACAGTAACTTCAACTATAAGTTATACATACAGAAAAAATAAAAAAGCATTAAAGATTTTATTAAGGTTCCGCTTTCAATAAAGAGACTAAACAAAACCAATTTAAAATAAGCGTGTTACACGACAGTTATGTGTTATAGGTACATTACGTGACCTCTCAGATTGCGATTGGGTGCAAACTGAGAGGTTCTTATCTGGATCGCGTAAGAGCGAGCGAGACAGGTATAAAACGCGAATCGCATTCTGACTGCTCACGCAATGTATATACCTACTTAAAAATATTTTTACTAAAACACATTAGGGTGCTCCACTACCGTGAGTATTCGCCTGTATTGCAACAACAAACTAATTCGATTTGTGTGGAGCGCACCCTTTGTCTTTTTAAACATTTCGTTTTGCGTTAGGGTGCGTCTCCACTGAAACGGAGCGGAGACGTGCGGAATTGACCAATCACCTGAGTTGAAATCTGTATTTCAGCTTCGCTTCACTTTTGTGATTGGTCGATTCCGGTCTCCGCTCCGTTCCGCTTAAGTGCAGACGCACCCTTACGCTGGCTTCGAATCAAAACAAAACACAAACACCTACCAATAAAAATTAGGGATCATGACATAAACTTAACGATTAAGTATTGCTAGTACTTACTGTTGTGGTAATGAAGCAAACGCGTCTACGCATGCGTGAATGCAATCCAGTCAATCATACATTAAAGCCTCGCGAAGCGTGCAACACTTGTGCAACCGAATTATCGTATCCTATCAACTTTGTTGCTGGTGTTACTTTCTTTGATGATGATGATATTATAGTTAGATCTTACTATCTTTCATATGCATGGATGTGGCTTGCGAAGCCAAACTTCATTTTGAATATCCACTTAAGGACAAAGTCAAATTCATTTACACCATTGATCTTATAAATAATCGATTTTATCGCCATTAAGCTGGTGTAAAAATATTAATACCTATATATATTAATTAGCGACTCGCCCCGGCTTCGCACGGGTGCAATGTTGATACTAAATATACTATAAACTTTCCTGTTGTATCACTCTATTTATTTAAAAAAAACGCATCAAAATCCGTTGCGTATTTTAAAAGATCTAAGCATACATGAGGACAGACAGACAGCACGAAGCGACTTTGTGTTATTCTATGTAGTGATTCATATTCTAATTATGTAATAAATAAATTACAAGTCACGAAAAAAATTGGTCGATGAACTAATTGCGTTGCACTATATTTTCAAGAACTTAATTTAAATAGCATTCGCTGAGTAACCACAGCTCAAGTTTTATATAAAATGCATTTTCCGTCAAGCATATTGTAGATTTAGGATCAGTATTATAAATTTTATATGGGGCCGGTATGGCTAAAAGTGCAATGGCTAACCTCGACAGGATATGGAAAAACCGTGGGATTCGCCGTACAACTAAGGTGCGTTTAGTTCGAGCTCTGGTGTTTTCCATTTTCACGTACGGTGCAGAAACTTGGAGTTTGAGAAGCCGCGATAGCAGTAAGATCGATGCTTTCGAGATGTGGTGTTGGCGCAGGTTGCTACGTATACCTTGGACTGCGATGCGAACAAACGAGTCGATATTAAATGAACTCAACATCTCGACGCGGCTCTCCGCGATATGTCGGAAACGAGCCCTGAACTTCTTCGGTCATATTATGCGGTCTTCAAAGCATTGTCTGGAGAAGCAGATTATCATAGGGCAAATTGATGGCAGACGTGCGCAGGGAAGGGCACCCACTAGATGGTCTGACACAGTGAAGAAGGCAGTGGGCGGCAGCATGCACCGGGCGGTCCACGCAGCATATAACCGCACTGAGTGGAAACAGTTATGTGGTCGCGATCCTCATCAGTGAGGGAACGACGAAGAAGAAGATTATAAATTTTGCTTAGCATAAAGTAAGAGTTTCTTTTAAATAGATTCAGCTTTGTTACTGGTAGATCTTAAAATTGAGGACAGCCATAAAAATTAAGCCGAACCTCTGTTTCTTCTAAAGCGCAAAGTAGAGGTTCGGTTTGATGTTTATGATGAAACTAGCGACCCGCTAAAATATGCATGTACTTATTTAGTCAGTCTGCTGTGTCAAAACTAATTACTTATTAGCTGCGCCGCGCGGTGTTACCCGCTCGTCCCATGGCACGGAGACCCTACATTATTTCGGAATAAAAAGTACCTCCATACCGAATTTTATCGAAATCGGTCTAGCCGTTTGAGCGTGAAGAAGTAACAAACATACACATAAACACTCACAAAGTATCGCCTTTATAATATTAGTGTGAAATTGCTGAACTATTCATAAATCGTCACAGACTCACTCAATATAGAGCTGACAATTAAACTGGCCAAAAATATTAAAACTGTTAGAAATAGTTACCAACTGCAGTGTAGCCCAACATTTACCACAACGAAACCCCTGAACAAATTGTTCTTTGGAGAAGAGGAGTCTATATTATGGAATCAGAACTACTCTGATGTTTCAAGATGATTTTAAATATGTATATACCTAAGATACTCTTACTAGATACATTTCAATGGCAAAATATATAGTATGCTGTCTTCATACCTAAGTCTACTATTTCAGTGCATCAAACTATAGCTATGCCGGTAGTGTTTCCTTATTACTAATAATACAAGCATAACCATGCAACAATATTTGCAAGAAATTACACATTTCGAAACACAACCAAAGAAAAAACTTCAAGGCTTGTTTGAACAATTAATTCACACTGAAAATAGTGGATAAACAACAGAAAATATGATTGGTTTCATAACAAAATTGTGCCTTTTCCGAAAATTTCCAGAAACTTTCCACATTTTGTATAGGAAAGTTTTCAGAAATTTTCGGTAATGGCACATCCCTAACTATGACTTTTATTGTTTATTTACAAGTGTTTTCTTTGGTCTAAGCAAAAAGCAGTGAAATAATACAAAATTGAAACTTGCGAATATGTCCCGCCAGAAGTTTATTGTGCGCCTCCACTGTGCCCTTTCCTTCTTAAGCTCTGGAGACTGTACACAACATACATAAGTTTATAAATATACAGCTCTATTATGGATATTGTACTAGGGTCAACCAACTTTTTTCTGTAGCTTGTTGCCATGGTGATGTCCCCTGGGCCACTCTTTATAACTACGATTAAGATTACGATTTCAGCGGTTATGCTTACCAAACACTTTGTAATTGCAACAGTTACAAGTCCATTTTCTTATGTAAACTACCTTCTGACAATACGCTTTTCTAAAGAGTATAATCACTGTTGTCCCCTGGGCCACGGAACAGAATAAGAACAATAAAAAAGTTGATCCACCCACTTATTAAAATTTTGTACCTGCTAACACTAAAAGAAATAATTCCCAATATTGAAACTGTTGTAACTCTTATTAACTAGGCATCGGACATATGATAACACAGTAAAACTTTAAAGAGGTATGTAGCCAATATTCACATTAAAATACAATTCATACTCTAGTGTATTTAATTTGCAATTTAATTTTTTTAGTTGATGACAGTCAGTAGAATATACAAAGTACTGATTTGTGCAGGCATTGTTTTTTTTGTCATCATAAAATATGCAAACATGTACAAGTTTTTCAAAGTTTCCTGGAGTAAATTGGGCTCTATATTGATCGAATATCCAGTTATGACTATAAAATGCATGAAATTATCATTAATATACTTAAACCTAGGAGTTTGTAATATTGTTCAAATTCTTATTTTATATATATTTTTATAGTCATTTAATGCTTGGGAATATTAACCGCAATAAGCATAAAGGTAGTTTGGAAATAAATAGCTGAATGAATATGAGTACGAATTGTATTTTAATGTTAATACCGGCTCCACAGCTCTCTAAAGTCCTACCATGCTATCAGAAGTCTGATGCCTACTAATAACACCAAAGAACTGTAATTTTCATAGTTTCGTTTCAGACCAAAAACTATAAATAAATGGGAATAAGTATGTCATGATCATGAGCTTGTGATCACTTGGACAAGCTGGGTTGCCTCAGCTGTCAATGTATGTATAAATTATTAAAAGCATGTAAATTATAAAGCTATTAAACAGAACCTTTGTCTTTTAGTGGGAATATAATTAAGAAATTTAAAATATATGTAATGTTTGCAATTCAAACAATCACACAGGAGATTTAAAAATAATACATTGGCTGATTTGAAATTAAAGGATATGCAATAATTTGAAGTTTTTTCTTTGGTGATGTTAATTTAATATATCTCAAATGGATGTATGATATATTGATGTTGATATTTTACAAACTGATTCTCAAGCTTATATTAACTATCTGGTTACATAAACTACTACTATGTAGTTGATGAAAACATTGTATTACTTTTAAACCACTTTCCATAATCATTTATAAGCTTGAGGTAACTAGTTTGACTTATTATTACTACTAAACAATATTGCTTCATTCTATTTTTAAGTTCTTTTTTTATAATTACCTTAATTCTGGGCATTGTAACTGTAGGTGGTTCAGCCACAGAGACGTATATACATGCCGATTTATTTTTAAGTAGCTGACCGGTGTAGGGCATGTATTCTTCCGTGACAAAGTCATAGCGGAGTCCATCTATGACCATGAGGACTACGGTGTTCTCACCAGAGTTATAAACTGATTGTCCATCAATACTAAAACAAAAATATATAATTTGTAACAGAATAATTAAAAACAAATATGAATGTAAATATTATTTGAATGTGAATAGAAAAGAAATATGTTTTCAAATAAAATATTTACCAAATTGAATGTATTTTGCTTAGAAATTTCTGTAGTCTACGAAGAGTAATGATCCTGAGAGGATTAATGGTAGAACTGCCAAATAATAATGAACTGCTTAAAATATTTGTTTACCTGATTCCATCTATAAAGTTCGGCAAATCCTTCATATGCGCCAATTTACCCGTTTGATATTTCAGCGGGAAGAAACCGAACATGAATAACATTAGGGCCCCCTGGCCCATCACTAGCAGGCACAAGCCGGTCCATCGGTGTTGTATCCACGACAGCATGACGACCGATCTCCGTGCAACTACCGGTCACAAGCACAGCACTAACTTCCTCCTTCCTGAAGCGGTATCAAACATCAGTCCGCGGTCCGTCCGTAATTCGATCAAGCATTAACTGCACTTTCGTTGCAGCTGCTCATTGAGTCGTGCCGTGCCGAGCCGAATAACAAACTTGTGTAATCTGTTTATAACCTCAATTCATGAAGTAGCGAACTAGCGACGTAGCATTTCGCTCTACTGTTAATACGTGGTTTATCAAAAGCGATAACAATCTGAATCATCGGTTACGTTATTGAATAATAGCATTATGTTATTAAAAAGTGAATTTAGAGATAAATATTTTGTTTACTTTGACAGCTTACTTACTGACAATGACAAGCATAGAGTACATTGAAATTGAATGATGACAAGTGACAGTGACATTGCGTTTAGTTTTTTATTACAGAGGAAAAAAATATCGTATTCATTCATATAATGTAGTGATTCCATGATTAATAAAAAACAAAACGTGATTTCTGTGAATATATTAATTTTTATGTGGATTTTGTTGATTAATATTCTGTCAAAAGATACGTTACAATTTGCAATTACCACGATAAAGTATATTGAATGTTTAGTAATGAATTCGTAAACAGATCAATAGATAGCGCTATTTTAAATAATTAGCTACTGTTAAATATTATGCGCCAGCACTGCTATTTAGTAATGACGTGACGCTCTCTAAAAAGAAAAGCTTCTAGCTTTAGTAGCTTTGTCCACAACGAAATACAGGGGGTTCAAAAATGTTCAGAATAGCTTCGAGAAAAGGATGGTATGGTACGGCGTGCCGGCGCGCGCGTTTGTTCCACTTGGCGGGGGCACTGCCGTGCCAGATAAGATAGTTTATTACAAGTTCAATAATACGTACTTACCCTAAAAATTACTGTTCAACTACATAGTGTTGTTACTAACGGCCATCAGTTTCCCTATAATTTGTTATTGTATTGAGAAAGGCACAATAATAAAATAACACCATCTAGTTAGGTAGTTAATTTTTTACCTTTATTAAAATCTTAGCACACAGCGAATTCGCCGTGAGTGCATAACGATTTCCAGGGCGAAATCACTGTGCGCTCGCGGCCCGCCGATAAATCGCTTCGTAGACAGTACGTACTATGGGCTGCATGGCCTATTTATGATTGAATTCGTTCATAAATGGCCCATGCAATTCTGCTGCTCATTTTAAGTACATACGTATATACGAAAATTGTTTCGTAGACAATAATTATACCCTATCGTTTCCAATTATGTGGAGCAGTCTCGTAGACTAGACTTGATGGCATTATTCAAGTGAAAGAAGGATTTATTTTTGTTTTAACTTGATAGTTAACACTTCACTTTACAACAGAAAACTTCGATACTTTGTTCGTATTGCTGATCGTAACCATAATACCTAAGCATATTATAATTTTTATATTATATATACTTAAAGATCGAAATCCTGATATGGCAAATAAGGTGGTAAGTATATTGCGATTCGTATACAAAATTCAAACATTAACTACTTACCAACAACAACACAAGAAAACAGAATTAGAAGCGACATGCTATATTTACTTTTATGATTATCCAACGAAATCGTAATCGACTGACGTAGGTACGAATCTCCTAAATAAACAACTGAATCTAGAATCACTCAGAAATCTTCCCAGATAAATATTTTGGTGATTATTTTTGTTAAATTATTCATTATGTGTGTTTTCTCTGTGTCATACAATTGTTTCAACAAACCCACACCTGTGACTAGAAAAGTCGTTGAATTTCTTTAGTCACAATATGTACGAGTAGTATGGTAAATAATATATCACGAATATTAAGGTGACCATTACATTTGCTGTAAATGTGGACTGTGCCTATTCGTGATGTGTAAAGAAATTATTAACGTCAAAATATACATTCAATATTGGTTTTACTTATAATGTAATTTTAAGTTTTATTTTTTCTTTTAATTGTGTTTCGATGTGTACATATTATATACCTACTATGCATATTTTATTTTATGTTTTGGTCATAATAACTGTTCATTTGCTTGTAATTATTGAATAAACCAGTATAAAAAAAATAAAAAAAAGAATCATAATAGTAATGACAATAATGTAGGGAATTTATTGAATTGTAACGTTTCTCACAAAATCTGGTTAAGTATCTCGTCCGCTACGATAGCTACATACTAAAATAAAATTCATAATATGAAAAGGGTTTTCTCACGTCGTTTAAGTAGAATATTGCTCGATACGTTCGCGGTTCATCAACAGGAGCTCCGATCATGATGTCAATTTATTATCTCGGGATCTCATACAAAAAGGGGTAGCACTATAATTATTTATAGTTTTAATTACACTATTGTATTTAATTCAAGATGTTTAATCCATTATAAAACAAACGCTACCTATTAATTAACAAATTAAGTAAGCACTTATACGAAGCGTGATCAGTTGATCACTGATCCCTTAAACATCCTGCTGTGTCCTGTCTGAGTGAATGTCTCGTTTCTTATCACAGAACATGGTCACTTTATCGCCTACAAGTTCAAGGTGTGTTCCCGTCGTGACTCAGTAGCGTGGGCAGCTGAAAATTCTATTTAAATCTCTACTGAAACGTGGACATCATAGTCTCGCGAGCACTGCGGCGTGCGCCTGCAACGAACTTCTCATTCCTCAAAGGTATTTTTGAATTTCTAATTATTTTTATCCATAAATAAGTTCCTGTTTTTTCTACTTTTGGTGAAGTGCGATAGTGTTGTGACATTTATTAGTACAGTTTTTGAAGTTTTCTGTCATTTGTAACGGTTTTTTGCCTGTGAATACTAAACCATTAATAAGTATGTAAATTATGAATATTCTCTACCTGTGGTAAAATATTTTAATTACACCAGAACCTACAAAACTTGAGTATAGTACCTACTTATAATCCTGTCTAATTTTAGTGAGCGATATAACATTAGCTAGATACTTAATTATGTCGCATCGCATCGAGATATTTAGTTCAGTTGCATCACACTCTAAAATCGTTCGAAACCAGGTGAATCATTCGTGGAATCGTTCCAGAACAATTCATTCGGTTCTAGTTTTACACAGGGTTGGCAGACTACTTTTTGACGTCATTGAGTGTTGATTGTTTATTTATCTTCTTTGTTTTTAAGTAGGTATAGAGGCGGCGGGCGGCCTATGAGTTTGTCAAGTTTTTTCGGTAATGAGAATGAGTTAGTGACTATTCCAGGAGTGTAAGTACATACCTATATAAAATGCCTATAGCTAATACAAGGGAACTTTTACAAGGCTGCATTTGTTCTTAGGAATATACGTACGAGAAGAAACTCCGACCATTATCTTTCAAATTGTTTTTCAATGATCTTGGTTGATGTTGAAATTTCCGAGCTGTACTTATATCGGTTTAATCAATGAAGGGGAATGATCTTAGATGTGGGCCTCTCCAAAATACTCTTCATTCTACAATCCTTGGCTATTCAGTTCAGCTTATTGCATTGGCCGATCATTGGTTTCACAAGATATCAAGATTTTTTGTATTGTGGTTATGTGCATCTACAGCTACAAATATATTTTCCTTTACGCTTCTACAGAAAGTGCCTATGTGCCAACCCTGAGTTCGTTCATCAACAAAATCTGTTTATCCGCGCGACTAAAAATACTTACGTTAGGTATCCTCATCCTCACCGATGAGAATGGTAGACAATAGCGTGATTTATGCTTGCATTTTGCGCGCTCTTCACGTGTTGTTTATTAAGTGACCATTACCAATGTCAAGTATTACAAGGTCATAAATGTGTAATTTCTTTTCTATTTTTCGAGTTATATTTGCAGTATGTTTATTTCTTTTTATGTCCGAAATGTTCTTGAATCAGAAATGTTACAGTTTTCCTGAGAACCAAAGTGAAATCATCTGAACTGAATTAACAGTGGGCAGGTCCATTGATCGTAGAACACAGACACAGAAGTCGCGAGTGGTGGCCAGTCGGAAGACGCAGTGCTACATGACGATATCGTCCGGTCTTAGGCCCGTCTCGTATTAATAAACTGTACTCAAATGTGATACCGAACTCAACTGTGGTCTTAAGTATGGACAAACGGACGCTTGAGAGCGTTATTTGACTTGAGTGTAGTTGTGTTGTAATACGGCCACAATCTACATTCAGATGATTAATTATTTAAACAGATTAGTGACACATTAGATAGGCGAGCAGTAATTGACGGACGACTGAAAATATCCATTCCCCTCTAAGTATGCTAAAGTCTACTACCCTCAGGTCCCTTAGACTCTGTACTTACGTGGCGATGCTGTATTTCAGTTATTTAACGTTTACATTTCGCACGGTGATGATTGTGTTTATTGCGCATTGTTGCGTTTGGAACGGTTACTGCTCGTAGTCAAGAATAGGTATCTCGTCATCCTAGCCTAGGATGTATATTTTGATCTTCAGCCAACCAGAACATTTATTTCTTACTATCTCGAAGTCATCGTCGACCTAGATTCTAGGATATAAGTTCCAGAAGGTTATGCCACCCAGATTGGAAATCGGGGATCGATCTACCTACTGTTCCGACCATTTTTTCCACCTTCATCCATCTCGGATATTGCTTTTCTTTAATCCTAGCTTAAAGCGTTAAGTCATCGCATGACCTAAACTAGCAGACAAAAGAACAGAACATCAATTTTCATTTATTGATGCGCTTTTCTTATGTTATTGTACGAAAGGGACACGCCGCGATCCGGGTCGCTGAGTCATTGAGTACTTAGTCCAGGTAGGAGTAGTAGCAGCGAAAGACTGTCTTTTTCTTTTTTTTAATTCCAGATGTCGATGGTCCCGATGATGTTCCGCGACTGGTGGGACGACTGGGAGCGCCCCTCCCGGCTGCTCGACCAGCACTTCGGCATGGGCCTGCGCCGGGACGACCTGCTGTCGTCTCTGTCCACCCTGCCCACTTCCTCCCTCTTCAGGAACTCCTACTTCAGGCCCTGGAGGACGAGCCTGACGAGGCAGGAGTCTTCCTCCACTATTAACCTTACCAAGGAAAAGTTCGAGGTGAGAACAATTTCTGAATTATTACCGTTTCAGAAATATAACCAATAATTACGGCTGGATACAATCACACTGGAATAAGACTTACTCGGATTTAAAAAAAAACATGACTTAGGCATCAATCCTAGGAATATTAAACCTTAATTCATCTTGGTCAAATTAAGCTTTAGTATACAAACACAACATAATATAAGTTAAGCATTCAAAGTTCAATAGGTATAATATCATATATAAATGGAATAATTATATTCTTCACATTAGGAGGTTTCATTAATTGATTAGTACTGAGAGTTGTATAAAATATTTAAATGTATACTGAAGAATGAAATCAAAATTTATGTCTCCCTTAAAAAATCCATACCTACCTACAGAGTAGTTATACCTAATGCTTTGGGTACTATATAGCTCGTATAGGGCGTCTATTATTTTGATATAAGGACATCTTGCTAAATAAACTATTTCTCGCTTCCAGGTCATCCTTGACGTCCAACAATTCGCTCCCGAGGAGATCACAGTTAAGGCTAGCAACAATTCCATCTTAGTGGAAGGCAGACACGAAGAGAAACAAGACGAGCACGGCTACATCTCCCGCCAGTTCACTAGGCGTTATATCCTCCCCAACGGCTACGAAGTCTCCGACCTCGTCAGCACCTTGTCTTCAGATGGTGTTCTTACCATCACGGCTCCCAAGCGCCCGCTGCCTTCGGCTGGGGAAAGGATTGTCCCTATCACGAAGACAGGGCCAGCGAAACACGTTGAACCGCCGAAGACCGAACAGCCACGCGAACAAACTGTACCCATCGTTACATCACCCTAAATACGACAACCTTATGACATCGAGTTGACAACCCTGAGGAAAACGTCACTCCATTGCTATAGAACATTGTGTATGTGATGGTAATTTCATACCGTATTAGAGAACAGAACATTTTATTATGGAACTTTAAGGGTTGTCTACTAAATGTATCAGCATCCTTCCCCTTTCCCCCTAAGTGCAACGAGACGCATCGATGCGTTAACACGTAAATGCAAACGATCGAATAGCATTTATTTAATTTAATCACGTTGTTGGCCAACAACGAGACAATTCGAATGAACGAATTAGGTTTTGAACATTACTCATCTTATAAATAAAGTAATAAACGAATTTATGTAATTTAATACGATTTTTACTCCCAATAGCTTCGATTAAAGGGTAGAATTTCGTCCACTTCTGGACAAAGGTCGTCCCTAGTCGATCTCCATGTCGAATGGTCCTTCGATTTCCGCGTCCAATAGCTTTACGCGACTTTCTCATGGGATCTGCCGCGCTGCATCCTCCAGTACGTGTTCGCCATTGACTCGTTCTGTATTTAATTAAGGTATACTTATTCTTCAACCGAGAATGCAAATAAAGCAATCCATGATCGTACATTACGATCCTAACTAACGTCAAAAGACAGAAAGCTATCAGAAAACGAACACATTCCCACACAGATGCAAATCTCTATAGTGTTCACAAGTTAATGTTAATCATAAAGAGTAGACAATGCTTACTCGAGTAAAAATGTCAAGTTTAACTAACTTTCTATAATTCAACATTTCAAATTGTTCCACACGCTGCAATAAAAGTGTTTGACTAATTTAATTTCCACGCCGACTCGGCGTTCAATAATATTGTTAATTTATCATTTGCCGGAGGGTTGGGGCTGAATGCTAAATGTTGGCTCCTTTAGTCAGATAATGGTGTTCGTTTTATTGGATACTAGAAGATACGATAAGGTAAATCTTTTTGACGACGCGGTTGGCTCAGTTTGCAAGCACCTGCCTACTGAGCGGCGGTCCCGGGTTCGAATCCCGGCCAGGGCAAATATTTGTGTGATGAACTCGAATATTTGTGCTTGGGTCATGGCTGTTCCTATGTATTAAAGTAGGTATATATTTATCTATATAAGTATGTATATCGTCGTCTAGTACCCATAACACAAGCCTTCTTAAGCTTAATTTGGGACTAGATCGATTTGTGTGAGGTTGTCTGGTATTTATTTATTTATTATTTGCTCTCATGTTGTGTACATGCCCGCTACTTCGGGTAATAAAGACTATTATAGTGTTACCCGATTATGGTAAAAAAAGAAGAGCTACACGCACGAACTACGGGAATCCATACCTACATGATTACGGAATATTCCCAATAAGCCCTGTACAAAAATTGTCTGTCCAGCACTTTTGCTATAAACTAAATATCGAAAGTGAGTTGCACAAAGTCACATAAGTCGCATTCCATATTGATAAGAACAGAGGTTGATTATTTATAAAAAAAATAATCTATAAATACTACTTTTACTTTCTATTTTTATAAGAATGTCTTGGAAAGAAAACGTGCCAATTATTTAGTGGTGCTATCGGCATTTACAGCGACATCTAACGATGGATTAGGTTATTATTTCTCAGAGCCATCTACACTGTCTGTTATAAATGATTTGGTTCTTTACTCGACAACATGATTTAGCAATGATCCGTATCAGTACGATCAATCGTATCTAGTCAATATCACGTATTATCACGAGAATAAAAATTGATGATCATAAAATCAACAATAGGTAATGAAGGTTTAGGTACTTAAAAACCAAACTTGAAAGCAATAACTCATTAGGTACCTATTCTTATGATGTGAGTGCCGGAATTACTGAATTAAAACGTCTCAAAGAAAATAAGTAAGTATGTCTGAGTTACCATCCATAAGTCTAAAATATCACTTTAATTGCTTTAATTATAATACTTAAACGGTATGTACGTAATTATTATAATTCCATAATTTTTATATTAACCATTTGAAAAATAAAATATTGTGTCAAACTGTGATTACTTATTAATTATCTTATCATGCGCAATATTTCACTAAATCTTTGACAATCAGAATTAAGAGTCTATTTAAAAAAAATAGTTTTAAATTGATTTGTCATCCAAAAAAGAGATTCCGTTACTTACCGAAAGAAAATAATTCGACACTTCACTTGCCACCATTGCAGTTGCCACCATCTTTGCAAGTTTTTTAACAAAATATCGGTTATAAACTGATGTCAATCGAATGATGTAACTATATTCACTAAAATCGACCGAAATTGACAAAGAAACTAGCTAAACTATGAAAGTACAATTTTATAAAGTGCAATAGGATATGATTAGTTATTGAGGCGTATACCTAATTGTTCGGGTAATAGTGTACGGTCATGTATCACTGGGCAGCGTCGGGGGGAGTTCATCAATCAGCCCGGAGCGATTACTCAGGTCTTGGCGCAAGTTATTAGCTTGGAGCGACTAGAATAACTATATCGCGGGTTGTAGTACCTGTGCTGTGGCCTATAAACCATGCTACGCTATGTACTATATGACCGATTCCAGTTTCCACCAGCCTCGACATATTTACTCAACATACCTACAAAGTCTAGCAGTCACAACTTGGTTTTCATTCATGAACAATCACTGATTATGATGCGTCTGTGCTTTACGTTAAAACGCTGGAGATTGAGGTTGTCGGCAAGAAAATAATGTTATTGTCTAATTTCTCACACTGTACCTACTCTCTTACACTCTCGTCTTCATTGCTCTCCCTATTACGTTTACTATACGAGTGGCCACCCTGATTTTCAGTTCGACATGGGCCATGCAATTGCAATAACTCTGCTGGTGCTGAATACGAGTATATATTTACAGTTTTATTGTAAATATTATGTATCTGCGATACTCATACAATTGTTAAAGTCACTGCTGCTACGACGCATAACTATTTACTATTACACATACTGTGGAACACCATACATACTGTGGTGTCTGGTGCAGATATGCAGAGTCGTGCGTCTGTGGGAAGCCGGCGAAAATATGCAGTATAACACCCGATGGATATGCCGGCCGCCTCAATTGTTGATGTGTCTACCACCAGCTGAATATGTACAGTCAGTGGACACGTTAAACTACACAACACTCGCTCGTCGCACGTGACTCGCATCCGTGGGCGCCGGCGAGGATGTGCAGTTCGACAGCCGATGGATCTGCCGGCCGCATTAATTGTTGGTGTCTGTACCGCCAGCTGAATATCTACAGTCAGTAGACACGTTAAACTATTCACTACACAACACTCGCTCGTCGCTCGTGACTCGCATCTGTGGGCGCCGGCGAGGATGTGCAGTTCGACAGCCGATGGATCTGCCGGCCGCATTAATTGTTGGTGTCTGTACCGCCAGCTGAATATCTATGGTCAGAAGACACGTTAAACTACACAACACTCGCTCGTCGCACGTGACTCGCATCCGTGGGCGCCGCCGGCGAGGATGTGCAGTTCACAGCAGATGGATCTGCCGGCCGCATTAATTGTTGGTGTCTGTACCGCCAGCTGAATATCTACAGTCAGTAGACACGTTAAACTATTCACTACACAACACTCGCTCGTCGCTCGTGACTCGCATCTGTGGGCGCCGGCGAGGATGTGCAGTTCGACAGCCGATGGATCTGCCGGCCGCATTAATTGTTGGTGTCTGTACCGCCAGCTGAATATCTACAGTCAGTAGACACGTTAAACTATTCACTACACAACACTCGCTCGTCGCTCGTGACTCGCATCTGTGGGCGCCGGCGAGGATGTGCAGTTCGACAGCCGATGGATCTGCCGGCCGCATTAATTGTTGCTGTCTGTACCACCAGCTGAATATCTATGGTCAGAAGACACGTTAAACTACACAACACTCGCTTGTCGCTCGTGACTCGCATCTGTGGGCGCCGGCGAGGATGTGCAGTTCGACAGCCGATGGATCTGCCGGCCGCATTAATTGTTGCTGTCTGTACCACCAGCTGAATATCTACAGTCAGAAGACACGTTAAGTTGCACAACACTCGCTCGTCGCTCGTGACTCGCATCTGTGGGCGCCGGCGAGGATGTGCAGTTCGACAGCCGATGGATCTGCCGGCTGCATTAATTGTTGCTGTCTGTACCACCAGCTGAATATCTATGGTCAGAAGACACGTTAAACTACACAACACTCGCTCGTCGCTCGTGACTCGCATCTGTGGGCATCGGCGAGGATGTGCAGTTCGACAGCCGATGGATCTGCCGGCCGCATTAATTGTTGCTGTCTGTACCACCAGCTGAATATCTATGGTGAGAAGACACGTTAAACTACACAACACTCGCTCGTCGCTCGTGACTCGCATCTGTGGGCGCCGGCGAGGATATGCAGTTCGACAGCCGATGGATCTGCCGGCCGCATTAATTGTTGCTGTCTGTACCACCAGCTGAATATCTATGGTCAGAAGACACGTTAAACTACACAACACTCGCTCGTCGCTTGTGACTCGCATCTGTGGGCGCCGGCGAGGATGTGCAGTTCGACAGCCGATGGATCTGCCGGCCGCATTAATTGTTGCTGTCTGTACCACCAGCTGAATATCTATGGTCAGAAGACACGTTAAACTACACAACACTCGCTCGTCGCTCGTGACTCGCATCTGTGGGCGCCGGCGAGGATGTGCAGTTCGACAGCCGATGGATCTGCCGGCCGCATTAATTGTTGGTGTCTGTACCGCCAGCTGAATATCTACAGTCAGTAGACACGTTAAACTACACAACACTCGCTCGTCGCTCGTGACTCGCATCTGTGGGCGCCGGCGAGGATGTGCAGTTCGACAGCCGATGGATCTGCCGGCCGCATTAATTGTTGGTGTCTGTACCGCCAGCTGAATATCTACAGTCAGTAGACACGTTAAACTATTCACTACACAACACTCGCTCGTCGCTCGTGACTCGCATCTGTGGGCGCCGGCGAGGATGTGCAGTTCGACAGCCGATGGATCTGCCGGCCGCATTAATTGTTGGTGTCTGTACCGCCAGCTGAATATCTACAGTCAGTAGACACGTTGAACTACACAACACTCGCTCGTCGCTCGTGACTCGCATCAGTGGGCGCCGGCGAGGATGTGCAGTTCGACAGCCGATGGATCTGCCGGCCGCATTAATTGTTGCTGTCTGTACCGCCAGCTGAATATCTATGGTCAGAAGACACGTTAAACTACACAACACTCGCTCGTCGCTCGTGACTCGCATCTGTGGGCGCCGGCAAGGATGTGCAGTTCGACAGCCGATGGATCTGCCGGCTGCAATAATTGTTGCTGTCTGTACCACCAGCTGAATATCTATGGTCAGAAGACACGTTAAACTACACAACACTCGCTCGTCGCTCGTGACTCGCATCTGTGGGCGCCGGCGAGGATGTGCAGTTCGACAGCCGATGGATCTGCCGGCCGCATTAATTGTTGCTGTCTGTACCGCCAGCTGAATATCTACAGTCAGTAGACACGTTAAACTATTCACTACACAACACTCGCTCGTCGCTCGTGACTCGCATCTGTGGGCGCCGGCGAGGATGTGCAGTTCGACAGCCGATGGATCTGCCGGCCGCATTAATTGTTGCTGTCTGTACCGCCAGCTGAATATCTACAGTCAGTAGACACGTTAAACTATTCACTACACAACACTCGCTCGTCGCTCGTGACTCGCATCTGTGGGCGCCGGCGAGGATGTGCAGTTCGACAGCCGATGGATCTGCCGGCTGCAATAATTGTTGCTGTCTGTACCACCAGCTGAATATCTACAGTCAGAAGACACGTTAAGTTGCACAACACTCGCTCGTCGCTCGTGACTCGCATCTGTGGACACCGGCGAGGATGTGCAGTTCGACAGCCGATGGATCTGCCGGCCGCATTAATTGTTGCTGTCTGTACCACCAGCTGAATATCTATGGTCAGAAGACACGTTAAACTACACAACACTCGCTCGTCGCTCGTGACTCGCATCTGTGGGCGCCGGCGAGGATGTGCAGTTCGACAGCCGATGGATCTGCCGGCCGCATTAATTGTTGCTGTCTGTACCACCAGCTGAATATCTATGGTCAGAAGACACGTTAAACTACACAACACTCGCTCGTCGCTCGTGACTCGCATCTGTGGGCGCCGGCGAGGATGTGCAGTTCGACAGCCGATGGATCTGCCGGCCGCATTAATTGTTGCTGTCTGTACCACCAGCTGAATATCTATGGTCAGAAGACACGTTAAACTACACAACACTCGCTCGTCGCTCGTGACTCGCATCTGTGGGCGCCGGCGAGGATGTGCAGTTCGACAGCCGATGGATCTGCCGGCCGCATCAATTGTTGGTGTCTGTACCGCCAGCTGAATATCTACAGTCAGTAGACACGTTAAACTACACAACACTCGCTCGTCGCTCGTGACTCGCATCTGTGGGCGCCGGCGAGGATGTGCAGTTCGACAGCCGATGGATCTGCCGGCCGCATTAATTGTTGGTGTCTGTACCGCCAGCTGAATATCTACAGTCAGTAGACACGTTAAACTACACAACACTCGCTCGTCGCTCGTGACTCGCATCTGTGGGCGCCGGCGAGGGGGTCTCCTTCGCAATCCATAATATCGTATGTCCTAAAGTCAATTGTCATACCACATTTACTCTAAACACTTTTCACATATCAATCATTTGTCATAATGATTATTTGCCATAATGATCTTACATCCTAATGATCATAAACCATAATATTACATTACCTAATGCTCTAAATACCTAATATGTTATGTACTAATCTATTAACACATAAAACTTACGAGTCATAATATACAAAACCATAAATCACATGTCCTAAAGTCAAATGCCATGATGATTACTTGCCATAATGATCATAAGCTATAATAATCTTTTGAGATAAGATAATAATGTTTTGAGAAATTAATGTCTTAAACCATAATAACATTACCTAATATCCTACTTTAAGGCAGGTCAGACTTGGGTTAGGTTAGGTACGACGACGAGCGGAGCGAAATTTGATATTCGGGATAATGACATTCGTATTTTCAATAATCGGAAATTTATTTCTTAGGAATTATGAAATTCGGAGTTTTAAAAATCGGAATTAGTAAATTCGGAATTAAATATTTCGGAGTATTTGGGTAAAGATTATTTTTTTAACCAATTTTTTACGTTAAAACAAAAATAGAAAACCGGATTTGGACAAATATCGAATTGGCTAAACCCCGAAAACTGTAGGTTGGGTTATTGGCTGAACCCCGAAAACTGTAGGTTAGGTTAGGTTTGTATTGTGACCACGTATAGCGGAGCGAGCGAAGCGAGCGGAGCGTCAGACTTGCTGAACCCCGAAAACTATAGGTTGGATTATTGGCTGAACCCCGAAAACTGTAGGTTAGGTTAGGTTTGTATTGTGACCACGTATAGCGGAGCGTCAAAAGACTTGCTGAACCCCGAAAACTGTAGGTTGGATTATTGGCTGAACCCCGAAAACTGTAGGTTAGGTTAGGTTTGTATTGTGACCACGTACAGCGGAGCGTCAGACTTGCTGAACCCCGAAAACTATAGGTTAGGTTATTGGCTGAACCCCGAAAACTGTAGGTTAGGTTAGGTTTGTATTGTATTGCATATGATGATTATGGCAACTAGTATTAGGATATGTAACTGATAGGACACTTGATCATTAGTACTTAAGATAATAGTGCAAATAATCATTAGGATATTCAATATTAGGATGATCAATATTATGGCATTTACATTAGGATAAACGTTATTATGGCAAAAGATCATTATGACCACAGTTATTATGGAATTTACAAATAGGACAAAGGAAATTATGGATTCCAATATAGACCCCCGGCGAGGATGTGCAGTTCGACAGCCGATGGATCTGCCGGCCGCATTAATTGTTGGTGTCTGTACCGCCAGCTGAATATCTACAGTCAGTAGACACGTTAAACTATTCACTACACAACACTCGCTCGTCGCTCGTGACTCGCATCTGTGGGCGCCGGCGAGGATGTGCAGTTCGACAGCCGATGGATCTGCCGGCCGCATTAATTGTTGGTGTCTGTACCGCCAGCTGAATATCTACAGTCAGTAGACACGTTAAACTACACAACACTCGCTCGTCGCTCGTGACTCGCATCTGTGGGCGCCGGCGAGGATGTGCAGTTCGACAGCCGATGGATCTGCCGGCCGCATTAATTGTTGCTGTCTGTACCGCCAGCTGAATATCTACAGTTTTCTAGACCGTTTAAGCTGCGGGATTCTAAAATAAATAAACATTCCTCTTTCGCAATATGCATTAAACTAGTCGTAATAGTGAGATTTGATAAACAATTTTTATAAGTAGGTACTTTTCTCTGATAAACTTTATTAGGTACCTATATCGATTATAGACTGACTTGATCGACTGAAATTAATTAATTTAAATAATTTGAAATGAAATAAATTTACTTTTTGGTTCCGACCATGAACATAGGTTAAGAACCTTGGAGACTTAAAGTTCTCAGTTCAATCGAGATTGTATGAAAAGTCAATGAAATATGATTGAGGTTGACTTAAAACCACGGATTAACTGGTCTGCTGCATGTCAAAATGAATTGACCAATGAGAATGCGTAATTTTATGAGGTAAGTAATTATACTTTTTCTTAAATGCATAATATCCGCAAACTTTATTATAAAGTATGAAAAAAAAAACGCAGCATTAAATAGTTAACTTTTTAGGCCCTCCGCGCACTGCACTGGCTGCGCAGCCAGGCTGCCTAGTGTACGGGAGGCCTTAATCTATATTTTTAGTAGGTACTGTCAACTAAGAACGGGCGGGCTCATTAAAAAAAAACCGGTCAAGAGCATGTCGGGCCACGCTCAGTGTAGTGTTCCGTAGCAGCCTATCCTTCACAATAGACGAAAATTACGAGGAACATTTAAACTACGAGAAAGATTTCAAGCTCTATAAAAAGGTCGTAAACGCCAAAGTAACAGTAATTACTATAAGTACCTTCTGAAAGTTATCGATTATACGCACCAGATTGAGGGAAATGATTTAATACAGTATGCCACTTAACCAATATGTATAACGTTCGAAGTGTAGTGTAAGGACATCGTGCGGCACTTACGTAATTTTAAAGAACATTATGATTTTTTGCGATAACTCAAAAACGGCTCGACCGATTTTATTCAATATAGTTTTCATTGAAAGTTATTATAAGCCTTAATTGTCATGAATTTTTCCATAATTTTTTGACCCTTAGTTACTATTTTTTTAATTTTCGGAGCGATTATTTACAAAACTGCTGACTTTATCAATAAATAATGTTCGCGGCCCAAATTATTTTTAAAAGAACTATTCAGCCCACCCCACACACTAGTTTTGAAAAGAAAAAAAAATCGAAAAAATATTTGTTGAATAGGTGTAAAAATAATAGGGGTCTCCTAACATAATTTTCTTGATAAAGTCCACAGTTTTGTAAATATTCGCTCCGAAAACAAAAAAAATAGTGTCCCCCCCCCCCCCCTCTAACTTTTCAACCACGGGTCAAAAAAAATCGGAAAAATTCATGTAAATGTGGCCTTATAAGTACTTTCAATGAAAACTATATTGAACAAAATGGGTCGAGCCGTTTTTGAGTTATCGCCAAGTTTCATATTTTTTCTTTAAAAGGACGTAAGTTGACTTCCAGAAGGTAATAAGTGATTACAGCACTAAAAATACTAGAGAAATGGTGCAAGGAGAATGACCTATCGGTAAACCCCAAGAAAACTGACACAATTCTCTTCACACACAAACGCAAACTGGGGTCATACGAAATGCCAAGCCTTTTCGGTACAAAGCTTACACTCTCCAAACAAGTAAAATATTTAGGGATAACCTAGCTTAGATGACAAACTGATCTGGAACAAGCATCTTGAGAACAGATTAAACAAAGCCATAGTCACCTTCTGGCAATGTCGAAGAATGATTGGCAAAAGGTGGGGTCTCGCCCCGCACATAATTCTGTGGCTATACAAAACGGTAATCGTACCTATGATCAGCTACGGAGCAGTAGTAGTCGGGGCCACCACCCGAACGCAACTAGCGTGTGCGATTGCCGGCCTGCAGAAAACACAAAGACTAGCATGCACGGCCGCAACAGGCTGCATGAGGACCACTCCTACCGCAGCACTAGAGATGATCCTAGGTCTCACGCCATCGCACATACATATACAAAGAGAAGCAGCCGCTACGGCGATACGACTAAAAAGCCTAAACCTATGGACGAACAGTAATACCCAACACACAAAGATCTACAGTGAAATGATCACAAAATTCCCTACAATAGAAGCACCAATTGACAAGATACCTAAGACATTAACCTGCAAGAAGGAATACGTCATACTCCTAACAGAAGACCCGAATGAGGGGCTCAACCTAGAGGACCTGAGAATCAACGGACGGGTCAAAAACTGAGAAAGGAACGGGATGTGGTGTATTCTCGGAGGATTTGAGTATTCACATCTCTAAACCCCTAGGTGTACACAACACGGTATTCCAAGCTGAATGCGTAGGAATAATAGAAGCCTGCAACGCTATAAAAAGACGCCAGGTTCAGAACACAAACATACGAATACTTTCAGACAGCAAATCCGTACCCCTACTACAAGCACTAAACAGTGAAATGTGTACCTCCGAATGTCATCGCAGCATCACAGACGTGTGCGATGACAAAAATACGGTAACATTACAATGGATAAAGGGACACAGCGGCTCGAGAGGCAATGACGCAGCGGATGAATTGGCCCGTAAGGGATCGGAGACACCGCCATGCGGGCCAGAGCCAATAATACCCCTACCACAATCTTACATATACAACATAATGAACCAACACACATTATTCCAACACCAAAAATACTGGGAAGACATGGGAACGTGTAGACAAACAAAAGAAATACTTCCGAATAGGAACCACAAACTCACCACCATCTTACTGAGAATCCACAGGAACCAACTACGCAAGATAGTAGAATTAATAACGGGACATAATACTCTGAACAAACACCTACACCACCTACCTCTGAACAAATTTAGGTATAACAGACAGCCCAGTATGCAGAGCATGCATGGAGGCAGAAGAAACCACCAATCATATTCTACTAGATTGCAAACAGGTAGAAGGATACAGGATGAAATACCTAGGATCTCCAAGTACCGTACACGAAGCCATAAGCAACATCAAGGCTTTGCTTAGGTTCGTGGAGGAGTTGGGGTGGTTGGAGTAGCGCTACCCCACTTTTCACGCAAAATAGGCACGTTGGATGTCGACTTGCGGAAAATGCCCAGCGCAACTAAGTGATTACAGTTTCTAGGGCGTTTACGACCTTTTTATGGAGCTTAAAATCCGCCGTGGATTTTTACGGTGTCAGCGCATATAAAACCAACGTAAAAATCCACGACGCCGCGCCGTTTCACGGTGACGGCGCCGTGCCGTGGTGATGTGGCCAGGCACTTACTTTAGCATTGCGATTCATGGGCGTCGCCAAGGGGGGGCAAAAATATGTCCAGTCACTTAACTTGTCTGATCGATCATTCTTGCACATCGAAACTCAAATAAATTCAGTATCAGGCCAGGTCAGGGGCTAAAGGAAGATCGTTGGGCTACCGTCAGTAAAGCTCACGGAAAGTGACTATACGAAACGAGTGGCGACGTGTCTCACACTGATAGGTTACACTTTGTAGAGAGTACCGAAGAAGAACTGGTCTATAAAACATAGGTATCAAAATTAAAAATAATAAAACTATCCTATTGGCTCTGTGAGCCGAAGACCTCGCGAGTTTGATCCGAAATTACTGAAATTTGTATTTTTTTACGTTTCCAGTCCTATTACTACCCGTCATTTTGAAAAGAAATGCGACCGGTAGGCGAGAACATACGAAATAATTTTACATAAACAATGCAAAGATCGACACACAAAGCATAAGGAAAAAATCGTCAGGTCTACGTGGAGTTTGGGTAGCGAAGTGGCTAACGCGCTGGACCGGTAATTCAGAGGTACCGCGTTCGATTCCCGGTCCCTTCCACCAGGTAGCTCCTTTTTAAATTTTTCTTTAAGCTTTGATCTTTGTATTCATGGTTTATACGAAATAATGTTTGGCCAAGTTGTAACGGAGATGCTTCACTGGCTCGGTTGATGAAGCTTTGTGATTTTAACGGCGGTCTATTGGGCAACCTCGAGTCTTTACTCGTCGCGTCCAGTGGATCTTCGGCTCGTGACAAGGTCTCTCGGTCCCGTCACTCGTGATTTTCCGCACTTGCATTAAAATGTACATTGAATGATTGTCTTTCAATTTACGTTATTGCTAATGAAAATTCTCGCGTTCGCTGCGCTCGCGTTTATTTTCATCTGTATTTATTTTGACCCTTCCTCTCTCCTCTCGAAAAATGTCGCGTTACGCTCATTGGCGTAACTAAGATTATTTTCCAGACGGGGCCTGGGGGGGGGGGGCCTGACCGGGGCCTGGCCATGGCTTTTGAGATGAAGCCATGAATTTCTATGGGTAACCCAAAATCCTGGGCACCACCCGGCCACCCCCCTATATACGCCAATGGTTACGCTCGCGTTTGATCTGACTATAAGTATTATTAACCGTCCCCTTCCAAAAAATGTCGCGTTCGCTACGCTCGCGTTTGATCTGACTATAAGTATTATAAACCGTCTCCTTCCAAAAAATATCGCGCTCGCTACGGTCGCGTTTCCATCTCTGTATATTATGACATTTATGATTATGACTGTAAACCGAAATCCACTTAAATTTTTACGTACTTGGTGGAGCTTCCTATCCCCTAGCAAGGCTGTACCTTCCTTCCTTTTCCTCGTCCTGCATTTATATCAACTTGCCCCCCCCCCCCTAAGACTTTCGGCTCGCGACGCCCTTGTTGCGATTCAGCGAGGAAATGCTGCCAGCGTCTTCGGGACCATGTCGCGGGGGCACAATTTTTCATACCTTTTTTCATTTATTTTAGTTATGTAAATAACTTGGTTTAAACTTTTTTTATTATTGTGTTGTACATATATTATAAGTTCCTTTTGAATAAAAATTACAGCCCTTTATACCAGGTGGGTCCTGTAGCAGAAGCAAAAAATTCAAACATAGATTTTACTCGTCAAACCGAGCAACATCTGTTCAGAAACTTTTTTTAATACTGTTTTCATATGTTCATTATTTCAAACAAAGTAAATATCATTTTCAATGTACGCCAGCCAACATTGACATCGCCTTAGCATTCATATAGTTGTCACTTTACTATCGATTATTTAGGGATGCGAAAGAGATGCGAAGATTAATATTAAATGTTAAAGTTTTGTTACTTATACTTATATGGAGCGTTGAAATGAGGAGCAACATCTTAAAAAAATATATCGGAATATCTTACATAGGAGAATAAAAGTGTCCCGCAGTAAGCAGTAGGTAAATAATAAATCCCATGCCGTCCGCAATAACGGAAGAAATGAGCAAAGCAATGAAAAAGGAGCAAGCTTTAGATGGACACTGTGTCAAATTAAAAATTTAAAAATTTTTGGTGGCCAGAGTACCTAATTCGTACTTATTTCCTTTAAGTATTATACAGGGAAAACGCATACTTTTGCGTTCTGTTGCTAAGTAACGTAACTAAACTTTTCAACCACCAATTTAACACCATTCAGCGGACACTTTTGAATGTATAAAGATATTGCTCCTCCTTTCTACCCTCCATATAAGGCACTAATCAAATAATGTCAATAGGGAACATAATAACACGTCTGTCATTATATTATTATTTTATAACCTCTTGAGTGGTAGTTAATCCATGCAATTGACAACTGCTATAATACGTATTTTTATTTGATTAAATACACTGGTTTTTAAATATGAAAAAAAAATAATTGAATGCAAGGTCAATTAAGAATCGGCCCTCTACATGACGTCACCTTGTGGAAAATTTGACAGTCACAACACAGAAAAATAACAGTGGTACAATTTCCATACTAAATCCGCCTTAGTAATCAACTGTAAGATTTTCTGCACTGTGACCAGTTATACCTCCTGGTCGCCTACGCTCTTTTATAATGAGGAACTTCTCAAATTAATTTTTCAATAACCTTGTAAATTGGTATACTTATTTTCAAAAACGTGGTAATATTTAATTCGGTACATTTTTTCATAATATCGATAGAAAGCCTGCATAAAAATTGGGCAAGTGCGAGTCCGACTCGCGCATGAAGGGTTCCGTATAATTATACCATAATCTATAACAAGTTTGTTGTATGGGAGCCCCACTTAAATATTTATTTTATTTTATTTTTAGTATTTGTTGTTATAGCGGCAATAGAAATACATCATCTGTGAAAATTTCAACTGACTAGCTATCACCGTTCTTGAGATACAGCCTGGTGACAGACGGACAGACGGACGGACGGACGGATAGCGAAGTCTCAGTAATAGGGTCCCGTTTTTACCCTTTGGGTACGGAACCCTAAAAATTTACTGTTGTCAATTGAATCAACCGAGGAATTTGATCTCTTAGATAGGTATACGTATGTGTAGTCTTACATACGTATTTAAATGTATGTACCTATTTTTAAGACCATTTTCATACGTAGGTAATAATAATACATATGTTAATTTATTTAATAATAAACTTGGCTTTTGCATGTACCTATGTTACTTTTTTCAATAGCTATTGTTAATAGGTACTGTTCAGGTCATTAGGTACCTACTTATTATGGTCGTACAGATTTCAAATTGCATTGTAAGTTAGTCTTTCCTGTGGACAATAATACCTACACGTTAAGGGTTTGGGTACATGTAACTTTTATTTTTAACCTATAGGCCTGAACACACAGTAGCACAGCTTTTTTTATGTCACAGGAGGCAATCGAGCAAAGGATCGCCTATCAAGGAAACTAAAACACGTAGGTAGCCTTTTTCGCTCTTGCCTTAATGACAATAAGGGTCAAAAAGTTATACGCTTCAGTTTCCTTTCCTGTACCTATGTATGTGATAGTTTGTGTAAAATTGGGTTGTCCCTTAATTTTTTTTATGTCCACAGTAAAGAAATATAACCCTAACTAGTAGGTAAGTAGTAACAACTTACCTAGCAAACAAAATTGTACCCACTCAGAAAAAAATACGTTAAGGTCCACAAGTGCAAGCTAAAGATTTCAACGCGCATCATTTACTTAGATTAATATTCAGGACTTATCAAGAAGCTTTATTGACCATAATAAAAAATCATTTACCCATTTGTTTTTGAAAATACACGCTTGGAAAAAAGGGTATTAATTACTCAATACCAAATATGAAAAGTAGAAAGTGTTTACCGAACCCTACTGAATTATAAACGCGTTAAAAGAACAATAAAAATGGAGTCCAATTCTCATTTGAAACCCGAAGCAGAAAAGCATGAACGTCGAGTTTCATTATCGCTATCAATCACACGATCAATGCCGCGCAATTATTTAATAGCTTGAATAAAAACAATATAAAACGGAAAGGCGGAGCGCTTGTAATATCAGTTTGATAGGACGTCGCTGGATTCGCCGTGACGAAGCCGCCTTAGGGCGGGGCCTAGCTCGAAGGGGGCGCCGGCCGCCGCGGCCCGTCATACCACTCCGCGATACCAGCGGCGCCGCCCGTGTCCGCTCTGTGAACCGCGAGTGCCAAGTGCCGTACCGTGCCGTATTGTCCCGGGTTTATAAAAACCGCCAAGATTCGGGTAAAGAATCGTGAACCGGTGCCGGCGTATGCCATGGCCGACGCCGATCGTGACTCGGATCTGGGAGACGACAGTCCTGTGGTGAGTGCTTTTGTTTAATTGACGCTGCCATGGTAACGGGTCGAGTTCGAGTCAACTTGGGTATGTAACCTACGAGCGAACTAAAGTTCGTCGAAAATCCAGTTCATCACTTAAACGTTCGTGTTATTTTATATCAAAAACTTGGCCTATTGCGGACCATGTGCTTAACTTTGACTGCAAGATGTGAGAGCAGACCCAAAGTTGCAAATTGCTTTGGCTGGAGCCCCTAACTTCTACGGAGTCCCTGGTTCGGATCCCCTGACGCCTGGATTAATGGTAGGTAGGTCTAGTGTATTAAATTTGCTTAACGTCAATATTATTAATCTTAGATCTATGAAAAAACATGTGTCTTCGAAGTGATGTTGATTTTGTGCGAATATAATTTGACAGACGGTAGGCTTTTCTTTCTGATGAGATGACACGTGTTCGAGATGTGTCCAAATGTCTCATAGTTCAGTAAAATACCATATATACCTATATATTTCTTTTATAATGTATTCGCAGACATTCTTATTTGTACTATGGTTAATTGTTTTTAATTCACTCAAATTGTTTGTAATTAAAATAATTCAGTTGCAATTAAGACAAATTGTAATTATAATGTAATTTGTTATAAGTTTTCTTACAATGGGGTAGGTAATCATAGGTTAGAACTTACACTAAAGCAGGTGTGCAAGTCACTTGTCAACGGCCATAGGTATTCAATGTCGGCAAAATCGACTATTAAATATAAATTGAATGCATTTTAAATCTTACTCACATTATATAAAAAATAAAATTCTGTATGTTTCTTAAAACACGCACCTATCCCCTATACATGGTATTGGGTAACACACTTTAGTTGTGAATGTAGGTAGGCAGATGTTTGGCAAGTAATTTGTCAAGTAAATAGTAGTAGAACTAATTTATGAACGACAACATGTATGTCGTTAGGTACTAAGTATTGTTTAACAATAACGTCGACATTTTTAAACCGCGCTTAGCAATGTTATTTCTATGAAAATAAGGATTAATATATTAAACAATGTCTGAATAATAGATTTTAAAAGTCGATAAATCAGGGTTAAAGTTTAAAAGATACCTATTCATAATTTTTAAATTTTAATAATAAGTCGTTTTTCTGATTGGAATCGTGTAAGTTAACTACGCTTACAGCATACGGTGTACTTGGAAGTCTTATTTGTAAAACAAATGTCCATTCCAAATTAATGTATTTTTATCTGATACACATAAGTTAGATAAGTCTATTAATGAATAATAATAATGTGAATGTTTGAGGTTAGAGGATTTTTAAACAAATAAGAAAAAAGGATGATGTGGCGGTTATAAAATTAAATAATGCAAATAAATAATGTTATGCCAAAAACTTCTTATTGCCACTCAAGCATACATAATTTTGTATGTCATCACGGTATAAATAGTTGACATCAAACTAACCTTACTTTCTTAACTTAGGTACATTGTACTCCAATTTGGTGATGAAAGTCATGTAGGTATATTATGAAAGTAGGTACCTGTCACATTGTGCATTGACTCTAACCAGCGTTCCATTAACCTTTTGACCGCCACAGTCGGCTGTGGCCGTCAACAAAAAATCGTGCCCCTGACGCCACGTCGGCCACAGCCGTCCAAATTTCAATGATCAAAAACTTTGTAATTCTAACCGCTGCAAGTATTTTTCAATCCCTGTTGATTTTGGGGCACAAAAGTTTTTTTTTACTCTGGCATCAGTGGCACGGTAAATTGCTAGACCGCTTGGCGGTCAATAGGTTAAATTTATCAGGGATTTACTTCCCTGGTCGGTTTAAATTTAACCCTTGCTCAGACTAACGGCGAATATGATAGTGTGGCGGTGCACTGCGGAAAGTGGAAACCCATACTTCGGCCAGCTTCGCGACTAGGGTAGAGCAGGGTAAAACTTTGCACTTCGCTTATACGCATTGGTATATGTATAGACAGCAGCCCGTCTAGCACAACTATGCTTCGCGATTCTTGTCGCGCGACCTAGCGTCACCCGTCACTCTCTCACAGTACTGTACAGCAAGAGATAGGTAATCTCGTGCTAGAAATAGTCGCGAATCACAGTTGTGTTAGAGGTGCTGTATAACTGTGACATGCGACTCTTTGTCGCGCGAGAAATACTTTTTTTTCCATGTAAGCTTGCCGGTCCTACGGACCCTTTGCATTGCTGGTGCCAGACGTGCTACTCCGAGAAGCACCGGAGAGCGAGAAATACTATACTTGTCACTTTCCTTACAATATCGTGCGAGCAAGACAGGTGATGCTAAGTCACGCCACTAGTGAAGTCGCGCCAAGTTATGCTAGCTCTGCACCACCGGATACCTTCACGTTTCCCCGAATTTCATTTGTCATAAATGTATCACTTGCGATAATTTTCATTTGCCATAAACTTTTTATTTAATTAATCATAAACTCTTCGGGATTTCTTTAATACTATTCATGGAGAAATCATTAGGTTAGGTTTGTTTTATCACAATCCCGAAAAGTTTCAGCTTACAGAAATCAATACATTTATGGCTAATGAATATTTGGCAAGTGATAGATTATGGCATAAGAAATTCGGGCAAACGATAGAGAACCCTGCACCACAGTGGGCCGATGGTGGTCACTTTTATCATATGATAAAGAAATGATACAGCCTCTGCCATGTCTACATTACATTCAAATTCGTTTGATGGATCCCTTATCATTTTACTGCGCGAAATCATCACAAGTCCGCAAATAAATTTAAGTCAGTCGGGGTATGGAAAATTATTTAAAATTCTATACTTTTTAACTTATACAACTCAATAAAAAACCGGCCAAGTGCGAGTCGGACTCGCGCAAGAAGGGTATTATTCCGTACCATCAAATAAAAAAACGGCAATAAAATCACGTTTGTTGTATGGGAGCTCCACTAAAATATTTATTTTATTCTGTATTACAGTGGCAACAAAAATACATACATCATCTGTGAAAATTTCAACTGTCTAGCTATCATTCATGAGATACAGCCTGGTGACAGACAGACGAACAGATAGTGGAGACTTAGCAATAGGGTCCTGTTTTTACCCTTTGGGTACGGAACCCTAAAAAAAAAGGTTGAAAGATTTAGACATTAACATTGTGGGGCAAACGATAGCCGCAAACATTTTTTTATAGTACCTTACTGCTTTGCTTCATACAAAAATAATAGAATGCATTAATGTAAAATTATTATTGCAAGTAAAAATTCTCAAACATGTGTTTTGGATCATCGGTTGCAACTGCAAATGGTTCGCACCCAAAATAAGCCAACACGTGTATAATATAATAGACATTTAGCAGGTAGAAATTAGGCGATTAGACAGTTTTGTGTTATTTAGGTATTGAACTTAACACAACAAAAACCTATTATATCAATGAATAATTATAATTTTGAGTAAAGTTCCTTTATTTTCCTGATTGGCTGTTAACCCTAAAAGTCGCAAAATCAAAAAAAGAGCCTAAATACAAGCCCAAGTGCTGTTAACCAGTCTTAAAATATCTGATGAAATAAAAAAAAAAAAAAATGGCCAAACAAAGATATATTATACAATATGGCTATACATTGTAAAATTAAGGGTTAATGTTGCCAGTCGTGAATCACTAAAAAATTCGAGTTCAGTTCAATATTCTTGTGACGATGGAATGGATGGATCAAATGGACAAATCATGAGATGTAATTAATTAATTAACTAGTAAACATTTTTGCTAAAATGCGAAACGAAAGGTCAAATGCATGTGGAAAATCAGTTGACAATTATAACTAGATAAAATTGCTCGTCCGACTTTTAATTTGATAATTTTTCTTTAATTTGATATTTTTTTGATTAATTTAAATTTTCATTTAGCTCAAATATGGTTCGGCGGATGACAAGGCAAAATACAAAGTGCTCCAGAAATATTTTCCAAACTTGTAAGTTGTGAGAGTGTCTTAGCTAATCATAAATCCAATCGCGGTGTCATAATCTATTAGAGTAGAATAATTATTAATTAATTTAACCGAACTATACTTAGTAGGTATTTTTTACCGTAAGTACAGAATGACTTTTCTACCTGTCACTCTAGAAAATATTACAATATTATTCCGTGAATTAAACAGAACACTAGATCAACTAAAATTACAAACTATAACACACCTACGTGCTTTTCGCAGTCTGTGGACTAAACCAAGATGGCGACGGCGTTATGATTATTAATAACAAATTCCGGCGACGCGATTCGGTTTCAAAGTTTATTGCAGGATGAAGCCGATCCTTCGCCATCTCGCCATCTGTGTCGGCGACTGCATTGTTTATTTAGCGGAACCATTTGTGTTGCTATTCATAAATATGAGAAAAAATCTACCGCATCGATTCGTTAGGCGTCCATTTTTTGTCGCGTCTCGTGCCTCTGACGTACACAATTACTGCATAAAATATGCATATTGACAATTGAATCGGGCATTTGAATAACAGTTAAGTGTGGTTAATTATAACTATATTCGCTTGCTGTTTAGGTATTAATTGAATGATAACTAGCAATTCACTTGAAGCAGTAAATTATGTCGTTATATTAAGCTCATTTCGCCGCGCTCGAACTAACCCAATATCAAAATACGTTCATTAACTCAAAGGCATATGAAAGGAACGTGATCCAAAGAAGATCTGACGACTTAATTAATACCCACCTGTATAAGACATCGTTAGGAGGTTATTTCGGTCTAGACAGATAATGTTTGGGGCTTAATCATTTATTCGTCGGCGACATCTCACGGGAGGCGCGTACGGACGATTTATTACGCTCAGCGAATAGCCACATATTAATTAATCAAACCTAGCTGTCACTCAGTGCACAATCACTAAAGTTAGACATTTTAGATATTCTCGTATTCGAACGGACGCGAGGCTTCCTTTTCCTGTCGACGCCGCGACGTTTCATTAATTGAAATAATTGGCGGGTTTCTGAATTTATTTTTTCGCGTTGACAACACCGGCTGACAAGCTGCCGGGTGGTTTAACTGCTTATGCGTGATTTGTAGATAGCCATGAATATTTTTTTGTAAGGATAATTTATGATATTTGGAAATAATTTTCCTCTTTAACATTAATTTGCACGGAGTCACAAGTCTAACAATATTAACCTACCTATCTAAACATCTTTTAATAAAAAAAATGTCATTGTGAATCTGTAATCGAAATTCTGATATATTTATTTGTGTCTAATACTATTATGACTTGCTTGCGACAATAACGGAAAGGTTTACAATAACGGTACTTAAAAGTTAAAGGTGCCGAAATTGCCGAAAATTACCATTTCATTGATAGGTACTTACTCTTTAAAATTACGACTCAGAGCAAAAGGAAGTAAAAACATATGAAACTCGAATGCTGTTACTGTTTTTCTATATTGGACAGCAACAGTATTCTGCAGGAGTTTGAAACGCTACCTGCCTACTGTGCCCACGTGCCCTTTTTCAAAAGTTTTTTTCTTTCTATCATGAAGATAACACTTTATGCAATACTATTACATGCTTTTTATTTATATTAACGTGAGTATACATAACAATATAAGTATAGAGTTACACTACTAAAATTAAATTTGAGCATGTTATATTCACAAGAGAGAATGGTCAAAAGTCTCATTACTATCAGTTCCGAATTTTAATCGCTGAATTAACTTTTTTGAATATTTGGTTGGTTGGTAATATCAGTATCAATACCTAATCGTTATGAGAAACTCGCCAGAGCTTTGAATACCTACTCGGCGATTCTGGACATGTATTGCGTGTAGCGAACTATAAAGCTGTAATGGCGAATGATTAAAAAACAGTCTTCATCACCTCATTTATTAAATATTTATTTTTCAACCCGTGTGCGGCCTTAACCCGATTCCTTTAACGACTTATAGATTGAACTTTTTGTGTATCGATAAATTTATAATATGATGCGAATGCTCCTTTGTGGTCATAATTTGCATACAAATAAAATGGCTGACTCGACAAAAGCACCTTTGTCAGGAATCGAACTTGATCGTTTATCTCTCATTTATATTCAATATCTGTCGTAAATAATCGTATTGACATTCAATATTTATAAAGGAAAGGTTGCGTGGGTTAGTTTTGTTCGAGTAACTATTACACCGCGATGTAATGTGGCTAATAGTAATAAATAACAATAAAATCCTATTTTTAGGGTTCCGTAGTCAACTAGGAACCCTTATAGTTTCGCCATGTCCGTCTGTCCGTCTGTCCGTCTGTCCGTCCGTCCGCGGCTTAGCTCCGTGATCATTAGTACTAGAAAGCTGAAATTTGGTATGAGTATGTGTATGTATCACGCCGACAAAACGGTAAAATAAAAACTAAAAAAAAAATTTTTTTTCGGGTACCTCTCGAACACCTAAAGTGGGGGTGATTTTTTTTTTCGTTTCAACCCTAGTGTGTGGGGTGTCGTTGAATAGGTCTCTTGAAAATAATAGGGGTTTTCAAACATTACTTTTTGATAAAGTCAGTAGTTTTGTAAATATTCGCTCCGAAAATAAAAAAAATTGTGTCCCCCCCCCTCTAACTTTTGAACCACAAGTCAAAAAAATATGGAAAAATTCATGTTAATGCGGCCTTATAAGTACTTTCAATGAAAACTATATTGAACAAAATCGGTCAAGCCGTTTTTGAGTTATCGCCAAATTTCATATTTTTTCTTTAAAAGGTCGTAAGTTGACTTCCAGATGGTAATAAGTGATTACAGTTTCTAGGGCGTTTACGACCTTTTTATAGAGCTTAAAATCTGTCTTAACTTAAACCTCGGGCTTAAAACAGCAGTTTATTGTGAAGGATGAGCAACTACGGAACCCTACACTGAGCGTGGCCCGACATGCTCTTGGCCGGTTTTTATTGATTGATTTTCAAGTACCGATTTATAATTGTTGTATTTGCTCCTGCTTTGCTTTGTTTCTTCATATTATGTAATCCTTAAAAATATTTGGTTCAAAATGTACATATCAGACAGAATTATGAAAACTGAACTTTCTCTTAAACACTACATTTAGATAACACTATTTGCAAAATGCAAACATTGTAATTGTCACCTAGCAATCTGAGTTAAGCTTTTAGAGCTACTCACAATCAGTGATAATACGATTCACTCAATCGGCGTGATTTTCTTGACTAAGTAGTAAGTACCATTGATACAGTAGACAGTACCTAAGTTTATGTAGTAAACTACTCATGTACAGATGTTATATAGCTTCGTTTAATAACTTCGGAATGCAATAATTTAGAGCTGTATATAATTAATTGTAAAGGATTCTACACTCATCTGAGAGTTGCCACAGTAACTTGAGCCCACACAACAGAAATTGCAATAAAAACTATAATTTATAGCTTTTACTTATTTTGTGTGTTCACATCTTAGTGCATATAGTGATATAGTGGTAGGTTTAAATTAGGGACAAACGACTTTTGAAGATATACACTGAATTTAATAAACAGAACAGTAAGTGTAACTAGCACTATGCAAGAATCGCTATTGGAACTTTTGAGTCGTTTGACAAATGAAATTTACGTGGCGGTGTGAGCGACGGCTGTTTTTATCTCCTCAGTGTTGTCATTGTCAGTAACAATGCTCTATAATCTATTAATAAGCTGGTCTCAGTTTCTGTTTAGGCTTTGATTTAAAGGCTTACTGATGGATGAGTTAAGAACTAATTCTTAGTAGGTAAAATATGAAATAAAATAACACAATTTAAAAGAATTACAGTAAAAGTACGGTAAATTTGTATTTAAAACGTATATGTACGTCATAGTTAATCGTTCATGGGAAGATTGGAATTGAATTGGCCACCATTTGGTTTTGTAGAATGAAATTGGCAATGATGGATTGTCATCTAAGTAGTTATTATTTAAAGGGTTACAAACAAACAAATATTGTATTAGTTTGATTGATTTATGTAGTATAATAACAATAACGTCAACGTTTCACTGTTTTAAAATATTTCATATCGATATAAACGTAATTTAAACTTACATGGTTTACCATCGCAACGGTTTTGGTTAATGATTTTGACCTATCAAAATCGTGTAATTTAACATACTAATTCGAATTAGTACGGAATACCAATATTGTTGTTATTATCATCGATACTCCAATCACTATCATTCCTTACCTATAGTGGGCGGTATTCACGACATATTAATATACGGCATTTGATGATCAGACGGTTTCCTTTGGCACGATTAGGGCTGCCATCCGTCCGGGTTTCCCCCGATTTGTCCTAGTTTGGAGGCCGTCCGGGGGGGTTTTCTAAAAGTGTTCGGGGAAAACCCGGACACTTTATCATCCTCCTAGCCTTTGTCCCTTTTGTAGAGAATGAATTCTCAATCGGGGTCGGCTACCTAAATCCCAAGATTTGGCGTAGGCACTAGTTTTTACGCAAGCGACTGCCATATGACCTTCCAACCCAGAGGGGAAACTAGGCCTTATTGAAAACCCGGACACTTTATGTGAATGAAAAATAAAGCGATTGTTTTTTTAATAATATTATTTTCGGACACGTCCGGGGGAAAACATGTGATTTACGCCAAATGTCCGGGTTTTTTAAGTCTTCGTCCGGGTTTGGCGAATTTAGAGATGGCAGCCCTAGGCACGATGAACCTTTTGAACCCTAAAAACATTTTAAGGTGAGCCAACTTGATTTTTTCCTAGAACTTACGAACAGTGGCTAGCGTGGCGTCAAAGAAAGTCCTAAGTCAACCAAAGTAAAATCAACCTTCTAGGTACTCTAAAACAATAGAGGTTGCTTCGACGCTCTGAAATAATCATGATTGGATTCATGTTCTATGGACAAATAAACGAATAACAGTTTATTTACAACCAATTTCATTTACAATGTAAAGTCTCCAATCCAACGATTATCAGCAAACCACGTTTCAAATATAAACAGGATAAATAGCAATCGCAATTTATAGCTCGCCTATCAAACGCCCGTAGCAATTCTAAGCAAACGTTATCGCTCACGACATTTTTCTATCAACTATTAATTTAATACAATTTCGCAATTATTACAAAACGCGGCATCTCCTAGTTTGTTTTGTAGGAAAATATCCCGTATTTGTTTGATGTAAAGTTTAGTTTAGAATAGGAAAGCGATGGCGTTTATCGTCTAACCGCTTGTGCATGACGGATAGTTGCGGCGCGGGTACCCGCATATTGTACAAGCAATTATATTGTAATACCTTCTCTATTGGTTTATATCGTATTGCTATTACGAAATGCCGTTGATTAACAGAAACCTATGTTGGTTAACGGTTTTTGTTAAGTTCTATAATTAAAATGTATTTAAAACTGAGTTAATCGGGGTATTTTAACGGCAATGTAATTTATGGAATCGATTTAATTGAATTAATAGTTACGAATAGTTTACTAGCTGTTAATCCTTAAAAAATTTTGTGACTGAAAATAATACATTATTTTATTTATTTGCGTAATTTACATATATAATTAGGAGTTATTATAGAAAGCTGTGAACATGTCTTATTTACTCATTATTCGCACCTTTAATGACTAACAGATATTTTTTAGATTCATGAAACTTTACAATCCAACCACACATTGTGGAAAAATAATCACTGTAATGCTAACCCCATAAAAATATTTTCTTTATATGATTATATTTTTGACGACGCGTTTGGTTCGGTTTGTAGACACCTGCCTACTAAGCCGGCAGTCCCGGGCTCGAATCCCGGCCAGGGCAAATATTTGTGCGATGAACTCGAATATTTGTGCTTGGGTCATGGTTGTTCTATGTATTTAAGTATATATTTATCTATATAAGTACGTATATCGTGGGTACTAACCCATAACACAAGCCTTGAGCTTAATTTGGGACTATATCGATTTGTGTGAGGTTGTCGGATATTTATTATTTATCATGATTATCATTTGTGTTAATACATATATGAAGGTCATTTGTTTTGATTGTCGAAGTATTTTCCGTTTTATTTTTCAATATTTGTAGGTACCTAATGCAATCGGTATGGTGGCAATCAATGTGTTCTTTAATTTTTAATCCCCGACAAACAAAAGGAGTGTTATAAGTTTAACATTGCTATCTGTGTATATGTTAATTTGTGTGTCTGTCTGTGGCATCGTAGGCCCCAATCGGTAGGTTTCGTTTATTACGTCACTCGATTTTTTAATGAAGATCTGACGGTTAATCACAAATTAGAACGCGCGGCAACATCTAGTCTTGAATTATGATAAATAGGTACTTTGTTTATCTAGTGCCGCTCATAGATGGCGTTGTCACTTATCATAGCACCAGCTCTGTCATTAGAAATCGGCCGCGAAATATCTGCATGCCGATGCGCGTTTATTGAAATAAATGAGAGGGCGGCGAGTTCTGACGACATTATTCAAATAAGCTGTACTAATATTAAACGTCGTAAAAGTATTCGAACAACGAATTCTTAGGACCCTTTGTGATTGAGTCAGAATAGCCCTCCAAGACACGATTATATTTGCCGTGCTGATACCTCGGAGGTGTTTCTAGAAATGCATATTCTCGCGATAGATGTTAACTTGAAGCATTAACATAACCTCACTTTATTACCATACGATTTGTATAAGTTGCCGGATTAATGTGATTTTGTATTACACTGTATTCTGAATGGGTAAAGCGTATTGCACATCAAACGATTTTATGGGGGATAAGTATTGTTGTGCTCTCTCGTCTTTTTTGTTAACTTGCAACTCTTCACTTCTCTGCTGTTTTATAAATTATATTCATATATAAATATCATTTGACTTCTATTAACCACTAAACATATATTTTTAAAATCATCTAATCGAGCATTTGTATTGCTTTTCTATTCACTAGATTGCTTATCCTACCAAAGATGTCCCTAAAAATGGCCTGTAATAGGAGCAATAAAATAAAAAGAATAGATTTCTTTTTATTTTTTCATCACTGCGTGCGGCGCAGACTAATCAGACTATCGACTAAAAAAATACTAATCTGAATGATTTAAAGGTCTGATTCTATTTCTATTTAAGAAATTGCACCTATGATCAAAGTATATGACAAATCTGCAACATCTTAGTATGATAAAGAAAAATGAGTAATCGATTTTATAGTCCTTGAAGCGGTGAATTGGTCGGAAAATAATGATTAATCGTAACATAATATAGCTACGTGTGTAGCCAGGTGATACAATAATAATGCCATCTCAGTTCTTGGAATATGTGGATGAGTAAGAATGTAAATTACGAGTACCTACATAAGTAGTATCTGCTGGAAGGATTTTACTGCCATGGATACACATACACATGTATCGGCACGTCAGTTATATTATAATCTATTATAAAGTGTATCAAATGTAGGTAGTTTGTAGCTCGATTGTGCTTTATTTATGTAATTATGTTGGTTGTATGAAAGATGTGCACGACACACTCCTTTTGATAATGTTTTTGCCTTTTTAGACTATTTACATTTGTATGTTTGTACATACTACATTTATTTTCATTTGACTTTGCTCTGATTATGAATAAAATATGTACCATTTCTGAAATTAAGCAATATCTATGTCTTTTTAATCAAGTACAGAAAACTTCTCAAAAATCTCTGTCTAGGTCAACTTGCATCCATATTACGAGTACGAGTATCGAGTTATATATTATAACCTCTACGTAAACTCACACATGGTCAATTGAACATCACCAAATAATTTAATGAACCTAGAACAGATCATTAAATCATCGATAAACATCCGCGACCACGAATTCCAATCACGTCAAATGCGATAGTCAAATTTCTTTCTTCACGCTTACTCACGACCAATATTGTTTAATCAATAGCCACAGATGTTCTTACAGCGGTGTGTAAATAACAAATAGAATGGTTATGTAAGCCGACACCGCGGTATCACGGCAGCACCGGTGGGTCTTCGGGAAGTCATATGAAGATTATAATCGCGTTCCGATATGGCGATCACTGCACGACTGTCCTTAATTAAACGAGAACGTCATGCCACTTGAAGGCGCCAACTCGCCAAGTCTGACATCGCTTGTCGCGCGACGTTTCTTCTCTCTCTTTCCTATAGCGCTATACCGATTAGGCTTTGAGTATTTAGTCCAATCGAGATGTCAAACGTTAAACTCTCCGATCATATATTTCGCTAATTTTAGCACCAACAGAATATGAATGCACACACTCTCACAAAGTCTGCTGTTGCGATAAACGCACACTACAAAAAATAAACACGTGACTGTTTTAGGGAAAAGGTCCCACTTTGTCGATATGGAATTATGAGTAGTTCCTAATACTACAGAACATAAGCTATCTTTTGGTGAAAGAATTATGTCTCCAGGTGCTATAGTTATTTTTTGACAATTCTGCAAAGTTGCAAACGTGAAAAAGCGACAACTGAGAAAACGTTGGTTAAAGTTTGAGACGGCAAAAAACACACTTTTACTTTCAAGTTATGGAGTGATTGGTATCAAATTAATTGTTTAAGGATTTCAAATTAGTCAAACTCATATATGTAACCTTAGTAGTCTGATTGTTACGGAGGCTTGAACATAAAAACAGAACGTAAATATCTCAATGTGAATATGGTATCTTTTTTCTATATTTATAACACGACAGGTAAATTTATCATTAAAGTTGTATTTATAAATGTATTTTCATGCTAAAAAAGATAGAAATAATTTAATGGATCTCTTTAGTTAGTCATTATGTTAAAAAGTTAATAAAAAATGAACTAAAAATATAGCATAAATGAAATACAAATAACATGTGCGTTTAAATATATGATTATATATAACATACGATTACTTAAAAAACACACAAGCTTAAAAAAAAAGCATAAATTATGTAAATATCAAATATTAAGTACGTTTTTATTCAAATAAAGTTTAGTGATTTTCTATAGGGAGCGTCCCACTCCCACTTTGTCGATTTACTAAACTCTAGTGCTTCTTCAGTGAAATGTATGTGTTTGGTATATAAAACCCATTTTATGTATGAGATAAAGGTTTGTAATTGTTAATATAATGGTCATTGATACATATGTCGTTTGTTTGATCTTATTTTACGGAATTTGAACTGAATTTATTTCCGACTCAAACTTAGTGTCCCACTTTGACGGTTTAGTCCATACGCAAAAAAATTACTAAAAGTATAAAATCAGCTTTTAAAACATACCTGAAATGTTTTTAAGATGAAATAATAATAATTATGAACGTCAAAGTTATAAAAAATACTACCTAATTGTATGAGCACGAATTCCTAGAGGAAATGTTGTTTGTTATAATAATATATTTTTAATTTAAAAGGGTTTAAAAGTCTGATGTTTTAAACAATACTATAAATCTTAAGTCGTTTCGAAATTATATTTTTTTTAAACAATACTGTTTTTTATTCAGCGGAATCATCGATAACAAAGTCTATTATCGATAGTTACCCAACCCTACTTATACCTCCCTATATCTACCTATATTTTTAACTAACTAAAGGGATCTATATAACTATTTCTGTCTGTTTTAGCTTGAGAATACATTTATATTCAAACTACTAAGAGAATGATGAATCTGCGTGTCGTGTTATAAATATAGGAAATAAAACCATATTCACATTGAGATATTTTCGTTCTGTTTTATGTTCAAGCCTTCGTAAAATTCAAACTACTAAGGTTACACATATGATTTTGACTAATTTGAAATCTATAAAGTATGAAAATTAATTTGATACCAACCACTCCATAACTTCAAAGTACAAGTGTGTTTTTTACAGTCCCAAACTTTAACCACTGTTTTCGCAGCTGTCGCTTTTTCACGTTTGCAACTTTGAAGCATTAAAAAAAAATAACAATGGCACCTAGAGACTTAATTCTTACACCAAAAGATAGCTTATGTTCCGCAGTATTAGGAACTACTCATAACTCTATATCGTCAAAGTTGAAAGTTTTCCCCAAAACAGTCACAAATACAAAGTGGGACGGGGATATTCGACAAAGTGGGACGCTAGGCACTAAACTTTGAGGCCCTAAAAAAAGTGCTTGCGTGACAAAGTGGGACGTTTTACTAAACACACTCACATATAACGCCTTATGACCAAGTTGACCAATGTGGGTACTTTGGCAGAGGTGTTCACCCGTGTTTGACAACTCCATAGCCACTCAAAAAGAGGTGGCAAATTTTATCTCACCTGACAAAATCGGGCAGCCAAAATTTGTTTTGCCGAAAAACTACTTAAACTGTAACGCTCATCTTTCATCCTGTGCCCCAGGACTCTGTACATACAATATTACTCCGCTACTAGAACTAGCAATAACGAAATGAAGAAAATAATATTACAGAATATTGAACCTTAAAATGCGACCTTCCTACAATTATTTTAGTCACCAAAATTAAACTTAGGTTTTACAGTTAATAGTCAAAAATATTGTCCTAAAAAATATAAACAACGTGTATTGCTTGCATATTTCGTTTTTAGAATATAATATAATAGCTACATGCCAGGTAATTGAGAAAACTGTTTACTTGCCTATACAGGTTAATTATTAAATACTTGACAGTTATCCATAAGAAGCTGCCCAACCTCCGTAACATATGTATGGACACAAACAAAACAGATACGTAGCGCGTCATCAGTCGGAGTTCATTGTATTTATACTTCGTCACATTACAGTTATTTACCAGCTTTACTGTAATTGACAGTTCTCCATTCTATATTTACTGGTAATTGTAATTATATTTGGATTTAGTGTTTCCTAGAACTTGAAATTTTGGTAAAGTTTCGAACTCAATCGATAGCAATTTAGTGTTCGTGTGTTTTCGGCTTTTTTCGGATAATTTCGCCCGATTTTCACTTAAGTCCGGTGTTTCGCGTGCTACACGCCATTGACGGTATCGATTGCTTTTAATTGTCTTGCATGATATTAAATGAAACATTTTTTTCTCGTTGCGATGAACAAATGATTCTCACACAGGAAGAAATGAAAAGAAAACACGCTATGTATAAAATCTCAATGTTACAGGTAAGTATCTGACTACAATCTAACGTTAGTAGGTAAGTTTAGTAACACATAACCAACATTGGAGAGAGTGTAGAAATAGTCAGTTTTATTCCATTCCACTCAATATTCGAATCGTTTGGATAGACTAATATTCCTGCTAACTTATTAGTCAAAGTACCCATAGTCTATTGGAGCGCTCCATAACCTCGTAACTATAAGTTCCTCGTGAACCTCTTTACCGCAGAATGAATTGCAAATCGGTGAAGAACACTCGCACAAACATGAACATCTCGCCGAACACAAGCTAAGCACGACTAAATCAATCACCCCCACTCCGCCCACAAAGGGGATAACGTTGCCATTTATTGCTAAGAAAGATCGAGCATGTGTAAGTCATTAGTGGGCCGCTAATGTCCAGCTTATCTTATGAGTACAGTGCGTGAGGAGTCAGAATGAGATTCGCGTTTTATACCTATCTCGCTCGCTCTTACGCGATCCAGATAAGAGCCTCTTAGTTTTCAACCAAAGCCGAATGGCAATCAGAGAGCTTACGGACTGTATACCGAGCCTCTCCTTTCATGTTCTCAGTTCTCAATCGCGAGGATATTTTTCTTTGTAGGTATCAGTTTGATAGATTGAGCTTCGATCTCTGCAGTAACTTAGAGATAAGTGCGTGGCCCGAGATCTTGGAGATACAGATTGTCTTGCATTCAAATACGCGTACTACACTAGAAATTCTAATTGATAGGTACAAATAAAATACGATTAGATCGGTGGCCAAAATTAATATGTGTATTAACTGAAAGTTGTTTAATCCACAATCTCATCGTGATTGTTTATATGCTTACTATAAAACGTTTGTAAGCGAAACAAGGGGATCCCGACTGCACCATCCCGAATTTAAATAAAATTACTCGTATATGCCGCGTGCAGTGCTGTTCTCTTCATCTTTTTGCTTTCGAATCCCCGTGTAAACACACGTTGTTGCGAGATTTTAATGTCATTCGACAGTTTTATCAGAAGCCTACACAATATTGAAATAAGATCCCCAACCTACTTAGGGGTAAGACGGTCGCCTTTATCGATTTGAAGTAACCCGATCGACTTAAGCTCAATTTGACTTACATTGATATCGAGGGGATTAAACGTATTTGTGTTGTTGTATTACTTCTTATCTACATTTTACAAATGTTAAAGTTGTATGTCTGTACTTTGAAGCGGATTTATAAAAAAAGGATTGAAAGATATTTATTTTGATTTTCTTTGTAATATGTATCATACATATACTCGTATGTACATGTACGTACAACGCACGTCTCTTTGCGGCCTTATCAAAACAAAACGACTGAATGGATTTTAACTAGGTATTTTGTCGGGTGATGGTTATAAAAAAACTTATTCCCAACTACGATAAACAAAATTCCAATGAGGATATGAGATTATATTCTTCCCCGCACGATTAAATTTTCTACAATCATAATAATCCTTTTGGATTTTAGGGAGCGAGCTTTTGCGTGTAATGTGACAAATAGATGAAAATGATATGACAAAAGAAAACTCTCCTGAAGTGTGTTCGGGTAAATAAGTAGAAATGTACATTACGCATCAATGGGAGGGAAGTCTGGGAGTCATACAATGTATGGAATCTATATAGTATAGGACTATAGACACCATTCTACCCATATCTAATGAATGCTAATAGTGATTACTGTATAGTTGGTTTTGATACCGCAATGTTTACATCGCATTAGCGTTTGTACGGCATCGTTCCTTGAGACAACTCGCTCGACATACGATCCGCAGCTTATCGGCTAATTAATGATATGTAGGAGTGAGCCAATTATTCTAATTACTAGTTAAACGTATATATAATAGAAGTCGATGGATGAGGTCTGCACAGGATCGTGCCTGTGGCGAGCTATAGGGGAGGCGTATGTTCAGTAGAGGACGTCTATGGCTGATAGATAGAATAGATAACAATCAAGCACCAGCTAGTGTAGCACAACTACCTATGGTTCGCGACTTATGTCGCGCGACATAGGATCACCCGTCACCCTCTCGCAGTACTGCACAGAAAGAGATAGGTAGTATATCTCGGGCGAGAAAGAGTCCCGTGTCACAGTTGTGCTAGAGGTGCAGAGGTGAGGCCGCGCACCCTAGTGTCATGTATTGCAAGCGGGATTTTTTAATTAGTCGTCTTCTTGACGGAACTCCTAAATTTTTGTAAGTACACGTAATAACAATGATTTTATACAAACTCATGCATTTGCACAAATACCTAGGATTACCTTGGTTGCAGTCAGTTTTTTTTAAGTGATTAAGGTTACCTGAGGCTATTGCGACATTCGAGGCAAATGCGACTCTTGATGATATCATAGATGCACATTTTAATACTACCCACATCCTTACTGCCTAAAGTTTGGCACTATTAATTGTTGTTGCATTTGCCTCTGTAGTCGCAATAGCCTCAGGCGATATGTAATATTTAGTATTTTTCCGTCTCCATGACCTTTTCTCAAAGTTATAAACTATATTCAATTCACACGTGTCCTTTTGACACTGCCGGCGTTATATAAATACAATTATTCTATTACCATAATGAATACCCATTCGTTTAGAGTTCTAATTATTTTCTTTACGGTCCTAAATTTCCTCCGCCTGATTGCAAGCCGACCCGTCCAATCCGCCAACCCTACATAAACTATTCACCCGGCATCTTCCTTCGCATCAAATTAGGTGGTTTAATTATTTACTAGCACTAAAACATACTGTTAAACGTACACAGTATAACCTGAGCTCCCCTTTTTTGATAGTTCCAAGAAAAACAAGCCGGGCTGTTCCTTCCTACCGACGCTCCGAGGGTCTTCGCAATTTGGTGTTGGAGCGGTACTAAAATGCTTAAGGAAATAAAAGTGATGTGCCTGGAACCGTCGGGCAGGTGTATTTTTCCTTTTCAAAAGGTGGCCAAATTAATTCTTGTTACTTGAGTCTTTGTTTACTGTGTATGACGGATAGGAAGACGTAGGTATTTGTAACCTGCAAGTGAATAGAAATCTCAATCTAAGGCGTCTATTATACTTTACATTTGTTTTCTACGGTAAACCCTTGTTTTATCTTAGACAACTGTTTCTTTTAATGATTGTTATTGAATCACATCTTTTTCGCAAGAAAGAATTCTGTGGATAGTATTTTCCGTATATGTATATACTAGCTTAGCTGTTAACTTTATGGAATAATTATAAAATAAACCTTATCTTATCCAGTGCCTTCTACATCATGAATATCAAAATATTTTTTTCTAAAATTCAATACCAAACATTTACATAGACATCATTATTGCAGAACATTGACAGTTGTTAATTTACCTAAATATATAAGTTTTTGTCAAAAAAATCATTTTTGTGACAAGCTTTTATAGCGGACTGTACTTTTCCATCCATCAATTGCTTACTGATACCAACTGATACGATTCTAAAAGGCCCAAACTTGGTAGATTTGCACTATTACAGGCTTCCATTTCTAGGGCCACCTTCCGGCTCCATCATCAGACCCTGGAAACTATCTGAAGACAAAGCACTCATCAAGATGAATCAAACGAGCCCAAACTCGATGGGGTTATGTGGTTTTATTACGGAGTTCCTATGGCCACCTTCCAGCTCCATCATCAGATCAGATCCACGTCATCATAATATTGCATTGTCATGCGATTTGCATATTCGTGCAAAATTTCAGCTCAATCGGAAACCGGCGGGACAGGTGAAAGCTTGTAAAAAAGGATAAGACTTTCAAAGCCTTGCTTGGGTCTTATTTCACGCTGAATGTCACATTATAAGAAACGCATAAAACTCCAGAGTTCCCATGCATGCGCTCCTTGCACAACATCGAGGGGGGCCGATCTCAGCCATTCGCCTAACATCATCATCGCGCGGCTATGGCTATCGCATTGAGCCAACAAAGGGTACGACGCGATGTACTATTCAACATTGTCAGTTGGATGTCGCCGACAATTTTACGATTGCAGCAATTCCGCAACGGGATTCGCTTATCGAACGCTTACATATTCGCTACCTCGGACTTCTATTTTATGTTGGTAGGAAATCTGAACTTTGTGACTCAAGGTGTGGTATGGTTCCTTTTAACTTCTCACCTGAATGATATGTGATGTTTCGAAAGTGAGCAGTCGTTATAATGTTATAACCGGTGGTCAGTAAAGTTGTTTTATGGCTGTCTATGGTTTATAGAACATTATTTGTTTGAGATTTGCTATTTGTAAAAAGTAAGCGGCTGTGCTTCCGTGTATTGTGTAACCTTTTGATTTTATGAATAATAATAATAATAAATATCAGACAACCTCACACAAATCAACCTAATCCCAAATTAAGCTCAAGAAGGCTTGTGTTATGTTATGGGTACTAGGCGACGATATACATATTTATATAGAGAAATACATACTTAAATACATATAACATCCATGACCCAGGCACAAATATTCGTGTGAATAAATGTTTCCAAAGAATATTATCAAAATTTATGATATGATAGTTTATGAGTTACTAGCGACCCGCCCCGGCTTCGCACGAGTGCAATGCTGATAAATTATGCATGTATTATACATATAACATCCTCTTGAATCACTCTTTCTATTAAAAAAAACCGCATCAAAATCCGTTGTTGCGATCTAAGCATACATAGGGACAGACAGACAGACAGACAGCAAGAAGCGACTTTGTTTTATACTATGTAATGATGACGTCTGTCTATACCTCTTGTTTCATAAATAGCTAATATTAGGTACATATATATTTGCGTAAAATGATCGTCCGACGCACAAATGTCAATTTAAATCGTTATCACACCCATCTTTAAAGGCAAAGCAAATATAGAAATGTGTCATAAAAATTCGCAAATGGTGTCGCCTAAGTGTCGTGATCATTATTCACACGGGATGCGTAAAATCCGAGTTATAAGACTATTTGCCGACGACAGGATGCAAGTATGGATGTTGGATAACATCATGGTATTGACATAGCTGATACTAATAAAGACCCCGACTTTAGTACTATAGTGTAAAGGTGCGTTCCTATTCAAGCAAGTGAGCGAGAGCGATTTGCGTTTAAAAGGAATGAAGTATTGAGAATTTAGGACTAATTTCCCGCGCATTAGCAAAGTTTTGCGATAAATCGGCTGAGAAAGTTAATAGGAACACACCTCAAGAAAAGTTACATCGACTGACTGCTTAAACTACGTCAATACAGTGTAAAATATAATGGCAACATTCAGATATCTCTTTAGCGCCCATATTTTTTGTACAATGATAGTAGTAGTAGTAACAATTTTGGTGTTTTCTAAGAAGGTTTGTTAATGATTCCAATTGAATTTCCTTATCCTGTGTACTGCGCTCTATGAGTCTTGATCTTTATTATTTGCTTGGAATAGTTTGCTTAAGATAATCGATCCTGTAATTCAAACATTGTTTTAGGTATCTTTTTACAACATTACTTGTTTTATTATGTTATTTCATATTACATCATACGAGTAATACAATCTTAGATAAATTATAACGACGCTGAAATACTACTTGATGATTTAAGAAGCTACATATTGTAAAGATTCGCTTTGTAATTTCAATATTTGTATAGAATTGGAAGTCATTTCAAAATTAGTTTTGACCACAAAAATATATAGGTATAGATAGGATATTAAGTGTAGGTAATTAAATCTGGTAGAATGACTGTTATATTTACTCAGTTTACACTCTATTTCAATTTATCGAACAAATACGATTGCGGTTAAATTTCGATACATGTGTATAATTCAGTATTAAGTGGAATTTATCTGATAAACTTAACTTTAACTGAATATGTTTGAATTTTCCGTAAGCATATGTAAATATGTCATCTGTGTAATTCCATGCACAGAAATAGAAAACATAATACTTATAAAATGGCGTAGCAAGTATATACTTACAATGTTTATTTATTTATTAAGTGTTTAAACAAAACATTCGTTGCATATACATATACCATTTTCAATGTACTCTTTTACTATTTACAATGCAAATGACCTTTATTTGTGTTATCATTAAGTTATAGAAATAGAATCTACATGTAACATGAAGTCACTACAACATATCAGCATTTGAATCAGGCAATAAAATTTTAATTTGATTTAAATAGGTCCACAACAACTTTTTTATACTCGCGTACTGTATTCTGTCTATTATAATTTCACAGACAAAATCACAACAATGCACTTTTTAAACCTGTACCGTAATTCTATAACTCTATGATACCCGCTACTGAACTTGAATATTTCATAACATAAGACAACTCTCTACAAACCTCAAATGAATTTCATAAAGAGAACATCAGCATATTTGGTTAAAAAAATCTCGCTACTGTTCCCTGATTTGTTGAAATTACTTGTCAAAAAACACCAATCACAAGGCATCCGCCATGACCATCGCGGTCATGTTTTTTTAATAGGTCAGTTTGAGTTGTATGAAAACGGTTATATATCAAACTGTTCTCCGGTAATTCGTTCTAAAACTATCAACTTCTCATTTAGCGCTAAATTGTTTAGGTCATCGGACGAAAAATGTTTAAAGCTATACGATGGTATAAATAACTCAGTAGTGATATTTTTCGAGATACCGCCATTTAAAAGACTATACTATAAGTAATAAATAGGCATCGGATAATCGGATGCTTTTATACCTAAACTTCGGCGGCGGCTTTGTTGTTAAGTTGTAGGTATAGGCAGCTTTGTTTGAGGTATGGGTGAGATAGCAATAGGATTTCGTCAACTTAAGGTAAATATCCACCTGAATTACCGATCCCTAGTAATAAACGATGGTTATAGATACCGACAGAAGTACAACTATCTATCTATACAGTAATTTACATTTATTTTGGTACATCCTAATAAGCTGGCTGGCACTGTCGCGCAGTTGAAAAGAAACTAATTTCGGTTTTGTAATCTCTGTTGTTTTGGCTGTCTCATTTTCCATCTCTTTCTTTCGAACGACTACGTATATATTGCCCAGTCTGAGAGTGACGATAAAACGCTATAAAACCTTTGCATACTAATTAAGTGTAACGGTTGAGCACAAATTAACAGGTGTTTTATACTACTATTTATTCAAAATAATCAAGTATACCTATTCGACGTGAAATTACTCTACACCTTGAGTGAATTATTTTATTCCTTACAACTAAAAACGGTTATTAAAAATGCAATTGCCTTTAAAGATACAAATTCAAACAACTATTAAAAATATAATAAAGCATCAAGACTTGTTTGTTACTCCGATTCAATGAGGGAGGTTGAGCCGGGCGGTTACTGTAGTCTTATTTTAAAAGGTCGTATAAGTACAAGAATATTCCTACTCATGTGACGTTTTACAGTAAATACTTATGACGGCCTACCCGCTGCGTTTACCGTTACTTATAATAGTTATAATGCCTCTGAAACAGTTATCATAGGATCGGACTTCTGATAGCACAGTAAAACTTTACAGAGCTATGGAACCGATATTAACATTAAGATACAATTCATACTCATTCTCATGAGTGTATTTAAGAGGCCTATTCCTTTTAAAATTTATATTTTTCATATTATGTTATGAAAAATATATCGATAATTTTCAATCAACTTTTTAAAGGGAATAATACTTTTCTCTGAGCTCTAGAAAGAAACATAGCTATTTCATGCTTTTATTGCGTGCATTCGAAAATAAGTAAACAAAAAAAAATGGGTGAATTTTGTTAAATTCGAGTAGTTTTTGAAACTAAAATTATTAATGAAGAATTCAAACTGTAGGTTTTAAATATATATACCAGTGTCCCAATGGCCTTGTTGTAAGTAGTAACAATAATACTAATTCATAAAACATATTTGATCATAAAGGAAAATCCAGCATTTTTGAACGGCTAAGGAGCCTTAATTCGCAATTTTAATTTTATAGTCAAGGACAAAGTCAGAACGATATACAAAGACCTGATTTATGTGGGCATTGTATTTTTCGTTATCATTAATTACGTAAGTATTTGAGACAATTTGCATGTTTTCTGGAGTAAATTGGGTTCTATATTGATTGAATATCCAGTTATGACTAGAAAATGCATGATATTGACAATAATTAATTAAATCTAGGAGGATATTGTACAAATTTTAGTTTATTTATAATTTTAGTCGTTTAATGCTCGGGAATGTTAACCGCAATAACCATAAAGGCAGTTTGGAATGAAGTAAATTAATAAGAATGAGTATGAATTGTATTTTAATATTAATATCGGCTTCATAGCTCTCTAAGTGCCATCAGAAGTTCGATGCCTAGTTATCACTTAGCTTGGCATTGAAATTGAAGTAACTAGGTATTCATTACTTATCAACAACAACGGCAACAAACATTTAGTGATATTACTTCACGTGTAATATATATATGCCATTTAAAATTTGGTATCTGCATCACATGTTAAATGCTAATGACAGACTTGTAACAGAGCGTAGTGATTTTACACCTACATGCGACTACGTAAAGGGTATAGCAGGATAACCTAAGAAAAAGTGCCCCCAGCGTTTTTGAGTCGAAACTATAATCAAACGATGCTTTTTAAGGAGGTTATATTCTGCACAAAGTTTCATCCCTGTGTTACCCCCTGGGGGTGAAAAACACCCGATTAACCCCAAAACTGTTTTATTTATTTTTTCCTGAACTATGAAAGTGACGAATTTCAAATTTTGTACAACTATTAATGAGACTAAAAGCTATATTTAAAAAAAATATGACACCTCGGGCTTGAAACCGCTATTTTAAGCCCGTTCTATTGTGAAAGATGGGCAACTACGGAACCCTACACTGAGCCGGCCCCGACATGGTCTTGGCCGGTTTTGTTTTTAATTATATGGTTGCAGGACCGAGACGTTGCGCATTAAGCATAATATAATGAGTAGTGCCTACTAAATAGTACATTCATTGTATTTTCGCAATGTTTCTTCTGGGCTAGCTCGATGAAACTTTTGTATGATGTAGAATATAAACTGGTTCATACTTGGAAAAAAAATGGTGTGTGTACCAAGAGCCGATCTTGTTATACAGGTTGATTATTTATTTTTTTTACTTTTTTTTACAATAATTTAAATGGTTAGGAGGGTCAAAAGAGGGGGTTTGTTCAAAAATTCAAATGGGTTTGACCACTTTGTAGTTTAGTCTTCACCATACAAACAAAGGTTAACATGTTAGGTAATGTATGCGTTGGTATTATGGGATTCACGTAAAAGAGTTGCTTTCAATTTCGTAGCGAAGTGGTAATTTATACCGCGCAGAAATATGGCGAAACTATAAGGGTTCCTAGTTGACTACGGAACCCTAAAATACACTGCCCGTGGCTGCGTTACTGCCCGCGTTCAATTTTCAAATTTTTAATCGGACACAAACAGCGGTCTGATCGCAGGCCATTGTTTATCAATAAAAAATAATGCAAGGCTTAGTAGGAGTTAAATGAATAGTAGCCACCAAAGAGCCAATTCATATTAATTTCGTAATGTTCCTTCTGGGCTAGGTCGATGAAACTTTTGTATGATGTAGAATATAAATTGATTCATATTTGGAAAAAAAATGGTGTGTGTACCAAGAGCCGAACTTGTTATACAGGGTAATTATTTTTTTTTTTTACTTTTTTTTACAAGAATTTAAATGGTTAGGAGGGTCATATTTTTTTTTGATATAGCTTTTAGTCTCATTAATATTTGTACAAAATTTGAAATTCGTCACTTTCATAGTTTAGGAAAAAATAAATAAAACAGTTTTGGGGTTAATCGGGTGTTTTTCACCCCCAGGGGGTAACAGAGGGATGAAACTTTGTGCATGGTATTACCTCCTTAAAAGCCATCGTCTGATTATAGTTTCGATCCAAAAACGCTGGGGGCACTTTTTCTTAGGCTATCCTGCTATACCCTTTCAACTTATGTGATAAAGACTTAGATAATTAAATGAATTCTAGATAGTGTTTAGTGTGTGACACACTTTTCTGAATTACGGTTAAAAAACATTTAGGAACTTAATTATTATACTAATTGCAGTGTTCCTGAAAAAACTGGCATATTCCAATCAATATCGGGCAAATTATAATAAAATATGAATCCATTAATTGTTGGATGGATTTTGATGTAAAAATTGCGCAAAAAAGACGTAATAGGTACGTAACGTAGATACATCTGTGATCTATATTTACTACTGTATAAGTTACAGAAAGACGGAATGAAGAATCATAATCACAATTTAATTTAAAAAATCGACTCGGTCTTTGAATAGAATACCAATGTCTTTTCAATTTTAACCTGGTGCTTTTGTTTTAAAAGTTGTCACTTCTATCTAGTCTATGCGTAAGCGCACACTTTGATCTCGCCAGTAAAATCAATCATTCGCAGTCACAGAATAAATTACAGTTCTTCATAGAGCATTTTGAGCACTTGACAACACAAGAATAGATCAAATCTGCGCAGTAAATTATCTGTAAATTGGCTCGCATAAAATATACCCTTTAAGCAACTTGACTGTGATTATAAATTTATAACTTTTTGCCTACTACAAAATGAAGGCGTAGTAACAGGCCATAATATTTTAGTACCTAACCGACAAATCACAATAAAGTCAGATACTTTTTATGATTTTTTATTTATTATCAATCACAATTGGTACATATGTATAAAACATATGTCATAATCATGGCATGGTAGCATTAAAAAAAATTGGTTTGTATCGATACTTAGTTAATATTGTAGATGATAAATATCCGTAGCTATAGTACCTATGCAGGTTATAGTGCGTATAATTCAGTTTTCTAGTTAAAATTTGTCAATTTACATTTTTATTTCTCAATGCATATTCATAAACGAGACAAAGCCATTGCGAATTACTTACACCTTTAATTCCGCCGCCGACTAACTGTTTCATTCATCAAAGCAAAAACTGATGAATTAATATGTGACATACAAACAAACGCGACAAAAACCTGCGGTCACATTAAATATAATTAATTAAGTGTTCATAATAAAAGCGCATTAAGAAATAAAACCTCACAAAGGCTGGGATCGTTAAATGTTCTTTTCAAGTAGCTGTCTCTATAAACGCGGCGCTAGTGATGTGGCGCATGCGTAATCGAGGTGATTAATTGAACAATCATCGTTCTTCGTAAGGAACAACTCTTTCATATCGTACATTACGAAATTTTGGGTAATGTTGAGAAGATTTTAGTTATTCGGCTGTAACTTCCTTTTTGGCTTTAGTCCTTAAAATATTAGTATTAAATCTAAGTAAGTTTTGTATAGTAGGTACCCCTCCATTTACAATCTAATTTTGTTCATCACATAACCAAATCGGATTTTTCGCGATTCAGATGCAAATCGAGTATAATAAAAAAAAACATGTGGCTTATAAGTCGTACAACCGTAAATAGATATTCTGAACTGAAATCAAACAGGTAACCTATTAAGTTATACTAATAGCAAGCTTTCCCGCCATCGCTTCATTTCAAAATGGCGGACGTCACCCGGGTGCGATTTCTCGTCATTAAGACTAGTTATCGCACGACCAACCCGCTATCCTCTAATTATCTCAAACAGCCCGCCCCGCATGATGCGAATAATATCCAATATTATAAACTGGAAATGTTATTCCGTAACTGCGGTTATCTGTTTGTAATAATCGGTTTCTATTGCTGCACTATAAAAATCATAATTACGATGCATGCGTTGCTAGGAAATAAGTTGCAAGATATGGTAAATGTCGATATAATTTATAAATACAACGAAACACACAGCAAATTAAAGAAACATTGATTTAACGCCAATAATACTTATACATATTATAATGGATTCTCTTCTTCTTAGGTACTCTCGTTATACAGTGCGGTCGTATGGGATAGTCCGCATAGGCCTGGCACGGCACGGTGCAGATTTGATAGAATAGAATAGAATAGAATAGAATATGTTTATTTGCAAGAATACTTATGACTAGTTACAGGGTGTTATTGTTGTTTATAGTAGGTACAGTATTCAATCGTAATTAAATGATATGCAAATATTATGCTAGTTCAGAACAAGTAATACATGCGTTTGATTTACTTATTCCTAACAAGGATCATGCTGTTTCGTACAATCTATAAATTCCTTAACACTATAGAAACAGTTTTCTAGTAGATACGTAGTCAAATTTTTCCTAAAGTCGGAAGCCTTCATTTCTTTAATATATTTAGGTAAGCTATTATACAGGACTATGCACATGTTATAAGCGTTTTTTTTTATAAATATTAGCTGTTCTACATCTAGGCTGATATAAAAGATTTTGATACTGGGCTCTATGATTTGTTGTGTATACCTCCGACCTCATTATAAATAAATCCGGGCGGTCTTTTACAAGGAGAAAAGCTTTTCTAATGTACATGCATGGTAACGGCAAAATATTTAACTTTTTGAATAGAGGTCTACAACTATCGCTTATCCATGCTTTGGTTATGCCCGAATACATTTTTTTTGTAGAAGAAATGCTCTTTCTACGTCTACAGAGTTCCCCCACAATAACAATCCATAGTTCAGGACTGACGATACATAGCCGTGATAGGCGGTGATTGCTGCCTCAAGATTTATGGTATTTCGTAGTCTCCTCAATGCGAATACAAACCTATCAAGCCTACAGCAAACATGATTTACATGTTCTTGCCAGTTTAGATGCTGATCAATATGTAAACCTAAGAAATTAATGCTTTAACATTTAATTATGGGCAAATTATTATAATTAATATTTAATGGAATTGAATTGCTATTGTATGAATTAAATTGAATATAAAAAGTTTTTGTCATGTTGATATTTAAGCTATTATTTAATGTCCAATTATTAATGTCAACTAAAGCATCATTGATATTCTTTTCATAAGATCCAATGTCCTCACTCTTAACTAATAAAGTTGTATCATCAGCGAAAAGTATACATTTATGTGAAGTTGCTAGAGGAAGATCATTGGTGTACACCAAAAATAATATAGGACCTAGGTTGCTGCCTTGAGGGACTCCAGATTTAACCTCACGAAATTTAGATCGATATTTTACTTTTACAAAACTTTTATTGACATTATCTATTTTAACTATTTCTGTACACTGTTTCCTATTTGTTAGATAACTCTTAATCCATTCTATTGCTGTACCTCTAATCCCATAGCGTTCCAGCTTTATTATCAGTTTAACAATATCAACACTATCAAAGGCTTTACTTAAATCTAAGAATATTGATGATATCGGTACTTTATTATTCAAACATTCAGAGACATATTTGACCAAATTAAAACAAGCCAATTCAGTTGAGTGTCCTCTTCTAAATCCATATTGCTCCGAGCACAACAAACTATTTTTTTCCAAAAACCCTCTTAATCTATCACACATTGTTTTCTCAATGACTTTCGAAATAACAAGTACAAGCGTTATGGGCCTATAGTTGTTCGGATCTTTCCGGTCTCCTTTCTTATACAAGGGCTTAACTAGCGAAAATTTTAGTTGATCTGGGAACACACCTTGTGTAAATGACAAATTTATTATGTAAGCTAAAGGCTGACATATCCAAATAGCACTATTTTTGAGAATACTTGTTGGGATGTCATCATAACCGCAGGCTTTAGTGTTACTTAGGGCCATAATAATTTTGTAAATTTCATGAGCGTCAACTGGTCTCAGGAATATGGTTGACGGATAATTGTCTATTTTATTTGCTACATTTGACATATTATTATTATTATTATTATTACTAGAATTTACTGAGATTATGTCGATAAAATAATTATTAATTAAATTGCAAATATCTTGCGGATTCGTATATCATCATTTCAGCCATAGGACGTCCACTGCTGGACACAGGCCTCCTCTATTGACTTCCACATGGGCCGGATAGAAGTGACCCGCATCCAGCGTGTCCCCGCAGCCCTGACCAGATCATCCGACCACCTTGCGGGTGGCCGTCCTACGCTGCGCTTGCCGGTACGTGGTCTCCACTCGAGAACCTTTCTGCCCCAACGGCCATCGGTTCTTCGAGCTATGTGCCCTGCCCATTGCCACTTCAGTTTGCTAACCCTGTTTGCTATGTCGGTGACGTTAGTTCGTCTACGAATCTCATAATTCCTAATCAGGATCACGTAGAGAGATCCCGAGCATAGCCCTTTCCATAGCTCGCTGAGTGACTCTGAGCTTCCTTAAGAGGCCCATAGTTAGAGACCACGTCTCGGCTCCGTAGGTCATCACCGGTAATACGCACTGGTTAAAGACTTTTGTCTTCAAACACTGAGGTCTCTTCTTATCTTGGACGAGAAGAAGACGGTGGACGAGAAGATTCGTATATGTCTTATTATTAAAATACAAATAATCAATTTCATTGTCATTGACTCGGTTTGATGTGGTTGCAGATATAATGTCCCACGTTGCTTTGCATTTATTTTTGTTATTTGCTATGTATTTAAAGTTATTGATTTTTTGTGCCTTTTCTATACTCTTTTTCAATATTTTACTGTAGTTTTTTAGCTGTAACCTGTTTGTAAGCTTATTTGTTTTTACATATTTATATTTTAAGTATAATTTCCTTTTAGTATAGCATGATTTTCGTAGTCCTTTTGTTAACCATTTTATTTTTTTGTTGCGGTTACAAATTTTTACTTTTATAAGAGGGAAGCACAAATTATAAAATAAACAAATTAGGTCAAAGAAAGATGTGAATGCTTCCTTTAAATTTTCTGAAGCGTATACGTCAGAGAACGATAATGCAGCCAAGCACTGTGCGAATTTAGCTACGTTTTCTTCATTAAAATCTTTTTTGTAATCAAACCATGTCAAACATTTTTTATTTTTATTTTTTACACTAAATGTTATTGTTTGAGCCTTGTCATGGTCAGATAAGCACAGTTTGTGAGTGTCTGCTTCAACTTTTCGTATGTTACTAGCTATTTGGTCAATACAAGTATTTATTCTAGTAGGGGATTTGATATGCATTGTTAGGTCATGATTTGTAAGTGTGCTTCTAAGTTCTTTTGTGAAAGTACTATCTTTTAATACATCGATGTTCCAGTCACCACAAATTACTAACTTCTTTTTCTTGTACTTAGACGTGAGCTCGAAAAGTGGTATTTTCAACTTATGAATAAATATTCCCACATGGGATTTAGTTTGTTCAGGAATCCTATATATAACAAACACAATAAAATCTAATCATAAAATTTCAACACCACAACATTCAAAATAGTATTTTGTCGCTAAATTCGAGTCATACTTTATTGGTTTTACTTGCAGCGCTTTATTGACCAGTATAGCAGTTCCACCTCTACATACTTGTCTACAATAATGTGCAGCTAACTTAAATTTTTTTCATTTCTCCTGCTCAAAAAGTACGTCGTTTTAAGTTCGCAAAGCGGTGCTAAAATAGTACATTTAGCCCCTAGGGTTTAAAAGGAAACAATATAATCCCATACAAATTTCTATGACACTGAAAAAAAAATCTTGTTACCGGCCAGCTACTACTATCAATCTGCAACCTGATCAGATCGACCCAATTAAAAAATTAAACTAAAAAGTTTTTATGTATAATGTACTGGAATATTTTAACTGAAATTTTATTTTAGCACGTTTTATAATCAACGAAAAGAAATTTAATCTTAAACATTTCATCTTGGCTAAGAATATTGAATGATTAAATAAAATAAATTATTTCAGTCGTTTTTTTCAGTCGAAGTGAAAAGCAGAGTGTTTAACACGGGGCTACAAGCCATTATGACACTCAGATATATTTGGCCTCGCTCACTTCGTTCGCTCGTCCAAATAATTACCTCGTGTCATATAATGGCTTGTTTTAGCCCCTTGTCAAACAATCTACTATTAAATACAATATTCTTTTCTGATCCTAGCTTTACAAAAGTTTCACTGAGACAGATCACATCAATCTCCTCTTCCTTATCATAAAACTCCTGTAATACAATCTGTAACTGATCTATCTTGCTCAATAGCCCCCCTATATTTTGATGCATTATCCGTAGCTTGTTACCAGAGATTGAGACACGATTTTTAGCAATCTTATTCACGAAAAAATGTTTGTGGCTCTTTTGGGCTATCTTGGACGGAGTCATCATTCTGGATAAATTCTATAATTGCACTACATTCATTATGAATAATTCCCATTTATTTATTTATTTATTTATTTATTTATTTATAAAACTACAATTGCAAACTAACAGTATATAACCAAAGCGTTTACAATGCAAAACTTAAAACCACTAATACTTAAAATACAACTCTAATCCAACTTAAAGCACCAAGCACTTATTTTAGTAAATAACGTGTGCCAGCTCTCGGCGAACACGTCGGCGTCTTGATCCAAGACGAGTTGGTTGAGCAGCACGGGCGCACGCGCGCCGGGCGCGTTGCCGGCGCGCCGCGTGTGCGTCGCCGTCGCCGCCGCCGGCGCAGCGAACAGCGGGCGACGGCGGCGCCCCGCGCGCACGTACTGCTCGGGGACGAACAGTCTGATGCCTTCCAATGCCACCGGATTATCGATTTGCCCCCTCAGCAGAAGACAGTAATGGACGGCGAGATGTAGTTTCCGCCTACAAATCAGAGTATTAAGCCCAACCATACCGGTGACAAAAAGCGATGGATACAGGAAAGGATAGTATCCATATTGCTTTTTGTAAAGGTGACGGGAAAATTTTCGTTGAACTCTTTCTATTAAAAGTTTATAGGATTCCTCAACAGGGTCCCATATTAAAGAATTGTACTCTAATTTGCTACGCACGTAGGCATTATACAACACAATTGATACGGTTGTGCTAGTGAATTGTGGTGACATACGCATTACAAAACCCAGTGTCTGATTTGCACTTTTTACTGTAGAGCGAATATGGCTGTGAAAATCTAATTTGGTGTCCAATTCTAGACCTAGGTCACGAATAGTCTGGACGCGAAAAATAACCTCGCCACCCAGGAAATACTCACAGTCTAGTGGGGATTTGCTTCGACTAAATGTTATAATTTTGCACTTCTTTTCATTAAACAACAAACGATTGTCTAGACTCCAATTCATTACAGCATCTATATCGCGCTGCAATAGTCTACAGTCAGATGGTGAATTAATGGCATGAAATAACTTTAAATCATCCGCAAACAATAAGCACTTGACACCACTGATCACCGAAGGCAGATCGTTGATCATCACCAGAAAAAGCGTTGGTCCAAGCGTGCTGCCCTGACTCACGCCAGACCTGGTGAAAAACTCATCTGAACGATACTGCGACAGCTGAACAAACTGCCTCCGATCCTTCAAGTAGCTTCTGAATAGCTTCAGGAGATGTGGAGAGAAACCGAACGCCGACAGCTTACTTAGAAGTATGTCGTTGTCAACTAAGTCAAATGCCTTCTGGAAATCGAAATAGGCAGCATCCACCTGCCGAGAGTCATCCATATGGTGAAGTGCGTAGTCAATAAAATTGGCATTGTTTGTAGTGGTGGACCTGCCCCTACGGAAACCGTGCTGGGCATCAGACAAACGATTCGACACAAAAGGTTTAATACACATATTAATAATACCTTCAAAAATTTTACCAAAGACTGATAGGACGGCTATAGGTCGGAAGGTGGTTAGAAGCAGAAGCTTCTTTAGGCACGGGTGTAACCCTTGAAATTTTCCAATTTGTCGGGTAAATTCCTTCACTGATTGAGAGGTTAAAAATGAAAAGTAGAGGCCCCTCCAATACTGAAATACAATCCTTGACTAGAAACGGGGGTATGCCGTCAGGACCAGAGGCAGAGGAAGCTTTCATTTTCCGAACGACGCGACGTAGCTCGGTAGCAGTTATAGGTATTTATTAGGTATTTATGTACATATATCTTGGAAAATTGTATTTAGTCCAGTTCTATTTATATGTCCCGTTTTTCGATAAAACATTTCGTCACCGTATGCCACATTCCGATTGCTATCCAATAAATAAACATAATTATATTTTAAGTTATCTGTGTACAATAATTGATTAAAGTATTCTACTCTCCAGTTAAACATATTATTAAAATAACCTAATTTGTATGATGGGTAACATATTATAATATTTGTATGTGACAAGTTGGATGTAATGTTTCTAATACATAACACTAAATTATTGTAGCACTGCGTATCTTTAAAATCCTCTTCATCTATAAATATAACGCAAAAATCGTGTTTCGTATAATTTGGTAGTAGGTACCATGAATTGTTAAAACTGGCTTATATTATGTTTTTTTCTGTTCTATGCAGTAATTTATTGAACTTACCTACTAGAAACCAGTAGCATAGCGTTAAACATATTCTGGGTATAGCCGGTGCAAATATGGTAAATTTTTTGCTTAAAGAGCACTAGTTTCTCAAAAAAATCTTAATTAGGAAGCTAGTAGGAATCAAATTCTATTGCCACGCTACTACCACGACGAACAAAGGCGAGCTATTTTATACATAAATCAATAAAAACCTTACATAAGTAGTGTGAGGATAGCGTGTGCCGGTTCTGACCTCAGTAGTGCGTGTCTCTCCAGGGTTGTAATTATAACGAATCATAATCAAAAGGCCACGGATCAAACAGAAGCGGTAGGTGGAGCAATAACTATAATCCACTATCAAAGATATGTGGGGTGAGTACCAAGAAGTGGTAATTGATCTAAGTACATATATAAAGATATGACGATAATTATAGATATACAATTACTTGCAGGAGTAAATAGGTAAACGAATGCACGTGCCATTTACATGTAATCCTACATGTAAATGGCACGTGCATTGCAGAAACTTGGGCGATATGATTAGAATTATGACATTATGTAAATAGACGTTACTTAAAGTTAAATATCCAAAATATCAAGTTATACAAACTTCTTATCCATGCCATAATCAATGTTTACTATCGATAAAACCGATAATCTTTTTATCGATACATTCCAACAACATAAATGTCTTTCATGGTCTATGTAAGGATTTTGTTTCGATTCGTGTGTTCGAGAATAGAATGCGTCATTAAGTCTGTGATTCAGACCATTAAATATTAAAAAGAAAAAGAAAATTGTAAAATTATAGACTTGGTTAGCTTTTACATTAAATGGGCGTGAGAATCCTTCATTTCATTGAAACTAAAAAGTAAATACCGTATAAAATTTAGAAATAATTCTTGATGTAGACAGGATAATGTAACATCAAGAATACATTTTCCGGGTACAATCCACAGATAATAACCGACGTTTAGCACTTGTTGAAACCGTTAGATCTCGCAATCGACAATCTGCGAAGTGAAACAAAGTTGTTAATCGGCAATAATTACATTTAACAAGTCAATTTGAGTCCACATTGTCGATGGATAGTTTTTATATCGATAAGCGTAGGTATAATCGATTCCCACGATTAAAATAATCGAGATATCGGACCGGGTTGCTAGTGTCTATGGTCTGATTGCAGTGGGACTGGCAGGTAGTGATTTGGAGCCGCGATCGCTGCTACCGTTTGCCGGAGGCTACGATTTAGACACGCGAAGTCGATCAACAAAAGAATTTAGTGATGCACGCGAATATGTTACGTGTGTTATTAGATATACTCACATCATTACATTTATATGTAAGATGGTATATTCTCTTCTGCCTTTTATAGGACTATTAAACAGCATTTTTTCGATTGATAAAGACCTTTGGCTGAAATGCCTATAGAGCAAGATGATTTAGGAAGTAATCCTCGCTCCGCTTAATTGGTTCTATTCTTAAAACTACTGATCCATTTGCTGCTGTTGTTTTATTTTATAACAAAACTCAAATATCAATATTGGCATGCCTGTCCCTTTTCTATTCAATACGTGCGTAAGGGTAGTCAAAGGTGACGTGAAATTTGGCCATGCTAGGGATGAAATTAATGACTTAGAAATTCAGTGAAAATAGCGAGCACGTCAGTCGCAGAGGCGACGCTGCGCCCGCGGCGCTCGTGTCGACACGCACCCCAAATGCACTCCTGCGCAGCCTTGCCAATATCGTATGCGTTCTTTTATGATTGGGCATGTCTAATTTCTGATAGCCTGAAGCTGAATCCGAAGATTCTAATGACATCTTTCTGTACCTATATATTATGCTATGTCATAGGTACGTATGTCAGTCGATTAGGCGTTACTTAGCCGTGAGCTTGATGGAATTTTCGTTCATTTCTTACTCTTACGTTATGAAGTTTCAACGTTGCTTTTGTTGTTCATTCATAATATACTTCATAGTGTGAAGAAATTCTTTAATAATAAAATACTACTTGACCCGACGCGTTGCCTGTCGGTCACACAAACTGTTAAACTTATGATTTATGAAGTACATAAATCGCGCGTTTTCACGTTTTTAGTAGTAGCTTAGTACATTGCCAATCGGATATCACCCCTTACTTTTGTTCTTTTAAAATTTTTGATAAGTATATGGTTATTCTAGATACCTGTACCTGCTCAATGGTCTAACAAAAGATGATATTGCTCGGTCTTGAACTGGCATATTAACCACATAACTTATAAGGCTATAACAACAGTTGGTATTTAGGATTAAGACCTCGGATTTCGAATGTTCAAAGCTATATGGTCAGAAACCTATAATATTAGGAAATTCTCATAACATCACACAACACATGCAGACGCTTTGGCAATCTGCCAATTATACCTTAAACGCCGAGTCAACAGGCCGTTGCGCAATCCTGTCTTTACACCTCGGTTAAATGGAGAATAAATAGATTTTCACTTGCTAAAGATTTTCCTTTAATACGCAGAATATTCTTGTGGATTACATTGCATTATCAAGACGAAGGCGGGGATTGGATTCTGTTTCTGTCTTGCTGAATGACATCGTTGAGTTAAGAATGTACCGTCGTTTTTTGCGTGAAGTGTGGTATTCATTTATACGCATATACATTATCTTGACACATTGCCTATATTCTTGGTTTTAATCACGCACGCACACAAAAATATACCTACTTACTCTAAAATGAGTAAAGCTGCAAAACCCTTTCCTTATTTGAACGACCAATTAAACTACGAGTAACAAGTATTATAATTATATTTATTTTAATGAGAAGATGATCATCAATTTCGTGAGATCAATAATTTTAAGAAGTTTAAAAAAATACCATGTGCCTGCTACATTTTCCATTACTTGTACCTAATGACAAAGTCGCGAATTTCAATAAACTGGGATTCCTGGCTTAGATTTTGAAAATGAAACCTCGGCTAAGTACGAGTATATGTGTGAGGTAAATAGTTCAAAGTAGTAGGTTTAAAATTTATAAACATAATTGTGACACCTATTAACGCCTAAGACAGTTATTTCTGCCATTGGCTGAGATATGCGTCATACTCGTGAACGGGTGCCGTTTGTGGGGTCCGGTCTGTTCATGCTAGCAAGGGCCAAATTAAATATGTAGGAACCGCATACTAGTGTTAAATTAAGCAAACGTGAGAGACTTCATCCTGTACTCGATTGAAGTTATTCAATATTGATTTTAACTTTTTGAACTCTTAGAGACTGTATACATCTCTAAGAAACAGCTTAGTATAGTATGACACTCAGAGACTTTATACATTTGAGGAAATTAAATAATTTTAAAATATTTTATTGCATGTTATGACGCCTAGAGACCATATACATCTCAAAGAAATTTAGGTTTAATAATTATTTTCTATTGTAAACTATTCACGTTGACGCCTAGAGACCTTATACATCTCTATGGAATTCAATTAATTAAGTAATTATATTTTATTGCATGTTGTGACACCCAGAGAATTTATACATCTCTGGGTATATTTAATATTTTTAATTTATCGTTAAATTTTCATTTTAATGTTCCCAATTAACATTGATTTGGAGTATCTATACATCTCCTTTACGTGTATCAGTGTAATTAGTTATAGCACAAATGTATTATGTCATTGTTTTAAGTATTATTTACGAAAAAATGGCTTACTGTTGAGTTTCTTTCGGCTTTCTTCTCAACAGCGGTCTCCTCTTGCGAAATGCCGGTAGATTCACAATCTGACTTGTAAAAGTGCCCCTGTGGCCTACTTACTGAGTAAATTATTTCATTTCATTTCATTTCATTAGAACCTACTTATTACCATGATGCATGGCAACCCCGATGCCGCACCACATTTACTCGCTCAAGGAGCAAAAGAGTAGGTACCTACTACTGACTTTAATACATGTATTTAAAGCAAATTGCTTCAAATATTTATCAAAATATTTCCAAAAAAAGGCATAAAAAAGGGATTTTGTGTATAATTAACTGTGGCACCTATTAACGCCTAAAACTGCCATTTCAACCATTAGAACCTACTTATTACCATGATGCATGGCAACCCCGGTGCCGCACCATAATTTACTGCAGCAGTAGCTGACACTGTTATTACGCTCCTGATTTATAATTTCAAGGATGTGATCTCTTTATAACGGTTACGGATGTTGAGAAACGTATTAACAAGCTTTGAGATTTGTTCCTATTTATTTTGCACGAACCTCTTTTTCGGTTGTTTTCTCTATGACAATTGACAACATTTCATATTTATAACAGGTGGAAATTAATATAGAGATGGACAGGGCTTTATGTCGTGTACCTTAAAAAAAAATCTGAATTTATTCTTCTGTATTTAAAGAAATATAAGAAAATACATCAAATAACTGCAATCTAAGACAATACGGGCTGAATAGGGTTGTTGTCTAAACCAAAGAGCGAAAAAATATATTTATTTTTTATTTGACGTTGACAGATGACAGATGCATACCGAGTTTTATTAAGTTTTCTTTTATAGAAAACCGACTAAAGTAACCGTTCCATTAAGTTCTGGTTTTGGTGTTGCCACATTTTAAAATGAGTATGTTTTTATAAATTAATAATAAAATAAATAATCATCTCAGAAAATAAATAAAAACAGAGATTACTTCATCTTTTTAAGCAGAATTCAGAAAAGTAATAAAATTATAGTCTTAAAAATATGAAATGTTGTCAATTGATAGCTGAATTTGGCGTTCTATTTGCCCTTTTAATCTGTATTTCTGAAATAAAATCAATTTATTTAGGTTAGAGATTTTTCCTATAATATATCCTTTGTCTTCTGCCTTTTCCGTAGTGATTTCTAGTTTAAGTTTATTATGAATGTATGTAGAATTTTGTTAGGGATTCGTTGTAATTTTACATCCATTATGAGTCGATATTCTTATTGAAATGCTAACCAAACAAAGATCCATAAATCACTTTCGACTCTCTATCGATGCGACAGGGAGCGCTCCCGCCTAAATAATATTTAAATTTAGAACGGCGAAGGGATGGGACACGTGTGTCGTAACGCGTTTGGCGAAATGTGATTACACTCTGTAATTAACGAGCAGCTATTTATGGTTGCGACAATTTAAATATTTTCTTTTCATATTCTAAATGCAGCTCCAAGCTCGGCCAGGATCATTCTTTCGAAATAATCATTGTATTCGTGAAAGTGTTTTACCGTTGGCCAACCGTGTCATGTCCATTTTGTCCGTCCTGTTGAAATAAAGCACGCTTTCAATTGCACACTAATTATTCCAACACGAGAAACTCATTCGGTGCCGTCCGTTTTTACGTGTAAAGAGAGATTAGTCGACTTTAACGACAGCCTCAAAGAACCATTGTGATGCGGACCGATAATGATGATACGTTAAGAAAAGTATTATATTCTAGCCATAATGGGTCGTTGAAAAGGAGCGTTTCTTATAAAATTTCATTTGGATTCAGCGCTCGTCGCCGCGTGTCAGGCTCTGCTTATGAATAAATTACGAGTGTACATTAATTTATTGATTGTTATTCAAATTGGGTTTCTCAATCGGAGGTTGGAGGTGATGCGTCGTATCGCCGGCTTTGTGGCGACGAGGCTGTCGCGTTTTCTAAGCCGGGAAATTGTTTTTGAATGCTCACTAATGTGCCACTATTGATATTACTAAACTGTACTCTGCGTCACATACCGATGATTGCTTTTACGAATCGGACGCCATTGTAAACAATTATATAGGTATTTAGCCGTTGATTGACAGGTGGAAAATTTACGCAAATCATTTGCCTACTTATTTTGTATTAATTGTACGTATGGATGTGTTTGAAATTATATACCACCTTGCGGCCCGCACTGAATACATTCAAAGTGTTAAATATAAAAGCATAGATGCGGAGATAATTGTGCAAAGGAAATAACAAGACAAGTATAAAAAACGCTGTTTATAACGATTTTGTCGTACATTATTTACCATACAGCAACAAAACCATTTTGTGTGGGTATAATTATTCCCTAGATAATCCCGAGATTTAAGGGGATGTAGAGTACTTAAATTGCAAATGGCTAATACGTTAATGATTTAAACGACCACGTACCAAGTCTATCTATTGAAGTTACATAAAATAGTTACAGAGGATAATGCTTAACCGCGAGTAACAATAGTACCCTAACCGCCATCGCGTTAATGCACGCAACAAGCGATTGGTTGAAAACCGATCCATTCGTCACACCAACATATTACATATTACACAGGTTATACCAACATATCGCGCGATATGCTAACACAACATATACGATGCTCTTGTTATGGTTCTACGAACGAGCGCGCCTCGACGAACTGTTTGTAATGACAAAGGCACTTTTTATTATTTGATCGCTGGTTCGTTTCTGTTAATTGTTCCTTCGGCGTGATTTTAATATATCATACGTGTTGACTGGCCTGGCATTTTATGGCGGTATGCTAATAAGATTCTTTTGCATTGTGGTTCTTGAGAGGCAAATGCTAAGTAGTATTTTTATTTTATTTGTACCGTGAAAGTGTTAGGAGAGAGTTCGCGGTTTTTGAACGCTTTCGTTCACCTCTGTGATGGTTATGGGTATAGTCTTTGTTCTTGGAAAGCTTTTAGCGGTTATCACACTGGCGATGCCGCAGCACCCCGCTGCGAAGTGCGAACTGTAGATTTTTAATTTGTACCGATTTGTACATAAAGTCCGCATGGTACAACATACTGACTTCGCATATCCGTCGGGACGATTTTCTATTGTCGCCCGCACTTCGCAGCGGGATGCGGAGCAAGTGTGATAACCGCCTTTGTCTTGATATATATACCTAGGGCTGCCATCTCTAAATTAGCAGAACCCGGACAAAGACTTAAAAACCCGGACATTTGGCGTAAATAGCATTTTTCCCCGTCCGAAAATGATATAATTAAAAAAACATCGCTTTAATTTTCATTCCCGTAAAAAGAGTCCGGGTTTTCCCCGGACACTTATTGAAAACCCCCCCGGACGGCCCCCGGACTGCCTCCAAACTAGGACAAATCCGGGGAAACCCGGACGGAGAGCAGCCCTAATACCTAACAATCCGCATTCACGGAATCTTATCGAGATCGGCATTTGTGTGTTACTTTTTCCACCGTGGTATTTCCATTTGCAACGCTGATTATTAAGCGCTTAATATTTACTATATATCCTGCATATTTCAGTAACGTTATAACAAACGAAATCTACATAGTCTTTATACACGAAATTATTAACTTAGCAAGAGTAACCGTAAGTCATTAAATATATTTTTTTTTGAGAAAAAAATGTTCATATTGAGTGGATGAATATTGAGCATTGTTGTACAGTAGTCGTCTCACGACGCAAGTGGCGGTAAAGCTTGTGTTCCATTGTAGGATAGTTTATATTAAATACATTTGAAAGGCTTTACAAGCAAGGGAAATTTTTTCCTTCTATTCTAATACTTACCTTTACCTATATGGAAAATATGTTTGTTGGTTGGTTGGTGTGGAACTGAGAGGAAAAAAAGAGTGTGTCAATAAATTGTATGTTGTGATACTTGTGATGTCATTAGTAATAGATATTTTGTGTTCGTGAAAAAAGGTAGATAGAAATTTCGACGATATTAAGCAAGTATTCAGCAACCAGTGGCAATCAACCCTTTATTTTTAAAGCCCAGGGATGCAGCGGTTGTCAACCTACGATGACTCGCACTCACATTTGACTTGCTGATGGTAACACCGGTGGTCCCGCCCTGGCGCGTTACAAAAAATATATTGTACGTTTAAGGAGCTCTGTGCATCTCATTATGATAATTATATCTTATGATGATATTTTTTGTTTATTACTAGACGCCATTAATAGAACTTTTTTTATAAGACGCCATGGTCATTGTCACGACTGATGCCGAACTGGGAAGACCATTTAGTATTAAATGAAAAATTCGAAGTAATTACAGCTATTGTGATGTGAATCATATGGTGGAATTATTTTTGTAGGTTGGTAGGTAGGTTGACATTTTGACATGGTTTTTCCGTAGAGCATGCGAATTCTCGTTATCAAAATTTACTACAACTTCGTATTGTTTAGTGACGGGTAGTATCCATCCGTGGATATAAATCTACTTTGCTTTGTTTGTGCTGTATTTATCCAAGACTGTAAGTTTATAAATGTGTTTTGGTATAAGCAAGTTCGCTAAAATAGTAAATACCATACCTAGGGCGGTAAATTAGTGAATGTCCCAGATCGCAGTTGTTTATGCGTAGCATAAATATGCGATCTGGGGCTTAACTAATTACCGCCCGTGGTTTGTCTAAAGTTTTACGTCCTGCCTTGGCCAGGAAGTGAAATTTTCTTCCCGTGTAGCGGGCAGTTAATCCCCTAGGGTGACGTGAATAAAATTGTTCATTCAATTATTTCATGATATTCGATTGACCGTAGATTGATTGATTCCAATTCTGCAATTTAGTGTGCATGAAAAAAGCAACTAAGTCGCTACTCGTATTTTTTACGGTCGCTTATGTATTCTAGTCTGATACGACATCCTCCGTATATTATGATATTGTTTCAAGTGATCACACGCAAGTCCGTGGACCGAGTACCGAGTTCTCAGATAGTGTCAGTGTTAAATCAAGTAGAGTCGAGTCAAGCCCCTGATTGGGTCCGATTTCAATTCTGCAATTTAGTGTTCATCTAAAACAAAAGACAACGAAGTCACTCGAAAATGCGCGTGACTTTATACGGTGACCATTTCTATGTTTATTCTAGTCTGATATTTCCTCCGTATATTATGATATTGTTTCAAGTGACCACACGTGAGTCCCGCCCGCGAGCGGCGCACTCGACTACCGAGTTACGGGCGCCCCCGCGTGTTTGCACTCTTCAGCTACTTGGTATTGTTGTCACATAATTGCCTTGTCTTCATCTGTGTGGTCGAGCAACCAACGAGTTTGGGAAACGGTGTCAATTAGGGATGGGAATTTAAAAATTATTGTTTTATGACGTTTTTAGGTGGCAATGGTAATATTTTCTGATCTACTCTACATCTTTTGATTACAACTTACACGATTTTCGTCTATTATCACTAAAAAAGCAGGAGTTGCTAGACTAGAGATTAAGGTATCAATATCTCGTGTGCGAGTTTTCGTCGCGAGTCATATATCCTTTGGGCTGTCTGTTCACAGAAGCGAAGAGGCAAGAGATTTGTAAAATGGACCAGTCACATTCCTCAGATTTAAATGCAATTATTTTGGGGTTCACGAAGACGCATCCTGATTGTTTCTCCGCTTCACTTCTGTGGACAGGCTGCCTTAACGTGAAATCTGTCAACGTCGCAAGCAGCTCAAATGCCAAAAATCGATGTGCACCCTTCATATGCGCGTTATAAAGGCGAGATATTGCACTTCAACAAGCAAGGCAGACTCGTCGAATTACGTGCCTCAACTTCGGTTTCAATAAGCACGTTCATCAAGGGGAGCACTATCCTCTACAGTTAGCCAAAAAGTTGGTCTACCACTTTTCGACTCTATTTCATAATCATGAGTAGTAAGCCCCCAAAGTAATAGACCACTTTCTAGGCTGACCTTGATCTAGTCAATTGTTACTGTACCACTTCGTGATGCACATCCTTGACCCTACTTAAAAATATACATATCAAAAGTCTATCACCTTAAGTCCCCAGCATGATAGCTTGTTCGTGGAAGCTGCTAATATGCACGGCCCCGCCCCATCCTGTCTACTCTGCCTGCGCGCGCGCCGGTCCTCGTAAACGTCACGGGTATTTTTAGATTGTCAGCTTTATTATAATTATGCACTATGGTGTGAAGGGTATTTTTGTACAGGGGTATTTTGTGATAAACTGCAACTGTCATAATATTCACTTAAGTAGTAGCGTGACGTCAAAGAAATGCTTGGGCAAGCCGAAGCAGAAATGGTTTATTTCTGCTCTAAGAGTAATAAGCTGTTGAAATGCTCAAAACTAGTAAAGTAAGTAGCTATCGGGTGCTATAGCCGTGTCACAGGCACGTTACCTAGTTATGAAAATTTCTATTTTTAACTGATTTGATATTAGTACAAAATTTCAGCCACCCTTATATTTGGCAATTATACCGAAGTTAGCCACCATGAAATGATAAACCATCAATGAAAGTTTGCCTGCCTCAAGTACTGACTTAAGTTTATAAGTCTCATAGTCTCAATCTTTTAAGTTTACTTTAATAGGGAAACTGACATGGTAGTATTGTTTGTTATAGTGCATAACAGCGATTATAAATTAGGCATCTGTAATGTATGTATGTACTTGTTTTAAAAATTAGTAAAATGTCTCTAAATAAAGCGGTCGTAGCATTTACGGCGCTACGGCGTAGCACTCGTAGCTATATACAATTATACATACACATAAAGTATTGTTGATGTAGAAATTTCTACTTAATCCGCTATCCCGCTAAAAATAATAAAAAAACAGAAACGACGATGAACAATGTAACATCTGGATTTTATTGAATATTGCAGAAAACATCCAAACTTCCAATGTCGACTTGAGACTTGCCTTAGGCAAAACTTCTTGCCAGCATGTTAGCCCTTTTTGTTTCCTTTGCATCCACTAGTGTTAGTATACCACCCCCGGAGCTCTGAAAAAGGCGATGACATTCACGCCACATTTATTAGCCGGGAGCAATAAAAATGTAAATACGTGCGAGTTGCGCCGCCGGTGGCTACCGGGCCCATTGTCGCTCACATAGATTATTTAGAGGACAAACTTACAAGCACGCGTTTGGATTGTCTAACGACTTTGGAATTTCGCCAGCGGCTCTTGAAGTGCAGGTACGATAAAATGTTTTCGTTTTTTTTGTGTTGCGCTGATTTGTAAGCTTGGCTGCGTACATAAAACTCGATTGTTTCTTTACAATTTTCAGGCGAATTTTTTGGTTCACTCGAAATATGGTACCAGTACAAACAATGAATAAATCTTAACGTACATCTTCAAAAGTGTTGTCACATCGAAACTCGCTAGATTGACAGGAACGCTAAATATATGCACCAATAAGCTGTAGAACCGGTTAAATTAAAACCAATTGTAATAGAGTCAATCGTCTCTCTATATTGACCTGTCCATATTCATTAGAGCTGTCGGTGAGCGCATATCAAAACACGTGGCATATCTTCCCTGCTACTAGTTTACCTGTAAAGTATACTAAGTGCCATAGTGTTGTTCCAGGGATCACTGTTGACCCACGACCGTGTGTGGTCCATTACACCGGACACTATCAGAATTATTAAACGATACACACTCCAACCCAATCAGAATCGTTGCTCAATGTTGGAAAGACTATACTTGTTTGAGAGCGAAATGGTGGTTCGGGTGTTTGTATACCAGATGTTTGGCTAAATAACAGTGTTGCCGTTGAAAAAACGGATGGATAGCGAAAGTGTTACGTCCGCTTAGTTTAGCTCGTATAGGGGTTTTTAATTATTTATTGGTATCAAAGCAGCTGTCGTAAAGGTATGCAAAACAGCTCAAATTTAAAAGGATGTGCAGACTGGGCTGAGACGGCGGCGTGGGAGAGCCATTGTATTCCGTAAAATGTCGGGCGCGGGCTATTACGTATCCAACGTGGCAGGATTTAATTACATAATTCACACACGCGATAAACTAAGCAATTGTCGCAAGGAACATTGAGAATACACTTCAACGGAATAATCACATTTTCGCCTGCAATAATACTCTTTCTCATTTTTATTAATTCAAGTTGTAGAAAATAACTATTAGAAATATCGGAGATACACTTTAATATTGTTATTTGGTTTTGTTCGTTAAGCCAAGGAAGGCAGTAAAACTGTTTAATAAAACCCAAATAAGCTCAAATCTATCAATATGGCGGCGGTCAGCCATTAATAAGCTAATGACAGGTCAGTTTGACGGCTCCTTATCACGCCATCTAGTGAGAACAGTTTAATATCGGGTATGTTGTTTCTCTATGTCAAAACGTTGTGATAGGTTACTCTTTTTGATTTAGTACCCCTCGCGTCGAGAACTGCATTGATTTATCAATTATTCGAAGCATGCGAGTGTGGTATTTTTTAGACATGATCTCGCTCATGCCATTCCATTAGAGATTAATCATTGGGTAATCATATTTTGATGCGTATTTGTTTTATCTGATTTTTTTAAATTAATCGTTCTTTACATGTAAATATGAAGCAGTACGGTATAATCGCGCGTCGTTTATACAAAAGACATAATAAGAAGACGGGATTAATGAGCAAATGTGAGATGAATCCAGGGTATTGTTTGTAAATTCGGTGCGACTGCGCAGCGGGGCGCGGCACACGAATGTCACTAGAAAGTGTGACCAATATAAAAAAACCGTCAACTTTGATAATAAAAAAAAACCTATAGATAAGACTTTCGTCAAAAAAGTTATTACATTTATTGGAGATTGACATCGAATTATTTACATTTTCGTACAGTATCAACGATCGAATATGATTTATTCATGTTGTAGGCGGTCGATTTATTATTAAAATACAATGATGGTTGACAGATCGGTCGGGGACGATTGCGCGCGTCTCTAGGTCTGTTTTTTTGTCGAATTGTTTTATTTGATCCCGTCTTTATTTGTACGCTATCGGAAAGGGTTCATATTGATTTTCGAAGTTTGTTCTGAGTATTTTGGAATGTTAAAAGAAAAGGGACAGCACCACGTGCTTTATGGTGTTTTAATGGTAGTTAGTCACTAATAGACAAAAAAGTAAGCATTTAAAGCGCACGCGTTGATAAAATAGTTCAAGAAATCTTTTAAAGGGATGATATCTAGAGGAAATTTTGCATTTTTATTTCTACTTTTGTTGTTACAATAATACATTCATCATGAAGTGTAAAAAAATGCGCTATGCGTATTGTGCACCTATTTGTTTTGTTTGGTTTTTGTAAATACATGCCTACATTCTTTTTCCCTATTTAGTAGCATGGATTAGAAGTTCCCTTAGTTTTGGAAATGCAACACGCGCGCCTAGATGTTGTACATTCTCAATTGGGTATAAGACATCAACAGAATGAGTTATTTATGGAATGAAGATGTATTCAAATTAAAATATGACCGCGACCCGAAGAAGCGAGATGGATAAATTAATGATACCCGTCATTCGACAAGTGACATTACGACTGCTCGATTCACATCGGGATCATCGATTAACAACCGAAATGGCCATCGATAAACAAATTGATTTATGTGGCTTCAGAATAAATGGCTTATCTTATGAAGTTTGTTCAAATTGATTTAGTTTTGTGATAGGTTACGCACACAAATATTGCGAGTGGTTTGCTATCAGTGTGTTACTACATATTAGGTTGGTATTGGTCATTACTTCTTTTTAGGGTTCCGTAGTCAACTAGGAACCCTTATAGTTTCGCCATGTCCGTCTGTCCGTCTGTCCGTCTGTCCGTCCGCGGCTTAGCTCCGTGATCATTGGTACTAGAAAGCTGAAATTTGGTATGGGTATGTGTATGTATCACGCCGACAAAACGGTAAAATAAAAACTAAAAAAATATTTTTTTTTGGGGTACCTCTCGAACACCTAAAGTTTTTTTTTTCTTTCCAACACTAGTGTGTGGGGTATCGTTGAATAGGTATTTTAAAAATAATAGGGGTTTTCAAACATTATTTTTTGATTAAGTTAGCAGTTTTGTAAATAATCGCTTCGAAAATAAAAAAAATAGTGCCCTGCCCCCCCCCTCTAACTTTTCAACCACGGGTCAAAAAATTATGAAAAAATTTATGAACATGAGGCCTTATAAGAACTTTCAATGAAAACTATATTGAACAAAATCAGTTAAGCCGTTTTTGAGTTATCGCAAAATTTCATAATTTTCTTAAAAGAACATAAATTGACTTCCAGAAGGTAATAAGTGACTATAGTTACTTTGGCGTTTACGCCCTTTTTATAGAGCTTGAAATTTTTGTCGTAACTTAAGTCTATTGTGAAGGATGAGCAACTACGGAACCCTACACTGAGCGTGGCCCGACATGCTCTTGGCCGGTTTTTTTTAAAACTATTTTCTCAAACATGCAGTTAAATGTCGTCACAACGAGCGTTACAACAAGTATCACGTATCGGGCGGAATAACTCGAGAGAACTGTAAAGGAATTTTATGCAAAATTGAAGTCTTAGGCCGGGAAGTATTTTTTTAAACGTGGCATCTGTGTTCATGAACAGGCTAAACAGCTGAATAATATTTTTTTTGAGTGGTGTATTTTTTTATTTCATTGCATATGTTTGAGAAAAGCACTATACATGCCTTTGCCGTGAAAAGGGCTGGCCGGCTTGGGTATCACTATCCGGCCGTCTATAGCTACCTACTCACCCGGCAGGCTCTTCTTTCCCGGCGTCTACAGGAATGTACTATTATGGCACCGAGGCTGCATTTTTTTTAAATTTGCTGTTTGCGACATAAACAGTTGATTTTTATGGTGTCTGTCTGTCACTATTAAGGATCGTTTTAGGTAGAGGATGGTTGGAGAATTTTTACTCTGGTATTCCTCAAGTACGAATTCGGTAAACCAACTGTGTGGAATTATGGCTTCATAATAGTATAGCACATGTATCTGTTCATTTCTGAAACGCTCACCACACGCTCACCTCGCGGCTACTTTTAATTGCCTATAACTTCTAATAGCATAACAATACAAAGTTGACCTAGCTGCGGTTTGGACATTAGTTTCCTGGTCCAGGTTTAGTGCGCGCGCACCTTTAGTAATTAAACGGCGGTTAACTTGGTTTACTCCGGTTTACTGCCGTTTACACCTGTCACGATCGGCGGTAACATCGTCACTTGTATGTAGGTATAAGACCTACTCAACCGACTTTCAAAAACAGGAGGTTTTGGTTTTTTACTTCAGAAATCGTCAAATTATAAATCGATTTGGGAAATTATTTTTTGTTCAAGAGGGGACCACTCCCAAGTTGGTTCCATAAAATTTTGGTAAAGATTGATGCTGAGATCTTTAATATTAGCAATAATTTTATATATTATATAGATAATTCGTTTGGTTGTAGCACATCCTTACTGTCGATTCGTTTGTCGATAATTTGAGACGATGATGCTGATCATGAAGTCTGAATCTTTACGATAGATGGCGCTACGATTCCGATGAAGAAGCAACTGACGTTTTGTGTTTCAAGCTATTTTGAAAGTATATTTCATTCATGCAGTCACAGAGGGTTTTATGACTATTTTGTGACGTAAAAATTAAAACAAAGTAAATATCGCTAATGGAGAAAATTAAAAACAAATTATCATACAAAAATCGTGACAAAAGATGATAATTAGCTGTAACAGGTAGACATTAATGTAGGTGAGAATAATTTGTAGAAAACATTGTCAAAGGGTCATAATGTGTTATTGTATAAAAAAAAGTACATCAATTACGTACTCATGGCAGCTGAATGTTTTGTGTTATACAAGTTAACGGTGTTTGATGCTTACATTATTAGTACTTAGTAGGTATAGGTTCGAGAATATACAGCAAAGGTCAGAGGACTTAGGCCTAGACGATTATGCTACAATTGGAATGTAGATTTGTAGACATTTTTTTTAAAGATTTTATTCGATCCTATTTATTATGGGGATCTATTTTTAGAGTGCTCCAAGAGTCAGAATAAACCTACTGTTAAAGTTCAACATTCTAATAGAGCGCTGAGACCGCACCATTGAACACAATTTTTTAAGTTACCTACTATAGTATAACTTTATTATAATTATTATTATTGTTTTTGTCAAAACTTACTACTTACTATGGACTTTTATTCTGAAATAAATAAATAATTCATACAAATGGTTACCGGGTGGTGAAAATATAGTTTAGCCGAATTATAAGGATTCTGAAAAGTTAAAAACACTTTTAAGTTTAAAAAGTTATAAAATTCCCGTACCGTGAAGTCGCGTATTTCAAAGCACTTTTTTGTTTTTGTTTCAATTAACTTACCTAAAAATTTAGCAGAAAAACGTTAACGCGAGAGTGTACGCAAGTAGCTAACAGTTGATGTCTATGTACGTTAAGTACATTACTCGTAAATACATCACTGTTTTAGAATGATGATTCAGTTTGTGTTCGTATATACTCGTTGGTTAGGATTTTCCTAAGGATATCGTTAAATGCGACTAGAAGTCGATTGTTATTACTTAAAGGCTTGGCAGTTTACGGATTTCTGTTGATCGTACGTGTCATTAATTTGTGTCATACGTGACCATGACAAGTAATTTCAATCTTAGTATTTACTTAGGTTTGGTACATGAATTTGATTATACGGTGTCGAAAGCGGTGTAACATAATATCTACTAACTTGTTTATGTTACTGTTAAACCTCATTTGACTGACGATCAAATGACGCAAATAACACATAAGGTTCGTGTAGTATTTTTGTTTAAATAACTCTGAAACTGTTATAATATTGACATTAATGGTTATGTGTAGAGATTGTTCGTTTAACCAGTAAATAATTATGCCTTTGTCACAATTCGTATAATCATGACGTCGTGAAGCGCCGCTTGCAAATAATGACTCAAACGAGGACGAAGTCACAAAGTGATGATGGCTGTTTGCAGATGCAAAGAAAAAGTGATCATATTGTAAATAAAAACATTCGCAGTTTACACGACAAATTGACGCTTCGCATCCGCGCAGTGCGTCAGCGATGTACCCTGATCGATGAGCAGAGACTTATTCCAAGTTGAAGAGTCAAGCATTTCCCAACTGCCCCAGTTTGCCGATCCACTTAACGTCTCGCGTTCGATCCATCCTCAAACGACACGTCCGTACTGTATCTACATTTTAAAAGTTTCCTCGAAATATCACCCACCGGCGCACCTACACACGACACTATAAAGCGATCGATTATTACCTATTTGTGTGAAAAGCGGAAGGAATAAAGGCCGCGAGCCGTGTTATAAGCACGAGCCGCGTCCGCCGGAGTCGCTCGTGAGAAATGTCAATATTTAACGGCCAACTCGCGATGGTACGGTTCGAAATTGTCTCAACGATTTCGATATTTTCCAATGTCAAATATTATCATAATAGCTTTGACAGAACTCGATTCTCGTGCCGAGTATTAATTGCCCATCGACTCGCCCGGGCGGGTCGCCGCCTTCGCTCACCTCGCGGCCGGGCGCTTGCATCACGAGTATGGTCACTCTTCGTAAACATCGATTCATTACCTATCTCAATCGCGATGTAAAATAACTCGTTTTTATTTGCGCTTTCTACGCGTAAATAAATATGTATATAAAGGTATATTGACGCCGTGGAATCTGGCACGCGTCAATCAAACGGAACATACACGAAACTCCACGATTTGTCACTCGGCCATCTTGAGTCATCCACAATAACGGCCGCCATTTTGGTGACAATAATTAACAGATAGGCATCTTCGCCTGTCCGCTTTCTAGTTTTTGTTTTCTAAAATAATTATCATCACAATAAGCGACACGATCTCTTTTTACTTACCGCTGTTGCGGTATTTTGAATAAAATTAAGCGGCCAAATGATTTCTTAAACAACGCCGGTACGGTCGGTACGTGCTACGGCCCCTCGGTGGAACAAATAGTTAAATTTTAAACAATTATCCGTAGCACCGTTCGCGACATGATTGCATACGATTATATTCACTCTTGGAAGTGATTATCGATGCTGCCTGCGGAGGATTGATCGATTAGTCGGGAGTTAGAGCACTTCAGTGTTAGATATGTGTTAAAATGTGTGTGCGAAGTATTTAAAGCGCTTTTAACATGTCGCGTCGAGTTGAGCGCTAAGCGCCGAGATCCGCGCCGGAGTGCCTGCGGCTCGAGACGCTGCGCTGACGCACTGCGCCGTCACGCCGTCATCGTCAATGGGTCAGGTTGTTTACCTCGCCTTATCACCTTTTGTTTTGCTCAAATACGTGGCTCATTTCGTATAGCAGTTACAACTTCCTGACAAACTATTCTTGTACATTGTCCCCGTCTCGTTCTCACGTAAGTTACGAGCAACCGAGAGTTTCACAATCGTATTTGAATGAAAACAAGGTCGTCGCGTCAACAGTAAGAAAAATTATTATTCTTAAACCCTTTTTAACTTTCGATTCGATTAAACTGGGAATTTTATTTTGAATACTCGCGCAAAACAAAGAACAACAATAAATAAGTAAAAGTGTTTGCTTAGATAGTGAATATCCGCCAGCGAGAAATAACATTGGAATTGAAATGGAAGAAGCCAATATATCGGAATGGAAGGCTAACAATAAACCATCGGAGGCCGATCGGCGATACAGGTCCTTGTGTCCACATTAGCATCTCCACCAGGAGTGTGTGCAAACACCGAGGGTCATCTGATGAAATGTTCAAAGGCTTTTAGTTCCCGAGAATTATTAAATGAAGCCCCAGGATCGTAATGTAAACACCGCGTGTTTGTAGAGGCCAGAACCTGTTGCTTTGTCGACGGTTTGATGCGTGCTTCGGCTTATTGGCGGTTATTTTACGTCCGCTAATGTTAATGTTACCGACGCGTTAATGCGGCAACTTTGTCCCTCAACGACCGCTGCCCATTCTATCTCGCCCGCTCGTGCTCACTTTACAACCTATATCCTTTTATTAACCTCGCACCTTTTGTCCCAATTGCAACGAAAATAAAACGAAACAAATCGCACGTGAGGTATGATATTAAACGTTAATAACGGATACAAAGTAACAACAAAGCTTGACTACTTTTAGATACAAAACAGCATGAAAGTTTGTTCAATTCGATTCCTTGGTTACGCAAACGCAGATTTCCCTTCGACGTCAACAATACGTTGCACAAATGAGTGTCGCAATAAACTCTGTGAAACACCAGATATATGTGGGTATCTGAGTAAATATATAACGTGTTGGTAAATAGGCAGGTAGCGTCCCGGCCGCGCTAACACTGCTAATGTGTGGACAAAGACCGTCGTGACGATGCGCGCTAATATATGTTCCCGGAGAGGATGCGAACATTCTCCCCGCGCCTGCGCATTGCCTGCCTCGGGAACATACGCAAATAAAACTCTTTGTCTTGCCCCGTGTTAACGCATCGAAACAAATCCTCACTACCAACTAACATCTAAATGTAACATTTCAACATCATCTTCACACCTCAAAGTCGCTGTAATTAACATTATAATGTTCAATATTTTATTTGTGCCATTTGCTTAGCATATCAAACAAGTTATACCCGCATGACATCTCTTATTACAAGTTTCTATTTGATTTCGACTCGTAAAACAAGCTCGCGTGGACATGATTATGATTTCTATCACAAATATCGTGTACGATATGAGCTAATCATCCTTTCTGTTCTCCGCTTCGGTCTGAACAATTAACTGCTTTATAATGATCATAGTAAGGTTGTGTATTGTTTGAGTTAACTTCGTTACGGTAGGCCGGATTTCTGTGGCATTGGGTCTCCTGTAATTTAGTTCTTCACATCGCTTTATCAATATCGGTAGCAACAAAACTTGTCTTTCTTAAAATTGTGTCGTATGTAACAATGTTCAAGGTTGTTTTCCAGAAGCATGCTCTATTTTGGTAAAAGGCGCTAATCAAGGGTGCGTCCTTCTGCTTATATCAGGTCGAATGTTTCGGGATATTTCTAAGAAAGACCCCGGTTCATTTCTTGTTTATCCAAAACATAAACGCGTACCTCTTTAATGGTTTCGTTCGATGGAGGAATTCTTTCACTTTTCCTTTCTGTGTTTGATTAATATTTTAATGCGATGTTGACTCGCCTATCAGAACGGCTTCAATGAGTCGGCTCTTCACTGGCCGGGTACATAGGTGTTAATGATTAGGACTTGGAAGTTTCGACACCTTGTGAAATTTCGGTCAGTTTTATTGACTCACTTATCAATGTCATATGATTTATGTTTTTCATCGTGTCACTAAACGGTGAACAGTTATTATTATATTATAAAATCACGAGGGCGATGTCGGCAAAGCCGCAGCCTCTGAATTCTGTTTGTTTGGCATTAGCGAGCGCTTTGCTAACGCTATCCTACTTATCGGTGGCTGCAACTGTTGGTTTTTACAGTTCGTCGTTCGATAATAATATGTGTAACGACGCTTTATGTGATGTTTACTCTTAACACTGAATTTGGTGGAATTAAACCGATCCCTGGAGATGAACTTTCTGAACGCCATATTTTCCCATACCTATACCCCATAGAACCGTAAGAACCGGTTACTATAAAACACAATTTATTGATCAATATTCAATACTTAATATCTCTGAGAGTAAAATTTATTTAAAATTATCTCAAGTAAATTAACAAATATACCTGTACTTACATTCCATATTAAAAACGCCTTTCTCACAATTTAATCGATAAACCACAACACTTTGCATCAATTTAAATATCATAAAAGATACCCTAATTAAATACGTGTTTCTGAATCGTTCAAAAATGATAAAAGCATTAAAAAGAGACGGAATCCAGTAGCAGTCCCGAGCATGAGAAAGTGAGGTTGAATGCGATCGGTTGCGTGCGCGCCGACATTTATCCGAACGAAACATTTCTCCGATAATGACGCCACAATATAATAATGCGAATAATAAATAATAATACAATAAAATCGACAAAAGTTACGAATCGCATAGCGCAGCTATTCGGGTTCCGTACCACATTTAATTTACCAATACTTAAGTTCCGTGCAGTTTGGGAAATCAAGCATAGCAGTAATGAGGAGTACGCCGCTGATTTTGACTGCATTGATTTTTTAGACTAGATGAGCACCCTTCTCTACTGCTTTTGGTAATAATTAGCCAATTCTATTCTTGTTTCCTTAAGAATATCATTGATGCCACGTACTATAGGATAGTCAGACCTGACAATGAGTAGGTAAAATAGAAATTGCATGGCCGTAAGTTTGCAGTACAACACAATGCTTCTATCACGTTTAAATTACCGTATCCCACACGGGGTCGGATTGTGTGAGGGCTTCCTTCCAACAATGGAACCCTAAAACTGAAAATAAACTAATAATTTTAATGTCGTAATTGTATGCCGCGGGCGGGACGCAAATCGCGCTCATTTCGCGAACGGCTCGATTCTACCATTCGGTATCGATTCCGATGGTACCGGGTATCACGATGCCGTCTCATTTATAAATGTTAGTTACGTTACTTTCCATTGATTTAAGTACATATTTCGATTTATATTTTGTCTTTAAAATCTCAATGTAAATTATGAAAGCGAGCGTGAAATCATACATTTGTACCTGTAGATTTTCTTTCGATGAAATGCGCTGTGCACTATTCGATATTTAGTACATTTGCTTGAACGAAATTTAAATTAAGTTACTTACGTCTGTAAAGAGTTGTTTTTTGGATATCGGAAACTAATGTAAATTTTAAGAAAGTGAAAAAAATACTCCCAACATTACACATTGCATGTTACAATCCTTGTTCCATTGCAAAGTTTTATAAGCGTAATGTCATTTTTATAATTCCTTCATATACATTGAAAATAATACCACCCACCAATTAACTCAATATACCAGCAACATACCAGCTTACTGAAAAAAGGTGCCTCAACGAAGCACAAAAAATTAGTTTCATTGGTACAAGTCAAGACCTCAGTTGCAGTAATAAGGCCCTACAGCTAAAGTTTTTTGTGGGCTGGCCATATGTTTGCGATGTCGTTATCATGCTCACTTATATAAATAATTTAGCATTACCGCTTCGGGCTAGTTACAATAAGATTGGTAAATACGAAACGACACCGGCCTGCTAAGCGAACTGGTGTTCTACTTGGAAAGAGTCGCTGCAAAAAAAAAGAATTAGTGTGGCATAAATATGCAATGTTCGAAATTTATGAAAAGTAAGTACTTAACTTGGATTTTGGATTTCATATTAAAAAACAAAAAAACACTAAGAACTGAAATCTGTCGTACTGTACAATTCCGGGCACTAAGGCAAAAAGTTCTTTAATTTTTGGTATCAATAATTTGAGTGGACCGTATGAACTATATGTATATATTATTAATCATAATTATTGTGATGAATACGCCATCCTTTTTTTAAAGCGTATTAATTTGCATCAATTCAATTCAATTCAATTCAATTCATTCAATCATAAAACAATACATCTGACAGTAAGAACCCATTTCTGTTAATAATTCCTACTAATAGTAATACATTCGTAAAGAAACTTATAGAAATGTGTATAATGTACTAGTAAATACGACTAACACTTATTAAAAATATGTATTTTTGAAGATGTTTCAGACGTTTATGTGCCGTAACATGTGTATATTGATGTAAATTTCAAACCACATTCCCATGTCGATTGCATTGTATATGAACTGTCAATTACGTTTAAAAGTGCATAGAGATTTTAACAACGACAATTTCGTATTGTTAGGTCTTGAATAAAGTGACTTTTTCTCATTTTATCTAAGAGAAACAACTCTAAATATTGACAGTAATTTTCAAACAATGCACACATCATCATTTGTAAGCTTTCACCCGAGTATTTATGTTGATTCAGAAGAGAGTAATACATATTGAGCAAGGACAATCTGATGAAAAACTTTTTCAACAGTGTTTAAATATTTGTATCCAGATAACGATTGATACTTTATTAAGTAACATGAACAACCTTGAGTATTTAGTCTAAATGAGATGTTAACACGGATGTACTGCTCCGCCAAAGTACATTGGTCAACTGGTCTTATGCACGTCATAATGTTGTTTAATTTTTTGGAGTATGCGTTTATCGCAACAGCAGTCTTCGTGTCTGTGTGTGTATTTATATTTTGGTGGTGTGCTGTAGGTACGTGAGGTACGTGATTACTTCGTCTCCTGCTAAAATAGGTGAACAAATATGTTCAGAGAGTTTACGTTTGAAATCTCCAATGGGCTTTACAAAGACTGCAAAATGTGAGCGACTTTATAAAATATCACATTAATAAAATAAGAGTCATGTTCATTGATGGTTTAGCTTCTAAAGAGCAGTTCTACTATTTAATATTATCATTAAGCTAGCATGCAATCGTCTAGCCACAAACACGCCTAGCCTTCATTGGTTTGTTTTGGTTGCGCCTATATAAACAATCCTAGATTAAAAGGATACGAGGGCAAAATAGATTTAGTTGTAAGTTAAATTATTATGAGAGGCAACGTAAACTATTGCTATTAATCGAATGTACTGTAAACTACTTCAATTATTTCAGTTTAAATAACTCTGAAGTTAAACAGGTTATTTAAAGATAAGTACTTAATTGATGTTTCTCATGCGATCTATTATTTTTTTATGAAATCAGTTGACGCCTCGCGACATTTATATGTAATTTTACTCACAGCACGCTTACTTTGGTCATCGCACCTGCATTGAATGCTGTTTTTAAATAAGTCACTTATGTATAAAAAGCTGAGGGTATAATTTATGAAATTATAAGCCGGTGTCTGATAAAAATAATTTTCTTGAAACAGGATCCGCTGGCCTTAGGAGTTGCAGAGCTAATTTCACATACCATATAGAGTTTATTTAAAAACAAACCACGAGCCTAAAATTTTAATTCGAGATTCTTTAGAAGATTAATAAAATAGTTATTAAAGAAACTTTTAGAAACACGTGTTTAAACGGAATAATGGCAGAATGCGTAAAAATTACTGAATTTAGTAACAAGAACCAACACAGGTGGATTTAAAATACATACGCATTTTGTGCATAATCCAAAAAAAACGGCCAAGTGCGAGTCGGACTCGCGCCCCGAGGGTTCATTTTCATCATAAGAGTGTCATCTTTGTTCGTTTTAACCAATAAACTATATGCATGTTGATAATGATGTCTTAACGTAGGTATATGAGTGTTAATAGTTTAATTTCATTGTCAACAGTCAGCGCGGTCGGAGGGTGAATCGTCCGGCGAGCAATCCTGCGAGAGCTCTGACGAGGGAGTCGGACGGGACGCGCCGGCCCACCAGACCGTCCAACCCCACCAGCCCATCCAGCACCAGCCCATCCAGCACCCGCCGCTACACCAGCCGCAGCACACCATGAACCACCACGCGGTCAACCACCAGACCATGAATAATCACCAGTTGAATCACCATCAGAGGAACTCTCCTCGACCGCTTGAGAGGGAGTTGAAGGTAAAAAGTACCTATTCTTTATTACAGTAGGTACATAGTGAACTACCTGCATTGCATCTTTTTCGAACATTCGGCGGGTACCAGAATTCTCTTAGTGCTTTAAAACGTATGTGATGAGTGCTTATAATCGCTTAAAATGTTCTGTATGACACTGAATGCCGTAACATAAGATTTAAACATTTATCTATAACCGGTGGTTGATGATTCTGTTTAACTTGTTGCCTCGTTAGACCACAAAACGTGCAACTTGAAGCCAATTTCAATCATTAAATTGATTACAAATCCAATAGAACTTGCTGCTTCTACTGGATTAGACAATCTGTCGATAAACTGCCATAAGATAACCATACAAATGTTACTTTTTGTCGAACAGGTCCGCGATGATTTCGAATCTCTAAAATCCTCGCTCCACCCGCACCTGTCCTCGCTGGCGTCGCTGGCGCAGGGGGCTCCGCTGTCGGCGCCGACGAGCGTCTTCGCCCTTGCGAGCGGCGGGGCCCCCGGGGGTTTCCCGTACGCGCCGCCTGCGTTCCTGGCCCCCGCGCCGCCGCCGCCAGCGCAGCCCGCCGGCTCCGCGTCCTCCTCGTCTTCGGAAGGCAGCGCTGCCGGGTGGAGTTTCGAGGAGCAGTATAAGCAGGTCCGTCAGGTAAGTTCGATTTCGGAATTATTTTGGATTATGTTTATTTTATTGACCGCCACGTCTTGTTTGCTGTCTGACACACAGTCTTCGCCACGACACGAGTTTTCGCAACCTGATCTAATCTTGCATCGATTTTATGGTCCTACGGTAATGAAATCGTTAGCACTATATATAGAACACACTATACCATACTGATTCTTGACAACTGAATTAAACAAAAAATACAAAATCTTTGAACTGATTAAGGAAAAAAACAGAGTTTATAAAGTTGACGGTCAGTCAAACGAAACAGAAACGGAAGAAAGAAGATATTTTGAGTCATTGTAATGATTCACGTATTTGTCAGATAACTCTCTGTACTTCAACGGAAAATAATTGTTTCTCCACATTTGCATTATAAAAGCCCTTCCGTACAAAATCACAAATATTTACTCGACCCACAATAACATAATCGTGCGTGTCAATCGAACCCTCTATATTCTCTGTAACTTATTCAGGATAGTGACTGCATTCGTGTCCAATGCGAGCAGTAGGGTCACTCTGAAATGTGAATTCGAAGTTCGTATCGTGCCGTCCATTTCGATCTCGTGTCAAACAATATTTGAATGAACGAGATAGCACGATATGAAGTCCGCATTTCGACCGTTCCGTGACAATGGCAACCCGTTCGTATTGTTACACATTTCAAGGGGTTGGGTGTCAAAACAAGTGAGGGACAGCATGATTATTGTTAATACTCTTGTTAGGGGACGTCTGGATTTATTCAATTTGCATTCAGTGGCATACGTTCGCGGTTCTATTATATAGGCAGATGATTTGATGCAATTTATTTTTCTATGTGGAAGGGGTTGATGCCGCGTTCTAAACCTGGGTCAGACCTCATTATATGGTCATTCATATTCGATAAATGTTTTGTAAAAAAATTACAGTAATGTCAGTCGAAAGTGGGAACGCTATTTGTACCGATATGAGTCCAATCTTACTTAAGGTCAGTCCGGACGAGTACGTCACACGGGGCTAAGCGGATCTACCATAAAAGTATCGATTACTTAAATTAAAAACTTTAACAAGTAGCTGATCATCGTGAGACCCTCATTCAATGACTGATATAGAAAATGCTACTAAAACGAAACATAACGCCAAAATTTGGAATTGTTTGCTTTAATATTAGCTGAGATCTTGTAATTTGTTCCAGTTAAAGCTGCATATCTTGGAAACTATTGGTCCTATTTCCTTCAAACATAGCTAATAAACGTCTCGACGGACAAGTCTTTCGATTAAACGACACTCAGATTGGTTCATCCGTTAGAGAGCTACGATGCCACAGACATAAACCCTCTTTTTTCGTCGGGGGTAAAAAATAAAAGCTCCTACTATAAAAGCTGACTTTAACACATTTTTATGCAACGGGAACACACTTCAGAAAGACAATTTCACCTGTCAGTTTAGTATTACTTTCCCAATTGGCTTTCACGTCGAAATTCCCGTAAGTGTAAGAAAACGACCGCATTATTATCACTCGTATTGTGCGTTACATCCTTAACGAGCTGTGAATTTCGAATCAAAGAGATCTGGATATTACATGTCAATTAAATACGTGTTCGCGTTCACGATTTTAACACTCTTTATAAGGGGGATATTGTGACTTTTAAGCGGAAAATGACTGCCTATTGTGGAACAAATTGGTTCCCTTAACGGGAATAACGAGCATGGCAGTTAGGTACCTACGTGTACTTTAATAGTATTGAAAATCATGAAATACCTTAAAAGATATATAAAGATAAGTATATTGATTCATATTCACATGGTATCAATAAAATATTGCGGTTAGGTGTACGTGTATGTGAAGAATTGATGTTTATAAATAAAATGTGGGATCGGTTTGAAACAATATTAATACACAAATAACATCCCTTATAAGGATAAGGTCGCCTTTGTACCTATATGTTATTTGTAATAGATGTATTTTTTAACTGTTTTTGTGTACAATAAAGTGTTTACTTACTTACTTCCTTACAACACAATCACATAAATCTCCTCTACGTGTGCCAATTACATAATTGAATAGTTTTAAGTATGATTTACGAAGAATTACGTACCTACTGTTGAGTTTCTTTCAGCTTTCATCTCAACGGCGATCTCCTCTTAGGAAATGCCAGTAGATACAGATTCAGACTTGTAAAAGAGACCACCTTGTGACCTACTTATAGAATAAACTTTTAGATTTTGATGTTTGACATGTGGGTTCATGAAGATGATATCACGATTATGTCGCGTTCGGATAACTTGATAAGTAGGCGAGTGCGAAAGTGACGGATGCTGTATCGATTACCACGTGATAAACGCGACCATCATAGGCCCGATTACACTTAAGCACACTTACCGACATAATTCGCCTGTACTGTAACTGAAAACATATGAGATTATCATATCATATTGTAGACACATATACTATACGTTATATCTATATCATGTACAAATTAATCTTCCTCACACTCGCAGGAAAAAGTCGGAAAAAAACAAAATTATACTACAGGAATTACTTCAGGAAGATTTTTCCCACCTGCATGGAATATTTGACTTATCTTTCGGGACATATGTATACGATCGGGGTTCTGTTTTATTCGATTGTGAGAGTACCTACAAATTAAGACGGCGCCGAGCGTTAGCCGTTAACGCGCCTATAACCATAGATCGCGGGGAATGCGTGTTGAGATCGGCGCGCCGCCGCCTTATAAGAATATATGGAGAATTAAAAGCACTTTTTGATAAATCTGGACCTTTAATACCAAACAATAATTGAAATATTTGATGCGGACATTTTTTTTGAACTGAAAATCAGAATAGATTTCCATTGTTAAAGTATAAAAAACCGGCCAAGAGCATGTCGGGTCACGCTCAGTGTAGGGTTCCGTAGTTGCTCATCCTTCACAATAAACTGCTGTTTTAAGCCCGAGGTTTACGTTAAGAAAGATTTTAAGCTCTATAAAAAGGTCGTAAACGCCTTAGAAACTGTAATCACTTATTATCTTCTGGAAGTCAACTTACGAAAAAATATGAAATTTGGCGATAACTCAAAAACGGCTCGACCGATTTTGTTCGATATAGTTATCATTGAAAGTACTTATAAGGCCTCATTAACATGAATTATTCCGATTTTTTTTGACTCGTGGTTTAAAAGTTAGAGGGGGGGGACACTATTTTTTTTTTGTTTTTGGAGCGAATATTTACAAAACTGATGACTTTATCAAAAAATAATGTTTGAAGACCCCTATTATTTTTACAAGACCTATTAAACGAAACCCCACACACTAGTGTTGAAAAGAAAAAAAAAATCACCCCCACTTTAGGTGTTCGAGAGGTACCCGAAAAAAAAACAATATTTTATATTTTATTTTACCGTTCTGTCGGCATTATACGAGTACTCGTACATACACATACTCATACCAAATTTCAGCTTTCTAGTACTAATGATCACAGAGCTAATCCGCGGACGGACGGACGGACGGACGGGCAGACGGACATGGCGAAACTATAAGGGTTCCTAGTTGACTACGGAACCCTAAAAAAGACTTAACGCCTGCTTACGATTTTACAATTTCCGTCCAACTTTACTTAGTTTTCTAGGGTAAAATATTAATAATCTTATAATTTTTCCACGGAGAAGTTGTTAACACATTCTTGGAAGTGCTAAATATATAGTTAAGAAGTGGATTAAACAACTAGTGTTGACGTTGTCTACTTAACGGCAACTGCCTTTTTTTTCACATTTTGCTCGGTGCAGTCTTAACAGACACGTATTGCAGTAGGTAGGTACATTACCGAAGGGTAATTTGTAGAAATATCATCAGCTATAGGAAACAATGATGGTTAGAGTTTTCTCGATGACGTATGTACCTACATCAGTAAATGCTTTTATCCACTCAAGGCTCACGAGATTACGCTTGAATGGTTTGCTTACCGATTTACCTTCCTTGGTATCAAATTAACATCGGTTTACACATGTAGGAATATATTGATATTTTCGTACAATATTAATGGAAGGGAGTGGTTCTTTATGAATACTGTTTTAAAAGCTAGTTGTTGCATTTAAAAAATATATGCGAACCGGGTTTTTGAATTCGAAAAAATGCACTGTTCTCTACTGTGTCATAAACCCAACAAGAAGACAAAAATTATGTTTGTATAGGTAGGGAATATTCATGGTGTACGTATGTATATTTTATTACATAGCGGTTATATCTTGACTTTCGAAAGGTGTAATAATGCAAATTACACACGAGCACAATTTATTATTTTCAAAAGGCTGCAAAATACGAGTAAATGGCTTAAAAAACAGCGCGTCAATACATAATAATTGCAAAATCGACGCGCTTATTGTTTGTAACAATCATAATTGCATGCTATTAAATTGATTATATTTATAGGCCGAGTGCAATGGTATTTACTAGTCCTTTCACAGACCATAAGGTGTCGGTCACGATGTCTTTGTGTGTGAAAGAGTGCGCAGCACGCGTTTACCGTATTCATCATACATACCCCACAATTATGGAGCATAGTGGTAAGACGTACAATCTCTATGTATCCAAAAGTGGTGAATTGGTGGTGCTACTGTTAGTATTAGACTAATAGTAGTTTACGTTACTTAGCAACTAAGAATAAGCTTGAGATAAAAGTCTGTGAATTAAACTATGTGTTTTTTTGTAGATGCTTAAAGACTACTTAAAGGAACTACCTCTGGGGGCCTACGTGACGGATGCTTTGTCACTTATTTATCACGTGATAAACGCAACAGTCTTAGGCCCTCAGAGGTAGTTCCTACTAGTAGGTAGAGTGTGAGTGACAGATGCTTTGTCACTTATTTATCACGTGATAAACGCAACCATCTTAGGCCCTCACAGGTAGTTCCCACTAGTAGGTAGAGTGTGAGTGACAGATGCTTTGTCAATTGTCACTTATTTATCACGTGATAAACGCAACCATCTTAGGCCCTCAGATCATCAAAAATACTAAATTTATAAAATGCACACTTCTAAAACTGCTAATTTTCGCTACTCTAGCGCCATTTTACCTTTAGTAAACAGTTTTCAAACTATACGTATTACTTACTGGTTAGGATTATACCCACCTCTTTCTGTGTAGTACTGTGAGAAAATGAGGGGTGATGCTATTTGCTATGTCGCGCGACAAAAGTTGCGGAGCATAGTTGTGCTAGACAGGCTGGATACTTTTTCGCCAGATCTCTCATATGCGATTATTCTCCTTGCCTCTATCCTCCATACCCACAATGCTCTTGTCCACAATGACATACAATGAAGTAACATTTAGTAGAACGAGTTATGGAGAATTCGCGGAGAAGGTGCGAAGCGAACAGCTCTCTGTTAGCGATGTGGTTTTTAAGACGATTTCGTTTTGTAAGAGTTGTATGACTCGTCTCGGCCAAATGACGTTTATAATTATGACTCATTATAATTATGCTCGTGGGTGGGTAGTCTTGTATATATTGCTATTGTATCTGAAATTATTGAATTGGAACCAATCGATTACTGAATGTGGCATATATTTTCACAATACATTGAGTACCTTTAGTAATAACCATAAGTGTATGTTAATTTGCTTATTAATTTAATTGTTGCTGTAATTTTAATTCCAATGTTGAATTTTCTATAGAAGTATTCTTCAATATTTTTATTCGATACTATACGTTTCGAAGTCTAAATTACTATATTATTATCCCCACACAAGGGTGAACCTTTATAATTCGCCGAGCGTTTAAATTGTACCATAACAACCCTAGGCATAACACTGGCATTATCAAATTAACTTCCAGTTATACCTATAGGTTTCGGCATATTATTATCGCCCGCGAAGGGAGTTATTGCATCGCTTTTACTGCAGGGGTGTTGCATCTTATTGTTGAGGGAGAAAGGCATAAATCAGTAGCGATACGCGCACGGTACTCGATGCTACTACCCGGTCAAATTAAGTGTGCACCCGATATCTATGACGCCGCATACAAATAAGGTGCAAACTTAACGCAACCGGGTTGTGAATGTCGGCCATGCTGGAAACGCAGTTTTCCGCGGCCCTAAATCATCGAGGGAATTGCCGGCCTTTATTAGCCTCCATTACAGCTCGTTGGGCGCGATAGAAGGAGCCATTTTGATTTAAATTATGTCTTTGGTTGACTTTGTTGGGAGTGGTCTAAATCGAACAGTGGCTTAATTTGTCGTTTCTGTAATATAATATCTCGCCAGTATTATGTCTACTTTAGCGACGTTAAATTAAAAATGGCGATCCTTATATATAACTAAAATGTAAGCTATAGGTATGTCCATTTGTCTTTATTTCGCCATATTTCCTGTAAAATATCAACTTTTCAATGGCACTTAATTTTTTTATTTTTTATTTATTTATCATAATAAACTTATGTGGTATGTAAAACATTTATATTCCGCCAAACTGAGGACAGTTTGTTGGCGGATAAAGCACTCACAAACATTTTCGTGTGCTACCACTTATAAATTACTTATATAAATTATTACTTACTAGCTGTGCCCCGCGGTGTTACCCGCTCATCCCACGGGGACACTAAATTTATTCGGGATGAAAAGTATCCTATGTCCTTTCCCGGGACTTAAACTATCTATATACCAAATTTCATCTAAATCGGTTCAGCGGTTTTAGCGTGAAGAGGTAACAGACAGACAGACAGACAGACAGACAGACAGACACACTTTCGCATTTATAATATTAGTATGGATTAACTGAACCCATCAACAACAACGCTGCGCCCCCATTAAGTTCACATGCTCTATGCCCTACGCTATGCTCTATGTGACGTGATAAAGCCTAGATATTGTTAAACCGGGATATTAAAAAGTCAAGTAAAATTTAGAGCTTGGCTTACACACAGGTACTTACGCCATTTAATCTTGCAAAACAAAGTTCTTAAAGTTCAAACATGTATATTAATCATTTGTATTCGTTTGAACCACGATACCAATAATGTATTAACAAATCTAGACTTATTAGACCACGTACAATCAAACTAATATCTCAATCGTACATAGCTTTGGTACAGAGTAAGGTAGGTAGTAGGTACTGGTAGTAGGCAGAAATACACTGTCAATATTGATGACATTATTTCTTACAAAAAATTTAGTAACACAAAATTTGTAGTAGACGCAGGCTATAAGATTTATTTGAAATAATATCAGAATCGCGACTCACATGTCACATGTTGCTACACACTGCGCTAAATATTCTACTATTTGTATTTTTCATACTGAGAATGTAGGTAAAATTAGTTTATTTAAATCCTGCCAACCCCACGTTAGAATGATTGGAACCAATTACTAGTTCACTTAACAGTGCACAGTGATTATTTTTTATCACTTACAAGCATCACAGCTGTTATGATTGGCAATATTGTCTAGATAGAATATTGACAATAAACATTGACAATGTAGTGCTTCCTACCATCACGTTCTACGCTCACGTTCGGGAACCATTTGAGAGTGTCACAGGCACTCCCGTCGCGTTTTGTTTATGGACGACACGTTTGATTTCATTGCATTTTGTCTATGGCGTAATTGGGACGTGATTCAATAACTACTGCTGCTTGTTTAAATATCTGACAAAATGGTACTACCTATTACTTGAGTCAAGCGTAAACAGTGTCTGTTAATGGCAATGAAATGATTTTGGTTCGTAATAATAATCTAGCACAAATACATATCTTAAATAAACAGGTGAATATCTAATTCCCTTTCTTGTTTATAGACTCTGTAGAAAATAGCTAAAAAAATATTTATTTGATATGAATGCTGTGGTGGTTTATACAATAACAAAAAACAAAAGAAAACATCGGAAAGTCACGAACGCACCCACCTCCTATCTCCAACATAGTTCCAAATGCGACCTATTAGATTCGCCGTCAACCTTTTAAAGTGCCACTAGTTATGGGTGCGTTCGGAACGAAACTTTTTTTTTAATGGTTTTTAACGTAGTCAGGCGATTAGCCAAGTGAGCCATCGAGCTGGCATTCGAGTGTTTCGGATATTTATACCGTCTACACGCGTTATCGCGCGATGCGTTTATCGGTGGAATGTTTTATACACTTGAGATTGACTTACCGTAGAATGAAGCTTTAAGCGATTTGCGGTAGAGCTCTTATGCAAGTAAATTAAAAAAAAAACAAATCACAAAATTAAACCGAAAAACTAGATATGTTATGAATAAGGAAAGGCTTCACAAGGTTGACGAGGCTGGTGGTAGTATTTGTCATCTTGTATAAAATGCTGAACCGTGTGTCAGATATGATCCAGCCCGCTGCTGGACACACGTCAACTCTACAAGCCTTTTATCCTTTATAAATGCGATGCCTCAGGATTTACGCCATTAAATCTAAATCATTGGTTTTGTCAAATTTTGTTTGCACATTTAACTAACAGTTGTTAGACTGCAATCATCAAATGCATCAATATAATAAAAAAACCGGCCAAGAGCATGTCGGGCCACGCTCAGTGTAGGGTTCCGTAGTTGCTCATCCTTCACAATAGACTTAAGTTACGAGCAAGATTTCAAGCTCTATAAAAAGGTCGTAAACGCCAAAGTAACTTACGTCTTTTTAAGAAAATTATGAAATTTTGCGATAATTCAAAAACGGCTTAACCGATTTTGTTCAATATAGTTTTCATTGAAAGTACTTATAAGGCCTCATGTTCATGAATTTTTTCATAATTTTTTGACCCGTGGTTGAAAAGTTAGAGGGGAGGGGACACTATTTTTTTTATTTTCGAAGCGTATATTTACGAAACTGCTGACTTTATCAAAAAAAAATGTTTGGAGACCCCTATTATTTTTAAAAGACCTATTCAACGATAGCCCACACACTAGTGTTGGAACGAAAAAAAAAAGCACCCCCACTTTAGGTGTTCGAGAGGTACCCCAAAAAAAAAACGTTTTTTAGTTTTTATTTTACCGTTTTGTCGGCGTGATACATACACATACTCATACCAAATTTCAGCTTTCTAGTACTAATGATCACGGAGCTAAGCCGCGGACGGACAGACGGACAGACGGACATGGCGAAACTATAAGGGTTCCTAGTTGACTACGGAACCCTAAAAAATGTGGGCTATAAAACCTACATTTCTTTTTTAAAGACACTATGTATTTAATAAGTTGAATTATCTGTAATAAAGCTGAAAATCTTCATATACCCCCTACACTGGAAATGGCCTGATGCTTAGAACATCATAATTCGTAGTTAACTTCGTTTTGAGTCAGTTTTAGCACATATCGAGCTGTTATTTGACACGAGCAATTAAGAACCATATTTCCTAGAGCATTTAAATAAATCAAGCAGTCGTTTATGCTATAATTTATAGACGTGTTGTGCATGAATACATTCGTGAAATATAAGCGTCAATTTTCGCTAAATATGTGCTTAAAGTGATTAAACTGACAACGTGGCTAGTCATCCTAATTATTGTGGTTGTAATACGTCAATCCAAACCAAGAGTCCGGGGTTGGCTCTCGATATAGTCAAGGATTTGCAGTGGAGCTAATAATTTAAACTAATATGTTTGACGTCAATTTATCATGTAGGTGTTTAATGTGATTTATTCAACGAATCACATAAAATGTGCGCGTTACATGGATTCTTAAGCTTAATACTTAAAAACTAAAATCTAACTAAATTACAATTAATAGGTATTTATCTAGCGCTCTCTAACACTTGTTCCTTTCCATTCAATCATCAGCCTTGCTATCCCTTTCGCAAACTAAACGCATTCAGATTGTCCTAAGAGTAGGGAGTTGATGAGCGCGGTCCCACGCAGAACGGGCGAGTGACACCCGAGTGATCTGCTCCGCTTTTCACCTTGTTCGAAATAATTGTGCCACGTTCGTAGCCCGTCCTAGAGTGGCGCACTCGTAGGTCGGGCCTGTTGTTACGCTCCGCGACTTCTCGGGCGCCTTTTCTGAAAATCAAAAAGAGAACCTTCTGTAGTCATTTATTCGGTGTTTAGCCAAAGTCAATGTTATAAATTGGATCCTTTATTTAGTAGGTGTTATATATTTATATTTGTAGTCTTTTGTTTCGATAGCAATAGCTCCCAATCTAGTTAGTAGGTACTTACTCCATACTTATACTTCAAACAATCGTATAACTTAAAACATTTTAACTATAAACATTTTTGCCGACTTTGTAGTTAATCTTGACCATATAACTCCCCAACCAATTAGTTTAAGTTTAAGAACCGCTTCTAATTTTAATAAGCCGCCTGTGATTAACTTAGTTATTTTACTTATCACGTTTAGTACATACCCAAGTAACGATTTTCTGTACAAATTAGTCGGGCATTAAGGAATGGTTAAAACTTTCGATACTAATGAACGTTCACTCATTATTCGGCTTGATGTGGTTGTTATCGTCAAATACAGTAATTAGCCTTAAAATTAGTTGTATATGTATACATACAGAACTTCAATACATACGAGAGCACAGCTTAGTAGATAACGGAAAAAAAAATCCTTTTTTCTCAGTTTGAAAGATACAATCTATGTTTTAATTTATTGCTCCTGTTACAGGCAACACCCGGTATATGTACTATCACTTAGCATGTCATTTCCCGTCGTGTTTAAGATGTCGGATGATCTGTTAATATTGTTACATTAAATTGCTCGGGCATAGGACTCAGTGGCTTAGTGGACAAAGCGCCCAAGTTAACCCGGAGAGCCATTGGAGATGCGGGTTCGGATCCCGCGCGAGTCATAGTTTTTTTTTATTTATCTCTTCAAAATTATATAAACAACAGAAAAATCTCGTTTTTTTTGATATATGCTCATGGATTATTTCTTTTAATTTGTAATCGAAGAACTAAATTTCAATCGGTCTATTATTGCCTCTCGTAATAAAAACAATTTTTACAAAGCTCTAATTTCTTCGAAGTTACGTGGCAATATTCCAAATGAATTCTAAGTTAAACCATGTCTCTTATCGTAAAAAATGTTGTAATTATCTGCAATTAGCCTTAAAAGTCGTACATAAATTGGTACGATTGTGTATCACGTTCACTATATCTATGTAGGTATATACTCGTAAGTGGCTATGACGCAACTTAGAGACAGAATGGATACGTTATTGCCTTATTGGTTCCTTGAATAGTTTTGGCTGATGGTGGTAGGAATGTTTACATTATAATGTCATTATTTGACTTACTTAGTCGAGATTGTTATGACCGTTTGAGCGGGGTTGAGGTAATTTTGAGGGAAATAGTTTATTAAAATTACAATTTTACTAAATACTCACATAACTTTGCGAAGTGAAATTTGTCTTCCATCATATGAGAGCGATTTTCTTTCGTATTACAGATACTATAATGATAAAATGGAGATTTATCATACCTTAGTTCTCACGTTAATAATTTTTACATCACTACAAAATATAATATAAATCACTGGGTATATTTATGTAATTAATGTTTTTTGATAAGCACGTATCGTATAGTGGAAGGTGTTCAAGCCATAAATGTGGGATGATACGACTTAGTGTTTAATGATCGAAAGGTCTTCTTTGGCCTAATCGATCTCTAGAACCCTAAGAATAGTTTAAGAAGGAGAGCCAACTTTAGTTATGACATTTTCAATTTCTTGTATGGGTTTTTTTTTGTCCTGAAACCTATCATGTGATATACATATCAGATAAAAGAGCTTTGTGAGCCGAGTCCAAATACATACCACATTAATACCTTTAATTAGTGTCTTTATTCTGTGCTTAAAGCTACTTGCAAGTAGAAAACAGTCGATTAAAATTTTAATAAAATATATGCTGCTCGTAATATACTCACAATATTATGCCTGGGTCATGGATGATATACGTATTTAAGTATGTATATATTTATTTATCTATATAAGTTGTATATATCGTCATCTTATATCCATTACTCGAACCTTCTTGAGTATAATTTGGTATTAGGTCGATTTGTGTAACGTCATCTAATATTTATATCTAAGGACTAAGGTCATGGAAGCATTTTACATACTGATCTCTATGGTGGTTGGATCCCCCCACGCCGCGCAAGCCTACGATGTGCGCACGCAGTGATATCGCTGTGATGCACCCCAGCTGACTTGCTATTTCTGGGATATGCAGGGAACCATGTTACGAGTAAATGGCGTTTTGTAACTATGAATACTTGTATGCCTTCTAAATATCAAATAGATTTATTAAAGCCATGCAAGTTTGCGGAGCGTTTGTGGAGTAGGAAAAAGATAAACATAAACCTTTTGCTTCAGCGTAGTCTGTTAAAAAGTCAATCTGAATCAAATTTTTGTGATGTCCAGTCATTTTGGCTTGATGAAGCCGCAATCATATTTTTACCGATAGATGACATTGTCCATATTTTATATAAATCGTAAAATCGTAAATCGCGCTGTTATTGTTAATGACCCTGAGGCATCTGAATATTCTGGATATTATAATCAACAGAGCGAGCAAAGAGCATCAGTTTTAGCATGAGCAAAAATGTTTCCATTTATCTCTTTCTTCTGATGTCCAGATTTCCGGATGTTCTCGTGTATGCTGTATAGGTTTGCATTTCTCAACCGATTTTCGTGAGATTTTGTGAGCCAGTTCGATGGATAGATAGAAAAAGATAAACATTACATTTCCAATCCAATATAATATCAAAATTATTTTTTGTCGATGCAGTTTATGTATTTTTCAAAATATCGGTAAACATGGAAAGTCGAATAAAAAAAAGCCATTTCGAAATCACTAGTTTTATATGACAAGTAATATATTATAGAAATCTCCTCCGTTTGTGGCCTGCACCGGCGCACCGTTTGGCGGGAGCGCTATCACATGCACACATGTCACATGTGGCTATTAACGTGTTTTTATTTCACATCCCTCGCATACTATTTATTGCACGAAATGCAATTAATTTATAGAAGCTGTGTCTTTATCTTAAATCTATTTAAGAAGCTTTGATTACAAAAATGAGCATAATGATTTTATATTAAAGATGAATCTTCTGCTATTTAGCGTAATCCAAATGTTTATGTTGAAGCTATATTTTATGTTTCGAAGAGCGGAATTCGAACATTACTGTTCTATGAAACCCACTAAGCTAAAAATTCGATTATACTGGCTAAAATGAGCATGTCAGCTCCAAAAAATACTGCTCCAAGGTCCAACATTCTTCAGGTTCTATGTTACATTTTCAGGGTAATTAAAATAAGATTTAATGTCATTATGACAATGTGCAAATTTGAACTCGTCAAAAGTCAAACATAGAACCCTGTTACATTGAGCCAGCGACTTGTGTCGATTTCATTTACAACACTATTTTTTGAGGGAAAATGGGCCAAAATGTAAACGCTTCATAAAACCTTCACTGCGTATCAGGCCTTTTCGATCCGATGATTAATTGCCTCAGCGAAGGTGATAACAGTAACAATTGGTCGAGTGTTGAGACTACAAAAATACCACTTTATTAGTAAAGTAACAAATCGTCATGATGTTGTTGAATGTATCATTTTTGTTATAAACGATACTTGTTAAATGTCAAAACCTTGAGACATCTACTAAGTTTATTGATCCATGCTTAACTAATATTATTCGATATCTGTATCCATTGGAATCCGTACGATGTTGTCGCTTCTTGCTATTATCGTTGTTACACGATTTAATACGAATCTAACATTTTATAAGTAAATAAATGGAATCCCTGGCTGCCCACGTACGCAAACTTTGCTTCCTTATAAGATTAATAACTTGTGTATATAATGTGTTTGCTAAAAATGTGTTACACTGAATACGTTTTAGTGGCTTTGGTCTCGGTAGACCCGGTTTACAAGGTTGTCTGATTTGGTGCTATGCACAATTATACATAATTACTACTACAATAATGAAAATAAACGTATTAACTTCTATTGCTTATGTCAACGTCTTGGTTATTAATAAAGTTGAATTTTCGCTACTCTTACAAAAGTTTGACTATAATTTTTATAATTTAAGTTTTAGAAACTTAATTTAATTCTTTGATTGGGTACATGAGGGGTGACGCACAATTGTTAATGTACTTAATGAAAAAAAATATATTTTCAGGTAGTAAGTAGTTATTACATAAAGCCAAAATTAATTTTAGTACAATACCTGACACGAAATCATCTGGTTGTTCAAAAGTTGCATAGTACTGGTGATATTTATATCACTGTTTTAGACGAACATTTAACTCACTTTTAACTTAAGATTTGATTACATGAAGTTTGGGTGACTGCAAAATTGCACATACGAGTATGTCAAAAAGTTATTTTCAGTAGTTTTATCCCAGATAACATTTTAGCACAATCCCTGACACGAAATCATCTCGTTTGATATAAATAGAGTTGCATAGTGCAAGTGACGGACAGGACACCCGACACGTTAATGCGCGCTGAGCCGATACACATGGCGCAGGAGTGGAGTTTGCGCGAGCCTTAGCAGATTGATGCACTGTATTAATAGTTTGTACGATTTCATCTTTCTTATATTATTCGACGACGCGGTTGGCGCAGTTTGTTAAGCACCCGCCTACTGAGCCAGCGGTCCCGGGTTCGAATCCCGGCCCGGGCAAATATTTGTGTGATAAACTCTAATATTTGTTCTTGGATCATGGTTGTTCTATGTATTTAAGTATATATTTATATAAGTATATAAGTACATATGTATATCGTCGTCTAGTACCTATAACACGAGCCTTCTAGAGCTTAATTTGGGACTATAGCGATTTGTGTGAGGTTGTCTGATATTTAGTTATTTTTATTTTGTTATTATTGACCGAGCGAGCGAAGCGTCACCGTTTCAGCTTGTCCTAAAATCCTTTCGTATGTCTGGATGTTTGAAAGACTGACTGTAATCACGTCTGATGATAAGACTTGATTCAGCCAATTGTGATGCGCGCGCATCTGAAGGATGCCTGCCCGGTGGTCCTAAAATGTCCTACAAGTGTTGGGAAATACTGACGCAAGCAGAGAATCTCACATTTTAGCCTTTCGCAAGATTAATATAAGTGCAATAACAAAGCAAGCAATGACCCTGCCTTACCAAAAAAGCTCATGAACGAAATCCTGTACCTATTCACGGGCTACCTTAATTTTTTGCAAATTCATGCGCCACGACTACCAGCTAGACTCAAAATGCACCCTCTTCTTGCCACTATATGAATATTTTTATACCGATTCCTTTTCTTAACAGCACACTCCTGTACAAAAACCCTCAGATACTCTTATTACACGCAAAAGTGCAGGCACGAGGACAAAACGAAGACTTCAGCCCCGATCGACCTCGCATCCTTTACGAACATACAGATAATTACATAAGTACGAGTGTGATAGACGATTCGGTTGATGAATGGTGAATAAGAAGGGTAGCCTGAAATAGCGCGCACGGGACAAGGGGGCATCTGCTGTACGTAAATAGATCCCTCAATGTAGTATCAAGGACGTGCGTGTTTGTGTCGTAATTCCTTGTTTGGTGTTTGTTTTGTCCAAATTTTGAAATTCTAGACCGTTCCTTTGATCTCCTGTTGCGATTCAACTTAACTCATTGTAACAATATGGCCTATACACCGGCGAGTCCAAAAGTATACTTGGGTAAACCGGGCAAGATTTCATTGTAGTAAGGTATTTTCATAAGCAATAAATAGGTACAAAGGTGTGGTGAGATAACATTTTGTGGCAGGCAGATATCATTTTTTGATTCTAAGCTGATTGAAATTTGTGTCTTCCATTTTTGCCGCGTATGAATCTTTATACCTATGTTTATTGTGGAATTGTTGATACGGTAGTCGTATAAAATAAAAAGTCAGTGTATATGTCATGTCAGTCGACTCAGAATATATCATAATTTAATGCAATTATTAAAAATACTCACAGCTTCCTCCGCGTAAGAAATCGACACCGACATTTGGGTGCAGTTTTTGCCCCGAACATTCCTATAAAATGTTTATCGCCGTGCGCACATGTGGCCCCAGCCCTCTTCACTGGAGATTATTCTAAAATTTCCAGATTGCCACCCTGGGCAAAAAATAAATAAATCCAAAAGCCCGGACAAAAAATGTCCCGAATCCTTGAGTCGACGATTAAATCCCCTTGAAATACAAATTTACAGTTATCGTGTGCTTGAAACGTGGATAAAAATGCTCCGGCGTCGCCTGCGCCGATATTTCATTTTCGGTGAGATAAAACGAGATGAAAAACTTACGCATAGTTAGAACCTTATCGCTTAAACACGCAAAATTTCACGTGAAACTTGTAATGCTCATTCTCAAACTCACTACTTCGAAAAAGTTCTGAAATTACGACACGAAACTGTGCGTTTGGATTTGGGAGAGCGCATTATTTAAATTTGAGATTTACAAGTGTGCCTTCATTATTATTAAAATTGTTTTGCATGTGTGCGTTTCACGACCTGTATTTTTCGGGGAAGATGGAGACGAATTTTTGGTATGGTTTGGTTTATATTTGGCTTTTGTGAGTGTGGGTTTAATTGTCTGTTTACGTGTGTACGTGTGAGGGGTGCAGGCGCCCGACCCGCGGGTTATCATTTCCTGTTCTCATTTAAAATTTACAGCATTTAATTTTTTGCCCACTAACCTAGGGAGTGTTCAGATATTATTATTCAGCCGTACTTTCAGGCGTGTGTTTGATAATCACCGTTATATTTATAGTAGAATTTGGTGGCCAAAATAGTTTGCTTTACCCATCCGTGGAGGACGGAAGTGCTAAAAAAGCAACGTTTATTCCGTTAGCATCGTGCTGTAAAACGTAGATGGTGTTTTCGTTTACTCACACTTATGTTGATTTGGTATTCCGTGTAATGCCGGTATTGCGTTGAACTTAGTGGTTGCCAATTGGCAGAATTTAGATAGAAACATAGAGAATTTGTTTTAGAGCAATGAAATAATGAACTTTATTCTTTTACTAGGCTATAAAGGGACTTTATCATGTCTGAGCTTACTGGATTTCAGTGCTGAGACGAAAGAAATTCAATTGTTACTATTTTTTGTAAATGATACTTAAGTTAACTGTTGCAGTAATATGAGTTTTCAACACACTTGCTCGTAAAGTGGTCCATATTAAACTGTTTTTATGACCGTAAAGTATCCTATAAAACACGCGTGCTTTTGACTTTTCTATTACGCACTAGTGGCTTTATTTTACAGTTTTTTTTTAAATTTCAACAAAGATTTTTTACTTTTATATAATAAGCAAAATGTTTGTAAATAAAGTAATTGTGATGCATTAAACGCAATAATTAAACAATTATTTTCATCAAATTATTTAATTTTGTCATGTAATTCACACTATTTTGCATCAGGTATAATTAAATATATATATATATTATTATTTTTTTAATATTTGGCTGTTTGACGGTTTCGTCATTGCTTCCATTTTGCACCTGCGCGCGCATTAACTAATTCCATGGACCTAGTAAAGTAAATACTATTAATTCAACCAATGCAAGGCGCGTAAAAAATAAATCTCCGCGCCATTTTGCTTTGCATAAAATTTGTTTATTCGAGTTTATCGCTGTACTTAGTTTGTGACTGATTAGATTTACAAAAATGTCGAGTTCTAGTAATGAAGAAGATTTTGATGTGGAATTGATGCCTCCGGGAATACTTAATGAATTAATGATGCAAAAAATGCTACTGACAGCCTGTTGCCATTGAAATCTAAAGAAAAGTATCCAATAGCCTATGAAAATTTTATTCATTGGAAATCCAGCAAAAAAGCCCATTTGTTCTCGGAAAACGTATTTTAGCTTATTTTCATGAGCTAGCAAATAAATATAAGCCTACCTCGCTGTGGTCTATCTACTCCATGTTAAAAAGCACTGTTCGGAACAAAGATGGTATTGACATAAAAACATATTCCAATCTGATTGCGTTCTTGAAGAGGCGCTCAGATGGTTACGGAAGTAAAAAATCTAAAGTATTGTCCTCAAAGGACGACTACTCATGAGGCTACTCATCTACTTAACTATTTTATAAATGTTTTATATTTATATCTATGTAGGTAAGTGTGTATGTTTTGTTTGGCAGTCATATAAAAACTAAACGACTACTGATTTCAAATATTTTTGTTACAAAAATAACTGGACATCCGCCCAGACATGCTTAATTTGCAGGCAGTAGTAACTAAATATGTATTTTATTTACTTTCAGGTCTCGTTAATATTCGGTATTACTGGAGCATGTAGACGTCCGGAACTGAGTAATATTGCTACAAAAGACATAGAAAATCATGACAAAATGCTGTTAGTAAAAATTACTAACACTAAAAACAAAATACCACGATAATTCACAATTCATATTCATAGTTAAAAAAATACGAAAATTTACGTTCGACGAAGGCAAATACGTATTGTACAAAATGCGATCGAAATCCACTGTGTATCATTTCAATAATTGTACTTTCACAATTTGTTTCAATAATTAAATATTTCAGTTATTAACGGGTGTTTTTTTCCTCGCAAGTGTGTTGAAAAACATCGTATGAAACTCGTGTGCATTTGGTCATTACACTCTCGGCTCTATTACGTCCTCGCCTACGGCTGGGGCTGCAAATCCGCCTCGACTGTAATGACCATCTTAGCACACTTGTATCATAATGTACTATTGCGTAATATGTACCTGAAATAGCTGAATTTGTCTTGTGTAAATATAACGTTGGTAGTAGCATTATTTAATATATGATTATATAGTTTTTGAGCAGAATAACTGAAAAATTGTGTTATAATGTGTACATAGCTATACGTGTTAGTTCTTGTAGTTCTGTTTATATTCATGAAATGACATAGAATCAACTTCGCATTTTATCTGTGCAATCCAAACTTAACATAAGCCAGTAATTCTACCTTGTAATGGAATTTGTTTTAAAACAATATGTAAATAATAAAATCCATAAAGCCCGTGGATTCCTCAAGGGCAGCAATAAAGGACGACGCGGTCGATAAAACACCGAACAGCATTTTTACACATTATTGCATAATTGTTTATTAAGACTTGCCACGGTGGTGGCGCGGGGGCTTTGTCGGGACCGCGACAATATGCCATTATGACCAACGATTCGATTTGCCACTATGCGAACATGTATTATAGATATCATATAAACCTGCGGCCACATCGTAGGCACTTCGATTACGGAATAAAACTCGTTTTTGATGTCACATAAATAGCCAACCGTATTTGATTGGTTGTTTTATAAAATGAGACGCCACGTGGTGCCAAGACCGACAGACACGTGTGTGCCGCTGCCTAGCGGCAGATCATGCGCCGATCTTGAACCAATAAAGGCGGAAGGCGCAGCCGCGCATCCAGGTTTGCGCTGGTGAACGCGACGCGTGAGCCCGTATTGGAATTGGTAGACGTTGCTACGCATTTATACCAATTTACATTATTGTAATAAAGCGTTTGACATAATGGCGGGGCTGAAAATCGTCTTCAAAATTAGGATCGGACGATTTTAATGATATATGTACGTTTAGTCAGTCCGATAAGTCGATGATGACAAAGAATTTGCATAGCGGCCACCTGCGGTGTGGCCTGAGCCTAATGAACCTCAAAGTCGTGTTCGATAACATGAGACATTCGACTCAGGTACGAACGAGTACAGAAAATGTTGCATGTTTACAGTATGCCGTACACGCCAATTGAGTTTTTGTCGATAGCCATAACAAATGTAGTTTATTGTCGACAGGAAAAAAATCGCGGCGAAATATTTAGAGATATGCGTAAATCAGTGTGAAGTGCTATACGTTACGACGTGTTGTATTGATACGTAAATCTGACATGCGGGTTTTATGAGTTTCGTTTTTCTGTGCTTCGTAGATTTTTTTAGACTGACAGAGGGTTTCCATGTTACACCCAGTTTTTGGCCTGTTTCATGGATTTCGTTAAATCTGGTTTTAAGTACTCTTAAGTTTACTCTATACTCTGTAAAACTTTTATACAAAATTACAGCTTTCTACAAGGTGTGTGATATTTATTAGTCTTTCGGTTTGGACTTATGCGATGCGCGAAACAATACCCCATTTCAGATACCGCGCCCCATACACTACATCATCATTACATAGCAATACCGCGTGAAAAATCTTGATTATAATGATATAAAAACAAGTGCAAGTGTAGCAGTTTTGTGACTAGAAAATATGAAGAATACACATACCTACGTAAGTCGGGAAATTTATACTGCTAATGCTATGTTAACATGTTCTTCATACTATAACGCGAAGTCATCGGCAACAATATTTTCATTAGAGGTCTAATTTTAAGTACCCACCAACCTACATGTGGTTGAAAAGTTTGTTATTTTGGTTTTGTATGTTTAAAATACGTAATAGTTGCAAGTTAAGCTAGTAAGGCAAATATGTGCTATATTTTCTATTATAGTATCGTAACGGGTCGTTTCAAGATTAGCACTTACTCTGAGGTTCATATAAGTATGTCTGTTTGCTATGTAACGGTCAAAATAGTCGTTAAACCGATGTATAATTCGGTAAATCGGCAGCTATTTTCGGTCTAAGGCTTACATAATGACCCTCCTGAAGACCGGCATTCATGATTTATCAATTGAATTTTAGCCTTATGATAAATAGTTGACAGTTAACTATTAATTGAAGTTTATGTACTATGTGTAGGACACTGGATGTCAGGAGGTTAAATATGAACTAGATGCAAAAATACCAAATAAGTCTTTAAAACCCTTCCAAATTCCGGTCTAGAATGTTTTTTTTTTTATAATGAAAAATTCGTTTTAATACGATCAAATAGACGCATCATCCTTGGAGCTAGTTTTGTTTGTATTCTTAACTTTACCTATCAAAACAAACTACGCCAGGTTGATCCTTGCCGTCTTAATACACGGAATCCGCCGTCAAAACATCCCAGCCCTTTGATCAGTCCCTAATTACACTTATACGGAGAAATCACTTAATGAGTTGTACGAAAACAAACACACTTAACTCATGAAGGCAATGCTTGGAAAGCGGTCTACTGAAAGTTACAACCCGGTTGGAAAAACCTATAAAAACATTGTTTTTCTCATAAAATAAAAGTCACAATTTTATTTTAATGTCTCTAATTATCTTGCGGGTTCGCGAATGATCTAATACGCTTGGTTGTTCAGCGAATAAATCGCTTGAATGCTAGAAAAGTGTAGATGTATGTGGTTGACCGCTCGACCGTGCTGCGGCAAAAGGTCGTATCTTTATATTGATTTCATAGTAAGATACGGCTTTCTACCGTAGGACGGCAGCGCTGAAAGCCCTGAACGGTTGCGGACGCGTCACTCGGAGGTGCGCGTGATTTGTTTGGACAGGGCGATCACAAAGCGGGCCTGCAACGTTTCGGCTTAACGACCCGCCCAACTGTGCACCACTTTGTATCTTGATCCATTGTTTTATCAATTTCAATAATTTATCTCCTGAGAACGGAACGCGTCTCTCCCCAACTAAAATATGTGATTCTTGAATTCTTAGAAGTAAACAACTTTTTATGGTTTTTGTGTAGTTGTAAATGTTTTGAACTCATGCACCGCTAGAATGCGGACACGGTAAAAAACTCAAGGTTTAAGCTGTCTACCGTAAACATAGCTTATTTTCATACTAGTTGATTAATAGAGAGGTAAAATAAAAATGTAGTAGGTACTTAGTGCAATAAATTAAGTTAGAAAGTGAAATCTAATTTACCGATTCTAATTAGAAAACTGAAATTAATCTTATGAGTAAAGTACGGGTTGGTTTACGCGAATACCACTTCATCATCTTCAACCCATTGTTTTATACCGCAGAACTCTGTTGTGTGTGCTTAATACCTGCATATTGCGAATAGTTTAATAGTAAATTACAGTCCGTTAGGTGTAATATAATATCGCCGTATACAAGCCAGAACAAGAGTATCACACATACGAGTTGTGGTTGACTTATGCACTCGCATTGATCACAAACCTGCAAACCTGTCTTCACTTGGCCAAAAAGCGCTGATTTTCCTAACAGTAGGCTGGTAATACTATTCTTTGTACCCAAGATGACAATGAAGTATATTATCAGCTTAAGTCAGCTCTAACCGGCTGGCTAAGAGTTTCGCGACTGATGATGCATCCTATCAATTTTATCATGCAATATGAATCAAATGAGTCAGTAGAAGCGATGCAATCAATCAAAGAGGCCGTGTATAGGCAAGGTGCGCCACCTACCGGGGAGGCGTGGTGTAGTAATGAAGCGGCTCCATTACCCGTTTACTGGCAGTTTATAGGTGTTTTACAGACTGCTTTAATTATTGAGAAACATGCATAATGCCAGTGAGCGATGGTGGTATCAGCCTGGCTAGAGATCCAGAAGGCCTGGATATTCGGCTACGTGAATTATAGGATAATACTTCCGAGGTTATTCTGCAAAAAAAAAACTTATTGTTACAAGACCAATAGGTATGTTTTTTTACTGAATTGTAAAGTTACGTATTTACCCAGCGAATTAATATGAAATTCCGTAATATTATAACACCTCAACCTATAAATTATTTTATACGGCATCTACCGATATAATCGTCACGTGCCACTTGATTAGAGAGTACCTAATTCAGTGCAAAACATTAACATCAAAGAGGTCAAAGACCCAAATGTTTGACATATTGATGCCATAACACAAGCCTTCTTAAGCTTAATTTGGGACTAGATCGATTTGTGTGATATATTTTTTTATTGATAGTCTCATATCAAATGTTAGTAGGTAATTGTCTTAAGTTCCAATCAAATGTTTCCTGATTTTCGTTGCTATGGTCCCCTGGGTCACTCTTTAAAACTCCGAATTTCGGCGGTTATAATCAACCGGGCAGTTATAAGCCCATTCTTATGTAAACTATCTCCTGACAATAGCAGTCATAATATTAACTCCCCTGGTCCCCTGGGTCACGGGACAGACAAACAACAAGAAAGAGTTGAGAGATTTTTATAAACTTAAAAAGTTTAGATGCCACTGACAGTATGCCCGTGATATGGTCGATATCGATATATTGTTCAAATTGCTTCAGATAGCGACCTAAGTATAACCGGATAAATACTCAAACTTATTCGGACATGACTATGTAGCTGTACTCTGTCTACCTCTAACAAAGAAGTAGTCTATTCTTATTGTCCCACAATCACTATCAATATAACAAACAGTTACGTCTGATGGCGAAATCAAGTGTTTATATATAAAAATGTTCACGTTCCAATGTCATAAGTACCCAACCCATAACCAGGTAAATACTCATACTCATTATGACATGAGTACGCGCGCAGTAAGTCTGGCCATCTCTAGCGAGCGACTTGTCTTATTCTTATTGTTTCGCAATCACTATCAATATGGTTCGTGCACTTAACTCCGAGTTGCATGCTACGGGCAATTATTTGCAGGTCTGATGTAGTGCCCGTCTTGTATTCGGAACAGGTTTAGGGGTGTTCGTAACAGAAGATTGTGATGAAGTTGAAAGTTTTGACGATATAAAATAATTTCAAAAGTAGATGGATGATCTTCCTATAGATTTTACTCGCAACTGCGTTCGTAAGGATTTTCTCACTTCAAGATTTCAACCCCTTTTTCCTCAATTACCTATATGTCGACGTCATGACTATTTTATAATTTTTTCGTGCTATTTTAGACACATTACAAACTAAAGCATAAAAGCATATAAGTGGATACAGACGGAAAACCCGTGCAAATATCCCATCAAGGCAGTTCGACAATCAAAAAAATATCTGTAGATTTTAAATAATCATGGTGTGTGCAATTTTCATATGTTTAACATTCTATACAAAATATCTATCAAATTAATAAAACATCCATTGCACGGGAAATTTACGTAAATTAGCGATCGACAAAATAAATTGCCCATGAGAAACCGCAGCGAAATTGAGCGATCATCTCCTAATTAAAGTTCAATTGGCGAGTGCGGGGCTATTCTGTGGCATCGGGGGCGATTGGGTGTTAATTAAAAGTACGTCGATAAATCTTCGCCCCATGCGAAACGACGTGTGTGATGTTAGGTGATTACTGAAGGGAGTTGGAATTATCACTAGTTCATTAAGAGGAAGGAAGAGAGGTTTTATAAATACATCGTGAACTTTCGAAAGAAAGGCGACACGTGTTCTCTTTGTTGTGAAATTGAAATCAGTATGCGGAGTTGCGTAATGTTGTAATTCCTTGCTGTTATGAAAGCCGTTTAAGCATTGAACCATTGATACAGAAATCGAAACAAAAAGAAATTGAATGCGTAATCTGGTGAAAAAGCCTGGGAAACGAATCGGTACCTCTTGTCAAATTTTTGTTTATTCTTTGTGTGTTGATCTATGTATCTACGAGCTATGTTAAACTGCTTAAACATCTTTCTGTGATCGTGTATAAAACAGTGATCCATACATTTGCATGCCATATATAAAAAAAGCTGCCCGAGCAACCATATCGTATCGTATGCCACCATTTAAGAAGTTATTTGCATGTTTTATATAAAAAGGTGCCAAGCGTAACGCAGTAAAAAGAAATGCAATGAATACTCCCGTAATAAAACGCCATGCTCCGCGAATTATCCGCGCATCGCGAGAATCTTGATTCACGGAACAAAGATGCCGACTACAATTACTGCACAATGATATTCATAGTAGTAATAATTCTAATAAATGCCATAATTATTTATTGAATTGTCATCAGCGCGTGAAATTATAGCACTTATCTATACTATTAGTACATAATCTAATATTGTATTGAAAGTGAGTTTTCTACACGGTCATTATTTCAGAAAAAATCTTAAAAGTGCGATGAAGGATTAGTATGGGCGCGCGGCGCCAGCCTTACAGCGCCATCTGTTGTAAACGGCTGGACTGATTTTAACTAATTTTAGTACCGGGATAGCTGGACATCCAAAGATGGTTATAGGATACTTACCGACCAGTCCGACTACTGTAAAAAAACGGTTTGGTAATTACCAAATATATGCTACAAGTTAGGTATGTTGAGCATATAGTGATATTATGTTCACACTGTAGCGGAAAATGTGGCGTGTACTTTCTTGTGTTGTAATTACAACTCCGTGCTTTCTTATTATTAGAACACAATACTACATTTTGTCGACCAAAGCGAAGTGAAGTTCGTTGTTCCGCACACTAAATTAAGGTAATATAACTTAAATAAAATAGGGGTTCTAGTGTGATGTCAGACGAATAAAGCTAGCATGATTAAAATTGGAGTCCGCACCAAGACCAAATGAGTAATATAATCTAGCTTTCTTAGTTTCGTTCTTTCTGGAATTTCGAGGGTCAAATGATCTTACTAAGGTCACCTGAGGCTATTGTATCTATGAGGCAAATGCGACTTTCGACAAAATCATATTGGAAATGCAAAATATTATCACCGCTCTCTTTTTTATATTAATAGTGCCAAAATAGAGGCAGTAAGGGTATGGGGTGAGCTTCAAATGTTGTGCATCTATGATATCGTCAAATCAAAAGTCGCATTTGCCTCAATGACGTAGTAGCCTCAGGTGACCTAACGAACGTCTATATGTGACGTAAACTCGTTAAAAGGAAGGGATTTTTAGTATGGACGCAATGTAGTCATATTCACGTTTTCCGAATTTTATTCCTCGTTTTTTCTTATTGTAAATAACTTAGGGACAATCACGCCACACGGGATAAGCGCCATAAAAATATTGAAAAGTACACTGCCATGCTACGACAAAAGGACGTATCTTACTATGACATCCGTATAAAGATACGACCTTTTACCGTCACACGGCAGTTACAAATGTTACACTACTAACGCCATATCGTCGGGGATAGTGATAGTGCGTAAGTAACAAGTGTAGATACGAATCAATATTCAATCAAATGCTAAGTATTTTATTGAAATGAGAACTTTATCGATAACTGTTATTTACGCGGTAGGTATTGCACTATCCCCGACGATATTACAACCACGCAGATAAGTTGGTTGTATAACATTTGTATGGCATAAGTAGTAAGTATAATATAAATAAATAACACCTGTATAACTTTTCTAATATTTTTTTGTCGAATGTTTCATTTCGTAGAAAGCATTTTTCTTTGCAAGCGTAAACTATTTGAGATTGTTAAAAAACAAACCTAACCTAATCTAACCTACCTAATCAATAGCATGATATTTGGAAGAATTATGAAAAATTTATGACTACAAAGGAATAAAAGTTCTGCGAAATGATTTTTTGGCGAAATTAAGTATTCGACGAAATATTTTTCTAGCAGTCAAAGGGCTCGCCTTTTCGACGTTTGTAGGATAAGTGCGCTTATAACGTGTGTCGCGCTTTGACCAGATAGACTAGGTACCTATAACTAAATAGAATAGAACAAATAATTGACTTAAGATAATCTTATGAGCAACTAAATGCTGCTTTCACGTAATTTCCTCTACGTCTGTTCAATACAATTATATCAGTGTATGGAATGTTAATTAGGTAAGTCGTTATTTTGGACGACACGTGCAAGGATTACGTGCATTTATCTACGTGCTTAAATATTACTATAAATACTTAAAGTTTGAGAGATAGATTAGGTACTCAAAACAATAAACTTTGTCACGGTTTTAAAAATGTAGGTATTCATCAATCACTTAAAATCAGTATACTTAATAGACATACCTACTTACATTTGGCCGTAATTTCGCAGAAAAGGAACAGACTTTTTTTTAATTTACTAAGAGTTAGTCACTTTAGCACCTAAAAATATACTCTGGTCGCTTTCAGGATAACATTATGCATTTTTTGTCCACATACAAATATAAATAAATAAATAAATAAAGGCACAAGAATGCTAACAAAGTTGGATATTATTTAGTCCCATTTTTCGTTTCTTCAGACTTCAGAGAGTAATATTGACTCAAAAATTCAAAACGTGTCACTTTATTTCATTTCTGTCTTGTAAATGTTAAACATATTTTTTTAATCACTTGCGAAACAAATTCAAGGTATCGAACTAAAAAAATGTCGCACAAGAACTATCTAATGCAAACATGGAATGTTCCAGGCTTCAAATGCCCACATCTGTAATTGCCCCATTGGCTAAACTATAAAAAATCTGTACGCCGTAATCCCCACGCCGCCACCATTGTTTAATGTCAGGCAAATTCCCAGAATCACCCAATAACATGCAGTATCTATTCACTTCCTTTCTGATAATAAAATAAAGAATTTTACTCTATTGTTTGAGCATTTCTAAAATTATAATAATCGCTTTCAATAGCACTTTTTTGCCACGGCACACTGGCCTGGCCTGGCGATCTATTGTTAATAGTTTTATTGCAGTTGATGTTAGTTTTGGGATAGTGACCATTTGGTGATAATGATAAAACTCGTTTTATTATTCTTCAATTTGTAATACGAATATTTGTTTGTTTGTCTTTGAAATGTACTGTTATTCCGACTTATTTAGATTGGCTTAAGTACTTTAATTAGGCATAATCCCTTTGAAATTCAATAAATTTTATTGCTCTTTTAAGAACACTAAAATGAGATTAGTATTATATGTTTGTTTATTCATTAACACCTTAATATGTAACGGTAGCAGTAAAATATCATTAAGTATTAATTGTAATTAAGTATTAATCAATTATTAAGTAGTCACATTTAATTTTGGTACAGCGTACATCAGCTAAATTAAATTAGATTAGTTTAGAAGTAAATGTAACTAATTTGTGACATGTCTGCCCGTTTCTTTTGTCAAACGGTTAAAGTTTTATTCAAAAGTGTGATGACGTCATTATTTGACCATCGAAATTCCCAAACTCCGGCGCATAATTCTCGGAATCTACAATGAATAACCCCGTGCCCTTTTTATCGCGGAACTTTTTCAGATTTCCATAATTTACATACTTCCACTGTTCACGTTATTGAAGTGGTTCACATTTTGTATGATTTTCCGGCTTTTCACCGCAATTAGGTATAAGAGTTTCATCATCAGTATTGTGGCTAATAATGAAATTTGATTGATGACTTTTGTAGAATCAATCCTATTACATCGCGTGAGATTGTACAACTTCTTAGCAGTGTTCCAAACTACTAATACAAATTAAGTTTGGAACTGAACGAAACGTCTCGAACTCTCGATCACGTTGACGTCTCCCTTCACAAAAGGCGCACTGACCGCAAGCACTCGCTTGTAATGTAACAAAAAAAAGTGAATTTGATTTGTTTTTTGTTACATTAGGTTCGAGATCGGTATTGCGATGTATTTGGATCAAAATCATAGCTTGAGTTCAATCATTGCTGATTATACCCGTCAACTGTGCTGATTTAATCCGAATCAAGGCGAATGGGACCAGTTGGCCCAATGAACCTGTCACAACAGTCCCGTATAACCCCTATCCTTTACCCCATCGCCCCATTTATGAAGATATCAATAACTTGCCCCACGCAACTTTCAATGGACGGATTTAATTGATTATTTGTGAATGTAATAATTTTCTGGTGAATTTGGGGTCTGTGGGTTTTAGCGTGTTGCAATCTATTTTGTTTGACAGGCAATTGTGATTGCATGATGCTGTGAATTTATACGGTATATTTGTTTTTGTGAAGTGAATTCAGTGGGTCAGATTTTATTTTATTCTATGGACACTAGGTACCTACTATTTAAACTAGCGCCTGACTTCGATGACTTATTTATTCTATGCATAACGATCATTATGAATTGTTAAATTGTTAGTTAGACATATTATTATTAGAAAAACACCACTGTATCAATTATATAATTAATTGAATGAAAAATATAGGATGAAATGACCGTTTCTGTAGTATTAGTATAGCGTTATTGTCCGCAATCATGTTTTTTTTGTACCTTTTTTGCTTTTGGCATACACGATAGAGAGCTTGGAGTTTGGTAGAGCTCTTAAAGCTGATTAACTTTATTTAATGCGAATCTGTTTCACAACAATAGGCAGACTTTATGCCCATAGTTTCAGCATACATTATATCGTTTCCAATCTGTGACGAGAAGATTACAAAACAATCCCAATTCTGAGAACAGCCTTGCATATTGTATTGACGCGTTTGCTATTTATAAAATTACAACTTAAACCTGCTGACGACAATAAAACTTATCTCCGGTCGACGCTTCAGTAAAATTAGATTCCATACTACGAGATTAAAGTTTAAAGTCGTTTGTGTTTACTGTTGATAATAGTACTTGGGAAAGCAGGTAGTATTTTTTGAATTTCGAACGATCACGTCTGGCGACAACCCCTGCCGGCGGCGCGATGGGGTGGAGCTGAATCTGTAGCGCGCCTTCTCGCTCCGGCCGACTAGTTTCCATTATCTCTGTCTCGCCTATTATTGTCATATCAAGATTCGAACATCGCATTTTGTTTCCAATTTTCAATTTAGTTTATATCTGATGTTGGCAGGAGTAGGACGTCTGGCGGTCGGCCATCGCTCATCGCACGTGTTGATGTCGCGTTGCCGCGCTATTATTTTCGTGTTTGCGATTAACTTGGGAAGTTTTTGAGTTTGGTGACTTTATTTAGACGTTTTAGTGGGTTGATTGGGATTTTTAGTGAGTTGGTATTAAATGGAATTCATGGATTTCTTTAAAACGCTGATGGAGGAGCAGCCGCAGACGGCGCACCACGAGCCGCCGAAGATGCCCAACTTCTTCGAAGTTGATAAGAAGAAGGTACATTATTATCATTATCGTTGCTTATTATCATTGAATTAATTTAATGACTTTGATAAATTTTAATATATGTGACCACTTACATGTTTCGTTACATAGTACATAGAATTTTATTTATCTTAGCTAATTGTCGTTCGATTGTTTTTTAAACGCTTATCTTTTGGTAAGTTTTCATTTTAGACGATTGAATAAAATTTACTATAGAATGCTTACCTACCTACTTAGGTAGGTATCATCTTTTAATTAAGTAGTCATTACAGGTAAATTCTTTTTTTTTTCATACTTTTGACACGAGTTTCACCGATTCGACATTAATACCTATAATTTTTATATTAAACATTGTTTATTTTTTTCTTAATGTATGGTATTTTAGAATTGTTTTGATACATCGTATATTATAATAAACATTTATACAGCGTGTATATTTGATATAACCGCAAACTTTACGGGGTCTTAGTATAGGCACTTATTAATATTAATATATTGATCAGTAAATTATTAAAAAAATCTAACTTTTTTTTTCCCATATAAAATAATTCAGCACGCAATGTATTTGTTTGTTGACACTTAACATAGTGATCTCACAACTGTCACTTAGTAATAACTACGCCATACATAGCTACTCAGAAAATTTTCAAAAATTAATTACGCTGTGGCAGTTAACGCTAAAGTAATATTTTTTATAAATATCAGGTAATAGCACTAAAATCTCCGTCCGGCTTCAATTTGCGGTTATATCAAATATACACGACACGCTGTATATTAAGGTAATTTTTGCGAATGACATGTGAACATTATCATTGAGATTATTTGTCTTTTCCTAAAAAATACAAATTTTACATGGAACATTAATGTTAATTATTTGTTTTATGGCAGTTTTTTATTTGTGTTTTATACCTATTTACAGATAGTTATCTACCAGAAAAAATATACCTACCTACCCATGAGTAGGTGGCTGGCTATAAATAATTCACCTTGCCCTGTCGGTTATTAACGGACGATTTCGCCTGTCAATGTGACATTGACAGGCATTAATCAGTCATTTGATAACTCTCCTCTCGTGTGATATGTCCAAACGTCGTCATTGGCGAAATACCTCTTGCTGAGAGCAAGAAGTGAAAGCCACAAGAAAAAAAAAAACAAACTATGGTAAAGTTTGGCCTTAGTATACCTGATATTTAAAGTTCACATAATAACGGAATGTCAGTAGCTTTTATTCGAAAAAAAAAAGCCTTTCAATTGAAGCGATCTACCGTGGCCTGATTTTATTCGAATAAAATAAAACATAAAACTTTCAAAGCAAACCTCAGACCGTTAATCAAAGATACCAAACACAAAATTAGTAATTAAATAGACGAATGAAGCGTAAAATATAGATATGAATATTAAGTCGCCCGATAAAAACTGCCGATCTGTTTAAGGGACTTTTTATGTGGAAGTTAATTATACTTTTAATATAAAACGATACCAATTTAATAATGTGAAGCGGACGGATTAAAAATGGATCCGATATAAATTCTGATTATTTATGAGGCATTTATTTAATAGGCATTTAATCTCCCTGTTATACGAGTCAGGCGTAAAGAGCACGTGAATGATTTTGTTTTACAAATGCCGAATTGATACATTTTACGCGTGATTTATTCGTTTGGGGATATCAGATTAGAACTTTAGCTAAGTTGTTACAAATTTTGTTATAAGTTCGCGTTGTAGTACAATTCAATACAACAATACTTTATTGCACACTAATAAAAGTTTTCAAACGGAAACAAAAACAGAACAAATACAAAGGTACCTTTATTGTACCTATAGTATATCTGCATGTTAAATGTAATCACAATTCAATATTTAAAATATAACTGGATTTAAATAGTAACCATCGCACTAGAAGTTAAAAACGACCTATAGGGGGCGCCACTTTACTACCCGTTGCAACTTAACTGTGAACCAAAACGTATACGATTGATTCTTTGCTTTTTAGGGTTCCGTTTCCAACTAATGCTAACGCGACGCGACCCTATTACTAAGCCTCCGCTGTTTGTTACAGGCTGTATCTTTTCAACTGTAATAGGTAGAGACTTGAAATGTTCGCATGATATGTATGACATAAAATTTTATTAAAATGTTAAAAATGGCTCCCATGCAGCAAACGTGTTTTAGGGGTTTCTACGTTTTTGTTTACGGTTTAATGGTAAAGCGTAGCTGTGGGTAAGGACCAAATTCTTTGCAAATACTGTCATACATTTATGTCCACCTCATCTCAAACTAAAAATAGAACATTTATAGTTAATTTGTAGAGTAGAAAAACACGCCAAATAACAGTTCCTATTAACCCAATCATCAATAAACGAATTGATTTATAGAATAGTTAATAAAAAAATTATTCAGAAATATACTTTTTTAACTTTATTATATTTCCCATACAAAATGAATATGTCCGTACTCTGCTTTCTCGAGGATATATTGATTTTGTTTTAAAGTACGAACGCCTTAACTTATACAATTTATTTGTATATATAGTCTTAGGTTTTGTTAAGACGCAGGTATAGTGTAATATTCGATATCCTTCATCATTTTAAATTTTGCGGCTATTTTATGCATGTCCCAAATATTCTTCCATTGTGCAACCTCCAGTTGTGCGACGACATTACACGGAACTTACAACGCTATTCCAGTAGATTCTTCAATTATTTTAATGGAACACTGACTCCGAACTTGCAAGCTTGACTTCGATAGTGCTGCCATGTTGTTTTTACTGACAGTCGAGCATCGTGTTGGTGGAAGCTCCGCGTACAGTTAAAATTCTGTGACTTCTTATGTAATTTTATTGTTTTCCATCACGTTTTCTCTGCTTGCGAATGATTAACTGCAAACTATAATAGTATATTGTTGCTACACATCAAAGTTCACTAGTAATACTCGTTTATTTTATTGAGTGTGAAACATTTCTGGTTAGGTCGTGAAGTATTTTGCCTCCATTGTGCGACGTGTGACACAACATTTTGCGACGAGTGACACAACATTGTGCTACGTGTCACAACGGAAATTCGTCGAAACGAAGACATCGTTACCAATTGTGCTTATTACAAGCTTTTATTTAGTTTCACCTGTCCCGATGTTTATTTATTATTCATCTACAAACCTTGTACACGTACATTTACAATTTTATTGTGCTACTTTTTTCCGGTGTGACACATTCCATTGTGATTTCCGTTGTCCAACGATGCAAAGAATTTGGTCCTTACCCAGCTAGCTGTTATCACTTGATATACCTATGCATAGACTATGCGTTACTATGCCGCCTTTAACAAAGCTACAAAAAAGGAAAACATTATAAATGGTACCATAATGATACGGAGCCCTTTGTACGCGAGTCCGACTCGCACTTGACCAGTTTTTTGCAAATGGGATATTTCGGGTGCCGCAGGCTGTTTTTATTATTTAGTAACTTCAGGGTGGTAGTAAATGTGTACAATACAACTGTTAAACAAACCTACCGCTAGGTTTATAGGTATTAAAGGCGTTTATACTTACATCTCTTATCTTTTACATAAGGTTGAGAGGGATAGTCAATAATATCACTGCTCAAACTTAAGTATACATTTTTATAACCTTAAATCGATTTTAGGTTATAAAATGTTTTGAGATGACAGGTGTCAATCAGGATTGACTTCTTACCGGCGAGACACTATAACTATAAGTAATCTCTATTTTGCTATCTGTGCTTATGTCTGGTTGGCCTATCACCACTGGGTCATTTTTTTCAGCACCTATTAAGGTGCCACCATTAGGTGGTCATTGACGTCCGATTATTTTTACGACGGAATCCGATTTTATTGCCGGATAATGCGTGAAACTTACGTTTTATAACCGTCTTTAAAACCGGATTAAATCCCTTATATCCGTGTTGATTTATCTGTGGAACTAACTCATTAAAGCGAGAGGATGTGAGTCATGTCGACATGAATGTGTAAATAGGTTTTGCGCTTTGTTATCTGTTCTGAAGCATGCGAGGATATGGGATAATGTTTAGTTATCCATAGATGGTCAGATATAGGGATTCTGCTAAAGAGTAACTGGGTACGCGGTTTTTCTCAAGGATGAAGATGAGGAAACTTGCAAACGAATAATAAAATGTACGGATTGAAACCTACACGATTTACACACCGTATTATAACAAAAAGGGACTTAATCGATTTCCAAAAGGTGTTTATTTAATTATTCAACTTTTCAGACGTGATTTTACGTCCACGGTCTCGAAGAGACAAGTAATTATCAATTAATTTAACACGTTTTTGAACGCGCCTTTTGTTATAAAAAAAAAACAGTGCGGACAGGGGTCACATTTTTCGAAATTCAACTTCTACTCGTAAATGTCTACTCTGGTAATGTCTTGTATTGGTCTATTTATCTGCAAATGCCAACCTGGAGATGTCATACGACAAGTTCAATGCATTTTCAAAGCGTGGCCTGCAAGGGCCAGGCCTTGAGCGGCCATCAAAGCAGCACTCAATGTTCACGTAATTGACAAATTGGAAATGTATCGCATTATGGACCCGCAGCGCAGAGTAAAATGCTTTTGAAGCTTCATTGAGATTTTCCAAGCGTGGCCCGCGATGGCTAGCCATTGATGGCCATTAATGCAGCATCAATGGTCACGTAATTGACACATTGCAAACACGTCGAGGCCGATTGTTGGCTGCGAATTAGCATGTCGAGTCTTCGGGCGGTGTGCCTCAGGGCTGCCTGTTTGGTCCTCCCTTATTAAAACATAATGTAATCGTATTTTTTTAAGGGATTTCAAATATGAAACTAACTAATGTATAAATAACGTTGCCATGATCATGTTTGCAACCACTTTATTCAGGAAAATTTCGAGATGTTTAAAAATAAGTATAAATGTTTGATGCAAGAAAAAAAATCATGTTTTATTTGCAAAGGCTCTTCATGAAGACTTTTCAAACCGTTTTGACCTACTTATTTTCATGACATTTCGCCTTACGTGTAAAAATTTAAATTAGAACTGATACATAGACCTATCACACTGCAAAATGTTTCACCTTACCAGACCAGAATCTCTCGCCATACCAAGACCGAAGCGAGCTCTATGTTCTTAATAATTAAATAATAGAAAATAAACATACATGTATATGAATATAAAACATGTCACCCCGTCACAATTTCCATCAAGCGGCAACCCTACGCACACAGGGAAAGCAGGGTGCGATGACCGCTTACACCTGCAAACGTAAACTGCATCCGAGCCGCCAATAAATGGTTTCGTGCGCGTGTGTGTTCATTAGACTAAGGCGCTGCAGATACAATACAATACATATATATTTGTATAAACTGGAGAACAAGAATTATTATTGATCTTCATTTTTTTTTTACCAAAGTGAAAATTGCAATATATTCGGGGTACATGCTAATAGTATATCTACTTCTTTTCTACCTATGCCTTTTGCACCAACAATTTGCGGTTCAATGCAATGATCTTTGATTTTAAGTAATGTTTGCCGAATTTTGTAAACTGAAAATCTATCGTAACAAATTCAGTTTTAATTATAATTTTACTGAAAAGTCGTTAAGGAAAGAGCATTATTTATGCGATACATGACTATTACACAGACGGATATAAAAATAATGATCTCATTGACTAACTTAATTTTTTTTGGGTAATTTAAATATTTATTACCCTAAATAAAACAACACACTGTTGTGCATGTGTGTGCTGTGTGCACAACACATGCACACTCGCTAATGTTCCTGACACGCATCACTCGCGAATTGCACTAACGTGTGACTGTGACATAAGCTGCATCGGTGTTGCTAGCTCTTTATTAAAAAAAACAACAGCTTTGCCGACAGTGAATCTGTAAGAAATCGTTGATTTTGAGACATTTAATGATTTAAACTTGATAAAAACACGATTTTGATCCTTTACAACCGAACCCCTCTCATCGCGACCGTAATGGCATTTTCAAATCATGTAGTTTGTTCACGAAAAAGATGATGCAGATTTAGACATGTAAAATTGCCTTTGTACTTACAGAATGAACATTTTGATTTTGATTTTGTTTAATAATAAAATATTAAATAAAACGAGCTAAAAGATAAATAGGTAGACAAAAATCCAAACGGTTGTAACTTGCTACCTACTAATAAAATCTAAAGAAGACGCAAAAAATTGCGTATTTCATTGCAACGATGCCACAGACATACAACAACTTTATAACGCTTTTAAAAAGACTGACCCCGTCATAAAAGCTTTTCTTGATTGAATGGAAAAACTATCAACTTATTTCTAAAGCTAAATAAAATCCCAAACAAGTCCAAATCGACTTGTTACTATAAATTTACACGAAAACGAGAAGTCTTTGAAATCGTAATAAGTCCTTTCATCGGTTTTCGTACCCTATTCGACAAGCTCATGCGGTTTAAATGACGCTTTATGTATGTCGTGACTCTAAATCGGTCAGAATTTGTAAGAGTTCTGAAAGAAGAAAGAGTGGAAATAATTGGTGGTACGATCCAGCCTAGTTTAAGTATAGAACTCGTCTATTTTTGAACGATATGGATGACCAGTGTATTAAACTTTCTATTTTACTATGAACTCATGTCTTACTTTTAAATAAAGGTTGAGGTATGTGTGTGCTTTGAAAAAATTGAAAATAATAGCTTTGTTACACTGAAACCTTTCAGTTTGACATACTTCAGTCATAAATAATGTAAAACTGTAATCTGACTGACTGACTTAACTAAAAACTGACTAAACTAATTCTGTACTTCATGACTAAACATCCCAACTAGCAAAGTAGTGATAAAATAAAATGTATTAACACTAAATAATGATATAAAAGTCATAAAATAGCAACGCGGAGCTGCTATGTTGTATATTGGTGACTTGTATCATCATTTAGCTGTATAATCTTATACAGCTATATCGTGATAAGAATTGATGACATAAACGTTTACTGGACTTCTTAATACGGCATATACAGGGTGTCCCTAACACCAACGCCAAAATGAAGAGGGGTGATAGAACAGCTCATAAGCAACCATATTAAGTCAATTTGACCTTAATAAAAAGTTCATGGTTTTCGAGATATTTGCATTTTTTTAAAACTCGTGACTTTTGATGCCCTGCGTCAGTATGTCCATTGCCACCACTGCAAATATAGGTATTTTATAAATCTGTTTTTGCAGGATGTTACTAAAAACATATCCTATCGAATGTAATTTAAATTTTATACATATCATGATGCTTTGTCGGTAAAAATAATAAAAAAAAAAGAATTATAGCAATTTATAAAATTTTGCCTGCGGTTTTGATCGATTTTCATTTAAAAAAAAGTATTGTAAACTAACATGGCACACAACATAAAAAGATAGTAAATTTATTGTAGTTTTCAAAAAGGTACAGCATTTTCTAATTTACGCAGCAGTTTACGAGATATTGATATTTTACACCAAAAGGAGCTCATACTGCAGTTATTACATAGTATGGAACCAGAGCCCCTACTAGGCTCAGAGTTTGAATTTCGAACTAAAAATAGAATCAAAGAATACATAATTTTAAATTGGAACACAATTCGAAATTCGAATTCAAGTCGGCTTTCTGATTAAAGAGTACCTATTTTAGTAATTTTAGTACACTTCGTCAATTCGTTTGATGTGCTTTATTTAGTTTGGGTTCTTATTTTCTTAAATAGACTTGCTTTACCAATAGAACTCGTGTTGGCCTTGTCATTTGGATTTTTGGTACAATTTAACTTTGCTTTGTGCATCTTGGACTCGAGTTCTGCCTATTGATTTTAACTTCGATTTACTTTGGCTCTGTTAAGATTAATTGTAGTGCGTTTGTTACAAATATGCCAGAGAATTATACTTCTCAAGAATATGCCAACATGCATTTTGTCTATGGGGAATGTCAAGGTAACTCTTCTGCTGCAGCTAGACTCTATCGAGAAAGATATCCAAATGTAAGGCATCCGGACCATCGAGTATTTCGAAATGTTCATCTCGCATACTCACAAGGCGTTTTGCCTGGCAATCGTGGCGGATTAGGAAGACCTAGAGGAGATTACGATGAAGATGTTTTACAAGAGATTCAAAACGACCCATCGACTTCGACACGGAACATTGAACGTAATTTAGGGATATCAAAATCTGTTGCCAATAGAATATTACGTCGTTATGGATTTCATCCATACCACATACAACGTGTTCAAGCGTTGCTGCCCCGTGATTACCCACTTCGTGTTCAGTTTTGCCAGAAAATGCTGCAAAAACACAGAGAGGATCCCAATTTCATAAATATGGTTTTATGGTCTGATGAAAGCACTTTTAAGAGAGATGGATTTATGAACATGCACATTTTACACAGTTATGCATTAGAAAATCCTCATTTAATGAGGGAAGATCGGTCGCAGTACCAATTTAAAGTGAACCTCTGGACTGGAATATTAGATGGGAAAATAATTGGCCCATTTGAATTACCAGAAACGCTGAATGGTTCAAGTTATCTGCATTTCATAGAGAATGAGTTGCCAAATCTTCTCGACGACGTACCTTTAGCTACGCGGAGGTCAATATGGCTGCAGAATGATGGCTGTCCAGCACATTATGCACGCGAAGTGCGACTACATTTAAACCAAACTTATCCACAGAGATGGATCGGCCGTCTGGGTCCCATTTTGTGGCCTCCTCGATCTCCAGACCTAAATCCTCTGGATTTCTATTACTGGGGTTATATTAAAGAAAAAGTTTACAATGAACCGATTAACCGTATAGCGGAGCTGAGACAACGCATTTACGCAGAGGCCCAAAACGACGTAACAAGAAGTGCACGTCACATCAGTCGAGCATTTTTAAGGAGATGCCGGGCTTGTATTCAAGTCAATGGCGGACAATTTGAACATTTAATTTAGTTACATAAAACAGGTTTCGTTATTTTTTAATGTTTTTAGTTTGGCAACCAGTATTATTTTTGCATTATCTCATAAACCGCTAAATAATTAAGTCACTTCAATACCATCTTAAAAACAACTCTAAATTTGCTATCTTTTTACGTTATTTGCCAGGTTCGCTATGAACATTTCAATTTTTTTTATTCTAAAATTGAATTGTGTTCCTATTCTAAATAAAGTATTCTTTAAATCGATTTTTTGTTCAAAATTCAAACTCTGAGCCTAGTAGGGGCTCTGGTACCATACTATGGAATAACTGCAGTACTATGAGCTCCTTTTGGTGTAAAATATCAATATCTCGTAAACTGCTGTGTAAATTAGAAAATACTGTACCTTTTTGAAAACTACAATAAATTTACTATCTTTTTATGTTGTGTGCCATGTTAGTTTACAATACTTTTTTTAAATGAAACTCGATCAAACCCGCAGGCTAAATTTTATAAATTGCTATAATTCGTTTTTTTTTATTATTTTTACCGACAAAGCATCATGATATGTAATAAATTTAAATTACATTCGATAGGATATGTTTTTAGTAACATGCTGCAAAAAACAGATTTACAAAATACCTAAATTTGCAGTGGTGGCAATGGACATACTGACGCAGGGCATCAAAAGTCACCAGTTATAAAAAAATGCAAATATCTCGAAAACCAAGATGGTTGTTTAATATGGTTGCTTATGAGCTGTTCTATCACCCCTCTTCATTTTGGCGTTGGTTTTAGGGACACCCTGTATAACACAGCTGCACAACAGTATCCCTAACTGTGATTTAGAGCAATTTCGTTGCATATCAGATATATACAGTGCCTGTATACAGCTAAGTAACTCTATTGTGGTTTTTAATGCGCTGCAATATCGCTGGTGATATATCAGTGCACTAATGGAGCTAAATCGAGATATATAAGAACATTACGCAGCTGATATGCGCCTAAAGTATCATATAATGGCGTTTCCTTAACACCAGCAGCATAAAGTTGTTTAAAGATCTACATTAACACTAAACAGTTGCAAATACACTTTTTAAGACCTTTTATATCATCAGTGACATATAAACATTATTGTTACTAATATAACGCTAAATAAATGTATATCAGCTGTTGTAATCTCATTTATAGGATCTTTATGATAGTCAAACCAGCGTCGAGAATTCTGAAGTTGGTTCCATAGATACAAAAAATGAAATCTTAACAGAACCTTGTTCAGGATACCAAGATGACTTGTTTGCGACTGACAATTTTGATGACAATGGAGAAGATGAAGACGTATTCTTCCACAGCCATTCAAATCTGTTGAGTTTTATGAAATTACTTCTGTTTGAAAAACAGTAATTGACCAAAAATATAACCACTTTCATTTCACGCAAATGAGTTGAACAATATTAAAGATACTGTATTTATTACCCAAAGGTAGGTACAGTAGGGGGTTTTACTAGTTTTATTAAGGAACCCGAAAGTGTTTGGTAATGGCGGTGGCAAACTGTAAATTTGTGATATATCGGTAACCAGAACACACTTTAGATACATATTGGTGACTTTAAATAATTTGTTATTTTAAATATTTTTTATTTAATTAAATATTCAATATTTAATAGGGGCATGAAAAAAACACAAATAATATGCTATTATTTCATCAATAAAAATTTTAGCGCATAAAAAATTACCCGTTATGCACGTACCTAACAGCAACTTGACACTACTTACTAACACAAAAATAGTTTGCTATTTTATTATACTTTCGGTATTTTATTTTCAAAGTCAAAGTCAAAGTCAAAATATTCTTTATTCAAGTAGGCCTAGCTACAAGCACTTTCGAATCGTCAGTTACAGAGAGTAGAGCAATTTATTCATAAACTTATACTAAAAATAAAATAAAAAAACATAAAAAACAACATTATAGAAATAAAAGAAAAATCCTAAAAAGGACCGTCAACACATAAAAAAAAATTATATAAATAAAAAACTAGAGGCTAGAATATATCTAGAATAAAATTCTAAATGTCAAAAATTATATTAAAAATTGTTAATATTAAAATATCAGTACCCTGATGGGTACCTACTCGTTACAATAATTACACATAACATTTTAACTAATCCCACGACACGTTATCATTCATGTAGTCTAGAGTGCTATAATAAGCTTTAGAAATAAGTTTACGTTTTACATAGTTCTTGAATTTACCCACAGACAAGTCAGTTACGCTTCTAGGAAGTTTATTATAAAATCTTACACAGTTACCCATGAATGATTTTCTTATTTTATGGAGCCTAGTGGCAGGCACTGCGAGCTTATGCTTATTTCTAGTATTAATATTATGTATATCACAGTTCTTCTTAAAATTGGCAATGTTCTTATGTACATACATAAGATTCTCATAAATGTATTGACAATGCACTGTCATTATATTAATGTCCTTAAACTTATCTCTAAGCGAGTCTCTATGGTGCATTTTATATATCGCACGAATAGCCCGTTTCTGGAGAACAAAAATTATATTAATATCTGACGCACTGCCCCAAAGTAATATGCAATACGACATAATGCAATGGAAATAACTAAAATATACTAATCGAGCTGTTTTCACGTCTGTTAATTGACGAATCTTACTAACTGCAAAAGCTGCAGAACTCAGTCTATTCGAGAGATTAGCAATATGGGGACCCCATTGGAGCTTAGAATCTAATGTAATGCCGAGAAAAACTGTGCTATCAACTAGTTCCAGTTCCTCATCTTTAACAATAACACTTGCTTGCTCGTGTATAACGTTACTCGTGACAAACTTAACACATTTAGTCTTTTTCTCATTTAACAATAAATTATTTACATTAAACCAATTCACTACTTTACATATAGCATTGTTTACGTCATTATAAGATTGTTGGTTTCGTGCGACTTTGAAAATAAGTGAAGTATCATCCGCAAACAAAACTATATCATGGTGGGTCTTTATGAGCTGTGGCAAGTCGTTAATGTAGATAAGGAACAAGAAGGGTCCCAATATTGATCCTTGCGGCACACCCATAGAGACTAATGACCCCGGTGATCGCTTTCCATTCACGTCAACCCTCTGTATTCTACCATTTAAATAAGATTCTAATAATTTCAGTGCCGATCCTCTAACTCCATAGTGGTGTAGTTTCCTGATCAGTGTCTCATGATTAACGCAGTCGAAGGCCTTAGATAAATCACAGAAGATACCTAAAGCATCTTGTGATTCCTCCCAGGCATCGAAAATACATTTTACTAGCTCGACTCCAGCGTCGGATGTCGAGCGACCCCGCGTAAAACCAAATTGCTTGTTATGCATTAAATTGTTCAAATTAAAGTGTCTTAATAATTGAGACAAAATTAACTTTTCAAAAATTTTACTAAATGTTGGTAGTACAGATATTGGTCTAAAGTTATTGGGGTCAGAAGTACTACCTGATTTAAATAAAGGAGTTATTTTACTATGTTTCATCAGATCAGGAAACTCACCGCAATCTACACTGTTATTGAATATAACTACTAAGTCAGGCGCTATGATATCTATGAGGGATTTGACATCATGGACGGAGACCCCCCAGAGGTCACTAGTTTTTTTGACATTAATCGATTTAAACGCCTTTACTACATCTGAGGTACTGATATGTTCAAAATTAAGGTCTCTACTACATTCTGGGACGTTATCTTTTAACAAAGTAACGGCTGATGAGGGTGATGAGTTTAAAAACTTTGTAGTGGACACTGGTATATCGGTGAAAAAGTTTTCAAATTCTGTTGCTACATCTAAACTAGAATCTACTAATCTACTTTCACACTACTTTATTTACATATAACACTCAGTATTTTAGCACTATGCGACACATTACGATATGCGACATAAAAGAATCCCTAATAACAATATAACAACAAACAGCTCTATATCAGCATTGCTGTTACTTTCTTATCATAATTTAGTGATATAGTGATTCAGGCACCATTGGTGTAACGCTAAAGAGATTCATAATACATTGTAGTATCATGGATATACATCAAAGTAGTGACGTGCGGTGCCAAAATACACATCAAATAGCTGTAAAACTGGGGCCACTTCCCAGTGATAGAGATGTTTCTATCACGGATATAAAACTGCGTCTGTCACTGATTTACAGCTAAATTTGGTTCAGTTTTGCTAGTTGGGATTCTATGGACATTATCTGAAAATAAAAATTTCAAATTGATATTGAACAGAATCCAATGTTGATTCTATTTTTGTGGTGATACCACATTTCTTATTTTGAATATAGATACAAATGATAAATAAGACGCAAAAATTGTATGCGATCCACAGCCAGTCCAAGTGGGACTCGAACCCACGACCTCTGTTTAACCCGAACAGTGCTCTTCCAACTTGGCTTCTTATTCCACCTGGTGACAACGAAACTCACAAAAATTCTGACACTGCTCTTCTAAACCTCGTATCTAGTGAGTACATTGATATTAGATACGATCTTTGTTTAAGTATTTGTTAGTGAGTTTTGGTTGTCAACAGACGATTTATCCTTTGTATCTATAGTTTGAATTTAATTAATAAAATAAATAAATAAATATCAGACAACCTCACACAAATCAACCTAGTCCCAAATTAAGCTCAAGAAGGCTTGTGTTATGGGTACTAGGCGACGATATACATTACTTATAGATAAATAAATACTTAAATACATAGAACATCCATGACCCAGGCACAAATATTCGTGTTCATCACACAAATATTTGCCCTTGCCGGGATTCGAACCCGGGACCGTCGGCTCAGTAGGCAGTTGCTTAACCACTGCGCCAACCGCGTCGTCAAATTGAATTAAAAAGCCATAATATGAATACGAAAGTGGTGTTTTTAGCGCCATAATCAACTTAATATGTGGAATGAACATGATCTATTTACATAGAGCCAAAATACAAAACAATCTGAAGAGTTGGTATATTTTACCAGAGTGCAAGAAAAAAAAATGAATATTAATAATAAATATTATTCACCCCAACTCATTGAATCGTTTCACACCGGTCGTAACCGGATCGCGGTGGAAGTAAGCGGCTTTATCGCCCAAGATAATTGCGCCTAGAGGCTTGGGCGGATTACTCGTACCGCCCAGCGCCCGCCCAATGAAATGGCTCTTTATCGCGTATTAATCGGTCGAATGTACCGCGGTATTCCTTTTAGTCGGGTAGTCGGGATTGCTATACTATCGACAGTGCTAATACTTGGATGGTGGTAGCTTTGTGTAGCAAAACAAATATTTAAGGAAAATATGCATGTAAAGGGGCTAGACTTGTTACTTAAATGTATATCGTAAATAAGTAGCTATTGATCTTAAATATGACAGATGTGTCTCATAATAATAATAACGGAGAAGATGAATCGCTGGCTCTATATTACAGGGTTCTATGTTTCATTTTTGACGAGTTCAAAATTGAACATTGTCATAATGACATGAAGTGTAATTTTGACTACTTTAAAAATTTAACATAGAACCCTGTAATATTGGACCAGCGGAAAGTCATACATAACATCACTAGAATATATAGCCAGTAAAAATGTAGTTACTGTAAAGTAATTATTAAATTAATAATTAATAGTTATAAATAAATATTTTTACTAAAAGGCAGCTACACTTCTCTTACCTTAATGAACTTAGATACCTATTCTATTTATAAGTAACAAAAAAAAGTGTTCTGTAAGTTGTATTAACGTTTACGAATATGAAAAGGCGCCCTATTGAATATGACCGCAAATCTATTATAAGTATGTAGTTCATCATGCCCCGCTCGACCCAAATGCAATAATCGTGCCCATTCAGCGTACAAGTAGGTAACACCTAACATATCGTTTGACAATACTCCCCTCTATAATGGAACCCCAAAATGTTCATCTAATTGGAGATCAAAGGCGGGCGTGTAATCGCGTATACTACGCGGATATATGTGGTGTGTGTTGCTGGATGTGGCTTGGGAAGATGTGTGAAGCACGCTCTGTTTAGGGCCTCTGAAAATCGGGCTACAAAAATAGTCACGTAAGCATGAAGAAGTAATTGAATAAAAAAATACAAATTGGTGGCCCGGAAAGCCGTTGGAGACGCAGTTTCGAATCCTGCCTCAGCCATTAAATTTTTTAATTTTTCGCTTCATAGTAAATATTTAAATTATACCTAATGTCATTATTATGGTCAATTATTGCGTGGATGTAACTTTGATACTTGTATGGCTTTTTTTTCTTAACTTAGATTAATAACCAACCAAAATGTATGACACCGCCTTGTTTAGCCTCAATATCTAACTAAATAGAAAAGTGGTGCCTTTGACACCATATTTTCACGATGTCGATACAAATCTCATTTTACAAAAATATAGAGAAGCTACACTAATGTCAAAGCGATATATGTAACATCAAAAATTACCCTAAATACATATACCGTATTGAAGTTGAACTGTTGCCTTTAAATATAGATAGAGAAGCAGTAGGAGGCACGTTCCTTTTTAACGTAAATAACGTGTGAATGAAAGTAATTTGGCTAGCAGCTAGTTTAAAGTTTATAAAATATCTTACGCAGTGACTATCTATTCCACACTCTTGGGTAATATGATCGTTTATTGTAACTTGGGACTTTAATGTGTTTGGTACCACGGATGACAAAATAGAAAACTAACGGCACCGGATCGAAACAATAGGTTTTCGTGAATTCCGTTATGTTTTTACTAAACGCGCTTAAAGAATAGTGACGGGTAAGGCCTGACAAATATTTTTAATTTATGCCACGCGAAGTCTATGTTATGTGTGTCAATCAGTTCAGACTCATTTCTTTCGTATCCGTTACTATTCATCTTGAAACTGTTTATGTGAACAATCTTTAAATCAATTTTATAATATACACGATATGATCTAAGACGTCCTATTATCATGCAATATTTTATTGGTTAAATAAATAGTCAAATTTGTAAAAGCTTGTCATAAAAATAAAATAAAAATATTCGTCTAACTAAATATACTTACTCATATGAAAATGAGATGAGATCCGAAGACTAACACGAAATTTACATCCTTGCCGGACTTAAACCGACATGTCACAGTGCCTTAGTTTAATTACTGTAATGCTGTGTAACTAATTTGAATAAATAAATAAATGTCTCGCCATACCTGGTGACTGTACTACCAACTGTGTCAAAGGCGGATGTAAAGAAATTGGCTTATTTGATTACCTACAAAGACTTCGCGGCCATCCCAAGTTGCACACTTGCTGTATTAGAGCTTATACATTCCTTACACAGCTGAAATAAGTCGTATGAGGGCTGTATAACCTCTTATGCAGCCTGTGTGCTCCGTGGGATGTCTCTTCCCGTACAGAGTGATCCGTGTGATCATGCGTTGATGACCACCTCTCATTGTTTTTGCCGGATTACGCACTGCCTGGAATAATACCACACACAGGGGTGACCACCATTTGGCACCTCACGCAACTTGTTAGGACATAATAGAATCTGTGCTCATCACTATGTATAATTGTACATATGTATATACATATGGTGTGCACTAATAATATTGTATCTTTTTAGAAATATAATTTAATTTTGTAATAACAGTAACCTCTCATGTAGAATGTGTTATCAAAATATAAGTATACTGTATTGTAACTACCAGTCTTTGTGCGACAGTAATAGTTCTAAAGGATACGTCCTCAGTATAGAACATTTTACTCGCAAATAAATTTTAACAATGCTACCTATAGTAATTTTCAGTAATAGATTTATTTTTGAATTTAATGATAATGGAGTAATTAACGTTCGCACAAATGTTCACTTATACTTGTCAAAATACTCTAACGCTAACTCTTCGATATTGTGTAGATATTAAGAGGATGAGTGAAATGTGGACCTGTCTACTTGTGTTACATAGAAAGATGACTCTGTTTAGAAGTTTTTAATATTTTCTTAAATAAAAAAAAGTCAGTTGAAAAGATAAAAATCTATTGACAATAGTTACGGTCGTGGTCTCAAAGGGACCCAGGGAACGGAAGGGAAGAAACTCGATTAAGTCGCGTTTTGTTATACGTGAAAATCGTGTACCTACGTATAAGTTTAAATCAATATAGACAATAGAAAGTTTAGGAATAAAATGAAAACAGTTAACAGAAGTTGTGAAAGTTTACAAGCACATTTTGGAGCACATCGCCGATTTTCCACCGATGTCAATGTTGCCATTCCGAAGCAATCTGAAAATGACTTGGATGGAGAATCATACAAATTACCCATCAATCATCTGCGTTACTGCTATGCGAATTGTTTGCGTGTTGTTTTAGACAGCCACATCTAACTTGTTTAGTTTCATCGGTGAACGTGAACATAAAATCAATGGAAATATAAATTGAATTTCCTTACTTAGTACATATTGATTGGCTACCGTATTCATTTGTTTTTCTCAAACATGCAATGAAATTTCATAGCGTGCGTTACAACAGGCTTCGAAGAATCACATTTCAGGCGGGACAACTCCAGAGAACTGTAAAGGAATTTCATACAAAATTGAAGAACAGAATAGGCTAAACAGCTGAATTATATATTTTTTGTGGAGTACTTTTTATTTCATTGTATTGATGTTGAGAAAAACACTATATATGCCTTAGTCGTGAAAATGGCTAATTCTAATTCTATTGAAATGCAAATTTGCATGATATCGACATACGTTTTCAAAATGTGTCAACAAAATCTAAAAATAGCCCTACAACCAGACACATCATCAAATTAACTGGCGCCAATAATTAATTAAATTATCTAATTCGGTGTAAAGTTCATTATTCGGTGTAAATGATTCCGAGAACAGCATCATATCGATTTTAAACTATTTGATAGTGTCACTAAGTGTCTATTTGAGAGCAAACACAATCATATGCTTTGATTATCCTCAATGGCAGCCATTTCACGGATCCTAATGTTATTAGTTTAATTTCAATTATTAACACGTGTCACTTTTTACACCTTATTTTAACTCTTCTTGTTGGACAAAATGTACCTGCTGAGGTCCAATTGTGGAGTGAAATCTGTCATTGCAGTTAAATCAACACGTGCGTGTACATTACTGCAAACACAATGTGGGTTTAACAAGTTTTGAGCCTACTACTAGTAAAGGTTATAGCTGGACTAAATCTCATGGTATCCTATATTTCAATTCATGACCTAAAACTACATTGTAATTCACATATGTAGTTCGAGAGAAATCTTTATCCAATTATAGTTAATCCTTAGCATGTTTCTTTCTTGTATCCATTCGATACACATCGTTAAAGGTGTGCTGAGACTATTAGTAAATCCGCACCAGGTTTCGACACTGGACATTGACTCGTATCAATCGAGCCTTTGTCTGGCGGCCGACGCCCCCTCGGCACTTCGTGTTTAAACTGAACCATGTGGTTTAAATTAGAAGAAATGGCGGAATACGTCTAAGGCTTCCGATCCCTGATTATTTGTATAGGCAATACCGGGATATCGGGATTGCCCATACAAAGAATCTCGGAATTGGGAGTCCTTAACGTGTCATAATAATTTACGAGAGCGTTATTTTAACGTTTAAGAAACCAATAGTGTCGCGATTATCTAAATTTGCTACTTCGGCATTGACTGTTATTCGATTTAGGATATCTAATGCATGTGAGATGTATTTGTATGTGATGCTACAAATCATGCCCGCGTTTGTGGTACGGTCGGATTATAATAAAACCCGGCTTTATTCTTGATGGATATACATATTTCAAGGATCACTAATCTTTCAGTTTTTAGACTCAAGAGAATCAGCAAATGGAAACACGTAAAAATAACGCGTTAAAACTTTTTTGCAATTATTATGTTCATTATCCTTCATCAGTAATTAAATTCTGTTTGCAACTCAACTATAATATTTACTCGTAAAAATAAAGCAGAAGCAGTTTTCAATCAGCCTTATCCCACATGGTTGTGTTTTTATCGTCAGTGACTTAGCCCACTCGCCATATTTGTTTACCTCATTACAACTCCGGTTAGAACTGTGCTACTGGCACCTGAGTAGTAACTGTAGCAATTGGACAGATAATACTGTGACTATTTCAATATAGAGAGAAGAATACCATAACTATCGAATTTTATCGAATAAGAGGTCTGTTTATTCAGAGGGCACTTCAGGTAAGACTTAAGTCCTTTGTAGTGCATATAAAATACGATACGATGAATATTGTAATCGTGAAATAAAAAAAGGCCATGGAAAGTTCACCAGTAAACTAAAAATAATTCATAAACGTGGGATCGTTTTGCCAATTTAAAAATTTCTTAGTCTCCTAGTCCTTACTTATTAAAAAATAATTATTCGTTTCCATAAACTCAAATGACGAGTTCGCAATTATAATTTGTTATTACCTGACGATAGCGATTGGTTGAAAATGGGTCGACTTATCAAACTAATGCCTGACTGACACGACGCGGCAACACGCATGTTTTACGACTGCTATTAACGGTTGATGGAAAACTTACACTGTATGGAAACTATATGGAAAACGGAAAAGTGCAATGAAATTAGTTTACGCAGCCATTAAACGAGGTCTTCGACGCAGACTTTAATAGACTAATAACGTTTATTGACAACAATAAACACATGACAAAATTAGAAGTGGTCGGCGGTCAGGCTGCGTTACACTTAGGTTTTGCAATGCATTTGGTGTATGAGACTTTACCGCTTCAACTACTGTTTGTTTGTGTTGGGTATAACCTCTTTCTTCTCTCTCTTGATCTTTGGGTTCACCTCTGTATTGCATAAAAGAAAATACTGTAATTTTGGAAATCATAATTCATGACTGATATTTTGCTCCGATGAATATTTACTAAGGAGATCGTAGTAAACTTTTTGCCATCCCATTTAATTTCCAAGATTTCCATATCGGTGGAGCATTACTTACCTCAGATAGGATTCTCGGGCCTTATTTATAAATCTACCCTCTTATTGCGAGTCTGAATTATGGCTAGCAATTTGAAATTGTCTTGCGGCGTGCCCATTCCTCAAAGGGCACCCGAGCATGTCTCGAGCTGTCTTAAGCGTTATTTAGCAGAGGTTGTCCACACATGAAAATTATGTACAATGTAAATCTCGCTGGTAACATAGAAATGAACGTTTTAATAATGGAACTAGTCAAAACAAAAGTTAATTTGAAGTTTAGTGATTTGTTTCATACAGTTTATTTTTAAATAAACAAAAAAAAAACATATTTACAATATACAGAAAAAAAAACAAATTGATTTGTTTGATTTTGTGTTTTGCAGTGTTTTGCAGCTTCATATATTTTATCACTATTATGCCATTTATTTTATTTACTTTTAAAAATAACTACAAAGATTTACTGTAAATTCTAATTGTATGATAGTACTCAAAGCTAACTGATGAAATAGAATATTATATTGATGAAATTGATAGTCTGAGGACTTAGGTATTTTATAAATTATTCTAAATATTCTAAGAGAGACCGCAAACAGCTCTTGTTAAAAATCAAGCGATTTGACATAAAAATAAACTTACCTATTACGCATTAAAGAAGCATGCATAAGTATCTATTAATAAGCATCTATGTACATTATTCGCATTGCCTACAAAACGAAGGCCAGTACAATAAAAACGAGCAAATGCGAATCGATCTAAGTCCAAACACAATAGTCTATCAGACGTCGCCTACGTCTATGTCAAATTTAAACGTTTTCAATAATAATACACAAACACCTTGTCCTATTTAAATACGATTCAATGTTGTAGGCTTGATTTATTTCATTCGTGATACATCTGTTGTCAATTTGTATAAACTGTGGTAAAACTTCAACAAGATCGTGTGTTTTCATTGATCAATCTTATAAAAAAGGCTAACTTTGAAGCCGGATAAAATGTCTGTTGCGTTATTAGATTTATGTTCTTTCAATGAAATATACTCGTACCTGTTGTTGACCTTGCAATCGCTTGTAGTAAATTATGAGTAGAATAGGTACTCTTAAAGTTATCCTTTGTTGTTTTCCCAAAAGGTTGAATTAGTGCTAACAGCAAATAAATCCACTCTAGTTGTATGCAGGCGTTTGCGAAAGTAGCTAACTATTTCAGTTACCTCTTGCGAAGTGATTACTAATATTATCCAGTAGTTCTGACGTTGTCCATACATTTGACGTTGGTAAAGTATTCCCTAATAGAGCGACTGAATCGTTGCAAAAAGTTGCCGTATGCGACTCTTACAGTGCAATTTATTTGTTAAAACTTTATTGCAAGAAACAAAAAGTCAGTACAAATTGAGGAATTAATGCCAAATGTCATTCTCTACCAGTCAACCATAAGGCCAAGCAGAGGTAATAGAATTGGTGCAGGGCAGATAGTAATTGCTTAAGAAGTCAATACATATTGTTGAGCCGGTGTGTAAATGTGAAAAACGCGATATTTTATTACATAAATTAAGCCATTTGAGTGCGGTATAATACGCCTTCGGTTTTTGCGTACAATTTTAAGCGTATATGCAAAACCATAAAACATAAACGCTGAATAATTATATGTGAATAAAACGTGAGCCGTGTGCGGTCACTCGATGACATGGTTCGACGATTGGTGCCTAATATAAGTCGTAAAATCAGCAATGTACATACATTTACACATAAACTTAATAACAATCGAAACATTGTTGTTGATCGAGATAGCCTTGTGAGCTGCTAAGCATTTATGTTGTTAGTCATTTATATGACCTTTGCTGATACTAATTTGTGTGCAGGATATTTTATATCTAAGTTACTAAATTATATAACTTGTTCTATTCAGGATTCAGTCAACAATATCTGGCTGTTTTTAATTTTACTTATTAGCAAAAGACCAAAACATATTGTAAGGTAATGTGGGGTACGACTATGACCCAAAAGAATTAAAAAAAAATGATTGAAATTTCTCATGCATAGATGTGTACATTTTTCACGTAATACATCATAATAACAAATAGGTCACAGTTTGTTTCCACAAGTCCGTTACTTTATCCGATGCTTTAATATTTGATTTATTCAAGCGGAAGGGGAGAGTCCGTAATTGGCGAGCGACAATGGAGATTACTCGGCTTAACAACAAGTTTTGTGATTCAAATATTGACGGCCCAGTGGGCGACAATACCGACCCTGTTATGATAATATTCCTGCCTTTTCATATAATTCGCCCGGGAAATGTTCTCATCGAACATCTCATAGTTCTTGTTGGTCATAAATTGGACGCTAAGTTGTACGCTTCTTATGGTAATTTATCAATTATGGTGCTGTTGCACCAACTTAAGCAAATTTTTAATTGTGAGTGCAGTAAGGTTACAAAGGTGTTGGTAATCCTCTTTATCCTGTGTGCTTCAATTATTGTGTTGGCTAAAATTCTTACGAGAGCTAAATTCGGGGGAGCTTGTCATTGTGAACACAAATAACGTTTTTCTACATCATATATACAATTTATAAAATTTTATTCTCTGAAGAGGGGTCATTATTTTAGGAAATGTGTCGCGATGCTGCCGTTTACCGCCATTGGTAAGAATATTGACAGATTTTAAGCAATTCAATTATATTACCGGATTGCTGAACGTCCAAAGTTACAGGATACTTTTTATCCGACTACGGAAAGAAAAAAAATACACGGATCAAAATATCGCATATTAACATCGAGTAACAAAATAAAGCAAGGTATATTAGGCTAAATATGATGCAGATAAGTTGTCGTCAGTAGAACGGAGTCAAGAGCCGCTTACTCGCTTGTCTCTCACCCTCGTCGATATAAAAGGGCTTATGTTAACGGTTATACAAGAACACTTACTCCTTTTTGGCAGGACTAGTGTTCGGACATCAATCTTCGCGATCGTCACTGTCGGTTCTCCGCGATTTATCACGAGGGCGAACGTTTCGATTAGCGCCGGATAGTAAAAAACGGTCCAATTATGAATCGGTGTTCCATTTAAATTTGAACGATTGAAGGGTTAAGTTACACTGTTTGTTAGATAAGGCTTTCGAATCATTTAAATTATAGACTAACTTTTCTAGTCCTTTTCTCCTACTACATACTTAATCAATTTGGTTATGCTATAATTTTTTTGATAGATAATATTTTGGCTTCTTATTTATCCTTTGTATACATACAAAATAAGAAATGTGTTATCACCACTAAAATAGCATCAACATTGATTTTGTTCAATATGATATTATTTATATTCGTATCAAGATATCTTTACGAGTATAACAAACGCATTATCGTTGCACATTTAGGTATAATGTTCCTATGAGCTTTGAGCTAATACATTTTTACAATGGAAAACTGTTTCCGTTCAATATAAATAATAAATGGTATCCCCTTGAAATCTCGATGCTTCATTTCGTCGAATTTCCATTTCATCGACAAATTTTTACTCGGTCATAATTTTTTCAGACATTTTGTAAATTATAATAACCTTAAGATTAGGTTAGGTTAGGTTTGTGTTATAACATTCAAGAATATTTTATGGTTTCAGAAAAAAAAATGCTTTCGATGAAATGAAAATTCGATGTAACGTTTTTCTAAATTTCAAGGGTGAACCCTAAGAAATACCTACAAATATGATGGTAGAACTAGACATGCTGGGACCGGATTCAGTAATTATCGAGTAGCGAGTAGGTCACATTCTTACGTTACCTGAGCGTTATATGACAGTGAAATAAACAAAATCTCCTTTTTGTTTTACGATTAAAATAACCGTTTTCGCGCTTCTCTGACCCGATTGCGTCCATTGTCGTCTTCTGTAAATATATCAGCCGGAAACAGGAAGCGTCGAATGGCGTTTCGCTGTTGTCCACGGCCCAGTTCCCCGTACGGCTAAGTGCCCGATGTAATGTCTGCAATGCAAATAGAGGTGTTTGATCCGAGGCGCCGTGTTTTAGCCTTAGGATACGTACGAGGATGGGGCCCGCGATGAGTGGAGCGGGGAGCGGGTAGGGCTCTGCCCGTTCGCTGTTGTCCACGGCCACGCGCGGCCCAGTTCCCCGTACGGCTAAGTGCCCGATGCAATGTCCGTAATTAAAATAGAGGTGTTTGTTTGCGAGACGCCGTATTTAGCTTTTGGAGCGAGTACGGATGCAGAAGCCAGTGGTGAGCGGAGCGTGGGGTGGGGTAATTTATATTATGATTTGTAATGGACACGTCTTGTAAACGATTGTCATTAGTTTAAATAACCTCTATCCACTAAATCGCTACAAATTAAGCACAGCCTTAGAAGGAAACCTTACATGATTGTTTAACGGATTTCCTCCTCTTCAAACGTATGATGTCAGATCTTTCGAATTTAAGCAATGTCTTCGCGACATGACCATATTATCCATATTTCATGTCATTATTTTCCCGGAATACCTATGACAATGAAGCTTTTGTCTATTAACATTTGAAAGGAACTGAGTCATATAGGAATAGCCGAAATCTCGTATCGATTATGAACAATAGCATTAGTAATCTTTCGGATTATTGCCGAAACAAAAGATGACGATTAAATAAAAGAGAAACAGTTAAGTTGAAGTACAATGACTTTCAACATCTAATACGTGTACTCGTATAGCAACAATTTTAAAGGAAAATTAGTTCTTTGCAAACTAATACCGAGTAGGTACAATACAGCAGTGCAGAATTAAAATAAATGTCAAAACATTATAGCGTTTTCAATACTTGATCAGTCGATAATTGACAGGCATTGCCATTGCAAAACACGGAGACCGAAAAATTCCGCTGTTTTATATTTTACGTCGGAATTATCGTCACCAGTCACCACTATTATCTTTCTTATTGTTACCCCCTGCAGCCTGCTATTACTTCGCATCAACTTCCTTCACTTGTTTCTTAGGCATTTCGTCCATGAACCAACTTGATAGGTATAAACTAAACATGTACGTCATTCTAAGTCATTACCGATCGGCCGTTGAGCGTTTATCGTTCGGTAAGTGATGCACGCTTTATCTGTACGTGGTGTTGCACTTAAGTGCCGGAAATCGTCGTAATTACGCCCAATGACACGCTTCTCAGGGCGCTTACATCTGCGCTTATCGAGCTATGTTTGAAGCCAATGAATGTTACTGCAAAAAATTTGGAATTTGTCATCCCGCTTCTGAAATTGAAAGACATAAAGACATTTATTTATTGTCAAGACTGTGTACAAAAGGTCATATTACAGAATTTTAGTTTCAAAAGTTTGTCCATTTCGGACGTACAATATCAAACAATGAAGAATTACCTAAAACTTACTCTAACTATCTGCGCTAAAATATTCATCTAAATTGTAGAAACATCTAGTAACCAGCCACTCTTTAAGTTTCAACATTCAGGTAAATGATTGAATATTTTGCTCTTGCTTAATATGTAACTGGAAGGCCGAACTGTACATACATCATGTTTATATTGGGATCTGATATTAGTTTTCAAGTCATTTATTTTAATGAAAACGTCGTTTCTTCCTTTTAATAAATAAACAAATTTCTAGAATATTAATACATCTCACCGTTAAAATTGTATTATTCTCAAAAATATCTCTTAGTGATTCTGTGCTTCTTAGTTTGAATATAATTCGTAGACTTCTTTTTTACAATTGTAAACTTATATCGGATGGGGCGTAGCTTGAGCTGTGCAACAGATACTTGTCTACACCTTAACTTCTACATCTTTAACACGTTCTATGAGTTCCATCCCTGGCAGGTTCGGCCAATAAGTAGACCTTTCTCTAACTGATCAGATTGGTCCATGAAGGTATTCCTTCTACAACTTCTATATTATTATGTCAGTTTTGTTCAGGTTTATATATATTCTGATATTTAATAGTATACTTTTAAGTTATTGCTAATATATTGCGAAATATATGTCATCCCACTTCTGATTTTGCTATATTTCAACAAGGGGTATTAGGGCTTGTTTGTCAAGTTACTAAACTTGATATAGTCCTACAATTTAGACGTTTTTCGTATTAAAATTCTAATTTACAAAGACATCTTCCTGTCACATAGGGTTAATTGAAACGCAGTGCGCATGACAAAGCTAGTAAAACGGTATAGTAATGCAGTTCCTATGTTAGTATCCGGACATGCGGGCGCACGTGGTCACTGCGCTCCGCTGCGCAAGCGCCTGCTTTGTATGTAGAAATACTTATACTTTCCCACATATCTAATATCATTTAATTAAAGTTATGAAGGTGATGGATTCCATATCTAAGTAAAATACGTACTTAGCAGAAAAACTATAACAAATACTATTACAATCAGTTCTTATACTCGTAATAACAAAAGTGACCTGTGATAGTATGAAATACGATCTGTTATTAAATTAATACTTTTTAACTATATATTTTTCTTAGACAGTATGTTTATTTCAAATAATCAACTCCGAAGGTACTCTCTATTCAGCAATTGTCAGCTATTTATAAAGGATGCCTTTTACTCTCAATAGAATATCGGTGGCGCCAATTTTTTGCAGCCACCTTGAACCTATTCACGAGTAGATGAATTACCGAAGGTGTTTCAATCAAACCTTAACCGATTATAAATCATGACACAATGTTGTAATTTGATTGTTTCTTGTTACAGTTGTACGAAATCAGCGATGACCCTCAAAGGAAGGAATTCCTCGATGATCTCTTCTCCTTCATGCAAAAACGAGGTATGTTTCCCACACACAACCTGCTGTACCTAGCTCCATTTTGATTAATCCTCTGCAACGATTTATACTTCTTGTAATTTATCATTAGTTCAAATGCTTCATTCACGATCATCGACGATTGAAATGATACGGTCGACCAGTTCTACCTGATTCAACTGGTCCTATAAATTATTCCAAACGAGAGTTCTTCTTTTAATGGTGAGCGGACATAAATTTAATATAGGTCTGTATCAGTGGTATTGTAAGTACGTATAGGAAAACGGTTTTATATTGTGGAGATCAGTGGTCAGATGATAAGATCGGGTGATTGATGACTTCGGATCAGGCTGCCAGAAGAAGATATTAGGAACAAATAAAGAAGTATTATTATTTTACATTCACATAAATCAGAGGTGGATAAAGCTGCGTGAATGTAATAGGTAGTAAACGACACCCACGCTTTAATAAAATTATTGATACATTTTATTACAGGATTTTATATACTTTTAGTCTCTTTTATGTGTTTTCAGTCTCAATCCGTATATTTTATCAAGAATTTACAATGCATTTATCACGATTTTTCAACATATCATAAAAAGCAAAGTGTGATAACCTCATTGCTGGCTTTCCCTCAATAAATCGTCGTACTTTTCTAGAATCTTTTTTATACAATTCTAAAGTCTGCCTAAACTAATGGTAGCAAAATACTAAACCAAAATTTACAGTAATATAAGTTACAATTGCGTTTTATATTAAATACCTTGTAGGTACTTATGAACCTTTTGTTAAACTCATTTTGATGATTGTCAGAAAAACGACGAAACAACGAAGAAAAGAAAATAACCTATTTATTTTACTTATTATAAATTATCAAGTTCAAAGTAATCCAATTAAACAAAAGGTTATTCCTCAGCTCGACCTGCACAAAGGCATATTATTCAACGCCGCTTATAAACAAAACTAAATAAAACCAAACTGAAATCGTTATAATGCACTTAACGACTAAAACATATTGCGTCCATATCGCACGCTCGCTCGTTTATTATTTTCACTTCGTATTAATTAAGGTTACAGTGCAAGAGTGTGGGAATTCGCCATGTGCCTAAGATAATGATTATACTTTAAATATCATAATAGAAATAACTAAGCGGGAGATCGTACGATCGCCGCGAGCGCTTATATCGTGCGCGGGCACATGATTGATAAGTCATACTTTGTCTCTCACACACACGTTGGCACCGTATGTTCTATCTCCTTCTAGCATTAATTGATCTCCGTTGTAAAAGCACCATGATTGTCGCTAGATAGATCATGTTGATTCCGAACCGCCTAGTTGTTACTCAAATCAATACTCATTGTTACTTCACTATTATTTATATACCGATATTTATTATACAGTAAAAGGCAATGCAATCAAATACCTAGTACTTAACGGTTGTTTTATTACGTTTGTATATTACAGTTGTTTGTCATTATTAATTTATGATTATTGCGAAATCTAAATTCAATTACTTGTAACGTAAATGTTTCCTTCGGGTAATCATGGAGTTACTAAGAACTAGGTGTTGAATATGCTATAGTGGTTTACGTTTTATGTGGTTGTAATAGGCAGGTATTATGAGCAGAGTTGATAGGTGAAAAAGCAAATAACTTAATCTGCAGTCGGGGCGGTGCTTGCCGCATCCACCCGTCTTTGTGGCCCAATGCGTAATTGAAACAGAATGGCTGTGAATTGGGGGCGTGTGTTACACCGAAACAAATTGTAGATACGGTAGATGATAATTATTTTTTAATATAAATAATCTTCCAATATCGCTGCAACGTTCTTAACAACAATAATGGAGAATACCTCTAGTCACTGGTACTCGAGTTTATGTGAAGATCCCTATAAAAACTCACGATTATACCTACTCATTTTACTAAAATGTCTGTTAAATGTAAATGTGGCTTGTGACTTTTACCACATGTACGCTCTACGTACCTATACAAATTAGAAATCTCATAGGTACTTGATCATTATTTAAAGGTTATATTTCACTATGTGGAATGGCAATGCCATTTTCTTAATTTCATACCAGATTTTGGTATAAACTTTCGAATGTAGCATATTAGAGAATGAATAATCAGTAGGTAATTTTACTCCCGTGAGTCTCAGACATATTAAAATACGTACAAACGGGCTTTTTCGTGGTAGAAGTGGAATATTGCTCGACATGTTTCGAATTGGTACGCGATTCATATGTATGGTGTTACTCGTATTTCGGGTACTAGGTACCTACGTGATATTTCCAAAATGCTCGGCCCATGTTTCAAAAACATGCGTATCGGTGTAACAGCCGGACCACACGTTGAGAGTATCACACTTCGCGATCGGGCCTGCTTATCTCGTTCGGAATAAATTATTATTCAATTTATCACCTCGGAGCATGCTCAATAAACTTCTGGTTGTTATTACGCGCCAGAGATAACGAAACTAATCGCTACACGACGGATTTCAACCACGTTTTTTATTCGCGTTATAAATCGGCTGCGTTGATTTTACATGGTGCAAGAAGCGGAAGAATATTGTTTATTACGTAAAGTCGTCATATATGGCAACTTTTAATTCATATTAATAGAGATGTCAAACATCTGTCGTCTATTGAATGGAATTAGGTTGTCTACGGTGTCTACCATTGATACGTTTACATTAATACAGTTACATATGGACTAACAGATTATAAAGGTTGTCTGGAAGAAATAGATTTTTAGAGATAAGATCACTGGATTAAAAATAATGAATGTTACGTGTTTGTTTGTACTTATTTCCCGTTGAGCTGTGCAATAGTTAAAGGGGTCTATATCTGTTTGTCTAAAATTTTTTGGCCGATATTTTTTTCGTCACATATTTTTTGGCCTAATAATTTTTAGTCGATGATTTTTTACGTCGAAAATTGTTTGGCCGAAATTGTTTTGCATATATTTTTTTGGCCGAAAATTGTTTAGTCTAACATTTGTATGGAATAACATTGTTTGGTCGAATGTATTTTAGGCATAAAATTGGTATTCCGGATTGGTGTCAATAATAATCGCATCCAAACTGTCGCATTTATTAAATTAATATTACTTAGATTTTGTTGGGGACGCAGTTCTAACCTAACCTAACCAGTTGTTCTGGGAGCGCCTTATTTTAGTTAGGGACGCAGTTCTAACCTAACATAACCTACTGTTCTGGGAGCGCTTTATTTTTGTAAGGGACGCAGTTCTAACCTAACCTAACCTACTGTTCTGGGAGCGACTTATTTTTGTCAGGGATGCAGTTCTAACCTAACCTAACCTACTGTTCTGGGAGCGCTTTATTTTTGTAAGGGACGCAGTTCTAACCTAACCTAACCTACTGTTCTGGGAGCGACTTATTTTTGTCAGGGATGCAGTTCTAACCTAACCTAACCTACTGTTCTGGGAGCGCCTTATTTCTGTCAGGGACGTAGTTCTAACCTAACCTAACCAACTGTTGTGGGAGCGCCTTATTTTTGTTAGGGACGCAGTTCTAACCTAACCTAACCTACTGTTCTGGGAGCGACTTATGTTTGTCGGGAACGCAGTTCTAACCTAACCTAACCTACTGTTCTGGGATTATTTTTGTCAGGGATGCAGTTCTAACCTAACCTACTGTTCTGGGAGCGCCTTATTTCTGTCAGGGACGTAGTTCTAACCTAACCTAACCAACTGTTGTGGGAGCGCCTTATTTTTGTTAGGGACGCAGTTCTAACCTAACCTAACCTACTGTTCTGGGAGCGCCTTATTTTTGTCATGGACGCAGTTCTAACCTAACCTAACCAACTGTTCTGGGAGCGCCTTAGTTTTGTCAGGGACGCAGTTCTAACCTAACCTAACCTACTGTTCTGGGAGCGCCTTATTTTTGTTAGGGACGCAGTTCTAACCTAACCTAACCTACTGTTCTGGGAGCGCCTTATTTTTGTTAGGGACGCAGTTCTAACCTAACCTAACCTACTGTTTATTTTTGTTGGGGACGCAGTTCTAACCTAACCTAAACTATTATTCTGGGAGCGACTTATACTTTCGCTTGCTCGCTTCAGCATATGGGTTTTTAGGAGGTTTTATGTTAGGCTAAAGAATAATTATACCTAACAATATTATACTTTTAGCCTTTTAGTCATAAAAAAATATACTAAACAATTTTAGGTCAAACATGTTTTAGGACAAAAAATATGTATGCAAAAAAATCTTTATGCTAAAGAATAAGTATACCATTAAATATTAGACCAAACATTTTCGGCCAAACAATTTTAGAGCATAAAATTTTAGACCAAGCGAAGGGCACCCTAGTTAAAGAATATTCTATATAACCACTCAAACTTGATTAAAATAAAATCAATATAGTACAATGAAAATTAGAGTCACATGCATCTTGTAATGAACAACTAAGTATTACAAACAGACCATTCCAATAAATATAAAGAAAAATATAGTTCATTGAATTAACAAATTGAAGAATAATATATAGGTAAATAAGTAGGCATTTATATTCTATAATTGCATTAATCGGCATGCCTATCTACATTATTTTTATATACAAATTTAACGATCAATTATCAATAGCGGTGCACATTGCACAATTGCGACAACACGACATAAACTAACTGAAATAGTTTTGTCATAAAACCAATTCACTTATAAATTAACCTTAATAACAACAACAAAACCTAAGTCAAACTTTTAATTAGTCAATGCCGCGTCCGCATGTGTGCGTGTATACTGATATATCTGTGCATGTGTGGACGCATCACGATGATCTCGTATTATTAATAATGTTTTATCATTTATTACTGGAATGAGTAATGAAAGTTCCCCGCCACGCCTCCTCCGCACTCTGTCTTCGTCTGACTGCGGATTAAAAATAAATTCACTTTTTTTAGTCATTTAATGCAGAGACAAATGATGTTAAATGTTAATCAAGTGTTACCTTGGTGGTCACTAATCAATTTGCTTTTTTGTGTTCTAATTGGAAATGCAAATTTAATGGTCTTAATTAGTAGTTATTAATCAGTTCTTTCGGCATTTTATTTGGCTACAGAATACTTATGTTATAAAATTATGTTAATAAACAACATCTAGGTAACGCCCAATAAGTACACACCGTTTTTTACCTCTACATAAGTAAATAAATACATAGTAATGTCCCGTGAAGTATAGATTTTACATTTCACAACTCTTTACGCGTAATATAAAATGTCTGGTGCATCATGATGTGAAAAGTGCAACATTAATCATTATAATTTCACGTTCATAATAACGATTTGTACCGATAAAAATTATTAACCCCACAGAATATTAGCGCCATTCATTACTCTCTTGATCCAAGATCCTCAGTTCAAACCTTTAACTCCTAATAAAATGTAAAAGGTTTATAATGAAGCTTGGTGAATGAGTGGGGGGAAGGGGGGGTGTTACTACGATGCTCGTTAGCAGCTGATTGATCGGCCTTCGGAGCCTTTTGCTCGTAGCTAGTACAGGGTGCTTTATACTATTAAGGAAATATAAATCTAGCCTCAAGCTCGTTTCTAAGGTCATAAAACTCAACACATTGCTTAGCTTGAGCGTCAGGTGAAGTTAGTTAACATAGCGTTGAAGCGTACATTTTGATATTAAAATATTGGTGAAACTGTAGGTAAGTAGTTCTTTTGAATTCGCTAATTCATAAAATATCGTTGGAAATATTACAAAGGAAATAAATTTTCATTCCGTTTGAAAAGAATAGTCGGTATTACTTAATTTGTTCCTGGACATCCAAACATCCGAACATAGATACCTAAGAATTTTAGGCCAAGCTGAAAAGGAGACACTTTGCTCCATCGCTCAATAATAATCAATCATAAAGACGTATTTGAAATATGCAACTCTCTTTAACAACTATTTTTCAACATTGTTCAAGTCAAAGTTTATTCTTATCATTATGATTGTTAACCAAAATGATCACGATGTACGTCCACACCTATTGTTTCACTTGTTAATAGCGAGTGTGGTATAACTAATAACATCTCATTCGGATTCATTTCCTGTGATTAATTATCTGTTTAATCGATATGAGATGTTGTGCCAACAGCCTTCTCAAGTTTCTTCGGCGTTAAAGCCTACAAAATCGAATCGAATCTCAACCATAAGAGGAAAGAAATCGGTTCGTTTTTGAGGGGAGAGTTTTCGATGATAGATTAGGTTAAAGAGTTGATCTATCAAATTTTTTTCAACTCATTGAAGATAGCTTTTGTTAGAGGTTTAATTGGTGTCTAAACTGGCTCTTGGTTAATTCGATTTCTGGTCGAGCTTTGCCCATTTGTTTTTGTCTGTTGTGAGTCCATCTAAAGTTGATTGATTAGATGAGACTTTGATATTTGTGGGCGGGGTGAGGCTTATTGCTTTTTGGAAACGAATGATTGCTAAATGAATGAAATCGTAAAATATGTAGCTATTTGCATCTGTTTACTGTTGGTAATTAAAAACGACAAAAACTAACGTTAGTTTTGGGGCTACCAAATAAATTGTCTTGGCATATAGTTGAGGAGTTAACGTTTGAACATATTTGTTTAATCAAAGAATCTGTCGTGGTAAAAATAGTGTCGCCAAATTAGACCCGCAAGTAACGTAGGGTTTTGGCATTCGTCTCAGCTCAGTTTGGCCCTTTTATAAAAAACGATTATGTCACAGTTGTTCTAAAATTATCCAAAGATTGATGATGTAGTACATTCCTGGTTCGAATTAGAACAAGGGTGAAGATTGATGGTGTATGGAACTCACTGTTTACAATTACTGACAGATATTACGATTGTTGAGCAATCGAGTTTTGTTTTGCTGACTCAAGGGAAGTTTGTTAGGTAAACTCTGTACATGGTTGTTATTTAAACGCTTTAAAATGCTATATAAAGAAGTTCTTTATAATAACTTATATATACTTATGTTCGGAGTAATTATCGAAATAGGTAGGTATGCCTTCTCATATTTTCGTTCAAGATGGAATTAAAATTCAGCTAATACAATTAAAAAAAACCTCTATTGAAAAACTATATATTAATTACTAACGAAATTAACGATGATGCAATCATGTCGGTCCATATATTCTGGTGTCCAGAACGATATTACAATTGTTAAATACTTAATGATTTATAGAGGTGATAAATAGGCATCCTAAAAGTTGATTAACATTAACAGTATCCGTTTGAGCAACATTAACAAACAGATAAATATTATTGAAACTACGAATCCCTTTTCACAGCGAACGTTTATTGGCACCCTTTCTCGGTAGGTACATTGTGACGGTCATCTCGCGGCAATAACGGTAGCGGTACCGCACAGTCATCCGCGCGCAAGCGATGGCATACTAGAGGGACGACTGGGAAAATATACATGACGAAAAAAAAATTAAGGATGTCAATCGATTCCATTTTTTTTGGGAACAAATGTCTATATTGGACTAGCTAAACAGTCTATGCTCTAAAAGCCAGGAATGGCCACCCAACGTGACGTCATTATATGTTATGGGTACAAATATTTGTATGGAGACAATATTTATTATAAGAGATACCTATGCCATTTTCACCGTGAAAATAATTGTTTTGTTAAATTATAAGGATTCAGAAAACAATAAAAAAAACAGCCAGCCAATTTTATTCATATAACTACAATATGCTGTAGAATGTAGCATCAGTGCGTTTATGTGGTAATAGTTATACATAAAAAAATTACACAGAATCAAAAAGATTCGCCATCCCGAAACTTACGGGGTCAGGGGTTAAACTCGATGTTTCTAGTGACGTCTATCCGAGATCCCATTTTGGCATCTCTTTTCTTATTGAGATGATACTATCTACCATTAGGTAGATAGTATCATCTCAGACTTATTAAAGTCTATTTTGAAAGAGCGGGCAAATTGTAATGTGATATTTAAATTTAGCAAGCCATGTAATGTAATATATCAATAGAATATAAACAGCAAATGTCTCAATTATAAAACCAGTAAAACTACATATATTACTAAAAGAGGTAATATTGATATCGCTTGTAGCTTGTAACTTGCACCATTTAGTTGGAAACAGAGTATGTTTACCGATGTACTCGTCCCACCGTGAATGTATTTGATACAGTTATCCACCATAACTACATTTATAAAAGTGTTACGATGGTCATAAAAGCATACAATACAATCATCAATCTATTTCATTTACATCATCTCAATAGTTGCCATCTTGATTTATTACTACATTATTTTATATCATCATTTCTCCGGCGCCAAATTTTAAATTAAAAATTCCACGGAATCGGTTTCCGTCGTTCGAAAATTATGACGTTAATTTTTAAATGGCTATTATTCGAATAGACAAGCGTTTAAAACCGGCCAGTGCGCAATTCAACGGATTCCTCTAAGATTATGATCGATTATATTTTCGTCGAATTTTCACGGTGTCATGAAAAAATATGTCGAGGCGGTTTGTCGTCGCGCTCGGGATATCGGGATCAAACGCTCTGCCAGCTGTTTAATTCTTATACAAATAAAAGTGGAATTAATCAACGTGGACATAGTGATGAGACATGTTTCCTCGTCCGACATAACACGCATAGCTCGTTTCATACTCTTTTGTATTGATATATTTTTTGTGAAAAGCAACGTTGATTTACTGTTGTCTTTATTGATGAAAGCGTGGTATTAATTTTCGGTTTAAGATTAAAAGGGATTAGCAATTTTGGCAAATTGTTTCGGTGATCTAGTGCCGCGAGGAGATAATACACCTCCTTCACAAAAGTTTCATGTGAAATATTTATATCAAAATTGATGTAGAACTCTTGACAGTCGATAAAACATTTGTAAAACGTACTGGCGGTACATCCCTAACGGACGCAGTTGATCTATACTAGTTTCCTGTATAGGTACTCTTACGCAGATCCGATGCTAATCTTGCGACGAAAGTATCAACAATATATCAAAGTCCCCACTTGAATGGCCGCTTTATTCTAAATTTTATATTAAAATTAACGTCTCATAGACATTTAGTGCTCTATTAATATATTTTTAATGTAGCTTAAACGTTTTGTTTTTGCTCTTAATAACTTTTATTATAGCGTTGTCTTTGATCTACTGTTTCATTCCGAATATTTGAATGCTACATTTTATTTAAATTAATGAGATTTGGGTTCTGGTGGTTCTGGTATAAATTTGTCTTGTTGCTTAAGGGTGTTAAACTTGAATTTTATGGTGTTAAACCGGTTTTAATTCTGATGGTTTGTTATGGCATTATAATGGTAATGTTTATTGTTCAACTAATTCATCCACCATAAAGGACGGGACTTTCGCGATTTATGCACGTTTCATCTCAACCTCTTTGCATACGCTTATGTTCACTAAAAATAAAGAGAAGTCTTAAGGGTCATGTCCACCGACGGATTAATGGTAAACATCAATATCACGATATATCATCAATATCATCAATGTTACGATATCAAGCGGTGTATGATTGCGATTTGTTAGCGTCAATATTTAAACACGAAGTTAAGACGAGAGCGATAAATTTTTATTTTCTTGCATATTATCAGACAGAGATCAAGGTTCGGCGTTTTAGGTACCTATTTTAACTAAAATATTCTTGTTGTCTAACAAGTGTTGTCAAATATACTGAGAGAGAGATTCTTTCATTTAGTAGCTTCTACCGTAAAGACAAAGAGTCTACTATATTATGGTTGATCTGTAACAAAGATACGCCCACGCTTTCCTTTTTTTTTTCTTTTTTAATGGCTGGCGCGTGTCGACGTCCCAATTCGATTGTCAAATTCGCGCCCAAAAATGTATTGTTTCCGATACCCGAGCGTGTTTAATCGATTATTTTAGGCGTCGAATTCGATCGCGTTCCAATGTTTGCGATTTAATCAACCTTCGATACACGACTCCTTAGTTTCATTATTTATTCATAATTCGCCTCGCATTTTTCATCCACGAATGAAATTTAGCAATGAATTAATTTGTTAAGTATTCAATTCAGATTTTGATCGTTTCTATTTTTAGGTTATAATCGGTTACTAACTTCCTCGAAGGATAAGCTATAAAAGTGTTATTCAGACTAAGGGAGAGTGTAACCGCAGTTATACTAAAACATGGACCGATTCTTTCCTCAGTTTGTATGAGGCTATTGTTGTCCGTCCGTCCGTCCGCATCAAGCGCGGCACTAAATCATGTTCGTCGTAAATTCGATACGAGTTATAATAACTTATACAATGAGAGATCTGTTCTCATTTGAATTTGAGCATTTCTTATGTGTGACTGTGTTACGTTTTTTAATCCGAACTTGGAAGTGTGTTCAGTTTATTGGTTGTAAAATGGATTTGTTCATAAGTTGTTAAAATCAATGGTAAGTCATCGTTTCCTATAACTTGTATCAGCTATGTACAACATTGACAGAAAAAGGTTGACCAAATGATAAAGGTATTGTGGTTAATACAAAAGTAGCTAACTCGAATCAAATTACCGACATTTCACTCGATGCAACTGAGATCACAAAGCCAAAGAACCAGTACTTAATCTAATTGTTTATGACTGGAATTGTTCGTACAGTGTACAGTACACTATTTTCCTACCTGCACTGGTCGGTATTTTGCTAATTCTGGGTAGTCAATAAATATTTGCACTTCGCTGCAAGTGTGAAATACTCCACAAGAAATAGTAACTATTAAAAGTAGTATCAGAATTACCCCTAGCTTTTGTTTGTATACGAGCGGGCCCCACATCACGCGTGTTTATGCGACAAGCACGTTCGCTTACTTTGTCGCACGACATCTGCTAGCCCACCGTGACACGTGCTAATGTTCTTAACACAAAGTCCGAAAGGTCGAATTCCTCTGACGCGGCACCAACACCTAACGTATTGACAGACGTAAAAAGTGTGAAATTTATCGACGCTTATTGTAGAATGATTTTGTAACGCGAAGTCGCAGCTAATTTTCATAATTCAGTGTTAAAAATATTTTTATAGCGTTAAAAGCATGTCGACGACAACTTCATCGGGGGGTTTCTAAAGATGACCAATTTGTTATCTATCTAACAGAAACAAATAACACGGCCACCTACACGCATTAGACCAAAAATCCATAGGAAAATATTCCCTGCGTGTAATAATAGAAAGGTTGAAAATGGATGAGCAGGAAATTTCGGTTTCGACAAAAAAACTGATACGTCCTTTGTAATCTTTTTGACGCCACGGAGGCTTACTCGCAAGTTAATTGCTTTCAATTTTTTTTTGTCGTGGTTGGGTAAATGTTTTATTATTGTATTTTGTCTACCTGAATTGGTGGAGACATTGCAATGATACCGAGACGATGAAAAAATATCGATAAGTGGACCTTGAGTCATGGGGTTGGGGTGGCGATGTTGTGCCTTCTTGATAACGCATCAGGTATGGAAGGATTAGATACCATTGAAGATGAACATTTTTACTTGGAAAATCCGATGATGACCTAATCATTAAAAGCAGGTAATTATATCGATAACGTTATTAATCTTATCTGTGGAGATTATAATTTTGGTTCGATAGTTAGGAATGTTACCCAAGTTATCTATAAATTTTTTAATTGCCAAAAAGTTCTTATTTTCATATATTGCTTTCGTGGTATAAATGTAGGGCTTCCCGAATAAAAAAAAAATATAAATATATGATACAAAATTAAATATATTAATACTAACAATTAAACAAACTTAAACAATAAAGTTGGCTATATTAATTCCACATCTGCACCCCTAATGTTACTTCCTCCCAATATTTGCCCGCCGTACATCTCATGCTGCATTGTTTGCCTTCATTGTTTCCGCAACAGTTTCCAGCAAACATTCTATATCTATTGACTGGACACCCTTATAAACTTTTTCTAAATCACTCGAACGCCGCCAGATTTCTGAGAAGGTAAGTTTTATGGACACATTAAGAAAGTCCAAGATAATGAACCGTTAGAAATTAATACAGAAATAATACAGCTTTATTGAGGAACATGGGGAACAAAGGACCATTTTGTTAATGTCAACGTTTCCGTCGCCGCATAAGGAAACCGAAGTAAAACAAGTGATTTGCAACAAAGTTCTGATCTTGCATTGCAACTAATCCGTATAGTCCGGGTTATGAGGCGGATAAACGTCGTAAAATCGGAAATTCGAAACAGATGTTAGGGTAAAACAACGCTGATAGTGAACACAGATCGATCCGCATGCCTTGGGGTTTTTACACGTGTTATTTTGGAATAACTATATACCTTGGATATATTGAAAACATGTATCAAAAGATTTATTTTAATGATTTAGGGAGACATGAATCGACACCATTGGAAGATCTCTTGGAATCTTGGAAACAATAGTGTAGAGATTTTTTATTCGCAGGTTATTCGTGAAAGTCCTCTGACGGAAGGCAATTTGGAAAACGCTCATGATAGTTGTAGTCTTTCTCAGTATGTGCCAGTTATTATCCAGCTACCATGCGGCTATTAGCGACAATTTCCCTAATACCCGGTTATAGGATCGTCCGTGTCGATATCGATCGTGATCGTGTTATTTGCGGCCGCTAGATGGCGTTTCGCGGAAGCGTGACGCGCGGCGCCGGCGCTCCGCAGCCATTCCTATGTAATTTATTGGTTATTTCGCAGTAATTGTACCCTCGCCGCCCCTTACTAAATGGCTCTACTTGGCGTGCAAGACGTGCTCGCTAACATTGTTTTGGATTACTTAGAATGTGTTTATCTTTTCGACTGTTTTGATCCGCGGTAGGTAGCGATTCTCACTTTTTGCCGCTTTAGAATTAGATTCCCTTCCATTTAACGGTCGTAGTTTTTCATCTTTGTTTGTTATGGTGGCTTAATCGTTCACTTATAGATTTTTCCTTTTCAAGGATAATCTCTTCACCGTATCTATTATAAATAATGTCATGGTGTTTTTCAGTATTCTATTAATTTTATCATCCATATATCTCATGTCTTTATAATCAAAACAACTTGCTTTCTCCTCAAACACCAGAGAATGGATGAATTAACTTAATAAATTATTTGCTCTTAGTTGCCGGCCGAGTGAACGGATTAAACATACGCAACCTCTCGTCGAAGTTGGTTGTCACGCTACTTAACTATAAGTTAACAAACATCGGGTTTGCGGTACGACTCGTTCTTAATCATTCTGATCATCAACTTTCTATTTGTCTATTGGTTTTTCTGATTGTTGGATTTAATATATGACCTTTTCCTCTCTATTATGCACATATCTCATACCTCTTTTTCTCTCTTAACGACTAGTTGACGCTAGGTATACCTACTAATCTTGTTTCAAACTCGTATGGATCCGGATGCCGGCTGTACGGGTAGCAGGCCCTGATGAAGAGTTCCATACGAGTTCGAAAGATTTCAAGCCGTTGCTGACAATTTCACGTGAGTGTAAACAGCTTAATACAATAATTAGGTATATATACCTACTATGTACTTTTGTTAAACATTAAAATCTGACTTTGATCTGCGCAATTTCGTTACCTTCTCTGTGGTTCGTTTGATTAAAATGACTAACTTTACTTAACTATAAGTTAAGTTTATTACTTTCCTGGTCTCACCCAGCTTTATTCCTCACACTATTCAAGATGATATTATACAGATAAGGGACATTACCAACCCCACTGTTTTGTTACGAAAGAATTGGAACGACGGGAAGTCATTGTAGGCCACTTAATTAATGTAATTACATAATTGAGGCTGTGATTACTTCAGCTTTGATAACGCGAGATTACATTTGACGTTACAATTGTAATTGTACTGTTCATCAGCGGGGTGTCAAATTAGACGCGTAGGTGTGGTTGACAAATTGCAAATGTAGTGCGGGAATTTACGACGGGATCTGGGTCAGTGACGATAAAAGTAGAACCATTATTATTAATGTTAAAATTACATTTGTTTATTTTGCACAATTGTTAGAGGTTAGAGAACCAAGATATATAGAATGTGACGTTTTCAAGTAAAATATCGTCCGTTGACAACCAGAACTCATAAAGTAACAAATACTTACTTAAAACAAAGCTCGTATCTCAGTATCAATCTAAAAACTAGATATGAGGTTTTGAAGAATAGTGACAGAAATTATAGTGAGTGTTGTTTGTCACCAGGCGATATATCACTTTGTCGCTTACCATAAACACGCGTTCACAGGGTATAAAGACGCAATCCAATTTCATCCGTATGGTAAGCGGAAAAGTGGACCTTTTTGGTTGAAAACGTCACAAAAATTTATGTACATTAAATGTTCATGTTCTTCTTCTTCCTTTCCTCAAATATTTGATGCCCAAAAGGTACAGTACTTTTATCTCACGAGCGCGGGTGAGCCATGTTTGTGTGAGTAGATGTACACACATTGGCTCTGTGTGGGTGAGCCGGCACTGAACGCTCCCGAGCTCACCCACACAGAGCCAATGTGCATCTACATTACTCCCACAAACATGGCTCACCCGCGCTCGTGAGATAAAAGTACTGTAGCAGCATCGACAGCTCTGACCGTCGCATACCACAGGTCAAGAAGCGAACAAGAATGTGGGTATGCTGTTCCTGTTGTAAGAGTACCTATTGATAACAAATATATGAAAGCTGGAACAGGTACGGAATTAATTAATTCCTCATGTAGGAAGACTGGATCGCGGGTAGCAATTGGATGTGGGCGGCGCACGAGGGGTCGGTTTGAAGAGCTTTGGGGAAGGCCTTTGTACGGCAGTGGTCGTCTATCGGCTGATATGCTGATGATGATGAAGACTAGGTGACAAGGATAGGAGTAGGCAACTACTATAATACGATATTGACAGAAGAAAACAAGCTGGCAAGGAATCGTAAATACTGTGATACATTTATTATTAAAACTTAGAACATGTAGGTTTACAGAAATCGCCGTTGTTTTAAATGTATGTTTAGAAACTGAGCAAATATCTTAAATTTGAAATAGGCGAATGTTGTAATCGTCTAATTCCAGAGAAATAGAATAATACCCGTGGAGGCCACCTTCTTGGCGCATGCGCGGTTTGATTGTACATTTGTGAAACGTGACACGGACATTTTAATTTCATGGATTTGATTTCTTCTTTAATGTGTGTGTCGCCGAACAATATGGCTTCGTCTGCGTCATTACGAGGATGACGGTATTAAAGCTTCGTAGATTATTTATGTATATGGTTGACGTTTCGTCAAGTTAACAACCAATTCGTCAGTTTGAAATCGGAAACAACTTTATTTTCGCGTGGTATCTAACCAAAAACACAAGGCAAGTCGGGGTAGATATCGTTTTCTTTTCTTTAGTAGCTAGAGAAAAGATAAGAGAATCGTGCTCTATCGTCATCAAGTGGACAAGCCGGTGGTAATTGGATTCTACGGACACCACGCCATTGATAACCCATTAAATCTTCTAAAAATCCAATCAAAAGTTTTTTTTATATGTTCAAAAATGTGTTTTCAACCGCACTTGATAAAATTTCACTTACATACCCAATGGCCTATTTCGTCTCGCCCGCTCCCCCCGCGCGGTTTCTAAATAAAAACCGCTAGATTACCCCTCATTAATCATTCTCTCGGCATTGTCACAACACGTCCTGCGGTCTCTGATCTCTGTACATTATAAACTCTAACACTCAGATCGACGCTAATTGCCCTGGAAAGATCTTATCTTGGATATTTCGTCCAGATTCGATTTTAAATTTGTCTATTTATGTCAACATCTATCAACGTTCCAAAGGGTATTGTTGTATATTATACTAGTTCCGCCCCGCTGTGTCACCCGCGTTCGGGATAAAAGTAGCCTATGTGTTAATCTAGGGTGTCAGCTACCTGTATGCCGAATTTCATCAAGATTTGTCCAGCCGTTTCACCGCGACTAAGTAACAAAACGTACAAGCGCACTCAAAAACTTTCGCCCTGTATCATTTTACTGTGATTGGTATATTTGATGGTGACTAAAAACATTTCAACTGGATTTCCAGCCACCTAAAAGCATAGCCGAAATAATTCTTGATTAACAGTCCAATTCTAATTAAATCTTGGCTTTGATGTCACGTGTTTTGACGATTGGCAAAATCTACGAATTTATTATAGTTCGGGATGTTATGTTAACATTATGATAAAATTGGCTGCCATCCAACATTGTCATCAAATTTTAACACTTCTATTTAGCCACTAACGGCACAATGCTAGAAATGTTCCACTACAGATGTTATTTCGAAGTGAGCAATATTTAACAAATGATCTGTAAATGCTTTGATTGATATATTCTATGAAAACAGCCTCATAAACATTCCAAATTATCCCACCATTGTTTTAGTATATGAATTTGTAATTTACAATAGTTCTTTGATCGCGGCGAAATGCCAACATTTGTTTCGCAAATCCGGTATTATCAAATACATTTATTGCGGTCTCGTTGAGGATTAACTGCCGTAGATTTAATTTAAGTTCTCAGAACAAGCTATCAAAATGTTACCTACTATAAACCAGTGTTACCACATTTATAGTCATTGAATGGGAGTCACTACCGCGACCGCTTGGATACCTGCCAATATTTAAACGAATATTTATTATTACTATAGATTATGACATTCGTTTTGATACGACACGTTTGTTGCGGCTATTACACGTTTTGTCACGGTAGGCGAAACGCTTTGATAGTCGAATAAAGAGATCTATCATACGGACATATGTGTATCATAATAAATGTAGCTCGTGCCTGTAATCGGACCACCGCACATCTGTGTTCGGGCACATGAAAGATTAAAAATAAATAATAAAGAAGCAATCAAAGAATCCACCCGGCAAACAAGAAGACACGAAATCTCCCGCGACGTCTGTCAAATTAGCATCACAAACTAAAATAGCGTCATTCTAATTATTTTGATGACTCAACCCAGGGGCATTTCACTCAGTACTTTACAGATTTCATACATTAAAACTTGCGTGCGTTTTATACGAGACTCGCTCGATAGATGGAGCAAAATTCAATATTTGAATTAGTGTTATTAAAACGAAATCTGTTTTTATATTATTATTTTATCCATAAATAAACATATAATAAAAACATAATTATAAGTTATTGTGAAAGATTATGAAGCATTATTTTAATTTATCATTACAGGCAACATTACGGCTTAAGATTAGATCCCCGTTCCATTCCACTCATTTATTTTTTAGATTTCACCTATTATATTTTATGATGATTGTCACAAAAATTTAATATCCACAAAAAAAATGGAAAATAATAAATGCGTATTTTTTTAAATGTAAAAAAACAATAGTAGAAAGTAAACTAAAAGACTACTTAATACAATTCGGTGTAGAGGAACGCGTAGCGTGGTGCTGTTTGACAGTTTACTTTATTTATGGACAAGTTGGTTTTCTGGTGGATATTCAAACGGGTATAAGAAATCTTCTTCGACTGTGCTTTATGGATATTAGCGAACGTTGTTGATCTTCACGCACGAACTTGGATTCCGACGACAGAAGTTCCAGGAAGGATTTCCATCCCGGCTATGTGTAATGGATCACAATTGCCTCGTTAAACTATTTTAAAGTCATGGTAGCAGTAAAAAATGTTGTGTGTGTCTACCTGTGGTAAGCGTTTGTTCTAACTATGTTCCCCAAAATTAATTAAATAAAAATAATTAATTATAAATGTGTCTTTTTTATACCTTCCTACAAACATAACTAGTTTTAAAGCCCACTTATTATGTTAAGTGTGAGGTACAGATGAATCATATAATTAATATGTATTGAAAGTACCTATAGTACAGTGCATAGCGATTGCTATGTATACATATGTACATGATTCAGATAACTCGAAACTCGCTCAATAGATGGCGCTAGTACACAAAGGAAGCTGATGACTCTATCTCAGTATGTATAATTTACTCTATGACTCAACCGAAATACAATTAATCTTGCCGCTTCTGTGAACTGTCTGAGTGACGGACGGACTGAAATATCGTCGCATTTCGCGATAAATAAACTTGTGAGTCGAATATCGGATTTCGATTCCATCGGTGCTGCGTATCAAAGATTTTATACGCGTGTTAGGTGGCGGGCAGCGGAGCGCAATGCCGCCCGGCGCCGTACACTCCGCGCCGTATTTCGAGATACGCTTCTGATACTAACATACTCTATTGTAATCCGAGCGAGCAAAGCATCTTCTTAGGTCCGATAATATTTTTTTTGTTGAGTTAGTCGGAATTTCTCAAAATGGCGGAAATATGGGCGGTTGAAAACGTTAAAAAAAACAAATTTCATCAATTTTGAAACAAACTCGCGAAGTTTACAGCTCACAGAGCCTCTATAGTATCAAAATGGTCTTCATGCTTCAGCTTGGTTCTTTCAGACTTATTTAAATGATTTTTCTAGTCTAGACCCTGAAGCAATTCAAGATTGTCTTGTTATGTCCTCGATCAAGGGTTTTCAGAATCGATCACACTAGTTAATCATTTTCTCTATAACTTATAATGTTATTGCTGATACTACTGCTAAGCTACGATGTTGTTATATATGGAGATTACCTTTAGGTAATTAATCGATCGAAATATATTGGTTTGACACCAATATTGCCAATTCTTATATCATTCAGAAGCAAGAAGCTCTAAACTAGCTCCTTTTGATGAAAATCTCAATCAAACAAATCATTAAACATTTTTACCGCAATAAATGTTTCTAACTACCCCAGCGAGAATTTCTTTAAACATCTCTAGATGTTTCTTAATAGAGAGTCCGGAAATCAGCTGTCGTATCCCGATTCTATCTGGGATATCGGCCAATCTGGTCTCCGTTCCTAGAGGGATTGGTAAGCCGAGTCGCCGGAACCCTGGCTTTTAATTGGACGCTTCGGAAATAAACTTGCATTGAACGTGAGTCTACTGATTAGAAATTCACGTGAAGTCTTATTAGGTTTTTAGTTTTGGTCGTATTGAAAATAATTTAAAGTTAGCTATTTACAGACCGATGGCTATAGACGACCAGATTTAGTAAAGGAAAGACACATGTGATAATCTCAATATTCTGAACACGATGCCGCGATGAACTAATAATAATATGTATTGATCGTCATTTCTCGACAAATTCTAAATTAGGTATAAGATGAAGCAGACGATATTATATATAGATTGATATTGCGGAAGACGCAGCGTGGGAAGGCACCCAATAAGGTGGACAGACGATCTGGTAACGATCGCGGGCAGAAATGTATGTGGGCGGCGCAAGATCGATCGTTGTGGAGAACTTTGGGATAGGCCTTTTTCCAGCAGTGGATGTCTATGGACTGATACGATGATGACCTGAAGTATCGTAACTGAAGTAATCGGAATCCTGTCTCATTGCTGCGTGAATGCCAAGGTTTCTTTCAACGAAGATAGATGGATTTCCCCAATATTGACTTAAATGCCTTATAGATTTATTTAAACATGAATGACGTACTTAATTCTATGGGGCATTCTCTACCATAAAGCCAAACAGAAACATTATTTGTGCGGGATTAGTGGACAGCAAATTGCTACTGTTATGGTTATGATAAGAACGAATTTATTTTTCTGATTCCTAGTTGATTTTGGTGCTTCATTTAATGTGTCAGACGTTTCCAGATACAAGTGTCACAATTTCATTTCATAATCAGCTTAGGCCCGTTACTGGTGTCATACATAGGCGTCGTCACTGCGTTTCTTTGTTCCGCCACAGTGGCCCTGTGTCTGCCCCGCGTCTAGCGTACCTCGTAAATCATTTCCCACAAATTGGAACCGCTAAACTCGCTATAAAAACCCCAATAATAACCACGGATCTAAATCCCATAAAAATATGATTTCAACTTTAATTCCGGAGCGGTTTACGACGATATAAAAATTGATTAATAACGCATGCAGGTCCGTAGGACATTGTTGCTGCACTGACCGATTTGTACAGGTTATTTTGGCGGGACGCGCAGACCAAACAAGCCTGTGGAGTCCTGAAACGTGACTCATAATCGAATGCTATAAAACAAAGTTCCGAAATGGTTTCTACAAAAAGAAATCTAATTGACCACCAAGTAGTGGCGTGGCGTCAAATATATTCTTGATTGCCAGAGCGGATTTCACGTATGTTTTCTTTAAGGGCAGTAGAAGGAGGTACCTAAGTGCCGTAAAATAAAATAAGCAAGGCGTTGGGATTGTTGGTAATCGTGTTCACTGTCACCTAGTGAGGTGTTTTTGAAATTTTTATTTACTATAAGTCATTTGGAAATTTGTTCAAACTTTTCAGCGTGAATACGTTCTAAGGAGGCTACTTTAACATTTCAAAAAGAGGTAACGTAGTCTCTTAAAATCTTCCTTTTTCCTCACATAGATTTGTATAAATCATTTTTAGTATAACGTTCATTGGATGTAATGAACGAAAATTATAATTTCAAAAAATCTACGTTTTTTTACCTTAATTTCAGCGATTTATTTTTCGTTAGGAGTCGCAGTTCTAACTTAACCTAACCTACTTTCCTGGCAGTCACTTACTAACCCACGATATATAAACGTGTTGATATCCACTCAAACTCGCAAATAAATCGTTTGACGCGATAGTCCTTCATACTAGCCGTGGTCTCGTCGGCACCTACACACGTGTCAATCAGTGAGCGCCGGATTCCCGTCTTGTCTAGCCAATGGCATCCGTTATTTTTCGATCTGTCACATCATTTGAGTGGTATTCATTTAGCACAATGCAGACGTAACCTTCTTAATGACTGCCGTGATATTAGTGAATATTTTCTTTGTTCTTAAAATATTCGTTTGTCTTTAAACTTTCAACGGAAGCGTAGAGAATTAAGTACGTAACGTTGCCTGCGGATCTATTAGCTTCTCATTATAATGCGTATAAATTATGTTGCTTTATCGCAATAACCATTGACTAGCCAGCAGTGGCGTGCCGTCATAGAAATCTGTCAGTGAGAGTAGAATCGGCTTAATTCTTCACCGAGAAGAAAAAATAAGGATGGTTATAGATATGTTATATCCTACTCTGGAAGTCAAACTAATAGGAATCTTATTCCATGAACGACTCGCCACGACTGCTACCGAATGCGATTATAATGTTTATGGGGACCCCATTTTGTTGTTTTTTTGTCGTCTATACTATGTCAACTTAATTGCATAAAACCCCTGCTGAAGCTGAGGAATGCAATATGCAATCATCTTTTCAACATTACTTTCTAGAGAGATGGATTATCTTTACCTACGATAGGTGAATACAAACTTGCTGTTTATACTACAAATTATTAAATTATATGACATAATGTAATAAGTTTATAGTTTTGTGGATTCATTAATAATATGTGAATAAAAAGGTGGCGAACACCACCAGCGTTAAAAAACAGCTTATTAGATATTCGTACAGCGACACTGGAATGCCACACGCCATAATTCTCGTTACGGATCGAATTTATTCATCGGGTACATATATTTTATTGTTGTTGCTGGCAGGCAGGCCCGCCGCGGGGCCTTATAAAATTATTCGAATAAATAAGCGAGAGATCGCACCTTAATTAAAAACATAACTTATTAATATAATCGTTTAATAGCACGACGGGTTTCGCGCCTTTGGTGCTTAGGGTGAAGCTAAATCATGTCGATACCTTCATCGCGCCCAGGGGCAGACTATATTTACTTGATGTTTGACACTTATTGTTATGAGATTGTCTTTACTCAGCTAAAATTTGAGTTAAGTAATACAAAGTGAGTTTTATATAAACAAAGGTGATCTAACATTTTTTATGATTCATATTGATACCTTATCTATCTTATGTAATTTATACTTTTAGACCAACTTTGATAAAGATAATAAAGCGATAAGTAATCAAAGCCGATAGCTTTCCAGTAATCACACAGGAAATGTGAACTAAAATTTCAATATGGCGTTTAAAGCTAAAATATGTCAAGCACAGATAGTTTATTTGTAGCTCATGCTATAAATATAAACTATTAATAAGGTGTAAATTACGGTGAAAGCCAAACGCTCCCCGAGGCTTATAGAAATCCTTACAAGTAGTGGGTGTTGGCTTAGACGCTTAGTTTTTAATAGCGTCTATAGATTTCAAACACAAAGATAATAAAAAATAAATGTTTAGAAGAACTTTTATATTATTTTTATAGGAATCCTACATAATAATGTCCCGCTGATGAGTAAAAGCGTCCCGTTTCTTTCCAATCCTCTAGATTTTTGCAATGTCTGTCCACATAAGATCGCGATAGAAAATGATTAACACGAGACGTATTTAATGAGGCATTTGAAATGTTTGATATAAAAAGAGTATCTATTATAACATTTAAAATGTTAAGTTTGTACAATTAAGAAAAAAATGTAAACGGCATGTTATCAAACAAGACCAACATTCCAACAACAATACTCGGTTAGGCGAGAAGAGAACAATAACGAATGATTTATTTAATAAAGATATTTATGACCGCTTACAAATTGGCCTCGTGACGGGCTTATCGAGTATCGACAGTCGATAGTCGATAAAATCGTTGTCGATCATGATACCGGCCGTTATTAATGGTAAAGTTATTGTGAATGCTAATGAGATTTGACCGCCTTCGCGCCTAATAGAAAATGGATAGTGCGTATACTAAAACTATTGGCAATGTTGTATGTCAATTTCATTAATCTTCTAAATATCAAAAACGTAGTTAATTCAATTTATATGATAGTGCTGTTATATGAAGTGAAAATTCGAACGACGAAAAATTATCGATTAAAACCAAGTTTATAGACATCGCCAAAACGCTCGACACCATCTCCAGACATAAAGCAATCGCATCCAATGCTGATAACTCATCTCGGACGGCAGTAAATCGAAAAGGTCCATAACTCGTGCCGGTTAATTACGAATAAATAAATAAATAATTGAATGTGAGCGGCCCGCGGCCTAATCGACTGGCTGGGTGTTGGAGGTGCTAACAAGGACCGACACTTCCTCGCGCGAAATGCTACTGAAATCTTTGATAATACAGATATTGGACACTTGTAATCGTTATTTGGGAAATTAGAACATCAAAAAAGGTTTAAACTATGCCATGAGTGCCAGTATTACAGCAAGTGGAACAAACGACCGAAATCTCTATCTTCGCTTCTTCGTCGGTTTCGCTCTGGACAGAGTGGCAGCTCCACAACGCCGCCATTCTTCTCTGTTGGCCGCCTTCCTCGTTCATTCGGGATGATAATGATGACCCATTTACTGCAGCTTTTATCTGATCTCTTAGGCGATCTTCCTCGTGGCCTGGTCCTATCAACCTTTCCCAGGACCACAAGTTACTCAATAGCCACCTCTGAAGTCGATAAATGCTTTTTGATGCTGAGAAATCTCTATACTTAAATACAGATACTGAAAGGTATTGTTAATACGTTATTTGGAAATGTGAAGCTGCATATATAACTACTAGCTGTTGCCCGCGACTTCGTCCGCGTGGAACCTTTATCTTGAAAATTTTACATCTTTATTATTTTCAGATCTAAGTAATGTTGAAATTGCTTAACGTGCTTTTTTTGCAGTTGTTTATGAAATACAATCAAAATCAAATACAAAGAGTCCAACTGGCTCTTGGCCTTTTTTTATTTTTTTCAGAAGTCATAAGTATTCATTTAACAATTTACATTGCGTTTGAAATCACACTTTCGGCTAATTAGCTCTAATTACGCGGTATCATTATAAAATCAGGTACATCTACGAACGAATAGCATTACTAAATTCGATGAGTTTTTAAGAACGACGTTTATAAATTTTTTGATTCGAATAGTAATGCCTTTACACAAAGTTTCAGGAACCGCACTCAAAAAAATGTTAGATCTACATACAAATTTTCAACCCCTTTTTCACCACCTTCAGGGCTGAATTTTCAAAAACGCTGAAATGATTTTTCATGTATTCTAATAGTGTACCTTTACACAAAAAATCAAGTCCCGCGCTCAGAAAAATACTTAATCGCGATACAAACTTTTAACCCCTTTTTTACCACCTTAGGGGGTGAATTTTCAAAAACGCTAAAATTAGTTTTCTTCCATTTTATTTTAATACCTTTTTACAAAGTTTCAAGTTCCTAGATTTAAAAAAAAAGCTTGTACCCCATACAAACTTTGCACCCCTATTTAAACCTCTTAGGGGAGGTGTTTCCAAAAATCCCTTCTTATCCCTAGCCCCCGTTATAAAAGTAACTTACTGTGCAAAAATCAACTCAACATTGGTAGTTTTGGCTGTGCGTTGATGAGTCAGTCAGGACTTCTTCTTTTATTATATAACTATATTTAAAGTACTTCACGCAAATATAAAAATTACGAATGACTTTTGTGTGCAGTTGTAACAAAAAAATTACAATATATATTCATATTGATTCAGTAAGGCCTTGCCATTTGTGACTGTTTAGACAATAAAATTACACATTACATTTTATTTCATCAAGTCATCTATTGGCTTAAAAATCTAGTTGGGGTTAATTTTATATCTAAATATTTTATACTGTCTCAGAAATGTAATACATAAGTATCTAACGCCATGGCTGTTATCGGGCACAATAACTCTTGGCAAATCTAAGAAATCGCTATTGTTGAGTGATGCCTTCCCGTCACAAGCAAAAGCATTCCGCAGGTGGCAAGGTTCATTGTAAATATTTATAGTTCCCCAAATGAGCTTGAATGAAACCGATACCATCCAAAGATAGTCCAAGTCCGCGGAAGACGAATGTATTGTTTTCTTCATCCATTTTTCCGGCGACGGACGATTGACGCGTATCCATTTCCCTGGACGAGAATAGACGTCGTCTATGTAGTGCTATAAAATAAAGGGTATCACTCGTCACCGTCGACCATCGAGAGATACCGTCGAAATGTCACAGATCGCCGCTCGTTAGGAGGTAATTAGCTCACGGATCACTCGTCGCCGTCTATTTAAACGGACGGGAAAAATGATTTAGGTTCTTATATACCTACAATGGATACGGGCTTTAGATCTGCCGCAAATAATCGGTGAAGGTTGCTTTGACGGTTTTTACCGAATAAAAAATCTTCAACGAACATCCGTTTATTGGCGATTTTATTATGCAATCAAGCTGCTTACCCATTTATAGTGCTTAGGTCGCTTTTTGTATGATTAAGATTATATTTCCCAGCATATTTGGCCCAACCCAACATTATTCTCATCGCTTATATTATCGGTAGAGATGATTTGAGATTGTCGAGAATGTTTCCCGATTTGTATGGAAAATGTTCTCGAGAACGTTCTGTCCCCTTTCAAGTCAGTCCTAAATACAATAAATACTGTGACATTAAATGAAAATAAGCAGCATAGATGTGAACAGTCCTTAAGTATGAGTCACCGATGCTATACGCGAAAAACCGATCTCGATCCCGTCCGTGAGCGTGCCAGCCTTGCCGCAAATACGTACTCCTACGCATACTGTTTACCTGGATCGTAGAATCACGTGTACGAAACATAATATCATTTTTTAAAGTATGTACTTATTTATTCTCAAACGTTAAAAATAACTAAAGTTATGTTACATTTTGCCACGCCGCGGTGGTTTCCATGAGTCTTCAGGAATGAGAGAAATATGGCATCGTGCGTTAGTTTGTTTTCACAATAACCTCCAAATGGAAATATTTACTGAAATAGAAAAGTAACGCATCTGTAATACATAACGGACTTATATACCTACACTTACCTTAACGTTTGTAAGGCGCTTTCGTCTATGCGCGAATTTAACATGATATTAAAATGTATGTAGATGTAAATCTGTGCTCTTTTCCATAAATTTTGAGCTGTGTTCTACATATATGAACATCGTTTGAGAAGTTGATGTACAAGGAAGGGGGCTGAGCTGCATCCTAAGGTAGGTACCAGACATGCATTCTCAGACTAAAGTTTTCAGTCAACGCTTTGGAAACTTAATTGGTGTTAACAACGTTTAGGTGTGCTAGTTTATTTTTTTATTAAATACTGCTGCACATTAAAGCCTCGTACCTCATGGTAACTATGAATTCATAATGCTTACGTAGATATTTGGTGCCTACCATGTGATGAAGACTGATCATATGGTAGGATGATCACTGAAGACTCATCGCGTTTCACGTGGCTTTCGATTTTTCAGTATTTTAGTAAGTGACAGAAGATGACACTTCTAATCGATCCGTAACCGGACTGATGGATGAGGTAAGTTACCTCGCCCCGCCCCCGCACGCCAGAAGAACAGAAGTGATTTACGCGCCTCGATGACAGCACTTCCTACTTTATATCGACTATGACTATGCTATGATACATCTAAAACTAGGTATTGGCTATTTTCACTCGGAGGTAGTAATATCAAATACGTTGTTGTTGCCCGTCTTGGTTTTCCAAATAATATTCTAAAGCTCGATTGATCATAATTTCGACTGCGTTGTTGAAATGTTCAACGGTGATTGAATCCTTTGTAAATATTTATTAAATTCACATAAATACTGATACTTGTATCGTTGTAAGTCTGCACGACGCTGCTACGGACTAATTGCTTTTTTCCTTTGTGAATATACGTTTTTTTTAAAGTGTTTATATTAAAATTTATCCACTTTAATATAAGCGATAACATTAAACAACCTTTGACTTACATTGACGCAAATGAAATCACCAGTCATTGTTATTGTCGTTTTCCGGTTACATCTAATTCTTGTGAAGCCCCGCCATTTTGTAATTTCATGTCAATTGTCCGCTATTTGTAGATATTTGTCTATCGTATCCGCTGATTGGTGCTAATCTACCTGGTCACCGGATATAGCTGTTATCTTCGCTGGAAAACTCTTTATTTTACTCTTCTGTGAGGCAATAGGGTACATTTTGGTACGAGTATTTGTAGCTGTTATCTCATATCCGCAAGTTGAGTGCAATAATGTGTGCTTTTCCCACGGACGTCAGTTTGCTCGTGTCAACTGGAAAATGATTTTCTTTATACATTAACCTTTGAACGTTGAACGAACCTTATCTTGGTTTCACGACTACCTCTTCGGTCGACGCCAGCGGGTTAGGGTCGACGACAAAATGTCGGAATGGCGTGAACTTTCCGCTGGTGTCCCTCAAGGGGGGGTCCTTTCTCCTCTTCTCTTTTCGATTTTCATTGGTGGGATCACAGAGTGCCTAAGATCTTCGTTCCATCTTTATGCAGATGACCTGCAGATCTATGCAGCGGCTAGTATTGAGGATCTGCCATCGCTTATTGATCTAATCAATGCAGATTTAGAATCTATTCACAGCTGGGCTAATAATTTTGGTTTAAACGTAAACGCACAAAAATCGCAAGCAATTGTCATCGGTAGTCCTCACTTTGTGAACAAGCTGGCGGAAATGGTGGTGCCTGATATTCTTTTTGGTGGGATTCCTATCCCTCTTTCCTCTACTGTTAGGAATTTAGGTATCATCATGGACCAGACATTGTCTTGGTCTCCGCATATCTCGGAGGTCAGCCGGAAGCTCTTCGCATCTCTTCACTCACTTAGGCGCCTGCAGAACTTCCTTCCTATGTCCACCAAGCTTACTCTTGCCAGTTCACTCTTGCTGCCCCTTCTGGATTATGGTGACATTGCTATGACGAATCTCAAAGAGGAACTACTTGACAAGCTCGAGCGCTTACAAAATGTGTGCATAAAATATGTTTTCGGACTGCGCAAATACGATCACGTGTCCGCCTTTAGAGCGCAGCTGGGTTGGCTGCCAATACGTCAGCGTAGAGACCTGCATGTCCTGTCATTGCTTTTTAATGTTCTCTACAACCCTGCTTCACCTCCTTACCTCAGTGAAAGGTTTAAATATATGGCCGATGGCAGTGGTCACCGCTTGCGGTCGTCTGCCAATCTCACTCTGGCTGTACCGTCTAACAAGACGCGTACGTACGCCAAATCTTTCACAGTAAGCGCTGTGAAGATGTGGAACGAATTGCCACTGTCCCTTAGGAAGTCTCCATCTGTAGCATCACTCAAGACGAATCTTAAGAAGTTATGGCTTTCCAATGACTTGTGAATTGGATCTACAATGTATTTATATTTATGTGTATATTTATATTACATTATATATATGTATGTATGTATATATGTATGTATGTATTAATAGTTTATATGTGTAATTATTAGTAGTCTTATTATTTTTAATACCTTTTTGTACACGGTGTTAGTTTGTCTATCTTCTTCTCGTACTCACTCAACTGCTCAAAGGTTAACTGGAAGAGATCCCTTATAGGGATAAGTTCGCCTTTGTACCTATATGTTAATTGTAATAGATGTATTTTTTAACTGTTTTTGTGTACAATAAAGCGTTTACTTACTTACTTACTTACGTTGTTTTTATATAGGTAAATATAACTGCGTAGGTAAGTTAGATGTGTTGCCTCTATTGTACAGTCGCATTCTGGTTTAGCGGAGCAAACACCCAGTTTGGTTCTATATAGGTACTTTATGGCAACTTTATCAGAGTAATGTAGGTATGTATACGTACTGGCTGGATTACTAGGTTTTTATTACAATTGCTGTTTTTATTACGATCACGTTCAGCGATGTTCCGGTAGAAAGCCAAATAAAAAAAGAACAAACAATCTTAATTTCGTAATATTAGCCCATGATGTCTTTCCTTATATAAAATATCTCATTAATAAGATAATAATGTAGGCATGTAAGCAAATCACGCCCAGTGAAATCGCCATTACTTTAATCCAAAACCGAAAGGTAATAAGAATGAATCCATACGCAGTTGTTTACAACTTTTCTCCTTCTCTGTCAACGAATTACGAAACTCACGCGACGAACTCTGACATTTAACATAATCGAATTAGAGTGCAATAGGTTCGCATCTAATCTGATATCGATTGTGGTAATCCGTGATTCTGTATCTGCTTATAGTTTCGGTTATCTATGTATTTATATCTTTGCTTCCTGCGCCCACGTTGTCTGCTACGATGGTATAGTCGGCGTCAAAACTGTCTATGATAATATTAATGTAGCGTCTTAGTTGGACATTTAGATTTCTGTTCCTATAATTAAATGGTGTGCACCAAACTTTACGCATGCTCACCCATAATGTCTCCAAAACTCCCAAGATGATACATAGAAGTAATGTAGAGTGCCTATGAATTAAAGTGATCACGTTTTGATGTTATCTTTATCTAAAAGACATTTATTTTATATTAGATACAAGTGTACCTAACTATTGGTTGATTTCTCCGTATTCGATATACAAATACCTAGTAAGGCGTGGGTTAATTAGTATTTAATGTACGTGCCACTCACTTTACATAAAAGTAATAAGTCGAATCACATTTTATTTCGTAATTCTGTTTTGGTTAGTTAAATTATTCGTGAAACGAGTGTAGGTATTAACTTCGCCTGCACAAAAATGCGATGATTTTTCTACATAAACAAGCCTACGCAGTAGTTGGCTTTAAAATGATATTATGTTAGTTTTTAACCTTCAAATGCTATGCTTCATACTCAAGGAATTACGGAGGTATACTTCTCGAGTAGAGCCAACAGAACAAATACATACCTATGTGGTATCCATAGGTATATTCCGATTCCCATCGCTTTGACTATCTGCTAAAATGTTGCCTATTGTGCTTAAAAAAAAAGTTTAATCGGTCCCAGCTTGTCTAGACCTTTTGTTTCATCTGTGTTCACGCCACAACATCTATATACGAGTATGTATGTTTGAAGCATCAACATTCCAATGCCATAACTTATTCAATATTTCATAACATTTTTCTCTACAAATTTATATGTTCTCACCACTATCCTCTGTACGGCGACCTGCAGCATCCCAAACTCTTTATGCAAATGCCTCATTGTGCCCGACACTTTCATTTGTTCTATCTGTGGACCTATTGTCATCCCCTGCCCTTTGACTCCATTGTGTGTTTTTTGTGACTTTGGATTATTTTATTTCCGTTATATGTTAGGCTTTGTTGTCTCGTGTTCATTATTAAGTTAAATCAATTTTTTTGATGGTTTGTGGCGCCTTTCTGTTGTATAATGTGATAGGTTAGCGGGGTTTTTGGTTAACTAACGTATTATGATATTCAAAATATCTTTTTGTATTTTGTGGCTGCCACTTATTATATATCTAGACGTTATCTTTATCAAAATTCCTTTCATTTCTTGCAACAATTTATCTGTTCAAGTTTTGAAGAACGATTTAATATGTACTATTTTATAGTTTATCTTTTACTGGCCTTTTTAGACTTAAGCTTACATTGTACGAGCAGACCGAATTTAGTAAATTACCATATTTAAGAAATTTCCTAAATTAGGTTAAGTAAAATTAACTTTGTTTGAGATTTGGTAGTCAGTTTGTTTTATTTTGCTAGCAAATTTGACACATGTTTCTGGCATTTCATGATTGTTCGAAACATACACTATTATTTTATTCAGCGCGGGGTCTCCTGACTCAAGCAAAACTACTTTCTTAATAGGGGGCTCCAACCTTTGCTATTGTTAAATATTCTATAACCTAATAAACTTTTTCATTTTCATTTTCATTCAATCATCATACATTGTACAAAACTTATTAAGCTTCATATTTATATCGTGACAATGTATTGTATACAATCTCCAATGTTTCATTAGTAGCTATCTCCGATAGCCATTCCGCCGCGTCACGCCCGGGACGCCCATTGTGATTCAAATTGTCATTCAAATACTGAAACCCGGTGGCAGTCGGTTGCTCGACACCTTCGTACCTCGACCCTGCACGATCCCGGTTTGTTTTGTAAATGAACGTTAGGATATTTAAAATTCGAAGCGTTTTTGACAAGTGAAGCGCTTTGTATGCGCGGCGGTTATATAGTTCTAGTTTATTTTCTCGTTGGTATACCTACCACCTTAAAATTAAACATTAAGAGCGGCCGTACTAAGTATTTAAGATACTAGCTCTCCAAAAATTTCCTTCACACCAGTTAAAGCAGGTCGACGATTTATAAAAAAAGATTTTGTAGGTACTACAGCATGGCTCCGCGGATGTGTAAGGTTGAATTTATTGTCGACGATAATCGAAGGTTAAAATCCTAATGTTTAAATAACAAACGTCTGCGCCATTGTAGTTTTAACTGTTTAGGTATATTTATAATTTTAATAATTACTTCTCAATTTTCCGAGTGATCGCGCTAAGTCACAAACAATAGGCTGTGACGACTGTTGTTCACTATTTTTGAATCGGTGACTTATTCTGAAGGAAATTCTTGCGCTTGCCTATCAGCCATAATGATACGTACGTCAATACTCACAATAGAATAACTTAGTCACCGAAGCAGTTACCCGCCCTTTATCGCATAATACGAAAAAGACATAAATTATTTTCCATGAAACGACAATGTAAACCGTCTATTAGCAACTTTGTACACGCAACAGAACGAATGATAAAGAAAATTAAAGGTTTCCAATACCATTTTATGATTCCCTCTAGCGTCAACCAGGTATTCATAAAACTGAATACTTAGACGTAAAAAAGTAAGATCAGTGGTGGATTTTATGTTATGTTATTACTGCGGTGTTTCTGTGATTCAAGATAAATACACCGAAGAAGTTATAAAGCCTCTAAAATACAGAACGTTTGGGAATGAAAAACTTTGTTTCGATATCTGTCCAAGAGTATGCATAATTGCAGTGCGGCTTACATTGTGCGGCCCGCCAACTCGTTTTGATGGTCAATTTTCTCTCCAGCCATAAAAAGCGCAAACATGACTACGGTAATCATAAATTACATTCATATATACTACGATACTGCTATTTGAGAATAACAAATGCGTGAAAACATTATTACTTTTCATATATTAAGTGCTAGTAGAAGAAAATATAGGTTAAAAGGCAAACGAAACAATACCTAGGGATCGCGATGAATTTATTGGAGAATAAAACAGCACCTAGACGTTTGCAGTAGCCATCAGATCTCTGGCCTAATATCCGTCTACTGCTCGCCTATTGCATTAAAATCATGTTTTTATGGTCTGTTCTACACAACCAGATACGGTGGTGGAACACAATCGTGAGATTTATAGTAATTACATTTCAGTCCGAGTGCGTTCCTGTTACGTCTCATCACACGCCCGAGTAGGTTTAAATAGGAGTTTACGGTCGTGGATAGGTGCCACCATCGGGAGGCTTGCATTGTTGCATTCACCGGAGTGATCCGCGTAGTCGCGACGTCTTTTAGCCGCATCCGCCGTTCCATTGTTGCGATTTTATTGCCGGTGTTACCGTCCCCGCGGGTCGTAAACCGCGTCGGCGCGCGATCTATCCCGGATCGCGACCGCAGCGCGTTACCGGAGCCACCACACGCGGCCGCGTTTTCATTCGTTTCTAATAAATTGATAGGATGCGATGCCGCCGCGCCACTCGCCCATTGGTCGAGGCGTTCTCGTCCGCGATACTCGGACCCCGGTTGTAAATCAACTTTACAGCCTTTAATTACAGATATTTGCCGTCCCATGTGAGTGCATGGGATATCGGAGGGCCGCGCTCGCGAAAATATCGCATAATAATGGGTATTGACCCGTAATGGGTTGCCTGTAGGTACATATCGGCCGCCTTTGTCTTGATTGTTGGACTGGAATATTCTTTTCTGAATGATTGCCAATTACATCGGCCTCTGAATTTTACAGGCGATACAATGCTAAATATACAGTTCGGTTTGAATTTGCGTTCGTATAAATGATTTATATTATATTAAAGTTAATGGCTTGTGAATGTTTTTTTGCTTTAACTTTACTTTCGTCTTTGGTGAAATTGAAGGGTTTCTCGTCAATAAAACTAAATATAGTACGTTACTGTCTTTACAGGTTGAGCATTTAATAAGAAAGTGATATTGTTTGCGCGTTGGCAACACTGTTGCACCGGATAGGGCGGCCGCCATTTTAATGTCTCTCTGACGGAATTACGCTGGATTGTTCTCGAGTTTACTGCCTCCCTCATGATTGATCGTTGTATCTTCAGACTTATGTCATTCTGCTCGTATCTCTCGGAATTTGTAGGTACTAAGCAATACATACTTATGTAGGTATTAAGTTATGGCAACTGTGTGAAATTATTGCATATTAAGTATTAATCATTCAGAGTCGTTTATCAGAAGTCTAATAAAGATTTTTTCATGGGCCAGCTTCATTACCGCTCCAAGCACTCCAAAATAAAACCTCTGTTCTTTAAACGAGCACCAAAAGTCGCTACTTTTTTGCACTATACTGCAACAGCTTTGTAAATTTTAAAAGTTATATCTGAAATAAGTAAATCCGAATCAGAGATGATTCCTTTGAGTGGCAGCTATTGCTGTAGACATATTGTGTGTAGTACGTGTATGTACATGAAATGAAAATGAGATTCGAATCCAACCCCGCCCCTGATTAGTAATTTCTACTTTTTTCGCCATACGTCATGCGTGTAGTGAAAATTAAGATTAGACAGATCGTATTTCTCAATGGAAGGCAGACTGTAAATTCCTGCATCCATAAAATTGTTATGGCTGTCTAAACGGGGGCTAGCTGCCGTTTATAACATTAATGCACGAATAAGAAATAAAAAGCGTGTGTGCAATTAGGGCTATCATATTTCAGGACGAACGATTTCAAGATCTTTCGGGTCTTCTCAGGATTCCTTCTTTATTTCATAAAATTCTTGAAACCTCAGATTTCTCTTATTATTACTAAAATTTAGTGGACCTTTTAGATCCATCTTATTATGAAGTACTTACCAATAACAAAATATAATCATTTTTTATAGAAACTTACTAATAAATAACCCAATTTTTTTTTAAATACAAAGCTCTTAAATTGCGTTTGCGCGAAAATTCCCCAAATGGTGTACTTCCTTTTCGCCGAATTATTTTTCGCAAACGTTTCATTTCGCCAAAAGCATTTTTCACTGAAACTGTAAACTATTTCAGATTGTTGTAAATATCATCCTTTAGATTAGGTTAGGTTAGGTTAGGTTAGGTTTGTTTTATAACAATTCGAAATAGTTTACAGTTTCAGTGAAAAATGCTTTTGGCGAAATGAAACGTTTGCGAAAAATAATTCGGCGAAAAGGCAGAGTACCTCCCCAAATACTATAAAACTTTCAGAATAATTCATAAGTCATCAGACGTTCTCTACGTTTTTAAATTTTCTATCTGGTAACCCTAACAGCAATTTGTTTCTCTAATCCCGCATCGTTTTATTCGCGTTCCGACACCTTTCGATCGTCTTTACGATGCTCGCTGCAGTCGAGTGATTTACACACAGTTAAAGAAAGAATTTAAGCTTAAATGGAGGTGTAATTTTGAATTTTAAGACGTGTTCACGCTTGCTAGCTATAATGTATCGGTTAGCTATGACAAGTTTCGCTATGTACTCAGTATCTAACTAACTTCAACGTTTTAAAGTCTTCAGGTTCAAATCATAGCTAATATTATGGTATATCATAATATTAGCTATTGATTATAATATAGTTATACTTAACGTTATATTATAACGTTAAGTATAACTTTTGCATGTCGAAATAAAGCAATACTAGAAAAAGGCTTATACTTAACAGCTCTACTATTAGCAAATAAACATAGGTATTTGTTTAGACCGCAAAGAGATCGCTTTTTAGTGACACTTTTGTTTTGCGAAGTGTGCAATATGTATTCAATTCATATTGCACAATACAATGTAATTAAATACTAGCTTTGAATAATAAAATTTCGCTTAGAATTTCACCGATGCTTTACCGTATTATTAGACGTTGTATATTGCACGGTTCTGCAGTGTTGTGTCTATTTATATCTATATCAATATATTACCCTCAGTAATTGACGCTCACGGAGCTCATAAACGCTGGCCATTCCGCTCTAATAGTGCAACATCAATCTCTCGCTTGTGATTTAATTCATACATCTTTCTCATACATCAGACATCAGCGTTTCAAATGTGGACACGATTACGTGACACTTTAGAAATCTACGAATAGAGCTTTTAGTAACTAAGTAAGGAGGAGCGAATAATGCTGAGCCGTTCTCGACAGCGTTTCTCAATTTGTATAGTGAAAACGCGTTCTCTGTGTCCGGAAATTATCAGAAACGGCGCATTTACTAGGTGCGAAGATACGCAATCCTAGTTTTGCATTGAATTTATTAGGTTTTTTATTCGCATTCATAATTGTTCACGTTTTTGATTGATTAAATTGAAAGATGTTCCATTAATGTGGAATTGAAGCGTGATTGTTAGTTGGCAATTAAACAGCCGTGAAGCGAGCCAGCCGAGTCGAGTCGAGTAGGCGAGCGATTTAGATTGATCGAGCAAGAATCGAGGGGGGCGGCGCAATCAAAACCGAATCGGACCAATGAGAGAGCGCCGACAGCCGTTCGAGCTCCGCCATTGGCCTGCCGCGGGGTTGAGGGATATAAAGGGCCTTGATACAGCTCTCGATAAGCGGTAGGCGTCGAATACCAAATCGATCGATTATCGCCCATGCGGCGCCGCTGACTGCGGCTGATAGGCCGGCGTTTTTCCGCTTTTATAGCCGGTAACGCCTTGACATTTTGATTATTGTTCTCATACCACGCTTCAATTACGACTCCACTCCAAATAAATTTTCATTTTTATCCACCGTATGAAAGCAACTACATTTTTAATTTATATAGCCGCCGTAAACGCAACTTTAAAGTTAATCTGGGTTATAAAATTGCTACAAATTTTAAAATGGATACATTTGCCAGAGATGCAGCTAATCGGTTGTTATTTACAATGGTTTATCAGTTCGGGGGCGTGCGGCTCGGCGATTTACGAGACGCCAGTTTCGCTCACAAAAGAATTAACACTTCTAAGCGACATCGAGTGCCAATAAATATCGAGTGAGGCGCGAATAATCGACGCAACACTGTAGCTCCGGATTCCAAACATAAAGGTGTTACGTGAAGTGAATTTCGCCGTTTTAGAATAGGGTTTCGGGAAGCAATAATTTGTGACAATTGGGTACGATTAGATTGGGTTTGCGGACGATTGGTTATAGTTCGTAAATTAGCTTTTAACCGGCCAAATGGCGTGGGTCGGCGTTCGGAGTCATTGATATGGGTAGGGTAGGCTTTTAAGTATGGGTGGGTAGTGTTATGCAAATACGTGCGCGGGTCTTTGCGCACGCGCGTCGAATCGTGCGTTTTCCGCGGAGAGTTTGTGGAAATCGTTATTGGGGTGATTGCCTCCAACAATGGGTTTTGTACGGGATTGCATTTAATCGGGTAACGGTGTACTTCGTGGGTGATAACTGGTAACACGGCGTGCCTTATCGTGAACTGTATTATTGTACGTTTCGTGCACAACTGTTTATTTTAAAAATGATTTTCGGTATTGTATTGTGGTTTGAATACGTGCGTTTACATTTGGTTCAAGCATCACGTTGTGTGAGATGAATTCATGTGAAATTCGTAGAATGAAAGTTGTTTACATATTCACTACGCAGACATAAATTTTAAAGATCTACCCTTTCCATTTTTGTTTATTCTTGCACGAGAGCTACATTTTTGTAAATGACACATACATGTGTACCTATTGTAGGTAAATAGGTACACATGTATGTGTCTTTTTACCTATTTAAAAACAGCCAAGACGTGTTTCCAAATAGGACAAGATATACGGGGGGTCTATAGTGCATGACCACGATCCTATAGGACTGCATTGTACATTAAGAAATGCTATGCAATGTGTTTAAAAATGTTTAATAAGGGACTTCAATGGCTTTTGGTAACTTATTAAATCTGACAAATTATTTACTGCAGAAAAGCTACTATGACTGTAATAAATTTGGAGGAAATATAATATTTGCATGCTAGTATTAACAGTACATACCTATAACAGAATAAGTAGTTTAAGTCGCTTAAGGTAGGTACATGTTCGTCACCTGTTGACAATTCACTGTATTTAGTTTATGCAAAGGAAAATGATTATTATTCTTATTCTTAAATCGATACCTACTCGTTTAATTAGTGCGATTGACGATAAATTTTCACCTATGTAGGTGTCTCATGTAGTAAGTAGGTATTACTACTACTTACTCAATAATACCACAAATACTAAAGGCGATATATAAAATAAGTCAGCTTAAAAATAGGTACACAGTATCCAAATCTAATATCGATATCTAATATAAAGCATCTGAAAACTCTAAATAATGTTATTATTTCACCGAAAACTCGCGTTTACCGAAATGTCGCGTAAGTGCAAGTAGGTATCTATCTCATTTCATTTCTTATACCCAATAAAGTTACGCTCGTAAAAACCAGGTCTCAAAGCAACATAGTCGGCAGCAAAGGTGTTAACCGAGTGTGAGTGTCTGCAACGGCTCACAGATGAAGTTCATCACGCGTCAGCTGATGGTCACTCGACCAGGGAATTGTAGGTAAATCAATCTGCGTTTGTTATCTGAGGTAGCTCTAATTCAATTCTACACCTAGAACTAAGAACAATATATATAAATCTGACTATAAATAAAACACGGGCTTCAGGTCGGTGCCGAGCCGAGCGGGTGCTCAGGAGGCTGGCCGCATTACCACGTTGAAGAGCCAGGCCTTGGCATAGGTAGGTAGGTATGAGCCAGCCCTCTGGTCACCTGTCGCATCGACCTTTTGGACGCTCAGTGGTAATATCACGATAGCGAAAAATTGTGTCACTGACGTCAACGTTGTCTGAAGCTAGTGACGACAAAATTTCAATGATGAACTTTGTAATTCGAACTGCTACAAGTGTTTTTCAATACCTATTTTTTTTTTGCTGCGGCGTCACAGGCTCGGTGAATTGCTTCACCGATTGGTGTTCAAAAGATTATTCGACCTTTGAGACTCTATGTGAGTTCTATATAATAAATAGTTTATATTATCAAGGTTTGTGCCGGAGAGTATGAAGGTGCGAACACGCGTAACACTAACAAATAAAAATGTGGCCCTGAACCACAAAGTGACATGGCCGTAGGTAGGACAGATTCAAAGTCTGGGATATATTGCCTACCTACACATACAGTGAGTCAGCTGTCATAATGCCTTTTGCGTTTTATACCTGTCTAGCTCACTTTTACGCGATACAACTAAGAACCTCTCAGTTTTAACCCAAACCCGAATCGCAATCTGAGTGCTCACGGACTGTACCTAATCGAATAACTTAAATATGTGCCATAGGCCAAGCAATAGTGCAGCCCATATAGTACTTACTCGTACCTATAGATTATAAAACGGTTGCTTCTATTAGTGTTATCGCTATAGTAGGGAAAAGTTCGATACCAACTTCAAAAACATAATTATTGTTGGAGTTATCACCAAAGATGAGAACAGTTTTGTATAATCTAAATGAGTTTCATGGTTTCTAGTCTGAAATAGCTATGTGTCGAAGTAATATAGCAAAATAATCCCAACCGTCGATACATCAGCATCCGTTAAATAGGTTTCGCTTTATTTGCTCCAATTTCACCCTTAAAACATGAACGTAGCAATTAATCTCTGAACGGGTGACGTGCTCCCTACCCCCGATAACCAGGGAATGATTAACTGTAGACGGGAAGACAAATAGTCGTTTAGGTATTCGCTAATGCTCGCTCATCAAACGATCGATGCCGGGGCGACAGACGATGTCGACGGTAAATAACTTTGCTGTAACAAATTGATAGGGTGATTTGCAACTCGAGAGCTTAGTGTAACTTAGGTTCATGTATAATTTATATATATGGATCGTTTATGTACTCAAAGTAGGTATACAATACACATGCAATGTTGTAGAGCAGTGACTATGTTCTATGAAACTATTCTCTTTGCAGAAATCACTTAACTACGTTGAACGAATTAATTTTAAAGTAGGTATCCACGTCTTCGAGAATGGTGTACAAGTTAATCTAAAGCTATACTTTTTGTTTTTTCTATTTCAGAATGGTTTGAATTAATAATGAAGTAAAACTCATGTAAAGCTGAAGATACACGCGCAATTTTTCTGACTGTTTGTGTTAGAAATTGTTAACATTACTTGTCTGCTATCATGCAATTGCAACTCTTTACTAAATATGATAGCAGATATTTAACAGCGGAAATGATGACCCTCGTACGCTGTAAAACAGTAATACCACGTGCAAAACGAGCGTTTCCTCAAGCATCTGCAAGCACTTCCCCGCGATTTACACTATGCTTGAGCGCGGCCATCCGTCACTTCATCGCGCTACAGATTAGTAAATCAAGAACAATCACAGGAGCACACAGCTTCCGCGCCGGCCACACGGGCGCGCTATATCCAGCCTCGTAAACGGACGATCAGACGCGCTCGCGCACTCATAAATCATCGATCGTGCGATGCGATGCGATTTTGCACACTCTCCGACTTTACGGTCCTTACCAGCGCTGTAAAGGGTTTTACAGCCTCGAATAGAGAAAGCGCCCAGTTTGTACACGGCGATGTGGTTAACGTGACTTTACTGCTGGCCGTTCTGTTATTTTTACTTATCAATTAGGACGCGCTCTAAGTTACAAACGTTTCGGGTTTTGTGGAGTTCGATATTTGGTATACATAATATGCAAGGATAAGATTACCATCTTCCAAGGAACAACTCCTATCTCACCGTAGTATGATGATGTGCTTGACAATGTGTCCTATATTTGACCTCTGTGTTATGAAATGCCTTTCACAGTTTTATATCAAGTTGCTGATGGTTTCAGCCTCAATTAGGTATACGTGTGTCAAGAACGTCTTGACATGTTTCGATGTTGTATATGATTATCATCTTCTGGGACATCTATTAGTTACGCTTGCGATGGGCAGTCCACTATTCCCGCAATTTTATACTTTAATAGAGATGTGTCACAAAAGTCTTAATAACACGTTTAATAGTATGCAATATTCTTGTTCCAGGCACACCAATAAACCGGCTGCCCATAATGGCGAAGTCGGTGCTGGACCTGTACGAGCTGTACAACCTGGTGATCGCGCGGGGAGGCCTGGTCGAGGTGATCAACAAGAAGCTGTGGCAGGAGATCATCAAGGGACTTCGGCTGCCTTCTTCCATAACCTCCGCTGCCTTCACTCTGCGCACACAGTGAGTATCTAGAAACATCTATAGCCGACTTTATGAAACGTATCTGCCAAACTTTCAAATCCTTTTTTTTAAACGTACTCTTTCACCAAAGAATCAATCAAGAGTGATACTATTAACTGGCATTACTTAACCTCCGAAGGACGGAAAGTTTTGAAATCCATGTTAGACAATAGATGGCTGGACAAGGAAATCAGTTTGGCCGGGAGTCCGTAAAGGTCACAATCTGAAAGTTTGGTATGATAGATGCGGTATTGATCGCATGAGATGCCTACCTAATAAGCTTATTTCAATAGCGGATCAATAGGTATAAGCTAAAGATATATATGTAAATATTGTAACGATATTATACTTGTACTTACGTCTCAGTGATTCGTCGTTCGTTTGTTACTTATTGTAAGTGGCAATGAATCGATCGCATTGTCTCGAGGACCAGCTCAAGCTGCATTAGAGATTTAGACCGGTTAATCCAGTTTAAAGGTCTCCTAAAAAGGACTTAATAGGCCATCTGTGTGGTCCTAAAACAGATCAGGAGCCGCCGCTCCATATTCGATGGCGACGCTTTGTACCATCTCCTGCATTCAAATTCTCACGAGTAGGAGACAAAGCGACATCCACAATGGCCGTACGTGAGCGTCCAACGCGACAATATGACATCTTCATAATTAATAACCTCTAACTCATCTCCACCGATATAATTTCCCATTTATCTTTCGGTGAGTTCCTTCACCTCGTGGCTTTTGTCGGCCGCATAAAGGTGTCTCCACTCTACATTTCTAATTCAGAGTGCGCACCGTTACGCACGACGCGTCGATTTTGAACGCAACCTCCGCATTATGATTACAATCTGGATACTGTGTGCTTTCTGTTGCTCAAGAAGCTACCATCCAGCATGCGGTTTGTCAGACTTTACGCCCCTAGTAAAACCGCAGCTATTTTAGTATCTAATATCGGGATGCATTGAGATATTGCGGTAAAGCCGACGGTTCTACGACGTTCGGGCGTTCGTAAAATTAGACGCGCGTAATGACGAATGCCGTATATTTAGCGTTCTCATTTGACAGTTTATGAAAAGGTAGCCCGAGTTTTTATATGAACGTCGGCCCCTTCAAAGTTGTTCATTGTACTCGTATTAAATATGTGGCCGCTTATTATGAGTGATGGCGGAGGACGGTGACAATATCACGGAATAAAATTGACTTGTCATAAGAATAGGATTAAGAATGTAATGGGATGTTCTATTATACGTTTGAAGGATAGGCTTTTGATATTTGTAATTGGTCTTGAAATATGATTTATATGCGTGTCACGTCATTTAGTGAGCGACGAATGCATTGACGTTCGACGTTATTTATTAGATCGTTCTAGTTAGATATTTAAATGAGATCGCATGTCACGGCAGTTATAATAATCTGGTAATTTATTTCAGGGACCGGAATAAATGGGATTTAAATAACAATAGGAAAATCTTATTGTGAAAAGGTCACATGCCTCCTAGATATGTTTGTTACGATTGAGATGTGGCTTTATAATGACGTCTGTGAATTAAACATTATTGTAGGTTTTTTTTAGTTTTAAACTTTGTCCTCAATCGATATGACCTCCATTTTTTTTTCTCGAGTTACATCAACCATATTATACATATAACAAATACGGCAGGTTTAAAAATATCATCGACAGTTATAAGACGAACACAAGGAAAAACTTAATATTTCATTCCCATGCTGACTAATTTTAGCGTACCATGCTTAAATAAATGAATATTGAATAATATAAGATTCGAAACAAATACCTACGTTTCCACGACGTAGTAGAACTTTATGATGTCTTAAACCAATTTAAATTCCGAAACTCTGAATAAGACAGAAATAAAGAATTTTTTATTGAATAATCCGTATGACGTTCATTTCTAGAACAAAGCCTCGCAAGGACGTGGTTCTCAGATACCCAACTGCATCACACGACCTTCACAAATTGAATTCTCGTGAATTCCCTTAACAAAATCTTTCAATCTGATATTTCTTTACAGATACATGAAGTACCTGTATGACTACGAGTGCGAGAAGAAGAACCTGTCGACCCGTAGCGAGTTGGACGCCGCCATTGAAGGCAACAAGCGCGAGGGCCGCCGCGCCTCCGGCCAGTACGACGCGCAAGCTGCTTTGGCAATGGTTGGTTTGGCCTTTGGGCCTTATATATCTACTTACAACAACAATAACAACAAACACTCTTTACTGCACACCTCAAACATCACGGAATACACAACACAACGTGAGATACATTAAAATAACAGGCATCAGAGGTAAACAACAGGCGGTCTTATCGCTAAATAGCGATCTCTTCCAGACAAACACTAGGCGGAGTAGTTAAAAATTAATGTTTGAATTTAGTAGGTGGTGCAGAATAATAATAGGACTAAATAAACGACAATCATAAAAAAACAAATGTGATAAACAAAAGTGATATCTACTAAATTACCTATATAATAATAATAACTTTCTATGACAGGGAAGGCAAAGCCAAAAGTAGATGGTACTACAATAAAGGTGCTTTGCAACCAGTCAGACGAAACGTTCACATATAGGTACACAGTACCTAGTGTACATTTTTGGTAGAAATGGGCCGGTAATTAAGATTTTCGTCCCGTCTCTCACCTCGTTGGTGGAAAACAGCCTGTAAACAATCAGAAAAGCTTAGAAAACTTTTAAAATTATTTATTACTTCTGAATTGTGTCTATATATAAAGCATTAAAAGTAAATTGTTATAGAACCATTCAATATAAATGGCAATTAAATTAGAAAACGCTTTAATAATGTCACTCTGCCTTGTGTAATCTCACGAACTGACATCCTAATGATCCATAGTCTTCTCCCTTCCAGCCCCCCCTCAACCGGGTGCCGGCGTCGCTCGCGCAGCTGTCCCAGCACATGCAGCCCCTCTCGCTCTCACTCGGAGGTGGAGTTCCTCGTCTACCGCCACTGCCGCCACATGCACCACATCTCTCACAACATGATATCGAGTATCGTGTCCGGGAATATATGAAGATGATTCAGACGCAGCGGGAGCTGATGAGGAATGGTAAGTTTCAGGCCCCTCAAACCACTTGCGTAACCCTCTCTACATTTTCCCCTCGCTGGAATGGAACAGCTGGGATATATGTTAAAGAATAATTCATGTGATAAAAATCGTGCACTTTGTAACGCTATAGCGCCGTGCAAAAAGTAATTTTGGTATTTTAAACGTTTTTTTTTCTCCAGGTTCGGAATCGCCTCCTGGCTCCGGGCCTACCCCGATGATGTCGCCCCGAGATGCCGCCGCTCTCAGCGCTATCGACGTCTCCCGGCTGACGTTGTGGTCGCTTTACAACAACAACAATAACAGCCCCCAGCCCGACCTCGAGCCACAACGGTTAGTATAACACCATCTCTTTTTAGTCCTACACAAATTATATCGCTGATTACTCATCCTCATTACCTTATCGATCTTAGTGGTATTAGTTCATTCATTCATTCTGGAACAAGTGTAAAGGAAACACATTTATTGCAGTGAAGAAGACGCACCACCATTACAAAGAACTTAAAAACTAAATCACTTAACATACAATATCATAAACTTAACTTAAACAGAAAATTATATAAATGTAGAGGTATGTAAAGGCTTAAAAGCACTTTGCTATACGCGTGGCTGAAGACCACAGACAATCTATTTAATCGTAGTGAGGCTACATCACGTACCTACTGTGGAAAGCCTGTGCAGAGGACACTGATACCAATACCACGTACTTACCATCATCATTATCCTTTAAATTTTGTTTCTAATGCGCTCTGTTCTTTTTGTCTGTCTTATCGTAGAATGTCTTCTGCCAACAGCGAGGCCCTGAACCTGAGCGAGAGCCCCAACTCGTCCCTAACCGGCATCAAGCGCGAAGCGTGCCGCTCCCCCCCGCCGCCGGCCAAGCGCCGCACCCCGCGGCCGCCCTCGCCGCGCGCGCCCTCCCCGCCGCGCGCCGGCGCGCTGCCCGACCAGCTCAACGGGAACGGGGTCAACGGGGCGGCTTTCAAGATTACTACCAGAGGTAAGTTAAGGGAACAATGCTAACTCATGTTCGCAAATTTTCGACATCGACTCATGCGACTCGTCAGTTATTACTGAGAGGTAAAATTCCATTCGAAATTCCACCGTTAGAATAATAAGTGCATAATTGAGTATTAACCTCTCTCTCGAAATACGGCTACTTATATAGGGAGCAAAAGCGTGGCTGCAACCACATTGTCTATAGTTGGCTGAAGAATGTAGCTGGAGCCCCAGAGAACCATGCATCCATCCATTCAGGGACATAAGTCAACCAAAGATTGTGAATAAAATGCCTGTATCACATGTTCACACGTTAGAATTGTATCGATAGGTACAGTCACTGAATGCTGATTCTAACACCCGCTATCCACAAGCCTCTATGTAAACTTAGCCCCAAACGCTGATGGTCCCGGATTTGCGGTGATTTTTAAATATAGCTTACTTAACAGTTTTATTGTTCTCTAATCCAGGAATACTCAACGAAACCTAATCTTCTTTTTCAGGAGACGCCAGCACGGGAGACCAACAGCTGGTCGTCTCGATCGAGCTCAACGGCGTCACGTACGAAGGCGTACTCTTCCCCTCACAGAACGCCAGCGGTCAAAACGGCCACAGGCAAATGGTGTCTTAAACTAAGTTTATTTTATCATAAGGCCGAAATTCCGATTTTCAGATCCTGATCATTTAATGCAGGGAAATTTCGAGATGTGTTATGCTTTTGATGAACGGCTAGTAAGAGGCTACACACTTACCAAGGAGTCCGACTTTCTATAGATGGAAATGAAAATAGCACTTTGTAGATGCTTGGTAAGGGTTTGGTACTCGGATAAAGCCTACCGGGGTGGTATATTTTGCACACGGTCTAACTAGGGTTAGATCAAATCAAAATTGAATTAGAAACGCTTTCCCATTGTCTCTCTTGAAAGCATATCATTAGAAATATAATTTCGTAGTTTAGATCTCAAAGTAATTTAACATGTCACATATCATCACAAGTAGGTCATACGTTTGGGACTGAAAAGTAGATTTTCTTCCAGAAACACTTCCTTCATGAGTTGTTCAACTCGAATATAATTAAGTACAAAACCTCTGATCATACCTACGAGTAAAAATTCATTTTCTATTGTGATTTAAGTTTTTGTACTTCGAAGTATTTGCGGTTCTCGAATAAGTATTATAAGAGTGTCACTGCCGAGAAAGCGTGAAGTTATTTATTAAATAATAATTTCATATTTTTGTTATTGTATGATATTATTTTAATATTTTTTTTATAAAAGCGGAGGAGTGACTTTGTGTACATATAGTTTTACGTTATTTATAATTCGTTTAGGCATTGACGAATGAGTGGTCGGTCGGTTCCGATGGTTTTATTTGTGATGTACATTTCTGTAAATACTTGTGTAGAGACGTTTTATACACCGCCATATATTGTGTAGGTATGATTGTGATTGAATAGTTTCATAAACTGGTGTATATTTTATACTTGTGTCGACGTCAGTATTGTATTTAATACCTATGTAGGTTCTACGGTAGTTGCTTGAGCCGCGTTTTCTTTTCCCGAAGGAGAAATTATTACGTCAGTATCAGAATACCTACCTACTCTTCTCTATTTATAATGAAAGTTTCCTCTGGAAATTTAAATTGGATGAGATTCACGGATTATCTAATTTTACTTATTGACAAAAACTCAAATATAACCCTTCGAGAAGCTTGTTCAATTTCAACGCTCAAGTGGAAATTTTTCCAAAATTGTTTTAGTTTGAAACTCATCATATTAACAGCTTTGGACTGGAGTTTAGTTTACAGTATCGTTCTGTATTGTAACGCGAAACTGCATGGCGTAATGCAAAAAAAAAATACAAATTTCACATATGAGTTTTAAAAATGCCGCATAATCCCACCCACCCACACGCTCTGTCTTTTCATCTCGACAAATAAAATGACGGCAAATACCTTAATGGAACATTACCGCTAATAATTATTTGTGCACATAGATAAGTCTGTTACAATACGCTACGATATTGTAAGTATTTTTTCAGTCGGAGTGAGGGTTGCTCGAATATTTAGTTTTCATTCGGTCAGTGAAAACGCAGCTTTAATAGATTAACTTTAAATACATTTAATTAATAATGATTCACTGAATAAGGTACATAACAATTAAGGTAAACCTTCTTGTAGAAAGCAATCGAAATTATTTTGAATACCTTTGTAAGTTTTTGGATTAATCTGTCACTTATGTGATCTATTGGTAGCACTTTTGTGAATGTTAAGACAGCTTTTCAATCGTATTTGACTTGACTTTTCCAACTTAAAATTGCCTAAAAATAATATTAAGTTTGATTAAAAGGGTGTTTTAATGGTCATAATAGTGAGGTTTAAATTAAATATTCAAAGGCCTGATAAGTTACACGCACGTTATATTATATTCTGAGCCTAATAAAAAAAATCGACTTGCTCTTTTGAGGTCATATTTTTGATTATATATTGTAAAACTGGACTAACAACAACAATATTATAATGACATCTTTATACCGATATAATTACTACCTGCGTAATCAGAAATTTTCCACAGTTATAGTGCAATAATCAAAACGAAATTGCTGTTGAAAAACTCAAATTATAATGGTAATTGCAATAATTGTTATAAAAATAAGACGTAGCGTTACTCTGTAAAAAGCTTTGTAATTAATTTAGACTGAATTATTTTAAACTAGTATATTTGTAGGTAAATGTTTTATAACTGGCTAATTTAATTAAATTAAAATGTACAATTCAATTGCGAAGTACATGTTGGGCGGTGTACGCTCTATAGGCATAGTATAAGTACATTCCCGCTATGTACGACATGTTGAGACCTGTAACTAGGCCTACATAATATATAACTAGGTAGCGGCCAGGATATCGCGTTAGCGTATTGCGTATTACACCAAAAATTTTGATGTATTCAAATAACTATATATGATTAAATAATGATTACATAATATCAAACATGATTTTTATTTCTGTATACAACATTAACCCCGTCATATTTTCCAATCCATGTATATAGACATTCAGATGAGATGGAACCCTGATGAAGACATTGATATCAAATAGTTGAAACATAGTTTAAGAAAGGTACAGTGTGTTCGGTTGGCCGCCGCCGCGACTGATCGTCTCTCGTGATGATGAATCGCGTACCGATTCGAAAGCGTTATTCGACTTCTACGACGTGAGTAAACCCGTTTATGTATTTTAATAAGTAAGTAGTCTATTTTTAATACGGTAGACTAATGTGACAGCTGAAAGATTTTTTAAAACTTTTAATTATATAAAATAAAAACCTACACGGTACGTTACGGTAGGTAGGTACGTTTTAAACCTTTTAATTTAATGAAATAACAAAAACGGGCAACTATGAAATTTAATTTTGTCTATAGAATAAAAAATGTAAGAACCATAGGATCTTCCTATTACTAGGTACTTTATGTTGCATGCAATATACTCTATGATTACTACCTACTTACTCCCATATCCACATTTAACTTATACGGTTAAAATTATAATTGCATGATTTCAACAATCTTTGGTACCTAGTACTACCCTGGTAAGGTCAGCATCATAAGTAGCTAATATGCAATTTTTCGTACTAAAATTGTCAGCAAATTTTCATGCTGTGCATCAAACAGTTGGTTTCCTAGGTTTTATTTACTCGAAAATGAAAAATATAAAATGAGGATTGAGACATTTTCTTCCGTGCGAACGCATAGTTAACGGGTACCATTTAGTATATAAAATTCAACTGGGTCGCTAGTTCTTCTAAATCTAGTGTTATTGAATATTTAATTCAAAATTCAAACCTTATTTATCATTATCACTTGGTACACCTTGAAATGTGTCACGTACCTATTTATTATAAAAATTCAACCTGACTGCTGATTGTTGTTTTGACTTGAAGCGACATCTATATTCTGCAAATGAAACTTATTATAGTGTACAACGCCATCTTTATTTCTTTCGTGGTACTACAGCAAGTATTACGTACCTTAAGTCACTGTCACCCATGCGATTCGCGTGAAGTACCGACAAAATGTTATAGATGGCACTAAAATCAAAAGTAAACTTAACTAAGGGTCTCACAGATGGCGCCATATCACACGAATTCAGAATTCAAATGTTTGACATGTTTCAAATTGTAATTACCTACTTGTAATTGTAATGCAGCCGTGGCGTATTTCATTAGAGACGGTCATTCTTATGATTAAAAACAATTCTGTTTCATATTCGTCTACTACATTAAATTTGAATGTGGTTCTTTGAATTGTCGTGTCGCGGAGCGGAGGTGACTTTATATTCTCATCTTGTAGTTCTTGAGGTGAATATATACTTTATGTTAATTTTAAGTGACTACCTCTTACCATTCAAGCGTTAGAAAAAAAAAAACGGTTTTTATATCGAGACCCCTTTAATTTTTAACTTCTTTTTTTCTGTTTGTTGTTATAACAGCGGCTATAGTACCTAATAATAGCGGCTAGAGTAGAGTAGAGATTATAGTTTACAGTATTTCAGGAAAGGGGTTTCGAAATTAATGAAAATAGAACCAAAATTGTAGTTGCCTCCAAAAGAGTGGTCGACACGTAGGAAATGCAAACCGGTAATTTTTTGAAAAAAATAATACCGGTTTGCATTCCCTAGTCGACAGTGAGTGCAATTAGATCAGAAATCTACCTAAACCTACTCCACCAACAAGGCGACTCCTAATCCCAACGTCCTTGAGGATCTGGGCGGAGCCTAACGTTATTCCCCCCGCCGACCGTGCGCCCCCGGAATATTACTTCGTTCATAATCTGGTTGAGTGGCGTCCAAGCAGCTTCATACACTCGCATAGTCCGAGCGTGAGTTGAAGATCAACAAACCTTATACCTTATTTAAAGGCATTGAAAAATCTCGAAGTAAAATAAATCATTTAAACAATGATATAATTATTTCGGATTACTAAATATCTATTTACCCACTACAGTAGAATATTAAAAATAAAATGCGAAAGCTATTTTCCAAAAAAACAAGTGAAATTAGCCATTTGGATTTGGAAGTCTCGAATCGAAAAATACTTTTTAGTTTCTTTTGTATGTGTAGGTACCTACCAAAAATAGTTAAAATGCCGACAAGATTCTTGATTATACGTGTAAAATCATGCAGAAATAAAAAAAATACCGTTTTTTAATAAATAAATCATATCGTGACCCAGCGGATGAACCGATATTTTAACATAGTAGTGGAGGCACAGCTTTATCCCCCGGGTCATGTTGCTCTAATGAAAAGATAAACTATAAATAATAGAGCGACAAACTCAACTTTACCGTTGGAAAACGGATTTACGTCCTTTACTTATAAACAGTGATAGTTTTTTATGACTACATTAGTAATGTTCTCAGATTTTTCCCTATACTTGTTGATATTGACGATATTTTACTAGACGATATTTATTTCGTTTTTTTTTTCTATGTTCAAGGTCAATGGATACCCTATAAATATTATTTACTTGAGTGTCAAAATATACCGATGCTGGAAAGTAGAAATTATCTAAGCGACATTTTTGGGGATATCGAGTTTACACACTGTTGGGATCGGCAGATTTTTCTGCATCGAATGGGTTGGGTCTCGTATATAATAATATCTGTCTGACGACTTTTGTGTCGCTTATCCCGTCGGTGATTTAGAGAATCTCTACATTTTTTTTTCTACTAAACGACTTGATTTATGAGGTTTTTTTTGCAAAATGGAGATTACATAAAAAGTTTTTTGCATAATAATGAACCTTAGAGCTTTTTACTTATTTGTCAAAACATATCAAACAACTTGGATAATTTTTCTTTATTGCAACTAACCTTGCACTTGTTGGTTAACTGTTTTTAGCTGATCGTAAAATATATTTTAATGTCGTTTGAGGCATTTTACCTATGTCTTTATGATAAAATTAACATAAAGGTAAATTATGAAAGAAAAATTTAATGCGATCCACTGCAATGTAAGCAGGACTCGAACCTGCGACCCTAAGTTTCCGGCGTAGTGCTCTACCAACTGAGCTATCATATCGTTACGTCAATCACAATAAATCTTTGATTCCATAATTCTTCGCTACTGGAGCGCCCTCTGTGTCATGTGTGTTTAAAATGCTTATGCGCATTAGCCAAAAAGTAAAAATGTGGTATTTCCACATTATTAAACAGAATCGATATAAGATTCTATAAAAAAAAAATAACATAGATTAAATTACCTGATTGTCGTATCTTAATTATGTCGTATTGGCGTTTATCCAAATTTACCTGCTTTGATACTATGAAACCTTTGTCGCCTATCCTTTTTTACTTTGACCGACTACTGTCGCTTATCTTGAATTGCTTGAATGACAATTGAGTCGTATTTGTCGCATAGAATGTACTAAAAAAACAAATATTTTCATTAAATTGGTAGTTAGACAACTTTACCGGTTCTGTTTTATAAAATATCACACATTTAGTAGTAATTCAATATATTTATAAAGGCCGTTAGGCCCACCTGCGGTGTAAATCTGTGTCTGTGGCGCTAAGGCATTACTTTGGACTCGCTTGATGGACCCAAATAAAACGCCATCTCACTCAAACAGTGTCTTACGAGACGTCACTTATACCACACAGAGTTGTAGGTAGTTTTCTTATTCTTGTTAGGATAGAATATTATCTCATTGCAATTGTAAAACTTGAAATTTCACGTAGTTCGTGATTTAAAATTCCTTAATGAGTACCTAGTGACTGCAGTCTTGAGAACTCTTGTGCTGTTCTCATTAGTCATAGCTATCGTTTGCTACCATACATTGGTCTAGAACTACTAGAAATCTTTCAGCAGATCACACATAAAAATTGATAAAATTGAAATTTCACGTGGTATCTGATGAATAAATCTTTAACATTTCTAAAGCAGTTTTTTTTTGTATTTGCGTAGTTGGTCCGTAATTTTAATGTTTGAAAATAAATATTTTCCTCTAATTAAAACATTTTCATGTCTGAAATATTTCCTACAAAGGCGATTAGATAATTTTTCTTGATTTATTTCATGCTGATTTATGCACATTTATATATTTACCTGACTATAAAATGAGCATGCACATATATGTTGTTAACTGTGTTGATTGTTGTGTAATAGATTATACTATTTTACCTGACTAATTTCTCGGGAAACGTGTCGTTTAGATAATTTTACCTTATTCTATTTTGACGGCCATTTTGCGTAAGCGACGCTAAATCCTAAAATATTCCATTAATAGACAAAATAACAAAAGCAACATGTAAAAAACATGATATTGTTTATATAAAATGAGCATCGTATGCACATAGATATTGTTTACTGTGTTGATTGTTGTGTAAAATGTAGATTATACTATTTTACCTGACTAATATCTCGGGAAACGTGTCGTTTAGATAATTTTACCTAATTCTATTTTGACAGCCATTTTGCGTAAGCGATGCTAAATTTTAAATTATTCCATTAATAGACAAAACAACAAAAGCGACATGTAGAGAACATGATGTTGTTTATAATTATAAAATGCTTCATTTAAAAAGTAGGTCCACAGAATATTTAATAACTTATTTATTTTTTTGAAAAAGTTCGTAGTTTTTTAGATCTCCTGTAAAGTTAGCTCCGTGTCTCTTGGATAATTTTCCTTTCCAGCGTAAATACGTTTTTTTGCGGCATAAAGAGCCGTATCTTTTTTTTACGTTAACTTAGAAGTTCGATTTTTTACAGCTTCAAGGGACTGTAGACCAAAGTACGACGTGTAGACGGTTTTAATTTCAACTCGACACCTACATGCGTTACCGAGATAAAGGGTCATGACAGAAAGACGGACGGTCAGCAAAATGTTCCTATGGGTTCCGATTTTTCCGGTAAAAATACCTAAATCTATAAATAATGAGGTTTATCACTTTTAATCAGTATATATGAAATTTAGCCGATAAAAATAAAATTTCAAGATGGAAAATGTTATTCATAACCAGGCTAGTTTTAAATATTTACCATTTTATAGTGCAAAGGTAGGTTTTGAAGTTTAAGAAGGTAATAACATATTTTGACGGTGTAATGTGATATATGAATACAATAAATAAGTAGTACTTCATGTGACTGTACATAATGAAGGGTATTAAACACGAGTGTGGGTTTATGAAACGAGCCGAAGGCAAGTTTCATAATAACATCACACGAGTGTTTTAATGCCTAATTATGTACAGTTACGTATACTACTTTATCTAGCCACATATCATAAGCCTCCATGATGCATTCAGAAGTCGCATATTATAACAAATATTACCCGGTAATGGCGGTAATGAAGTTTTCTGGCAGCCGTCATTGTTTTTATTTTAATTCAGACAAACTAGAGTCGGCCCTAACTATGATATCGTTCGATATCTTACTTACGTGTGACATTTGTCAAATTTGATTGAAAATTGACAATTCATTTCGAACTAAACGTCATCTCGATTAATATTAGAATAGAGGTCAAATCAAATTTCTGAATGTTTCTGAATTTTGGTTATGTTGGAGGTTTTCGAAATTTGAATAAATAATACTATCGAAATAAGAAATTTGTGCTAAAAAACAGTCTATTTTTATGGTGGTCATAATGTGCCGTTCTTGAACGCATCATGGAGGGTTTATGATATTTGGATAGATAAAAGATTTAATAAAATAACAAGCTTTCGATAACTGAATGTACTTATACATGACTCAAAGTTTTTTTTTTTTCAGATTATTATGCATATAAGCCTGTGCCGTTCCTTTTTCGGGTAAAGGCCTCTCTATCTTTTTTCCATCCGTCCTTATTTAGATCAGCAATGTCCAACCCTTTTGTTATATAACCAGGTAGTCCCACCATCTCCATCGTGATCTACCGTGACGCCGAATTTTGTTGGGTGGGTGTAGATTTCTTGATCTGCAGATCGGTTGACATGCGGCAAACGTGTCAGCTCTACATTAGTTAGCGGTTGTCTGGGTTACGTAAGCTATTTGGGTTTTGGCGTTCGTTCCGCGATCGATTAATTTGATCCAAGATCGTTTCATTGCCCTCTGGCAAACTTAGAGGGAAAAATTCTGAGCATTAGTCAAAAATCAAGTCCGGGCATTACGATGAGTCTAAATAAAGTTATATATTTTTTCATTAATTCAACTGTAATCCGATCATTAATATATGGCTTTTAAACGATATGTAATAAAAATCAGGTTTTTATTTTATAAACGGTAAACAATTGGAACAGAACTTATGGCCAGGCTAGGTATGTCTAGCTAGGCCCGGCGGATATGTCAATAATTACTAACGCTCATTTCGATTTAAATATGAAGTGGGAAATTTATTGATGCAAATATGTATTCTGACTATATGTACATAAATAAGCCCTCATGCCAAAATTGTCACTTGCCTTCTTGGACTAGAAAATTATTGTAATTTTTGATAATGTATTTTTATATCATATGCCATGTACTGTACTAGTGACGCAACGAATGTGAATACTTACAATAAATATTCGTATTCGTAAATTAGCGTTTTACCGAATATTACAATGGTATTCAAACGAACAATACTTGTTCTGCATTACGATATTCATATCTCTTAGGGTTGAATTCATAAAGATCATTAGACGTTATCATACTTAAATATCTGTATTATCAGATTTTTTTTACTAACCGAAATACCTAAGGTACTCTAATATTACACTGAGAAAAAAAAAACCCACACCGAAAGTGTTATTTTCTGGGAATCCTGTCTGGTGTGGGCCCATGACTGAGAATATCTAAGTATTCAAATGTGTTCGGGAATGCTAAGCAATGACAATTTTTTTTATAAGTACTTAAAATTAATAGATACCTAAATACGAAAAAAACAGTTGAATTTAATTATATATGAAAATAAGTGCTTTTTGTTATGTCGCATAGCGTAGTCGTGTGAAAAAACGAACTACACTCTCTTAAAATACACTTCAAACGCACGAAGACAGATCGAACCTCCGCGGGATCCGGTACTATAACAATTTTCCGTAATTAGATGGATCGCGAGAGCAAGTGACACAGCCTTCCCCTTCGACGGTTAGATTTACACTGAGCTCGCAGCCCGGGCACGGCCGCGCTCGCGGAAATTCAGTTTTTTTGATGCTTTATTAGACCGAATTTCCATTTTACTAACTTTTAAACAATACGATTAAAGATCAATGAATTGTAAATGTTCTTGCGAAAGAGCCGTGTCAATATCACTTGTAGTTTAGAAGCCTTAGGGAATTGAAAATTGAAAACGACCCTATTTCAACATTATTTTTTCCATAGTAATTATTGCTTTAAAAAAAATCCAACTATATTTTTTTAGAAGAAATAGTCAAAAATAACATATATTTTTTTCAGATTTTTCCGTTGGCTAGATTACGAGCCTTAGGACTTTAAAAATCACCATTCCACGTACGGAGTCGCCTTAAATACATAAATAATGATAATTGATGAGTGGCTATAGTAATTGTAATATATTATTTATTTGTATATATTCGATATTCCTTAATTGTCGCTCGCCCACACAACACGCACGAGTCTCCACCTGGCTTCCAGAGTTGCTACACCTGAACCATTTGATAAAGGCAATTTAATAACGAATTAATAAAATAAGATGATATCTATCAGGACAATTATGTAGGTTATTATAGAGCAAAGTTAAATTCTATTTACTCTCCCCCCCTCCCCGGGGCGAGCATCAACGTATGTGTACCAAATTTCAACTCAATCGGTCCAGTAGTTTTGGAGAATGTGGGCTATGACAGACGGACGGACAGACACAGACATACGAGTGATCCTACTATAATGCTTCCGTTTTTCCTTTTAAGGTGTGGAGTCCAACCACGCTAACACTTCCAACCAAATGGACTGTCAAACCATACAAGTGAGTCAGTTTGTATGGTTTGACAGTTAATTTGCTTGGAAGAGGCTCTAGTGTAAAAAGGTGTTTGATTGAGCGAGACAGAGTGATACAAACTTGGTAGTACTATTCTACTGCTGCCCTTTGATTTTTAGTTGGTATCTAAAAGTTGCGTCACATGGCGTCTAGTTTTATTTCATAATTGTATTTGTGTGCTTTTAAAATTGTTTGCTTAAGTATCTGATTTTTCTTTACTTATAATTACATATTCAAAATTCAAATTCAAAATTCTTTATTGCGTAAAAACACGTCTTATATGATCTAAGGGATGGGGCCGCCCTGTAAGCAAACAATTGCCTGTGGTGGGAGACACCGCTCTTCCGTTAGGTGACATGAGCTTTCAATACTTATGACTAATTCTTAAAAAATAACATATGCTAATCTATGGGTCACAGTTGCCTGAAATAACATAACCATAACTTTATTATAAAAAGAGTTCTATTACCTGAAGTGTTGGACAACCGCTGGTGCTTCACGCTTACGTATTCCGGCCACAATTCGGCAGCTCATCCGATTTCGTCTCACGCTTCTTCGATCGTATCAGAGTGCAAGGCAAAGGAAAGTGCATTGCCCTTCTGCCCACTACCTAAGGATTCCTTGGTAAGGAAGTTTCACTTCAATAGAACATACATAATTGGTATAGAAGAAGTTAAAGTATTGTCTGTATTTCGTTGCCTTTGGGTGACACGACTTGTCACGAAGTTATTTTGTTTAGCTGGAACCACCTTAATATTCGCATATTTATACAAAATTTTATAAAGTTGTTCTTTCGTGAAATTAATGAATGAGTTATGTAATGTCTCATTATTTTGAACGTGGGTACACGATAATTTTTATATTGTACCATTTATACAAAGATCAAAGCACAAAAACAAACGCTTTGAACTTTTTATCAATGGTTAATTTTCATTGTTGTTATTGATTTATAAACACTTGCACGACAGCGAGATAGGCTCATTACACATTACCTTAACCTACGTAGAGCGTACACCGGGGTGCCTGAACCTTTTACCTTAGTATTGGCAAATAAGGCAAGCGTTTGGTCAGTTGTAATGGCATACACGGTCGCAAAATTCACAAGCAAGCATGACCTGTCTTGCTCGCACGATATTGAAAGGAAAGCGACAGGTAGTATTTGTCGCACGACAAAGAGTCGCGTGTGTAGTTACGCTAGTTAGACGGAGATTTTTCTAAATATCAAAAGAGAAAACTGTCTGTACTATTTTATTCTTGTGTACTATGAATATGGTAAATTGACAAAAACAAGCCAAGTACGAATGGGACTCGATCGTTGAAAACTCGTTTTCTGTACTTATGGACTCTTTAATTTTTACCCTCTTTTTATTTTTAGTATTTGTTGACATAGTGGCAATAGTAATATACTTTATACGAAAACGTCAAGTCTGCCTATTACGCGGACAGACGGACGGACGGACAGACAGCAGTGGCTTAATAATAGGCTCCCATTAGTATACGTCTTGGGTAAAATAAAAAGTGACAATAGTTCAAAAATTTAGTCTCTTGTTCTGTAACGATGGAGGAAGAGAAGAAGTTAAATTTTTACCTATGTTATATCTACAAGCGCAAAAAAAAAATGTTTTTCGGGCCAGACGGGCGGGCGAACTACTAATTGTGACCGTCCATGACTAAAGGGTCCTTATGGCAGGTATTGAGTTAAGCACAGGTTCTAAATCTATGTTAAATAAGCTATTTAACACAGAAAGAATCATGTCCCTAAGTCTCATACTTTTTTTTTAACAAACATCATACTTACACTTGCTAAAATTTCACTTTTGAGAAAACGTCAAAAGAAGTTTGAAACTAACTTTAAGTATGTTCCCATTGGAAGTTACATAGATTATGATTGATTTTGTATCTCAAGGGGTTTTTCTATTGAACTCAGTCATGGTTTCATCAATGTGACTTCCAGATCCTGAGAAAACAGCCTTTGATAACAGCAACACGCTATAAGAATGAAATTAATAAAAACATGTTTTTCAGCTTTGTCTTTAATTATGTTGTAATCTGAACTATTGTATATAGTAGGACATATTTAAACTTACATTTTAGGATATAGATAAAATCACATAGTTAACGAAATATCTTTATTTTAATGAAAACGTGATAATTATTATACTTTTCATCTTCCCCTATAACAATAACAAATTTAGTACAGTGAGTTCTAAAATATATTTATCCAGTCCACTGGAGTATCACAAAATTATCATTATTGTTCTACAAGTTTAATTTTTTTATTTATATACGATTAAAGTTACGTAAATTTGACTCCTATACATTTGGGACAAGGGTCCTTATGACCAATCACAGACAAAACATATAAATAATTCCAATATGGCACAATAATAACATTATTTATTTCCTAATCTTGTATTAACACAGAATACCGAAGAAAAAAGGTTATTATAAATTTACTCAAAATCTTTATCTGTAAGGAGTCATTCTCATTTAACGTCAACGAATAATTTACACAGTCGGTGACTACTAAGGAACTATTCATAAATCACGTAATAAAGATAATTTCACGCGATTTCTGATCTGACGCGATAAGGGCGAGGGGGGGGGGGGACACATTCCAATTATAATCATTTGCAAGTAAGTAATGCCCCGCAGGTCATTAATAATGTATACACTTTTTGGCCTTGTCGAATGCGTTTGCTTACAAATTGTAGGCGACCGCATTCGACTGGGTGAAAAAGTGTACACATATTAATGACCTTGACTATACATATTATTTTTGCATTAAATTTTAAATTAACTAACAACAATCAGATATAACATGTCGTTCGACGCGCGCCGAGAGATGTTTTGACGTCAGACGAAAAATGTAGTACCTACCTACATTTTACGTACATTTTACGTAAAATCTAAAATGACCATAGGTACTTAGCAAAGAAATAGTTGTAAGCAAGTTTATCTATTGACCTTTGTCATTCTTGTATGCAATTTCCCACAAAGACCCTTTTCTACTAAACTTAAAACTCCGTTTTAATAAAGAAAGAATTAACGTACACAACTGAAACCAAGGTACAAATACAGCTCTATCTTTGTATTTTACTATAATGCATAAAACAAAAAAATGATAATTTTGAAGGATTTTACAAAACAGCAAATATCTCCGTAACTAGAAACTGCCATAAGGACCCTTTTCTCATGGACGGCCACAATTGTTCTATCAAAGCCACTAGCTAAAGCATCGATTTTTTCAACGAGTTGCTTTTTTCTTAGGTGTCTTAGGGTGGCATAATAATTTTCACTACAATATAAACAATTGGTTTACGCTAGCAAACGTTACTGCTTTCATAAAAAAATATGAAGAACTTGTAGAATATGATAACAATAATAACTCAACTGTCCAAAAGTCTACCGTGTTCTAATCAAAATCCGGCTTCATTTGATCTCTGACCTTAAAAAGAAAATAAAACAGTTTAGTTCCAGTATTCCGGAGATAAGAGCAATAATATTTATATAAGTAATCAGGGCTCTTATTCCATACATTTCTCTCTGATACTTTGGAAATATCTCAGAAGTGGCGATATATCCAATATATACCAACCCGTTCGCCAACCCAGTCGCGTTATGTTTCCGCGTCATTTATGGGTACCCGGGTAACGAGAAGTAGCGTGGAATGTCACTGCGATATAAGTACCTTATTTCACGATATGTCTAGTTTAAGTCGAATTAGCGTCCTGGGGGGTAATTCGACCAATTTTAGAGAGATGATGGAGATCTCTCTATTGCATCGTCATCTGTCACTTTTGACGTGTCCCTATCCCTACTTGACAAGTGGCGATATCCCTAGAACATGGCCATTTCGCCAATCCGGTCGCGCTTAATTTGCGTCTTCTATGTGACGGCATAGATAACAGATGCATATATACTTAACTTGACCGGATAGTGCGTGAAATTAGTCAGTTACGTTTCGTCCAGAACAGAAATTCATATGCATGAATAGCATTTTTGACAATCATTATCGCCTTCGTATTTCCAAAATTGAGATGAGATCTCTTGAAACACTCCGAATTTTAATGACAGTCCAAATGCAAGAATCTCAAACGGCATTCTCGAATTAGGTCCCTGAACATTGTTTTTGATTTCATTTGCGATTATAATAATCAAAGATGCCCCTGCCCTCGTGATTTGTGCGGTATGTTTTAAGTAGCTTTTGCTAGACATTACATGTTTACATAATACATATTATTATCTACTAGCAGGTCGCCTGTGTATTTCTTTTTACCTTAGTTGGGTAAAACATATCCTACAACACTCTTTGGATGTCCAGCCATCCCTGTATCAAAATTGGTCAATATCTGTGAAGCCGTTTCGGCGTGATGAGATCACAAAGGAAAATATGAAAACAGATGGCGCCAGGATGGCATGGCGCCGCGCGCCCATGCAAAACAAATGACGATCCTGCATCATGCTATTAATTTTTTTCCTGATTTCATGACACTTCTCCATATAAAGCTGATATTCAATACAAATCTTGTTTTTTTTGTATTGATATATTATTTGTTTTTCTCAGAAAGTTTGTTTTAGTTTCAGTTTTGTCACGCACTCTTACATTTATCTTATTACAATTCCGTACGAAAGAAGTAAGATTCTCTCGGCTTGTCAATCTGTCTCAGCGCAATACATATCTCAGGAACATAGTGCTATCCATTCGAAATTTGGAATAATTAAAAAATGACTTACATACTTATGTAAAAATACACTTTTCTTAAATTTAGTACTTTGTCTATTTTAAAGTTATTAGATCTTTAAGTTTTTTTTATGGTTGAACAGTTGTTAGCACGATAAGACAAGTACGGATAAATAGCCTAGGTATAAGAATTGTCAACTGAAATATACAAATATGTCAATAAATAGTACAAATGGCGGACTTAAGGCATTCTCTATCAGTCAACCACTCAGTTAGACAGAAACTTATCTTTGCTTTTGCTCAGAAGAAACATTAAACCACAATTAGTTAATGTATAAATTGGTTAGTAGATCGACGTAACGCGCGTCATACCTGATCAGAAATGTCAGAAGTAATTGACGTCATAACTATCGAAATATAAATAATACGTGCACTGCACTACGAATTTATTTGTTCAAAAATGTATTACATGGCAAAAGTGATATTTACAACTAAATCCTTATCGAACTAGAATATACGCTAGAACGGAGTAAACTAAATATTTAAAAATAGCTTTGGCATGGTAACGAAGACGCTGGCAGCATTTCCTCGCCTCGCTGAACAGCAACGCCCATAATCATGAAAAAAAAAAAGAAGAATAACAACACTAATAAGTTGAGTGAAAAAGATGCCAGCTCTTCTGTCCCCCGTGGTGTCAACCAGTCTTTGCGATCTGCTTGAAGAACTGTTTAAAACGATTAATCGATACGATCTCAGGAAAATAGTAAGAATAATTATTTTTATTAAAGCAGTAACGCCTGCTAACGTAAATCAAATGTTTAGATGAAGCGAAAAATTTAAAATGTTAATGGTGGACCTAATTCGAGAATGCTCTTTGAGAGATTGCAAAACGACAAAACTCTATTAGACAACAGCGATATCGCCTTTGAACTGTCATTAAAATGCGATGAGCTTCAAGCGACATATCTCATCTCAATTTTGGAAATACGAAGGCGATAATGATTGTCAAAAATGCTATCCATATTATGAATTTCTGTTTTGAACGAAACCTAACTGACTAATTTCACGCACTACACAGTCAGGTTAAAGAATGCGCCTGTTATTTATGCCGTCACATACAAAGGAAACGCAAATTAAGCGCGACCGGATTGACGAAGTTGCGATGTTCTAGGGATAGGGATATCGCCACTTGTCAAGTATGGACACGTCAAAAGTGACGGATGGCGATGAAATGGAGATCTCCATCATCTCTCTAAAATTGGTCGAATTACCCCCCAGGGGTACCCCGCGTCTCCAACGGCTATCCGGGCTAACACGGGTGTCTTACCTATTGTACCACTGAACCTGATGCGTATTAGTTTGGGTGTAGCACTACTATCGATTCTCAACCTAATTTGAGACGATGGTGCCGATCACGAAGTCTGAATCATTACGGTAGGTGGCGCTACAATGCCACCCTAAGGAAGAATAGAACTGGTTGAAAAATTCAATGGCTCTTGCATCAGGAAACCTACCTAGGAATAACCTAGGGGACCTAGGAATAAAAGTAGCATTATAATCGCAATTTAAAGTACTCCATCGCGAGAGAAAAGCATTTCCATCATGTACCTAATTTTTTGTTTAAAATCGGGATTATTCTAACTACGCAAAAAGTTCTGGAAATACTTTTACCCATTCCTAATTCAAGCTCGTTGCATCGTCGTTTGTAGTCACGATCACGGGGCCGAGCAATTGACAATATTTCTTTTTTAACCAGGCTCTTTTCCGTCATAATCAAATAAAGGATAAAAATTTAAATATTACCACATTTTTTTCATTTTCGAAACTATCCCAATTTATGAGATAAAGAAAAATCATTTGAAAAGTTCCCTATTCTAAAACAGCGTAAGCGATAAGTTATTGGTCACAGCGCCGAAAATCTTACAGTCGGACTATTACTAAGACGGATTTGTACTTCTGTTATTTTTATAGGTTGCGATTGTCATTTTTCCACAAAGTGACGTCATTTAGTGCTGATTCTTAAGCGACGCTGCTTTCACTTTTTATTTAATATTTTCAAAACTGGTCCGTATAACCAAATAAAAATAACAGTTTTGGGTTCTGTGGTGGTAAGTGATGAAATTGGTATGGTATAAACTTAACACTTTTTGAACATTTGCAATGTTATATAAAATGAAACATGTAATGTCTCATTTTGTTTAATGTGGGTTGTTTAATTTGCAATGTTGTCAATTTTATTGTTTATTTATACAAGTGATACCTAATCATGAACCTAATGAATACACATAAATATTTGTGTTAAATATTTTTATATAACCAATTTCTTATTCCTACAGCAATTAATGTAATAATATTCGTATAAAAAACTATACAGCAGAGCGAAACTTGTATTGTTTGCATTAACATAATCCCTGCCTTTTATCACTCGTTCTCCAATCTCTACAAAACAGTACAGCGATTACAGGCGTGCTGTCTTAAGTAGTAGCCCAGAGCCCGCGTCCGCGTACGCAAGCCCAAAAATTAGCACATTAATAAGGTAACGACATTAAAAGTCGTGTTTAATGAGTGGTTGTGCTAACATTTTTACTTGGGCGGCGGTGATGCTAGGGCGGGCGGCGGGGAACCCTCAGTTGGCATGCAGACTCCGCTCAGAGAGCACGCCTCGTGCTCCCGCGTTGCTCCGCGCGTGTAATACCCGCTAGTCGCGTGTTCGTACCCTTAAAACCTTTCTAACAAGGCTCAAAGCCTTCTCGCCTCTTAAGGCAAAGTGGACCAAGTTTATGTGGACGAAGAAATTTTCAGTGTCCATTTCTTAGTGTTGTGTTACACAGTATAAGATCCCGCGTGGTTTAAGAGGTGAGTATTTAAATCTGGTTCTTTGAAATAATTGAACGTTGTGTGTAATGTTTGAAGTTTGTTTTCGTTAGCGGCGATGAGATTTTTATAATGTGATTTTCTTCGAGTTCGTGTCTTGGAAGTAGTAAATAGCTATGGAAGAATGTAAAATGCAAACATATCGGCGTGCTAATCACTGAGCCGTGGTGGGTGTCACAAGACGCTGTTTACACAAGATCGACGGGCGACTTCCTGAAGTCAAACTAGATACATATTTAGATAGATAACTGATTTGACAGTCACTAACTGAGATTATGGACTTCACTCGGAGAAAGAAAGTGTAAAGTTAGGTGAGTGAGTAATCAAAGTGTAAATACGAAACGAAAAAATGAGTTAATTTTTTCATTTTGTATTTACACTTTGATTATAGCTATCGCGATTCACGTGCTGTAACGTTTGTGTACTTACGTAAATATAATACATTATACATATAGACAGTCAGGAATCATTTGTTAACAGAAGAAAGTAATGCAGGAGTTTTAAATATAAGTAGTAAACGAAAAAAGCTTTAGCGAAAATAGTTAAAAAATAAAGAGGAAAACTGTTAGGCAATATCATACGACACGCACATAAATAACTAAGTAGGAAGTATGAAAATAATAATAGAAAGAAAATATAAAGGAAATAGAGATACCTACCTAACCAAAAACTACACAGCGACAGCAAATAAAACAATAAATACCTAATAATATTTCGACATATAAAGAAGTTAAATCGAAACGTAAAATATACTGAAAACTTTTCCACCGGAAAGAACCCAGCTCTTAAAAATATGTGGGTAATAGACAACTTAAAATGTAGGTATTAGTAGTAAGAAAATCTGTTGATGTGATGTTGGTATGATGACTTATATGAGTAGACAACTTAAAATGTATTCATAGTATGAAAATTTGTTCGTCATATTAGTCAAATTTTATTACCTGACTTTAGTCGTACGTCTAGCTAACTTTCAAACTGAATCCTTTAATATTAAAGCCATCTCAGTTATTTGATATTAAACTTTTCAAGATGACATTTCACAGACATAGCTTCAATATTTTATGACCAATGATTAACTCATCTCACCTCAAGCGTGTACTTAATTAGATATCTCGAGATATTTGATGAGTCTGTTTTATATAATTTGAGAAAAACCTTGAATATAGTGCTGAACAGTTAAGTGAATCTAACATCTCTTATCAATTTCGAAGAAAATGTATAATAATATTGACTCTTTTCCTTCAACAAACTGCAGAGCTAGCATATCTTGCCGCGACTTCGCTTGTAGCGCGACTCAGCATCACCTGTCTTGCTCGCACGATATTGAAAGGAAAGTGATAGGTAGTATTTGTTTGATGCTTGACGTGCTGAGCTGATTGTCTTTATTATTAGAATGAAATCCTTTCGAAAAAACAAAGACAATACTTACTAGATTATCTGTTTACGTCTTTGCGAGTTATACTACTATACACGTCGAGGCTTACAGCAGGTTATGGGTCTATACGAAGAAAATAGTCAACCATTGACCGATGATATGGTAGCCACAGAAAACTACAATTACTTAATCAGAGAACCCGACAAACCCAGGACTTCGACAAGCCAACTTTGGGTGATTATCATCATCAAGTTATTGCAGTCACCTGTTGGTCATAGGTCGTCCAAGGGTGCACCACTGAGAATGATCCTTAAAATAGTCGGTTATTTTTTGGGGGACAATTACCAACGCAGGGACATTGAATAAGCGATAAATCCAAGATTTGCTGCGCCGTAATGCCACGTAAGTTGAAATAAATGTATAAAGCATTGAAACTGTTAACATGTCGTCGTGTTAGTGCCTCGCAGTTCTAAGGACTTGAGGATCAAAGCGCAGCAGCGGAAGCGGGATTTGCGGTCCTCTAAGACGCCGCTCAGGATCGGATTATGGTGAGCGCTATATGCTTTACTACTCACAACCGTACACGACGTACAACTGTGAAAATCTTTAGCAATTTACTTAGGTGATAATGTCGGGGTTTCCTTGCGTGATTGAATCAGAATTGAAGACATCTGTTGCTAGAGTTAGGTGGGTGGGGTACATTGTTCGTAATTCGTATAACAGATGGCCTTTGAACCAGAAAATTGTAATGAATTCTCTATAAAATGTAGTGAACACCAAATCAACTTAGTGATTCTCTATGTGAAACTCCGTATTAAATGAACCAATTTACGTACGGTCACTTTGGGACTGAGGTTGTAGTGAGTGTTAAGATACTCATGAATAGAGTCGAGAAGTGGTGCTTCCATATCTTCGGCTGACTGTACGTATCAAAATACTCGTAGGTAAACATACTCTCGCGTGCTCTCGTCTCGGCCTTCGCTTCGTATCCTTTAGTCGAATTGACAATATGCTTGATGGATCAATATACTTTCACCTGTGATCGGGACACCTGGGGCCGAAAATATATGTACAGATAATTTTAGTTGCGGTTAAATGCAGTCTTTAAGAACGGTCTTGAGAGGTTCTCAAGTATGTTACCAATAATGAAACGTGAATACAAATGCATCTAAATACGATACAATATATCTATCTCTCTCTTTAGTTAACTGTATTGTACAGCACCCATTAGAAAGATAAACGTATGCATTTATCATAATCCGATAAACAAATCGCTTATTCGTGGATAATGTAAAGTACTTCGAACTTTTTTGTAGCTTAGATACGTTGCTAAATCACAAGTATCTTTATATAGTTTCCTTAATAGCTTCAGGAAAGTTTTCGGGTTGTATTCTATGCATAAAATGTGTAGACATAAAAGTTCCTAACCTAACTGAAAATCTCATACATGTTTGTACATGTCAGCTCAAAAATGGCCAGTTCACAGGTGTAATAGTAAATATCTACCGTATAAGTATTTAAAGCAATATTTCGGTATTGAACTTCTATGAATCGCGAGGCAGAGCCGCTAAGTATACCGGCACGATATTCTCAGCAGGCTGTTTACTAATGTTAATTTTGCTATCATATGTATATATAGTTGTGTCATAGTAACACGCATTTAAGAATAATCCACGATTATGTAACGACTCATAATGTGAACGTTTGTTTATAAATACGGCTGTAGCGTGCTTTAATGTGCCAAAATTCAAATTAATAGTATTATTATTGGGGATGAGTTTTGAGTTTCAGTCAAACAGAAATTAGACTAAATTTTATAAACATTTACAAATACAAAAATACAAAATACAAAATATTTTATTTCATAAAATACAGTTAATTATGATCTATGGGATGGAGCCACCCAGTAAGCATATAATTGCCTGTGTTGGGAGGCACCGCTCTTCCTTAGGTTACATGAAATAAGCTTAAGTATAACTAATACTACTTTAGTTTAGTTTGTGAATTAGTTAAATTTGGTTTCAATTAAGTACAGCTAGATTATAAATAAGAACAAAAATAAAAACAAACATACAAGCATAGTGGGCAGTGTGCCCGTAGTGTGTGTGTGTGTGTGTGTGTGTGTATGTATGATTTTATGTAGTACACTGTAGTAAATTCTCCGTTTCATCATAACTTATTGATTTTAGCCAATTTATGACAAGGTTTTTGCATTCGTGGTACGATTTAGAGTAAATGTCTAAATAATCTTTGTTGATTTTATTGTACACGTATGCTGATCTTCTCTTGAACTGTGTGGTGGCCAATGTTTTTCTACATTTTATTAGTTTCGCTACGTTGGTTACTTTTCTTTTCTTTTTGTGGTTTGGGTTGTATGGTAAGGTCCTATATGAACTCTAAGTATCATTTGCAAAATATACAGTTTCCTGACTGTTAGGAGGTTGCTCATTTGATAAAGTTGTTCAGTAGGCTGATTTTTTTAAAGTACATAACTTTAATGAGAGCACGTTGTGCTCTTTCCAAGTCAATGATGCGACTTTTAGCAGCGCCTCCCCAAGTTGGAATGCAGTACATCAAAACAGATTGGACCAGTGATATATAAATTTCATTTAAAATGTTACGAGATTTTGATTTACTCACAATATTTCCTGGTACAATGTGCCTTAATGATCTGAATATCCAGACCAATTTCCTAACCCTACTGATAATCTGGTCAATATGAGGATACCAATTTAGGTGTTCATCTAAGATGACCCCCAGATATTTAGTTTGCTCAACGTTTTCAATAGTCGGGCAATCACAATTACAGGCAGTTGTTGGATGACAAGAGTGAATTTTGAGGTCCATGTCAAAATCGGGTTTTGTGTTATTTTTGATGCTAAAACAAACATATTTTGTTTTATCAGTATTAAGTGTTAGTAAATTTACTTTGAGCCATTTTGATATCTTATAGCCATACCCCTTTCAGCATGAATTTTAGCCTCTCTCCATGATTTACTAGTGAAAATAACAGCAGTATCATCAGCGTACGAGAAAAGTTTTGCGTTAGGGATATGTATATCACATAGGTCATTGATGTAAATCAGGAAAAGAGTAGGTCCTAAGACACTTCCTTGAGGTACACCGTATGATACATTCTCTTCTTCACTTGTAAAATCTCCAAGCTTAACTCTTTGAGTCCTGCCTTTTAGGTAAATTTCGAATAGAGAAACTGGTGTTCCTCTGACTCCTTCTTTCTCCAGTTTTTGTAGAACATTTACTTACCTAATAGCATTATAACAGCTGAAATCTATCTAATAGCATTCACCTTGATTTGTGAATAATAGAAACGTTAATAATGTTAGAGACACAAGTTCAACAATTTACCAATTAATGTTGAAGTTTCCAAGTACTGGGACACTGTTGAGGTCTAGGGCATTACCCTATTTATGAGTAAAATAATAATTATGTTGGCAGAACGATTATGGCGACGCATTGATTAGAATTGAGGTGTGAGCGTTAACCTTATAAGAAGACTAAAAAGCACTTAGGGCACCCAAAGAGCATTGCAGCAGCAGCGGGCTATGCTCGGAGTTTCTCTTTGAGATCGAATCAGAAACGATAAATTGCGCAAGAGGGATTTTTCGAAACATCGCCACATCATACATTGCTTGTAGAACCTAAGGTTCTCGAGTGGCGACCGGCACATATTGAAAATCGCAGCGTGGCTCTTAAATAAGGTGGTCCGACGATTTTGTGATGGTCACGGGAAACTGTTGGAGCTCATCACGCAGAAACGGCTGGACCAATTTTGGTATGAAGGTAGCTGACACCCTGGATTAACATTTAGATTTTTTATCCCGAAAAATGTTGTGTTCCCGTGGGATGACCTGGTAACATCACGCGGCGCAGCTAGTCTAAACTAAAACAAATCCTCAAACGATCAACACATTTATCATACATAGTAGCAACACGCATTAGAGGCATAGTACGTACGATAAGCGTTCTCATCACCCCTGTTATCACCGGCTTATCTACTAGATAAGAGGCCACCATTTAGGGGACACTTTAACCAGGTATCTTGGGTCAGACGTCATGCAGTCTTAAAATAGTTGTTGGTTTATGACGTGTTGTTGACGCGCGGTTCCGTTAGAGTAGTGCCGCTACTGTGGCGGATACAATTAACCTATATTAAATGAAATAACATACTTCTATATCTTCTAGGTATTGTACAATTATAAAAAAGGAAATGAACGTATGTACCTACATTGAAGTTACAATATGTATACATACAACCAAAACATCGAAGTAAAGTTTTGAATCTACTAATCACTGAATAAAAAAAACGGGTCAAGTGCGAGTCGGACTCACGCACCGAGGGTTCCGTACAAACACTTTCCATCCTTAAGTGGTTAAGTTAAGTTTGCACCTGGTATGTATAGCGCTCCATACAAATGAGGTGCAAAGTTAACGCAACCAATCGGGTTTGTTGTATGGGAGCACCCCTTAAATATTTATTTTATTTTATTTTTAGTATTTGTTGTTATAGCGGCAATAGAAATAGGCTTGTGTTTAAACGCCTACCAAATATGATTAAACGCCTACCAAATATGTTGATAAATTACTACCAATAAATTCTTAATGCTCACCAAAACGGATGAATGCTCACCAAATAGTGTATCCCAAAGCAAATAATTCTTTTTCTTACATCCTATAAAAATATATGAACACCATTAAAGTTAATTTCAGACCAAATAATCTAAATTACTGTTAAATGGATGTCACCAATATTTTATATTATTACTTCCATTTTAGTCATTTTTGCTGAGGCAAAAAAGTAAATGCTCACCAAAATGGCTTTTTTCACCAAAATTTCAAATTGGTGCTAGGCGGCTAAAACTCGGTATCGGGGGGCTCTCGGGGTTCAAAACTATGAATCTGAAATCTGGTCCGAAAATTCGGTCAAATTCGGAAAATATCGAAAAAAAACGATTCAAAATTTCAACTTGGTGCTAGGCGGCTAAAACTCGGTATCGGGGGGCTCTCGGGGATCATAAATATGAATCTGAAATCTTGTCCGAAAATTCGGTCAAATTCGGAAAACATCGAAAAATAACGATTCAAAATTTCAAATTGGTGCTAGGCGGCTAAAACTCGGTATCGGGGGGCTCTCGGGGATCATAAATATGAATCTGAAATCTTGTCCGAAAATTCGGTCAAATTCGGAAAACATCGAAAAATAACGATTCAAAATTTCAAATTGGTGCTAGGCGGCTAAAACTCGGTATCGGGGGGCTCTCGGGGCTCAAAAATATGAATCTGAAATCTTGTCCGAAAATTCGGTCAAATTCGGAAAAAATCTAAAAAAAAATTCACGATTCGGGGCGGGCTTTTTGATTAGATAATATTTAGGTTTAGTTATTAGTTTTATTGTTTAATTTATTGTTATATTTAATATGGTCTCAATTATTTATTATCACGAAATAAAGATAGTAACTAATTCATATCAAAATAAATAATTTTACCTAAACCTAAATAAATTTCAAATTGATATAGCATAGCTAATAATGACTACCGCACATTATGGAGCGTTTTTTAGGGATATAAAAAAAAACTAACCTAACCTAACCCGGCCGAGTCGGATCTGCTCTGAAAGGTGTTCAGGAATAAGTAGATGGTTACCTAGCTGAAACACTAATTTATGAAAACAATATAATTGGTGAGCAAAAAATCCATTTTGGTGAGCAAAACATCCATTTTGGGAAGCAATAAGATATTTTTTGGTAATAATTTTGATGTTTTATGAAAACAATATTTGGTGAGCAAAAAATCCATTTTGGGAAGCAAAAAGATATTCTGACTCAACATAAAATTATTCTGGTGTAAATGTATATCGATTTTGGAATACAAAATGATTTAATTTGGGGAGCACTATATAGAGACAGTTTAATTTAAATGGAAGCAATTCATTTTATTTGGAACTTAGTTTTGGGGTATAAAAGCTATTTTGGTGAGCGTTTAAATTGTTCCCATAGAAGTACATCATCTGTGAAAATTTCAACTGTCTAGCTATCACCGTTCTTGAGATACAGCCTGGTGACAGACGGACGGACGGACGGACGGACGGACAGCGAAGTCTCTGTAATAGGGTCCCGTTTTTACTCTTTGGGTACGGAACCCTAAAAAGAAAATAAAACGAATTGACCGAGCAAGCGATGCGAGCAAAGCGTCTCCGTTTATTTTCACCAGGTCGCATTTTCTCAACCAATTCTTATGAATTTTTGTAAGTAGGTTCGATTAGCATAATTTTTTTTTCGCGCGATTCAGTTATTCGAAATTTGCAAAATGGCGGAGATATAGGGTTCGAGAAATGTAAAAAAGTTAAAACATGTGTCGGCAAAGAGTTTCAGTTTTTAATAGTTCGGCTGATGATGGAATTGACAAACTTTGAGAATATTTTTCACGTTGAAGCGATGACTTTTGGTTCTATACGGAAAGAGGAGGGTGGGATAAGAGAAAATTGCTCTTCAGAGCACTCGCCATGGTATAGGCGATAGAAAACGCTCAGCGAACTGTCCCTACGTATTTTATGATATTATCTAAGTATTGTATTTAGTATCTAATCTTAGACCTAAACGCTTCCTAGAGCTTAAGCTCTTGAGAATACTACCGTGAAATGAGTCAAGAGATTTATATTTGATCAATATGAAGTGGGAAATGAAGAATTACCGTCTTAGAGTGGCGATGACATTGTTAATCTAGAACACGATAGAAGGTTCTCTCTTTTGATCTATTGCAAATACCGTAACTGAAAACTGTATCGTACCTGACCATCGTATTTGTAATTTGATAATGGTAAATACTATATCCGTGTTTCGTACCTAACTGACGTATTTGTAATTTGATAATGGTAAATACGGTTATGTAAATACCACTTTACTTATACGTGTAAATTGTTTAGAAGTTAAAATGGGTATCGTAATCTATCCTTAAAAATAGACATATGCCATTACGGACTTTTCTATTGAGGATGAGGAGGAGGAGGAGATAAGAGAGAAACAATCACACCATACATCATTGTTTTGTTATATTTCAAACGGATTAGGCAGCGTTTTCGATGAAAGCACCCATACGGCATGTTTTTTCCGACTTATTCAACAATCATCTCATATTTCAACAAATTTACACAAAACCTTGACTTATACACCTGTAGCTTCCTCAAGAATCCACAAGATAAGAAGACAGAGAAATCCTGTCCGACAGATGAAACCGCGCGCCCGTACAAAACATGTAGGCCATCCTGCATCGCGCTATCAATTTTTGTCCATGACCTCTCCCCCGGAGAAAACTGATTTTCAATGCAAATCTAGACTTTTTAATGGTACAGATATTGTAGTTGTACTGTTGTAGTTGTGTCTGGAAGAGATCGCTCTTTAGCGATAAGACCGCCCGTTGTTGACCTCTAATTGTAATAAAGAGTACTTGTTTTGTATTGAATCGTATTGTATTGTAGTACATCTCTAAGACGGGTACCTATGTACACTACTACCGGATTGCTTCGGCTATTATTTGATGACGCGTGCTCGCCCGTTTTATGTTTCATATTGAGATTGGTAGTTAATGCTTTACGGCCCGGATATTTGTTGTTGTTCTAATTCGCTCTCGTTCTACTACTACCAGTGATCAAATCTAATGTAGAGTGCTAAAAGTGGCCGTTTTGCTCTCGAGACTGCAATTGTTGCTGCGAAGATGATTTATGAGCTCGAGGATTATAATACATTGTGGACCTAGAGCAATATATAATGCGTACCTAGTGTCTTTTTTTGTCTATAAAGTACCTATTATCATGAGAATTTTCCAGCACGTTCACGTGTATGACGTCTTGACGTATTGTTTTGTATTGTATGACTATGACACATGTTGAACTAGTACGATGTAGCATGTGTTGGCTTTAATATTCGGCGATTAGTAAACCTTTCCTTTTGCTGAGTTGATCCTTACAAGTCAAATATGGATTTAAAGGGAGTCATCTTAATTTGGAGGGCAATAAGAAGGGGAATATCCAGGTTCCTTATGAACATACAATCTCATACATATTTATGGGTATTAAACTACTAGTGAGCTATGAAAATATTTTCAAGTCGAAAATCGTATAGGATACTCAACATTCTACTATAGGAACTTGTATTACGGTCAGTTTATTTACTTACCTACGCTTTTTACTTTTAAATGATTCTGATGACGCGTGTTAACTTACGAGAACACATTTTTTTGTAAAGCGTAATAAAAATATAGTAAATTTCGCATCACTCAAAATATTGAACACTTTTGGGCATTTAAATAAAAAGGATTTTTTAAACAAATCGCGCTTGTCATTGTTATTATTCTTCATTCGTATCTATTATTTTCCACGCACATTTATATGCCTTACCGATTACAATAAACAGTTCTGTGACTTACATGAGTTAGGTTTAATCGACTTAAAGTGACAATACACTGCTGTGAGCTTGAATCACGCAGAAGTAGGCAGATAAAATATAAATATAGGCGAAACAGATAAAATATAGACAAAGGCGAAGTTATTTGTCGAATAATCCTCACTGGACGTCAATGGGCTTCGTAGAATTTTTAGAACACCATCATTTTTTTTTTCGATAGTGCTTGCAGGCCTAGAAACTGCAGATGTAGGTCATTCAATCAATCAATCGATCGTTTATTTCAAAGAATATGGTACAATTTAGGTTAGTAGATGTGGTTAGCTCAGCATATTCTGCCAGTACGGCGTAGAAATATTTAACTTATAACTAAGAACATTAAATTAATTTAATTATACTATTAAATTATTATTAAATTATTAGATTAGGTACAATTCAAATAATTAATTATTCACTATGGTTCAAAAATTCGTTAACAGAATAAAAGCATTTGTCAAGCAGCCATTTAAACATTATTTTATTAAATTGATTTAATTGTAAGCCTTTGAAGTTGTCAGGTAACCTATTATACAATGGGATAGCCATACAATATACATTGCTGCCAAATACCTTTAGCTTTTGCCTAGACTGATACAATTTGAGCGGTTTTCGGCTAGGTCTATTGCCCTTATTCATTCATTTTTATTTACCATGGTTTTTCCAATTTTTGTTTAAGATGACATTTTGACAGTTCGCAATAAAGTTGCTTGAAAGGTTGGGACTTCGAAACCTTATATTATTATGTGAAGTTAGCCACAGTTTGTGCGCAGTACGTTGAAAGCAGTAAAAATACCTTGTATTTTATAGTTCTGCAACTGTCTTAGAAAATAGATTATTTCTTACTTACATCAAATTAAGCGATATCTTTTCCTAGTAGTACAGGCTGTACAGGCGAAGTAACAGGACGGCATTTAAACGTGCCTAAGTACTTACCTAATACCGATAAGGAACTGTTTGAAGCATCCCGCTTTTAGGCTCAGTGGAGAAAAGAATTCGTCGGCGTTCGTAAAAACTGGCACCTTAACAGTCATTAGTCCCAAAGGGAATTACAATTCAGATTTCGAATTGAATACATCAGCGTATCAGAGCATTATCGTCATTGAAACGTCTATTTATCTAAAAACCAATGGATGTAGAACTGTCTACACTTACCTCTAATGTATTGGTGTAGATAAGTATTGTTTAATGGCTCTGGGCGACACGTGAGCGCCGGTTCGTTTGCATACTAATCGAGAAACTTATGCAGGTTTCCAATGGCGAAGGTTGCACCGTAAAAATGATGTGGAAAGGTAATTGAAAGACTTGACGACTATTTAAGTAATATAGAAATATACTCAAAAAGGTCATCATCATCATTTTATCTTCCAATGAAATGAGGAACCGTGTTTGTAAATTGCGCCCTTGGTTGTAAAGAAATCACAAAAGTCAAATTTTATTAATCGTCGTTTTAGATCAACTCAAATCATCCCAAATGGCATTTAATTAAATCAGGCAAAATTGAAAACACGCGGACACAAATAAATAAGACGACACAGTCAAAGACGAAAACAACAAATTAGATTCAACGTCTCAAATCCATCTGAGCTACCATTAAAGATCACACAAAGAAAAAAACATTCTCAATTTCAATTTATATGATGTTTTCCTTGGCAACAAAAATACTCTGATTCCAATTTCTGGGCGTTAGCAAATACGAACATGGTTGCAATGCAAACAGCTTTAGCCTCATACTTTCTTCGTTTGGCTTTGCCGCGCCCTGAGTACTTAGCGCAAATATTGGGCAGCGGTAGCCAATTATTGAGCCCACTACTACATAACACTACTACTGGTCAGCCTTTGGTGTGGTGTCGTAGGAGAATTTTCGTGAAAATTGTAGGGATAATTATTGTGAAAACAAAGTTTATTAGACCATAGTTACTTACTCTAATCGTAATAGATTAGGTTCGTTCGGACAGCCCTCCCCTATAGCTTGCCACAAAATGCGTTTTCGTGCAGATTATAGCCCCCCCGTCCATCTTCACGAGGTCATTCGTGTAGACCGGCGCGTTCCCACGCTGCGCTTTCCTACACGTGGTCGCCACTCCAGGACAGCTGCCCCAACCGCCATTGTGAGCTATATATCAGTTACCTTTGTTTCTCCTGCGGATGGCCTTACTTCTGATTCTATCACGAAAAAAACTCCTAGCATAACTCTTTTCATTGCATGTTGCGTGACTCTAAATACTCCCTATTTTAATGTTAATCTATTAAAAAGATAAGTTTCCACCATCATAGGTTTAGTCTGGTTTTATTTCAGGTCGCCTGCGGGCGGCGATGGCTGCGAAACAATTTAATTAAACATATATTTATAGGATACTTAGAAAAACTACCGTGTTCAACCACTGTGAAAGTTTTTAGTGCTAAAATGGCGAAAGGAAATACTCATAGAATTAGGTAAGATAGGATACCTGTCCTAGTGACTATCGACCCGTTACATATAAAGTGACTTTATAGTACCTAACTTATTATGTTCAGCACGAAGTGACAAACTACGAGTAATTAGAACATTCGAAGGGGTAAGGGAAAAACTGGCTAAATCCATGTTATAGGGATCCGTACACAAAGGGTAAAAACGGTACCCTATTACTAAGACTCCATTGTCCGTCCGTCTGTCTGTCACAATTGAAATTTTCACAGACGTTGTATTTCTGTGGCCGCGTTAACAAAAAATACTAAAAACAGAATAAAATAAATACATAAGTGGGACTTGCATATAGCAAACGTGATCGGTACCTCATTTGTATCCAGCGCCATACATACCGGGTGCAAACAAGTGATAAGTGCCGACCATCGACTTTTTTTTTAATGGGTTTCGAAGGCAAACGTCCCTTCAGAAAATTTTATTACGAACTGTCAATCATCCTCCTAGCCTATTGTAGAGAATGAATTTTCAATCGGGGTCGGCTACCTAAATCCCAAGATGTTCCGTAGGCACTAGTTTTTACGCAAGCGACTGCCATCTGACCTTCCAACCCAGAGGAGAAACTAGGCCTTATTGGGCTTAGGTGGTTTCCTCACGATGTTTTCCTTCACCGAAAAGCGAGTGGTAAGTATCAAATGACATTCCGTACATAAGTTCCGAAAAACTCATTAGTACGAGCCGGGTTCGAACCCGCGACCTCCGGATTGAAAGTCGCATGCCCTAACCACTAGACTACCACCACTAGGCTATTACGAACTGTCAATATGTAAATAAAAAAAAAAAACATTTTGGCAAAAACCACTTTAAAGAAAAATGAAAGACCAGCAGTTTGTGGTTCCAATCGAAAACATACAAATTTAATGGTGTTCCGAAAATTGTTCGAAGTCTATCGGATACCCTTGAAATGTCGACAAACGTTTCACCGAATGCTTCATTTCGTCGACCCAAGTCTGTTCTATTGTTGTTGTCATGGTCGTGTCGCACGTCAAGTTACAGAATCGGCGTCTAGTCCGTCCGTCAGTCCCCGCCTTTTTTCATTCAAACTTGAAGCTGGCTGAATTCGACGTCTCAAATAACACAAATACGAATCTCAATAGAAATCTAATTATCTACATCAGTGGTGTGGTCTCTTCGAAGTTCGAAGTAAACTTTATGATGTTTTATTTTTAATTTATTGATCATATTCAATGTAAAGTATTTTATTTTGATAAGCATTAAATTCATGATAGCATATCTTTAGTCATACCTGCTATGTACTCGTACTGTAACTAGGCTTTCAAGGCACATTTATCTACACTACCTATGAAGCAAACTTTATTAGTTATGTTGGATGTTGTACGTGATATTTTATAAACTTATATGTTTTATTTTTTTTATGATGGAGGATTATTACCTATCTTTTTAACGACATCATCGAGTCAAGCAAGATCCCTGACTCTTGGAGGCAAAGCTTTCTCGTCCCGATTTATAAAAACAAGGGCGATGTTCAGTCCTGTTCAAATTATAGAGGAATAACCCTTACCTCACATACCTTAAAAATATGGGAACAGGTCCTAAAAGTAAAGCTTTCTGAGTTAACCACCATTACACCTAACCAGTTTGGTTTCACCAGGGGTAGAGGAACTACAGATGCCATACAAACACTGAGAATACTGACTGAAAAGTATAGAGCACTGAAGAGAAACCTGTTTATGGTCTTCCTTGACCTAGAAAAGGCCTTCGACAGGGTACCACGTCGACTAGTATGGCAAGCCTTAAGAAGTCAAAATGTGCCCGAGCCCTACGTAGGACTTCTTCAAGACTTGTACAATGACGTCAGTACTTCAGTTCGCAGCCCGGCAGGAACCAGCCACCCCATTCCTGTAAAAGTGGGAGTCCAGCAAGGATCAGCTCTCAGCCCCCTCATATTTATCATCGTGTTGGACTACCTCACACGCGACATTCAAGGTGAGATACCATGGTGCCTCTTATATGCCGATGACATAGCCTTGGTTTCGGAGTCAATGGAAGAGCTGCAGCAAACCTTGGATAAGTGGCAACATGCACTGGAAAGCAATGGCCTAAGAATCAGTAGGACAAAATCGGAGTACATAAGGTTTATGTTCGGGCAACCCTGCACCTCAACCTTACACATAGATCATGTGCCTCTTCGATGAAACAGCTAACTGTGATGCCGATATAACACACAGAGTAAACTCCGGCTGGATGAAATGGCGATCGCTGTCAGGTGTGCTCTGTGACCATAGGATGCCTGTCAAAGTCTAAAGGGAAGGTATATAAAACCTGCGTCAGACCCGTTACGCTCTATGGTGCAGAGTGCTGGACAACTAAACGAGAACATGAATCCAAACTCCATGCTTCTGAAATGAAAACGCTTCGATGGGCCGGCGGTGTGACCAAACTGGATAGGATCAGAAATGAACACATCAGAGGGAGCTTTAAAGTCAGAGCTATACCAGACAAACTTCAGGAGAGCCAGCTGCGGTGGTATGGGCACGTGATGCGTCGTGAACAAGACCACCCGGTTAAAATCGCCCTAAACATTGACATAGGAAAACAACCCCGAGGACGCCCGAAAGCTACTTAGTGGAGAAACCTAGAACAAATATCAAATTTAATTACAGTTGACATAAATGACAGAGCCAAATGGCGTAAACATATTCAGAGGGCCGACCCCAAATGAACTGGGAAGAGGCACGGAGAAAGAAGAAGAGATTATTACCTACCTATCATTTAGTAATAAAACCTCAGAAATATCAAATAAGTTGACTATGGACCTGGAGAAAAGGAAAAATAAAGAAACTTTCGAAAAAATACTGAAAATTCAGTTTTTCCTCTCTCCCAAACTCCAATGACGTCAGTATCAATTAAACACGATATCTAGTTTAAAAAAAAACCGGCCAAGAGCATGTCGGGCTACGCTCAGTGTAGGGTTCCGTAGTTGCTCATCCTTCACAATAACCTGCTGTTTTAAGCCCGAGTTTTACGTTAAGAAAGATTTTAAGCTCTATAAAAAGGTCGTAAACGCCCTAGAAACTGTAATCACTTATTACCTTCTGGAAGTCAACTTACGACCTTTTAAAGAAAAAATATGAAATTTGGCGATAACTCAAAAAAAAAATTAACAAAAAAAGAACCGACTTCAGTAAAACTATAAAGCCAAAAATAACCCGTTCAAGTACAGATTACATTTGACTCACCCTTTGAAATCGATCCCAAACCACTCAGTTATTATCATCATCATCATCATCATCATCCAATCCTAGCCGATTTCAGTTATTATATGTATATATTAAAGTTTACGTGAGGTTTGGCACCGACTTCAAAGGGTGAGTCACATGTAAATCTGGAACGGGTTATTTTTGGCTTTTTAGTTTTACTGGTCGGTTCTTTTTTTGTTAAAATTTTTTTTTTTTCGCTTTTTAGTGATTCATATAAAATACTTATGGCGGGGTGATCAGGGAGGTCTTGAAGGCATGCATCTCGTTTGAATTATCTCCTAACTCCTAACCGTTAAGGAGTTGTACCTTCCATCATCAGTTCAGCATTGGAAGATGATGACTACCATATGCAAATACTTAAATAGTTTTAGAAAATATATGAAAAATATTATGAGTACCTATAAAATTTCAGGAATTCCTTCGATTCCTCATGGATCTCGTCATCCGATCTTCACCAAAATTTTATGGGACCAACCTTGAGATGTCTATTCATGAACCTAAAAATAATTTCCAAATCGACTCATAAATGACGGAGTTATGAGGTACCTAACAAACATTAAAAAAAAAAAAAAAACATACAACCGAACTGAGAACCCCCTCCTTTTTTTGAAGTCGGTTAAAAACGGCTCCACCGATTTTGTTCAATATAGTTTTCATTGAAAGTACTTATAAGGCCTCATTAACATGAATTTTTCCGAATTTTATTGACCCGTGGTTGAAAAGTAAGAGGGGGGGGGGGGGGACACTATTTTTTTTGTTTTAGGAGCGAATATTTAGAAAACTGCTGACTATCAAAAAATTATGTTAGAAGACCCCTATTATGTTTACAAGACCTATTCAACAACACCCCACACACCAGTTCTGAAAAGAAAAAAAAATCACCCCCACTTTAGGTGTTCGAGAGGTACCCGAAAAAAAAAAATTTTTTAAATTTTATTTTACCGTTCTGTCGGAGTTATACATACATACACATACTCATACCAAATTTCAGCTTTCTAAGTACTAATGATCACGGAGCTAAGCCGCGGACGGACGGACGGACGGACGGACAGACGGACATGGCGAAACTATAAGGGTTCATAGTTGACTACGGAACCCTAATAAAAACGAGTTTACTGCCCGTCTCTAACGCACGAAGATATCATCGTAACGTGAAAGGTTCTATGTGTATTTAGACGGCAGTGCACTTAGGTCGTTTTACAATAACACGTTGACGTCATTGCAGCTTGAAAGGTCCTATGTGCATCTTGAATGAAGTGTACTTATATCATTTTGCACTGATGTGACACAAAGAGCGTGTCTCGCTGCTTTATTGGAAACCCGTCAGAGTGACACGAGCGTGTGTGCCTCATGGTTTTATAAGGCAGAAATCGTCTCTGACTAGGTCATTATGTGAGGACTAGACTAGAGATTGACATCGTTACATTTTTCTTATGACATATAGCGGACTTACTGGTACTACGATATTGGCGATGGCTAGAATGGCGAGATATATAAGTAGAACTGTATTGATTTAAACTTCCACGATTTTCATTCATTATTTAACCCTTTGAGACCATGAACGTATCACGTTTGAAATGTAACAATTAAGTATCCGAATATTGTTTTATTTTGTTTGCATGCCTTTTTGGTAGAACATAGGCAACACTGTTTATACCTGTATCACCTAATTTATTACTATGTTCTTGCAATAAAAGAATTTGAATTTGAATTTGAATTACCAACAGATATCACACTAAACCATAGTAAAAATAAATAAATAACAAGCATGATGCTTACCCAATTATAGGTAGCAATTTTGGGCTTCTGACTTGATTTAGGTTAGCTTGATCATAAATACAGTAACATATTCTGTGACTGTATTTTATACTACTGGCGCCAGTAAGGGCCTCATAGTAGTTCTAATCGTCTATTTACGAGTAACCCTCCGGGTTCTATCGTTGCGGACTAGTCTCGACAGATAGAGAAATGGGACCCCTTTATTATTTGTCACCGCTATTACAACTGTACCTCCTAAACTTCCTAAACAACTAATCCCTACCTTACATCTTTGCAATAAGAACAAAACATTTAACAAGCTATGACTTTTTATGTTTGGCATGCTAGGGTTATTAATTTTAAGAGAACCCTACTCAGGTTTTCTAATTATAAAATTATTATAAGATGCCATGAAACATGGTTACTAAGGACGGGTTTGAGGATAAGTTCGGATACTACTTAAATATTACACTACCAAATTTAAAATTAGAAGGTGATCAAGGTGACCACAAATTCACCTAATACGCCTGCCGAAAAAAGTCATACATTTCTTATTTATGTTTCTACGTTGTCGGGTGATTTCAATCATCGGTATTCGGTGCCTGGCTTCATTGAACTAAGACAGCTGAAATCTGGTCATTCCAATGTGATTTGGCTAAATTGTCGCATTCATACATGAATCCATCTACCTTAAGCTTTGGTTAACAAAAGTCATGTTACATTATTATGTGATTCATTAAATAAATAAATAGCTCATAATCATAACATGTAATACCATCCCTGTTATATGTATTATAAAACGAAACAAATGTGTGTATGTTCGTTACTTCTAAACACAGAAACGGCTGGATGGATTTGCATAATATTTGTTTAGAAGTACCCTATTATAAACAGATGCTATTTTTTATCCCGAAAAAGACATAGCTCCCGTAGGATATAATGTAAAAGTAACGCGAGCGAAGCTGAGGGAAAAACTTAGTATCTATGGTAATAATATTTACATCGATTTAATGATGTTCTTGAAGCACTGGAACGAGCCTTACCACTTTGTAAATGCTATAAATGTGTACAGATATGTATTACAATGAATTTTACTTTAGGGAGCAGTTGCAGATGTCTGCACATTTGTTAGTGCTCGTTGGACCAGCTGCGTCTGAGAGCACTATAAGTCTCAATTCTACGAAATCATTTCATAATTCATCGTGGGTTGTAATAAAGGACCTCCGTTTACATTTTCTCGATCATTTTCTATTGCTTGATCCATTCTATATATCAGAAATCATGTGTTGATGTACCAATGTTAATAAATGATACAAATATATCAAGCTCAAAGAAAAAAATTAATGACTTATCTTTGTATCAATAGTTTAATATAAAAATGTTGTAATAAACATGTTTCATAAGTTTATGCTTTCACTAGCTTTCACTCCAGTAACTATATATTTAACTATTCACTTGTACTTAACTATGATTGTTTGTAACTAACAATGTAATCAAATCTTAAAAGTCGATTTTAACATACCTACTTCTAACCATCTTATCCATTTGTATCCGGTGCCATATGTATATACCAGGTGCGAAATTAATCGGGCCAGGATAAGTGTTTGTATGGAACCCTCGGTGCGCGTACGACTCGCACTTGGCCGCTTTTTTAAATAAGAAAGAAGCAATGACAATATGTTTAATAGGAGTTATATCCGTTATAAGATGCTATCATTGACTAAGGCAAATAAAGAAAAGAGTTACCTATGTATGATTATTTTCATCATACTGGCTCGTAAATCAGGGGTTTACAAGCTAAAAAACCGTGCTGTAAGTTGTAAATTACGCCTAAGGGCGGTAAGTAATTTTGGTATTGACTACTATTTATTACTTTTGTTTTATTTCCTCCAAAGTGTGATGAAAAACGTCGTACGTGATTGGTGGTAAAGGATTTCAAACTCGTGTCAATCTTCAACGAAATCATTGTATTTCGGTAAGGGGAATTTTGTTGCACCATAAAAAGGTATCAGTATCCGTCCCACAACATTTACTTATAGAATTGATAAAAAAAAAACTTTTTTCCAATTTCCTCACATATACGTAGAATGCACATGCAATTATTGTAAATTGTAAAATATAAATATTGGGGATAAAATAAGCACTTCCAATTTCATAAATGTCCATCAACATTGAAACGAATTAAATTTATCAATGAAATAAAATCCGTAACGGTACGGTCCGAACAGTAAAATGTGGAATTAAAACCTGCAATGTGAGATCGTATTGGATTTCCATCAGCATTTATGGCTTTAGTCTGGTTTTATTTCAGGCCGCCTGGGGACGCGGATGGTTGCGGAGTAAATTAATTGAATGAATATTGGGTATTTAGATAGGCAACGGTGTTTTTTCAGTATCGAATTAGATGGGACCTTTGACAGAAGACAGTCGTTACATATACCTACTTACATACTTACTTACTTGGCTCTGTGAGTTGTAGACCTTGCGAGTTTGTTTCAAAATGACTAAAATTCTACATTTTATACGTCTTCAACCTCCACAGGTTCCTAATTAATATTCAAACCCATATAGAAAAAAAAAATTGAACTGTTTATTTCAATAAACGGACATTACATTGCAGCTTAGACTCTAATCTTAATTTTTAAGATTATATGGAACCTAAGTAGGGGAAAAAAAGAGTATGTTGACATAAAGCCTGACCAGAAATATATGAGGATTGTCAAGAGGGCGCTATTTATAAGATTTATATATGGCAACATATATAAATCTTATAAATAGCGCCCTCTTGTGGTGGTCATTAGTTTAAATACCTGTCAGTTCTTATAGTAACCTCGTAATATCATTTAATTGAATGCACTCTTTTGCCGACTGTTTTACGTGTAGTTAACACTTGTATACTTTATTTATTATACTACGTTCACGGGTGTAAATGGTTTCCGGCATTTTTTTTGGATATTTTTAAACATTTGTCTTTTAAAGAAACCACCACGAATGACATTGACACTGTTGACAACCATCATAAAATCATTGCCAGTGTAAGAAATTAGTTCCAGTGAAATTTCGCAAAGAAGCGGTGGTAGCCTAGTGGTTAGGGCATGCGACTTTCAATCCGTAGGTCGCGGGTTCGAACCCGGCCCGTACCAATGAGTTTTTCGGAACTTATGTACGGAATATCATTTGATATTTACCACTCGCTTTTCGGTGAAGGAAAACATCGTGAGGAAACCACCTAAGCCCAAATAAGGCCTAGTTTCCCCTCTGGGTTGGAAGGTCAGATGGCAGTCGCTTGCGTAAAAACTAGTGCCTACGCCACATCTTGGGATTTAGGTAGCCGACCCCGATTGAGAATTCATTCTCAAAAAATGGGACAAAGGCTAGGAGGATGATGAGGATAGATAGTAAGTGTCAGTAACTTCCTTGACGTAGAAAAAAGTTAAATTTTTCTTTTTTACTCCTAAGTCTAGATAGACGTACCTACCTAGACGTACCTACCTAAATTGTTTCGTGGACAGAGTCGCGAGAAAATTGTATGAAACCTTTATAATGAAATAGGGACAAAATATACACAACTCCATTTCCGTCACCGACAGTAACCGAAAATAGGAAGCCGAAAATACGAAAACCGCTCCAGTTGAAAGACGAAGAAACTATTCGGAATTGTTGCCGACGGCACTCCTAGAGACTTATTGTGAATAGACACTGCACATGTGCGCTAACATGCATGACTGTCGTGGTCAGATCTTAGGATTGATTACTTCATGGTACGGCCGACTTTTTTATGAAATGGTTTTAGTTCTTGGTATGGGAAATCCTGTTGGCATATCATGATTCCATGATATGGTCTAGCTATATCAATGAATCAACCAGCATTTGATAATAAATAGCTTAACGCATGCTTACTTCATGTCTCGTGAAAAATTAAAATTATTAAATGATGGCATAACGTTCGAATATATTCACGTTAAAAAAAACTTTGCACATTTACCTTTTTACAGTTTCAAAACTTTAAATATATCCTTACAGCTTTTGCTCATTTGACACTAATTTTAGAGGCGTACATACCTCCATAATTAATCATATTTTTATTATACATTTTATATACCCAATTAAATTCTAAATTCTACTCAAACAGTGGCCATTGAAGTAACGTTTGCGATGATTAATTTCTCCATCTTAAAGTCATCGATTATTTATGAGTTGTCTGTTCGCTTCAAGTCTTCGACTACATTGTTCGCCTTGAGGCGAATCTCAAGGGATCTCCGAGGCGAAGGGTTCAGATTGACAGGCAGATCGGGGGGGTATCGACTGATGAAAATGGTAATTGGAAAGATACCAACTTTTTCTTAACAATATGACATGTACTGCGCCGCAAAGCGCTGGTCGATAATCGGTAGCGAAAAGGGCCCGGAGTGGCTTCAGGAAATTTTCGTTAATAAGATGACTTGAGCAGAAATGTTTGTGTTAGGGAAGCGAATTTCGCGGCTGCCGCTTATTTTTGTTGCGTTATACCTATGTCTAAAAAGTAGACGATGGCGAACGAAACATAGCTTAGTTTTTTTTTATATTACGTTGTATTAAGGCTGGAAAAAACATTCAAAGTTATTTTTTGTTTTTGTTTTAGGCGATGGTGGAAAAAGTCATTCTGAAAAACTAAACATGGCAGGAATGAGAGGGAGTTATCTAATATGTTTGCTAGTGGATGACAAGTAGTACGTTTTGTGAATATGTCTAGTAATCGTACTGTACTGAAACATTCTTAAAAAATATCTGGATATTTCAAGCACTATATTTTCCCCTGGTTATTAGCTGGTCTAAGGGGTCAATTTATCGCTGAGGAAGAGACGCAGAAGATCAGTGATGTGCACTTTCTGAAGATTTGATATTTTGACCACATAGTTTTAATGTTACCAAATAATTTCCAGGATTTGTAAACGTTTCATCGATTTTTTCATGAAACCATAAAATATTTTGAAATATCATATAACTCAAACCTAACCTAACCTAATCTATAGGTTGACATTTTCAAGATTTCTGAAAATTTTATGACTTCCGATACCAACCTGATTATTTTGATTAGTTTCTTCAAAGTTTATAGTAGCGTGTTGTTATAATTCGTTATGGCCCAACCTTGAATTAGGCGCTTTGCTTTGTGCATTAATTTTATACTTCAAAAACGTCTACATCATCACGAACCGGGCGCTAACGTTTCTACCGTGATCTTAATAGACGTTTATATTTTTACATTTCTTCACCAGACAATATTTTATTAGACAGAATCACTGGACAGAGCCAAATATAACTTGTCTATAAAGTGCGCGTGGGATCGGATTGACGTTATTATGATGGTCACGACGTGTGTAGAAAAAAAGAAAAACTAGAGAATACGCACAATGAAGAATCCGGAGTCAACATTATTCTGCCGTGCAGAACTTAAAGTACAGTAAGTGCAATACGTCTCTCATTGCACTTACTGTACTTTAAGTTCTGCACGGCAGTATTGTGAACGAACACCTATGCTTTTTTTATATAATAATATTTGTCCTTGGTTATCTATGCGATATAACGTAACGACTTTTTAAATAATATTAATAATACACATTTAGGTGCCTCTTTTATTAAACCTACCACGGTGGGCCTAATGCGTTTATCACGATATAAATAAATGATAAATTTGTAATGATGAGCTCACAAACGTTATAAAGACCTCAGTAAAAGGTTAATAGATATTCAGCGAGGAAATGCTGCCAGGACACTTTTACTCAGATTCCACTGTCGTTCTGGCACCGGGATAGTAGCTGTTGCCGCTATAACAAAAAATACTAAAATCAGAATAAAATCAATATTTAAGTGGGGCTCCCATACAATAAACGTGATTTTATTGCCAATTTTTTATTTGATGGTACGGAACCCTTCGTTTAGCTTTAAGAGACGTCAAATGTCAAATGAATAGGTAATCGCAATTAACGTTACACTTATCGATTAAACTTTGAGGTCTAATAAATTATTTCAATTAGGTATATATGTTTTAATGTCACAAAACAAAATTAAGTGAGTAAAATCAAACTTTACATTTAAAGCCGCATAGTCAGAGGCAGGCTGTATAGTGGTGATATCCCGGGCATATATACTGTTACTAAACCAATAAAAGCCCTAGTAGTAGAATTTTTCTTTTGCAGATAGCTGTTAATCGCGATGTAAACATGCCTCAGTTTTTCCAACTATGTTTACGATATTTTACCACGCATGCGTCTAATTTATCGTCTTGGTATGTAAACTAATAACAATAAAATCTTGAAAGAGTCGTAATTAAGATTAAGGGACATCGCCATGTTGGCACCGTTCCCCGTTTCGATAACAAGCTGTCAATTTAAATCACTGTAACAACTGTTTATGTCATACCTTTTGGCGTTGTCCTAGTCAGCTTATTAGAGTCAAGTGGTCCCAATATCGCATACAACAAAAAGGTAGTATGTGATACGGGATACACGTACTGTTATTGCGTTTTTGATGTGATGAGATGTTCATCGGTTGGAAGTTTATTCGTTCAATGTCCATCGTGTGTTACGTTGTTTACGATGTGTTAGTATATTGAAATGAGTTACAAGTTTCAATATAATTGCCATGGGCCGTAGCGAAATGTTTATTTTGAGACGGGTAACACTTGTAATGGACAACATTTTTAAATTTCCTAGAAGTTAAGATCATAATTTGTTCTCAATGAAACCAAATAGTTAAGTACAAAGTTAATAGTTAGCTAATTGTATATGTTAAAAAAATAGCGACTAGTTTTGAAGTTAATTCGCAATCACATCATGATCATGATGATGGTATTGTGACAATCACAATGTAATAGACGGACATTAGAATTAATTTAAATACAGCATCCTAGCCTGTAAATAAATTAGCCTGTATTATGTATTTTGTGTTTTCTCTCTTGATGGTTTTTCTCATTACGACCAGCTACTTGACAACCGCTCTTTTAGAGTGAGAAATTTTTAATTTGAATATTAAAAAATCAGGCGGTATTTTTTTCCGTGAAAAGTCTGTTAGGAAAAGCGAATATTCATCGATTAGTTGTTAAAATCGTTTGGCTGCGCAAAAAATTTAAGAGTGTGTTTGAATGTTTGTTACTTCTTGACGCTCAGATGCCTGGACCACATTCGATAAAATTCGTTGTACCCTTTATGGGATACCCATGGATTAGCAGAATAGGCTACTTTTATTCTGATAAACCGCGAGTAACACCGCGGGGCGCAAATATAAGAGCATAATAGCTTTTTCTTATGCAAACCTAGTTAGTACAGTTATTGCTACTCAAACAGAGTAAGCCTTTATATTTCAACGCAGATCATAAACTTCACCTAAAACACCTCCGAATAAAAGGAAAACGTGTGGATAACTTCCTTCTCTTCATACGTTTTACGCTTCTCACATTAACCCCCGCTTCTTTCCCAAACTCGTATCTGACCGGATCGCTGTTGTAAATAACACTTTATTCTGCTCAGTTGAAGATTATATTTGAAGGAAAGTAAATATAATATGTCAGGTTGGGAGAATTATTTTGGAGAATGCCACGTCTCGTTTAGGGGACTTATGACTGTTAGAATGCTCGAATGAGGTTCTTCGCAGTTTGACGCTGTCATCCATTTGCTCAATGTCATGAGACCGAAAGCTACATTTGTCATTTCAAATGATAAATGCACGGGATCTCGCTACTACATTTATACCTTCTTCAGCGCTGTGATTGGAAGTAACCGCGATAAAATGTTCTTCCACATTGGGATAAATACGAGTATACACTATTTTGAAAGGCGTAATATATATAGGCGTAATATTAAAATAGCAATAAGTCATATTGCTGAGTTACAAAGTACAAATCGATATATTTACTTATTTAAACTTTATTGGCGGACTTATTGCCATGAGGCACAATCTTTAGCATTCAACTAGACAAACAGATAATGTTTGTGCGTGCTTTATCACAGCTATATTTGTCTATTATAAATAATAGCCATGGTAAAGCCACGAAATTGTTAATTACGTCTATTCCGTTCACCTTTACCTCTATATCTCAGTTGACAGAATTGTGGACGTGGAGATGTCAAAATACCTCATCGAATCTGGCCAATGCTTTATAGGATAAGGACAAAGATGAGGTGATGAGCGAGAGAACGCTTTTCGATGAATGTACCGAACACTGACAGTAGCAATGAAACTTTGAGGGATGATTGAAATCCGCTTTTTGTTAGACCTTTTTTAGACTTGATTCGATTTGCTTTGAAAGGGGAATTTCAACTCAACGGGAAAGTGTAGAAATATTTTGTTAGACGTGGAATAGGTATCTATATGAATGTTTACATTCAGAATGTAAACACTTTATCTTACACAAAAAACAAAAAAAAATACATTACAAAAGAATAAACGAAACGTGTAAAATATGAAATACAAAAGGGACGTACGAAGGGATGGACAATACTTACCAAAATCTCGAATTTTTATTTATAGGTAGGAATAACCCCTCATTCCTAGAAAAATAACAAATACTTTGTACTGTACTAATAAGTTTATAAAAAAATAAAATGTCTTTTTCCGCTTTGTATTGGTATTTTACGGGAATCTAACCCAAATGATATTGTTTTCAACTCAGCAGGGACGCTGCCGTGCTTCTTTTGGTACCGTGCTATGGCTATGATTCAAGGTTGGTGGTAGTGGTTTGGGTGGTTGTTTGTGGTCCTCGACGATTTACTTTCATCAAATGGAAAAACGACAACTCAACAGTATAATCCGCTTTCTTCTTTTATCCCATTACCCAGGTTTTTTTTGGTGGGCTGCCCAGCTCTGAAAAACACCACCTAGAATAAGGCAAACTTCAAATGAAACACCCGGGACGGCAACGCCGTTGATGCCTCCATACAAATCCTACTCTGATTGTGGTTTCCGTTCCATCAGACTCACAGGGGTAAGGAGGAGAGAGTGCATTTGTGTTTACCATATAGGATCCGTCCGTCCTTGCTTCTAAAAAGATAGTCTTTATGTAAACTACGTAAAACAGCTTTTCAACGGTAAAGTTAAGATTGTCGCTCAGAAGAGTTTATCTTTTTGTTAGAGCGATAAGCGGTGCTTTCATAGTTCGTGCGGAACTCTCAGTGCGCGCGTCCAACTCCCACTTGACCGGCTTTTTTTCACTTTTATATATTATATATCGTGCGAAATCCGACTTTTTGTACTGGAATAATTAAACACAATTAAAGCTCACTTTGTACCTACTTTGATCTCTAAATCAATGTTCCACATTAAATTATCAAGAAAGAAGTGATTTAAAATGTTTTATTGAAATCTGTATTTATGTAATTTAAAACCAAATTTGATGTGGCTTTGATTAATAAGGTTTCTATTACGTCAGCCGGTAGCGAACCGTACGGATGTATGCAATATATTATGAACATGTTATTTTGGGGTATGTAATAAAATGTATAACAACATTACATATCTATAAACCATGAATACAAAGACCAAAGCAGAAAAATTGAAAAAGGAGCTACCTGGTGGAAGGGACCGGGAATCGAACCCGGTACCTCTGGATTACGGGTCCAGCGCGTAGCCACTTCGCTACCCTCGCTCCACGTAGACCTGACGAATTTTTCCTTATGCTTTGTGTGTCGATCTTTGCATTGTTTATTTGAAAGGTTTTTACACCTTAGCGACCTCTATGTGAATACGTTAATATTCACATCTTACTGCACCACTTTACAGCGGTGAACGAGCAAGCGAGAGAGGGCGCTGATTGTTTTATAATTTTATGAAACATGTAATGTCTAATTTTTTTTTAATGTGGGTACACCACAATTTTTATTTAAACCATGAACACAAAGACCAAAGCTTAAAGAAAAATTGAAAAAGGAGCTACCTGGTGGAAGGGACCGGGAATCGAACCCGGTACCTCTGGATTACCGGTCCAGTGCGTTAGCCACTTCGCTACCCTCGCTCCACGTAGACCTGACGAATTTTCCCTTATGCTTTGTGTGTCGATCTTTGCATTGTTCAATTGAACAATGCAAAGATGGTGCGGAGTGGTGGAAAGTGGTGCGGTAAGATGTGAATATTAACGTATTCACATAGAGGTCGCTAAGGTGTAAAAACCTTTCAAATAAACAATGCAATCGACACACAAAGCATAAGAAAAAAATCGTCAGGTCTGCGTGGAGCGAGGGTAGCGAAGTGGCTAACGCGCTGGACCGGTAATCCAGAGGTACCGGGTTCGATTCCCGGTCCCTTACACCAGGTAGCTCCTTTTTCAATTTTTCTTTAAGCTTTGGTCTTTGTATTCATGGTTTAAATAAAAATTGTGGTGTACAAAAAAATGAGACATTACATGTTTCATAAAATTATAAAACAATCAGCGCCCTCTCTCGCTTGCTCGTTCACCGCTGTAAAGTGCTGCGGTAAGATGTGAATATTAACGTATTCACATAGAGGTCGCTAAGGTGTAAAAACCTTTCAAATAAACAATGCAAAGATCGACACACAAAGCATAAGGAAAAATTCGTCAGGTCTACGTGGAGCGAGGGTAGCGAAGTGGCTAACGCGCTGGACCGGTAATCCAGAGGTACCGGGTTCGATTCCCGGTCCCTTAAACCAGGTAGCTCCTTTTTCAATTTTTCTTTAAGCTTTGGTCTTTGTATTCATGGTTTAAATAAAAATTGTGGGGGACCCACATAAAAAAAAAATGAGACATTACATGTTTCATAAAATTAAGATTACATATATGTTCGCTGGATATTTGACGGAATGTTTAATTTGTTATAACAACAATAATGACCCTAATTCTCCAATGGAGTATTAGGATAATCTCATCAGATATAATATTTATTAGGAGAAAAGACATTTGATATGATATAACGTTACGATTGCCAAGATATCATCACATTTTTCCTCGCTTCACTCGTCGTCGTACCTCACTGTGCCTTATATTTAACAGTTTTTAATTTTTGTTTAAGCATTATTTTTCGTACTTATGTATGCCTAGTTATTTTTGATTTGGTCGAACGAAAGATAGCCTAAATGACAAATCATCTACGAGTTAATTACTCGTACACTCCTACTCGTACACTCGTACATAATTCTCGTGGTAACGTCATAGTCTAGTTAATTCCCTATTTATTAAATCTTGCTGAGAAAGAAAATCTATTTTGCTCTGAAGGTTTATTTTGTGAATCAAACTAGATAGCGATGGGGGCTGTCAGTTTGTGTAATAATTGTGTGTCTAAAATCCATTTGCCATTTTAAGTTCGAGTCATATTTAGGAGAGTTTTGCTCTACAGTTAATTTTATGAAATTATACAACATATATAATTGGAAAGGAAAGGAAAGCTCACAACTTCTTTCGCGCGTATATGTTTGTCTGTGGCTTTTCACGCTAAAACGGCCATTTTTTGTACACGATACGGGGGTTATAAATATGGTATTTTTTATCCAACAATTACGCCAATGATGCAAAAAGGGCAAAGGCCCTTCTTTTTCGCGATCTTAGTATCGCTAAGTTTAGAATATGTAAGCCCGAGTGCCTAGACTCCACTAAAGCTCCATTAGCTAAATCCTGGCGCGAAAACAAACCCCTCGCCGCGTCGTAATTTTTTATTCTTCGTTCGGCTATTAATCCGCTGCGCGTGCAATTAGGACCCTAACCTGCGCCATTACCAGGACGTGGGGATTGAGTTTATTGATAAATTTCTTCGCAATAGAATATACAGCTCGCCTTGAGCCGTTGTATAGCCGATGGTGCTTGGCTGCTACTCCCGCTTCTGTTAGAAATCTTTCGTAGCTACACATAGTAGCGCACATACCTACATAAGCTGTATAATAGCTGTAATTCGGTATAAAAATAATCTATTAAATTACGTCCATCCATCAGAATACTCCATCTCAGTACGCGTGAGATATTCCTAGTAATACGCAAACAAAGCTTTGTGCTCCATCACAGGAAGACGGGATTACGTGAAAAATATTTGAAATTGAAACTCCGATCGCTCGAATTCGATTAATCTGCTCCGAAAACTGGAGTATGATTATCAGTAGGTTTACAATTGGGACGAAAAATGCTATTGTTTGTCGGTACGCGGTATAATCTGAATGTCACAGTTCTAGCAACACGGATTTTTACTTTTTATGCATTTCGAGCCGCACCAATAGCCGTCACGCTTGCGCACGCACTTCTTCCCTAGTGGCCGTATATAAGTTGTATTTAAATTAATTTGAATTCTAAAAGCGGTATAATTTGGCTGTATAAAAAATATATAAGCGCTTATATAGCCCTTATAATAATAACTAATAAACGGGCTCATCTTTAACAGCTTTTAGTGTTATAAGGGCTATATAGTGGCTGTACAGCAGACATCAGGTGTATAATAGCTGTAATTCGGTATCGGTATAAAAAAATCTATTAAATTTCGTACATCCATCAATATATTCCAACGCAGTACGCGTGAGATATTCCTAGTAATACGCGAACAAAGCTTTGCGCTCCATCACAGCGTCGGGATTATACGCGAAAGGTATTTGAAATTAGAATTCGGAACAACGCCCGAATTCGATGAATCTGCTCCAAAAACTGGAGTATGACTATCCGTAGCTTTGAAATTGGGACGAAATTTAAGCATATTGTTTGATGGCATGATTTGAATATGCCCCGCGGATGTTTGGGCGTTGCCAGTGTTGCTTTGCATGTTGATTTATTGGGTTGATTTTGGACACACTTGATACTGCCACGGTTTCAAACTACACCACAAAATAAATCACTACAGAAATTTGTCCTTTTTGATATTCGCAATTGCCGCCTGAATATTGTATTGTATTGGTTGTGTTAGATTTTTCATTCAATTTTTTTTTCAATTATTGGTAATCTATGTATATTGCTAATTCAATAGAGCCCAGATATGGCAAGATATCTTGTTTCGTTCCTATAATGTACACTGTATAGTAGGTACGAGTAATAATATATAATTATAATTTATTCATTCATTAATCATTATTTCATAAAGGTAATGTCATTTTAACGAATTATTTTATTTATACAACTACAATCTGTTTTAAAATTAAATCATATATGAACCAAAATCCATATTATTCTTGTGAAAATATAGTTCTTTGAATTCTAGATACTACTTTCTACTACAAAATTCACTTCGACGTTTCGGCCGTGTTGTTGCAATGGCCTTGCCCCAAAACGTGAAAAGATACTAAGAGCGTCACGTCCCTAAACTAAAAACGTCATGGACGTAAATTTCACCCCAATTACAATTCTCTTTGTGCCCGTAATATATTTTGTCTTGTTAAGATATTACGAGGGTGCCGAGTTTATTTAATTCCGTCCGATCGTGGCCTTTAAAAAGAATTACTTTTACACCATGAATAGGCCCGTTTTTAGGGTGTAGTAGCAGAGGATGTCAACCGAACCCTAAGCCTTACTAACCAAGTAGCAGATAGGCTGCATAAGATCTTATACAGCCTTTATGAAGTTTAAATTAGAGTTATAATAACTGTATAAGGGTGGATCAACTTTTTTCTTGTTATTATTCTGTCCAGTCACTCAGGAGACAATTGTGATTAAACTTCTAAGAAAAGTGTTGATAATTTGTAATATTGGTATTTTCAAGAGATAGTTTAAATAATAATGGGCTTATAACTGCTGCAATTACAAAAAATTTTCAATATTGCCGCCGAAAATTTTAGTTTTAAAGAGTAACGCAGGAGACATCACCATCGCAACAAGCAACAGAAAAGAGTTGATTGAACCATAAGCTCTTATACAGCCTGTTTGCACAGACCACCCCCACTAGACGGAGCATGTAAGGCTCATGTAAGGCGAACCGCGCGCACCAACGATATGGTACGGCAGAACATTAAAGTATCAACATGGCGGCCACCGTTTAGTTGCGTCTATGTGTATGAGGTCTCTCTACACCACTTAACACTACAATTTACCATGTTATTTATTTAATTTCTTTTTTCGTTGACGTACGCATTGATCATAAACATGGACGCAACTAAACGGTGGCCGCCGTGTTTATACTTTAATGTTCTGCCGTACCATATCGTTGGTGCGCGCGGGTCGCCTTACATGCTCCGTCTAGTGGGGGTTGTCTTGCCTGTTTGGTACCTGGGTAAGGCCCAAGGTAAGGCCTTACTGTCTGTTTATCTGTCATGGAGCTTTACAGTTTGGTTATTATTTAAACAAACATTTGACAGTTCTCCGTTGATGTTTGTAATGATGAAGCAAAGACATATTGCCAAATCTAAAGATTATGAATAGTTGATTGAATCGATTTTATCGATGAACTTTTTTCCGAACCTTCATATATTTTTCCTTATTTTGTGTAAATCAATATTTTTTTTTTTAGATACGAGCCGTCGGTCTCACTGGAGCTTTCTTTGTAAAATAGTAATTTGTTTTAATGTTCTTTCTTCAGGTTATCAATTTAATCGATTTCTACCAATTTACAGAAATAGTACATGAATCGAAAAGCAAGATTTGGTCACAACACTGCTTTAAAAAAAAAACACGTAGTACGTAACTGTTTATGTAATGATTTATTATCGTTAAATACTTCAACACCGTGATACGAAAAAATATAACTTGAACGCAATTGTATCAAATAGAAAGTGAAAAACGTTTATAGATACTAGAAAAACCACTATGACATTGCTTGTTTTTTTATGAAATTCAATAAGTCGTGCAGATTTACGTTATATACCCATATAACGTAAATCCTCACGTAATCCCTGTGATGTGTCAAATGTGTGTAAAAAAAATAATCATACTATAACTCTTGAGCTGTAACAGATGACAGGGATATTCAGCGCCGGCACTAGACGATGGATAGTTCAGGGTGGAACCAGATTGTCATACGGCGCCCTATAAGCCAAGTAGTACACTGGCTGTATTAGCACTAATATAGATTTTAAACAACTTAATGAGATATTAGAGGATTTAATGGCTGTATAAAAGAGAAATACGGACTTAATGCATTCTCTACTGGTTAGCGTTGCAGTGTATTCAAAAACTTGCATTTTGCAATATACTTATAGTTCATAAATTATACCATTTAAGTGTGTTTAGGTTTTATTTCTATAGTAAATATCATTCGTTTTGCAGAAAATGACATAAAAAAATCATATCTTTGAAGCGAGACTTCAAAGATACGTATTATTTTTGAGGGCATACCTACGTTTTGAGTTACTTTAGCGATTATAAACTGGTATAACTAAATGAATTAGGTATTCCAACTTCATATGCTCTCTGTTCCCTAAAATAATGATATGGTTTTTGCAATACCTAACTTCATACACATCGCTATAATATGTGGGTATTTAACCAAGTGCTTACAAACTTTTCTGGATGCCTGCTGCTGGCACGTAATTGCATTTTTATTGAGGTGAATTCAATGAGAACAGGATTTCATATAATTTTGCCATCTCCGCTGAAATGTTGTACACATAAATAATATAAATAGCCCAAATATGATTAATTACGATATCAATATTAATGATAGGTTGATCCAGCAATATATATCGACGATTGATAGACATCTATCGATGCAAATAACCACTACTGACGTCTTTTAAGTTCTGTGGCCATAGTGAAAAAGGGTGTAAGTCATATATTTACCAGAAACAATAGGTAATATCTCCATTGTGAGACTGGAGCTCCTTTACTCCTAGGTTTATTTTAATTTACGAGTATACCCCTTTTCACTAGGGCCACATATTTAGCCCTAGATGGTGCCCGCAACTTTGCCCGTAACCTTTCTTTTTCTTTGTCGTAGTCGGGTAAAAAGTGTCCTATAACCATCTTCGGATGCCCAAATATTCCCGTATAAAAAATGGTTCACATCCAATCCAAAATGAGAGGATAAAGACATTCCGACCAACAGATGGCGCTGTACGGCTAGCGCCACGCGTTGAGACAAAACATAGGCCATTCTGCAGCGCAATATAAAGATTTTTACTCAAATCATGACCCGTCTCTCTAGAAAATTGATTTTCAATTCAAATCTAGAAATTTTAATAGTATAGAAGCCAGTGGAGAATCGGATTATTCATTTAAATGCCGTATTAAATTGTCCTTCAATATCATCTAAGTTTACAATTGATGAGGTGGAAAAGGGATGAATATTTGAAGGACCAACATGATTATGACTTCATTCCAGTACCCATCATCTAACACCGAATTCATCCAGGTATATGAATATTGAATATTCTACGTCACTCAATTATCTTCAAGTTTAGGGTTCAATATCTTCCCAATACTCGTATATGTCTACCTTTTTTGAACTGTGTCAAAATTCTTTATCACTGATATTAAAATGCGAAATGGTTTTCCAAGTAGCTGGTGATGCTCTGAATTGGTATCGAAAGAATCCACAAATTTGCAGTCCACTCCACTCCATTTCATTTCATTTGATACTATAAAAAAATAGATTCAATTTTGTTCAAAAGGGAGGTCAGTGATTTATTTGTCTTTGTATGCAAGTGGTCCTGCGAGCTGTAGACCACTCTAGTTTGTTTCAAAACTGCTGACATATGTATTTTTTAAGTTTTCAATACCCATTTAGGAAAAATTTAATCGAATAAAATTTCTATATACTTATCGGATTTACCTACTAACAAAAGTTCACGAGTATCGGTTGAGAAATGTGGCGAGAACAGTCGGGAATCTGGACATCTTAACATCCGAAATTGGCGAAGCTAAAACAGAGACGCGATGTAGCGATCTTGCGATTGATTAATCATTGACCTACGTTACGGCCCGGCCCATGGACTGCTCTCTCTGACTTTTATCAATTTTATCTATTTCCACGCTTCCCCGTAGGTTTATCAGTTAATCCTAAATGATCCGGAACCGACATTGGTTTGCTCTCACGCGGTTAATTGTAGACAAGGGGTAAAACGGATCCCACTGACCGGCTAAGTGCGTTTCCTAATCGGGTGACTTCCACTTTATCGACTTTAATTAGCAACCAATAAATGATTCGTTTGATCGACATAAAGGTGAGGCCGCGAATTTAGACAAAATCATAGCAGATAAGGTAAAATATTCATCACATTTTGACCTCAATCAATTAATTTAAAATTAATACACTATTATTTTAACAAGCAGTTAATCCGGAGATTGATTTGAATCTATCCATGCCGGTTATACATTTACGAGCAATTTCACTTTGAGGTCTTTGAAAGGCAGATAAATCGGTGGACGGAGATGGTTATATCTATATATTTTGCTGAGTTGTATTTGTTTATATGAAACTAGAAGTGCCTGCTATTTCGTCGGTTGCGGAAGTAAAATTAAAGAAGCATAAAAGAGGTTTACTTATGTCCTCTTTTTTCCTTCACGTTGCAAGTATACCAGATATAATTCAAACCAGTAGTCCTGTTGTTTGGACGTGATGAAACCGCACCGACCCATACTAAGTTTCATACAAAGAAAAAAACGAAAATTAAATACTGTTTAGTTTTGTATAGAAACCGCTTTTGCAATTTTTGATGTGAAGTAGTGCGATTACCTAATTATGAGGATTCTGAAAACAAATATACTTCTTGCTTGATAATAACTTTAAATTTGCTGTCTCATATTTAAAAGTCCTTTTGTATTTTTTTTCTTAATTCATGTAATTTTCAGCTATTTTATTCATATAACTAAAGTATGCTGTAAAATTCAACAACAGTCATCATCCCTATTATTATAGTCTAACACAACCCGCCCTCTCCAGCTCCACGACAGTGCAAACATACCCTAAGCCAGTACATTGTCATTTTTGAGGCCTAATGAGATGATTTACATGCTCGCTTTAGGATGAAGTTTAAGTAAGAAGGGCTTACCCCGCCCTGCAAGGAGGCCCATTAACATAAAGTTGGACCTTAAACAGGATTTGCGAGAAATAACAAACAAGGAATCCTACTTGTGATTGAATTAAGAACAGTCGGGACACGGGAAAAGTGCGCCAGCGGAAAAACATTTGGTAGGTTATGTTAGGTTAGGTAAAAGTACAGAGATGTTATATTATTAGTTAGTTGGCAGAAGTAAGATGTTGTTAGTAGTATAACATCTGTAGGTACTTTTCGATGTTTCGATGTGGTAGGTGTAGTACTGTGTACCTAATTTTTGCTCTCCTTCAGTATGAAATGATTTATTTATATACGGTTAATATATATACGGTACAACGCTAAAATAGCCTACGCACTCGCGTTCACTGTGGTGCTTTGCTCCGTCTTCCGTCTTTGTTTGTAGCGACTCTTAGAGGCGCGCATGCATTGGTGGCCACGGCCCACAATCAATTGCGTCACAATTATTCAAAAACCAATAAAGTACAATTCTCAGTAGGTATGTTTTTCTGAAGATTAAAATATGTAGATAATAAATATTCTATTTACATCTGTTTCCGCGATTGTCACACAATTTAAAAGAAACGTCGGGAAGGTTCAAATAATGAATAAGTGCGAGCGACAATTCTGTCCCGTTTTATTCTGCAGTTCTTCGACACTGTTGGTGAAATATACCTCTGTAAAATTTACAGGTACAAAGTTGAATTCGTCCCTGGGATTTAAATTAAGGTTCGTCGAAGATCCAAGTAAATTATAGTTTCGAGCTTAAAAATGAATTGCATAAAGAAAAAATCTGTTAATAGAGGAAAGTGCTACAATTAGGAAAACAAAGAAAAACTGTAAACCAAACAGAGTAATTAAAAGCTAGTTAAGTCGGCAATGTTTCAACACTTTGTTTACGGACTTGGGTGTTCAACAGCGATACTGAAAAACTAAGGAAAACCGACATTAAAAAAGGATTTTCATCCACTTACTGTTCTTAAAACTTGGAGATAACGTTTTCTTTTAAGTTATTATTTTTCTATTAGCATGATAAACGGGGAAATAAAAGACTTGAAGATACAGATGATGTTCTATTCTATAGAATAGATATAGAATTATATATTCTATAGAATTCTAGATTTGTACTGAAAATCAGTTTTCTATGGAGAGGGGTCATGATTTCAGGAAACATCTTAATATCGCGATGCGGGTCGTCTTTTGTTTTGTATGTGTTCGAAGCGCTATGTCAATCTGGCACATCTATTGGTCATAATTTTCTTTGTCTTCTCATCACGCCGTAACGGCTGGACAAAATTTAACCAATTTTGGTACCGGGACAGCTGGACATCCAAAAATGGTTATAGGATACCCTACTACGGTAAAGAAAAATAAATATGCGGACGAAGTGGCGAGCACCTCGTAGTGTTGAATATATTTAATTTCTTATATATTCAATTTCTTAAATAAGCATTACATGTGTCAATTCACAATAGTGAATGGTCGTAGAAATATGTATAATAATGCACTGCACATTCATTCAACCTTTTACCCTACTACGGTAAAGAAAAATAAATATGCGGACGAAGTGGCGAGCACCTCGTAGTGTTGAATATATTTAATTTCTTATATATTCAATTTCTTAAATAAGCATTACATGTGTCAATTCACAATAGTGAATGGTCGTAGAAATATGTATAATAATGCACTGCACATTCATACCTACATACTACATAATGTGCATACTAACTTGTTCGTTTGTCTATCAAATGAAGTGGCTCAGGTACCATCATTCGCCGATCGCGGTATAATTTATTTTATTACAAGCCGATGAGCAAAACTGTAAACAAATATCTGTATCCGTTTGAAAGTCCCAAACATTTTATTTCATCAGCCGTCCCAATCCGATTAGACAAAGGTTTAATATTCGGGGCTAAAAATAAACGCGTTTATTAATTAACCGGTGGAAAATTAAACGCAAATATATGAGAGTGGTTTAATTAATAAAATTCCCCTAGTCCGAGCTTTATTAAACCACAAAGTTAAACATTTCACTGTTATTTAGACGCATATCACCTAACTTGGGTACTGTGAAAGCAATTGGCAGATTCAAATTAAAATTGTATTTAGAACTAGAAGTTTCATACTATTTATTTTCATTTCACGTCATACGAAATAAGTAAGGATAAGATATAGTTATTTAGTCCATTACATAATAGTTTCTGAGATTATTATATAGCTCTTATGATATAGGTGTACCTATATAAAAATGCTCTTAATGTCATGTCGTCGTAACTCGTGCGACCATGAACGCACTTTATATATTTTTCAGCGTGGCGCTTTAAAAGATCTCTTAATTGGGCGACATTTTGTTCTATTAATATCTATTATGAACACTAGTGTCTGTATTTACGCTTTCATAAACAAATCAGTACCTTCATAGTACACTGGTTGCGACAGTACGGTCAGAATCAAAGTATCTTACTTAGCTGTACTTTGCCAACTGGCAATTTCACTAAAATTGAATGTCAATTTGCAAACTAAAATTGTCATCTACTTTTAATGCTGGCTGTACGTCTTACGCTACAAGATATTTTTTTTATCGCAAATTAGGGATGACAACTGATGTTGAATTATACTTCTTTCTAGTCGTCTCACTCTTGTCAGAGTGGTCGGGGTCTCGATGATGATTTATTTGTGCACGGGTGATCTTCGTCCGCGGTCCTCTCGACTCGGGTGGCGGCCTTCGCAGTATGTCTTCACTTTACTCTATTGGCAGCATTTCGAGGACACTCTTCTTATCAGATCCGTCCATCGGGTTGAAGACCGCCCTCGAGACCTTTTGCCCTCAAGCTGTCCTTGCACCACTAAATGCTCCATGGATCGCGGGTTTCGGGGGATCCAAAGAATCTTAGAATTTGCAATTGTACAGTCGACGAAAGCCTCTCATTGATTTTTAACTCCTTTAAGATGGATACGTTTGTGCGAAAAGCGGTCCAAGGAATTTTCAGCTTACGCGTCCAGCACCACATTTCTAGTGCATCTATTTTGCGTGGGTCTTTTAACCTATATAGTCCACGTCTCTGCTCCGTAGAGAAATATTGGAAAGACAAGACATTTCATTAGTCGAACCTTGGTATTCCCGGTTATTCGCCTGTCCTTCCAAATCTTATCTAACTTCCCCACGGCGGATCTCGTGATGGCGCAGCGTCTTTTAATCTCTTCCTCGCACCCTCTAACACTTGATACGGACGAGCCGAGATATATGTAACACACAACTTCACAGGTGGCAATTTTGGGTTGGTTTGCTGTCACAACGCTAAATTATCCAACATACTGATACTTTCCAATTCGATTAATACAAATATCTGAATATGTCATGCGACAAAAGAAATAAAAATTACAAGACGTTGGAAAGCACTTTGAAATATATATGATTTTTATTCGAAGCAAATTTGAAATTGCATATCGAATCCTCATAATTAAAAAAGTAATATTTGTATGACTACCATGTACCTAAACGCACTATTGGTCCTTTTCTTGCCGATGAAAACACGGTATCGTAGCCATTTTGTATCAGATCGTTTTCAGCGCTCCGTAGGGATGTCAAACTTTATCGGTAATTTCGGACTGAATACCTACTCTAAATGGTATTAAAGTAGTCCCCCTTATATTATTGTAGACATTTAATCCCTATAATAAAAAATAGGATCAATTGACACCTTGAAAAAAATGACATCTTGCTTTTAGAATCACAACAACGACGGGACGTATCGCGTATTTAATGTTTAATTATTAGTACTTATTTAGAGTATTTGAATCTGTTGAAATGAGCCAGCGAGCTGCAAACGCCTACATTGCTCCTTTTATCATCTTCAATGAACACGGAACTCAGCCGGCATAAAGATATGGCCCCACTTGAGCAGCTTCGGGTAAAATCACTTCTACTTTTCGTCGTCGTGACTTACAAATATGGGATGACTTGGATCGTTTCTTCACATTTGCTTCACCGTAAAGTTAAAGGACAGTGCGTGAGTTGTCAAAATGTGATTCGCTTTCTATACCGGTCTCGCTCGGTCTTACGCGATTGAGACCTTCAGTTTTCACCCAAACCCAAATCGCAATCTGTGAGCTCACAGACTGTACCACATCTAAAGAGGTAACAAAACCCTTCTTGTGCACCAAACAAAATTGCTGCGAATCCAAACTTGCCCGTCTATCAGGAATTCAGCCGCCCTCCAAGCAACGCCTCAAATCTCGATGTCCACCCTATAACCCTACGGCTCCTCAGGAGTCAAAATGTGACAAGGATGGCTTCATAAAGGTGGAAAGGAGGAAGAAGCCGGCTTGCCGAAATCAGTGCGGTACCGCACCGACTGGGCCCAAACACCTGCTGCGTCCCGCCCTACCGACGACACAATTGTATGTGTCCCGTCTACATTACTCTACGAAGGCCGAGGAGATCGTAGAGTATGTACGTGTGAAGACCGGAATTATCCTGAGGGTCGTGCAGTTGGAGTCTCGCCACAAAGTGAATTTTAATTCTTATATGTTGAGAATTCCGACTGACCAGCTAGCTTCATGAAGGAAGAATATTGGCCGAAAGGTGTTTTATTCCGGCGTTTCCGCGGTCAGCTACCCAACACCACGAACTTACGCAACACATCGTGACCTAGTTGTTTAGTGTTTTAATATGTATGTTAGATTGTAAGGTATTTATCTATGGGCCTTTGATGCCTGAAATAAATGAATTATTATTGTTATTATTATTATTATAACACAACGCAGGAACTAGCTGAGCATAGCTTCGACATCACAGATAGATGGCGGGAAGAATGGTTGACCAAGGAAGCTCACGCAAACTTTGACTCTGCTAGGTCACGGCCGCCGTAGCGAGTTCATGTCCAGTTCAGCCAAGTACGCATCGCGACTCTTGTCGCGCGACATCGCATCGTAGTCCAACACGGGAAGGGTATGTTGCCCCTCAAACTAAAATAATCCGCATAGTAAGGTTTTTTTTGGAAGTCAACAAGCTTGTATTAAGTACTAGGTATTAGGTATGAACATTTTCTAACGAATTTTAAGTTATAATTTTTTTCACTCGTTTCGTACCGCGCTGACATAATCTCTCGACAAAACTGTTAGAAAATAATACAGAATCTTAAAACAGTAAAATGCGATAGGTACCCTAAATAGTGCATAAGAAATGAATTTGAATCATCTTTTCTAAGATTTACAGAGGTTGCTTACGAAAACTTTTTTATACCAAACGCACACTCAAGAACCGTTAGTAAATGTTCATACCCATTAGTACTCAATATACTAAATATAACTGACTGCAAAAAATCACGCACTTGTATATTATTGAAGTTCAAAACTCTTGGTGTATCGGGCTATCGCCCGTCACGACGATGAAAGAGATAGGTAATATTTCTCGCACGAGAAAGAGTCGCTTGTCTCAGTTGTTCTAGAGGTGCAGGTGTGGATGGTGTAAACACCGAATAGATATTGATGACCGATAGTGAAATGTACAGCATTAATTATTTATATGAATAATATGTAGTGGTTCCATATGTCCTCATAAAATAAAGAAAAAAAGAAACAAGGGTATTGAAATACGATTTCGAACGTAAGTACCCAAATGTGATAATTTTTTCAATTCAAAAGCTAATTTTAGAATTGTTTTTAGAATCATCATAAATCTAATAAACAATTATTGTACGACAGTCATGTACTTAAACGCACGTTTTCACGCCCAAAATAGCAAATTACTTATATTTACCCCACAAAGAAATTATATCACGTTTCTGTAGCCATTTGTGTAGAGCGTTGTCAGCGCTCCGTAGAAATGTCGTACATAAACGGATTTTCTGACTTTTATAGCTATCTAAGTCCCATAATACGCATTTGATTCCAATAAAATATAGTATCGATTGACATCATGCCTATTGTGACTTCGGTGCACCTGTTCAGTCCATGCACATGTACAACATAGTCCACAAGTGCCGACAACGTACAAGTATATAAACCGGATACCCCCTGGACTTACTATCATTAAGTGGAAACGCAGCCCAGTGGGTGAAAAACTAAGCTTTGTTGATTGGTAAACACGAGGCTAGGAAATAATAATGCCCGTAAAGTGGGACATCGTTATCGTGTTCCGTCGTGACAACGTAACGTGGAACGTTGCAATAACGTGCCAAAACCTATATAGCATGATGACCGTGTCTTGTAAATAAGTCTGCAAACTCTTAGTAGAGTTCTGTTGCCAAAACAAATTATCTAGATATCCCAATATCGATCACGGCAACTGATACGCAATTTCTTTGACAAATCGTTACAATACGACATTATCATTATCACTGATCTAAAAGAATCACATTAACTGTGAACGTTCTTAATAACCCTGTAACGGACTCAATGGGAAAATCCACACGATACTCTGTGATCGAATTCTTTTGTTATATTTTGTGAGACACTTACGCCAGTACAGGAAAGTACACTCACCTGCAATATTATTTGGTACGAGAAGAAGCACCTTTGTCGGCGTAAAAAACTTGTTTCTTTACTATAGTCGACTAAGTAGCAATAGCCAACTTCGGATGCTCTTTTTTGCCCACGACAGTCCGAATTGAGTCCCGTCGAATATTTTGACTAGTTCGAACTTTGCACCGGATAAATTTACTGCTTGAATGGGCCCAAAGCTGTGAAGCGATGCGTTAGCAAGTAGATGTTCCGATGTGTGCGTTAAATAAGCTTGAGAATTTGTGAAATTACATTGTAAAGTTTTGTTTTGTGCAATTCTAATTAAAACTGTAGTTCTTATGTGTATTCCTTTGTACAGAAGCTTCACAGTGCAATGATATGAAGTGCAATTCTTCTTCTTCTTCTTTCTCCTAGACCGGTAGTCCCATTTACTTGGGGTCGGCCCTCCTCGTCCGCATCCTCCACTGAGCACGATTTTGTGCGGCGTTGGTGTCGATTTGAGCTTCTTTGAGGTCTTTTTCGACCGTCGTCAGCCAAGTGGCGGGTGGTCGTCCACGCCCACGTGGTTGGGTTACGGGTAGGTTCAGTGCCAGTCTTACTGCGTGATCTTCTTCGCGTCTCTGGACGTGGCCGTACCATCTAAGGCGTTTTTCTTTGGCTTTGTCGATTATTGGCGCGACTCCGAAACTTCCCCTGATGTACTCATTCCGGATCTTATCTAAGAGTGTGACGCCCGCTGACCAGCGTAACATGCGCATTTCGGTTATGTGCAATTTGTTGAGGTGGTGCTTTTTTGTTGCCCAGCATTCCGATCCGTATAAAACAGTAGGTCGGATTGCTGTTTTATACAAAATGCCTTTGGTCTTGAGGGGCATTCTTTTGTCGCACATGACGCCAGTGAGCTGTCTCCACTTCATCCAGCCTGCGGTGGTCCTGTGGGCAACATCGCTATCAACCTTGCCATCACTGGTGACAATCGAACCTAAATACTTAAAATCTGACACTCTGGGTACCAATGTGTCTCCTATTAAGATATTGATAGTTTCAGGATTTGTTATGCCATCGAAGATGCAAGACATGTGTTCTGTTTTGTTCCTACTTATCTTTAAACCATTGATTTCGAGCGCTTCTACCCAGGTCTTCAAATCTTGTTGGAGGTTGTCTATGTTGTCCGAGATTAGGGCTACATCGTCTGCGTAAAGAAGATTCCAAGGCAATGGCTTTTGACAGTGTTTCGTCAGGTGATCCATGGTTGTATTGAAGAGTATTGGACTTAATGTGGAACCTTGATGGACTCCTACTTCTATTTCGAACTTGTCACCTTTACCTGCTGGACTAACAACTTGTGTGGTGATGGCTCCATACATGTCCTGTATCAGATAGATGTAGGTTGGTTTTCACAAATATATTGTTTTATTATTATAATGCCGAGAATGGATATATTATTTACTTACTACATATTTTATTTACTACCTAATGAATTTTCCGGCGATTGACTTTGATAGTCAACAATAACAATAAGATCAAAACTATGGAGTACCTACATTTATATTTCATCATCAAAACACCGGACAACGCACAAAAACTTGCAATATATTGAAATGAAAACTCTTTTTATCATAAATTTAATTCAATAGTATATTGTGTCATAAGGGTAGTAAGTAGGGGAAGCTTCTAATAGACCTTCGTTAGTAATCTTGCTTGGCTTGCTTGGCTTGGAAAGCTTGGGCTTTTAATGTCCTGAGTTTGTAATCCCCTTACTACCCGCCATACACACAATATTTTTCATCACATTTTGGAGTAAATAACAAATAAATAAGCCAAAAATAAACATTAAACGATAATGATTGACAACCAACTTTTTTCTGTATATATTTTTTTAATTTACTATAAGCACTGGCAAAACGGCCATCAGCTTAAAACAGAAAACAAATATACACAGAATCTTACCATCTATTATTAAACAAATAACAATTATCAATATTATGCAGCAATAATTAACAGCGTAATATTATAAAACTTAAATATGAACAGTAAGTTTGTTACAAACTAAATAGTTCCTAACCAATAATTTTATAACTTTTTTCCTTTTTTTTGTGTCGTCTACCACAGATAATGCTAAGAACTGCGTTTCGTTTAGAAACTTGACAGGCTATACTGCCAAATTGTAACGATAATTAAAAATTTAATAAAATTATTGCAAAATACACATAAATAATTGTAAAACATAAATATTAATGCAGTTACATATACCGTATTAATTCAATACACAATAAAATTTGCTGGTAGGCAAGTTTTGTTGATACAACAAAAAACCTTGGCTGGATTGAAACCTCCTTAGTCTGAAGTAATCTGCGAGTGCGTACTATATTTTTAAAACTAAAACCATAACTCCCGAGGGAGTTATGTCAATTTATAACTCCCGCGGGAACTATATAGGCCTTAGTCCTTCAGTACACCCGCATGCAATACCATCTTTTACGAGCAAATGTGATGAAAATATTATTCCTATTGCTTTACGAATATGGTAAACTATAGCGAACTCAATGTTATGCAATTCACTGGATTGGGTATGAGAATACACTTACCTTTTCACACTCCATAGGTATGCTATGAGAATATTGAAAACGAGGCAGTATGACGTATGGTCATAGCCTGTGCAAAAGTACTAATAAACGAAACAAAACGAAATGTCAATGTCATCGTGTTATGTTCTTGTTCCTCGTAGACTGAGATATATATATATATATATACACACATATAGGCCCTTGCGTCTATTGCAGACGAATTATGGTGTAGTGTTTGGGATACACCGTTTCTGGTGGCTAACTAAACCGATACGAGATCGACACATTTTACCGCAGGCCTGACAAGAGAAGTGTGCGACGGGTGGTACTGCGTCGCCTTGTCGACGTCTTTGTCTCTTGTCAGCGAGTGCCGCGAACCAGGTCTCATCGCATAACTTGCGACCTTCAACAACGCATTTGCGCCACTCCGTCCGATTCTCCGCAAGCTTTTCCCATTTCTGGTTATCAATATATATATATATATATATATATATAATTTATTTATTTATTTTTTTAGCCCGATTTTTTCATCCTACCTATCACTTAATTAAAATTAATAAAATTTATTATATTACAGACATGAAAATAAAATAAAATCTTCAGACTGCATTGGCCTGATGCAGGGTACTGTGCGATCCTTGGCTCGTCATGCCAAGATCCCACGCTCCTGCCGCCTCCTGGAGGATGAATGCGCGAGGCATTCAGTCACACCAGCAGCTGAAATCCCGAGGAACTGGGACAGCTATGGCCCTTGCAGTGTTGGATTACATGAAAAAGAAAAACATATTAGTATACACAAATTAAAATGCTGGAAATAAAGTGTTATAATTAATTATTGGAACTCTGTGAAAGTAATAAGTTAAAATCATCTCAAGTAAAGGTATTGAAAGTGCAATCAATTCAAAGTGAAATAAATTTATAGTGCAATAAATTTATAGTGCAAGTAATAAAAAATTATGCTTCCTATAGTAATATCCTAGAAATGGAGCTGAAATATAGTAGAAAGAAATAAAGAAATTAAATTATATTTACAACGGCGATAATTATAAATGCAACAAACAATTGCATCCAAGTACTGTCAGCCTGAATTAAAAATTTCTGAAAAATAATAGTTTTATTATTTACACCCTAGAAGTATAGAATTGTTTATATTAATTAGAATTAACGATTAAAGAATTTCTTTAATCTGTTAACATGAATTATCACGTTCTTGGCACGACCATTAGGAGTGAGTTTTTGTACCACATAATTCAATGAAGACAATCGGTGAACAATCTTATATGGTAATAATTTATGTACAACGATTATTTATTATTTGTAGGACCATACTAATATCTAGAACTATCATACACCTAGCATAATTATTATGGGACAATTATTTACATCCTAATAAACACATATTCTACAAATTATATATTATGGTTCATTATTGCCTGTTATCTGCGTTGCGTCTTGGACAGCATTCATGGTGTCCATGGCGTTCGTCGGCGTTTGATCGGCTATCCTCGTATAGGCTTGCTGTTCCCGATGTTGCATTTTCTTGACGAGCACTCGATCCGGCACAGCACATATTGTGGAAATAAAATTTAACAAGCAACATATTATGGAACTAATGACATTGGTTGAAATTGATGTCTTCCACTCTTTAAGAACATTTGTTACATCATTTGACAACACTGAAACTGAATGTTTCTCACTGGTAAAATTGTATACTTTCACTGACAATTGCTTGTCTGATGTCAACAACGTGTGCTTCAAGCGTAAAGGAACAAATTATTGGGGATTCTTGCGATTTTCGCTGACGATGATAAAATTCTTGTACATTATTTTTGGCTCGACGATAATTCTTCGTTTAACTCTGATATAACATCCTCAAACGATGTCTGAAATTAATCTGTAATACGGTCCCCGAATAATTATACCGTGATTGCCATTTGTGATTATTTTATTTCGTATTTTCACACGGGCCAATATTTATACGTCGGAAAAGCCATTAATTGTGCTCGTCTCCATTTTCGTATGGAATCCAAACAAATCAAATGCACAAACAGATTAAAATCGCATGGGAAGAAAAATAATAATGGGTGATTCGTCAACTTCACCCGTCTGTCGAACTCGCTCCGTTACGGCAGTGCCGTCAGGACATACAATACCACACTGAAGTTGGCAATTCGCAATTGCCAAATGTGCACTTTTTCTTCTTGTACTTCGTGGGCGTATAGACAGTGCGCTTCGCTCCTGTACGGCTGCTATGCAAACCGTAAGCTTTCAGTACGTATTCGTAACAGATGCCCAAGAATCTGTGGACAAAATTAATTGGGAGCGGGGAAACTTTCAATACTCGCGTGACTCTAGTTAAAAATTTCGCAGACTCCACCAAGTGTGGCGACTGCCGGGGGATAACTTCAGAGGTGGAATAAATAGCAGCGAGAGGTACTTTAGATTACTTTATTGCCCGGAGGCCAGTCTAAGACTAACCACTCCATTTTATTTCATTGACGGATGTCACGCGTCTTATTCTAAATATAAAACAACTTTACTTTTATGTCGGTAGCCAATTAGCACCAACTGTGAAGCACAACCTTCACACTACTTGATAGCAAAACAAAATTATTAGCCATGTGGAGCTAAGATTGAATGTCCTTTTTTTTTCAATACAACTGTGGACCACCCTAGTGTAAGGTCTGTCTGTAGTGTAGGTTACCAATTTATTTTTTGAGTGAATGAAAGTTTATCCAAATCGATTTGTCTTTTCGAACCTGTATATTTAGGTATTTTTCTTTATCTAATCTATTTAACATGGAAGTAACATTTTACGTTTCGTTTTCAGGTATGTACGTGGTAAACGGTGATTGCCGTCCCCATAACGGATTTGGCTGCTGCGCATTTGGATAATCATAATAGCGCCGTCTCAAAGAAAAGTAAGCAAGTCAACATTTTACCTTCAAACTTTTAGAAGCATTTCCGCACAAGGCCTGTAATGAAGGCGCATCTACGTTTTTATTTCTTAAACGCTTAAGTATGAAATGTTTGCCAGCGGCGAGACGGTGTAAGAGGCGGTTTTATAAAACGGTCGGCCGTGTGTGTGTTAATAATGAAATTAATTACCTAAAAGTACCTTGGCATCACGATTCCATTAGGTAGCCAATATAAAAATTTGGCTTAGTTTAAATTAGGATTAATTTAATATATTAACTTCCAATCAAAACCCAATTTACTCTTCAAGAACCATGCGAAAAAATAATAAGTGTTTTTAATCAAAATTTTCAAAAAGTTTATAGGTACCACCGGTTTCGAGAGTACCTACATTGTTATGCAAAATTTATAGATAAAACTAGAAAGTGCCCTTCGTCTTTCCAAACCCTTTTTCTGTGTTGTAGTGGCTTTGTTGTTATAGCGGCAATAGAAATACATCATCTTTGAAAATTTCAACTGGCTAGCTATCACCGTTTTTGAGATACAGCCTGGTGACAGACGGACAGCAAAGTCTCAGTAATAGGGTCCCGTTTTTACCCTTTGGGTACAAAACCCTAAAAACAGAGTACTGGAACTCTGATGAATAGTTGGCTCGCCATAGGTTCACGTCATCGAAGTTTATTTCTATTTAGAAAACACATTGAACCTAATAAAACGTCAGATTCATTCTCAAACCATTCATCTGCCGTCCCATGTTCCGGATGAAATTGACGTACGCTGCTTGTATAAGGATATCGTGGCCCTAAAAACAAGTTTAGCCGATATAGTTTTGAAGTTTGAAGCTGCCCAAGCCACTATTACTGAGTTGCGCAACGAAGTCAACAGTTTGCGAAATAGTGCTCCAACTCAGTCGGTATTAGCATCAAGTTTCAAGACCGATGACCGACCCACCGCTAGAAGCGCCGAGTCTGTCAGTTTGCGTCCTGCTGACACTGTAAAAAGTGCCGCACCCACCGGTACACCGCCCGCGCGCCGCCAGACTCTGATGAATAGTTGGCTCGCCATAGGTTCACGTCATCGAAGTTTATTTCTATTTAGAAAACACATTGAACCTAATAAAACGTCAGATTCATTCTCAAACCATTCATCTGCCGTCCCATGTTCCGGATGAAATTGACGTACGCTGCTTGTATAAGGATATCGTGGCCCTAAAAACAAGTTTAGCCGATATAGTTTTGAAGTTTGAAGCTGCCCAAGCCACTATTACTGAGTTGCGCAACGAAGTCAACAGTTTGCGAAATAGTGCTCCAACTCAGTCGGTATTAGCATCAAGTTTCAAGACCGATGACCGACCCACCGCTAGAAGCGCCGAGTCTGTCAGTTTGCGTCCTGCTGACACTGTAAAAAGTGCCGCACCCACCGGTACACCGCCCGCGCGCCGCCAGACTCTGATGAATAGTTGGCTCGCCATAGGTTCACGTCATCGAAGTTTATTTCTATTTAGAAAACACATTGAACCTAATAAAACGTCAGATTCATTCCCAAACCATTCATCTGCCGTCCCATGTTCCGGATGAAATTGACGTACGCTGCTTGTATAAGGATATCGTGGCCCTAAAAACAAGTTTAGCCGATATAGTTTTGAAGTTTGATGCTGCCCAAGCCACTATTACTGAGTTGCGCAACGAAGTCAACAGTTTGCGAAATAGTGCTCCAACTCAGTCGGTATTAGCATCAAGTTTCAAGACCGATGACCGACCCACCGCTAGAAGCGCCGAGTCTGTCAGTTTGCGTCCTGCTGACACTGTAAAAAGTGCCGCACCCACCGGTACACCGCCCGCGCGCCCCCCGCCGGTGCGGCCGCCTCTAGTTTCGAAGTTGCGTCAGCGTGCTTATGCTGACGTCGCCGGTCAGTCTGTCGCAGCTAACCGGGCCTCAATACGGGTTCCTGATAAGGAAAAGTCCTCCCGCACCAATGTGGATAAGGAGGGATTCACACTGGTGGAAAGGAAGAGCCAGGCGCGCAGAGTGCCCCGCAAGACTCTGAGTGGCACTGCCGAGCCGGTTGGGTCTGGTCTTCGGATTGCCACACCGAGTAAGGCGCTCTATGTGTCGCGCTTGCATCACTCCGCCGTGGCTGATGATGTGGTGGAGTACGTTCGCCGGAAGACTGGCTTCACGCTGAGGGTGCAACAGCTGCAGTCCCGCCATTACGTGCACTTCAGCTCGTTTGTGGTGCGCGTACCGCGGCCGCTGCAGGACACCATCGCAAGTGCAGACTTCTGGCCGAAGGGTGTTGTGTTTCGGCAGTTCCGGGGCAATCTGCCGAATCCTGCGCCAGATCAGACGACGCAACGGAGCCACGCTGTTACGTCGCCTAAATCAAACTAGATTTAAGTTTTTATTTTTATTTTCTGTATAATTTTGTAGTTCACAGTGCCTTGGTTTAATTACTGTAATGCTGTGTAACTAATTTGAATAAATAAATAAATAAATATGTAAACAAAGCATTCAAACGGTGTACCTCCTTTTCACAGAATTATGTTTCGCGAACGTTTCATTTCGCAAAAGTTTCATTTCGCCAAAAGCATTTTTCACTGAAACTGTAAACTATTTCAGATTGTTGTAAATATCATCCTTTAGATTAGGTTAGGTTAGGTTAGGTTTGTTTTATAACAATTCGAAATAGTTTACAGTTTCAGTGAAAAATGCTTTTGGCGAAATGAAACTTTTGCGAAATGAAACGTTTGACGAAACGTAATTCGGCGAAAAGGCAGAGAACCCATTCAAACAAAATATCAGTCCATGTTTACCATAAATAATAGGTCCTGCAAGATTTGTTTACAAACACGTTTCTTATTCAAGAGTAAAAATACTCGTATAACGGCACAGTTCCTACGCAGTCGGCGCAAGGAGCAGTCTTAGAATGTCTCATAAATTCTAATAGCCCCTGTCAAGCAGAACTGATCGCATAATTTATCTAATGGCTATGTAAATTGCTCCATGAAGTCCATGTACCAAATCGCCAACGCTTCACGCCTTTAATTGCGCTACGACAAAAATCGAAACACGGAATTATCTTCTTTAATACCCACATAATTAGAACTAATATGTGTATTGTGAAAATCTTTTGTGTCGCTATGACAAATGGGCTGTTTTGGTTACAAGGTGACATAGTGAGATGATAAATTGTCCGTAGTCGGAAGTCAGCTAGACAATGTGTGTGAAAATCATGCGTAACAAACAAAATATTTATGGATATCTACGGACGTTAAAACGGTAATAAGGATTTCGATCATTCACAAAATTTGTTACCTAACGCAGTTTCCTAAAGAATTCAAATAATAATATTTCACAGTAATCCTTTACCAAAATAAATCATTAAGCAATTTTTATATGCCTGGGCCAAAAACCACCACAGATGAGACTACTATCACAGATGTGCCGTTTCTGAAAATTTCCGGAAACTTTCCTCATTTACCATACCAAATTTGAAAAGTTTCCGGTTTATTTTTGTAAAAGCACGTAAAAGGAACATGTCTAGATGGGAGTTGGGTCATTTATACCCCGGTACGCCAATGCTTAGGGATCATTCCCTGAGAATCTTAACAATGTTAATGTGAGAAATATTTAATGATATTGCTTGAGATGATGCTTGTTATATATTTTTATCAAGCTTATAAAAATATTGTTTGAAACTTTTGAAATGTCAACAGAAGTATCCCAGGGATTATCATTCGCCGACCGGGTTATAGTTAGATAAGTATATCTGCTTCTGCTTCACAGTCGGTTTTGAGGATCAGGAAGTGTGACGAATATCAATACCTGGGTTAGATGTCACTCCATCGGAGGAATAGAAGCCAAAATTCAGCATCGATTGCAGCCGCCTAGTTAAAATGGCGGACAGTAACTGGAGGAACTTGTGACCAGAAAATGCCCGTCAAACGAGGTCAAACTAGATAGCCTTTGTCTATAAGTTCGTGTCACTTTGATATAGTAAAAATCTGGGGGCACGGCAGTGCCCCCACCAAGACGAGCCAAGCGAAGCTCAAGCCTACCTTTTCTCGAAGCGCTTCGTTCTGTTATATCCTTGCAATGCCCCCAGCATCCCCATCAGCAAACTTCCCATCCAGCTAACATAACCTTTCAAATACTAGATCCCCAGACCAGTATAGTTTCCAACCCTCCTGGATTAGCCCTACCAATATTTCTTTATTATCATTTTAGTTTATTTTTGTGATTTAATTTTAATTGTGTGTGAATAAACACCTTTTTTGAGTTCTTGGAGGTTTCCTTTGTACAGTTCCAATTAGTCAAAATAACACTGCACTACAATACTGAGCCACCAACCAAAGTATAACCCGTTTGTTTACAAAACCACGCGGATGATATGACACGGTAGTAATTAGTGGGTACAAATATAACATTTTTACTACAGACGACTTCCAGATGCGAGCACAAAAGAAGTTTCGGCTCTCCTTGAACCGTAATAATGTTTACCATTTCGTTGCCAAAGGCGTTGAACGCAATGCAAACAGGTATTCTGGCAAATTATTGTATTTTTAAACGGTTTAATCGTATTTATTGCGATGTTAAGCTGGAGATGTGCATTAGTAATTAAATGGGTCCTGGGTTAGTAGATATATTACTATAAAAAAATACTAAGAAAATTATATATTATTATAATGCCTCTATGAGCTGATATCGCGATTTTGTTTATAAATTGCTGAAATTTCTAATTTTTCACGGTCTCCGCCATTTTGGAAAACTTCGAGAAACTGGACTGTCAAATAATCAACAAGTTTCGTCAGAATCAAATGACATGAAATAAATCCGCAACACGCCTCGTCAAATAATTCTATACATATCTAATTATAGAAACTCATTATAAACATTTCACGAGAATCGGTTGAGAAACGTCACCTCTAGGAGAACAGCTGGAAAACGTCCAAACGTCCTAACATACGAAAGAATTTTGGGCTAAGCTGAAACTGAGACGCTTCGCTCGCTAAGTCAATTATTAGAAGCCTGTAATATCCCACTACTGCATGGTCCTCCCATCTCTTCCCGCTTTCCCGATCCTGCGCAATGTTTGACCGTTCATCCGAAAAGGAGTCCAACTCGTCCCGTCATCGCCGGTGAGGTCTGACTCGTTTCCTCTAGTAAATACATTAGCTATAATATATCATCACATTATATTTCATCACATTTCCTCGTAAAAGAAGTTATTACATGCAGGTGTACTGAAGGGCAAAGGCCTATATTGTTCCCGCGGGAGTTATTGATTGTTATATTTCCCGAGGGAGTTATGGTTTTACTATTAAAAATATACCTAGTACGCACTCGTGCAATACTTCAGACTAAGAAGATTTCTATACAGCCAACGTTTTTTGCTGTATCACTTTACTACGAGTAAATTTTATTGTGCATTGAACTAATACGGTATATTTTACTTACTTACTTACTACTCTGGCTCACTGACCCAAAGAGTATATTTTAGAGCATTATATTTATGCCTTACAATTATTTAAGAGCGCAATTCAGAATTTGTATACGCGCGCCACGCCAGGCGTAAAGCACCTTCTTTTGGTAAACATTTATTTGTCCGCTCATTACGCCGAAGCGGTTTGACGTATTTATCCAATTTGGTACAGGAATACGGGCAACAAAAAAAAAGTTTTACGAGGAAGAAGTTCCACCTTCCAGTATGTTTGTACGAACATCGCATTTAGTCCCAGGTTGCCTTGACCAGTCAGTAATTAGGCACCGGCAAATATTTGTGTTTAGTCTGACTCCGGGCAGTCCGTGGCTCAATAATGAAACTTTTCAACGGGACGACGATCTCAATCTATTCCTGAGGCTAGAAATAGCGAGGCTCTCGTGTGAGTTTACTTTTAAAACAAAAAAGTTCAATTGCAATGTCGAGACTTGTTGATATGTTGGAAATTTCAACTTTACAACTCTGTTTCCACGAGCTTGTGCTGTATAATATCTGTTAATTTTTAACCGACTTCAAAAAAGGAGGAGGTTCTCAATTCGAACTATTTTTTTTTTTCTTTTATCCTTACCTATTAAGGTAGTATTTAGTAATAATCAGTGACTGCATGCTAATCAGTGTTTAGAAACAGGAATAGGGACTAGATCGAATTGTGTAAAATGGCATTTAATTATTTAGTAATTGTAATTTATATAATCTAGGAGGCAGGCAGCATCTCTGCCAAGTCGATGAAATTATCACTTGGGCTAGTTTTCCGTACGAAGCCCGTACCGTGCAAGGCGAAAAAAAACCATTTGCATCATTTTTATTTTTTTAAGCTGCAAAAAATCGGAATGAAGGTTTCCTAGAAAATAATTACAGGTCTTTTCCATATATCCTATAAATCCCATCTTAATTTTATAAATAAGCATAGATTTTTGTAAAATTTCAATTATTCCTTGGCTTGTATATTAATGAATCTTGCCGACACTTATTATTTATTTATTTATTTATTTATTTAAACTTTATTGCACAATACAAAAAAAAAGTAAGTACAAATGGCGGACTTAATGCCTTTAGGCATTCTCTACCAGTCGACCACTGGGTTAAACAGAAATATGTAGTCGGTGCAGGATCAGAGTTACAGAGAAACAAAATAATTAAAACACAAATCAATAATATCAGATATATATAGGAATGTATATATAATTGCCATAAACGTACACGAATACTTTATATGATATACTTACATACATATATTATGTACCCAAAGTAAAATATTTCGAAGAAAGTTAGGAAGAGAGATTGTCCGAAAGATGCTTGCGCAACATGCGCTTGAAGGAGAGTTTGCTCTGAGCTTGTCTAATGTTGAGTGGGAGAGCGTACTTAAAGTGCTACTTGGGTAGGTAAAAACTTTAACCCTTAAATGCATTTCAAAAATGAGACCACATTTCACTTCTGAATTGACTTAAATAAAAAAACGAATCCATGTCTCAGTTTGCCTTTCGGCTAATTTCGATATGTGTCAGTAGTATCGTTATTGATACTTCATGCATCTAAGGGTTAAGAAGTTCGTTTCAGAACGCGCCTACCCAGTACACAGCACCCAATACAGTACATATTGAGTGCTGATATCGACAAATGCATCCCTCATTTGCTGACACATACAGGTTGTTTAGTAAAATACCTTCGATTGCTACTAGAACTTACTTGGACTGAATTGTTAAGACACGGCGACACCGACCGGGGCCCCGTTTCTTCTCCAGAGGTGCGAGAGAGATCCTGGATTCCGTCACAGGCGAAAGAGTGTTTTGTGCAGGGTTTTGTTCGCGAGCGAGGCGCTAGCAAAGAGGATGCGAGCCAACGCAGATTTCGGAAAATTATGTGCGCCCGTTGTATGGCGACGACGATTAGATTCAACGAACGAATTAGTTTTATAAATTTATGAAACATGTAATGTCTCATTTATTTTTAATGTGGGTACACCACATTTTTTTATTTAAGCCTTTAATACAAAGCTTAAAGAAATATTGAAAAAGGAGCTACCTGGTGGAAGAGACCGGGAATCGAACCCGGTACCTCTGGATTGCCGGTCAAGCGCGTTAACCATTTCGCTACCCTGGCTCCAGGTAGACCTGACGATTTTTTCCTTATGCTTTTATTAAGATTTAGTTTTTGTAAGCATGTTCCAAAAACGAAATGTTAATAAAAAAACCGAAGGAAAATCTCTTCGCGACGACGAGATGTTAAATAAAAAGAAATGGGGCTGACAACCCGAGGAGGCTGGCGACGCGCGAGGGCTCGGATGCGGAGCGGCAAATATAACAATTGTATGCAAGTATCTCCGTTAAAATACAAAAAACATTGCACTGTCCGAGCGTGCAGAATTTTTCATAAAAACCACTCGCTGTGACTTAAAAAAGAACGTCTCCCACTACAAAAAATTACATTCCAGATCGTCGCGTTGAACGTTTTGTTTTAATTTTTATGACTGCGCTTTGAAAAAATCATTTTCATACATTTTGGGACACTTTTTTCTTGTATAAGGTTGGAATGCACAAAAGATTCTGAGTATCATGAGCCTAAAATTTTTACAACATGAAAAAACGAAGGTTGAAAAAGATGGGCAAAGAGTTTGAACATCCTGGTGTAGGTACATTGCCAAATTAAGGTTTAAGAAGCCCTGTAAATTATTAAAAAAGTCTCACTAGTCCAATAGGATATAAGGATATATCCAATAATCAAGCACACACACTACTTAAACCTTTAGTTTTACTTTACAAACAGCCCACACTTTAGTCAATCTACTCCTACATCATGTTATTATCCAATACGCGCAATAAATTCACGCGGAAAATTAGTTTTTTAAACTTATTTTCGACTGCATGCAATGAAAGCATGAAATAGCTATGTTACTTTCTAAAACTCAGGGAAAAGTATTATTAGCTACAAAAAGTTGTTTGAAATAATTAATATATTTTTCATATGAAAAAAAAAAAATTAAAAGGAATAAGGCCTCAACAGAATTATGTTTGGCTTTTTAGGTTTATTTTGCAAGGCGGTTGTTAAGTTTTACTGTAGTTGTGTGTCTGGATCATGATGCGTTAGAAGTTGACAGGCAACTTCTAGTATCTATAATAATTATAAGTTTCTCGAATGTTAAGTAGATTCTATCGTAATAGAGGTCAAGTGTATCATTTGAGTTGACTCTCACGAGTTGAGAATATCTTTACAAAATCAGTACAATAATCCTCGTATTGCAATTATAATAACTCTAAAGGCTCGAGTTAGGGATTGCCCTCGAACTTCATCGTTTACGGCTAAATTGTGGGGTAAACGTATCGTGGAAGATAATATATGTGCGGGTCGATTTTGGATGTAAGTACGAGGGAAGATGAAGCAACTTGTAGAATAATAGATAGGCGAGTAGTTTTATTACCTGAAATCAATTTTAATTACGGTCAGTCGGGACAAGTACGCCGAATAGTACCTACAGGATGTTAATGAGCATTTCTCAAAAGTTTGTACACAATTAAGACAGAAAATTAAAGTCAATATAATTTTCCCATTTTGTTACCAATTATGTTAGTAATTTTATATCAATGTTATGGCTATGTTCGATAATTAAGGTTCTGTTATGCTTATACTTTTTAATTTTATATAATCTAATACCAATGTATTGGAAATCATAAAGAAGAAAAAACAAAATAGGAAAATTATATTGGACCTTAAATTATTCAGTCTTAATTGGGTGCAAACTTTTTGAGAAATGCTGTAATAGTACATTATTGTCGAAGCGAGGGAAGTAGGCAATTGCTGGCTTAGTATTAATTTTAAACGGACGACCTTGGGAGTCTGTTTAATTTAATACGAAGCCAGCAATTGCCCTTCTGGCTGAGACAAATATAGGGCTTTTCTCAAAAATGGTGCAAATAAACAAAATAAGTACCTGATATGTTTTTTAGCCACTATTGTATGTCATAAATGAACTCTTGCATTGCCGCCTTTTTGTTAATTATTTTACTAAAAACCGGCCAAGAGCATGTCGGGCCACGCTCAGTGTAGGGTTCCGTAGTTGCTCATCCTTCACAATAGACTTAAGTTACGAGCAAGATTTCATAAAAAGGTCGTAAACGCCAAAGTAACTGTAGTTACTTATTACCTTCTGGAAGTCAACTTACGTCCTTTTAAGAAAATTATGAAATTTTGCGATAACTCAAAAACGGCTTAACCGATTTTGTTCAATATAGTTTTCATTGAAAGTACTTATAAGGCCTCATGTTCATGAATTTTTTCATAATTTTTTGACCCGTGGTTGAAAAGTTAGAGGGGGGGGGGGACACTATTTTTTTTATTTTCGAAGCGAATATTTACGAAACTGCTGACTTTATCAAAAAAAAAATATTTGGAGACCCCTATTATTTTTAAAAGACCTATTCAACGATACCCCACACACTAGTGTTGGAACGAAAAAAAAAATTCACCCCCACTTTAGGTGTTCGAGAGGTACCCCAAAAAAAAATCGTTTTTTAGTTTTTATTTTACCGTTTTGTCGGCGTGATACATACACATACTCATACCAAATTTCAGCTTTCTAGTACTAATGATCACGGAGTTAAGCCGCGGACGGACAGACGGACAGACGGACATGGCGAAACTATAAGGGTTCCTAGTTGACTACGGAACCCTAAAAAGGTAGAAGTGTATTTTTCTTCCGAAAACGCCATAAGCCATGTGAAGCAACTAAAAAGTCGCGATAAGTTGTAGCTACTGCTCTTCCGTTTTGGTTGTTCACCCTATGACCAAATCCAAAAATTAATTTTATGTCTGATCTCGATACTTTTTAATTAAATAATAGTAGTTTATGCAACTGATACATAATTAGAGGCCTTAAAACACGAGTGTGGTTTTATGAAACGAGCGTCAGCGAGTTTCATAATAGGATCACACGAGTGTTTTAAGGCCTAATTATGTACAGTTGTATACACTACTTTATCTACACACATATCATAAGTACTCTAAGATGGGTTCAGAAGCCATAAGGAAATGACCGGCACCACTAGTGCTACCTGTAAAATATCTAAAAACGACATATACTCATGCAGTAATAATTAAATCTGAACAAATACATAAACAGATTATTTATTGTAATAGTTGTAATTTACATTTACATTGAAACAATATTTTCAACTAAAATGTGAATAAGAATAAACTTCACAATTCTACTTTCGTAACAGCAAAGAACCAACAAACAAATGACAACAATAATGGCGGCAATTCGAACCTCCGTCAAGACGAATGTTTTTTTTTTCTAAATCATATACAAACGAATGTATCCATATTCTCATGTCACTCGAGATCAAATGTCGTGCGGTTTTTATAAAAAAAACATACTGAATTGACGTTTCGTATCGATAACAATATTAATATCTATGGATACTAGAATAGAGACCAACTTGTGTTTTGACAGCTGTTCCTAATTTAAACTCGTAACCTTACAAAAATCGGTACTGTACCTAATAATATTACAGTACAGATTTTACCTACTACCACAGACAAAAAAATCTCATAGTAAAATTGGTTGTAATAATGCTGGTCATTTCCTACGATTTCTGAACGCATTTTAGAGCACTAATGATATGTGCGTAGATAAAAACCTTTTTGCTACCAGTTGTTATTATCTCAGCGTACCGTCTCTAAATTTCAGGTCAGGTTATTCATTAAGTACTGTAGTATACCTAACCCTATGCCAGGCACAGTACAGCTGTTTATATAGGTCACTATGCTAGAACTTAGCTCGACAACACACCACCAGTCACGGCAAGGGTCGGGTAGCAAGTAACCCCACTCCGTTGGTCTGACGTATGCGCACGAGATAAGGATAGCAACACTACATCCCTTTTTTATTTTAATTAAAATTAGATTAATTGGTGATCGTATAAATAATAATATGTGAATGTTTATCTATTTAAATAAAAAGGTTGTTTCACTCAAAACCCATAAAGTATTTAATCAGTCTTGTTTTATGTTATCTAGACCGGTTAATAGTTTAATTTGTGATCTAATTTGATTTAGAACTAGCTTTGCAATATAAACTTGCCGCGAACCTTGTTGACACAACAATATAGAGGATACATCGAGGATACACAAAGGATACCGATACGAAGTCGCTTCAGCGTGCAATATGCTGTAGTTGCCGGTTAGTCTGTCGCAGCTAACCGGCCCCGTACGGGTTCGCGATAAGGAAAAGTTCTCCCACACCAATGTGGATAGGGAGAGAGTCGCACTGGTGGAAAGGAAGAGCAAGGCGCGCTTGGTGCCCCGCAAGACTAAGTGGCACAGGCGAGCCGGTTAATTCAGTTCTTGGGATTGCGACACCGTGTCCCACCAGGACATGAAGGTACCACTACCACTTCAGACCTGTCACTACGTGCAATTCAGCTCGTTTGAGCTACGCGTGTCCCAGCCGCTATAGGCTGCTACTATCTGCCTAATCCTACGCCAGCCTGTCTAGCACAACCACGCCTCGCGGTTCCCGTCGCGCGACAGCGCTAGCCGTCATTCCCTCACACCACTGCACAGCTACAAGAGATAGGCAAATATCTCGCGCGAGAAATAGTCGCACATGACAGCTATGCCAGAGGTCAAACAAAGCAAAGGAGCCACGCCATTATGTCGCTTAAGCCATTAAGGCGCTTATTGAATTAAATCTAACTAGTTTTAAGTTTGGTCTGCATGTGTTTTTGTAGGTCCAAAGCATATAGGTTATATTACTGTAATATTGTGTAACTTATTTGAAAAATAAATGAATTATACTTAACAAGGGTTATACACTTCATTCTAGATTTTTTAAGAATTGTGACATGTAGCCTTATCTGGATAATTATTTCACAACAACCACTTTGTCACTTCATTCTAGATTTTTTAAGAATTGTGACATGTAGCCTTATCTGGATAATTATTTCACAACAACCACTTTGTCAAGCGCTTAAGGACTATAGCTTGCTCTTTTCCTCCTTTACCATCTTCAAATTTTTTTTTTCATGAAACTGAAACTGAAGTATATAGGTATGTATTTATCATAGTACTGTTCATTTGTTAATTTTAATTTCTTGTTTAAGGCATGTCTATAGCCGCATTCTTAACGAACCTGATGTGTATGATACGACTTCCACGATACAGGCTGTGCCTAGTGTGGAAGTCACTGTTAAATTATGTTAAATGTAGAAATGTTTCTTTTGGTAAAATAAAAATTATTCTATTCTATTCTAAGTAGCTAACTTGCTTTACACGTCATCATGTACTCTCGTTCAATATTCTCACTAAAGTCATCATTATAATTTGTCATCTGAAATTACGATATATAACCATTCAAAAGAATATGAGAATCCAAATAAATTTTCGAAATTGCAACTAAAGTCCAATTGAATTGAGATTTTGAAATCGCGTCTTTTCCTATTCGATCTAGATTTTAAATCACAGATAAACAAATTCCAATTTAATTGCGGCATTAATTAAGAATACCAGATCATTCTCAATATAAGGTTGATAAATAATTCCAGTTTAATGGAGCTATTCATTTGAAATACAGGAACATCATTGGCAATTTAATTAATGTTGTGAAACGATTCCTATTTACCTAATGAAGGCACTTATTTGAGATACTAAACTAAATTGCAAATCCAATTGAATTGAGGTTTTTAAACCGCCACATTTCTAATTGGATCAAGGTTTTAAATCAGTGGTATACCAATACCAGTTTAATTCCGGCATTTAGTTGTAATACCAGACCATTCTCAATTGAAGGTTGATAAACAATTCCTATCTGAGGGAGGCATTCGTTTGAAATACCGGACTATTGTCAATTTACTTAATGTTTTCAAACGATTCGAACTTAATGGAAGCTCTTATTCGAAATACTAAACTTTTGTCAATATAATGGAGGTGGTTAAACAATCCCACCTAATATAGGCATTCATTTTAAATGCCACTTTTGACAATTTAAAAATGATGTCAAACTATTACAGTTTTATCCAGGCATTCATTTGAAGTACCAAACTAAGTATTGTCAATTCAATTAAGGTTGTCAATCAATTCCAATTCACTGGAGGCTTTGAGACCTCGAGTATCCCAATTGAATGGGAGTCAAGAACACGTCATATTCCCATGTTACCGGCCCTCTGATACCTTAGATATTTCAATTTAATGGAAGTCCTAAAACAACAGCCTTTTCCAATTGAATGAAAGCTTTAAAGCACAGTATATTTCAATTTAATCGACGCGTCGAAGCCATCGATATTCAAGTTTTAATGGGAGTCTCAAAAGCACATACTCCAGTTTATGAACGCTTTGAGTTATTTAATATAAATTTAAAGGAAGGTTTAATACATATGGTATTTCAAATTGACCTTCCAGCACGAACGCGGCACTTTACATACTGCTTATAATATATCTATATATCAAATTGACCTTCCATGCAATTGTATTTGCTTAGCCGTTAAGCCTTACTATCTTTCTTACGAATAGTTTGGTTCCCGCAGTCTACTAAATAGACGTTTCATAATGCCTTTCGCTTGCTTTAACAATCCGCTTAGCCTATCATATTGGCAATTCAGCGTGGTCTATCAAATTGACCTCTCATAAAGTCTTAGCCTATAATAGTGGCAATCCAGCATGGTCTATCAAATTGACCTCATAACGCTTTAGCCTATCATATTGGCAATTCAGCGTGGTCTATCAATCTATTCCCTCGAGGTTAGACGAAATTATGTGATGACTAGAGGATGTTTTGACTGTCCAGAGCTGGTCAGTCAGGTTATCCGATTGTTCGTCCCTTCTAAATCGAGGTTCAATTTTCGTCCACGCTGCCGGCTACTGTTGGCTGCTCCTGAGGCGCGAACCATAGCGCGGAAAACTCTCCTCTAGTTCGAGCCTTACGAGAACTTAATGCGCTTCTCGCATCAGCATCGGATTTGGACGTTTTTTGGAAGTAGCTGGATAATTGTGTGTCGTGAATGTTTAAGGTACTGTAAGGCGATGGATGGATGTAATTTTTAGTAATTGTAATCTACCTAATATGTAACATGTTATGTTAAATTATTCTTGTAATTCACAGTGCATTAGTACTAACTGTAAAGCTGTGAAATTATTTGAAATAAATAAATAAATCAAATTGACCCCTGACATAAAGCTATTAGTTTCCAGTAACAATACAGTCAGAGCTTAACATATTGACTACTGACTTTGCACTTATGAGTCTTCCATATCACTTTTAAACCCTTTTGGCCTATCAAATACTATACCTATATTAAACTATACCTTTCAAGACGTATCTGCTGTTATTTAATTACTGATTTTGTTATACCCAATTGACTACATGTGACATATGCACCTATATGTGTGTTTGATATAATGTGGAATCCCCGTCTTGGGCTCACCCTAAATGATTAATATAAAAAGGTCCCTTTCATGGGCGACCAAAATGTTGAATACGTATGGGCCAAACTCCCCGAATGGCCACAAACAACGACCTCCCCGTGGCCGCGTTCCACGAGTTATCATCACGATTCCGTTTTGAATAATGATGAATGCATTCCCGCTTGTTGCCGTGCACCACGACGAGCCCCTCGTGCGGCAGCGTGTCCCTGCTGTCCGCCTCCGCGTGGCTTTGGATGAAATGCGATTTCCAATCGTTGAAGTGATACAATACCAACGGCGAATTCCACTCGCGCGGCGCCGTCGCCCGGACCGCCGCCCCCGCGCTGGTGTTGCTCGGCACCTGCGTCCGCAGCCTGCCCCGTCCGTAATCCTGTAGGCCACCACCAGATCCGCTACCCTGCGGCTCTGGACAATGCGAGGTCCTCTCGCTGTATGATAGTAGAAGGTTCCACTCCCGGGTCACGCGTCAATTAATACTTCCAGTAATTATTAACACTCGCGTTTATTGTAACACTTTACTATATACACTAACGATACAAACTGATCGATATAAATATAAAGTCGTTCCCCGAACTGATTACTTATAATGACCCAAAATGGCCGGCGTCCCACGCGGTCTCTTAATATGAATTACAATGACAAGTTGATGCGTCCGCCCTGGACGATCACCGTGAAGCAAGATGGCGCGCGCCCTGCGGCCCTAATATGAAAGTTAACACGCACGTCTATCCCAGACGAAATCGTAACAGCAAGGGGAAAAAAAGGACCTGACAGGTCACTGAATGACTACAATTGAGTGAAGTATTACATATACGCCCGCTGTGGACTCCGCAGTCGGGTTAAAACATAACTTATAATAAATATACACTACTCGCGTATTTAATTTCCTATCGAACGCATTCCAAATTCCTGCGTTAGTTACACAGCGCTGCCGCGGGGAGTCGCGGCAAGCGTCAACTGAACAAACTATGAATGAATATGATAACATTGAATACACATGACGGTGACGTCACTAGATGGCGTTAATCGTTACAATATTCGATGACAATTTATGAATATGACTTCAATTTGCGTTAACATTCCTCCCGCGCCCGGGGAAAAGCAGGCTGAATACTTGCAAGTACAATCCAACTTACAATTATAATGACCCTATAAGTAAACAATAACATGACTTAGCCACTAAGAACACATTATGAAATGAAAAGATAGCATATAACTAACACAGTATACACAATAAGCAATGAAATGAAATTAACCTAAATCATAATCTATAGGTAATTTACACAATTTGACCACAGGTCTAACCAGTTCACCTTTTTGAGTTTTCAACTTGACTGATCTTACAATGTTATCAGAACCCCTATATAATTCTATAACACGGCCTCTACGCCATTCAAGAGATGGTGAATTTTCATCAATGATAAGAACTAAATCGTTAAGTGCTATCCCAGCAGTTTGACTATACCATTTATTACGTGATTGCAATGTATTTAAATATTCCCTATGCCAGCGTGACCAAATTAATTGAGAAGCTTGTTGAATAGATTGAAATCGTGACAAATGAGACACTCAGTGGCCTTCCACTGAAGTTCCAGCTCGATGAGTAATGAAAAATTAACTGACCTCCTTGACCCAATTGTGGGATCCAACCAAGTTGGTACCACAGTCTGACCTGACGAGTGATGTGAGTCAGTCCACGATCCTCGTGGACTCTGCGATGAATGCCTCGCTGCTGAGTGACACCAGCTCGAGATGAACCGCTTTTGTACCTAGACATACAAAAGTAAATATAAGCGTTGACTGAATTAACATTTCGCAATAGGCTAATTTTAACAAATACGGCCCCGCGAAATCCGTTTTATGCGCCTGAAAATGCGCTGCGGCCTTCCCCTCCGCAGGTAGGCCCGCCATGAACGGCGTCTGCGCCCGAGCATCAAATTTGAAGCATGACATACAGCTACTGATGACCTTGGATACTTGACGTTTGATTGATGGTATCCAGTACTCCCTTCTAAGTATGCTGATGAGTGCTGTGGTTGGTGCATGACAATGCATCTTGTGAAAATACTCAATAAGCATTTGAGTCCACCGATGATCCTTCGGTATGAGAAATGGATGCTTCGCTCCATATGATAGTGATGATTTCCTGAGCCGTCCCCCGACTCTGATGAAGTGGTCCTGGTCAATGAAGACGCTGAGCTTCTGCAGTGACTTGCAGACAAGCTTTCCCTTTTGCATGAGTATGACCTCGTCCCGATACGAGTCGAATTGGATCTTCTTTATCCAATATCTTGTCGCTTCCCGCGTCTCTTCCAAAGAGCGTGAATATTGCAGACTCCTCTGATCCTTGGGCAATCTGATATTCCTGTGAAATCTGAGAATGAAGCTTTAATGACACCGAGTTCAATGTCTTGATCGACTCATTGAACACTGTCTGAATTTTACATGATCCTTGTAGAATATCCCGTGATGAATGACTGAATACTGAATGAGTGACTGACATAATGTTCTGAATTGAACTGAAATTGAAAGCGACGTGTGACCTAATCGCTAGTACTCTCTCATGAGTTCCTGAATGATGAATGATGAATTTTTCCCCAAATACTTGATTTGTTGCCATTTTCCTTTCCAATGAAAATAGGCGTTGCAGAGCCAGTCCCTTAGACTCTCCCAGTGGTCTACTTGACAACAGTGGTAATCTGACCATATATTTGCCGTCCGGCATACGTTGAGTAGTGGAAACATACAACCTTTCGCACTCCATGTGCTCCGGATGAACTGCAGGTTTCGAAGGAGGCTCCTCCACCTTCCAGAACCTCTCCAGGACGTCCTCAAGCCGAGTCGCATGAACACCGTAGTCCTCGACTGAAGTCCCTGAAGTCTGAAGTGATGTGTGCATCGGCGTTCCCATGATGACATAACCGAAGCATGATCCGTAGGCTGATAAACCTGGAACGTTAATTGAAATCTTTGTACCATCGAGTACATAATTGAGGATATCTGTCCCTAAGATAATCTCAATGTCATGAGCTTGATCAAACTCATCATCCGCTAATGGGATATTTGACAAACGTGATGTGTCCCTGATCCTAGGATCACATGTAGGCATATTCCCCGTGAGTGAATACATGACCATTCCCATGGTGCTGATGATGGGAACCTGCTTGCTGGTAGGTTTGACAACAATTTTGACAATTGACCCTGGAGTATCGACTGTGATGACCGATTCCATAGGCCTTAACCCCGGTAAACTGTTGGTGCAGTTTTAATTTATCTACTAATGATTTCTTGATTACCGTAATACTACTACCAGTATCTATCAACGATCTGACCGTGACATACCTGCCATCCGCCGCTCTGACCCTGAGTAGTGCGGTGGGACATATGGTGACTGGTAGATGACCCTTACTCGCGCCAACAGTAGCCTTATTTCAGAACGGACGCTGTTCGTCAGTCCTGCCGAACCGCAACGTCTCAAAGGTATCCTGTGCCTGTCGAGCACGAGCACCCACTCGTGGTCGGGGTTGATGGCTCACCGCAATCAACTGTTCCGGCCGTACTCGAGGTACCTCTGGAGACGCCGCACGCTCGGTGTCGCGCTCGGCCGCGTGTTCGGCCAGGTGACCGCCCTGGTCTCCGCCTGGTGAACCCGCCGCGGTCCGCACTGAAGCGTACTGGTCTGATGGCTGCTGATGCGCTACAGCTGAACCCTGCTGCCTAGATGAAACTTGGGAAGGCTGATGAGGTGGGGTACGTGACCTAGGCTGACCTGAAGGGCCTGGTCGTACCGTCCGCTGTGAACTCCCTGCCTTGAGCTCACTTCCCGCAGTGCAGAGTAGCGAGTTGTGCTCTGTAGTCCCACAGTGTGCACACCAGCTCTGACCACTGCAATCCCTGGCGAAGTGCTTCCTCAAGCACTTGAAGCAGTGTCCAGACTTCTTCGCCCAACGCTTGCGCTCCACTGGATTTAACAACAAAAAGCCGTCACACTTATATAAAGTGTGCGACTGAGTGTTGCAGAATGAGCAATTAGATGAAATTGATGTCACCTGATCTGGTGATGTGCGTCCAGTCAGCACCCGTGCCACACGTGATGGTCCTGGTCTCGCCTGTGGCGGTGATGCGTGCCGCTGCGCCTGAGCCTGCCCTTGACCCGCTGAGACAGCTTGGTGCACCCTGCACTGGTCGTCCAGCAGTTCCAGCAGTTGGTCGATGGTTGGCAGCACCTTCGGGTCCCTCCCGAAGCGCTCCTCAAACATCTCCCTGATCCTTACCGGCAACTTCTGTAACACAACATATAACAGCAGATACGACCATTCCTTAACCGGCTGTCCTAGCTTCTCCAGCGCTGATACTGACTCACGCAGTGGGTCACAAAAGCTCGACCTGAGCGTCACCAAACTGGGTGGTACTGACGGCAGATTCATGACACGCCCTATGTATGAATCCAATAGCCTCCTGCTATTCTGATACCGTTCCGTCAGCAACCCCATCGCCACGGAGTAGTTCACATCGTCCATTGGCAGTTGACGCACAATTGACAACGCCTCCCCGGATAGTGATGTCCTTAGATAATAATGTTTCTCGGAGTCCGATATGTCCCGACTATGAACTAGTGACACAAAGAGATCATAGAAGGGCAACCATTCCTCCAGATTCCCCGAGAACTTAGGTAACTCTATTGATGGTAGCCTTGTTTGACTCACCTGGCTGTGATGGGCATTACGACCTGGAGTCGCGCTTCCCGCTTCGACTTCAGTCGCCTGGTCCAGCGACAGCAGCAGCCGGTTGACCTCACTGAACCGCGCATGGATGGTTTCCAGTTCCAGTTCAATCGTAACAGCAAGGGGAAAAAAAGGACCTGACAGGTCACTGAATGACTACAATTGAGTGAAGTATTACATATACGCCCGCTGTGGACTCCGCAGTCGGGTTAAAACATAACTTATAATAAATATACACTACTCGCGTATTTAATTTCCTATCGAACGCATTCCAAATTCCTGCGTTAGTTACACAGCGCTGCCGCGGGGAGTCGCGGCAAGCGTCAACTGAACAAACTATGAATGAATATGATAACATTGAATACACATGACGGTGACGTCACTAGATGGCGTTACTCGTTACAATATTCGATGACAATTTATGAATATGACTTCAATTTGCGTTAACAATGTGTCATATGTACCTATTAATGCACAACCCTTAAGCTGGATGTTCATACTGTTTATCAACTAAACAAGATACTCTAGATAATTATTCCAAAAAAATATATTTTCAACATAAAGACAAATTAAGCTTATCACACTATAATATTTAACCCGTCAATATATTTTGGAATTCAGAACAATCAAGCCCACTCCATAGGAAAGTATTAAGTAGCGTATTCAATTACGCACGCACAAATGAAAAGTCGTGTAAATTAAATAGACGCCTAGGCAGTCCAATCGTTTTCCCAATTTGTTCATAATTATTATATTGTGATCCGTCATCCACTGCGCCACTGCGCAGTCGAAGATTAGTAACACGACCCATTCGATAATAACGCTAAACTACTAAATATTCATATTCCTCGAGTGCACAACTACTAATTAATATTCAAAATAATACACTTTGCCCGTTTTCTTATTTATTTAAGCAACTTTCCACCCAGTGGTGCATTGTGGGTAGGCCTCAGCCTCATGTCGTGCGTAGGCCTCAGCACGAACCCCGTGACTAATATACACTACCCACAATAAAATTATCTTACATTTAGCAACCGAAAACTTGTGTTTTAATAGTTTTTTATTTTTTTATTTTTACGTAACTGTTGTTAGGCATTTTTCCGTGATCTGATCAATGATGTGTTCATATTCATCTTTATAATTGCATTTATCGGCTTGTCGCCGCCGTACAAGGAATTTCTCGAACTTTTCGTCCTATTCCTGTTTCATCAAACGGAATAATACGTGGCGTTCATAGACCGTACTTTGTTTGCAGGAGCAAAGTTATCATCGAATTTTGCTAAGGCTATCGCAAATACATCTGTGCCGACACCTGGCTCCGCGTCCGCTCCAGGGATATTGTAATATATTTCTTAGAGCTCAATTCCTCCGAAATGCAAGAGGCTTGCTCTCTTCTTTTGGCTATCTGTGATAGCTGACACCTCCAAATAGACATGGAGTGCTCGTTTCGAACGCTTCCATCTCAGACCGATCGAAGAGGTCTCGCCTTCGCAATGGATTTTTTCCAAAGTTATGGCTGTCATGGGTACTTTGGGGCGTCCCGGAACCAATCAATCAAATGATTCAAGCGGAGCATTCATCTAACCGCTTGCTAAACAATTTAATGTTCGTACTGGCCCTTTAGCCATTAGTCGTTTTAACGACCGCTTAACTACTGCTATACCATGACCTTGGCAATGTTAGGAGTGTTAAAACAATATGTCAATTAAATGACACAACATTTTTGATTTCAGTTGCTAGGTGTACACGACCATGTTGTCTTATTCATCAATTGAATGATCAGTATACCATAATGACTAGTAAACATTTTATTGTTGCCAATTAAATGACCAGGTACAATATACTCTGCTTACAAGTTTATTTACAACACCAATCATACAGTTTAACCACTCATAAACACATATACCTGCACGGATATTTCATCATACATATTACGTTCCCGTAAATAACTAAGTGAAATAAACATTAAACACTTCAATGTTTACTTTCATACATATTGACCCCGCAGCGCAAGGTATTATTACAGTGTAGTTAGTTAGTTACCTATTTATCAACCCCGTAACCAATTTATACTGCACCCGATCTAATCTGCCTCAAATGCCGTTAGAAGCAACCGAAGTCTATTTATAATTAATGATAATGTTTCTGACAACTGAACTGTTTACTAAAGCTAGTTTACTTGAGTAATTTTGCTATCGCAAACTTTCAAATATATCTACCTACAAGCCGTTATTATAAATGACTATAAACTTGCACTTCTAAGTCAGGACGTTATTTCATAACTAATATAACATTTTATCACACTTTATTATTATTATTCTTATTTATTATATGTTGTCCAATGGTTTTTGACTGTACAATTGCATTAATTTTACGTTGTAGGCGCGAGTAGTTAGGTACTTAGATACGTTGCGCTTATAAACAATACCTCCTTATTGTGCCTAGGTAGGTACATAATTATTATGGTTTACACATATTTTATTATATGCGAGTCGCGGTATCGACGCATTTCCGGTAAAAATATTAGACATTAATACCGTTAGTAAATATCGGACAAAAATAATATCTATAAGTAAGTAAAACTGCATGATTCGCCAGGAGTTATTTGCAAATGTGCAATAACCGTTATTTTTTAAACGAATGACCCATAACGAACTAAAACTTGTTTACGAGTCGATCCCTGTACTGGGATAGTTGAGCAGTGCACCGCTACCCACTAGGTAGATATCTTTTGTTCCACAGTTATTAGTGAAACTATAACTTGGATAAATTAACTTCAATGACAATGTATCATATCACTATCGATCTTGCCCTGTATTTATTATACATTTACTGTGCAAGTACACGTTAGACTGCTTTTTTCGTATTCCCGCCTATTCTCTTTTTTTTTTTTGAAGGCGTAATTAGATTTCTACTCACTTTTGTCCTCGTCGCCACTTGTAGTATACCTAACCCTATGCCAGGCACAGTACAGCTGTTTATATAGGTCACTATGCTAGAACTTAGCTCGACAACACACCACCAGTCACGGCAAGGGTCGGGTAGCAAGTAACCCCACTCCGTTGGTCTGACGTATGCGCACGAGATAAGGATAGCAACACTACAAGTACCTACCCTTAAAGCATAAAATGGCCTATAAAAAAACCTATAAAAATTGAAATATTTCCTAATTTTACTGCCTTATTTTAATGAGCCTTATAATGGTGAGCCAATTAGGTATAATAACGTTATTACATACTTAGTTATCTTTCATAGCTGAAAATGGGCAATAGTGGAAATAATAATGGAAAAGTACGTAGGTATTCATATTTCCATTAATGTTTTCCTTTATTACCCGTAAATAGTGTTTTATCTACACTTATTTTGTTAAATACTATAACAAGTTCAGGCTTACTACCGTTCAATTACTAAATAATTATGCCTATACGCAATTATATAGGACATTAGGAGAATTAGTAACGAAGGCATTCGAAGTAAAACTGAAATTGAAATTTGTAATTAATATCGTTTGGCTTTTTAATAAAATGCTAATGTGGTGTTTCGTTAAGCATAATTAAAAGCGTTTTAAATATGTTATCCACAAATATTTGAATTTATCCGTGTTATTATGGACGTAACGATCCACCTCGTATTTTCCGCCAATAGACAATACCGTGACGTCGGGTTTCTTTAGTCTCTGGGGTAGCATTGCCCACCCATTAACACCAATTTTTTTTAATTAATAAATGCTAAAAAACTACATGACTCGTACCACTTTTGAGTAAGCGCTGGTGCTGATTTCCAATTTATTGTAGGGGCAAGTGCTGTACCTGTGGACGGTTTTACCTGTGGACACTACTCATACCAAGAAAACGAATAACCATAGACCAACAGCAATCACTTATTTGAAAAGCATTTTTTTCATATGGCAACACTAGCTAGTCGCCATCTTTAAGGATGGCAGAAACTGAGTGTTTTATGGCTGCCGAAAGTTTTTGTGACAAAAAGTAAGTTTTTTTCCTTCTTTTTAAGTATGTTTAATGCAAAATCTGCAAATGTTACGGGTGTCTTTGCAGTGGCATATTAATTTATGTGGTGTAAACGTTATTTCTACAAGAATTCGTTAGTCGTAGGTAGCATTAATAGTGACCGGTATGAATTCAAAATAAAAACCGCCGAAATTGTACCTGTGGACACCTCCGTAAATGTACCTGTGGACTGTCCATAGGTACAATTATACTGAATGTTCCTGTGGACAGTAAAATTAATATTTTTGTTTTATTTAGTGCCTCTTAGTAAAACTGGGAAAAAAGAGACAAGATATGCCTGGACATTCTGACTTCAGTAAGGAAAGCCATAGAGACGTTTAAAATCCCAAATTCGATAATTTTTAAATACAAAAAAAAACATTACTGTCGAAATATTGGTGAAGAAGGCTTAGAACTCCTCAAAAATGATATCAGGAGGATCTTTAGCAATACTGAGGAGCAACAGCTGTATGATTCCTTAACATTATGTTGTTATTGATTGTTGATTATTTTTCATAAAGAAAATGAGGTTTTCCTTTAGAATGTAAAGTGTCAAACGATGATTATGCTAAATCTGCTGACTATGGAGGCTTTTTAAAGTCCCATAATTATACTTGCGATTCTGCTAAGAATATTACATTTCAAGAAGAAAAAAAAGTAATTATGATATGCAGAACAACTTATAATTACATGTTGATTAATTGTATGTTGTTAATTACGTTATTTTAGAAGTTTATTCTGTTTCAAAGAATGTTGTTGATTATTGTCCATAGGTACGTTACCGTCCACAGGTACGTTGTTAGTGTCCACAGGTACAAACAGGAGATGTACCTATGGACAAAATGAGTATTTTCTTATTTTATTTTTATCCGCCATCTCCGGATAGCTAGCGTAGAAAATATATGTGGACTTTATAGATTGTTTAACTGTGATTAAAACAAAATAAATAATTTATTGGTAATACCCTTAGTTTTGGTCTAACAAGTGATTAAAGGTCAAATTCTGAAAAGTGTCCACAGGTACAGCACTTGCCCCTATGGATTTAAATGGGTGGATATTGTTACCCCCTAGGGTAAAGTAACCCGACTTTACGGTACGTTTATCGTTAAATGACTGACAGATAGTCAGGCTTGCAAAGCTGGATATACTCTCATTGCCGCTTCCGGGCACAGTTAAATGGCCGCTCTCTAGTGAGTAAAGCAAGTTATTATATCATGTGGTCAGCGTTTATTGTTTACCTCTAACTCCATAAGTTTTGCCGCACGTATTCGACGAATGTTGGCGACCAGTTTGTTATTATTGCATCCCATCCGATCATAATCTGAAATTCCGGGCACCAATATGTGAAATAGTAGTAGATACCTTCCCAAAAAAAATAATTGAGGCAGATTTCTTTGCGAAAATCCATATTCCGGTCCGGATGTCGGACTCCAGACCGTCAACATCTCCTGATAATGCTCGTAACGGGGCGAAACACGTGTCGAGTACGTTTTGTTCTTTCGGTGGTGGCTTGTTATATTTAATGAGTACATTTTGTATATTTGGTGGTGGTTTGTTATGTTTGTTGGTGTATTTATTTTTCTTATCGTGCTCGGAGGGATCCATTAAATTAATATATGCATGAAAAAATACGCAAATAAGTATAACGGGTTAGCACAAATTAACTGGCACGGTATTATATCGCGTATTTGCAAAGCAATATTTAATTTAAAAAAAATTAATCGTCCCACAAACTCACCTGCATGTTTTTTTGTACAATTATTAATTGTATATTAAAATTGGGATTCAATCTATGCGGACGAGATTGCTTGTACCTTACCCTTTATCATTAACATTTATGAAAATTATCTTCAATGTAGAGATTCCTTTTATTAAGGCTATCACAAATGTCAGAAACTGAAAAATTATGATCAGTGTGTGATTTGCACCATACATACATACATGTATTATGTATTACGTATTGGAGTAAGCCCATCTATAAATCAACTTGCTTAACTTTGGCAAAATCGATAGTTCCAAAGTTGGAAAGTTTCTTATTACAAACACTTTGAGGTGTCATGTTCCTTAAAGCCCGACCTTCACACCTTAATCACGTCTCACTTGATGCTAAAGAGATCCTTTTGAATCACAGTTTTGAATGTTACATAAATTAAACAACGTGCTCAAGAGGACAGAACCCTATTTTCAATTAACAAAAATGAGGTTCTTAAGTTTACTATAGGGGAAGAACTGTGTTCAAAGTTTAAACAGACAAAAGCACAAGGTTTAAATTGTTAACAATAATGAATTTACATAGCTTTATTACTGAATTACTCGTGATTCATAGGTAGTTAAGAATTGTCTACATGATCTCTTATAGACAAAATACGGGATCTGGGGGCAATGATGGCTGCGTTCATCAGTCATCACGTGATAAGGTATCTGTCACTCACACTCGCATTTTGTCAACACGTGACGGAAAAATTAAAAATGATAATGAAAATGAAAATTTATTTTGCTAGAGACATGGTAAACTATAAAGATCTTAGTTACATATGGTAGTGGATCAGCATATCGCGCCAACTACTTGGGCATGCAAATTTTTTATTCTTAGATCTAGACACTTAAATTTACACATTATTTTACTATAACTACATACGCCTTAGTTTCCAAAATAATCATGTATTGAGTAAAAACATTTATTTACTAACCACTTTTGCAACGCAGATGTAAATGGTTTTAAAGCAAGTTTTCTTATATCACTTGGTAAATTATTATATATTTTGATTGCCATTGCATAACTATTTTTGCTACAAAGTTTAGTTTTGTATGTGATTGGTAATACTAACTTATCTGGATATCTGGTGTTAAATTGACATACTTTCCTTAATTCTAGAAATAGTTCGGGATGTAACTTGATAAATTTACAGGCCTCAAAGATGTACATAGAAGTTATAGTCAGTATTTGGAGATCCTTGAACAGAGGTTTGCATGAAGTACGCGGTGGGACTCCACAGATAGCTCGCACACATTTTTTTTGACTGACAAACACTCTATTTATGTCGCATGAGTTGCCCCATAACAACAGACCATACCTTAATACTGACGCCACGTAGCCATGATAGGCAGTGAGAGCTGTGTTTTTATTCACTAATGAAGCTAATCTTCTGATAACATAAACAAATCGATTAATCTTAGTACATATTATATCTATTTGTGGCTTCCAGCTGCAGTTTTTATCCAATAACACGCCTAAGAACGTGATGTTATCAGTTTCTGTTATGTGTTCATCTTTATATTTTACATTAATGTCCACGTTACCCTTACGATTATAAAATTGTATATATCTAGTTTTTTCTAAATTAGGCTGTAGATTATTGATTTCCATCCAAATTATAATGTCATTAATTGTATTATTTATGTCAAAATTATAAAATTCAATCTCATCACAAGGAATAATTACAGATATATCGTCGGCAAATAGTTTACATTGATGTCTGGTGACCATAGGTAAATCATTGATGTACAATAAAAATACAAACAGACGAAACAAAATAATGACAGACGGACGGACGGACAGCGAAGTCTCAGTAATAGGGTCCCGTTTTTACCCTTTGGGTACGGAACCCTAAAAACGATATGTTTATTGATCTACAGAAGATACCCGCTACTCTGGCCGAGTATGTTTTAACCGCAGTTGAGTAAAAAGTATCCTCTAATATCTTTGGATGCCTCTCTTTGGATCCCTGTACCATAATTGGTTAAAGTCCGTTCAGCCGTTTCGGCGTGATGAGATGAAAAATACTGTGAAGGTTGGACTTCACTTTCAGTGGAGTTGGCCACTGATATAAAAATAAATACGTTTTATAAATTTGAATGGACGAGTGACATCCGTCATAAATAAAAAATGTATAGTGAGTCTTCCACTAGCCTTTGGGCATAAAGTTATATTCGTACCTCTCGTATTTTAATAAGCTCCTCTGAGCGCATCCCTACAATACCTACAGATTGCGCTGTTTGGCTGGTACTTCGCGTCCACACTAATCGGTATCCTGCCATTTCGCCGAACTACTTTTCGCCGAACTATTTTTCGCCGAATTTTCACTTCGCAGAATTTTTATTCCTCTGTAGTCGTACATTTTTCATAATTGTTGTAAATATCATCCTATAGACCAGGTTAGGTTAGGATTGTTTTATATCAATCCTAAATAGTTTACAGTTTCAGGGAAAATTGCTTTCTGCGAAATGACACATTCGACGAAAAATAGTTCGGCGAAAAAACAGAGAACCATACTAATCTTGCAGACTATTCCTGAAATAATGTCCCTTGTCCATAGTAAACTAATTTTCAATACAAATTTAGAATTTTTGATAGTATTATAGATATAGAAGTATCTAGAAGATTAACATAAGTGGCGACGTTGCATATGTATGTATTGGCAGTTCTCTTAATTTATAAACGCAACTACCAATCCCGCTATAAAGATTAAATTATGTCTTATTAGATCTATTTAGATCCGTCAACCGGACGTTTGCAGCGGTTCTTATTCGGCCTGACGTCAGCACCCCACCTGCCAACCGTTCAAATGAAATTAAAATGGTTTCGAGGAAGAATCTGCTTCGCCGATATAATAAATAAGCTTTTATTTATAATTGTATGCTTTTGAAAATGATTTCCAGTTTATGGTAAACATGTGTGTTTATAAATACTGACGCAAAGGTAAATTATGAAAGAAAAATGTAATGTGATCCACTGCAATGTAAGCAGGACTCGAACCTGCGACCCTACGTTTCCGGCGTAGTGCTCTCCCAAAAATGTGGTATTTCCACATTAAAACAGAATCGATAAAAGTATCTATTAAAAAAACTGTGTTTATGTTGATTGAAAATTACACGATTTTCACACATTTTTATAGCAAATAAGTTTCTGTCAAAAATGACATTTTAGTGGCAGGCTTTTATAGCCGACTGTACGATTCTAAAGAGCCCAAGCTCGGTAGGATTGCTTTTTCTATTATAGAGTTCCTCTGGCCACCTTCCGGATCCATCATCAGATCAGCCCCATGGTATCATATTATTGTATTGTCATCAAAGTTAAGTAAGTATGCAAAATTTCAGCTCAATCGGTTGACGATATCTGCTTCAAAATTGAGTTGCAAGATTTCACCCGAACAAACATACTTTAAACATACCATGCACGTTAAATAAAAGCTTTAAAAAACCAGCCGAGTGTGCGAGTGCAAGTTGGACGCGTGCCGAGGGTTCCGTACAAAAACTTGGCCCATCTTAACTGGCATATATGGCGCCGGATACAAATGAGGTGCAAAGTTAACGCCACCGATCACGTTTGTTGTATGGGAGCATTGGGTGCCCTTAATATACCTATAAATATTTATTTGATTCTGTTTTTTAGTATATTTTTTGTTATAGCGGCAACAGAAATACATCATCCGTGAGAATTTCAACTGTCATCATGGTTCATGAGATACATCCTGGTGAAAGACGGACAGACGGACGGCGGAGGCTTAGTAATAGGGTCCCGTTTTTACCCTTTGGGTACGGGACCCTGAAAAAATACAGCGAAACATAGAACCTTCAACTCTTTTTGGAAGTCGGTTAAAAACGGGACTTAATCACGTCCAAAAAGTTTTGTTGCTTATATTTAATAAAATGTAGGTATGTTTATTACCATATAAACTAAAAGTCAACCCATGTAAGCCGTAGGGCCACCTGGGGACTTACAGCTAAGACGCCTAGCTGTAAGTCCCCGCTAGAGATGTTTTGAATTGAATGTTAAGGTCATCGAAACTCATGAGTAATATAGAGTATACTGTATTACTATGGCCACTATAACAACAAAATATTACAGTCACAAAGTCATCAGTATTTTATTACATATGACAAGTAAAAACGAATCGGCTTTAGAAACAGTGAGAGCTTAGCCAAAAGGATAATATTGGATTTGATTTAAGATTGCACATTGCTTTGATAAACTTATTCCCGTCTCTCCCAACTTAAGAGCTACTTAGTGCAAATGAGTTAACTTTGGTACCCGTTCAACCTTCTTCGCTAAAGCCTCCTAGACGTGCTCTGCTGTAAAATTAGCTTCAAGCAACTTTCATAATTATAACTAAAACGAGTTTTTGTTCTTCTTCTTATAGTGCCTCTCCAACTAGTGAAGGTTGGCAGTCAGCTCCGCATATTTCTCTCGGTCTTTGGCGAGGTTAAAAAGCTCCGCTGCACTGGTAACTGCGGTCCATTCCCGGATGTTTCGCAGCCATGATTTGAGTTTTTGTTTAATTCTTGATAATTGGCCGTGCGAGCGAAGCGAAACGTTCAGCTTCAGGTTTGCCATTTATTTCGTTTGTCCAGCAGGTTTATGATGGTTGCTTCTATCACGCTATAAATAAGTGACAAAGCATCCGTCATGTTTTGACATTGAGCGAGTGTGAGTGACAAATGCTGTACCATTTATCAACCATCATAGCCATCATTTTTTTTGTCGATTCGGTTTTTAATTATTTTTTTAAATGGCGCAGATATTGGGGTTGAAAACGTAAACATTACAAATATCAACCATTACGAAACAAACTCGCGATGTCTACAGAGCTCACAGAATCACTACCCAATATACAAGTAGCACACAAGCTGCATAAACGCTTACACAACCCTTATACAGCTAATTTAAGCTGAATAAAGGCTGTAAAAGCGCTTACGCAGCATGTCTAATACTTGGGTAGTTTATGCTGTCAGTACAAATTAACAATGATGAAACTTAAATAAACTACTTACTTACATTACATTTGCATATGCACTATATAGCGCGACAGTGCAATAGCGCCACTTTCTGCTTTTGTTCGTCGTGCGTTTTTTAGCAAGTCGTTACTGTGCGCACGACGACGCAATCAGTCGCGGTGACGCCCTAAACAACAGGAGACAATATCTACTTTGTGTAATCGTACGGTGAGACGTTCAATAGTTTTCAGCCTTATTTCCCTAGGTACAGATAACTACAAAATTAAATTAAGTAATGGTGAATGTAAGTAACCTTACGAGCTAACTTTCGCCCCCAGCCATTACCGAAAGACTCGAGAACTATATTAACTGCTTAAACTTTTGGATGTTTTATACCACTAACACATTTTCGTAACGCAAATACCCGCTGTGGTCCAGGCATGGTCAACCGCATAAGTGTATTTAGTACCCCTGTTCCAAACTTATATTTTATCACATGTTCGTCCACGTACGGGATTACATGGCCGCATATAAGCTGACCCTTTGTGTTAGGCCATTGAGAAAATATCACACTAATATTATACAGGCGAAATTGTATGTGCCTGTATGTTTGTTACTTCTTACGTTCAAACGGCTGGACCAATTTTGAGAAAATTTGGTACGGGTGTAGCTGACACCCTGTATTAATACCAGAGATCGGACTTATGTGCGTCATTATACACGGTGTCCTGTATTTAATGGACAACCTTCTAACCGAACCAATCCAACCGATGTTTAAGATAACCGGATTTTTTTTTAATGACTGGCACCTTGTTTTACTGTAATGCCGGACTAGGCCACAGATGAAGAGACTTTTTAGCTGTTTTTTTTTAATATTCTTTCATTGTGGATCCTAACTAAGGTATATTAGAACTTTATAAAGAGTTTATTATAAATATATAATGAAACCCGTTTTTGTCTAAAATTATTAACAAGTTTAATTTCTTCTTCGTTACATTCTTTTGGTCGTGGCCATTATGTATTTTACCTTTTTATGAGTTCAACTTTTAATTAAATATTATTAGAATATCTTAAAAAAATGTGGGTTAGAAGGTTTGCCATTGAATACGGGACACCGTGTATAATGACGCACATTTGTCCGATCTCTGATTAATACATAGGCTACTTTTAATCTCGATTTTTTTTTGTGTTCCTGTGGGGTGAGCAGGGCAAGTAGTAGATAATAAGAACTGTGTAAAAACCTACAAAATAAAGATAAAAGTTTTAACAATCAAACAAAAAAAAATTAGAAAGATAAAGTGCATCAATGCGTATTTTATTGTCAGATTGTCCAAAAAATACGTGTTCCTTGTTTTTGACGGACTAATTATATTTCTTTAGGAAATTAGCCTGTTGACTGTTATTGGGGTAAGGTCAAGCACTGGCACATTTTCCTTACCAATTCTTTTCTTTATAAAGTTCCAAAGTAAAAGCTATGTATTTTTTCTGTCCCTCATATATATAGGTAATTGAAGTAAGAAGATACGATCAATGTTTCAAATGTTCTCTAGCAAGGATAACAAAGGTAATTAAACGGGGGAGTTAAGAGAAAGCGAGTAACGCTCAACGGGCAAACTTTTCCTGCGGCTGATGTCGGATACACTGTTGAAAACTACAACTTATTTACTTTATTTACCTTTAACCACTCAAGTGCTTTGGTAACTATGGCTCTGCCAACGCTTTTATCTGTAACCTAACTTTAAAATTCTAAAATTGCATTGAAAATTTGTTTTAAGTGAAAGTTATACGAAAAGTTGTAGTAACAATGATACTGTGTAAAGAAACATGTTAAATCATAGAGAAAAATATCTAAAACTTTTGAACGGACTTTTTGAACGGACAAGGAGCTTTACAGCTAGGGCTGCCATCTCTAAATTCGCCTAACCCGAACAAAGACTTAAAAAAACACATTTATTAACTTACATTAGTTGTAACTTGTAATGTAAGTTACAGCTTCAAAATAAATAAAGTAGTTTCATAGAAACAGCAGACGTATTTTTCTCTGAATAGATTTACATTCCTCTGTTATAAAAATTAAGAAAAATTACTCCCGCAAACTTGCGGTACGGATAGTTCTATTATGCGGCACAACAACAGCGTGTCTGTTGATTGCATGTCGTGTGTCTCAGGGTAAACACAAAGTGCCAGTAGGTAGTCCGAAATTTTGCACCTACATAATCTAACCAAAAGTGTAAAACAATCAGCATTTATAAACGGATAAGGGCCTTACAGCATCAAAATAAATGAAATACTTAGTTTCATAGAAACAGCAGGCGTTTCTCTGAATAGGTTTACATTCCCTGTTATAAAAATTTAAGAAAAATTACTACCACAAACTTGCGGTACGGATAGTTCTATTATGCGGCATATCAACAGCGTGTCTGTTGGATGCATGCCGTGTGTCTCAGGGTAAACACAAAGCGGCAGTAAAAGTCTGACACGTCGTAGTCGGAACCTGGAAACGTGCATGTAACGTTCCCAGAAGCGTTATGCGGTATTTACGATGCTTTCTACATATACAGCGTGTATATGTGATACAACCGCATATTGTAGCCAGACGGATATTTTAGTGCTATAATCTGATATTTATAACAATTATTAACTTTAATTTATGTATGTATGTAAACACTTTATTGTACACAAAAACAGAAATACATTAAAACAAAAGAAATACATGTACAAAGGCGAACTTATCCCTTTAAGGGATCTCTTCCAGTTAACCTTTGAGTAAATGAGTGCTAAAGACAAATGTAAACGGTAGACAGCCAAAGCAACATGTACAATACGAAGGAGGATAGTTTAACAATAATACTTACACATGAAAATGCAAAAAAAAAAAAACCAAAATAGAGAGAGATAGGCAAACAGTCAATATAATACATAATACGTAATAAATACATATATATATATATATAAATTCAACAGAAATAGTCATAATTACAACAAAAACAGCAACCTATTATTCGTTTGACAGCCACAATCCCTTCAACTTCCCCTTGAGCGATGCAACGGACTGCGTCTGCCTTAGGGCGGGAGACAACTTGTTCCATAATTTCACGGCGCGCACAGCAAAAGACATATCGTAGACATGCGATCTATGCGGTGGGATCGATAGAGCTAGATTCGCACTAGACCGCAGGCGATGGCCACTACCATCCGCCATGTAAGAGAACTTCTCTGCAAGGTAAGGAGGAGAAGAAGGAATAAAAAGGGCATTATACAGAAGACAAAGAACATGTAAGTCTCTGCGCTGACGGATCGGAAGCCAATTTAAGCGTTAATTGCCATAGCATAATTAATTTTTGAAAATTTTCTGAGCAGCAATTTATGGCGTAGTTATTACTAGTGACAGTTGTGACATCACGATGTTATGTGTCAACAAACAACAACAAACAAGTAAAGCCTGACCAGAAATATATGAGGGTGCGCCATATTGCGGAATTTAATTGGAACTAATTTCTTACACTGGCAATGATTTTTGATGGTTTGTCAACAATGTCAATGTCATTCGTGGTAGTTTCTTTAAGAGACAAATATTTAAAAATATCCAAAGAAAATGCCTAAAACCATTCACAGTCGTGAACGTAATATTATAAATAATGTGTATACGTGTTTACTACACGAAAACAGTTCATTCCAATAAATGATTTTATCATTTTACGAGGTTACCATAGGAACTGACAGGTATTAAAACTAATGTCATTATAGTGCGGTTGCGATTAGTTGCAAAATTGTTGCCATATAAACCTTATAAATAGCGCCCTCTTGACAATCCTCATATATTTCTGGTCAGGCTTTACATTGCTTGCTGATTTATTTTATATTGAAAAAAAAAATCGTTTTTTTTTTTATAATTTATGGATAAATATATTAATAAGTGCCTATACTAAGCCCCCGTAAAGTATGCGGTTATATCAAATATGTATACACACTGTAGAGCTGGAAGGTAATCTAGGCTATTAGTTGGCCGAAAAATCAAGTGGTCCTGGGTCCCCGCAAAGGAATCCCGCAAGGGCAAATATTTGTGTACTGAACTCGAATATTTGTTCCTGGGTCATGGATATTCTATGTAATTAAATGTTTAATTTATCTTTCATTATAAGTATGTATATCCTCGTCTAGCGCCCATAACACGAGCTTATTAGACCTTACTGTGTAATTCAGTGAATAAAGGATTTTGACCTTACAAACGGTCCGGTAGTTTTGAATTTTTGATATGTTGTCTAGGATGGTTAGTGTTTAAATGCAAAATTCACAATTCCCCCCCCCCCCCCTCCCCCCCCCCTCCGCGCCTGCCGCCATATTGAAAAAACCGGCACTCTCTTCAGATTTTTGCTCATATCTTCCTTTAAGAGCATTTTAACTAGAAGAAAGCTTCAACAATGTTATAGAGAGTTAAATTTACTACATTTTCCATTTTATATTTTGTTTCTAGGACAGATAGTTACGGAGATATGCACATTTAAAAAAACTTAACAAATTGCAATTTCCAACTCAAAAACAAACTTCTGGATTATATCTTCGTTTAGGAGCATTTTAGCTAGAAAAATGCTTGGGCAATTATGTAGAGAATTAAAACTATAATTTACATTTCAAATTTTGTTTCTAGGACAGATAATTACGGAGATATGTAAAAAATAAAGTCACATTTTCGGAAAATGTATGTAAAAATGGACATGAGTTTTATAAGCAATTATATTTCCTACATGTTTTAATTTGTCCTTGACTAGTCCGTAACTGAATGACAGCGTTCTAAACCAAGAATTTTGAGAAATTTTCGGAAAATTCGACTTTTCCTGTTTTTTAAATGTGCATATCTCCGTAACTAACCGTCCTTGAAACAAAATTTGAAGTGTAAATTATAGTAAATTTAATTCTCTACAACATTGCCCACGCTTTGTTGTAGCTAAAATGCTCCTAAACGAAGATATAATCCAGAAGTTTGTTTTTCAGTAGGAAATTGCGATTTGTTACGTTTTTTTTAATGTGGACATCTCCGTAACTATCTGTCGTAGAAAAAAAATATAAAATGGAGAATGTAGTAAATTTAACTCTCTATAACATTGTCGAAGCTTTCTTCTAGCTAAAATGCTCCTAACGGGAGATATAAGCAAAAATATGAAGAAAGTGCCGGTTTTTTCAATATGGCGGCGGGCGCGGAGGGGGGGGGGGGGGGAATTGTGCATTTTGCATTTTAAACACTGACTAACCATCCTAGACAACATATAAAAAATTCAAAACTACCGGACCGTTTGTAAGGTCACACATAGTACTTTAGTCTCTATTCACCGTATCTATTTCGATTTGTATGAGGTAGTTCGACATTAATTTTCTTTATTTATATTACTTGTGGCTCTATGAACCGTAAACCTCGCGAGTTGGTTTTGAAATGGCTGAAATTTGCAGTTTTCACATTTTCAACCCCCATTATTATATCCAACATTTTGAAAAATTTCGACTGACTCGAAAAATCTGTATACTTAATGAATCTGTTGAGAAATGCGGCCCGTAGGCGAAGAAAATCCGAAAATCGCGACGGAAATACGGACGGAATCTGAAACTGACGCTTTCGCTCGCTAGGTCAATGACGTCACAGTGTCAAACTTTCAATTGGCGGGTGCCTGTTGCCTTTATTCAGGCAAAGTTGGCGTGCGTTCGAAGCTATTAAATATGCATTGGTAGTGACCTACATACGAGTCAATCGGTCGTGCGGCTACGGTTTATGAGTAATTACATCGTATTTTACACAAGCAATCTATAAAATACAATTATTAGGCGGCTTTTGGGAACATCTAAAGAACCTTCTGTATTATTTTATTGTGGTTCCGCGGCTACTCTCCCTTAGCCTTGTTAAACAAAAACGGTATAAATGCAACTTTGATGTTTGCAAAGTTTACAATTATACAGTCCATTGAACAATATCTCCCACAACCTTGTATTTCGCCACCCCGTTTAATTTAATCCCGACTTAAAGATGCATAGGCAAGGTTTTCTTTTGAACTGTGTTTTACTGAAAAAAAGGAATGTGTAAAGGTAATTTAGGTGCCCCGTTAAAACCATCTGGGAGCAATTAAACTCGTTATACAATTTCAGTGCTTTGTGGCGGTAATTATTATAAATGAATTTGACACGATGAATTTGGACAAAACAATCGCAATGACATTAATAAATTCGTAAGATGAGCTCGTAGAGGAGAAAGAGAGAAAAACCCCGACAAACTAAGTATCTCGTATTTATATTTTTTGACGTTAGTTAATTAGCTAATATATGTATGTACCTGTAGTATGTTATATACAATTAAATTACTGCATTTTCTGTGCATTATGTATTATGAATAATAACTGTTTTTGTCGTTCCATTATATGTATTTATATATTATGTATATCGTCGTCTAGTACCCATACTTATTACAAGCTTTGCTTAGTTTGGGACACTAGGTCGATTTGTGTATGATTGTCCCTTAATATTTATTTATTCTTATTTTTATTATTTTTTGCGTAAAGAATGTATTTAACATACGGGGAAATTTTAAATTAAACTAACGTAAATTGCTTATCTTATAGCCCTACCCTTTTAGCTTTGCCATAGTCGGGAATGAAAGCCGCACTGAATTAGCCTATGCACTACAGCGCAATAGGGTGCCTGGCTTCGGTTGTTAGGGCAAATTCGGCGCGTGTTAGTAGCCACTCCTAGAAAAACAACTGCACTGATGGCAATGAAACTATCTATACCTATCTCTACTTTGACAAAAACTATTCGTATACTTACTCCCAAATCGCCAAGGTAGTTCTGAGGCGGCTTTCACGAAGATCTAAAATGAGAACCTTCATAACCCTCATTCGTGTGAGTATTAATCGTAGAAGTGCCGGACGGACAAGTCGGCGGCGCGGCTGTATACGGGTAGCGGTCCCGGATGAAGAGCTCCATACGAGTTCAAAACATTTTGGGCCGTTCCTGACAATTTCACGCGAGTTTAATCCGTACATTAAGCCTCATAGCCCTCTGTGACATAGATGAACTGTGAAGGAGAGTCAGGTCCGCTATATTGCAGCTAATGTGACTTTGTTGCCTTGTTGTTGAATGTTGCCTTGACCGGTAACGAGACGCCCTTCGTGCCCACCTGTCTAATAAATCCAGCTTGAGAGGCTCCGGCACAGAGGGACGTTCTGTAACCTTGTATCCAACCTTCTATCCAACATTGTGTATAGTATAAGGATTTGGGCTTTAGTAGACGTTCCTAATGACATATATTCTTTATAACAACACTATATGTCTACTTTAGCGATCTGCTCTATGTAGCTTAAAGTGACAGCTTCGACATCGCTTAATTGGCTATATATCTTAATATTAATCAAATTACCGACTTAAAAATAACCCAAATATCAGGACGAATCCACTTTTTGACCGACACAAATCTGTCTACAACTTCTCGTATAATATGGCTAGTCTATGTTTAAAAATATGGTTCACGTTAAAACGTTCGATGTCCCAACTGGAAAAAGTAATAAACAAAATATATGTATATTAGCCCGATTTCTTAATGACTAAGATACATTTTGAGTAATGCCCGAGTCACTCAAAAGTGTTAATCTAAAAGTTAATTCGCCCATCATTAAATTAATTTGCTTCCACTGATAATAATGGTTGAGGATAAAGGTGCGATGCGGATGATTAACACCAGTGAGAGGAGATGAATTGAAATTAGTATGGCAGTAGGTAGTTAAATTCCGTGGTAGCGCATCTGCGGTAAAAATTATATCGGGAACCTGAGATATCGCTTATTTTGCTATAAGAAAACTCGAATTAGCGCCCTCGCTTCACCAGTAAAAAAACTCCTTAAATACTAATAAATACGAAACTACGATATGTCACCGAGTTTGGACACTGGCCAACGCGCAACAGGTGGGTAGCTTCGGCCCTCGTTATTTGGAGGTAAACTGTTATTCTCCCCATGGGTGAGATTGTAATGCAATAAATATTTAAGATGGGCACGACGGGTCTTATTGACCCGGACTACATATCACATTAAAATTTTAATTCACATAAATACGTTATAATAATACTAACGTTTGTCTAAAGAAGTATCAAATTAAATACCTAATACTCTTAAAATAAATGAATTTCATGGAAAAATAGGCCGCATGGTTAGGTACTAAAAATAAGACCACTGTTGACAAAGAACGCTGAAAAATACTTAAAAACACGATTGCAAAAAGAGCGTATGAAGGGCGCATTGCCGTAGTCGGAAATATGGAAACGAAGGTGATATCACGAAATACAGTCCAGCTGAATCAGTCCAGTCCAGATAATTTCAATGGAGTCAGGCCGTTTGTTTTTGCTGTAGGCTGTAGTCTGCAGATTCATCCTGTCAAAATCGGGTCAAAAATTGCGTCGATCCATTGCTCAATTACTCTGTACAAACACACTTTTCACTTATAACAGTGGGCGACAGTACAATGCGACACTTTGTGTACTAGGGTCCAACGTGCAACAGGTGGGTAGCGTCGTCCCTTTGTTATTTAGAAATAAACTGTTATAGTTGTCCGGTGTTCGCTTTCATGTACGGCATTCGGTCATCACGATTTGACTTTTTGCTGAGATGGGCCTTATACCTTACAACTCTTATGGATTTAATAATAATTTAACAGCTATTTTGGTTTATAGAACAAGGAGAAATTATTTAGCTTATCAAATAAAAGAGCTTCATGAGCTGATTCCGTATCAATGTTCGGTTTAAGTATAAAACATATTACAGAAATACGAGTATCTAGTGTAGATTCGCATATTTTGCTTCTGCGATATTCCTTTCTTAAAATAATATTACATACATAGGTACATACATACTATGGGACACTCATACACAAATCGACATAGTCTCAAACTAAGCAAAGCTTGTACTATGGGTACTAGACGACGATGTACATAATATATAAATACATATATAGATAACATCCATGACCCAAGAACAAATATTCGAGTTCATCACACAAATATTTGCCCCGGCCGGGATTCGAACCCGGGACCGCCGGCTCAGTAGGCAGGTGTCTGCAAACTGCGCCAAACGTGTCGACAATATTACATCTATTATTCTTCATTTTTATAACTATTAATAATATATTCTACATGAATAAGATAATGTTGCAATATTACGAGCTGCTAAATAAAACAAGATAAGCTGTCAATTTGTAACATATCATTCTCTTTCATAATATACTGGCACATAAATATTATGACTTTTCAACAGATAATTTTGAGGTATTCATTGTCAATGTTCGCAGAACGTATTCTTCACTAATAATATAGTCAAATAATGCATTTTAAGGTACATAAGGCTTCCATGAAATGATAATAAGAATTGACAACATATCATATTTACAAGACTACAATTTTATTACTTTTCTGAATTCTGCTTAGAAAGATGAAGTAATCAATGTTCTTATTTTTTTTCTGAGATAACTATATTATTTTATTATTAATTTATAAAAACTTAATCATTTTAAATTGTGGCAACACCAAAACTATGACTGAATGGAACAGTTACTTTAGTCCGATTTCTAATAAGAAAACGCAATGACGTTAAGGTTCACATGACATTGTCAAAATTATATTTTTTTCCCTGTTGGGTCTAAAACATCAACCCTATTCAGGCCTAATTGTCTTAGATTGCGGCAATTTTATGTATTTTCTTATGTTTCTTTAAATACAGAAGAATAAATTCAAAGATTTTTTTTGCGCGTACACGACACTAAACCCTGTCGATCCCTATATTAAGTTCCACCTGTTAGAAATATGAAATGTTGATTGTACAGATTTTATTTTTACAAGGTTGAACCTCAAACTGCAACAGTACAATATACGCGATATAATCCGTTTAAATAGTTTTACCTATTTGAATGTGTGACAGTCGCGGAAATCGAAGAAAATATTATGCTTCTCTTAAGTCTTGTATGAACCATTAGGATCACAATATACTCAATAAAATAATGCTACGTTCGTCGGATTGCGACCATATGCGATTTAGAATAACACCAATCCAAATAATAGACTTGTTAGAAATGTAAAACAGAGTTCATTCATAATGAAATTACTAATGGTATTTATATCGAAAGTACGATAAAATTAAATATATAGACTGATCGTCTTTTGTTCTTGATCATTAAGGGTGCGTTGGGGTATATTGGAGTTATTACGGATGAATAAAATGAACCATAGTAACACTAGTGTGATAAATTGGTGTGACTACGGATAAGCTGGGTTTTTTTTGTGACCATGTATATATACTTAACATTTAGCTATAATACGACAGTTTAATGTATGTACTACTCGTCTATTGTTATTTATATACCTAGTAAAACGTATAGGTATAATGCAATACGTTACAAATGTTACAATACAAGTACTCTTTATTGCACACTTCACAAAACATGGAGGAGAAAAAAAATCAACGGTTTAATTTTTTATTTTCTTACTGAAATAATTTCAAAGGCAGTTTTTCTCGTTTCTTCTTATTTAATTCCATTAGCTATGATACCGCGATAGAATACTTCAAAGGGATCTGTATCAAAAAAATAAACATCTTACGAATCCAATACTACTAAACACTTTGCTACATTAATAATAATAATAGATCCATTACGTTTATAAATAGATTTTAATGAACACAATATAGTGCCTGTAGATCGTCGATAACAAACACATTACCTAACCCATTTTTATCATCAGACGTCGGTTCAGGAAACCCCAACAGACATGAAAAGAAACAGCATTATTTATTTATCATATCTTTATGACTCGTAATAAATTCCAGCTGAAATGAAAACAGTTTCCAAGTTGCATAAACAGTGCGGTAATACTATTAATTTTATAAGACACTTGTTGTAAGAATATTCAATCTAAACGTCTACTAATACGTAAATAATACAATTGATATTTTAAAAATAAAGACGTACCTATTACGAAGAAGTCATTGGCAGGGCTATGTAGATCAAAAGTTCTGTTTGTTCCCATGACTAGCTAGCTGCTTCAGTAGTGCACAATCAATGAACGCTTATTATGTTAATAATATTTGACGACACGGTTGGCTCAGTTTGTAAGCACTTGCCTACTGAGCCGGCGGTCCCGGGTTCGAATCCCGGCCAGGGCAAATATTTGTGTGATGAACTCGAATATTTGTGCTTGGGTCATGGATGTTATCTATATATGTATTTATTTATTATGTATATCGTCGTCTAGTACCCATAGTACAAGCTTTGCTTAGTTTGGGACTAGGTCGATTTGTGTAAGATTGTCACTTAATTTTTTTTTTATTATACTTATTTATAGGTATTTCTTTATTCAATAAATATTGTGTTAACGTAGTTAGATATTAACGCATTCACTCCTAGCAGCGCATATATATGCGTTCTCCGTCATACAAGTTTGTTCCTAGACTACGCCCCTGGCAGGGAATGCGTTAATAAGTCTTGCTGTGTTACTAACTTACCATGGATCGTGTATTCTTGTCAGATCTGACATGAATACACAATAAACTTAATGTTTTTTTTTTATATCCAGCTGTCGTCAGCCAGTCGATTGAATTAGATTAGATAAATAAAATTTTAATTGAAAGTATATTCGATAATTGTATAATTTCCGAATTCTCCGCCTTGCCTTGTTATTGTCCCGACGTTTTTAAGTTGCTGATATATTTTCAGTCGCAACTTTCAATACTGTCTTCACTTATGTTATTTTTCTCGCATTTTTTGTACAAAGGTTCACTTATTGTATTTTTGTGTATAACACCATATTAGCAGTTGGTATGTTCCACTATAACTATAACAGAGCCACAAATCCACTGGATAGTACATTCAGCATCAAAAGTTGCTTATAGTTTAACTACCTAATGACGCTTAAGAATCAATACTATGTTAGTTAGACGTTATTGATTCTTAAGCGTCGAAGTAACTAAATGTTAGTTAGACGGTATTGATTCTTAAGCTTCGCTATGCAATTTGACATAACCTAGTAGTAAAATTTACAGCTACCTACTTTTCAGCCAGAGATTGGCATGGGTTACTTTTAAGTTTTATGACAAATAAAATGCCCAGTTCCAAAAGGATAAAAAATATGTTATCACACGAGCGTAGCTATGGGAAATGTCTTGTGAAGTTATAATTTTGGGTACGCCTTCATTATGTCTACAATACAAATCACGTCATTTACAAAATCAGTTCGCATTTCATAATGTACGAAAAACGAGCTCAACTCTGACAGCTCCGTGTTAAAACTTTGACAAATTACCACACATGAACACGGCCGTATTGCGGATACGTAATTTACGGTCCCGCCAATATTCAGGGGAGCTACTCTGAAGTTAGAAATATAATATGTATAAGTTTATATTCTACTACAAGGTGCCAGAAAAAATGACGAGTCGGGTGTAAAATAGCCGGTATCCATCTTTAGATGCCCAGCTACAAATACAAATCCTCTTTATTGTATACCTCAAATACACAGGGAAATAACACCTAATGGATACAATAAATAACAGCAGAGGTAAGCAACAGGCGGTCTTGTCGCTAAATAGCGATCTCTTCCAGACAACCTCTAGATGCCCAGCTACATTTGTGGATCAAACAAATGTTGGAAATAGTCCAATTGGTACCTAGATACATACGTATTATTACATATTTCATTCTATTCCATCTTTATATCTTCTTCTAAATATATAAAAGAAGAAACTGACTGACTGACTGACATATCAACGCACAGCCCAAACCGCTGGTTCTAGAGAGTCCAAATTTGGCACGTAGGTTCCTTATAAGGTGAAGGGAAGAGGGAAGAGGTGCACTAAGAAAGGATTTTTCAAAATTCACCCCCTAAAGGGGTGAAATGGGGATCCAAAGTTTTTATGGGGAAACAAGATTAGTTAGACTATTTTATTTGAAACTTCACAGGCGTATTTCTAACGATAAATGAGTAAACATGTGTTTCAGGTTATTTGAAAATTCAACCCCTAAAAGGGAGAAATGTGGTGACAAAGTCTGAAAATCAACATGGGTATTGTTTTTATGGTTTATCGGGTCGCTGATTACGAAACCCGCAACGATTTTAAAATCCAACGTGGCGGACGTGAATTATCATCTCCCCTGTAGGGGTGAAATGGGGTTGAAATGTCTAAATACTAAACCGCTGGTTCTAGAGAGTATGGTGTAGGGAAGAGGGAAGAGGGAAGAGGGAAGAGGGAAGAGGGAAGAGGGAAGAGGGAAGAGGGAAGAGGGAAGAGGGAAGAGGGAAGAGGGAAGAGGGAAGAGGGAAGAGGGAAGAGGGAAGAGGGAAGAGGGAAGAGGGAAGAGGGAAGAGGGAAGAGGGAAGAGGGAAGAGGGAAGAGGGAAGAGGGAAGAGGGAAGAGGGAAGAGGGAAGAGGGAAGAGGGAAGAGGGAAGAGGGAAGAGGGAAGAGGGAAGAGGGAAGAGGGAAGAGGGAAGAGGGAAGAGGGAAGAGGGAAGAGGGAAGAGGGAAGAGGGAAGAGGGAAGAGGGAAGAGGGAAGAGGGAAGAGGGAAGAGGGAAGAGGGAAGAGGGAAGAGGGAAGAGGGAAGAGGGAAGAGGGAAGAGGGAAGAGGGAAGAGGGAAGAGGGAAGAGGGAAGAGGGAAGAGGGAAGAGGGAAGAGGGAAGAGGGAAGAGGGAAGAGGGAAGAGGGAAGAGGGAAGAGGGAAGAGGGAAGAGGGAAGAGGGAAGAGGGAAGAGGGAAGAGGGAAGAGGGAAGAGGGAAGAGGGAAGAGGGAAGAGGGAAGAGGGAAGAGGGAAGAGGGAAGAGGGAAGAGGGAAGAGGGAAGAGGGAAGAGGGAAGAGGGAAGAGGGAAGAGGGAAGAGGGAAGAGGGAAGAGGGAAGAGGGAAGAGGGAAGAGGGAAGAGGGAAGAGGGAAGAGGGAAGAGGGAAGAGGGAAGAGGGAAGAGGGAAGAGGGAAGAGGGAAGAGGGAAGAGGGAAGAGGGAAGAGGGAAGAGGGAAGAGGGAAGAGGGAAGAGGGAAGAGGGAAGAGGGAAGAGGGAAGAGGGAAGAGGGAAGAGGGAAGAGGGAAGAGGGAAGAGGGAAGAGGGAAGAGGGAAGAGGGAAGAGGGAAGAGGGAAGAGGGAAGAGGGAAGAGGGAAGAGGGAAGAGGGAAGAGGGAAGAGGGAAGAGGGAAGAGGGAAGAGGGAAGAGGGAAGAGGGAAGAGGGAAGAGGGAAGAGGGAAGAGGGAAGAGGGAAGAGGGAAGAGGGAAGAGGGAAGAGGGAAGAGGGAAGAGGGAAGAGGGAAGAGGGAAGAGGGAAGAGGGAAGAGGGAAGAGGGAAGAGGGAAGAGGGAAGAGGGAAGAGGGAAGAGGGAAGAGGGAAGAGGGAAGAGGGAAGAGGGAAGAGGGAAGAGGGAAGAGGGAAGAGGGAAGAGGGAAGAGGGAAGAGGGAAGAGGGAAGAGGGAAGAGGGAAGAGGGAAGAGGGAAGAGGGAAGAGGGAAGAGGGAAGAGGGAAGAGGGAAGAGGGAAGAGGGAAGAGGGAAAAGGGAAGAGGGAGTTTCTATGGATTATCGGGTCGCTGATTACTAAAAAAAGAATGATTTTAAAATTCAACGTGGCGGACGTGTAATACCATCTCTTATGTTAGGGCGCGATGGGGTAGAAATGTCTAAATAATGTCTAAAAATATGGGTGTCGTATTTAAACGCACAGCCCAAAACCGCTGATTTTAAAGAGTCCAAATTTGGAACGTAGGTTCCTTATAAGGTCTAGGGGCGCACTAATAAACGATTTAACTAAAGGGGGTGAAATAGAGAGATCCAAAGTTTGTATGGGAAAACAAGATTAGACTAATTATATTCGAAACTTCACAGGAGTATTTCTAACAATAAATGAGTAAACCTACAAGTACTCTTTATTGCACACCTCATAAAATATACAGGAGAAATACAATGCAAGACATTACAATTAGAGGTAAACAACAGGCGGTCTTATCGCTAAAGAGCAATCTCTTCCAGACAATCTTTGGGTAGTGGAGATGGAGAACTTGAAAAAATAAGATTTTGTTATTAGGCGGTACATAAATCGGATAGTAATAATAATAATATATACATAAAAAAACAAAAAAAAACATAAATATAATATAAAATAAATACATAAATACATACATACATTCAGCCAACAGATAATAGGACCATTTGAATAAAATACGAATTATGATAGGGATAGATAGTGTTCTTTCAGTTGAGCTTTGAAAGAAACAAGAGATTTAGCGCGCCTTAAGCTAACAGGCAAGGAGTTCCATAAACAGACAGCTTTAAAAGTAAACGAATTATTATAAAATTTTGAGACGGAAGAAGGTACGGCAAGGAGCAAATTTTGGGCAGATCGAGCAGAAGTGAGATAAGTGAAACGCTCTTTGAGATAGCGGGGAGTTGCAGGATGAAAAAGTATACTATAAAGAAGAGCAAGAATATGAGAGTTACGACCTAAACTTAAACCTAATAGATGTTTAAATTTGTATTTGGTGCCATCTCGATTGTCGTCAAGGCCAGTGCGGGCGGCGCGGCGGGACTGGAGGAGTAGTCATCGGGAAACTTCCTGCAGCCGTAATAAATGCATTCAAGCTTTTCAACAATAAAACGGCTAGACGGATATGCATGAGGGATAAGCAGATAATACCCTAACTTTAACAAATAGCATAATTTTTAACCTGAAAAAAAGAGCATCGTTCCCGTAGGATAATGTTTATTGTGTAGGAACGCGGGCGAAGCCGCGGGTTAATGCTAGTTATTTATATTTATAATATGTTTCACACATAACATTGATAAGTAATAGTAGGATGTCTTGCTCATTCAAAAATGCGAGTGAGAAGAACGGTGCTATTCAAATTCAGAATTTAAATTTCGGAGTATCAGCCCAGGAGTCCCAACTTTCCGGTCCAATTTCCCGCAGAAAAGTTTGTCATTCGTTTCATTGGGAACTTTTAGGGTTAATGAAACTCTTTGAAATTCGAATATTTTGCAGGGCATTCTTTATTGTTGATTTCAATACATTTAAGGTACATTTATTTAGGTAATACACTTTATTCGGTAATACACATAATCAGTCGCTTCGTCCACTTAGTTTAAATCCTAATTATGAAATATAACGTTTAAACGAAAAGGGTCCACTTTTTCGAAACGAAACGAAAGACGAAATTTGACGAAACTTGCAGCTTTATACGAACAACCTGTCAAAGCGTCCTTGTGGCAAACGAAACAGTTGTAAAATTTAGCTTGAAGATGTCACAAATAATCTAATGGGTTTCGCTAAAATTAACCCTAAACTTTTCAAAGTCAAAGTCAAATCATTTATTTGCTAGAACACAGTGTTTAAGGTCTTATAATTCAATATTTGTTTCCAATGTGCTCAGCCTGCAAGCAAGCGTGCAAATGTTTGAGCGCGATATTTTATATATTAATTACATTAATCCATAATAATAACATTAACAAAATTGCATAAAGACAAAACGAAATAACAGAATAAAATTAAATAAAAAAATCAGGAATTCATAAAATAGGATAATAAAATTGAGATGTCAGTTACGTTCCAAATAATTTTTTAACGCTATAGAAGCACCTTTCCAGTAGCCAGGTGTCCAATTAGTGCTTGAACTGGTTTCCTTAGAGCACTTTAATGTCATCAGGTAGACTATTAAATAGTTCGATGCACATGTTATACACGTTTCTACCGTATATCGTCTTACTAACCCGCGGTTTATACAATAGATCCATAATTCTTTGTCTGGTCGGCCTGTGCATTATTACTTCACCACGCGTCTTGAAATATTGCTGGTGGGTGTTGACGAAGATACATACTTCTTTTATATATAAAGAAGGTAATGGAAGTATGTGTAGTTTTTTTGAAAAGTGGTACGCAGCTAGCATCGTGCACGTTACAAAGGACTCTGACACACTTCTTCTGAATCCTAAAAACTCTACCTACATCGACCGAATTACCCCACAGTATAAGTCCGTAACGAAGAACTGAGGACACATATCCATGGTAAGCTGTTAGTGCAGCCTCCACTGACACCGTGTCTCTCAATCTTCGGAGTTCAAAAACAAATCTATTTAATTTACTGCCGATATGTTCAATGTGGTCTTTCCAGTGTAGATATTTGTCGAGTGAGATGCCAAGAAATTTAAAAGAAGCTACTTCATCTACATTAATATTGTTATATTTTATTACGATTGGCAAACTATTTGCATAGTAAGAGGTAAATTGCTTTACCTTGGTTTTGCTAATATTAATATGCAGGTCATTCGTTTTCATCCAATTTATTATATCAATTAAAGAATTATTAATGTCATTTTCAAAAGTCAATTTATTATTATACTTTATTATTAACGTCGTGTCATCTGCAAACATAATACACTTTTGTGGTACCAAGAGCAGGTAAATCATTTATGTACAGGAGAAATAGCAGTGGTCCCAAGATGCTGCCTTGTGGGACACCTGTATCATTTATTTTGAATTGGGATCGAAAAGTTTTCTTCAAAATAGTGCTCTTTATTTCTGTAAACCTACTAATTTCTGTACATTGCAACCTATTTGTCAAATAACTCTTGATCCAATCGAGAGCTTTGCCCCTAACACCGTTACGTTCGAGTTTAAGCCGTTGTTACCCGTTGCTGTTGTTAGCCGTGGTTACCTATAATTGGATAAGCATCCTGTTTGTCATTTGTGTACTTATACTATGTAATAGTCTGATGTGTTATCTGTTGGTAATCCTTAAATAAATAAAATAAAATAATAAATAAGGATCATTTCGCGTGGTTAACAAAATCAAAAGCCTTAGACATATCCAAGAAGACCGACGCCACCGGACTACCATCATTGATGCTTTCTGTAACGAATTTTATAAGATCAAAACATGCATATGTCGTTGACTTTTGTTCCCTGAAACCGTATTGTTCAGGACAGAGTACATCGTATTTCGTTAAAAAGCTGCTTAAGCGAGTGTGAAAAGCTTTTTCAAGTACCTTCGAAATATCAGGTATTAAGGTGATAGGTCTGTAGTTGCAATAGTTGCATGGATCTTGTTTGTCTCTTTTTTTGAACAATGGCTTTACTACACATGACTTCAACTCCTTGGGAAAAGTCCCTACCGTAAATGTTAAATTAAATATGTGTGCAAGCGGGAAACATACATAGGAAGCGCATAATTTGAGTATTTTTGTGATAATGCAGTCGTATCCACATGCTTTGCTGTTTTTTAGTGACATAATAATTTTATACGTTTCATTGGCATCAATGGGTTTTAAAAATAAGTAAATAAATTCCAATAAGTAACAACCAGCGAATTGTACGACGGCTATTATAAATAAGCAGGGTTCGGAAATTCGGATAGATATTTACCTAAACTTTGGTGGCGGCTTTGTCGTTCAGTTGTAGGTATAGGCGGCTTTGGTTGAGGTCTGAGTGAGATAGCAAATGAGATTTTGGCAGTTTAAGGTAAATATCGATCCGAATTACCGTTGCCTGATTATAAGACAATAAATTTTATGTTAAAAATGCTCAAATTTTGTCTGAATCTGAGTACGATACACTCATAATAGGCAGCACAAGTGAATTTAAATCATCAAAGAATTATTTTGTAGATTTAGACAGCGTATGGCACTTAGACCTTAGTTTGATACGTAAGTGTCTTGATCTGTCTAAAACATGACTAAAATCTTTCTCTCTTATGCATTGGCAACTTTTGCATACCAGTAAACATTGAATGACCTCCTGAGGTATGTATACTGGTCCATGATTGAAAGTTTGCCGTCTTAATCATATCATATTCATGTCGTAGTCGTATCGTTTCGTTTCCTAGCTGACTCGAAACTAAATCAAAACTTTAACACTTCTTGTGTTGGAGCGCCATAATTAACTGCTTCAATATAAAAGTTAACCAATTAGTCCTTTGTACTTGTTCAACGTAAATTTAGAAAGTTCTTAGCGAGTACAAGTTGAAGATTACCAACAGAAATACTGTAATTTGTATGAATTGTTTTATAGCATACTCTTTCTTTTTACCGACGATGGAGGGAACGGAACGGCGGCAGCAGTATAAGGGCGTTTTCAAAAAATATACCGAATATCTGTTTCTTCCAGAATTTGACGTTTTTGGGTACACCTTGCTCAGAATCGATAGTATCTTCAATGTGAAGAATAAAAAAACCGGTCAAGTGCGAGTCGGACTCGCGCATCGAGGGTTCCGTACAAACACTTTCCATCCTTAAGTGGTTAAGTTAAGTTTGCACCTGTTATGTATAGCACCCCATACAAATGAGGTGCAAAAATAACGCAACCAATCCCGTTTGTTGTATGGGAGCCCCCCTTAAATATTTATTTTATTTAATTTTTTGTATTTGTTCTTATAGCGGCAATAGAAATACATCCTCTGTGAAAATTTCAACTGTCTAGCTATCACCGTTCTTGAGATACAGCCTGGTGACAGAAGGACGGACGGACGGACGGACAGCGAAGTTTTTACCCTTTGGGTACGGAACCCTAAAAAAGTGTCCTAAATTGGTCCTTTACATTGAATATGAACTTTTTTTTTCATTTGCACGAGCGTTACGCAGTGGAAACTGAAATTCCCATAAAAAATTTGGGACCTTTTTTTTTTATTCTTCACATTGAAAATCCTATCGATGCTAAGTAGGATGAACCCAAAAACATCAATATTCAAAATAACCAGAGAATCGGGGTTTTTTTTTAAATGCTCATTTGTGGCTGATAGTAACTTCGTTAAGTAGCAAGTTTTTTATTTGTCGATTGAGGTTTTCTAAATTTTTCTAAATGGCTTTTTCTAAATTAACGTAAAATATTGGAAATTTTAACAAGTTCGAAACAAATTCGGGAAGCTCACAGAACTACTAATATAAATATGGGAGCTACTTTTCAATACTCTCTCTCCTTACTTCACACGCGTCGATGTACCTTAAATACCTTTCAGCGGGTCTATGACGGTTGCTTTTAACACGCGGTAATACGTGAAAAAGCATCAGTCACGTTTTGACAAAATACGAGTGTGAGTGACAGATGCTTTATCGGACTTCCGGTTCGTGTCTCAAGATGGCCGCATGCGTTTAAGTTTCGTTGTTCATTATTTATTCATTTTAGTTGTTCAATGTGTAGTATTGATAGCGTATTGTGCAGTGATCTAACGTATGAGTGAATAGCTAATGAAGAATTCAACTTGAAGCGTTCATAGCCCTTCCTGGGTCAAGGCCCGATAGTCCGCGTGGTTTTTTTGTAAATCGCTATCACTTTACAAAAAGCACGATTTTTTCAACTCACCGTACAACGTGGTATTAATCCTCTACCTAGTCGCCTAGTGCGATTGGCAACGAGACATTGGCAGTAATGGTCGCTTAACTGTGACCGGTTGCCATTTTAAAAAAAATAGAATAGAATAGATGCTTTATCATTTATTCACGTGATGCAACCATCATAAGCCCACTGGTGAACCAATGATAAACGACATATTAATACATGTGATATATTATGCATATAGGTACACGTTTACGCATTTGAACCGAAAAAACATATTTTAGAATAATCCGACTTACCAAACGCCGCCGTTTCATTCGATACGGCATTTCACACATTAACACCCCAATTTAACGATTCACGCATTTTAAGACGGAGATAAAAGATGCATGACAATTTGCACTCGTACAATTTACTGTCTAAATCCCAATTCAATTTCCGTTATGACGAAAAAAGGAATATTATATTCCCTCGAGGTAAGATAAGAAAGTGGAATAGGGCGAAAATTAAAGAATATGACGAAAATGTGAGAAAATCTCGCGTCTCAAAACATCATCTGCGGTCGAAAAGGCTTATTCCCTCGGGACTTTCTTGTTTTTTCGCTCATAAAAATGTCTGTAAATGGAGACGCATCAATATTATGGTGACAAATGTCGATACATTTTCTTCTCTTGTTGTTGCCGTATTATTTTTGGGTGGAAGTTTGTTTCGTGACTGATATTCGGTGACATTTTCGACTTTGTTTGTGAACAACATGGTAAAGATATTTAAATAATAATTAGTACTATTTGTTATGAAAAAAAGCTGCACTTTGTGATGGAAGCAAGCCGTTTTGCACAGTGATAATATAGACCAAAATAAACGCTTTCACTCGAGGAGAAATTAGTTTCGCCCCTTAGGAACAGAGATGGCGCCACTTATTCAAAAATAGTTTAAAAAATTCTAAATCCTGAACGGATACTCCGATTTTGACGAAAGAGGTTCCCATCGGCAGATAATTACCCAATTTAACATGATAAAATTAAAAACAGGTAGAAAATAATTTTAGATACCTAAAAGATAATTTGTTAAAAGTATAAGTAAAAGTATTTTAAATTTGTGATTTCTTTTATTTTTCTCGTAAAAATGTATCTACATAGTACTTTTTTATTTATTTATATTAATATAAAACTAATTTTACATTTACAAAAAAAACCGCATATCATTAGCTCTTATAGTTCTAAAGTTATTGAAGAATACAGACATGGCGCCGCTGGGTCAAAAAATCTTACAAAAAAACTATTTTCAGGGTAATCAGTACCTTCGAAGCGGGAGAATACTTTTATAAATACATTGTACATAAGTTGCATGTGCGGCGGCAACATCGCACCGGCACCCTATATTAAATCTTCAATCACTTTGGAAGTGTACAAGTTCATGATTATGCGGTTTTTTTATTAAACGAGCAATTAATAGCGTTATAATATACATAAGTAAAATAAAGCCATATTCATAATTTTTTTTATATGAAAGAACATAAAAGTCCCAAAAATGTTTTTTTTTTCAAAATGTATGTTTTTTTTTATTTATTATTACTTTTTGCCGATTTTATTTAATTTTATTTTTTTAAACTAATTTAAGTAATTATCTGTCGATTAGCACCTTAATTATCAAAATCGGAATACCCGTTGAGGTTTAAGATTTTTTGTAAGATTTTTTGACCCAGCAGCGGCGCCATGTCTGTATTCTTCAGTAACTTAGAAACTATACGGGCTAATGATATGCGGTTTTTTTTCGTAAATGTAAAATTAGTTTTATATTAATATAAATAAAGAAAAAAGTACCATGTACATACATTTTTACGAGTAAAATTCCAAAAAATCACAAATTTTAAATATTTTTTTCAGAAATTATAATTTTTTGGGTATCCAAACTAATTTTTTACCCGTTTTTAATTTTTTTTATGTTAAATTGGGTAATTATCTGCCGCTTGGCACCTTTTTCGTCAAAATCGGAGTATTCGTTCAGGATTTACAATTTTTTAAACTTTTTTTGAATAAGTGGCGCCATCTCTTATCCTAAGGGGTGAAACTAATTTCTTCCCAAGTGAAATCGTTTATTTTGGTCTATATTATCACTGTGCAAAACGGTTTGCTTCCATCACAAAGTGCAGCTTCCGGGCCAAAACCGTCCATAACAAGTAAGACTAAATGGATTTTGCCAGCTTCTGCTTTATATGATATCGTGGAATCGTAAATGGCCAGTTGAATGTCATGGCGAAGAAAAATATACCGGGAGTTATTCAGTTACTTAACGACTGATTGCTTACTGTTTTTACACCATATTTTTAAGGTTCCGTAGTCAACTAGCAACCCTTATAGTTTCGCCATGTCCGTCTGTCCGTCCGTCCGCGGCTTAGCTCCGTGCATTAAACGATTCCGCTCAATCTGGCGCGTTTAATCGATAACTTCCAGAAGGTACTAAGTAATTACAGTTACTTTGGCGTTTACGACCTTTTTTATAGAGCTTGAAATCTTTCTCGTACCTAATTTAAGCCCATCTACTCGTATTGTGAAGGATGGGCAACTACGGAACCCTACACTGAGCGTGGCCCGACATGCTCTTGGCCGGTTTTTTAATTGATTAATACGATTCAAACTCGTGAACAAAGCGCAACATATTATATAAACAATTATTGTGTTTTTATAAAAACATTGTTAAACGAGTTGGTGAAACAAAACGTAAGCCTACGTAACAAACCATATCGATTGTACATAATACACCGTATAATGCAAAATCCGCCTAAGCACTGTATTTGATCGGTTGTTTGTGTAAATTTCGATTGATGAGTGCCCTTAGCTGTCAACAGGCGCCGAGTACCTTGAACAAAAACTCTATATATATTTAGATAATTATATTGATTTGTCAATAGATTTTCTTAACACTTGAGAGCTATTCGAGGATTGTCCTGTTGTTGGAATAAATTAATTCCGACTGCCCAAGAACAAAGGAGTCTTCGCTGAACGAAGCTACGTATTGAATGGGGCGCTGTCCTAGTTAGATTCAATTAATAACGCTTTAGCAAAAGCCTAGTCAGGTAGCCAGTATTGTGGTCTGTTTATTCTTTTGTTATTGTCTGTATTGTTTTGTTTCTGTGTGTGATTGTTTCTTCAATTGTAGGTAGTAGCTGTGGTAGTAGTGAATACCAGGGAGGTAATTCGACAATATTAGAGAGATGATGCAGATCTCTCCATTTCATCACCATCCGTCACTTTTGACGTGTCCCTACTTGACAAGTGGCGGTATCCCTAGAACATCGCAACTTCGTCAATCCGGTCGCGCTTAATTTGCGTTTCCCTCGTATGTGACGGCATAAATAACAGGCGCATAACCTGACCTTTTAGTGCGTGAAATTAGTCAGTTACGTTTCGTTCAAAACAGAAATTCATATGCACGAAGAGCATTTTGACAATCATTATCGCCTTCGTATTTCCAAAATTGAGATGAGATATGTCACTTGAAGCTCATCGCATTTTAATGACAGTTCAAAGGCGATATCACTGTTATCTAATAGAGTTTTGACATTTTGCGATCGCTCAAAGGGCATTCTCGAATTAGGTCCCTTGTAGTAAATTTGACGTTTCTAATCATATCGTAATATCACCTTTATGTACCTAATCGATAGGTATACATCAATGTCCTGTTTGTGGTAATCTGGTAATATAAGTTGACGGAAACTTTTATTTCACGTATTAAATATTAAGAAAATGGAAGATGGCAATCCGGAAATGGAGTTCTCAGCTAATTTATCTCGGTCGCATCTTGCTCTGATGTTAAACTGCTTTTTAGTTCAGGATTATTGACCACCCTTTTAGCTGGGGAAACGAAAGGTTTTCTCTTTTTGTTCGAGCGGAAGGGGGCTAAAGTTTGTGTTATTTGGTTATGAATCCGCAGAATAAGGATCTATTTAAACTCGTTAACACAATATAGTGGACAGTGTTCACAGCATATATACGTAATATACTGCTTTATAAGGTTTCCTTTTGCAGGATGAACCTTCTAATCCCTAAGAACATTTTAAGAAGGAGTTAACAAAGCCATCTTGAATTTTTGTTTAGGAGGGAGTAATGACATTATTATAACAAAACGGGACTTAATCGCGTTCATAATCTATTTAATTACCTTGAAGGTCCCGTCAACACCATGAAGTTCAACGTTCGAAACGTCGAGTTAATTATACTCGGCGCGGCGAACCTTGATCCCTATGACAGCTGTCAGTTCAGTACAGTATCCGTCAAAAATGTTACCATTTGACAGATATTGTAGTGAACTGACAGCTGTCATAGGGATCAAGGTTCGCCGCGCCGAGTATAAATGATCATTTTTTGAACGCGCTTAAGTCCCGTTTACACGTCGCGATGTCACTATGCGGTGGTGGCCGTGAATCCGACCGGATGCGACCGTATCGGCGTACCGCCATCCGACGGCACGTGTCGGCGCCCGACCCGAGCTGACTGGCCGCGACTACAACCAAGCGCCGTCATTAGAGTTCGCAAACAGCCGGCCGGTTGAAAGAGGCTTAAATTCCATTCAAATATGACTTGTTACCGCTGAGCATACTTTGGCAACTAGTCAAATGCGCTTGGACGCGCTCGGACTCGGTCCGTTCAGTGGGAATCCTACATAATAAGAAGTCATAATAGCAAAATATCACGTACTGCATCTTTAAAAAGAGGAAGACAAAGAGGGCCACAACCTTCATGACTGGAAGACAGACTGGGAAATTATTTCTCCTTCTTGACAAAGTTATTCAAGCCCTGACCTAAGAGAGCTGAATCCCTCTTCTCTTCGGTGTTTCATTTTTCTAGTGTTTTTATCCTTACCATATCCATATAATGAATATGTAAAGAAAACCGAAATTCTTATTTCATTTTCATAGTCAATTCAACAGATAACATATCTCAGTTGCCTGAGGCGTTTATCCATGATGAATATAAGGATGTAGGGAAATGGAACGGGAAAGGTCGCGACGGAAGGGCCGAGGGAAGGAAGTCATCGCGCGTATATTATTCGATATTGGAATGGAACTGCCGGCAACACTCGTGGTTATTTCTAGCTACGGAGAAAAGGTCTCATCTGTCCTAATGTCCGTGCGTGCCCACTGTAAGTTGTGATACAAGAATCCGATCAGACTTTAGGGTTCCGCACCTCGATCATCAAAAACGGAACCTTTATAGGATCACTTTGCTCTCCGTCCGTGTGTGTGTGTCCGACTGTCAACTTCCTATTCTCAAGAACGCGTGGAGGTATCAAGTCGAAATTGTCGAAACAAGAGCTGTGTCTGTGGTGCTAAGGTGTACCTTTCAAACAATGCAAAGATCAACACACGAAAGGAAAGGAAAAAATCCAAAGGTATTCTGGCGTTAGGGTGGTGGAATGGTTGACAAGTTGGACAGGTAATCCAGAAGTACCGGGTTCAATACCCGGTCTCTTCTACCAAGGTACAAATTTATTGTTTTCTTTGTGATGATCATTATGTATATCAATGATTCCGATGTATTACTTAGTAGGAAATGTTTGTATGTATTATGTACAAATACTTTGTATAAAACTAACTTTAAAATCTTATAAAACAAATCTGGTTGTGAGCTATAAAAGTAAATAAGCTATTAGACTGAGGCTTCACTTAACTCCGTAGTCTTTTTAATTAAAAAAAACTTATTTTCTTTATGGCCGCCTAAGTTGCTATAAGCTGAAAAATATTGCCAGTATTCCTATAAACTTTACAATACGGTTACAAAGAAAGCATGGACTCTATGAACAAGCTTTTATTAGAAAAGTTTTACAGCCAATATAAGCCTAAAGACAGTAAATCCATTATTGCCACGCGGTTATTTTGTAGCCACAGAAGTGAACACGAATTCTGAACCCTGTTTTTTCAACAGACTTCAAAAAGGAGGAGCTTCTTAATTCGGTTGTATTTTTTTCATGTTATCTCAGATAAACCGATATCGACATAGTTTTTCGTCTGAGTGTAGGCACCTGTAACTTGGTCTCATATTATGGTGAAGATCTAATAACGAGATGGAGGGAGGGAACTCATCAAATATTATAGGCATGTCTATGACTATTTCAGTGTTTTTTAGGGTTCCGTGCCTAAAGGGTAAAAATGGAACCCGATTACTAAGTATCCGCTGTCCACCCGTCTATTCGTCTGTCACCAGGCTGTATCTCATGAACCGTAATAGCTAGACTGTTGAAATTTTCACATATGATGTATTTCTGTTGCCGCTATAACAACAAACACAGAAAACAAAAAAGTAAAAATAAATTAGTTGTAGGAACCCTCAGTGCGCGAGTCCGACTCGCACTTAGCCGGTTTTTTGTAACTCCTTGAGTTGTTCTCAGAAATATAATTTACCCTTGTTGAAGCCGGTTATATTTTTTGGCTGTATTTATGCAAAAGGGAACCAACCCACATTAAACGTTTGTACTTTATGCTATGGTTACAGGGTTCAATGTAAACGGTTTTGATATGTGGATTGGTTCCCTTTTGCATAATATAATTTACCTTCGTGGAAGCCGGTTATATTTCGTGAAAAATATTATTATTTTATAGAATGTACCGTTTCCAATTGACGGGTTTGATAATTCAGTTCAGTTGATCTGTCTTTTCCTGGAGTTTTCAGATTGAAATACAATTTTCTTTAGCGTCACTGGAAACTTGGATTTATTATCGCACAATTAATTTCTTTCTTATTTCATGGAATTGACAGAATGGTACGCCGTCAAAATAAAACAAGGAAAAGTTGTGCTTTTTGTATTAAAATTTGGCTGTAGGTAAGTCGACCTAAAAGATATTTAATAAGGGTTTCTAGATTTTATTCACCAGAATTATGCATGATAACTTAGAGGGCCAGGGCCTGTAGGTACTTGGTATTTTGGCCGGCTCCCCTATCTCAAAATGATTTTCAGCAAATTAGAAAGTTAGGCAGCACTATTTTAAGTGCAAGTCCTACTACTGGGACTGGGGCCCTAGACTGGCTGTGCCCCTAGATCCGGCACTTTGGGGCCTAGGGCTTATTACGGCACTGTGTACAGCCCATTTTTAAAACGGTGTGAAAGTTACTCTATTCTCGCAGTTGATTTGCACTCGATTTCTACTGCGCTACGATGTTATAGTCTGTTTTTCTGTTCTTCATTTAGAAAACAGATTATCAATGGGAAATGGATGAAATTATGAACAGGGTAGAAGCACTGAAATAGAACCTACAAGAAAAGAGCGTACTCCCCACCAGATGGGCCGGCAATGCACTTGTGACTCCTCAGTACGCCTAGCATAACTTTGACACGCGACTCATGTCGCGCGAGATAGCATTATCCGTCACTATCTCATAGTACTGTACAGATAAAGACAGGTAGTATAACTCGCGCGAGAAAGAGTCGCGTGTCAAAGTTATGCTAGCCATGCTAGTGTTGCAGGTGTCTATGGGGGACGGTAATCGCTTTCCATCCGTTTACTCGTTTGCCCCTATGCCATAAAAAAATGTAGAATACCTATTTCAAGTTTTTTTTTTTATCTTAACTATTGACACTTTCGTGAGACACAAATGAATTAAGCAGTTCACACTCACGTGAATTGTTAGGAACGGCCTGACATGTTTCGAACTCGTATGGACCGATTCATCAAGGACTGCAACCCGTAATGTCTGGCGGTAACTTAGCCGTCCCTGATGAAGAGCTCCATACGAGTTCGAAACCTATCGGGACGTTTCTGAAAATTCACGTAAAAAATGTATATATGAACAGTAAAAGTAGCTTTGTTATCGCAATGTATTGCAAATACCGTATAATGTCCGTTCATGGCGAAGGAAAAACATTTTCATATCCATGACGTATTATCATTCCTTCCCCATTGGCTTATTATTTCCACAAATTTCCACGTGGTACCTAACAACATTAATGAACACCCAAGCTTTATATGCATCTTTCTTTGTTACAGATTAAAATCATGAAGCCGTGCAGTGTCAGTGCCAGTGCCAAAGTGTAGTGTAAATGTGTCACCATGGGTTGCACGCCGAGCATGCTTCTAGACCACAAGAGCCGTCGACGCGACAGCGATGGGTCCCAAGAGGCAGCTCTGGCTAAGACGGCTCCCACACCAGTCTGTAATAAGGCCGTGCAGGCTGCGCGAGCGCCGAGGGCTTCCCTGGAGTCCGACGGGTTCAGCATACAGTTGTCGAGCAAGAAGGACAGCTATGTGTCGCAGATGGGCAACAACTTCGCGACCCAGTTACACATAAAGCGGATATCTGGTAAGTGTAAAGGATGTTGATATTGCTGATTAACCCTAGTTAATACAAAAATAATCATCCATCGAGAGTGTCTTTTTTATATTACGATGGTGACAAACAAGCATGCGGCCCGCCTGATGAAGATGATTTATGCCGACTATATTAATAGGCACCAGTGTGTGTTAGGATTCCAATCAAGTATTCGGCCTGCCTGTTATTGATTTATGCCGCCTATGGACCATTAGGCTCCAGTGTGTGTAGATGAACACCATGCCGGTGGCGAGCAGTGCTATGGTGGAAAATAGCCATGGGCACCAATTCCTCAGAACACATCCAATTATGCAGACGGTAGAACACATATAAGGAGGCAAAGTCCCTCCTCAGACTTAAGGGTCGATTCCATCTGTGAGCTTTTTTGAGAGATATTCCGCTCTTCGCTAGCACTTGCTGCTAAAGAGCGGAATATCTCATGGAAGGTGTGCGAACAGATGAGCTAAATAAGCATTAACCTATATCACAGGGATTAGCGACCCAGGTCGCCTGTCGGTAGGCGACTGATTCGTATCAACGTGACCGAGGCGAGGCGACCGCCGACCTAAGCTAGCTTTTGTCGCGCCTCCGGACGAGCGGCAACTCAAGTCAACCACTGGCCTCGCCCACGCGCCGTCGCGGTCACTTGCATCTGTCAGTGTTTCGTTGTAAATCCATACAAAACAGTGGATATCGGTCGCCGGTCGCCTTCATGTATCGCTATTGCTAAAAACCGAATGCTAGGTACCATTAAATATTATAATGGTACCATTCAGTTCTTAACGATAGCGACTTAGCGACATCATGTAAGCAACCGATCAAAAAATGGATCACTGGGATAGTACGCGTTTAGGGAAAAGGTAACTCAGCTTTATTTATTTATGAGGCTATTACATACTAATACTTCAAGCATCCATCAAGATTATCTTCTCCATCTCAACATTAAAAGACGTCTAGCTGGGTATAATTTTTCCGAAACACATATCTTGTGCAATCGTTACTGGCCGCCGTCGTCATGGTTTAGTTTCATTGCAAATAATACCACTTTTTTTTTTTTTTTTTTTAATTATGTATATACTTCAAACATATCAAAATCGTTATACTGAAGGCTCTTCGGTTTTATTTGTTATTATATCTGCTATCAATTTAGATAAAATGTTCTCAGCTGACTCTCCGTCACATATTTCTGCAGGAAATGGACAGGATCCTCGTTTGAACGATCCAAGGCCTTCTAGAATTTTCTTTAAGTCGTCCACTGCAACATATTGCGGTTTCAATCCGTAATTATCCCAGTTTGAGACATACACTTTACCGTTATTGTTTTCTGATTTCAATGCCTTTATGCTTTTGTTTCCGTTTTTCTTTTCATCGTTTCGAAGTTCTTTGTAATCTTTATTTTTATTACTTACAACGACTCTAGCAAATAATAGAACATCAGATTTAGGGGTCTTCCTACGTTGATACCGTATCGTATATACTATCAATTTAGGTAAAATGAATTCAGCTGGCACAGAATCAGATTCTCTTACAGCAAATGGAGAGAATTCTCTTCTTTGGAACAATTCAAGGCCAACTAAAACATTCTTCAAGGAATCCTGTGTAAGCCCTTGCAGCTTCAAAAAAATATAAGATTCTCGAAGTTTGAAGATTGCATCGTCATTTTTTCTTTTACGACATAACGTGATCGTGGCAGATAACAGTACCAACAAAATAATCTAAAAAATGAATATTTTATTATAGACATCTATACAATGTACATTAATAAATAAGAGTATATTTAAACCTACTTATAAAAAAGTTCCTTCTGATCCCTCCCCGGTGGTAGGGCACCCAGAAGGCTGGGGCATTGCCACGCTGTATGGTAATGATAATTTCGTAGTGCCATACTGGGGTCAATACTTACTGTCGGGCCTCTTCCCATCAGCACGGACTCGGTTCCGGTATACTGCATTTATTGATGATTGATTGATTGACATGATTTTATGATGGAATACTTAAAAGGGGTATTTGGACATTTTGTCTTCAACAAAATCAGGCTACAATAGGCTTGGTTACATATATTTATGGAAAATAAGGACGTTATACAGTTACATATATTTGTTCTAAATACAAATACTTAATAATTATTCACGTTGACGCCTAGAGACCTTATGCATCTCTGTGGAATTAAATTAATTAAGTAATTACATTTTATTGCATGTTGTGACACCCAGAGACTTTATGTACATCTCTGGGTATATTTAATATTTTAAATTTATCGTTAAAATTTTATTGTAATATTCCTACTTAACATTGATTTGGAGTAATTAGTTATAATACAAATGTATCATGTAATTGTTTTAAGTATTATTTACGAAAAAATTACTTACTGTTGAGTTAATTCTTTCGGATTTCTTCTCAACAGCGGTCTCATCTTGCAAAATGCCGGTAGATTCACAATCTGACTTGTAAAAGTGCCCCTGTGGCCTACTTACTGAATTAATTATTTCATTTCATTTCATTTCACTTAGTTTTTGTTATTCTGATTTGATCCGATAACATGAAAACATTGAATCTGATACTTATTTATAAATAAAAGGGTAATATAAATAGTTATTTTCAGGTCTTACCGTCTTTGTATTCATAGTTCCGTTTGCATTGATGAAGTAGTATTTTTTTTTTCGGTTAAGATCGTTTTTATTCTGCCACATGGCATGTTGACAATAATTAGTTGATTGCCTCTCCATGCATCACACAATAGAACACAAATCGGAAAACATTATATGGACACACTTGAAATTAATTACCCACAGTACCTATACTTAATAATACTTAATCTAACCATTACGTCTGTGTATCAGTTAATATTATACATAAATATTATTAAAAATTAAATGGTTTAGAAATGAAAGTAATTTACAAAAATAAAAACGTAAATATATTATTTAAAAGTAACATCACAGACTAAAGAAAATCTTTTACATACAAACATTTGTATGCAAGTATTACCTTTCTGTAGGCACTTAAACGTAAAACGTTAACATTTGTACGTTTTGGGTAAGTAGGTTTTATATTTAGTTGAAATTTTGTAGGTTGTCCGTTTCCACTTGAGAACTTCGAAACTATAATTATCTATAGGTAGGTACTTATAGACTACGGTGCAAAAAGAGAGGTTTTTTTTAGCTCGCAGACGCAGTTGTATTAAATAGTAGATTGGTAAACAAGGTAAGTATAAGGCACCCATTTCACCTGAGATATGTCGACGCTCGAGCGGAGTGAGAGCGCCAATAGTTCGAGGGTGAAATTAAGCAATCAGGATACGTTTGTGTGGCTTAGGAATAAGCAATCAAACGTCAGACCTACGTTTATAAAAATACATATTTTAGTTATTTTTGAACCTTCTACGGAATAAGGTTGGTCTTAATACGATATTCGTCAATTTCAGAGTTAACATTTTTGAATTGCGAATCACAGTAACAGGTGGTAGACCGCCCGTGCACCGTGTTAGCCCGGAAAGCCGTTGGAAACGCAGGTTCGAATCCTGTCTGAACCATTGAATTTTTCAATTTTTCGCTTCATTGTAAACATTTGGTTTACGTTGCTAACGATTCGAGTTACTGCTTTAATAAAAAAAGTAATTAATTCGGGTGTAGCACATCGTTATTATCGATTTTCAACAAATTTGGGACGATGGTGCCGACGATAAAGTCTAAATCTTTACGGTAGATGGCGCTACGATGCTACCCTAAGGCATGTTGAAGCAACTGGTTGAAAGATTCAATGGCTCTGACATCTGGTTCGGTGGTCCAGTTGGTAGGACGCTTGTGTTGGCCCGGAAAGCCGTTGGAAACGCAGGTTCGAATCCTGTCTGAACCATTGAATTTTTCAATTTTACAAGCTTTTGTTTAACTTGCATTGTATGTTTAATGTATGTTTGTTCGGGTGAAATCTTGCAACTCAATTTTGAAGCAGATATCGTCAACCGATTGAGCTGAAATTTTGCATACTTACTTAACTTTGATGACAATACAATAATATGGTACCGTGGGGCTGATCTGATGATGGAGCCGGAAGGTGGCCATAGGAACTCTATAATAGCAAAAGCAATCCTACCGAGCTTGGGCTCTTTACAATCGTCTCAGTGAGCATTTGATGGATATCCAAAGTACAGTCGGCTATAAAAGCTTCCCACTAAAATTTAATTTTTGACAGAAACTTATTTCGCTTCATTGTAAACATTTGGTTTACGTTAGCAGAGTTACTGCTTTAATAAAAAAAAAGTAATTCCAATTTATTTATTGGATTTTAATGAAAAACCTGGTTATTATTTATAAAAAAATTGTGTGTTGTTTTTAGGCGTTAAAGTACTTTAAGATGATATACTTAACATGAACACCGCACAGACTATCAAAAATGTTTTTCATGGCTGTCCAAGTTAGTTGCTTTACCGTTAAGCGTATTTGGATTTGCTATGCAGACCCGAGTGTTCTTTTTACAAATCACTATTCCACCCTAGGGTCGAAATGGGTCACTTTCAACCCGCTATATGGATATGCAACGAGAATGTTGAACTTTCAGAATATGAAGAATGAAAAAGATTTACCTTGTATGTACTTTAATTATAGGTATTATCGTGTGTGATTTGACTTAAACGTTAGATTTATATATTTTTTACAAGATTAGACTAAATTTTAGTAACATGTCGACCTAACAGTATGAAATAAGTAAATAAATAACTTATTTTCAGGGATAAATATTTTATTTTGGTTGGGACCTACATATTTTCATCATAACAACTCTGAAAATCACTCACTAGCTTCAAAAAAATAAAAAATACTTCATAAATTAAAAAATACATTTCTTTACAAACTTCGTTGCCAAATAATTGTTTTGCTTCCCTTCTTCGGAGGTCCAAATTTATGCCCTAGTTTTATGTCATATTCTTTTTCAATACCTGGTTTTAAGACTGTCTTCATTGCTCTTTTAAATCCTGATAAAAAGGAATCCAGTTTCCAGTCCATATACGTATTGTTAAAATACTCCTGTGTAAGTATCTCTTCATTACTGTTTTTATTTTCATCTTCTTGCGCGTGTACGCTGATTATCGTTGCAAAAAAGATTACTAGAACAACCTAGTAGAAATTAATAAACATAATTTAAAAATGTATAAGAAATCATCACCTTGAAGAAGAAAAAAACGTAATCCTTACAGTATATTTTCGTTGACCTTTTGTCTACTTTGAAATACTGAACTTTGACTGTGAAGATTTTGAAAATCAAAACTTATATTGTTTAAATGAAACGATTTAAACGGATTATTTAAATATGTGGCAGTGGCGGAAAATGAAGAAAACTTATTGTACTTTCCGTTAACTTATCAGTAAAAAACAATCCGATTATTTAGGAAGAAAAATGGTTATAAAATTAGAATTTTGCCCGTTTCAGATAGACAGCTGCCGCAATGGAGATGTTCTCGAAGTTGCCTGAGTGGCCTGTGTATTTAGTTGGGGCACTCCCAGACCAAATGGTCGATGGTCTGTTTAGGGTGTCCGCGTCCGCAGTCACAAGCTGGGGAGAGGCTCCAACCCCATTTATGCCAGTGGTAGGCGCAGTAGTCCCACTCCCTAAGCAGCACACAAGCTGCATAAGTGCTTATACAGCCCTTATACAACTAATTTAAGCTGAATAAACGCTATATAAGCGACCTCTGTACTACTTGACCTCAGTCGGTTTAGAGCGCTCCAGAGCCGGCGAGGTTATTTGAATCCAACTGGAGGATATTGAAGTGTGAAGGGGCTAGAAGAATCTTTATCTGATCCAGTGTTTTGTAATGCCATACGATAAATAGATAATACTTGCAATCAAGATTTATGACATTTTGGCAAGAAGCAAGTTGTTGTAACCGATTATGGGAAAAATCTGAAAATTTCTCATTTACAGAGTTTTGCCTTTTGAAGTACGGAACCCGAAAAACATTATTGACATTAATTAGCGACCCATTATAAATATATTCAAATTATGTTTTCGACATTACTTACCGTGTGCGTTTTCATAGTTTTCCTTAACAGTTCTTTGATTCTCAGAGTAATGTGCGTCGCAGAATAAATCAAAATGTGTAATGAATTAATTACCGTTGATTGGTTACACAGTTGTCAGTAATTGACTAATTAAACTTAACGTGACTTAACGTAGAAAATAATTGAAACTGAGAACATTAAATAAAACGATTTAAACGGATTATATTGCGAATATTAATTATTTAAGCCGGGAGGCCAGGGCTGACGTTTCGGCAACTTTTCAGTTACTGTTGTCAAAAGTTGACTGAGAAAAACACAATTTTTCTCCGTCAAAGTCACCCGTGCAAACTACCCATTTTATACATATGAATTAAAAATGCAGGTGTATACATATTAATTATTTTATCGGCCATTAATTATTTTATTTAAACATACCAACGCTTCACTATAACGCTTGCTGAGGAGAAAGAATCGCCGAATCGAATTGACACACAATATAAAACTCCCAGACTGCCTTATTCTTATAACTAGGATATACTTTTAAAACAAAAGACTCTACATATAGTCATAATATACTACTTTAAACACTTTATTTGTTTATCAGAGGGTTAGTTAGCACAAATGTAACTTTGATAGAAAAAAATGTGTTTATCTCAGTCAACCTTTGACAACAGTAACTGGAATGGAAAGTTACCGAAACGTCAGAGAAACTCTAATAATTAATATACGTGTCATAATCCGTTTAAATTGTTTTATTTAAATGTGTGACAGTCGCGGAAACCAAAGAAAATTGAGAACATACTCAACTTTATTGTTTATTAATAATAATAATAATAATAATTCGTTTATTTCAGGCATCAAAGGCCCATAGACCTTACAATCTAGCATACATATTAAATATTAAAACACTAAACAACTAGGTCACGATGTCTTTCGTAAGTCCGTGGTGTTGGGTAGCCGACCGCGGTAACGCCGGAATAAAACACCTTTCGGCCAAAATTCTTCCTTCATGGAGGTCGCTAACTGGTCAGTCGGAACCCCCAACACATAAGAATTAAAATTCACTTTGTGGCGAGACTCCAACTTCACGACCCTCAGGATAATTCCGGTATTCACACGTACATACTCTACGATCTCCTCGGCCTTCGTAGAGTAATCTAGACGGGACACATACAATTGCGTCGTCGGCAGGGCGGGACGCAGCAGGTGTTTGGGCCCAGTCGGTGCGGTACCGCACTGATTTCGGCAAGCCGGATTTTTCCTCCTTTCCACCTTTATGAAGCCATCCTTGTCACATTTTGACTCCCGAGGAGCCGGTTTCGGCAGATCCTTGTGAACGGGTTCCTTGTGAACAGGTTCACACTGGTTCTGCACCCATTTTGATTATTAAATCTTTAGCAACAAATGTACATACATGTTGCATAATTGATAAAAAAATACGATGTAAAATATTGTATCAGTAAAGTCTTGGCCCACACAATACGTACAGGAAATGCGGAACACTTCAAAATTCCGAAGCTGCATTTATGCGAAACCACCATTATTTCGAATTTTTATAATACCGTTAGCGCTATCACGCCAAACGATCATCATTATATTTGATGTAGATGGTATGTTACACAATATAATTATGTTAGGTTAGAGCAACTATCAAAGGAATTGAAAATATAGTTTAGAAATAAATTGTGATAATATTCGTCAAATTACCACCTACATTTTTAGTCAGCCCGCCTCCTAAGATGCCTAAAACTGTAGCAGATTTTTTTGTTTCTTGAATAGCGCGCTCAAAAAATATTTAAATATTGTCAAATTTTAGAATTTCTCAAAATTTACCGACCGATTTTGGGAATTGCTTATTAATTATGGGCAGACGCATATTATGACGTATACAGCTCATCTGCGTACCTATCACATCTGCGAAGCTACATGAAAAATGTCACAATTTCATAAATAGGGGCGCTATACTTGATCAGGGAAACATAAACATTTCCAATATTAAAAAAAAAAATCATCAGAATATGGTTCAGACTAGTGATGGACTCGGACTTCGGTACTTAGTGTACCATAAGAAATGTAAGGTTTCTAATTCTATAAATGTTAGGTTTATAGAAAATACAAGCAGAAATAGTTCAATGTAAATACCTACAGAGGTATAACAAAATGGCAATGGCGCTACAACCAGATTGATTTGAACATATCAAACATAAAAAGTGGTGTTTTTATTTAATAAAACATGTCCGCTGTAACAAATTTATATTATTTAAATACCTAATTATCACCTGCCTTGCTAAGTTTAAAATTTCAATAACCGGTATAACAAAACTTTGAATTAAAATATTGTATGTTTCCTTTCTGAGTTATAATCACTCATTGACATGAGAATTCATGAAGGCCTTGCCAAAACGGCTGATTGACGCTTCTGGAGACCCCAGAGCTGGCGCTTACCTCTACCAGAGAATCACTCGTACTAGGTATACAATGAGTTAACGCCGTCAGTATATTGGGGACCATGCCGCAGGCGGACCTCTTAGAAAGGGTATTATTTTTAAACGGTTTTATTATGATTTATTTTCTATTATATTATAGTTTATTATATTATAGGTTTTATACTTATCTTTTTATTTCTTTATGTACAGTTGCCATCAGATATATCGCAGCATATAAGGCATTCATAAATATCTGAACATGTACCTACTGTAACGCCCAGTCAATACGAGTCGACTGTACTAATCTAATGGTGTTACTTTCCTGCATAAATTACATTTTTAACAAGTTTCACTGATTTCAATTCAAAATAATAATAATTCAATGAAGAGTTAAAATAGTAAACAATGTAAATCTATTACTAAAGTAACAAAAAAGTAAACAATGTAACTAATAACTAAAACTAATTATATTTATGGAAAAAAATAAAGCTTGTCTATAATTTATTAATTTAACCAAAGATGCCACGTATTTTTGATTTACCCCTATCTTTAGGAGACCCGAAAGTCAGAGTGTTCGGTTGCGGGTTTTGTATTGATTGTATAAGTCTTGGTAAAATATAGTTATAAGATTTATAGTCACATTCTCCTTTACCAAATGGACATGTTTTTATGGAGGTAAAGTTTGCTATAGCTTCCAATAGTACCCGCAATTTGTTGGCTGGAACCTCCTTTTCCAATCCGTAGTTTTCCCAGTTGGTCACGTTAAGAGTTTCGTTTTTGGGTCCTTTTTTATTTTTTTTGTTTTTAGGCTGTCCCTTTGCGGTATCACTAATTGTGGTTACTAATAACGTAAGTACAAAAACCTGGTGAAAATAAACAAACGTCGTTTAAATCGCTAATTCTTATTTAGCTAGGCTGTTTTATAAAAGAATAGTCAGATATAGCGCAAAACCGTGGAATATGAGTGAAGAGGCCTTTGCCCAGCAGTGGTACACCATGGGTTCACAGTAATAATAGTTAAATTCATATTTGTATAGAATCTTTTTATCGATTCAATATTTTGTATGTGGTAATACCACATTTTTATTTTTATAAATAATGACACAAAGGTAAATTAAGAAAGAAAAATTGAATGCGATCTACTTATAATCGAAGCGGGGTTTGAACCCGCGACCTCTGCGTTTCCGGCGCATTGCTCTTCCAACTGAGCTATTCGATCGCTACGTCGATCACACCAAATCTTTCATCCCTTAATTCTTTACGCTACTGGAGCGCCCTCTGCGTCATATATGTTTTGAAATGCTCAGTTGGAAGAGCAATGCACCGGAAACGCAGAGGTCGCGGGTCAAACCCCGCTTCGATTGTAGTAGATCGCATTCAATTTTTCTTTCTTAATTTACCTTTGTGTCATTATTTATAAAAGTTAAATTCATATTTACTTAAAAATATCTAAGCATAATTGTGTATTTTAATCCCCCACGCTAATAAAGTCCCATAATACGTGTGTCTGCCTGTATGTGGCCTTATAGCTTTAAAACGGGTGGACACATTTCGAGGTATTTGTAATATGTTTTTTAGAACGTAAAACGAAATAAAAAAATAAATAAAATAGCCTGGCGTTTGACATTAATTTCATTGAATTGTATGTATACAGCGTGGCCCATTTGGATCGGTCTGCATGGGAAAGTCTGAAACTATAAGACATACGAAGATCTGTTCTTAGGAACCATGTCATCGATTTTAATAACAAAAAAACTGCATTCATACATTTCAAAAAAAACCTGTACTCAGCCCGGGAATCGAGCCGGACTTTTTTGAAAAATAACACTAACATTTTCTACTTAGATATTAATTGTGTGGGTCTTAATCAGTCATTTTTACCGTGAAACATGATTGACATGATATAAAATGCATTGTTTTCATATTCTTTAATTTATTTAAGTAATTGTTCGAAAATGACCACCGCCCTTTTCAATACTTTAACACGTTTAGGTAACGATCTTACAATTACATTTTGTATCTTCATGTGGTGAATTAGCGTTAAAATTGACTCTATGGCTGCTTTTAAGTCTTCAACGGTATCGTAGCTTGTTTTGTACACTTCGTCATGTAACAAGTTGCGACACCAGCAAAGGCTACAAACAACCATAGAGATAATTTAATAATAATAATTCTTTATTTCGGACGATTAAATCCATAGTGTGTTAGTAACAATTGACTTAGGACTAGATTAGAAACACTTATCAACTAACAAAATAAAATAAAATACAATTTTTAAAATATTATATTGCGCCACACTCTTGATCTGTCCAACCCAGAAAGATAGAATTGGACAGTCAAATCTTCAAGCTATTGCCTTTAGAATGCTGTTGTCGCTTGCTCTCACCCTGCCTAAAAGAGAAGCAATCTTTTTGCGCATGATTGCATGGAACCCGTCTACACGGGCTTCGGCAAACATGCCTGAGGCACTAAACCACCTCGGCAGCCCCAACAGCATTCTAAAAGCATTATTGTATTGAACACGCAGGGCGCTATAGGCTCGCTTTGTATACCTAATACCCACAAGCTGTTCGTGTAAAAAGATTGTGTGTAGGCTTTAAAAGGCGTTATTTTTACTTCATACGAACATCGAGCAAACCTTCGAGCAAGCATATTACTACGAACCGCTAGCGCCCTGCGCTCCCTCTCAATATCCTGATCGTCTTTTAAATCACTCGTGATAACATGCCCCAGGTACTTCACGCTGTTCACGATCGACAACTGACTACCGCTTAGCCAAATTGGCGGTACATGGTAGGGCTTGATTTTACCCGCCGTAAAAACCATGACCTCACTTTTAGTGGGGTTGTACGCAAGCCCATGAGCCCGGGCATACGCCTCGCAAGTAGCCAGCATTTGTTCGATGGCCCCAACAGAAGGGCCGAGCACTACCATATCATCGGCGTAGCTGACGTTTTTGATACAGGTGCTCCCCACGTAGCAACCAGCATGCATGCTGCTAAGCCCCTCTATAAGCTCATTAATGTACAAGTTAAACAGTTTCAGAGACGTGATCCCTCCCTGTCTAACCCCACATTCCAGCCTATATTCGCTAGACAGAGCATTAGCCCACTTAACTTGATTGGTCTGATTGTTGTACCAGTGCCTCAAGACAGCCACACACTCAGGGCCGTCTTAAACTAGGCTGAGGTTCTTGGGCACACAAGAATTTGGGGCCCTTTTGGAAAGTAAAAAAAGCGAATTACAATAATATTTTTTTACTAAGTATGACCATTTATTGTGTGAGAGATATTGTCGGTCCTTCGGGGCCCCCTGAGAATGAGGGCCCTGGGCACGGGCCCCGTGTGCCCTTATGGTAAAGACGGTATTGCACACACTACACCGGCAAACCAGTCTCCCCCAGCTTACGCCATAGCAACTCATAATCAACCCGGTCAAACGCCTTCGATAAATCGAGGAAGCAGGCATAAACTGGGGTTTTCCTGTCCGTGTAGTATCTGACAGTATGTTTGACGCTGAGTATCGCGCTTTCTGTGGATAAACCGGGTCTAAACCCAAATTGAGCGTCATGTATCCTCAGATGCTTTTATAGAATTGCGTCAAACATACTGTCAAGTATTTTAGCGGCTGTAGTGGCAAGTGAAATAGGTCGGTAGTTCGTCCTATTAGATAGGTCACCTGTCCTGTCTTTAACCACTTGCACAACAATCGTCCTCATGAGAGCCTCGGGAAGATACGAGTGACTTAAACAGAAATTATACAGCATCGCCAAAACACGAGGTAGGTAGGTGAGCACCAGCATATCTGAAGTGCTCGATGCTGAGGCCATCGTAACCGGGCGATTTACCTCTCAGCATTTTATTAATGACCGTCTGGATTTGGTCTTTCGCAGTAAAGTAGGTAGCTCGTCCCATCCTTATGGTTCCAGCATCGATCACCGCAGGATTAGCACGCGCTTCTAAGAGTGACTTCACAAATAAATGTTCTTTAAATAGTTCGGCTATGTCCCCATGTTCGGATCTGCCCTCCACACTCACAGGCAGGCCAGGCTTCACATTCAAGCCCCTTGTACCCTTCCAAAAATCTTTAAATCTTTTGTTGTTGTGGGCCAGTGCCAGCTTATTCATTTTAAATTGTTCCTGTCTGCAGTCCCATTTAAGCACCCAAACGTGTTAAATATTGTATTGAAAAAATGGTGGTACTATTCATTATTTGAGTCTTCGTGGCGTTTTGCAGTCTAGCGTTATGGAAACGCTCAAACAATGAATAACGCAATATAAATTTATTGCTTAAATTATTTTATTGAAATGTATGACAATTATGGAAACCGAAAAAAATATCACCGTATGATATATGATAACAAAGTTATTAACTCTAGATCACTTACAGATAGCATTTTCATTGTTTTTGATTTATTACATGTCCACAAATAGCTGACTGATTCAAAGCATGCTATCTCAGTAGCACCTATCGCACAATAAGTATGTCGAATATTCTCGTTTGCCAATTAGTGTTCTACAGAAACTAATTAATAAGAAATTCATTGCTTACTACGTAACTAATAAACGACATGTAATTAATTAAATCAGAATTTTGAATGTGCCGGTGCCGCTGAGATAACTAGGAAGACGCACATGGTAAATGGGAAAAGGAAAAGGGTGTCTAGTTAGTTAGTTAGTTGCGCTGGGCATTTTCCGCAAGTCGACATTCAACGTGCCTATTTTGCGTGAAAAGGGGGTAGCGCTACTCCAACCACCCCAGCTCCTCCACGAACCTAAGTAAAGCCTTGATGTTGCCTATGGCTTCGTGTACGGTACTTGGAGATCCTAGGTATTTCGTCCTGTATCCTTCTACCTGTTTGCAATCTAGTAGAATATGATTGGTGGTTTCTTCTGCCTCCATGCATGCTCTGCATACTGGGCTGTCTGTTATACCTAAATTGAAGAGGTGTTTGTTCAGAGTATTGTGTCCCGTTATTAATCCTACTATCTTGCGTAGTTGGTTCCTGTGGATTCTCAGTAAGATGGTGGTGAGTTTGTGATTCCTATTCGGAAGTATTTCTTTTGTTTGTCTACACGTTCCCATGTCTTCCCAGTATTTCTGGTGTTGGTATAATGTGTGCTGGTTCATTATGTTGTATATGTAAGATTGTGGTAGGGGTATTATTGGCTCTGGCCCGCATGGCGGTGTCTCCGATCCCTTACGGGCCAATTCATCCGCTGCGTCATTGCCTCTCGAGCCGCTGTGTCCCTTTATCCATTGTAATGTTACCGTATTTTTGTCATCGCACACGTCTGTGATGCAGCGATGACATTCGTATATTAGAGCAGAGGTACACATATCACTGTTTAGTGCTTGTAGTACGGATTTGCTGTCTGAAAGTATTCGTATGTTTGTGTTCTGAACCTGGCGTCTTTTTATAGCGTTGCAGGCTTCTATTATTCCTACGCATTCAGCTTGGAATACCGTGTTGTGTACACCTAGGGGTTTAGAGATGTGCATACTCAAATCCTCCGAGAATACACCACATCCCGTTCCTTTCTCAGTTTTTGACCCGTCCGTAAAGATTCTCAGGTCCTCTAGGTTGAGCCCCTCATTCGGGTCTTCTGTTAGGAGTATGACGTATTCCTTCTTGCAGGTTAATGTTTTAGGTATCTTGTCAATTGGTGCTTCTATTGTAGGGAATTTTTTGATCATTTCACTGTAGATCTTTGTGTGTTGGGTATTACTATTCGTCCATAGGTTTAGGCTTTTTAGTCGTATCGCTGTAGCGGCTGCTTCTCTTTGTATATGTATGTACAGTGGCGTGACACCTAGGATCATCTCTAGTGCTGCGGTAGGAGTGGTCCTCATGCAGCCTGTTGCGGCCGTGCATGCCAGTCTTTGTGTTTTCTGCAGGCCGGCAATCGCACACGCTAGTTGCGTTCGGGGCCACCATACTACTGCTCCGTAGCTGATCATAGGTACGATTACCGTTTTGTATAGCCACAGAATGATGTGCGGGGCGAGTCCCCACCTTTTGCCTATCATTCTTCGACATTGCCCGAAGGCGACTGTGGCTTTGTTTAATCTGTCCTCAAGATGCTTGTTCCAGATTAGTTTGTCATCTAAGGTTATCCCTAAATATTTTACTTGTTTGGAGAGTGTAAGCTTTGTACTTAAAAGGCTTGGCATTTCGTATGACCCCAGTTTGCGTTTGTGTGTGAAGAGAATTGTGTCAGTTTTCTTGGGGTTTACCGATAGGTCATTCTCCTTGCACCATTTCTCTAGTACTTTTAGTGCTGTTTGTGTGAGTTCACACAGTGTGCTTATTACCAGTCCACTAATAAGTATGACAAGGTCGTCCGCGTATCCTATGGTCGTGAAATGACTCTCGTTTAGTTTTGTTATCAGATCATTTACCACTAGGTTCCATAAGAGGGGTGAGAGGACTCCTCCTTGTGGGCATCCTCTCACGACTAGCGCTTGCTGATCTTTGTTTTTTGCTAGTCTTATGATTCTTTGTTCTAGCATGTTCATTATCCACTCTATTAGCAATGGTTCTGTGTCATGTCTTTCTAGAGCTTGTTTGATGCTGCTAAAATTTATTTTATCGAAAGCGCCTTCTATGTCAATGAAGGTTCCCAGACATGAGCTTTTCCTTGTTACTGCGATTTCGATGTTGCTTACCACTGCGTGGAGTGCCGAGTCTGTTGATTTGCCTTGACGGTAAGCATGTTGGTTTGGGTGGATTTTTATGTTTTTGAGTGCAGTATCCTTTAGTTCTCTGTCACATAGTCTCTCTAGTATTTTCAGCATAAAAGAAGTTAGGCTGATCGGTCTGAATGACTTCGCGTCAGTGTAGTCGCTTTTTCTGGGTTTTGGTATGAATATTACCTTAACTTCTCTCCATTGCTTAGGTATATATCGGAGGGCAATACAGCTGCAGAGAAGTTTGGATAATAGTTCGGTAAGAGTTGGTCCTCCCCACTTCAATAAGGCTGGGTAGATTCCATCTAGTCCTGGTGATTTGAAATTGTCAAAACTGTTTGTTGCCCAGGTGGTTTTGTTTAGTTCTGTTATGTTTTCCGCTATCTTCCATTCACTCACGGTGGGTTGATAATTCGTCCTTTGTTGTTCCAGTTTGTTCTTATAGATTACCTTGCATCCCGGGAAGTGAGTTTCCACCAGTAGACTTTCTGTCTCAGCAGGCGAACTGGTGTAGCTATCGTCCTGCCTCCTTAGGGTGCCTAGTAACTGATTTGGTTCTTTGGCAAGTATTTTCCTTGTTCTGTTCGCTTGTGTGCTGGTGGTTATGTTGTCACAGAAATTCCGCCATGAGGTAGATTTCCTGTATCGTAACCTTTTCTTGTATTCTGCTTTGACTGCTTTATATTCGTCCCAGTCTTCTGCAGATTTTGTATTCATCGCTCTATTCAGAAGTCTTCTCATCTTCGTTCTGAGACGTTCCATCTCCGGTCCCCACCAGCTACCGTGTGTTTCGTTGCCACGAGCTGGTGTTGACGGTGGACATGTTTCTTCGTAGCTTTGTATTATAAGTTTGGTGAGTGAGTTTACCTGTTCCTCTAGCTCATCCACGTCTTGTGGCCTGTGTGTTAATGTATAGTTCTTTAGTTTACCTACCAGAAGTTCCTTGTACGCCTTTATGTCTGTGCGCCTCGGGTTTCTTATGGGTTCTGGTGTCTGCACGTCTGCAGTAAGATCGTAGCGGATCCACCTGTGGTCGGAGCAGGACAACTCGTCCGACACGTGCCAGTTGGATATGTGCTGAGCTGCTAGCCCTGTGCTTAGAGTTACATCTACTAGTAACAAAAGTAGGTTTGGATCCTTTGTTCAGGATATCCAGGTCAGTGGTTAGTAAGTATTCAACAATATCGTTACCTCTTTTGTTGTTGTTTTCCATTCCCCATAGGTTGTGGTGGCCGTTGCAGTCCGTTGATATGACCAGCTCGAGCCTCTCACGTGCGCAGTAGCGTATGAGGTTGTTCATCTCCGCTGGAGGTGGTTCGTCCTCAGCCGCCATGTAGGCGGAGGCAAGAACTATCTCCGGTAGACTCGAGTTTTGTGTTCTGAGGAGTTTTATGGCACACACGTCTCTGGAACAGAATTCAGTTAGTGATTGTGCTATTATGTTTTGAGATATGTAAATACATGTTCTAGGTTTGTTTTGGTTATTGTAAATTAAGTTACCTCTGATGTTATTGAGGCCGTTTATACGTGTGTTTCTGATCCACGGCTCCTGGATCAGGGCTACTGATGCTGGGTTAGCCTCCAGCCATACGCGAAGTTGAGCCGTTGCGGTTTCGCTATGCTGGAGGTTCGCCTGGAGCACCTTACATTGGGAAGGAGCCATCGGGCGATACCCCTTCCGCTCCCTTCTCCACTAGGTCCAGGCGGCTGATCCCCTTCGTGCATCCCTCTTCATCGTCGGAGTCCAGCAAGATGCGTTCTTCGATATCCGATGAGGGATCGTTGGGTGCATTTTCGGTATCCATAGCCGAGGTGGAGTCTATGCTCTCCGCAGTGGCGGGTTCCTCCTCAGGCTTAGTTTCCTCCTCTGTACTCATCTTCGCGGGTGGGGAGTCCTTGAAACGCCCACCACTGTGCTGGAAACGAATGTAGACTGTCCCACATAGGTAGTTCAGTTTCCTAGACTTTTCCAGCACAGTAGGGACTACGTCCTCCGGAATTCCCACCAGCAGGAGTGTACATTCCCTCTTTTTCAGCGGGATAGCTTGCTGCAGCGTCCATCTCCTCACTTCGGCCCACAGGTTCTGGAAGTTGAGGACCCTGCCGACCTTGGTGAGGTTGTCCTCTAGCGAGGGTATCAGGATGCCGCACTTGGTTTTCCTGACCATCTCGTCCTCCCTCTTGCCTACGAGACGGTCTCCGTTTTCTAGGGTGGCTGACCCAATCCAACCCATCAGCCACTCCTTGGTCTTCGCATCCTGGCACCAAAGCTTCAGGTAGCCGTCCACGAAACTCGGCTTGCCTGAGAACGCTGGGGCCTCTGCGACTGTGTCCAGATCGGTTTCCAACGCTGCCTGGAAGATGGCATCTCCGATCTTCTTCTCCACCTCCGCAGCGTCCTGCTTCGAGAGCCTGCCCGTGCGATCGTTGGTGATCGCCACCGTCAGGTCCATCGTCGCTGCCGCCGCATAGGTTGGTGGTTTTTGTCTGTTCGTCTCCAGGGCGTCCGTTCTCGGTTTTTTGCGTTCGCCTCTGGGAGAGATGGTGTCATCCAGGCGTCCCCTCTTCGTCTTTGTTGGTTGTACCTGGGTCATTGTTCCTGAGGTAGACTTTGCCGCTTCTGATCCACTCGGGGCATCATCTACCTTTCTGTTTTTCGAAGCGTGGCTTTCCTCCCTCTCTTTCCTCTTTTGAAGCCGCCGCCTCTGCCCCTGCGAGAGCTTCTTCTTCGGGGGCTCGTTCGTGTTGGTCTGGGGGTTAGGTATCCCTCTTGGTTTGCACCTTATCTCCCAGCCAGGGTCCACGGCCTGCTTTGAGGGTTCAACCTTGGTCGTCCCACTCTCCGCCGCCTTGTTATCTTGTGATAGGCCATCTAGGAGGTTCCGTCGTCCCTGGTTTAGTCACCTTAGCTGGGATTCCTTTCGGTACCTCGGCCACCAGTGACTTCCCCAGCTTCAACGGCTCCTCCACAGCTGGCCCACACGATTGGTGTGACACCTCCCTGGACGGTTCAACTTTCGTCGTCCCAGTCACAAGGGGCGTAGATTTTTCTGTTATTTTTAATTTGCTTTCTTGCAAGTTAGACTTCTCCATTTTGTTCCCACGAGTAGCTAGGGAATTGTGGTCCATCTACGCATTGCCCCGCTTGCGTAGATAAGGCTATAGTACGACGGGTTTCGCCCAGTTCCCGAAGTTCCACCGTTTGCGACTGAGCACCCTCCCAGCCACGCATCCCTCGGCACGGTAGGTCACACCTTGGATTAGGGTTTTTGGTGTCGAGGTTGTCTCCTCCAGGAAAGTGGGAAGGAAAAGGTAGAAGGGGTTAGGATGGGGCCAAGGTTGGATAGTTGGAAAAGTTGGAAAGGGGAAACTAGGATGTGGGAGGGGTAGTGGGGAGAAGATTTCGACCTTTGACTGGGTCGAGATCAACCTCTCATTGTCCGGGTCCATCGAGATGGAAGAAGGGCTATCCGCAACCTGCCCACCCGCTCGGTCGCCCTGAGAGAGGAGCTTGTCGTCAGGGTAGAAGTTTGTCTATCATTTTATCGAAATTTCTTACATCGATTTTCATTTCATCGAAAACTATTCCACGAATGTCTTTTAATTTTTTTTTCGAATTACTTAATCATCAATTCATTGCTTTTCGAATCATCGATCAACTATTCAACGTAAATTGTTTCGAATTTGTCTCAAATCGTAGCTTAACTATTCATCGAATTTACCTTTCATCGAAACATGATTCACAGATGGCACGTCCCATTTATACAAAAAAATAACCTAAACCTAACCCAACCAGGTCGGATCTAGCCAAGTCGGGTTACAGGTCATAAAAAAAAATTACCTAAACCTAACCCAACCAGGTCGGATCTAGCCAAGTCGGGTTTCAGGTCATAAAAAAAAAATAACCTAAACCTAACCCAACCAGGTCGGATCTAGCCAAGTCGGGTTTCAGGTCATAAAAAAAAAATAACCTAAACCTAACCCAACCAGGTCGGATCTAGCCAAGTCGGGTTTCAGGTCATAAAAAAAATAACCTAAACCTAACCCAACCAGGTCGGATCTAGCCAAGTCGGGTTGCCAGTATGGCCTATGGTCTTAGCCTGTCCGGAAGGACAAATCATTAAAAAAAAAAACACGTTTCGATGAACGATTACGTCGATGAACAAATAAAATAATGAAGTGAAATTCGATGAATTGATTCTTGTGTGAAAGGTAATTCGAGCAAATGTACAAGCGATGTAACGAAGTTCGATGAATGATTCCTAAATTGTAACAAAATTCTGCGAATAGTGTTATGGGAAACGATAATCGATGAAACGTTCTTCGATAAAGTGATGGATTACCAGTTCGTCCTATTAGAATAGGTCACCTGTCCTGTCCTTAACCACTGGCACAACAATCGTCCTCATGAGAGCCTCGGGAAGATTCGGGGAGATGCGTAGCATTATATGTAATACAATTTCTTATTATATGCATTATATTATAATTACATTTTCATATAATTTCACACACCCAATGTGACAATATAATAATTTTGTATCTTGGTTCTTGGTGCTGATCTGATGATGGTAACGGAATGTGGCCATTGAAACTCATGAACAGCACAAGATAAATCCATTGTGTTTGGGCTCATTTGATTGATTAATCTTGATGAGTAATTAAAGGTTGTGTGAGAAAGTACACTGCAATAAAAGCGTGTCTTATTAACAACTTATTGAATTACGAGTGTTATAAGTTAATATGTGGTTAGTTTACATGTTAAGATCACTTATAATATTCGCCAATAAATTATTCGCCAGTAAATTATTCGCCAGTCATTTTAAATATTTGACGAAGTTATTTTGATACATACGTAACTAAAATAAAATCAATAAAATTGTGTTTTTTAATATAATTTTTTTTCTGGTTATTGTCATAGTTCGGACTCATCATCGCAAAACAAGAATTAAGAAAATTTTAATCTCACCATCTTTTGGCAAATTATATTTTTAAACGCAACCCAAAATTGGCCATAAGTTCTTAATTCTTGTAATCCATAAACTCAATAGTGACAGCTCGAGATGACGATATTGATGATGAATATAAACACATTACCATATCTCTAATAGTTTTTTTAATAACAAACCACGATGTTTTCATACATTATTTCGTAATTAATTACTAAAATGCCTTGCGGCACATCCATTTTCAGAATATTTTCTTTAGCAGCTTAGAGCTTTTTTTTTCATAAGCTAGCTTAGGTATTTGTGCCCATTTATTCTCGTTAATTAGTTATAAGGGATTAATAAAAACGCCTGAATGGAATTTAGTATCCGTCATTTAATTTAGAGCACATACTAATTATACACTATTCCGGGAAATTCAATCCGTCTTTTCATCCCCTTAAGCTAACCCAAGACCTAAAACTCTCTGTACCAATTTTCATCTATAGTATATTGTTATAGAGGCTGCTTAGTAAGCAATAGATGAACAAGTAAATTTCAAGACGAATCACAGTGCTTATCACGATTCACAACTAATGCGAGGAAATATGTAATACGAGTGTGGTATATTGGTCATTCAACACGGCTAAAAATGAGGTCTATTATTTAATACTGATTGAGTAATCATATATTCAAACGACGACGAAACGACGATTTTCAACCGACTTATAAGGAGCTGTTTTTGTAAACTGTCCCAAACTCGTTCATTCCCAACACGCTCCCAGTATGAGCACAAATTGCAGAACAAGCCATTAAAATCGGCACTAATGAGGAAAAGTTTCTTCGGTATGGCGCCTATTATATTCAATTCAATAACATACAACACTGCATTAAATCATAATTTACGCCAATTTAAATCTCAATTTTATTCAGTTAAAGACTTTTTAAATGAATGTTAATGAAAATTTTGTAATTTTAAAATAAGTTTCTATACTTCTTATGTTATCGAATTAGCTATGTATTCATGTGGATTTGTAAGCCAATCTGGCAAAACAGAGTTTCATAAAATAAATATACCACCTACTTACCTATGTTTAAAAAATAAATGATCTCTCTCTCAAAAAAAAAAAAACAAACTTACCGCACCTTCCACTAAATAACATTTAGTCCAGGTAACATACTCCGTAAAGCCTATGGTGCACTGAGTGGTCATTGTAACGGTACGTAATATTAACATGCATTCCTAATATTCTTTAATTCGTAAGTAAACTATACTTATTTATTAAATATTGCGGACTGTCCCGCAGCGCGTGCGCGCATCTCTTAAGAGGATGAACTGGGCAATGGAGTCATATGCTTCCAAATTTTAAAAATATTTTAAAAACTTTAATAATTTTTTAACAATTAGTTTCAAATAAAGCAATTGTTTTACAAGCCATAACGAACATAAAAATATAAATGCTTCATGAGTTTCAGGGTAAGACCTCTTTAACGAGCATTTAACAAAAAATGAAACCGGAACTATCTTATTTAAGAAAATAAACTCGTTTGCGGATATTAGTCGTTAAAGAAAAAATATACCTCATTCAATGATGCATTCTCATTAGTCAATTTAATTTAACATGCTTGCATACATGATATTGATTGGTTAAATTGTCGTTTATGTACGCCGTAAAAATTACCCTACAATATTTTGTAAAAAGTCGTATCTTACTATGAATTCCATGTATAGATACGAACTGTTACCATAACGTGCTACATTTTTGTCGTATTGCGAGCTTACTTAGATAAACGGTGGTGTACAAATGTACAAATATAAGCATTTTTGTGTACTGAATTCAGGTAATCTATGACTACATTTTCGAGCAGTGTCATGAAAAATCCATTATTGCGTGACTCGTGTAACCAAAATCGAATCATCTTCACAAACTATCACATTTACAATATTAGTTGGATAGGACTGTTATGTTGTTGATTGAGTCTGTTGACCGAGCGAGCGAAGTGTCTACGTTTCAACTTAGTCCAAACTTCTTTCGTAGTTATGCTCGGATGTTCGGATGTTAGGATAATTGGACAGGCGCTTTCCAGCTGTTCTCGCCTTCTCACGGTCTACGCGTAAAAGCATAGTCATCGTTTGAACCCGGTTAGGTTTCTTTTTTAGATCAAATTATTTTTCAATAAAACTAGACATTATACCTTATTAAACATAAGTTTAGCCTTAATTTAAACTAAACCAAGATGATGTTCACAAGCGTAGCACCGAAGGTGCGGAGCGTTCTAGGGAAGGCGCCCATACTTCAGACGAATAAGTAGGAATCTAACTAAGACTATTTACTTAGACTTAATACGTAAAAAAAAGTAAACATGAATGCTTGTGAATCATTTATGAAAATAACCAAATAAGTTTCTTACTAACCAAATACATTTGTTTTCCCCTTTTTATTTGAACCTATAGGCTTGAAAGCTATATGTGCGACTTTCTTCATTGAGAGTATAAGTCTTGGCAAAACATAGTTAAAAGATTGATAGTCACATTCTCCTTTACCCAACGGGCATGTTTTTATAGAGGTAAAGTTTGCTATAGCTTCCAATATTATCCGCAATGCGTTGGATTGGACCTCCTTTTCCAATCCGTAGTTTTCCCAGTTGGTCACGTTAAGAATTTCGTTTTTAGGTTCTTTTTTAGTATTTTTGCTTTTAGTCTGTCCTTTTGCGGTATCGCTAATTGTGGTTACTAATAACGTAAGTACAAAAACCTGGTAAAAGTAAATAAAATATCATTTACACGAAATCGCTACTGTCTCTTCAATTGGGATGACGACTGATGTTAAATTCTACTGCATAAGTGCATACTGTAGTTATATGAAGCTCAATATGACATGAAATAAGAAAAGACACCCAAAAAAAAGTGTATTTTGACATATATTAGTTTTTTTTCTTAATCCTCAAATTACTTATTATCTCGATACAAATATTGGCACTCATAACATAGGTACCTATAATGACGTCACGATTAGGTGGCCTGAAGCGTTTTTAGCGCTCCGTAGTAATGTTGAACTTTGACGGCCATTTCCGACTTTTAGAGCAGTTTAAGTGTACCTACTCGTAGTTATTGATGTGAAACTTCTAATGCGACTTCCAACAAGGTTGCGTTAAGTGTTTAACGGTTGCGTTAAACGTTTAACGCTACCGTGGAGGGGGTAGGAAATCACTGTTGCGTTAAACGTTTAACGGTCCTGGGGAGGGGGAATAGAAAGAGACAGAGCGAGAGTGAAGAAGTTTGTCTTAAAGAAACAATATGAGTTCACTAAAAATCAATTTCTACCCCTTCCTATTTCCATTTCCACATTACGAAGTTTCACTTCTTCCGCGCGGTGGGACTCCACGCACTATTTTCTCTTATAGACATTTTGATCCCAATAAAAAATAGAATTAATGACCGTCAATATAAAATTTCGTCATGTCTATTGCTTGTCAACGAATTAAACGAGCCCGTGGCTATCTTCCGATCCATTATTAGTTCAGTTCCACGTCACAATGTATGGGAATTTCAGCTCAATCTGAAATCGTCTAGTCTAGTGTGTCAGATTCACCTTGGAAAATTTGGTTACAGACAGAGACTTCACTTTCACATTCGACTTTAGATTCATTAAATAATTAATAAATAAATATCGGACAACTTCACACAAATTGACCTAGTCCAAGGAACCAGATGACGGTATACATACCTACCTACTTATATAGAAACCAGGGATCGGATGCCGGTATTGAGTTCCATACATAATACCAGAAGCTAGACGATGGCGACCACGTATTTTTTTTTTCTTTGACGAAGCGGTTGGCGCAGTTTGTTATACCTACTGAGCAGGCGGTTATGGGTTCGAAACAAATATTCAAGTTCATTATCACACAAATATTTGCTTTTACTGGGATTTGAGAGCAAGACCGCTGACTTAGTAGGCAGATGCATTACCACTGTGCCAACCTCGACGTCAAATTGTATTTATTTCTCTCTGACCTACTAGCAGAATATGCGACTGTGCGACTCCGTACTCCGTATACGTTTCTATTAAATATTATCATCGTGTTATACTAACAAAGTTTTGATTCCTAGAACACTTACTATGTGCATCTTCATTTTTTTTATCGATTATGTTTACATATATTCAACGGTACCCGACTACAAACTTACTATCAAAATAGTACCTGTCACACAAATGAAACATAAGTATGTCGAATATTCTCATTTATCAGTTAGTGTTTTACAGTAAGTCATTAATAAGCAATTTATTGGTTACTGCGCAACCAATCACCGATAAATTATTAATAGACGACACGATTGGTGCTGTGGTAATGCAGCAGCCTACTGAGCCGGCGGTCCTGGGTTCGAATCCCAGCAAGGCCAAATATTTTTACGATGAACTCGAATATTAATTATTGTCATTTAAGTATATATTAAATGCGGGCAACATTCGCCATAATGAAATAAGTAAAAAGGCGAGTTTTTATATATTTACTTCGTAATAATTTAAAAAATAACGGACGGAATGTTCGTTGTGTTGTGAGATTTGTAATAAGTATTATATCTGTATACTACTACGCGAAAACGCGTATATGCTAGCAGATAGGTTCCCTTTTCACAAACCATACCATATTATCCTTCTTACTGTGTTTTGAATTCCCCTCTTATTTAAACGGTTAGAGATACTAAATACCCATCGTTTTAATAACCGCTTAAATGGAGCTTCATGCCCACGCGTCAAAACATTCAAATCCTTCTCAACTTGAAAATCTATAATGGTGAAACTTGATCTACCTGTTCACAGGTTGATTTACTCGAACCCCGATAATATTTCGGGTATTAAGGCATTTTCTTGGCTTCATTTTATAATAGCGCGTGGGAGCAGGAGAGGCGTTCTAAGAAGATCTACAGTGGTTCTCAAACCGTACTTCGTGGAACCCTAGAGCTCCAAAAGACCTTTCAGAAGACGGCAAAATAATTTCAACCTTATTTTTAATAAAACAGTAATAAGTAGAAAATGCCCGCAACTTCATCCACGTTATCTGTTGTTACTGCGTTGTCGAATTCCTGTTCCACAATTGGTTACAATTTATCCCGCTGTTTTGACCCGATGAGCGGATATAGTAGTTTTTGATACAAGTGTGGAATAGGGCTCCTGATATCCGTGTTACACGCCGCAACGTAGCCCCGTATCCTTAGCCCCGGCGGTACTAAGATCACGAATAACACGGACACGCCGAGATACGTAGCCGTGTCTGCGTTTGAATCCGTATCCACGGAGCTTCGGCTCCGTTCGGGTATTGAATACTCGTCGGAGCGATCCGCTCCGGCCGGTTGAGTTACAACAATTAAGGACTATTGTTGAGTACGGGACGAACGGGGTTTATTTATTGTAATTTGAATCAAACTCGAGTTATATACATATTTTTGCATTGATTTGAGTAAAAATGGTTCTATTTAACTATTAAATATAAATGGCATTATTCATTTTTCTACATATATAACCAGCGATTGTGGTTTTAGACAAAATTAGCCACCCGGCCGTGCATTGCACGAATAAAAATATAAATATTTAAATATAATCTATTATGAGAGTAAAAACTATCGACCGATAGACCGACGCCACCGGGTGTTTTGGTTTTAATTCTTTTGATGTAATTTCATTATACTTACATATTGATAAATATATAATTCAAATATATTTTTTTTAAGTTGTGTTAAGCGAAAAAGACAATTGAGTCATTCATTATTATTTTATTACCTACCATGGCGACCCTTTTGTCGGTAAGAAGTAGTTGCACTGCACGTGCAGATAAAGATAATAATGGATTGGCGGCGACGTTCTAATATACCCGTGGTAATTTTACTGATAATTTCATAAGTAGCTTTGGGCTTTACGTCGTATACCTTTTGTTCGTAAAGTTGAAAGAAGTGGTCGGGCTGTCTTGTTTTAATACAAATACAAATAATTTTTCAGATAATTTAGAGGGGGCGGTTTAGAATTTAAAACTCATACTCATTAGTCACTAATACGATCTCAGTCGGTCAACACTGCAAATCTTACTGTAGTTGTTAATTTAAAGATATTATCTAATACTTTTTACTTTGTTATTTTGTTGCTGTTAATGTGCGGTTAGTTGTATTGTATGTTTTAAAAGTGTTATAATGAGGAGAAGTTGGGTGTGGACATATGCCACCAGAGTCGGTGATACAGCTTTTTGTACCTTGTCTGATCGGGTGAACAATGAGTTTTCGTGACGTGGTGGTACTACTACAGGATCTATAGGAAATCATTTGAAAGTAGTTCACTTGAATTCTGCTGTTGCGACCCCGACATCGAACGAGTAAGTACATTTAAACAATAGGTACATTATAATAAATAATGCGTTGTTTAAATAAATTGCAGTGCCAATTATCTTGTACATATTTTATTAAATACGCTAGTTTTCATAGTCTAATTAGTAGAATACGCTTTGAAACGGCTGAACGATTAGTAACTATGAAATAGTTTACCCTAAGAACGTTGATTGTTGTTGGTTTTATTGATATTTTAAAAATGAGCAAATTATTACATTTCAACCTTTTATACTCCGCACAGTGTCTTTCTGTTATTTTAGCCGCCCCGTCTAAATATAAATTATAATATAACTTATTGTAACATAATGTTTGGTATAAAAAATAAAATAAAAATTTAAAACTGTTCATTTCAATAAGGATCACAGCTTAATTATTTAATTGCTACATTTTGTTAGTATTTACGACTCACAAGACAAATTAACACGGATACACGTATCTTAATTACACGTGGATCCGATCCGCCCCGACGTTTAGTAAAGATTCGTTGCGATGTCTCTAAGAGCTACGAATGGAAATGTATAGTGAGTGAGACTCGTGCTTCTTAATTTGTCTTGTGAGTCGTAAATACTAACAAAATGTAGCAATTAAATAATTAAGCTGTGATCCTTATTGAAATGAACAGTTTTAAATTTTTATTTTATTTTTTATACCAAACATTATGTTACAATAAGTTATATTATAATTTATATTTAGACGGGGCGGCTAAAATAACAGAAAGACACTGTGCGGAGTATAAAAGGTTGAAATGTAATAATTTGCTCATTTTTAAAATATCAATAAAACCAACAACAATCAACGTTCTTAGGGTAAACTATTTCATAGTTACTAATCGTTCAGCCGTTTCAAAGCGTATTCTACTAATTAGACTATGAAAACTAGCGTATTTAATAAAATATGTACAAGATAATTGGCACTGCAATTTATTTAAACAACGCATTATTTATTATAATGTACCTATTGTTTAAATGTACTTACTCGTTCGATGTCGGGGTCGCAACAGCAGAATTCAAGTGAACTACTTTCAAATGATTTCCTATAGATCCTGTAGTAGTACCACCACGTCACGAAAACTCATTGTTCACCCGATCAGACAAGGTACAAAAAGCTGTATCACCGACTCTGGTGGCATATGTCCACACCCAACTTCTCCTCATTATAACACTTTTAAAACATACAATACAATTAACCGCACATTAACAGCAACAAAATAACAAAGTAAAAAGTATTAGATAATATCTTTAAATTAACAACTACAGTAAGATTTGCAGTGTTGACCGACTGAGATCGTATTAGTGACTAATGAGTATGAGTTTTAAATTCTAAACCGCCCCCTCTAAATTATCTGAAAAATTATTTGTATTTGTATTAAAACAAGACAGCCCGACCACTTCTTTCAACTTTACGAACAAAAGGTATACGACGTAAAGCCCAAAGCTACTTATGAAATTATCAGTAAAATTACCACGGGTATATTAGAACGTCGCCGCCAATCCATTATTATCTTTATCTGCACGTGCAGTGCAACTACTTCTTACCGACAAAAGGGTCGCCATGGTAGGTAATAAAATAATAATGAATGACTCAATTGTCTTTTTCGCTTAACACAACTTAAAAAAAATATATTTGAATTATATATTTATCAATATGTAAGTATAATGAAATTACATCAAAAGAATTAAAACCAAAACACCCGGTGGCGTCGGTCTATCGGTCGATAGTTTTTACTCTCATAATAGATTATATTTAAATATTTATATTTTTATTCGTGCAATGCACGGCCGGGTGGCTAATTTTGTCTAAAACCACAATCGCTGGTTATATATGTAGAAAAATGAATAATGCCATTTATATTTAATAGTTAAATAGAACCATTTTTACTCAAATCAATGCAAAAATATGTATATAACTCGAGTTTGATTCAAATTACAATAAATAAACCCCGTTCGTCCCGTACTCAACAATAGTCCTTAATTGTTGTAACTCAACCGGCCGGAGCGGATCGCTCCGACGAGTATTCAATACCCGAACGGAGCCGAAGCTCCGTGGATACGGATTCAAACGCAGACACGGCTACGTATCTCGGCGTGTCCGTGTTATTCGTGATCTTAGTACCGCCGGGGCTAAGGATACGGGGCTACGTTGCGGCGTGTAACACGGATATCAGGAGCCCTATTCCACACTTGTATCAAAAACTACTATATCCGCTCATCGGGTCAAAACAGCGGGATAAATTGTAACCAATTGTGGAACAGGAATTCGACAACGCAGTAACAACAGATAACGTGGATGAAGTTGCGGGCATTTTCTACTTATTACTGTTTTATTAAAAATAAGGTTGAAATTATTTTGCCGTCTTCTGAAAGGTCTTTTGGAGCTCTAGGGTTCCACGAAGTACGGTTTGAGAACCACTGTAGATCTTCTTAGAACGCCTCTCCTGCTCCCACGCGCTATTATAAAATGAAGCCAAGAAAATGCCTTAATACCCGAAATATTATCGGGGTTCGAGTAAATCAACCTGTGAACAGGTAGATCAAGTTTCACCATTATAGATTTTCAAGTTGAGAAGGATTTGAATGTTTTGACGCGTGGGCATGAAGCTCCATTTAAGCGGTTATTAAAACGATGGGTATTTAGTATCTCTAACCGTTTAAATAAGAGGGGAATTCAAAACACAGTAAGAAGGATAATATGGTATGGTTTGTGAAAAGGGAACCTATCTGCTAGCATATACGCGTTTTCGCGTAGTAGTATACAGATATAATACTTATTACAAATCTCACAACACAACGAACATTCCGTCCGTTATTTTTTAAATTATTACGAAGTAAATATATAAAAACTCGCCTTTTTACTTATTTCATTATGGCGAATGTTGCCCGCATTTAATATATACTTAAATGACAATAATTAATATTCGAGTTCATCGTAAAAATATTTGGCCTTGCTGGGATTCGAACCCAGGACCGCCGGCTCAGTAGGCTGCTGCATTACCACAGCACCAATCGTGTCGTCTATTAATAATTTATCGGTGATTGGTTGCGCAGTAACCAATAAATTGCTTATTAATGACTTACTGTAAAACACTAACTGATAAATGAGAATATTCGACATACTTATGTTTCATTTGTGTGACAGGTACTATTTTGATAGTAAGTTTGTAGTCGGGTACCGTTGAATATATGTAAACATAATCGATAAAAAAAATGAAGATGCACATAGTAAGTGTTCTAGGAATCAAAACTTTGTTAGTATAACACGATGATAATATTTAATAGAAACGTATACGGAGTACGGAGTCGCACAGTCGCATATTCTGCTAGTAGGTCAGAGAGAAATAAATACAATTTGACGTCGAGGTTGGCACAGTGGTAATGCATCTGCCTACTAAGTCAGCGGTCTTGCTCTCAAATCCCAGTAAAAGCAAATATTTGTGTGATAATGAACTTGAATATTTGTTTCGAACCCATAACCGCCTGCTCAGTAGGTATAACAAACTGCGCCAACCGCTTCGTCAAAGAAAAAAAAAATACGTGGTCGCCATCGTCTAGCTTCTGGTATTATGTATGGAACTTAATACCGGCATCCGATCCCTGGTTTCTATATAAGTAGGTAGGTATGTATACCGTCATCTGGTTCCTTGGACTAGGTCAATTTGTGTGAAGTTGTCCGATATTTATTTATTAATTATTTAATGAATCTAAAGTCGAATGTGAAAGTGAAGTCTCTGTCTGTAACCAAATTTTCCAAGGTGAATCTGACACACTAGACTAGACGATTTCAGATTGAGCTGAAATTCCCATACATTGTGACGTGGAACTGAACTAATAATGGATCGGAAGATAGCCACGGGCTCGTTTAATTCGTTGACAAGCAATAGACATGACGAAATTTTATATTGGCGGTCATTAATTCTATTTTTTATTGGGATCAAAATGTCTATAAGAGAAAATAGTGCGTGGAGTCCCACCGCGCGGAAGAAGTGAAACTTCGTAATGTGGAAATGGAAATAGGAAGGGGTAGAAATTGATTTTTAGTGAACTCATATTGTTTCTTTAAGACAAACTTCTTCACTCTCGCTCTGTCTCTTTCTATTCCCCCTCCCCAGGACCGTTAAACGTTTAACGCAACAGTGATTTCCTACCCCCTCCACGGTAGCGTTAAACGTTTAACGCAACCGTTAAACACTTAACGCAACCTTGTTGGAAGTCGCATTAGAAGTTTCACATCAATAACTACGAGTAGGTACACTTAAACTGCTCTAAAAGTCGGAAATGGCCGTCAAAGTTCAACATTACTACGGAGCGCTAAAAACGCTTCAGGCCACCTAATCGTGACGTCATTATAGGTACCTATGTTATGAGTGCCAATATTTGTATCGAGATAATAAGTAATTTGAGGATTAAGAAAAAAAACTAATATATGTCAAAATACACTTTTTTTTGGGTGTCTTTTCTTATTTCATGTCATATTGAGCTTCATATAACTACAGTATGCACTTATGCAGTAGAATTTAACATCAGTCGTCATCCCAATTGAAGAGACAGTAGCGATTTCGTGTAAATGATATTTATCTACTTTATTTACCCTAAGAACGTTGATTGTTGTTGGTTTTATTGATATTTTAAAAATGAGCAAATTATTACATTTCAACCTTTTATACTCCGCACAGTGTCTTTCTGTTATTTTAGCCGCCCCGTCTAAATATAAATTATAATATAACTTATTGTAACATAATGTTTGGTATAAAAAATAAAATAAAAATTTAAAACTGTTCATTTCAATAAGGATCACAGCTTAATTATTTAATTGCTACATTTTGTTAGTATTTACGACTCACAAGACAAATTAAGAAGCACGAGTCTCACTCACTATACATTTCCATTCGTAGCTCTTAGAGACATCGCAACGAATCTTTACTAAACGTCGGGGCGGATCGGATCCACGTGTAATTAAGATACGTGTACCCGTGTTACACGGATACACGTATCTTAATTACACGTAGCCTAATTACACGTGCCGAACGGACCAGAAAACCGTTGCCGTGTAACACGGACACGGAGATCCGGCTACGGGTACACGAAACACGGACACGACCGCGAGCCCTAGGAAAGTATGTAATTTTGAACGAGTCCCGAGGAGTCTTGGCCTGAGCCGCAAGGCGAGGGTCAAGACTCGGGACGAGTTAAAATGACACTTCCACACGTGTACCAAACAACGTTTTTTAATAGATTTGCGAAAAATTGCAATAATACAAATTTAGAACAGTAATTGAAAGGGGCAATTATATTTATTTCTGTCTGATAAAAATTAAGAGTACCTGCAATTTTTAGAGCAATTGTCAAGGGTCGCATTTATGGCCTTTGCTGGTAAGTTTAAAGTTTTATTCAAGTTGTTAATAATTCTCTTTTTCTCGTTTCCAGCCAATAAAATGTTCATAGACGGCACTGTAATTTTTCTTTAGATTTTGTGGGTAAAATACTCTCACTTGCAATTTCGGCCTTGGCTCGTATTATAGGGCGGTGTTAAATGTATTCTGGTAACATCAGAATCCATCATTTTCTATCAAAAACTCTTATTTTATAAATCTTACGTGTCATTTACACATAATTAAAACAATCTTGAATGAAAAAGAAAGTTTTACTTTTAATTGGGCATGTATTTAACGCGGCGACAAATTAATCAGATTTAGGGATTTATAAAAAATTAAAGGGGATAGCAAAAATAATAAGTTGGCGACTAATTGCGGATGCGGAGACTATTAAAGTAAAAAGTAGCAGCTAAGTAATCAATTTTCGGCTTTGTTTCAATATAAACTAGCATCGAGTTATTGTTTTGGCGACTGAATTAACTAATTAAGCGGAAACATGACAGCGGATAAAAAGTTGAAAATGGCCTACTCTAATTGTTCAATGGAGACTACATATAAAATAAATCAAGGTCATAAAAAAAATACTTTGTGCGACAATTTAAGAGCTTTAATCAAAGTTGAAAATTTGCATGTATAAATAATAATTTTGGTCTATAGTTTTATTTAGTGGCTCTGATTTTGATTTTAGTACATTTTTCGTCAGGTGTGATGTCATATTGACACCTATTTTTTATGATTCTATCGTATAGAATACGTTAAAATAAACGTGTTTTGTATGGAAAACTTTTTACTAAACTTAATAATTACCGAGATATGGACTCCTAAAACCGACAATATTTTTTTGGATATTGTGTCAGACTCTGCCTTAGCTCCGGCGCTGCGGGAAGTGCAGCCCTTCCGCCCTTGCGTGGCAAAGCACGGTCGCCCGTACTGCGTTCCGCAGCTTCGGCTTGTTGGTCGCCTTCGGCGACCAGCCTCAGCCGCTACGCTCCGCACGGCTCCCGAGCTTTGTCACGGCGGGCGAGGGCTGCTCTCCCTCCGCGCCTCCGGCTTTTTATATACACTCTAGGGGTAGGGCAGACAAGACCACGTGGAATCGGGGTTGACAGCTTCGGTTCTGAGGCAAGTCTTATGATAATGCAATGCTTATTTTAGCGTAGCGTGTTTTAGCTAGATTCGGACTAAAATAAGCGTGTTTTGTATGGGCAAAACATTTTTACCTAAAAAACGCTTATCGCCGTTTTCATTAAATTATGGTTTCGAAAACTAAAAAAATAACTCCCCATTACTTTTATATAGTACCCATTTTAATATTTAAGCTGCCAGCAAATCAAAGCCCAAAATGCTTTTTTAGATGGAGACCTGTAGTTGCCACTAATATAAAGTTTGTTATCCTTCTGCTAATATTAGTCGCCAAGTCATTATTTATAGTACCTCACCTATGATTTCAGTAATCTTGTTTATTATTTCTGCTGCCTTAAAGTACCTAGCTGCCATTATTTAAATTTTAAAATATCCTTAGTTTAAAGCTCATTTAATATAAATGATTGCCAAAATATTTAATCGCTGCCAAGTTATTATTTTAGTTACAAATAGTTTGCTGCTCTTTAATTTTTCTGTCGCCGCGAAAATAATAGGCCTTTTAATTGTAATATTTTTTTTCAAGATGGCGTCGGCTGTCATTATTCAGCCAAATCAAAAGAAATAGTTTTAATATTTCAGAAGAGATATGATTATGTTACACAGTAATTTAATTGATTCCAAACAATAAACATCGTGAATCTGTTTTTAGTTCTTTACACTTCATATAATTGTAAATAAATATATTATTTAATACACAAAAATAGCGATTTTTCATAATTATTATGAATTTATAAAGCAGCGCGTGGGTCACGCTTAATACTGTATTTTCTAATCTGTGACAATACTTTTCTTTTTAATTTTTTTAGGTCACGCATAATACTCATTTGCTCATTAAATAATAGTCACTCAAACAAATTATTAACTAACACCGTTTTTGAGTTTTTTGAATAGATAACCCTTTGATTGATCCAATATGCAATTTAAATATTTTAAGCATAATTATGAGATATACACCTGCAATGCTGGATGACGTAATAAATAAAGTCAGAAAGTGATTGACCTTTGTTTGGATGTATGAGGTATGACGTGTTAGTACAACAGAAATTAAAAAAAATTGAAAAGTAAAAAGCACTAGTTCGAAATAACCAACTTTTCGCACGATTTGCAGCTACGAAAAGTAACACTTTTTGAGCAACTATATTAAAAAAGATATTCCAACCAATCTAGAGGCGCTGTAATTAATGCCCATACGAAACGTATGGTCAACAATAAAAAAATTCTACTGCCATACGTCAAATTTCATAATAAAACTCTGTCAGCAATTATGATGACCACGTATGCTACTCAAATATTTATCTTTATTTATTTGGAATATCCGCATTACAGGAAAAATATAACAACGCTTATAGCTACAACATAAAGCCAATATTAGATATCCTCAGATATACAGTTAAGGGCGCCATAAAAAGGTAATGATATCTATTCTATATAATATATTATTATGTATATCGTCGTCTAGTGCCCATAGTACAAGCTTTAGTTAGTTTGGGACTAGGTCGATTTGTGTAAGATTGTCCCTTAATATTTATTTAGTTAAAATCTGATATCATTACCTTTTTATGGCGCCGTTAACACTATATCTGTGGGTGTGGACATCCATGACCCAGGAACGAATATTCTAGTATATCACACAAATATTTGACCTGGCCGGGATTCGAAACCAGGACCGCTGCCTCAGTAGGCAGGTGCACTACAAACTGCGCCAACCACGTCGTCACAATTGGTGTACATAGAAGTATAATATTAAGAGTCTTTCCTGAAATCAAGACTCCTCTGCATAGAGTTTGAGTATCGCTGGTCTAGAATGATTGCCTAATTATTAGTAACAGCGGTGTGTTGATAATTTCGTACACACACATACACACGCTGCATAAGAGCTTATATATACCTTAGACGACTTATTTCAGCCGTTTAAGGGCTTATACAGTATGTGTGCAGCTTAGGGCGATTGGGATGTAAATCAGGAACCTATGACTCAAGTCCCAGAATTTCGGATTAGAGCAGAGTATAAGATACACTTATACCATTCTACAAATTATAATGTCCATTTCGCCACCCATATTAAAAAAAGGTTGCATCAAGCTGAAACTGAAATAATAAGTAATAAAGAATGGGCTGAGATTATTTGTCACTTTTATCTATATACGTAGTATGCCCATCCTTGGGCAGATGGAAATGGAAAAGGAGTCGTGGAGGCAGCCCACGACGCAGCCTAGCCTACCATCCTGTCAAGTTGACAGTGTCAACCGTTTTGCCGTGATAGTTTGAGTTTCTTTAAAAACGTTGACATTTGTATTTGTTTCATCCTCCGCCTCATCTGCGCCATTTTGAAAATTTCGAAACTGAATCAACTAAAAAAAATTATGTATAATTAATGAATCATGAGAATCCATTGAGAAGTGCGACTTGTAGGTAAGTGCAGCCGGAAATCCGGATATATGGAAGAATTTTTGACCAGGATAAAACAGAGACGCATCTACCACTCGTTCGGTCAATTATGCCAATAAGATGTTTCTTTAGCTTATAACATTTGGGGATTCCCCTCGATTACCCTCGGATTCCATCATCAGATCCCGACATGGTGACAATGGGAACACCTCAGGAGTAGGTATACTCTTTAAAATAAAGACAGAGTGCGATTATGAAAAGTGAAAAGGACGGATGTTCTATTGGATACATTGTGGCCATAAAACGAGTTTAGCACTTTACGAGCAAGTGTGTTGGAAAATTACATAAGCTGTTTTGTTCTATTGGTATTGAGTGGTAGACTCGTTACCGTTTCGGTAGTCACGTAGGATGGTATTTTCCTCGCTGATACAGTTTTGCCGACCTGTGATATGTAAGTAATTGGGATATTTTAGTATGGAAGAGCACGTAAAGTGTTACAAGCTTAGTCCAGGCTAACGAAATGGAACAGTTTATTACAAGCGCAGTTTAATCATTCTCTATTCAATATTACTTCTCATATTGTGTCAAACTTAAGTGATATGATATTCCGTCCGATAGAGATTTTCTGTAGCACAACCTTCAGATAATACAGTTCTCTAATTTTTTCATATGCTCTTAAGAGTTAATACGATTTAGCTGTGTTCCCTTGGTATTGAGTGGTAAACTCGTTACCGTTTCGGCAGTCACGTAGGACGGTACTTTCCTAGCTGATTCGGTTGTGCCGACCTGGGATAAGTAAGTAATTGGGATATTTTAGTATGGAAGGACACGTAATGTGTTACAGGCTTCGTGCAGAATACGAAATACGACAATTTCTTAGAAGCGCAATTTAATCATTTTCCATTCAATTCGCCGTGTTGGTTGGTGCGTTTGATCTATCATTGCAACTTATACGCATATGTGCCAAGCCTTAGCGAAATTCTTGGCTTAACTGGGAGATACGGTAATAATTAGTCATATCATTTGCTGTCATTAATATTTTATCGCCATATGATTCGCCATTTAAAATTTTACACTTATCAAAATATAACATACCTATTCATCTCTTTATAAAAACAATACGGAACGGTTGAATAGCTATATTGCTAAAGTAGGAATATCGTGATGAGATCTTAGATTGAAACTTCAAATTTATAGGTATTATGAAATTAAACTAACCATTTACATATATTTGTTAGTACAAATAAGTAGTAGGTATCCCTAGAAGAATATGAAATCATTTTGCCTGAGAAAGTCTTTATTGCCAAGTTATATTTAATAGGCGTTGAAAGTACAGTACTTAATGATATTAAAGTATGAAATATATTTCATTAGTTCAACACTACGCTCTCCCACGGACGAATGAAGAATAAAAATATTGGCCCTGTTTTAACACTTGTAACACTTAAAACAGTGTTGACAATTACATGAATTACATACTAAGTTTAAATAGCGCTTGAATTCTAAATCAGTAGGTAGTCGTATACATTTTGACATAACTCCTATAAAAGCAAACCTCAGGAAGATGGAAATGAGGATTTCAAAAATTCTGTTAGGTATGTTAATGGCACCAGAATTATATGGCTATGCTTTTTATGACTACCTGCTTGGCTAGTATTTTAAATATAAGTATTATGATTTTAAATAATTCTTGGTAACAATAACACAATGGATCCGTATTATTCAAAACATAGCTTCATGTTCGCGTACACTAAAATTGGATGCCGCTTTCCGCGTTCATGTAATTTCCAAACGTAACGTCCAATTTTTTATAGCCAGCACAATAAATTAAGTGTAATATTTATGTAATTCCCCTAGGGTGTAAAGGAGGTTCATGTTTTATCTCGAAGTCTTTGGTGTGTTATCTTTCCGACCGCTTTATTTAGGAATTCTTTTCCCCGGGGTGCGACTCTTTATATTGCTTTTTCTTTGAATTAAGCCACAATTGTGTTTATTGTATTGCAAATTGTAATAGGCTTTCAACTTGTGCTTTTAGTTCGATAATGGATCATGATTCTATTTGTTATCTTTATCTACTAAAGTCTACTTTATGGACTCTATGTAGAAAATTGAAAAAAAGCAATTACAGAGAGATACATATAATTATCAGGATTATTTATTTATGTAAACTTTATTGCACAATATATAAAAGTACAAATGGCGGACTTAATGCCTTTAGGCATTCTCTACCAGTCAACCACTGGGTTAAACAGAAATATGTAGTCGGTGCAGGATCAAAGGCTATAGACAAACAACACAAATCAATTACCTAAAGATATATACATATAAGAATGTATATATAATTACCATTATTTAATAAGTTCGATGCACCTTTCTATTAATTTCTTGTCAGCATTAAAAAACACAAAATAACGTCAGTCTTTATTAATACCCTTATCAAAACGTCTTATCGGATTTAAAATATTTTCAACAAGGGTAGCTGGTCATCAGAAGATGCTTATAGAATACTTTGCGATTTAAAAGCGTGTCTAAAAAAGAGATACCTAATCAATTAGTTACCTCGAAAAACAAATAAGATATCATGACACGTAGAATTTATTTTGCAGATACTATTTATAAAACTCTATAGTAAAACTTAGTTCTTGGATACGTATTAGTTAGAAATGTGAATAGACTGTGCCAAAAATATTAATACAATTAAAAGTTTTGCACGGTTCCGAGAATGATCATTATTTTGTTTCATGAGTTGTTCCACTAATTGGACAACACGCCGTGTTTTTTGATAAAAGAACTTATTTATTTTAATACACTAGAAATATTACTGAAGTAGAAAGGAATATTTAGTTGAAATAAGGTGCTAATTAGACGGTGCTTTGCAATATCTTCAAATTAGCCACATCATGTTATATACGTTGTGTATTTTGCATGTTAGTTTTAAGGTATGTATCTATGGGCCACACTTGCCTGAAATAAATGTTTTCATTCATTCATTAATTATCTTTGTTTTATTTTTTATTTTGTGGAAAATCTCCTTGCTTTGCCGAGATATTGAAACGATTGTCGGCAAAACAGTATTTTCCCTGACCTCATATTTTTTTGCATAATTCCTGAAAATATCATCCTATTGATAGGTTATCTCTGGTTGGATTAAATTTGTTTTATTACTATCCCAAATATCGGTCTCAGAAAAAATGCCCTAATGAAATTATACGTCGATAAAATGAAACAAACGATGTGACGTTTGTCGATAACACAAATGTAAACCCTATTTTAGCTATTTGAGCTTTAGCTCATTCATGTAATTTCTACAGTTCCCTCGAAGAAATGCGTATTAATTTCTGCAATATACCTACCTAGTGCATGCATGTAATTTGAAGCAGCACCTGACGGCGCGGTTTGCATTTTATGAAATTCCTCGCTCGGGCTGCGGTTGCGAGCAGCGAGCGATGCAACTTTATGATCAACCCGTGTAATAATGTATAATAGCGCCAAGCAGACTACATAAACTGTTTTTAAACAATAGTTCGTTTCCGCAGTTTCACATGCTATCACTCTGACCCATATTTTATACCCGTGTTAAAATTACGCCAATACTTTATGGAAAGAAGAACAAACACAAACAATGAAAAACGCGACCTACACAGAGACATTTTTACCGATTGGTTTTTGTACTCTTTGATGTTCAAAAACTATACTTACCTCTAGTGAAGAAATTCCGGCGATGGATGTTAAGTATCCCGTGAGTAATCCCTTTATCGTGAAAGTATGATAGTTTGATAGTACGGCGCAGTTCGCATTTTATGAAATTCCTCGCTCGGGCTGCGGTTGCGAGCAGCGAGTGGTGCAACTTTATGATCAACCCGTGTAATAATGTAGCGCCGAGCAGACTTTAAACTTATTAGTATGGAATAGTTCATTCACGCAGCAAAATTGAAAAAGTGAATAAAATGTAAGATTGAATGACTACCCCCATTGAAGAAGAATGACAACTTGAAAAAACTCTTACTGACAGAAACGATTCAAGGAATAAGACCAATAGGAAGGAGTCCCATGCGCTGGACCGATCAGATTCGAGAGCAGTAGATCGAAACAAGTGGAGAGCGATCGTCCGAAGAGTGATAAATAGAGGCCACGACCCTCAGCAATGAGGAATACGACACAAGAAGAAGAAGAACCCCCGAATAACTACATTGAGTGCCAACAAAGTTAATAAAACAACTTAAGCAAGGCAACTGCCGCTTTATTACCTACAAGCGCAGATTAAAATTTTATTACAAAGTTAGCAGACGACGACGAACTTAGTTACTGCAGGAAACCAACATTATATTTATTCATTCCTTTTCCTATCTTCCTTTGAAATATAAAATGAAGACTGCGAATCGTCGATGCTGTTAGTTTATTGAGCTTTCAATCGCTTCCATATTGAAACGTAATATTTCTAATGAAGTGTGTATTTAATTCAGTAGAGAACTACCTGTGAGATACACAGTCAGCAGCAGAGGTTGCTACGCACACCAGGTGCTCAAAACGATATGCACACAGACTCTTTTGTCTAGGGAATAACGGTTGTACAGATCATTGTGAGCGTGTTATAATGCTTAGCCACTTTTGCTACTGACGGTGTCTAGTAACGTGTGGCAGTATGAAAGGGTTTTGTACTGAAAACACGCAGTGTTTGCATGCGACACGGGGTGGTCGATAAGGTCACAGATTATATACAAGTTGTGGTAAACTGAGAACTCACAATAGTCATGTCAATATATTTTGTTAAATCTTTATTAAAGATGAATTGTTGAAAATTGTCTCACCTTTAATATCTTATTTTGATAAGATAAATTAATAACCGAACTAACTATTTAGTAGTAATGGTATATTCACAACTTGAGGGAGAGCGGTGTTCTCTTAGCACAAGTATCTCGAATACTTAAAAAGAGGCACCAGTGCAGAATTGTAACCTTATATATGATACCAATAAACATTTTTGATTTGATTTTGATATTTAGAAATAGGTTTTGTCACACCGTGATTATGTCACTCCCGTTGAGATAATTACAATCATAGTGTTATGACAAGTTTATATTAAAATAACACGTAAATATAAATATACATACATACATAGACTGCTAAACTTATAACCCTTCCTTTTGGCGTTGCCGTAGTCAGGTAAAAATAGACACTTATAAAATAAGCATACAATAGGTTATACATACTTTAAGCTTGTTGAACGTTTTCTATTATCAGAAAGAAAAACATCGGTACAGAAATTTCCAGTTTCCTATGGAGTCTGTGAGGGACTATAAAATAAGCTTAACACGAATACTTATACTAAGGTATTCTCAAATCTGCGAGGGTCAAATAAAAATTTTCCTTAACGAGTTTGTACAGAGGGGCTCCTAAATTGCGCTTGCAATGATAAAATATAAAAAGGCTTATAAATATTTTTTATAACAACTTTTGTGTTAAATGAGTTCTTATTACAATCAGTGTTTGACTGCTTTGATAAACGGGTCGTTTCAAATTTGGTCGCTGACAGAAATGAATTAACGTTTCAGCAAATTGGTTATATCAATACAAAATAAACTACAAGGATACACTGATTTTTTATAGGCGAGATCTGCAAATTAGTGTATCCCAATTACAAGGTAGCATTTAAAGATATAACATACATATTGACGACTCGGTTGGCGCAGTTTGTAGTGCAGCTGCCTACTGAGCCGACGGGCCTGGGTTCATATCCCGGCAAGGACAAATATTGGTGTGATGAACTCGAATATTTGTTTCTGGGTCATGGACGTTATCTATATGTCTTTATTTGTTGTGTATATCGTCCTCTAGTACTTACTCATAGTACAAGCATTGCTTAGTTTGGGACTAGGTCGATTTGTGTAAGATTGTCCCTTAATATTTATTTTCTCAAACATGCAATGAAATATTGATGTTATGTTCCTTATAAAAGGCTGCGAAGTATGACGTTTCCGATGCAGCTTGACGAGAGGTCGTTAATGGAATTTCATACAAAATTGGAGGCCTAGGCCGGCAACATGCTCTTTATTTTCAATTCCACTTAAGTTTGTGACATGGCATCATGTCGATCGGCCATTAAAAAAAAAAACAAAGCAACATTTGCTTTTTGGTTAACATTCTGTCACCATGCTTATTAAAAAAAAAAACAATTAGCGATTTGGTATCTTTTGATCAACTTAAGAAATAACACATAATTAACTAATTCTATTAATTTTTAAAATATAAATTGAATATAAATATTTCATCTAAATATTAGCGATAAAAATGTCTACTCAAACCATAAAAACCGCGTAGGATTTTTTTTAATCATTTCGGAGGGAAACTTGAAATATTTTCTCTGTAATTGTTTTATGAGTTTTGTTAGTGCGTTGTTAATTTTAGTATTCATAATTCAATATGAGTTCCGACGAAAATACCGACAAAAAAATAGTGTTAATACGTGTTAGCAAGTGTTAGTTATAGTTTTTGGTAGCTTACTTATAATGTCTAGAAATAAATTTATGATTTTTTGAAGTTTTTTTTTTATTTCATTGCGTGTTTGAGAAAAGCACTATACATACCTCGGCGAGAAATGGGGTTGCCAGCCTCATACCTATCCGTCTATATGTATTCGGCCGGCAACCCCTCACTTCCCGGCCTCTGTAGTAATGTACTATTTATTATATTGAGTATATAGGTTCGCTGGAATCTATTGAATCAAAATCGCATCACTGACTCTGCATTCACGTTCGTGTCTCTATTGTTTTATGGTAAGGTACCTATTGTTGTATAGTAATATGTAACAGTCAGCTTCCAAACAATAATATTAATAGAGTAGTTTGTATATAGGTCAACATTGACTAATCGACAATATTAAAAAAAATTTGATGATCCTGAGTCATGAGCGATAGAGATGAGTGAGAGATTTAAAGGAAATACCGCAAAACATGACTCCATACAAGTCGAGATATCGCTCTAGACTATTTCCTCCTCCAAAACTTAACGAATTGTAACACAATTTTGGAATCTTAATGAGAAAGAAATGTCCTGTGGCTAACGCTGGTACTTTATTTTAGCAACCAAGTATTTTCCAATTTACTACAATTGGAAAATACTACAAACAAATAAGCTGATGACTGATAATTTTCATTTGAAAGTATTGAAATTAAACCTAATAATTAGGTCATTATTTGGTTTAATTTCAATACTTCTACAGGGGTAAAGCATCGATAAGCGAGTTTATCGATATAGAAATTACTATCTGTCGCTCTCAATAATCTGATGTTTGTTTATTTTGCACCGGGCTTCTTGGTTACCTAGAATACGCCACTAGGTGCAAGCCATTGCGTGTGTAATCTAATTATAACCGGGATTGGATCACATGACCGCATGCGTTAAACACTATGACGTCACAGGCATAAACGGTTTAATCGAACACCAGGTACAAACAGAAACAATGGAGAAAGAGGTAACTAATTTATGGGCTAGTTGCTAATGCCTATTGCCTATGCGATGAATCAGTCTTATACAAACATACAATAATATTATGTAAAATATTGAGAAAATACGGATAAATAGACAATTAGGAGCCCTGCGTAACGGCGCACCTATTTTTGGGTGGTTTGCCTTTTAGCCATTTGAAGATATATAGGAAACCTAACCTATTGGGCAATACACACTGTTTAATTATCCGTGTTTTCCTTTTCACAATAACTATCCCTAGATTTTTTGATCACGACTTGAATAATACTACGACACATTGTACAGACTTTTTAGTCATCATCATACATTTAAGAGTCAATCTCTTGTCGGTGTAGCTGATGTAGTATGAAGCTTTTTTCATCTATCCCTATCCATAGCCAACTCCTTGCTACTGGCTAGGGATACCATCCCATCTATCATATCCTACCGACAATGATGGATCTAACTGGAAAGTATATCCCTTCAAAAAGAAAACTATTTTCAAAATCGATGCAGCCGTGTTTGAGTAATCGGAAAATGGACATAAAATAAAAGCAAACATTTTGAGGAAATAGGGACTTTAACCCTTTTTTATTCAATGAAAAAAATACTTACATAGAGTCGAACATAGAACATCATCCTTTTTTAAAGTTGGGTAAAAATATACAGTTTTTCTTTAATAGCCATGACATTTATATTTTATTCATTTCACACTACCTGAACGCTTGAACATTTCATAAAAAGGTCAGGCAGGCTATTGCTGTCTTGAAATTCTTACTTTTCAACAAATGTCTCTCACATTTAGCTCACTGCATTACACTCTGTGTTGGCTTATCAGCTGTTATCAATGACGCACGCTGTCAGACACCTTTTACACTTATATAGGTCACTGCTTAACCAATCTATACAAACAGAAAATAGCAGAATAGCTATATTCATTTGCAAATTTTGCAGCTATTTTATTTGCGTAATATAAATATGGACACATTTCCGATACAGTGCTACGATAGATTAGAATAGAATAGAATAGTTTAATGATTCGGACAGGATTCGAACCTGCGTTTCCAACGGCTTTTCGCATTTTTTTCAATTTTCGCTTCATTTGTAAACATTTAGTTTACGTTAGCAGACGTTACTGCTTTAATAAAAATAAAGAATAGGGGTGAATCAACTTTTTTGTGTTGTTTACTCTGTCCCCGTTGTCCAAGTGACATCTTCATACAAAATGCTTAGGTTGTCCGAGGGACAAATTTTGCGTAACCATAGCAACAAGGTGCACTTAAAAGTTGATTCACCCATAGAATAGATTATTATATTTAACGATTTTTTTGCTGTGACCGTTCTAAGGCCCCTTGTAGAACGAAGCTGTTTGCCTTTGACGTCAAAAATAACGTCGCGAAATAACTGCATATATGTAGATTTTTGCAAATAAGAATAAGTTTGTTGTTGTTTGTTGAAGCCCGGTTTGCAGCATTGAAACCTTTTTTGCGTCTGTGGAATTACTCCAGATGAGCGTACCATATGATAATAGGGAATGAAAGTGAGCGAAATATACTTGTTTAACCTACGACTGTCAACATGGCACTTCCAGTTTAAATCGAGATATTGCCAAATTGAAAATCTCGTAAAAATCCATCGAATTAGCACCCCAATACTTACAATATTTCATTCTATTTTCAAATATTTTCGGTCCAATACCCATTTATTGCGTGGGCATATGAGTTATACAAATCATAAATAACTATGAAACTGCTATCCTATAAGTAAATAAATATTAATTTACATTCTTACACAAAACGACCTAGTCCCAAAGCATCAGGGCGAACACTGCCTACTAAACACCTCTTTTTTCGTCGGGGGTTAAAAACTGAACTTGACTGTCAGTGTCAATGTGTGCGTGTAAGACGCACAGGGCTGCCTCAGCGGCATTTGTTTTAGTTGCACATAAATATGACATAAATTATTACAAACACACGACAACGGTAGTGGTGGTGTTGATAATGGTGGTGATGATGATGGCGGTGGTGATGGTGGTGGTGGTGGTGTTGATGGTGGTGGTCGTGCTGATGGTGGCGGTGGTGATACCGCGTCGTTAAAACGTTTAAAACTATTAAAACAATACGTTTTAAACTAGTTTACATCAAAATTAATGCGGCAACTGCACTTAACCGTGTAGCTTGTTAGGCGAGGGGGTGGCGTCGTGCATGGCAAATTTGATTCATCACCTAACTGCATTACCGACGTCTCGGTACCACCTCGAATTTCGTCGATCTCATTAGGTTGCTTATTATGTTTAACACTCGAGCCGACCTTTGAACTCGGAAGTATGGAGTGGATACATCAAATATACCAAATTTTACACGACACCTGGGATTCGACCTTTTTTTCAGATCTCCATACTACATTTTAGCAATATGCGCTATTTGACCGTTATCGTAAGGACATTTTGGGATGAATAGGTACAGTCAGTTTCAAAAGTAGCTTTCAATGTTAGTATGCAATTTGACATACGCCGGTAGTAACATTGTAAGCAATTTTTCATGCTGGCCATCCGTTAGCTACACTGCACAATAGCTGGGGCTGAAAATTCAGCGATAGTGACTGACTTCTATCCAACATCTTGCCACTATATTTTCAATAAGCGCTATTCGTCCTTTACGGTAATAAGATTTCTTCTCTCTGAGATCTATTCTGATAGATGTAAAATTAATAATGGCGAGTCTTGTCGCTAAAGAACCTGTACCTGTAGCACAATTGTGACTCTTTCTCACGCGAGAAATATTACCTATCTCTTTCTTCGCTGTTCTGTGAGAGAGTGACGGGCGAGACTATGTCGCACGACAAGAATCGCGAAGCGTATAGTTATGCTAGATAAGCACGGTCCGGGAAAGGTTATAACACGTCACCTATTCAATGTCTTCACCCCAATTTTCAATCAATCTTTCCACTCTGCTCCACTCAGCTGCACGTCAACACCTTTAAACAACGTTAATACCTACAGTTCAGATGATTATAATACAGACTATAGAGATGATGAGGACACAGCAAATCATGTTTAGTGCGCACAGCGTCAGTCCAAATCTAGTTTACATGTGAAATCCCACATAGATTACCATAATTGAATCGTTTATGCTTAAAGCCAATGTGGAGAACAAATACTCTAATCAACAAGGATTGTTTGTAACTCCCTAAATACCCGGTGATTCATCAACGAACGTTCACTGAATGCAATTGATTTTCGTGAGAAGGGATGCACTTAATTATGACGTAATTTAAAGATATTAATGATGTTCCATTTTGTAACCAATATTTTCTTGTTAAGTACTTAGTAACAGAGTGAAATGTTGTTACATAATAATGGCTAATTTATGTCAAACATGTCATACTTAATTTTGTCTATTCTGTCCGTTTAGTAACTAACTTTTTCAAATTAAATAAATAAATAAATATCAGACAACCTCACACAAATCAACCTAGTCCCAAATTAAGCTCAAGAAGGCTTGTGTTATGGGTACTAGGCGACGATATACATACTTATATAGATAAATAAATACTTAAATACATAGAACATCCATGACCCAGGCACAAATATTCGTGTTCATCACACAAATATTTGCCCTTGCCGGGATTCGAACCCAGGACCGTCGGCTCAGTAGGCAGTTGCTTAACCACTGCGCCAACCGCGTCGTCAAAATTAGTGTCTCAGAAATAGTAGCAATGTGGAATGTTATTAACATTTCTTAATGTATGCCAATCATGTCACAGTTAAGTGCATCCCTTCTCACGAAAATGCGCAACTAAGAGAATTTTAACATTTTAAAAATACCAAAAAAATATGTTCCTCAGTTTGAAGAGTAAAATCTATATTATGTTTAATTTATTGCTCCTGTTACAGGCACAACCCGGTACATATATCATATAGCATTACATAATATAATAATAATAATAATAAAGTAGCGTACATGATCTTCTATTTCCTGTCCTAATGTACTCGACGAGAATATCGTTATCGTAACGTGTTTATTATAACTTGATTGTCAATAGGTATATTTTATCATCTTTCAATATGTGTTCCTTAGAAGACCTAATAATAGGAGGACGTTTTTCTCACTAAGAGCTCTTTCGCCTCTTTCGAAAAAGGTACGCCTATTCTCAGCGAGTTAATACTTGTTGGTATTTAAGGAAATCGCAGTGTAATAATATGGGAGTCTACGGTTTCTTTGATTTCCCGGGAGCCAGCAGACACACGCTGAAGCCAAATACTCAATAAGAGCGTGAGTTTCATTTAAGTGCGAACAAATAGACTTGGGTACTATTTTTTTATTTATATATCGTATGGCATTTCAGTCATTGGGTATAGGTACAATTAATTAAATTTAAAGGTTGAAGTTAGCCACCTTCTAAAATGTTTTTTGTAGTACACCCCACTTTTTTCGTGTTTGGATATTTTAGGTAGTTTATACTCAGAATCAAGAGCTCTTTTGATCAAATTTGGAGAAAAAAGTGTGTCCTAATGTTTTTTCGTTCCATTCTGTTACCATTTCCATATAACCTACTATAGTGGTAACGGAATGGAAAAACCAAAATATATAAATTTTTGGGTCAATTTTTTGTCTCCCAATTAGATCGAAAGAGTTCGTGATTCTAAGTAGCAGTTAGAAGAATAAAAACCAGTCAAGTGCGAGTTGGGCTCGCGCACCAATGGTTCCGTAGAAAATATGAATGCACTGCGTATTGCTTTAACACAGATATAAACTGAACGGAGCGACAAACTTAACTTTACAACAGGATGACCGTATGTATATGGGTTCCGCTTTTTTCCTTTTGAGGAACGGAACCCTTTAAAAGAATATAGATAATAAAACCTACAATTTGACAGAAAAGAGCTGCCAATGCGTTTTATACGTAATTTCTGTCTACCATTTTGGATGGATGGAAAGGGCAATGCTCGGAGTTTGAAGGATCGAATTCGGAACGAAGTGATCCGCCAGAGAACCAAAGATACCGACATAGCTCACCGTATTAGCAATTTGAAGTGGCAGTGGGCTGGCCATATTAGCCGAAGAACCGATATCCGGTGGGGTAAACGTGTTCTTGAGTGGAGACCGCGGATCGGCAAGCGTAGTGTGGGACGCCCCGAGACTACGTGGAGCGATGATCTTTGCAGGATAGCTGGCAAGAGCTGGATGAGAGTAGCCGAGGATCGTTCACAAAGGTGTGCAGTTGGAGAGGCCTATGTATAGCAGTGGACAAGAATAGGCTGATGATGATGATGATGTTTTGAGAGTATTGTATACCTATTATATAGATTATGTGTATCTTCAGTAAATCTTCAGTTACCTCGTGGCGGCGACATGCTTATCAGTCAACCTCCAGTCTCGCTCGACACTGACATACGCACGGTACGCCCGATAACAATTTACTATTAGTAGCGATAAACTAAATAATATGTTACATGTGCTCGTTTGATGCGGTTATTCTCTTAGCTTTAAACAGTAACTTGCACTACATAGACATATCTTTACAAACTTCTATAAACAAAATATCTGTTTATTGAAAATTTCAAAGCATAAACTGAAATAAGCTATTGAAGGTCACTGAAATTAATAAAGAAATATTTTATTTTTAATCATTTATAAGCTGAGCTGAGCTGAGCATTATATAACATGTCAGCTCCCGCAGGCCCTACCCTACAGGTACATAGTGTACATACCATCAATCTATTTTAAGACGAAAATACATAAAGCTATAGAGACAATATGAAGACGAGGCCTAAATTAAGACGACTGAACGGTCACTCTCTATACTATTTGACTTGGCTGATTAAATTTAATTAGATCAAAGTCACACAAAGGGCATCAAACACTAGCACACGCGTTGGTTGGGTGTGTCGCTTTGCCCCGCATCTAATCGCGTCGCATTGAATACAAACAACCAATAAAATAATTGTAAGCGCCTTTTGCGAAGTCAAAAAGAGGTAACATTCTGTAGTTTTTAATTTATTACCTCAGGGTATTAGGGTGAAGACCAAAAAGTATGCACATTAATTGTTTTAATTAATATTTGAATCAATTCTTCCCTTGTACGACCACAAATAAACCATCGAATAATGTACCTTAAGGTTGACTGTTTTGAGGTTCATTATTGTGTCGTTAATTTTTGTCGCGTAACGGAACTTTTTCCGATCACTTTTTTTCTAAGGCTAGCCACGCCTAAATTACGTCAAACTTTTTGGTCCTTACCCATTATATAATTAGCAACAGAACAACAGCGTTTTAAATCAACGCAGTAAAAATGTTAGTTTTAAAGTTTATTTTATTGCCATACTCATATTTAATACTAGCTGCATCGCGCGGTGTTACACGTTCATCCCACGGAACACTACGGGATTTTTTTCGGGATAAAAAGTAGGCTATGTGTTAATCCAGAAAGTCAGCTGCCTGTTTAAAAATTGGTCCGGTCGTTTAAGCGTGAAGAAGTAACAAATACTTTCTGAAACTTTCGCCTTTATAATATCAGTGTGTTGCATGTTAAATTGTAATGTATTTGGGTCATTGTCAGATTTAGGTTCTCGTCAAATACTTTCTGAAACTTTCGCCTTTATAATATCAGTGTGTTGCATGTTAAATTGTAATGTATTTGGGTCATTGTCAGATTTAGGTTCTCGTCAAATACTTTCTGAAACTTTCGCCTTTATAATATCAGTGTGTTGCATGTTAAATTGTAATGTATTTGGGTCATTGTCAGATTTAGGTTCTCGTCAAATACTTTCTGAAACTTTCGCCTTTATAATATCAGTGTGTTGCATGTTAAATTGTAATGTATTTGGGTCATTGTCAGATTTAGGTTCTCGTCAAATACTTTCTGAAACTTTCGCCTTTATAATATCAGTGTGTTGCATGTTAAATTGTAATGTATTTGGGTCATTGTCAGATTTAGGTTCTCGTCTTTTCGGTGGACACGTACAAAGTTAAGGACTTTTTGCCTAGTTTTCCGATCAAAATTATATTAGCATAAACGACGTTTCCCTTTCTATGGGCTTGCGTGTTAAAAACATAGCTTCTATGCACATACGCTGTTAACTATTGGCTACCGAAGCACAGTGCCAAATAATGCCACATTTTTCGCCATGGACAACCTGATACAGAATTGGTTAGAACTTATCATTAGAAACCTCGGAATATACTACAACAGGTAGCTATTGTGTTTATTTTCCAACTTATTCATGTTGGTAAAGTGACGTAATTTTCGGGCAAAAGAAAATCAAAGTAATCCATCTCTTCAACTTTAAGAAATATTTTGAATTATAATGTTTAAAACGTAATATTGATCGTAGCTTTATGTTTAGAAACGATTTACAACCTTCTACAGGCATTAGAAGTCAAGATATTAACTATTTTAGTTTTTTTGTTTTTATTTTTTTTCTCCCAAACGTGCAATTAGTGGCTGATAATTTTGATATGGGAAGTACCTCTGAGTGTCCTTAACATGTGATATTAAAATGGGCGCGGTAGCTCATGGGGTCTTCAAGATACATGCCAATAAAACTTCTCGTCAGGGCTGCCAAAATAATTCGATCAAATTTTCGGTTAATTATTTTTTATGTAAACATTCATAGGAACTTTCTTTTCTACTTACTTTACAAATAATCACAACATTTTAATAAAAATATATATAATAAAAAAAAATATTAAGGTGCTTTGGGGTATATTCGACATATTTTTAGGCGAGTGTAGAGTATGTTAGGGTTTGGGCTCATAAGTAAGAACCTAAGAAGTATTCCTTCCAATTAGGTAATGAGATCTTTACGAAATTGGATATATTTATCAACGCTTTGTGAAAATAGCGTTGTAATAATGTTGCTTGAATTTGGAAATAAATGTAAATAAAAAAATAAAATATTTTGAATACCATTTTTTAAGGAGTGGATAATTTCGAAAGCAAGTTGGGTAATTTCGAAGGTTTGTAGAAATGGTTTTTATGCAATATGAGTTTAAGAATCATATTTCTTTTTAGTTCTAATTTATCCCCTCAAAAAATCCCGCTGATTCACGGTAAAGAACACTTTTTTGTTTGCTTAAATCACAAATTATTTTCGAATTTCTCCCGCGCTGTGATCAGTCATCGTCATCATTGTTTTTTTATAAAATAATGTTTCTTTTATATGTTTAATAATCTAGAAATTTGCATTAAGAGAATTCATAACTCATTTATGAAGCAAACATTAGTCTAACGCTGATAATGGACTGGAAAACCTAGTATGGGGTTATTTCGAAAGCACATTTTTTCGAATTTCACCCGTGGGATAAATTCGATTGCTTTTTTTAAACTACAGATAGACCGTTATGCTGTACTCATTATTACGACAAAAATGACAATGTAACGTAAAAACAAACGAACAATGATTTAACTTAGCAGGTTCCCGAGTTATGTGGTATAGGGTAATTTCAAAAGTCCTCATAAGGCACTAAATCGCACTTTTTTTAGTTAATCGACCGCAACACACGTGCGCTCACGACTAGCGACACGAAGTGAACTGAAGCGGGGGAGCAGATAAACATGGCGTCTTGACAAGCGTTGCAAGCGTAGTAATTGTTCCCAGTTTAGTAGATATGTGTGATTTTCGACTTATCATAATCATAATCATAATCATAATCATTTATTGCAATCATGTTCATATCATTTAAGGTGTCACAAAATAAGGTAGGTAGGTACATGATACCCTGTTAGGGCGCACAATATAGGTCCTTAATTACAATTAAACTTAAATTAAATATGAATTACCAATGTGAATTACAATACAAGTCAAATACATGCCATGTCATTTTATATGTGAATTTGCAATTATTCTTAAACTATAATTAAGCTACTTACATACAAAAATTTATTTAATTTCTACCAATGTTTTATCATTTAAAAATTCATCAACTGAATAGTAACATTTATCAATAAGCAATTTCTTCAATTTATTCTTAAATAAGGTCATATCAGTTACTAGTTTTATGGATTCAGGTATTTTATTCATGATACATATACATCGGTAATAGGGACCATTTTTAACGATAGTGAGTTTCGTGGAAGGTAGGTTTAATTGATGTTTACGTCTGCTATTTGGTTTACGGATTTCTGCCGATTCGAATAACTGCGGGTGGTTTCTGACGAAAAGCGCTGCCTCCAATATGTAAATACATGGTAAGGTTAAGATGTTATGCTGTTTAAAATGAGGGCGACAGCTATTTGGAATACGAGTGTTGGTCAGGATGCGGATACATTTCTTTTGCATAACGAATATTTGATGCGCATCGGTGCTTGCACCCCACAGTACTACACCGTATCTAAGCCATGCGTGCGCGTACGCATAGTATGCCGATAACGCTGTTTCCAAGTTGGTATTAATTTTCAAGACGCTAAGTGCATATACAAAACGTGCTAACTTGGATTTAATACTTTGTACGTGTGATTTCCAGTTAATACTGGAGTCTAATTTTATACCTAACAACTTAAACTCGTTTACTTCCTCTATTGTGTTATTGTTAAATTGTAAAGACATGTTGAGGGGCTTCTTCTGATGAGGTTTGAACTGAATAATTTTGGTTTTTTTCAAATTTATGTCTAAGTTGTGTACGTGAAGCCATTATCCCCATTTTCGACTTTACCCCAAAGCACCTTATTCCGGTTTCATAGAATGTAGGTACGAAAACAACTTCTTTAATTTTACATTTACATTATTACTATTCAGTCAAATATTATTGACCGAAAAGTATCAACCCTAGACGATGATATTTTTTATCAAAACCGAAATTGATATTTCTTCGAGACCCCACGAGCTACCGCGCCCATTTTAATATCACATGTTCAGGACACTCAGAGGTACTTCCCATTTCAAAATTATCAGCCACTACTTGCACGTTTGGGAGAAAAAAAATAAAAACAAAAAAACTAAAATAGTTAATATCTTGACTTCTAATGCCTGTAGATAATCGTTTCTAAACATAAAGCTACGATCAATATTACGTTTTAAACATTATAATTCAAAATATTTCTTAAAGTTGAAGAGATGGATTACTTTGATTTTCTTTTGCCCGAAAATTACGTCACTTTACCAACATGAATAAGTTGGAAAATAAACACAATAGCTGCCTGTTGTAGTATATTCCGAGGTTTCTAATGATACGTTCTAACTAATTCTGTATCAGGTTGTCCGTGGCGAAAAATGTGGCATTATTTGGCACTGTGCGAAGAGACAACTTTTGTTTTTTGAACTGACAATGACCGATTTATCTGGGCTTCTATGGGCCATCTATGGCCTTTTGACGCCTGGAATAAATAATTCGAATTTGAATAAACTATAGCTGTAATAACCTGCATGGTTTGAGCGATGAGCGATACGGCTTAATATAGAAATGTCTGTTCTCATTTTACATAGGTACACATTGAGCAGTTGCTGTGGTATCATTTTATGACACCACATCGTCAGCACGTCTCTCCAGTGTATTCCAGTTTACGGAATGCTTAGTGAGTGTAGCAATTAAAGGAAATAAGTCCGTGGGGTACTATTTCGTGTGTGAAATGTAAGCCGACACTTGGATGTCAGCGAAACTTTACTAACTTAAAGTTAGTGCACAACTTTAAGAACCAGAATGAGATAATGCAATTATACATATACATTTATACAAATTTATTATTATTATTATTTTATTCTCAGTGATTTGTCTGTGCGTTATATTTAATGGTACTGGTACTATGTTATGATGGAATTATTGTTTTTGTATCTAAAGAGATTGTTATTATTATTATTTTAGAATCGACATGTAAACAGCCCTTGAGGTCTACTAGCAAAATAAAGTTTAATATTTTTGAATTCTGAATGTAGTTTAGTTCTAGTGGAAATCTTTATGAGTTAATAATTATGATGATGATAGAAACGTACACCTTTTATGCGAGTAATGCACAATAAACACACATAATTATGACCTAATCAACGATTAATTTTCCCAGAGGCAGTTTTTAAGTACTTTAATTACTTCTTATCAGTTTTACCATGGACTAATCAATTGAGTAGGTATTTTTATGCCTATGAATTAGTTAGAGATTAAGGCTTCTCGGATTTTCCCAAATAATCTATTTATAATGATTATCTCTGAGTAATTACATGGATTAATTGTATATCTTGCGTTGTATTGCATATTTTTTACATGACGTAATAAGTCATGATCATAAACAAACGATAAATCTAAACCTTCGTCATCATCATTCCTTTGCCCTTATCCCAAAGTAAGCCTTAAATTATATCTATCAATTTAAAAATCTGATCCAAGTCACCGTCAACTGCACTATCCACGCCGCTTGAGGATCTCGGTAGCAGCAGAGGCAGCCTTTATTGCGGTGCCACGAAGATATGCCTTCCAGAGCATTCACGTCGTGTCCCGGACTAGGGACCGTCCCATCAGAAACTACAAACCGTTAGACAAATTTCCTCCTCAACGTTTATCAGTTGTTAAAAATTCGCGAGTCAAATTAGTGCTAGACGTGGCCCGAAAGTAGAACTTCTAGAAGACAAAAAATAAATAAATATAAATGGTTATTTCGAATCGAGCACATCCCTAATTACATGACTGTGGCACAGCGGTGATATCTCGGACAGACACCATTATAGAATCCATGAATTTAGCATTCATTAGATATTCGTACTTGACTGCATCTTGCACCCTGAATTTATTAAAAATGTCAAGACATTATATTGTCTGTTATCAGTCGTACTCTATAATTGAGACTGTATTCTCAAGGAAAATATGTAGGTTTTTGGACATTCGCGAATGCGAATGCAAATACGTATATTTGACTGACATTCGCGAATGCGAATATTGCCTAATATTTTGCAAATAAAAAAATTCAAACGGAACAAAAAGCGAAGAAAGTAGCTTGAAAAATGTTAGTTTCCTTAGAACTATTATTCCTGATCTAAAAACGTAAACACATTGTATTAGAAGAACCCATTTTAAGCAATACATTAACTAAAAAAAAAAACTATATATTCCTGAACAGAAATCTTTCATTTCTTATATATTATATAAACTGAAATAGGATTAGGCCGGATACATCGGGATCGAGGACTCGGGGGTAAAAGTGACTATACTGGAGGTCCCACTGAATAGTGACTATACTGTAGGTCCCACTGAATAGAGTGACTATACTGGAGGTCCCACTGAATAGAGTGCGGCGGGCGTCCCGGCAGACCTCGACGGAGATGACACGAATGTCTTTCATAAAAACTAGCCCAAGACGTAGAAAAATTAGAGAGAGGCCTTTGCCCAACATCAGCAGTGGGACACCGTACCCTCTTAAACAAAAAAAAAAGAACTTAGCCAATAAAATTAAATAATGTACCTAGGTAGTAATATGTGGGCATATTTAACCCCATACAAATATGACTCACGTTTAGCAGTCTTTATCTTGGGTAAGTAATATAAGATATAAGAACTTATGCTATAATATTCATATTATATACGCTCATATTGTATAAGCTTGTTTTGTATACCGTTCAAGGTGTATAACGAACGTTGGATATAACATCAAAATATCTATTTTTGTTAAGTATAACGTTATTTAAGTATAATATCATTGTAAATAACGATCATAACGTATAACGTTCATAATATCTCAGATTTATAATGTATATTACTCAATACATCTAACACCAAAATGCATAATGCTCGTATAGAATAACCGTCTGCACATCAATTGTGTACATACTTATGCTATAGTTCGCTGTAAAATTTTAATATAATTATGTACCTCCATGCAAGCAAGCATTTTAACGCTCCGCTCGCTTCGCTCACTCCGCTATCCATGGTCGTAAAACAAACCTAACCTAACCTACAGTTTTCGGTTTTTGACCCATATTCCATTTTGTCGCAGTTCTTCCAAACGGTATACTCGTATTCGCCAGAATTTCATCTGCCATTATCATTGTGTACATACTTATGCAATAGTTCGCTGTTAAATTTTAATATAATTATATACCTCCATGCAAGGAAGCATTTTGACGCTCCGCTCGCTTCGCTCGCTCCGCTATCCATGGTCATAAAACAAACCTAACCTAACCTACAGTTTTCGGTTTTTGACCCATATTCTATTTTATCACAGTTCTTCCAAACGGTATACTCTTACTTGCCAGAATTTCATCAGCCATTATCAATTGTGAACATACGTATGTCGTATGCAATAGTTCGCTGTTAAATTTTAATGTAGGTACCTCCATGCAAGCAAGCATTTTGACGCTCCGCTCGCTTTTCTCGCTCCGCTATCCATGGTCATAAAACAAACCTAACCTAACCTACAGTTTTCGGTTTTTGACCCATGTTCCATTTTAGGGGCATAGGGGTAGCAGTTGTAACCTATTTAGTATATCATACGCTATTATGTTTTCTAATCATTATACTAAAAGAAAGTATATACTATGATCGATATAGGTTATGTATGTTATATCAACTGAATTTAGAGTATTTGAGTGTTATATAAAAAAATATTCTATAACATGAGTATTATGCTAATTGACCGTTATTCCTAATAAAAATATTGATTTTGATGTTATAGCAAAAGTTCATTATATCTTGTGAACGTTATTAATATGGAATTATATATTATGTAGTTATATCTCATGGGACGCACCCCTTTATCTTTTGTTTATTCATTTTAGTGGCTGAAGATTTATGAAAAATATTCGCATTATATTCGCAGATATTCTTGCGAATACGAATGCGAATGCGAATATTATAAAAATTGCGAATATTCGCGAATGCGAATGCGAATATTCGTTACACCCCTAGTAGGTAAATTTTTAACTTATAAGTTCTACACTCGAGGACAAAATATTTCGGGTAGCTAACACAATATCTTATTTTATTTGGAAACCGCCGATTTGAAAATCTTTTTTTCTCTAAAAGGGCATAATTTCTAGTTGGTCCCATTGTCATTAAATTAGACATTGTTCCGTCGCAAAACAGATTAGTTAATTTTTTTTCTTAAAGTTTCATAATGGTTTAATAGGTATTTTTCTTACACACAATTTGGAAGGAATAAATTTTCCTGTAAGAAAGTACAGTCGTATAAATTTTTGTTTGACAAAACAACTTATTATATAATGTGAACTGTTATCACTTGACCGCAAGTGTAAGTACATCGTAGCTATAATCTGCGGCATCTGAAGGGCAGCTAACAATGGTCTTTACAATGGAAACGAACATTTCGCTATTGTCAGTATTTTCTAAAGATTCAGCAACTATTGTTGTTTAAACTGCTACTTGATGTCTGTATTTATATATTTCTTGAGTGTATTTTATAAACATGGTTATAACGTCGTGGTCGGATTACCTGCTTGTAACTAATAATTGTTAATAGTTAGTGAAAGATGTAAACGCATAACATAACCCCCTTTTTTAACCGACTTCAATAAAGTATAGGAGGTTCTATGTTCGACTGCATTGTGTTTTTTATTTATTTATTATATTATTATTATATTGAGCCCGTAATATCCCACTGCTGGGCAAAGGCCTCCCCCTTTTCTTCCAGTGATCTCGGCTTAAGGCTATTTATGGCCAATCCTTCAAGAAGAAATCCAAGTCGTCCCGCCACCGCCGGCGAGCTTTGCCACGTTTCCGTTTTGAGTTTTTAAGCTTCCACTCTGTAGTGGTCTTGGCCCACAACTCATCCGGCATACGGCAAACGTGACCAGCCCATTCCCACTTTAACTTTTATTTATTCCTTTATTTATTTAAACTTTAAGGCATTCCCTACCAATCTCACCATGGGACCAAACAGAAACTAGCATTTGGAGCAGGATCATTAAAACGTAAAGAAAAAAAGAACTAAGTAGACACAAGTCAAGAAGTTTTTATGAAGTTATGAAATAACATCCCTGACTTTGCTCTCCATGCGCCACCGCTGTCGCTGCATAGTAATGTAGGTCTTTACTTATGGTACTATCTGAACTTGTTATAGTACTTTAGGTATCCTGCCTTTTCGCCGAATGTTTCATCTCGCCAAATGTTTCACTTCGCAGAATTCGTAGCCCTCTGTAGTCGGACATGTTTACTGGGACCTTATTACTGAGACTTCGCTGTCCGTCCGTCCTTCTGTCACCAGGCTGTATCTTAAGAACGGTGATAGCTAGACAGTTAAAATTTTCACAGATGATGTATTTCTAATGCCGCTATAACAACAAATACTAAAAATAAAATAAAATAAATATTTAAGGGGGCTCCCATACAACAAACTTGTTTTATGGTACGGAACCCTTCATGCGCGAGTACCAACGCACTCGCACTTGCCCAATTTTCATAATTGCTGTCAATATCATCCTAATATAGATCAGGATAACTATACTATTTACTATACTATTTAAGATTGTTATAAAACAAATCTAACCAGATTTGTTTTATAACAATCTTAAATAGTTTACAGTTTCTGTGAAAAATGCTTTCTGCGAAATGAAACTCCGGCGAAAAATAATTCGGCGAAAAGGCAGAAATCCAGTACTTTATAAATATGAGTGTAGATAAACAACTATTATGTACGGACTACTATTTATTATGTATGGAGTGACGTCACACCGGTAACGTTTAATGATTTTCAGATAACGATAGCGATCATAATTGCAAAACTGTTTAGATCTTTATCTAATACATAAGAATTTTATATGTAACAGTTTACTACATTTTCCAGAGACTTCATCTGCGACTTTGAAAAAATTGTACCGTTGTCAAACAGTGATTTACTGTAATCAATTAAAAAAAGAATTAACGCCGATGTGTATAGACCAACGAGATCGTCAAATTGGCATCTAAGTAAATCGTCCACCATCTTGCACAAAAGCCCAATACAAACTGCTGGTCTTGGCAACGTAAAGTATCACGGCCTCATTATTAGGACTCAACGAATAAAATCTATGCGTGTCAACGTTTCTTTTTTTTCGCATGTCAAAGAGCGAGGCGTCGGCACGAATCTTCGCCGAATCCCCCAATCTATTAACGCATAAATTACCAATCACTTGCATAGCTTAGGATCAATATGTAGCAGTGTTACTGTAATTCAATATACATCCGTAAGGTTATCCGCATGGTTTGTTGAGCACGCTCCCGTATTGTTTACGAGTGTATCATATGACAAGCGATAACGCGAAACGAGTCGATTGCGGCTAGCCGTTGATAGTGTTACTCGTAGAACGACGCCGCGGCTACCGCGTCCCATCCGTGCCGCGCATTTACCTCTATGCTGTGCCAATTTTAAAAATAATAACTTTATTTTTTTATCTTTAGTTTTTTACTGGCCTTCATTAAAAGGTTTAAAGTTTTTTTTTATCGTTGCGTAAGCCAGTACTTTGTGAATGTTTAGTGCAAGTGAATAGTGAATGAAGGTATGAGTGAGGCGTTTTATTTAATTGAAGCATGAAATGCTGGGAATGGAGATAGATACTATGGAATTTAAAGGTAAACTATGAATTTTTAATTAACTCCGTTTCTGAGGCATGCCGCCGTCTACGTGTCTGAAATGATAAATTATGTTTGTTTTCATCTGTTACTTTAATTTAAATCAGAACAACCATGGATGTCAAAATTCGGACACGAAACTAGTTATAAATATGATCTATTGAACACTAAGTTGAGACCTGTCAATGGTCCAATAATAATCAATTCACAACGTTTGGACTGAGGCCAATTCAGTCGGTCAATCAATTTTGAACCGTACCCCTCGCGTTCAAAGCCGCATTCAAATAACGTACCATAGATAAACTTCATATTTTAGGTTATCTATTTTCTATAGCTATAGAGATTCGAATGAAAATCAATAATAATTACTTACGTGCTTTTGCTCCGATAACGTTTATATTCTGATAAAGATGCTTCTATCCTAGTTCGTATTATATATAAAAATTCTAGTTAAGCCTAACGAACGTTAGGTACGGCGTGGCGAGTCGTCTGAAATTATTTGCTTACAGATACATAATTGTAACTACAACCAGAGCACGTGTCTATGTCCTGAGTTATAATTAATTACATTATTATATTACCTTGTATGTCAAACACAGAAATTTCCTGTAGTAATAACTATATTGAACGTAAATATTTAGCATACTTTTACCCTAAACAAGTCGAACTCAGAGCCATGCATAAGTCTTTTTATTTTTTAATCCAACTGCAGAAAATGATTTGGCACTATTGTGAAGTTTTTTTTTTTCAAAATGAGCAAGCCGGAGGCAATTAGTTTCTGTGACCGCCACGCCCCTGGTCTCTGCATACTTAGACAACAGCTTCGCATTAAAACCATCGTGAAATCATCATTAGTATTTAAAGACTAAAATGTATACCGAAATCTAATAGAGTCTCCTTATAAACGTTATATTTGGAAGAAGAGGAAGGAAGGAATGAAGAAGATTTTCAGTATGAGTATCGTACAAAGCATTATATATTGAATGTGTATCTTTTCCAGTTTAAATAAGTTAACAATACTTTATTCCATACAAATACGTTCAAATTGTCTATTACTGCTTAAATTTTGACTGATAACTAAATCGTAACAGATAGGCACTTGCACAAAATCATTATTTAAATAGAAGGCGTGTGTACACACATGATATACATACTTATATAAATATAATACATAAAAAACATCCACGCCCTAGGAACGATTCTTGCTCATCAGACTAATATTTGCCCTTGCCGGTAATCGAACCCAGGATCGCCGGCACAGTAGACAGCTCCACAACCACTGCGCCAACCGCATCGTAAATTTTTGACCCCAACGAAAAAAGAGGGGTGTTATAAGTAACATTTTTTTCTCAAAAATTGCATGTAAGTAATGTTGCCTTACCATCGCTAGATAAACTACAGTAAGTGGAACATACCGAAGACTTTTTAGAAGTGTCCAGTAAACAGCGAGATTTTAAATTTGGAATCAATATTTATTCAGTAAGTAAGTATGTAATTCCAAGATATTTGAATATCGAAACACGATTTACATCGTCACCGACCTATAAAAAAACTAAGGAGGTGAAGGCGATGAAGTCGTATATAAATGTAAAAAGGATGCATTCCACAAATTGTTTTAATTATAAGTACAGTGCGACAGCAAATTGTAGAAATTAAAAAGTGGCGTCCCTTTTTCATAGATTAAATAGAAAGAGACGACACTACAGTATACACTTGCAATTTACACTAAGAGCAAATGTAAAATAAAAAGAGGTTAGTACTATTGGCAGTATAAACGTAACTCAAGATGCATATTAAAAAAAAATAGCGACAAGGTTTAGTGCGGAAGTTTGTATGCAGCGTTTAGTTCATAATTGTGCTGTGTAAAATGACAATGATATTTCGGAATTCCTTCCTTTTTTGTGTCGTTTAGAAAAAACCTCGGAGTTAAAATTGAAGGTAAGCTATATGATATGAAAATTAGTTAGAAAATACAACAATGTATAACAATAATTAAATTTTATCTTCAAAACTTAGATTTGTAAGACAGTGCAAATAATTAAACGCAGTATTTATAAAAAAAGAAATTAAGGCGGGATTTTAATTAAAAGACAAGAATTTAAATTTGTGTGATCTATTACAATAATTCAGCAAAAATTAGTTCAGACGAGTCTGATTCCGAATAGACGGCACTCCTCCATACTTAAAAGCGGAGGCAGAGTTAGCTAAAATAATTTACTTCCGACTAAATCCAAGGAGATATAAAAAAATACAAGAGATTCATTAAATGGAAGGAAGAAAATCAAGTTAATAATTGGTCAGATAATGTGTAATAAGGTCAGAATATTTCAACAATCTTTCTGAGACAATCGGATGGCTACAAAGGAAATAAATCACAAATATTCAGCAGCAAAATATAAAAAAATAAAAGTTCTTAAATCAAGCTCTAGATGATAAACAATTTGGCGATGAAGGTAAATAAATGCTGCCACTATTTGATAACGATATAACTATACTATATCTTTTATCCAAGAATAAACTCGTAATTATTTTTGTTATAGGTTGTTATCATGGGAGTTAATGGTGCCTGCGACGACGAATATCACAATGTGTAATAATTTAATAAAAATGGAATATAATAAAAATATTCATTAGAAAATGGCCGAATATGAATGTCACCTACAAAATATAATTTTAATCTAATTTTCTTGTTTATTTTTGAGAAAAGCACTATACTTGCTTCGACCGTAAGAGCCATCCTAGCCTCGTATTATATAATTCTAATTCCTACTCGGCCAGTATGGCTTACTAACTGCTCTCTGCCGTAATGTACTATTAACATGTGTATCTGTGTATCTGTCTGTGGCATCGTAGCTCCGGAACGGATGGACCAATTAGAATGCGATTTTTTCAAATCGAAAGATTTGTCCTGTCTATTTGGTGGAAATAGGATCAGTAACTGGGTAAGGCCGCGGGAATTTACCAATGTGACATAGAAGTAACATAAAAAGATATACGTTATGTTATCATAAAACGTAACATAAGTCGTTATAAAGCTTAGATCATACTGGAAAATATTCCCATTAAATAACGTAGCTAAGAAAAAAAATCAAGTTATAAAATGATTAGCTTTATATTGCCTGTAAACAAAATTTTCATGGCACATTAAAATCAATGTGATCAAACACGCGTGTGATGGAAATAATGAAACCCAAACCGCTCTAGTGTTTTAAAGCCTCTCATTTTGTACCAGGTGGCAGTAATTACTATTTGTTCACTGCAGGTACCCAACCCAATACTAGTAAGAAGACGACCGTATAACAATAAAACAGCTTTAGAATCAATGATTCTACTGTGACTTGAGGTCGAAAATAAATTATTTTCTTCTTAAAACAGTTTTTTTTTTAATAAGATGTTGTTTTTATTTATTTCATTATTGTACAGGAGTTTTGTTCGACTTTGTATATTTTCGTGTCATTAAAAATCTAATAAAACTCATTTCAGTTAGTATATTCTGTGTGCACTTCCCTTTACAACATTTATTCGTTATGTTACGTAGAAAATACGTAACATTTTGCAAAAATTTAACATATTCGTAACGAAAGTGTAACGTATTTTTGAAAAAAAGTGGATTTTCATTGTGAAATAATGACATTTTTAATACAATAATACGTGTCACTTGCGTGAAAACCGTTACGCTATTGTATAAAAAAAACTGATTAAAAACAATCACTCCTTACCTTTAAAATCACATACGACACTTTGGGGGTACTTTCACGAAACTATGACTGTGTCTGTCTACTTTGAATTGCGTTTTTTGACAAACTGACGGGTTTGGACTTGCTAATCGGTGTTGCCCTACTAGAATATGAGTTGCTAGTGCATGAAAACTAATTTCTACCAAAAATCATTTAAAAACAAGCTACATAAAGCGTCACGAAAGTATTGTAACATAAGTGTGGAATGCTGATCCATTAAAATAATGTAAGATAAAAAATTAAAATGATTATATTATCATTATTCCGTAATCAGTAGAACTATCCTTATATCATAAATTTTAGTTTAAAACAAAAGCATGCCCATGAAAGTTGAAATATCATAAAAATAACAGAGCTTTTAGTACTCGTGGTCGAAAAATTTAACCAACTTTCGTTACGTTTTGGACGGAAATATTATTTTAGTATTTTTATAAAGGGGTTTATATTAATTATCTTACTTGCGACCATGAGAATTCCTATATCTACATATAATAAAAATATTTTTGAAACAGTAGGGGTTACCAATTTTTTGAAACAGTAGGGGTTACGAATTTTTTTTAATCAGCTGGGTAAATTTGAAACGTCCAAATTGGTAACTTTCCGCGGCCTTACCCAACTAGTTTCCAAGATATTCAATTTTAACAAATGACAAGACAGAATCACAGTCAATATTGAAGCTAAAAATTACAAATTTGGTCGTTAAGTTTTTTTAGTTGCATTTGCTTTATGAATATTTTGGTATTGAACTGCTATTTATAATTTTTTTTAATTCCTCGAAAGCATGATGAAAAAGTCGTACGTGACTCTGGTGGTAAAGGAATTACAAACTCGTGTCAAAGCTTCTTCTAATTGAATGATGATCTCATGATGACCAGCTACTTGTGTCGGGGGTATTAAATGTTCAATTTAGGTTATTCTTATTATATTATTGCTTAGCTTATACAACTCGCTACAAAGCCCTCGTCGGCACGTGTGATTTCGTGCAGTAGGTATATTGATAACCAGATAGCGAGATATCCACACCCATAAAATAGGCACATCATAGAAATACATACAATAATAGATAGAAACAGTGATAAGAGATTTAATACTTTGGCATTGTGACTGATATGACATATAATTATTAAATATATTGATATATTTCACACTCATCGTGTAAATTTAATTCTTCTTAATGAAAAAGAAACTATAAACGTTAAATTTTCCATAACAATTTTACAAAATGTACCTAAACAATATTTGCTTGAAAACTATAATATTCAAAACAACATTTAACCCGTCTGAACGCATTGAAGTAAATTGTAAGAACTATAATATTTTGCACAACATGAAAGGTGTTCAAAGACGTTTACAACATGTAAATTTTCTACTAAATTAGCAACACAATATGCTTGTATAATTAGGAACAACTGTCTATTTCATAATAGAGGCGGGTGATTAAAGACTTTACAATGAAAAAATCACAGTGATCGGCCGCAGAACAGTATTACTGCAACATTACAAAATCACGTAGCCAGCTCCCGGTGATATTTGGTCAGCATCAACATCACAAGTTAATTTAGTAATGTTAGCAAACATTGAGAAAAAAAAACACAGTAAGTACTGAGATCTAAGTGAAATTGGTTGAGGTTTGATGCAAATGCCAAATGCATCCGCAACGGCTAAAGTATCGAGAAACAGAGTAAGACCTATTTAGGTAAAAAAGAACATTAGACTAGCACGGTACACTTCAGCAGGCTTACAAAGAAAGAATATAGTTATAAGGTTTTATTAAATGACAGTAAATAAAAACGTCACGTGACTTGAGTAACAGACGTGAGAAAATACAGTGATTTTTAAGGAACAGGAATTCGGTCTCTGTGGCTATGTCACTGTGATCGAAATGACTTGTTGTGACTTTCTTTATCTCTGCTCCGTACTACCACAAATTGTGCGTGAATTGTCTGGACCGCTGTTTACGATTATTAGAAATAGAATAGCTTCATCGCTGGATGCCTGCCAACTATGACACTGGCACCGCGGAATGTTACTCTGACACCTGATGACAGGGCTGATCCTTTTGCATTTGACATCTTGGAACGTGTATTATGCACAGTTAATTGAGGTAGGTTAGGTGTGAAAGGTGAGTTCTGATACATCTTATTAGCATTGCTGTCTGTTACTGGCAAGGAGCAAGTTTGTATCATCCATTAAACATAATTGTCCACTAGCCCACTATAGCAATGTCGTTATATCGTGATCGACATTGTCATACACCTAAACTTAAATTGAAAACACCTATCTAATAATATAATATCATCTATTTGTATCACTCCACAATGACGTTACACTGATACTGACGCATTTTAGACGAGTTTGTATTTAATCTTTGATAAATTATACATTTGAAATCCATATCAAGTTCGTCATAAGAAATCGTGCTACTTATTTATCTTTTATTCATTTTGCTTGAGCGAACAAATATCGAAAATACGATATAAATCATTCATGTACCTACTTAATTAAACTAACTTGGTGATCATAAAACTTTGCAAACTTTCACTGCACCTGCTTGCGCACTCTCGCAAAATTTGTAGATACAATGTACTCACTTTAACCGACGCTTCCAGAATACCGAAACTTTCCAAACATTTCAAAGACTTAGAAGAATCAGCTTTTCACAAACTAAAAACTTTCGACTAGTGAACTGTATCCACTCAGAATGCAACTGGAAAATGTAAAAGCCAGGGCTTATAAATTACATTTACAAAGGTCGGACGGAATTCCCGTCTCTTGAATGGAAAACTTCACGAGCCACCGTAGAAATCGCAGGTTCATACATTACCTACATGTGATTCAATTTGCATGATGACACACACATGTGTATGAGTACATACTCAGTAGAGTATGTACATATTTTACACAAGTAAACTCCAAATATTATGCAGATAAATAAACGCAAACTCGACGCCCGCACAACCTCATATTTTACTAAATTCAGCAAGCAGCAAGGCCCTATTTCTTTGAAATACGCTAAAGACTTCACAAGAAATCTTAACTTGAAATAAACTCAACTCTGAAGTTTTAATATAAGGTAAAGTATGCTTCGCAATGAATATTCTTTGAAGTCGTTCTGTTTTGACGATGCATTCGGTTTGTAACAAATGCATTTCAAATGCAAATCAGGCTTGCTCAGGCGCTTTTTTTAAGATTGGTGCTAAATATTTCCACAGTTTATTATGTAAGTAATCTTTCTTATAATCGAATTTGAACGAATGCTGGATAAAAAATATTTTGAACTAGCTGTTGCCCGCGACTTCGTCCGCGTGGAACCTTTATCTTGAAAATTTTACATCTTTATTATTTTCAGATCTATAAGTAATGTTGAAATTGCTTAACGTGCTTTTTTTGCAGTTGTTTACGAAATACATAGTAACGAACCCTTCGTACGCGAGTCCGACTCGCTCTTGGCCTTTTTTTATTTTTTTTCATAAGTCATAAGTCATAAGTATTTATTCATTTAACAACTTACATGGCGTTTGAAATCACACTTTCGGCTAATTAGCTCTAATTACGCGGTATCACTATAAAATCAGGTACATCTACGAACGAATAAATTTACTAAATTCGATGAGTTTAAAAAATAAATAAAATCTTATCTTTTAATAAAATACCTTTTTACAAAGTTTCTAATTCCTAACTTAAAATACAACTTATACCCCATACAACCTTTCATCCTCTTTTTAACCCCCTTAGGGGTAGAATTTTCAAAAACGCTGAAATTACTTTTCTTGTATTCTATTCCTTTACACAAAAATTCAAGTCCCGCGCTCAAAAAAATACTTAATTTCCATACAAACTTTTAACCCCTTTTTTACCACCTTAGGGGTGAATTTTCAAAAACGCTGTAATGAGTTTTCTTCCATTTTATTTTAATACCTTTTTACAAAGTTTCAAGTTCCTAGATTAAAAAAAAACTTGTACCCCATACAAACTTTGCACCCCTATTTAAACCTCTTAGGGTAGGTATTTCCACAAGTCCCTTCTTATCCCTAGCCCACGTTATAAAAGTAACATACTGTGCAAAAATCAACTCTCTAACATTGGTAGTTTCGGCTGTGCGTTGATGAGTCAGTCAGGACTTCTTCTTTTATATATATAGAGGAAGTTTCAAGGTATTTCTAATGGATTCGAACTTTCAACCCCTTTTTAACCCTTTTAGGGGACGAATTTTTGAAAACGCTGAAATTACTTTTCTTGTATTCTAATAGTGTACCTTTACACAAAAATTCAAGTCCCGCGCTCAAAAAATACTTAATTTCCATACAAACTTTTAACCCCTTTTTTACCACCTTAGGGGGTGATTTTTCAAAAACGCTGAAATGAGTTCTCTTCCATTTTATTTTAATACCTTTTTACAAAGTTTCAAGTTCCTAGATTAAAAAAAAACTTGTACCCCATACAAACTTTGCACCCCTATTTAAACCTTTTAGGGGAGGTATTTCCAAAAATCCCTTCTTATCCCTAGCCCACGTTATAAAAGTAACCTACTGTGCAAAAATCAACTCTCTAACATTGGTAGTTTCGGCTGCGCGTTGATGAGTCAGTCAGGACTTCTTCTTTTATATATATAGACTAGCGGCCGCCCGCGACTTCGTCCGCGTAGATTTTTGATGATGACAAAGATATTAAAATAGGTAAGTGAATTTTATTCTTAGTTAAAATGTTGTTGTTGTTGTTGGCGTCCTATGGTACCCCAGTGGTACAGAGGGCCTTCGTGAGACGTCGCCATCCGCTCCTATCCTGTGCCTCGCGCTCCGCGTCACTCCAACTCAGCCCGGCCGCCCGCAGCTCGGCGTCGACGGTGCGCTGCCACGTGTGCGCCGGTCGGCCCTGTCGTCTGCTCCCTCGCGGCCTCCACGTGAACGCAACCTTGCCGGTGTTGTCCTCTGGTCTTCGGAGGGTGTGCCCTATCCACTTCCACTTCCGTTGAGCAATTTCTCGCTTGATCGGGATTTGGTGGCATCGATTCCATAGATCCTCGTTGCTGATAGTGTTCGGCCAGAATATGCGCAGGATGGATCTTAGGCATTTGTTGACGAACACTTGTAACTTGCTCGTCAGACCCTTAGTCTCTTTCCAAGTCTCGCAGCCGAAGAGCAAAACAGACTTCACTATGGAATCGAAGAGGGAAATCTTGATCCGCCGGGTAAGCACGTTCGAATCCCAGACCTGTTTTAGCTGGGCAAAGGCCAGGTTTAGTTAAAATGGTCTAGACATATTACATTTCAAACAGTGGCAGACACTGATATGCAATTGTTAAAGAATTTTAGAAGATTTTCCAATTAGATTACGGGAATCGTTTGCAGGATGCTTAATATTTATTCCGCCGGTTACCTAATGCTTTTAATCTTTGGCAAAAATGACTGCAAGATAAAGAGCGACGCATGGATTTGGAGTTAGAAAATGGGGATCAGAGGTGAAATTTTCCAAAACACTGAAATTACTTTTTTAGTATTTGATTAAATAAGCTTTCTACAAAGTTTCAAGTCTAGTTCAAAAACATAATTATAAACATTGCAGCCCTTTTTAACCCCCTTAGAGGTAAAATTTTCTAAAACGCTGAAAGTACTTTTTGTGTTTTTAAATAAGTAATCTTTCTACAAAGTTTCAAGTCCCTAGCTCCAAAAAAAAGTTTCCCCCATACAAACTTTGCACCCCTATTTAACCCTCTTAGGGCAAGTATTTCCAAAAAACCCTTCTTATCCCTGGCCCACGTTATAATAGTAACCTACTGTGCAAAAATCAACTCTCTAACATTGGTAGTTTCGGCTGTGCGTTGATAAGTCAGTCAGGACTTCTTCTTTTATATATACCGATAAAAATATCGCACCACGGTGTGTTTATTAGTTTCTCTAGCATAAATTTTTAATTGGAAATGATCTCGAGTAAAATTTGAAATTACCTATGGTTATTACGGATACCACCCCGGGCGATTAACGTTATATTTACAACCTGTCCTTTATAACTTGTCTATGTGTGACAGGCCGCCTGTCACGGTAGAATCAACCATAGGAACGGGGTGGTGCTATTAAAACCCGGCACCAGACCTAAACAAGAGCATTTGACCAGTCACTGCATTCCCTGCTTTTACTAGTCGTATCGGTCATCCGATCCACTGGTGCCAGAAAGCTGGGAAGGAGAGAGTGGGTTTGCAACAGCGCACCTGTTTATCCACTATAATTACATCACGCGCAGATGACTCTTGCAAAGTAACTGGACTCCGAGAAACTAAACGGAGAGTGTAAGAGTCGCCGTTGTCGGATACGACAAGAAGGACTATTATATTTATATTTATATTTATAACCTGTTGTGAAGAACGTTAAATAATGAAACCAAATGAAACGTAGTCGCCGATGTAATATGAAATGAGTGGAGACGTGAAAGTTGTAATATGGATAATCTGGAATGCGTGACACACTAAAATGTAGTTGCTCTTTCTTTAATTTTTCTTCACAATGGTTTTCCGAAATAATTTTTAAAATTGACAATTTGACAGTTCGCAATATTGGGAGTTTTGCCATGGTAACCAAATTTAGAAAAAAACTGATGGTTGACAGCTGTCAATGTCAAATTTCAGCGATTTAGCACTGACAAATGTAAAATTTTCTATATTTTGACACTGACTTGTGTCAAAATTTCAACGGATTAACATCGACTATTTTATTTATTGGATTTCGAAGGCAAAGATTCCTTCAGCCAATAATTGTCAATTTAACACGTTGAACGCTTTGCAAAAAATCCTGATGTTCCATTCAAGCCGCTGGGGACACATGTGAGTGATCGTGTACTGTATCGTTCAGGCCACGGAGGTCACAGGTGAGCCTTCGGCCGGTCGGACTTCATTTTTTACAGGCCAATTCAGTCGGCTGTCGATTTAGTCGGCTTGGTTCTCGCGTAAGGCAAAAGTCTTGGATTTTTTTACGATTTTCTCCACTATGGTAGGGTTGTGCTGAAGTTGACCAAATAAAGTAAATATTCCGATTTAATTACTCAGCTAGTAGTGCTTGTTTAATAAAATTTGATTATAATTAAACCTTATTATACTCTCCTACGAGCATTCTTGCCAGTATTCTTCATATTATATTACATACTGGCTGGTGCTCTTGACTTCGTCCGTAGTTACTTTTGTTATTTGACGATAACTTTTGTTTCCGAAATAGGACTATTATCGATATTAGTTTATGTATTGCTCCAGGCTAAGCTTAATGTATTTTGTGAAGACAGTATAAAAATCTATTCAGTAGTTTTGGAGATTCGCGTAAACAAATTTACGGATATCCTATTACTTTAAACGAGCAATTCTTGTATAAATTTGTAATCGATATCTCAAAAACGGCCCTAACGATTTGAGTCAAACTTTGTGTCTAGATAATTTGTTGGATTTAAAGATCCTTGTAGCGAATTTCGAACAATCCGAGCAAAGAACGCGGAGCGCGCCGCCTGCCATTTTTAATTTAATTATCAGGTGTTCCTTGTCTAAAATACTCTGAGTTTTTAACTATAGGAGTACCAAATATCATATTTCTAATCAATTAGTAACACAAAACCATAAAGCGATTATTGAAGATTTTCGTGTTTTACAAGGGGCCCAAATGGGTGGACTCAGAAGGCCCACATGTGGGCCACGTGGCGTTCAACGTGTTAAAAAAAAATTTTGGGAATAAATCCGTAAAGCAAGGACTATCGAAAAGTGTCTGTTTGAACTACTAAAACGCAACAACGAATCTCATTTGGGCCTTATGGGACTTAGCGTGATATAAGCATAGGTATACTCGTATCTCCTCTCCTGGCAATTTGGCTAAATTAGTTGCGCCTGTCAACATTTGTGTTGTTTGTTGGACTCTGCGTTAGTTTGTTAGCCGCGGGCTACACTGTACCCTTACTATGAGTTAACGTGATCGTACTCGCTAGCGGTAGCGTAAATGATTTGTATGGAGAATAGTAGCGCCCCTAGCGGTTGCTTTGGAGAACTACAATTATCCATACAAATCGTCTAGACTGTCGCTAGCAATCACTGTAAACTCATGGCAAGGGTACTACTCTATGTGGGCGCGGAAAGGGGCGGGGGGAGATGTGCATTTTGCATTTTAATCGCTCACTGACCATCCTGATATGTTGTGTTATCAAAAATTCAAAATTACCGGACCGTTTCTAAGGTGAAACCCCTTTATTCACTGGATTACATCAACATAGTGGAACATAGTGAGATAAATTAAAACAACGGGCAAAGGTATTTAAACAACAGGTGATCTTGTAGCTTAATAGTGATTTATTTTATTTTAATATTATTTTTTCCAGACAACCATTAAGTAGCGGAGGAGTGGTAAATATGAATGTTTGAATTGAGTAGGTGGACGCAATGCTCCGCTTTCCGTTTTTGTCCGGGCAATTCGTTGCGAGATAGTATAGTAGCCTGCCGCACCACGTAGAATTGGTTGGGTCTCCGCGTCCAATTGCGGCGCATTTTACAAAATAAAGTTCAATTTCGTGAACATTTTCAAATTATTATTATTTCAAATAGCTCATTTAATCTAGTTTCTAAAAATATATGCATGTTGGTCACTTCTCATACAAACAGTAGCTTAAAATATAATATATCTTTACGTCAGGTCAGCGTAAACAACGTAAATCTCCGAACGCATCCTATTTCGCTTCATTAAATACATTAAATAATGATTATTACCATGCACACATATTTTACATATAATATTTACTATATACCTACGTCCTAGAAAAACAAATTAATGTAATTAATATTTGTATAGAATCTTTTTATCGATTCATATTTTTTATGTGGTAATACCACATTTCTATTTTTATAAATAATGACACAAAGGTAAATTAAGAAAGAAAAATTGAATGCGATCTACTACAATCGAAGCGGGGTTTGAACCCGCGACCTCTGCGTTTGCGGCGCATTGCTCTTCCAACTGAGCTATCCGATCGCTACGTCAATGACACCAAATCTTTCATCTCTTAATCCCACCTAATATTTATTTATAACCGTGAAACATGCCAACTTTGCCCACTTTTTTCGTAAAAACCCGAATTTCTCTCATTTTTTCTATGACGGGATAAAGTTTTTTTTTGTCTAACGCATCCATCGTATTCATATGCAGTGGGTCTATATCGGATGGCATACAAGTATTAGCCCTATCGTCGTGTCGCATAACGTCTTTTGTCCTAATAACGTAGTATGGCATACACTTTGTCCCGCTTATTTTTGATTTTCCGAAATTCTTGCTCCTATTATTGTTTGTCCTAAATATTATTTGTCCTATCGTTTCATGTGGCTAAGATTCAACTATCGAATGATTGATGTGCATAATTGTAATGTTCCAAATATTTAATGTGCTAAAAATCTTTGACTACATTTCATTATACCTAAATCTCGAAGATTTTTAAGCAAGCATTCTGACGCTCCGCTATCCATGGTCATAAAACAAACCTAACCATACCTACAGTTTTCGGTCTTTAACCTAACCTACTAACTGCTAAATTTGAATATACCTCCATGCAAGCAAGCATTCTGACGCTCCGCTATCCTTGGTCATAAAACTAACCTAACCTAACCTACAGTTTTCGGTCTTTAACCTAACCTACTAACTGCTAAAGTTTAATATATCTCCATGCAAGCAAGCATTCTGACTCTGACGCTCCGCTCGTTTCGCTCGCTCCGCTATCCATGGTCATAAAACAAACCTAACCTAACCTACAGTTTTCGGTCTTTAACCTAACCTACTGACTGCTAAATTTTAATATAATTTCGCTCGCTCGTTAAGATCACAGTTCTACCTATCACTCCTTCGCGCTTCGCTCGTCGTCGTACCTAACCTAACCAAAATCTGACCTAAGGATAGAATACGTAACGATTCTAACTTCACGCATACCATAGTTTAGTTTAGGTGCTGTAATTTTAGCCAATTTAATAATAGGCAAAATAATGGTAGCCAATCACTTGCTAAACAACGTTTCATAAATATTAATTTTACAACCAACGTTAGACAAATTAACGATTCCCAAATTAGACGTTGCATAAAATATAGTTTTACAAATAGATCATGATACAAATTATTTATTGGACAAAACATCATATCACAAAACATTATTTAGCAAATTATTCATTTATTATTCTAGTCAATTAACAAAAATGCCTTTTTTGGTAAACATTTCGTTTAATAAATCATCATTGTATGAACGCCATTCATATGTGTAGTTTTCTACGAGTTCAAATATTAACATACTAAATTTTTAACAAAGTATAATTGTTCTGATGAGCATACAGACGTCTTAGTGTTCAGATTATTGAGGTTTTTTAGGTAACATGTCTCAGAAACCGAAAACTGTAGGTTAGGTTAGGTTTGTTTTATGACCATGTATAGCGGAGCGTCAAAATGCTTGCTTAAAAAATGGAACGTCACTCAATCTGCGGCAAACATGGAAAAAATCTCGGTAAATATCGCTCTGAGAGAAAAAGTTTAATGAACAAAACATGCTTATTTTAGCGTAATCTACAAGATTCAATCTAATTTAAGCCCAAAAACAGCAAAAAAAGTGTAAAAAAAATTAAGGTTTAAGGTTTAAAGATTCTTTATTCTCAAAAGAATTTTTACAATTCACTTGTATGAGAACTTAAACTATTACAACAAGTTTTTCAGAAAAACAAGCACAAGAAACAATAAAGTTATACTTACTTATTACATTCTAAAACAAACACAAATTGCCAATAAACCCGAAAGTCACTTGGGATCCTAGGCCCAAAATTGTATAACTTGCTACCTGAGGAAATAAAATTAGCAAAAACTGACAAAAAGTTTGACCGAAATCTTAAAACAATGTTAATTGACTTAGCATGCTACAGCGTCGACGAATTTGTTGAAACGTGCACCAACCTCTAGTAATTTAGCTACTATATGCTAATTTGTATAAGCTACATAAATTTATAAATTAAATGATGACCTGCTAAGCCATATGCGATCCCATTAACTACTGTCTATGAATTTGTTTTGCTTAAATGTAATTATATTCTATTAATAATAATAAGTTTAAGTGACATATATATATATTACATACTCCAGAAATGTGTACCTAATTACTAGTACCTATTAGTTGAATTATATACCTACCTGTTAACCTGACTTGTAAAACATTAACTTTTATCAATAAATGTCTTGTATCTTGTATCTTGTTTAAAGATTCTTTATTCTCAAAAGAATTTTTACAATTCACTTGTATGAGAAAAACTATTACAACAAGTTTTTCAGAAAAACAAGCACAAGAAACAATAAAGTTATACTTACTTATTACATTCTAAAACAAACACAAATTGCCGATACATTATTTCTTTTTCATACACATAAAGTTGCGATATCGGGTAGATAGAAAACAGCCGGGCGGTCGAACAAGCGAAATACAACATTGCACCGATTTAAATACAAAGTTATTTTACAAGCTTTGTTCAGTAGTTAATAATTAAGTTAAAATTTCAAATTATTTTATGGGTTCAACTTATTAAATTTTAGATAACGTTCATCGATGCAAATTACACTTCGTCAACCATCCACACGACTGACTGTTGATTGTTGACTCATCCACAGAATACTAACGACTAGATGTGGCCTCGATGCAACTACGCTCGGTTTACGTAGATAGTTTACTATGTATTTTTAACTATATATTACTTGAGTCAAACATAGGCATACATACACACACACCAATACCCATGTATATATATAATTATACATCTGTAGTATACAGATACTACAGATGTATATATATGTAATATACAGATATATTACATATATTTATTTATTTAGACATTAATTATTGCCACTATATCCTATGGTATACACCTTTAATTTATTTTATTTAGTCCCGCTGGGGCTATTTTAGACTTTTCTTACATACAACTTATTTATTATATATATATATATATATTTTTTCTTTTTGTTAGCTTGGTTTAATTTTTAGATAGTTTTTCTGTAAGGACACTTATTTGCTTAATTTACAATTAAAAATTTGATGCTCTAAATAATGGTTGATTTAATTTATTTAGGCGATAAAAAACAATATCGTCATGATTTATTTATTTTTATATGCTGTTTCAACATGGTTTTAAACTAATGCATGCTTTTTACATTTTTAATTTTTGCTGGTAGGTTGTTATACATTTGTGCTCCTTCGTAGAGGATACATTTTTTTCCGTACATTTTTGTTCGTGGCATTCGTAGTATTAAATCATTCGCATTTCTTAATTTTATCCTTTGATAATTATGTTTTTTCGTAAAGTTGATTTCTACATGTATACTCTTATTTAATACCTTACGTATCAATATGCATGTGTTATATATGGGTGCGTCCCATGAGATATAACTACATAATATATAAATTCATATTAATAACGTTCACAAGATATAATGAGCTTTTGCTATAACATCAAAATCAATATTTTTATTAGGAATAACGGTCAATTAGCATAATACTCATGTTGTAGAATATTTTTTTATATAACACTCAAATACTCTAAATTCAGTTGATATAACATACATAACCTATATCGATCATAGTATATACTTTCTTTTAGTATAATGATTAGAAAACATAATAGCGTATGATATACTAAATAGGTTACAACTGCTACCCCTATGCCCCTAAAATGGAACATGGGTCAAAAACCGAAAACTGTAGGTTAGGTTAGGTTTGTTTTATGACCATGGATAGCGGATCGAGCAAAGCGAGCGGAGCGTCAAAATGCTTGCTTGCATGGAGGTACCTACATTAAAATTTAACAGCGAACTATTGCATACGACATACGTATGTTCACAATTGATAATGGCTGATGAAATTCTGGCAAGTAAGAGTATAACCGTTTGGAAGAACTGTGATAAAATAGAATATGGGTCAAAAACCGAAAACTGTAGGTTAGGTTAGGTTTGTTTTATGACCATGGATAGCGGAGCGAGCGAAGCGAGCGGAGCGTCAAAATGCTTCCTTGCATGGAGGTATATTAAAATTTAACAGCGAACTATTGCATAAGTATGTACACAATGATAATGGCAGATGAAATTCTGGCGAATACGAGTATACCGTTTGGAAGAACTGCGACAAAATTGAATATGGGTCAAAAACCGAAAACTGTAGGTTAGGTTAGGTTTGTTTTATGACCATGGATAGCGGAGTGAGCGAAGCGAGCGGAGCGTTAAAATGCTTGCTTGCATGGAGGTACATAATTATATTAAAATTTTACAGCGAACTATAGCATAAGTATGTACACAATTGATGTGCAGACGGTTATTCTATACGAGCATTATGCATTTTGGTGTTAGATGTATTGAGTAATATACATTATAAATCTGAGATATTATGAACGTTATACGTTATGATCGTTATTTACAATGATATTATACTTAAATAACGTTATACTTAACAAAAATAGATATTTTGATGTTATATCCAACGTTCGTTATACACCTTGAACGGTATACAAAACAAGCTTATACAATATGAGCGTATATAATATGAATATTATAGCATAAGTTCTTATATCTTATATTACTTACCCGTTATATATGTACGTTTGTGAAATGTTCATTAGCCCAGTTTCGGAGTATACATTTTTTGTAGGTGTTAGGTAATCGTAAAGAAATAAAACTTTTATAAGTTTGTTTTGAGCTATCTGTATCAAATCCAGGTGACTTTTTGCAGCTGTCCCCCATATTTCAGTCAAGTAGTCAATATGTGGTTTTATAAGTGCGTTATGAATATTATATTTTACTTGTTTAGGATAACATCGAGTATTTCTACGCAGGGCTCACGGTCAATGAGGTTTATTTGGCCTTGATCTTCTCAATGTGTGGTTTCCAAGTTAAATTTTTGTCTAATAAGAGTCCAAGGTATTTTTCTTTATCTACTCGTTTAATAAGTTTATTATTTATTTTTAAGGGATTATAGTTTGGGATTTTTTTATTTTTAGCCAAAAAAATTGAGAAAATTAGCTTTATTAGTATTTATTGTTAGAAGATTACGTTGGAACCAATCATTGAGTAGATCGAGGTCAGCCTGTGCCTCCGCTAGGAGGTCATTTATTTTTGTTCCAAAATAAAATAGACACGTGTCATCCGCGTAGAGAGTTATATCTCCATTAAGACCAAGTTTGCTAATGTCATTGACATATATCGAAAATAGCAAGGGCCCTAGGATCGATCCTTGGGGGACACCACATGTTATGTGTTTTAAGCTGCTTTGATGTTCACAATATTTTACCATTTGACACCGATTTGACAAGTATGACTTAAGCATATTAAGAGCTGTCCCCTCAATTCCTATGTTGCGCAATTTATGTAGTAGTATTTCGTGACTGACTGTATCGAATGCTTTTTTTAAGTCTATGAATACACCTAGTGCAAGCTGTTTATTATCAATATTTACTTTAATTTTTGTTATTAAGTCTATTGTCGCGGAAAGTGTGCTTGATTTAGGCCTAAAGCCATACTGTTTTTGAAAAAGGAAGTCTATTGAATCTAAATACTTTGTGAGCCGAATATAAATAATTTTTTCGAAATTTTTTGAAACTACTGGCAACACCGAGATAGGCCTATAGTTCCCAGGGTCTGATTTGGATCCACTTTTATATATCGGAGTAACCTTTGCGATTTTAAGGCTGTCAGGAAATACTCCTTTCTCAAGGCATGTATTGATGCATTTGGTTAAGTTGTTAATGATCAGTGTTTTGATGCATTTAATTGATTTTACGGTGATTCCATCAAGGCCACAAAAAAAATATTTTTAGATTATTAATAATCTTTGTTATTTCATCTGGATTTGTTGGCGAAATATTGTCAAGTTTTGAGTAGTCGCCCGTATTTTGAGCGGTAGTTGTAAGATTGTTGTGATATTTTGTGGGTATTTCATTTGCAAGTCTTGAACCAATGCTTGCGAAATAGTCGTTGAAATACTCACATATTTCACGTTCATCTGTAATTATATTTGTTTCCGTTTCTAATTTTGCTGGTAGTGACGACTCTCTTATTTTGTTAACTGAGAGACTATTTATTAAAGACCACATTTTCCTAGGGTTCGTTTTACAGTTCGTAAACATTTTAAGATAATATTGGTTTTTAGTTTTTTTGAATTTTTGTTGTGACAGAGTTTCTTTTCTTCCGGAATTCTTCCTTTAATTTTGCGTTTTCTGGGTTTCGTTTCATTTTTTTCCAAAGAGTGTTTCTTTCATTTATACCTGTTATTATATCCTTATTTATCCAATCCTGTTTTGGTAAATTTAGTATTTTAGTCTTCTTCTTTTTACAATTTTTAATATAGAACAGCAATTTTTCTTCAAAAACTTGATATTCATTTTCTTCAATGTTTTGTTCCTCGGTTATTCTATATAGCTTATCATAGTAAATTGTTTCATATGTAGATACTTTCCGCTCTATGGGGTTTAGTCTTTTGATTTCAAAATATATCTGTTTGTGATCAGACAAGGCAGACTCAATGATAGCTAAATGGGAATAACTTTCTTTAATATTTGTGCAAATATGGTCTAGTATTGTTTTAGTTGTCGTTGTTTCACGGGTGCAGTAATTTTCTTCTATTTTATTCAGTATTTGAAAACCGTTTTCTTTTGTAACCTCCTCGTAGTCTTTAGTATTTTTTTCCTGACTTAGCAAGTTTATGTTAAAGTCTCCGATAACTACAGCTCTTTTGTTATTTTTAAGTTGCATAGAATAGGTGTCTAGAAATTATTTTATGTTAGAGTGGTTGGTTCTGTAGATGGCGCCGATACTTGTCCCAAGTTTGCTTAAGTCTATCCATATGTAATGGTTGCCATGTAACGACTGTTCTAGTGTAACGTGATGTTGTAGATTGTTGTGCGCGAATATTGACACTCCTCCCCCTCTGCTGTTGGATCGGTAACTGTAATAATGTGTATAGCCAGGTATTTGGTACATTTTCGCTTCTTCTTCAGATTTGAGCCACGTTTCTGTGAAACTACTACGTGAATTAAATTTGTGATAGATTGCAAAACACATTTTAACTCTTCAAATTTTCCTCTTTTAACTATACTTCGAGCATTGGCATATAAAAATCTTAGTGCTCCCTTGGTAGTAACTATATCTTCGTAATTATTGGCTAATTGGTGTGTGATTGTGTTGCCTGCTGGTTTTCCTCCGTTTCCATGAGTAGATTCCGATGATTGTCGTTTTTTGAAGATAGTTGGACAACTTTAGGGAGACCTTTTATGTATTTGATGGTACACTAAAAAAAATACCCAGTGGAGCCTACTGAAATTACAGTAAGCGTAACCGTTATTACAGTTAGGTTTACTGAAATGTCAGTAGGCCTAACTGTTATTGCAGTAAGTCTTACTGTAATGTCAGTAGGCTCCACTGGATATTTTTTTCAGTGTAATATTTTGTTCTCCGTGGGAGAATTAAGTCTCAGAAACCGCCTCTCTTTGGTACAATCTGGCCGAAATAAGTACTTGCCTGTTTAATATTTGGCCCAAGTGTTTCGAGTATTAAACTTCATACCGTCCTGCGTTTTGTTACATAGAGAGTTATTTTTATTTTTTTTATGAAACAATAGTTTATCAATTAACGTTTTGCAAAATAACTAATTTTTAAAACGATTTATTCGTGAAGTCAAATTTTTTTAAATGAATCTTTGTCTTTCAATATGTTTATAAAGCGTCAAAGTTACTAAATGTATATTTGTCGAGTAATTATTTTTTAAATGAGCATTTTAAGGAATGACAGGTTTGTGAAATGAATAGTTTGTGGATCGTTGTTTGTTAAGTGATTATTTGTAAAAAGTTGTTTAGCAAATGATGATAAACCCACAATAATTCTTAGGGCAATTCATGTTAGGAATATTATGCTTTAGGTAATTCGATTTTAGAGTTATCAATATTAGGATAAAATTGCTTTAGGACTTTAAATGAGCCTGCGCAAAAATTATTAGGACAAACGAGTAGTATGCCATTCAACAGTATGCCAAACATTCTCGGCCAAACATTTTTAGGACAAAAAACGTTATGCGATACGACAGGCACCCTAAAATAGTATTTCTATGATTATCATCAACATGCATTTGCTTCCTATAATACAACTGCTTGCAAGAACGCAAAGAAATAAAAAGAAGAAAAAAGTACAAAAAGATTAACCAATTGTCCTACACTGCTGACCTAATAATCTTACAATTAAAAACACATTTCTCAACAACCGACTGCAAATTGCTCCCTACTATAATTATTTGTTTTTACAACCATCCATCATTCTTACGAAACAATAGCCATTGAACGGTCATTTCAGTCTGGAGCCTTACCACGATCTCTTAATGCGACTCACTTTAGGCCCTTAACTGAACTGTATCGCTATTTCATACCATGACATTGTATTTACGACTCGGTTCAGATGCAGTTCAGTAAGAGTGTCTCAACTATTTCATTCTCTCATTTCAAGTACTTTTCGTACCACGATGTGTCACTTGAGACGAAACTGAATCGCAAGAGTGTCAAATTTTGCGACTCATAAAAAGTTACTCATTGAAAGTATTGTTCTGGATAGTTTTGTGTTGAATATTTATTAATTCCTAGCTTTTGCCCGCGGCTTCTCTCGCACAGGTCTGGAAACGTGTCAGTGTAACTTCCTACCGTTTTATTGTTTCTTAAAACCTATACTCATACCTTTACCTTGTTCCCATCAAAATGTTCTTAATTTTTCTGTCGTCGTCGTATTACCTAAATAAAACTTTGAATCGTCCTACTTTATGGACAATAATTCAATCAACTCCTTTTTTGAAAATGGTTAAAAAACCGGCCAATTGCAAGCCGGACTCGCGCACCGAGGGTTCTGTACAAATATTTCCCATCTTAACTGACCGGATTAAGTTAGGGCCCTTTCAGACGAACGGCACTTTCCTTACAGACGAACGGCACTAGTACAACTGCAGCCGTCGCCACCTGTTGACGGCAGCCGTCGACGGCAGCCGTCGAGAGGTGGCGACTGCAGTCGACGCGTCGACGGCAGCCGTCGACAAGTGACGGCTGCCGTCGACAGGTGACGGCTGCCGTAGACAGGTGACGGCTGCCGTCGACAGGTGACGGCTGCCGTCAACGCGTCGACGGCAGCCGTCGACAGGTGGCGACGGCTGCCGTCAACAGGTGGCGACGGCTGCCGTCAACAGGTGGCGACGGCTGCAGTTGTACTAGTGCCGTTCGTCTGTAAGGAAAGTACCGTTCGTCTGAAAGGGCCCTTAGGTTTGCACCTGGTATGTATGGCACCGCATACAAATGAGGTGCTAATAACGCAACCGATCACGTTTGTTGTATGGGAGCTCCACTTAAATATTTATTTTATTCTGTTTTTAATGAACTGAATGAATGACTCCCTAAGAGAATTATTTAAAACAAAAAAAAAATTAATATAATGACTGTACCTAGCCAATATATATATCTATGAAAACATTATGCATGTAAGAAAAATTTGACTTTATTTCGAAGGAGATGTGACATTCATAATAGGAATACTAGAAATAAGGATAAACTATTAGGAATAAGAACTAGACTAAGTAAGATCTAAAAGTCATTTGTGGGACTCTGTACACGCTGCTATAATAAAATACTTGATCATATTCTAAATATGAATCAGAATCGATTCAAGACTACGGTAAAGCAAACCTTGAAGAAGAAAGCTTATTATAAAGTAGACGATTATTTTTCAGACGAACACTATGGTTGGAGAATTAGTGTTAAAAATAATTGTGTAAGTGTTAATTATTTGAGCTAGTTTATTTAAACAATTTTTGACTGTAAATCTCATAAAGTAATATGACTTAGTATTTTAGGGTATTTTATGAATTACTTGTAAAATGATTTGAATTGTATATGTATAGCAATGACCTTCAAAAAGCATTCTACATGGATCTATTCCGAATAAAATGACTTTTGATTTTGATTTAATATTTGTTGTTATAGCGACAAGAGAAATACATCATCTGTGAAAATTTCAACTGTTTCCCGTATTTGAAGGAATCGTTAACATTTTTTGTCAGTCGTGATTCCTGTATTCGACCGTGCATGATCGCGGGATCATTGCTTGCAGTCTGTTCGCTCTTAGATTGTGACTTTTGTTTGGATAAAAAAAACTGAGAAGTTCTTATCTGGATCGCGTAAGAGCATGCGAGACAGGTATATAAAAAACAAATGGCATTTTGACAGTTCACGCACTGTAGTCCAATGTTGCCGCTAAAAATGTGGCTTGAACGTATTTTTTTTACGACAAACGCGAGCTCGCGTGGGCTCACGATAACCACTTAATGACAAGTTTTGGCAGAAATAATTTTCGTTCCCTCGTATCGTCCCGCCTCGCCAGTAAAAAACACCTTCAGGATACCACGTGTCAATTCCCAGCTGGAGTATGATAACGTGTTATATGTTATTACACGTTGAACTCGCGACCTAGTCCGTTTCCTAATCACTAAGACTGAAGAGTTATTGCTATCGTTATCGGCGTCTACGTCAGATCGCATGCTGATAACGCGCGCAAGGAGAATTCCTCTCCTTTCAGTTTTTGCGTCGAACCAAGACAATCGTGTTGAAGTGTTGTCCTTTTGTTTTCGTGAGAAATGACATCGTGAGGCCACGATGCACCGGCCTTCAAAGATACGTAAAGGTAATATTTAATAACCGTTATTAGTTGCAAAACATTTTTATCGCTTAAGTTAGATATTCCATGTGGTTCGTTTGGTGCACGATTAGAAAAAGTGATTGAAGTGTGATGACTACCGAGTAAACAAATGTGTGTCGCTCTTTTTACTCGATTGGAGAGGAAAAGTTATAATTTTAGCAGTCTATATGTATTTATTATGTGCATTTATAATCACGTATGTTCAGTATCAGTGCGGAGACTACCATCGAGGTGTCAATTTGTCCATCGATTGGCTATTACGATTCGGGTAACATAGACGACATGTTTTGTGTTGAAGCCGGTTTAAAACTATCTAGCAGGGATTATGTATCTGATTGTGTCTCTCGCGAGATCGATAAAAAGTAGATATACAATATAAAAGCGACGGATCATTTTGTCAGTTAAATAATGCGTGCTAATCGCGATCATCATAGACCTTTATTAAAGAATTTTAACAGAATTCTACTCACTAAATTCTATTTACATGAAACATTTTAACTTGTAACCACATTTAGTATTACTTAAATGGCATCTGATTGAATTGTTTTCGGACTAGTTCTTATTAAATTCGTCACGCAATGACATTTGTTACTAAATTTTGGGATACTGACGCCTTAATGACAATTGATTTGAATACATAGTGATAATCATTGTTTATATGTCTGCTTCTACGAGTATATTTATCATACCTACTCAACCATGCTCCAAACTCCAAGTGTTCGTGAACAAATGCCTACGTCAAATTTTGAAAATCTTTTGGCCTAAAACGATTACCAACAACGAGTTGTGGAGGATCACCAAGCAGACACCAATAGAGAGGGAGATCCTTACGCGGAAGTGGCATTGGATTGGTCACACATTAAGAAAGCCCGATACCCACCTATCCAAGAAGGCACTGACCTGGAAACTGTCTGGAAAAAGGAAGAGAGGCCGTCCCAGAACAACTTGGCGTCGCTCAGTAGAGCAGGAACTGGGCGTCTTGGGCATGACGTGGGAGGAGGTAGAACAGACTGCCCAAGACCGCTGCAAATGGAGGAGTTTGATTCGAGCCCTACACCCCAGCAGAGGGTAATAGGAAGAAAGAAGAAGAAGACTCAACCATGGATATTTGATTCTAGTTATACACATGTTAATACAGATAAAGATACGTTCTAAGTTGCATCGGTCACTTAAAATCTAACTTAGGCTACAAATATTCAAATATTTGCATTATGTACATATTATTTTGTGTTTAGCACTCATTTACTCAAAGCAAAGGTTAACTGGAAGGGATATCCTTAAAGGGATAAGTTGACCTTTGTACAGGTTTATTGTTTTAAAATGTATTTCTTGTTTTAAAAAATGTAAAATAAAGTGCTTACGTAGGTACATATGTAAAACCTAAAATTGCATTGATGCAACTACCATGAAGATATCATAAAGATTGTATAGCTTGCTTAATGCACTTAAATATTAAAGTTTACTCCGCAGTATCACTACCATCATAAGGTCTACCAGAGAAATTACGTTCAGTAAGAAGTAGCTATAATAAATCATTGTTGACAATTCCAAGGTATATGATGTATTAAAATGCATAGAGACCGTCCAAGAGAAGGTTAAATAATTGGCAATACGCCACAGGTTCTATCCTCTGACATCCTTATCTACAGTGCTACCAAGAAACTGCATTTTCACCAGTACTATAGGAAACATGTACGAATTATAGTGGCAGCAAATTTAAATTTCTAGCACCTTCGTTGTGCAAGAGAACATACAGGGATTATAGGTAGCAGCACTATCAATGTCAATAACAAGGTAAGAGGTACAAATTATCGACACCAGCTGGCAGCACTTTCCTTGTGCACGTTCCTTAAAGGACATGAATGAATGAATGATTTGAATGAATGATTTATTGCGTGTATGCATTGACCACCAAACAGCGGAATTCACCTACCTGCCTGTCAAGGTTGTTCTAAGTTTTCCTTTACTACCCAACTAGCAAAGTAGTGATAAAATAAAATGTATTAACACTAAATAATGATATAAAAGTCATAAAATAGCAACGCGGAGCTGCTATGTTGTATATTGGCGACTTGTATCATCATCTAGCTGTATAATCTTATACAGCTATATCTTGATAATAATTGATGACATAAACGTTTACTGGACTTCCTAATACGGCACATATAACACAGCTGCACAACAGTATCCCTAACTGTGATTTAGAACAATTTCGTTGCATATCAGATATATACAGTGCCTGTATACAGCTAAGTAACTCTATTGTGGCTTTTAATGCGCTGCAATAGCGCTGGTGATATATCAGTGCACTAATGGAGCTAACTCGAGATATATAAGAACATAACGCAGCTGATATGCGTCTAAAGTATCATACAATGGCGTTTCCTTAACACCAGCAGCATAAAGTTGTTTAAAGATCTACATTAACACTAAACAGTTGCAAATACACTTTTTAAGACCTTTTATATCATCAGTGACATATAAACATTATTGTTACTAATATAACGCTAAATAAATGTATATCAGCTGTTGTAACCTCATTTGTAGGATCTTTATGATAGTCAAACCAGCATCGAGAATTCGGAAGTTGGTTCCGTAGATACAGAAAATAAAATCTTAACAGAACCTTGTTCAGGATACCAAGATGACTTGTTTGCGACTGACAATTTTGATCACAATGGAGAAGATGAAGACATATTCTTCCACACCCATTAAAATCTCTTGAGTTTTATGAAATTACTTCTGCTTGAAAAACATTAATTGACCAAAAATATAACTTCTTTCATTTCACGCAAATGAGTTGAACAATATTGAAGATAGTTTATTTATTACCTAAAGGTAGGTCAGTAGGGGGTTTTACTAGTTTTATCAAGGAACCCGAAAGTGTTTAGTAATGGCGGTGGGAAACTGTAAATGTGTGATATATCGGTAACCAGAACACACTTTAGATGCATAATGGTGACTTTAAATAATTTGCTATTTAAAATATTTTTTATTTTATTAAATATCCAATATTTAATAGGGGCATGAAAAAAACACAAATAATATGCTATTATTTCATCAATAAAATTTTGAGCGCATGATAAATTACCCGTTATGCACGCACCTAACAGCAACTTGACACAAAAATAGTTTGCTATTTTATTATACTTACAAAACTGTTAATTGTAAGGTCATTTTTTTTCACACTACTTTATTTACACATAACACTCAGTATTTAGCACTATCGATATGCGACATAAAAGAATCCCTAATAACAATATAACAACAAACAGCTCTATATCAGCATTGCTGTTACTTTCTTATCATAATTTAGTGATATAGTGATTCAGGCACCATTGGTGTAACGCTAAAGAGATTCATAAAACATTGTAGTATCATGGATATACATCAAAGTAGTGACGTGCGGTGCCAAAATACACATGATATATCGTCAAATAGCTGTAAAACTGGGGCCACTTCCCAGTGATAGAGATGTTTCTATCACGGATATAAAACTGCGTCTGTCACTGATTTACAGCTAAATTTGGTTCAGTTTTGCTAGTTGGGTATGATATACTGCATATTTAATTAATCCGTCTGAAAAAATATAGGGCAGAAATACACAACCACAGAGTACGCAATCCATAGTGCCACTGGCTAAGTTAGAAAGGTATTTATATTCCCAATAAAACAAGTTAAAACAGTGACAAATAATATTATAAAAATACTGTCCACCCTACATTTCTTTTCACCCACTAGAGTCATTCCAACCATTTCGGAATTGCCAGTAACTGCCTGATGCCGCAAATGTTTTGAACGCACAAATTGAAGTCACGTTTCAATTTCCAAAGTCCCTCGAACCATTAGTCTAAATAGTCCGATAAAGTACACTCAGTCAATGTTTTGACATTTGACTGAGTGTACTACGTGCAAGTAAAAGGAGGGATTTTAATCGGGAAATTACAGCAAATGGGATTTACCATTTTTTTATGATCTTTTTCATTTCATTTCATTTATTTATTGCAATACCATGGTTATAATTACAAGGTGTTAAAAGATGTTAGTGTACATGGTTACCCTGATAGGGTGTAGCAATTTCTAAAGAATACATTTATTTTAAAATAATCACTGCGTCAGATAACATTATCAACATTACTTAGTCAAGAAAATTAACTATGTGCTCACGAAACTTATTTGTCAAATTAAATACAGTCATATACAAACAAAGAACTATAACATAATTTAAACAAGTCATCTCACACAATATGAAATAATAATCATAAACCGGATTGTGTTCAGAGTAGTGTGTGTGTGTGTGTGTGTGTGTGTGTGTTGTGTCTGTGAGTTATGCACTATATGTGAATCGAATCGTCTGACATGAATTGTTGCACCGAGTAATATGAATTATTAATAAGAAGTTTTTTTAGTTTGTTGCGGAATATATGGTATTTTTCTTCTTTTTTAATATCCATTGGTAATTTATTGTATATTTTTATACACCTATAATATGGTCCGCGTCTGTAAATGTCTAACTTAGGTGCTGGGAGCACTAATATATTATTACGGCGCGTGCTTTTGACAAATTCAAAGTAGTCTAGATGCTTTTTAACAAATAATGCTATTTCTAATATATATATATACAGGGTAGTGGCAATAAACTTTTTCCAGTAAAATGTGATTTGCAACTCTCTTGTTGGGGAATGTTAAATATGATGCGTATGCACTTTTTTTGCAAAACAAAAAGATCGTGGACATCAGTGCTATCTCCCCACAAAATGATTCCATACCGCAGCCAGGCATAAGCGTAGGCGTAATATGCAGTAAGGGCACATGAGCTGTTTGTGTTCCGTTTTAACACCGCTAAAGCATACACGAACCGAGAAAGTTTATTTTTCGTTTCCTCAATATGCTTTTTCCAGTTTAGGTGAGAGTCGATTTGTAAACCTAGCTTTTCATCACATTTGCTCGTAAAAGATGGTATTACATGTAGGTGTACTGAAGGACTAAGGCCTATATTGTTCCCGCGGGAGTTATAAATTGTTATAACTCCCGAGGGAGTTATGGTTTTAGTTTTAAAAATATAGTACGCACTCGCAGTTTACTTCAGACTAAGGAGGTTTCAATCCAGCCAAGGTTTTTTGTTGTACGAACAAAACTTGCCTACCAGCAAATTTTATTGTGTATTGAATTAATACGGTACATGTACTGCATTAATATTTATGTTTTACAATTATTTAAGTGTAATTTGCAATAATTTTATTAAAATTAGTTTTGAATTATCGTTACAATCTGGCAGTATGGCTTGTCATGTTTCTAAACTAAACGCAGTTCTTAGCATTATCTGTGGTAGACGACACAAAAACAGAAAAAAGTTATAAATTTATTGGTTAGGTACTATCTAGTTTTGTAACAAAATTACTGTTCATATTTAAGTTTTATAATATATTACGGTGTTAATTATTCCTGCATAATATTGTTAATTGTTATTTGTTTAATGATAGAGGGTAAGATTCTGTGTATATTTGTTTTCTGTTTTAAGCTGATGGCCGTTTTGCCAGTGCTTATAGTAAATTTAAAAAATATATGCAGAAAAAAGTTAGCTGTCAATCGTTATCGTTTAATTAGTTTAATGTTTATTTTTGTCTTATGTATTTGTTATTTACTCCCAAATGTGATGAAAAATATTGTGTGTATGGCGGGAAGTAAGGGGATTACAAACTCAGGACATTAAAAGCCCTCCGCCTTCGGCGTCGGGCTTCTAATAGACCTTCGTTAGTAATCCCTTACTTACTACCCTTATGACACAATATACTATTGTTAATTCAGATTGTGATAAAATTACATCAGTGAATAGTTATTCATATTTAACTATCGACTTTTACTTGTCCTTGCCAACGAAATACTTACTATGGGGGAAAAAAAACCTTTCTATTTTTTTGGCAATCGGATGAGGACATTATCTTAACTAGTTCAATATTTTACGATTTTAATAATATTTTCTTTTTAAGTATAAGTATACCGACTAGGTCCTTTTGTTGTGAGCGCAGTAATTTAATCACCATCAGACCTTATTGTAGAGATTTGAGAGTCCATATACTTGTATATCATGCCAAGCCATGCTCGGTGAACGAGTAGTGTTCCATTACATTTTTAGGGTCCCGTACCCAAAGGGTAAAAACGGGACCCTATTACTGAGACTTCGCTGTCCGTCCGTCCGTCCGTCCGTCTGTCCGTCTGTCTGTCACCAGACTGTATCTCAAGAACGGTGATAGAACTGAACTGTCTAGCAGTTGAAATTATCATAGTTGATGTATTTCTATTGCCGCTTTATCAACAAATACTAAAAATAAAATAAAATAAATATTTAAGGGGGCTCCCATACAACAAACTTGTTATAGATTATGGTACGGAACTCTTCATGCGCAAGTCGGACTCGCACTTGCCCAATTCTTTACAACTGTATTATATATATATATTAGTAAATTAAGATCACTGATGTTTACTAGAAGATGCCAGCAACTTTGTCCGCTTTCTTCCCTTTTCTTTGCCGTAATTATTTATATATTTATTTAAAGAAAAACAGGTTACATAACATTATGTTGATGTACAATCATCTCCGTACCAAAATAATTTAAAATTCGTCCGTTTTGGCGTGATGGGAAACGCGCAAAGATATTCCTATCGATAAAATTTCATTGTAATTACTGTTCATACGAAACAAAAGAAAACGTGACTTGCCCTGTTAAGATATTACAAGGATTCATTGAGTTTTCATTTAATATTCTTATTCCATACAATTTAAGACTTACAATACTGACTAATAGAGGTAATGACGTCGACTGTACAATGAAATAATACTTGTGTAGTATAAAAGCTACATTCTGCAGTGGACTGGTACTCCTTTGTTTGTTTAGGCTTGATGGAAGTTTCGATTCGGTTACTCAGGAAACGAGATTGGTTTAGGACAGGATCGTGTCGATATTACCTTTAAAAGAACAAATTACAACAGTTACGAACGTTAGGTAATGTTTCCATATTTTTAAAATTAAAGATAACCTATAGATCGGGCGTTCCTGGGTGCGAACCCCGGCCGGGGCAAATATTTGTGTGATGAACTCTAATATTTGTTCCTGGGTCATGAATGTTATCCGTTCTGGCTCCAGAAACGACGGCATATCAACTTACCCATTTGCCGCGTCTGTACTGAGAACCGTCTTCGGCCTTCCGTCTTACGCTTCTGGTGCCCTGGTAGACAAGCGCTGGGTCTTGACGGCGGCAGGAGGATTATTTTAGTAAGCGGTTCACACTCACGTGAAATTGTCAGGAGCGGCCCAACATGGGACTGCTACCCGTACACAAAGTGACAAAGTTGCGGCTGTGTACGGGTCCCTGATGAAGAGCTCCATACGAGTTCGGGCCGTTCCCGACAATTTCACGTGAGTGTAAACCGCTTAATACAATAATTAAATATGTCTCACGAAAGTTTTAATAAGATTATGGCTGGAGGATTTACAAAAATGAGCTTACATCAAGCTGCCTGTCTACAGAAGCGAAGCGGAGAACATTAACCAATCTGGTTGCGTCATTGGGAAGCCAAAAAAAAGTGCATTTAAATCTGAGATATGTGACTGGTTCATTTTACATATCTCCGCTCCGCTCAACTGATGGAAAGGCAGTCTTAAGCTTCGACTTTTAGGCGAGTGACGCGGTTGATTGGGCTGTGATAGAGCAGCTGCCTAAGGAAACGGTGGGCCTGGGTTTGAATTCGGACGAGGGCAAATTTGTGTGCTGGACTTGAATACTTATTCCTTGGTTTTGTATGTTTTCTATGCATAAATTGTATAAGGTATATAAGTATCATGCGTATAAGTATCATCATCTAGTACCCATAAAAAGCCTACTAGAGCTTCAATTGGGACTATTCGTGCGAGTGTGTCTGATATTTATAATTATTTTTATTTATATTTATTGCAAAAACTACTCAAAAAAATCTTAAGTTAAATTATGTATTAAACTGGTGTCGTTAGCAGATTATTAAGAATCTTTTTCCTTGCTTTCAGGTGAGTTCCCGAAATTCTACACGATGCTCCTGTAATAACAACGGCAATATTTAAGTATCTCCGTAAGTTCTCGTACCTCCAATGTGCTTGCAGCTTGAACATTTTTTGCATATAAAGCAAATTTACATTAGAGCCTCTCTCTATATCCGTCAAAAATGCCTTAAATCGTTAGTATGAATATATAGATATTATACTATTATATTTATCAATCCAACTTAACTAACAAGTTAGTACTTACATATCCCCACAGCTGTGGAAAGCCCCTCGGGATCACGTAGTAAGGCTCGTTTTTTTTTTTAACGGGGACTTTTTTACTCATTACAGCATATCGCGAATTAAAATCGCGATTTCGTTATCTCGGATATGTCGTTTTCAATAAATTTCTACAGGCTTAAACAAAACAAAACTTACAATAGCCTTAGTTGTGTAACGAAAGTTAGTGAAGTTAGTCATACAAAAGATATGATATGGGTATGTTTCGTTACACAAAGGAATAAATTAAGTTTTGTTTTAATTATAGCCCTTAGTACATGATTTTTTTTAATGACTTAGATACGAAGGGTTTTAAAAAGTAGGAGGTACTTACAAATAAAAAAGACCGAAACAAGATGTTACAATATGTCCTAAAATACTATCGCGAAAATGCTAAATCGGGTAATTTTTTGTGAAAATTTGATTTAATGCATAACTATTGTTTTAGGTATGGTCAAGTGTGGTAAGTGAACATTAGCTATTCTACCCCTATTTTGGGATGAAACACACAGTTATACTTCTTTTATCGTTTCTATACCTACTTCTTATTCCACATGACTTTATCTTTCAATAAATTTATACTTTTTTTTTAAGTAAATCAAAAGTGTGCGTAATATACGTGTAATTGAAGTTACGTGTACTTTTTAATACTTTTAATTGTCAATTTAACATTTACTTTTAATTACAAAATAATTAATAAAAACCTGCGCTAAAATTATCTCTTAAAAACCTTAGTGACCTTGTCTTCAGCATTTGTCTTTTCAAAATCCCTCTTCCATCTAGTAATCGTAAAAGTTTGTTAATAAAATCATGAATTTTCAAACATTAATAAGGTTCTTTGCAGGAATTCCCAACTCGGGGCCGTACTTTTCCATTTATCTTATTGTAATTCTTGTGGGCCAGGTATCCCGACCACATTGAGTTGACAACTCCTGATATTGAAATACGGATGCTTGGAAGAGGGGTGATATAGAATTCCTAACGGAATTTCACCTTTGAATATTTCTACGAATTTTTATCTTACTAATATTAAAGTAATATTATGAATATTAAACTAGACATAACATGATTATCCATCCAGTCAATTCGACTAATTTTGGAGATCTGTCCATTATCTCGTCATCTATCACTGTTTAGGCGTCCGGTCCCTACTTGACAAATGGCGATATTCTTGGAAGATCGCAACATCGCCAACCCGGTCGCATTAAGTTTGCGACTCCTTTGTATGTGACGGCATAGATATCAGGCGCCTACCTAACTTGACCGGGTAGTACGTGAAATTAGACAGCTGATTATTTATTCTGTGCTGATAGGCGGAAATTCGGCTGGTATTATACAACAAGCATTTTTGCATTATGTTGCATATTGCACTCTTTATATGCCAAATAAATACATTAAACATCATTATCGTTATTTATAAATTGTACTTGTCTTGTTTCCTTTTGTAAACGTTTATTCGTGTGCAATAAAGTATTGTTGTATTGTATTGTATTGTATCGAATCCCAGAGTCTTTCAGTTTCACTAAGAAACGTTTGCGATATTGATCATTTACTAGCACTATCCCCGTTAAAGAGTTTATCTATCCAAATATCATAAACCCTCCATGACGCATTCAAGAACCGCACATTATGACCACCATAAAAATAGACTGTTTTAATATAACAAATTTCTTACCTGTGAAAATGTTATTATTGCTAAATAATTACATCGATTTCGATAATATTATTTATTCAAATTTCGAACGTCTTTGAAAAACAAAGAAATTTGATTTGACCTCTATTCTAATATCAGTCGAGATGACGTTTAGTTCGAAATTAATTGTCAATTTGCATCAAATTTGACAAATGTCGCACGTAAGTAAGATATCGAACGATATGATAGTTGGGGCCAACTCTAGTTTGTCTCTGAATTAAAAAAAACTATGACAGCTGCCAGAAAACTTCATTACCGCCGTTACCGGGTAATATTTGTCGTAATATGCGACTCCTGAATGCATCATGGAGGCCTATGATATGTGGCTAGATAAAGTAGTGTACAGTACTTTTATCTCTCGAGCGCGGGTGAGATAAAAATACTGTATGTAACTATACGTACATAATTAGGCATTAAAACACTCGTGTGATGTTATTATGAAACTTGCCTTCGGCTCGTTTCATAAACCCACACTCGTGTTTAATACCCTTCATTATGTACAGTCACCTACTATTAAATGTTGTATGTGATATTATTTTCTGCTACATATATCTAACAAAAATCGAAGTCAATGCAATTCAAGCATAACTACATTAGTAATTTAGTAAATATAACATATATTAACGTATTCACATAGATGTCGCTAAGGTGTAAAAACCTTTCAAATAAAACAATGCAAAGATCGACACACAAAGCATAAGAAAAAAATCGTCAGGTCTATCTGGAGCTAGGGTAGCGAAGTGGTTAACGCGCTGGACCGGTAATCCAGAGGTACCGGGTTCGATTCCCGGTCTCTTCCACCAGGTAGCTCCTTTTTCAATTTTTCTTTAAGCTTTGATCTTTGTATTTAATAGTTTAAATAAAAATTGTGGTATACCCACATAAAAAAATAAAAAAAGAGATATTACATGTTTCATAAAAATTATATATATACATATATATTGAATGTATGATATTGATAATCATACTGCCAACACATCACAAGTGCAAATTATAACATGTAGGCGTGTATTAAAACTAGTTAATATAATTACGTCCATAAAAACGGTTAAATAAGGACCTTACAAGTGAGTGTGTTGAAAACGGTTTAATCAACGAAATAGCCGATGTACGATCATTATTACGTGTAGCCTGGTTTTATGCCTAATAAAGTACATCATGGAAAAATTTATGGTAAGTACTTCTTGTCATAGAACTTGTATACGCGCGGCGTAGTACTATAGAGACAAATACAATATAGAAATAAACTGATCAAGTGCGATCGGGTATCGGGAGTCAGGTTCTATTCGAGGGTTCGAATAGAACCGACGATTTTTCTACATTGCTTATTTCATGATTCTTTATTTATTTATTTAAACTTTATTGCACAAAACAAAAGTCAGTACAAATGGCGAACTTAATGCCTAATGGCATTCTCTACCAGTCAACCATAGGGCCAAACAGAGATGCTTCAAGTGGGTGCAGAGTAGAAAATTAATCGTTCGGAGAGTATTCAAGATACAAGTGAATACATGTATATTATATAACTTAACTACCATAAATACAATGATATATATATTTACATACTATAAGATGTATATTATCTAAATATATAAAAGAAGAAACTGACTGACTGACATATCAACGCACAGCCCAAACCGTTGGTTTTAGAGAATTCAAATTTGGCACGTAGGTTCCTTATAAGGTGAAGGGGTGCACTAAGAAAGGATTTTTCAAAATTCACCCCCTAAAGGGGTGAGATGGGGGTCCAAAGTTTGTATGGGGAAACAAGATTAGTTAGACTATTTTATTCAAAACTTCACAGGAGTATTTCTAACGATAAATGAGTAAACACGTGTTTCAGATTTTTTGAGAATTCAACCCCTAAAAGGGAGAAATGTGGTGACAAAGTCTGAAAATCAACATGGGTATTGCTTTTATGGTTTTTCGGGTCGCTGATTACAAAACCGCAACGATTTTAAAATCCAACGTGGCGGACGTGAATTACCATCTCCCCTGTTGGGTTGAAATGGGGTTGAAATTTCTAAATAATAAACCGCTGGTTCTAGAGAGTCCAAATTCGGCACGTAGGTTCCTTATAAGGTGTAGGGGTGCACTAAGAGAGATTTTTTTAAAATTCGCCCCCCAAAGAGATGACATGGGGGTCCAAAGTTTGTATGGGGAAAAAAGATTAGACTATTTTATTGAAAACTTCCGAGGAGTATTTCTAACGATAAATGAGTAAACACGTGTTTCAGGTTTTTTGAGAATTCAACCCCTAAAAGAGAAGAATGTGGTGACGAAGAATGTGGTGACAAAGTCTGAAAATCAACAAGGGTAATGTTTCTATAGATTATCGGGTCGCTGATTACTATAACAAGAATATTGAAATATAACAACATTACTGAAAATAAACAGTGATATTGTTTCTATGGGTTGTCTGGTCGCTGATTACCAAAACAACGACGATTTTAAAAACAAACGTGGTGGACGTGAAATACCCTCTCGCCTGTTGGGGTGCGATGGGGTTGAAATGACTAAATATGAGTGTGGGTGTCATTTTTATGGTTTCTTGGGACGTAATAATTACGAAAATGCCATCGATTTTGAAATTAAAATAGAAAATAGTGGACATGAAAATTCTTGAAAGCATTTGCACCAAATTGCAATTTAATCGGTCCAGTAGTTTTGCAGCAAATCGGTTGTAACAGACGGACTGACAGACTGCTACACGTGATCCTATAAGGGTTCTATTTTTACTTTTGAGGTATGGAAAGAGACCCGCGTTATCCTTATATATTAAAAAAATAGTATTTGGTGCCATTTCGATCGTCGTCAATCGGTACCTAGGCCAGCGCGGGCGGCGCGTTGGGACGGGAGGAGTAATCATCGGGAAACTTCCTGTATCCGTAATAAATAGTTTCAAGCTTTCAACAATTACGTTAAGTCATTTCAGAATTCTGAGTTACGTTTAGCTGGCTCAGAATAATAATTTTTCATTCATCAACGAAGAGAACCTCAATATCTTACAATAGAACATGACGTAACTTAGAATATGGCTTAGAATCATTAAACCAATCTCGAATATCCCAAGTCGATAAGCGGAGGCTCGGGATATATAAAAGCTTTATACAAATAAAATGCACACATATCCCGGCGTCTTAGCTTCACTTCGAGTTATGAATTTTGAAGTGAACTTTATTTGGATACAGTAAAAGCCGGGATCGCTTGATTTGAGTGCTTGAGTTTTCGGTTTGGTTTGATAAAGTGGAGTTGTGATAACGTAAAAAGTATTTCCCAAAATATTAGAAAAGCGACAGTCTGTGTATGTTTGTTACTTCTTCACGCTAAAACGGTTGGACGGATATGCATCAGGGATATGCAGATTATACCCTAACTTAACAAATAGCCTACTTTTATCCTGAAAAAAAAGAGCATCGTTCCCGTAGGATAATGTATATTATATAGGAACGCGGGCGAAGCCGCGGGTTAATGCTAGTATATTATATAATAATAAATACGATGAAGTGTCTACTGCATAGGATGAGACATTATTCGAGCTCTTGTTTGAGCAGGTGCTTACGTAGCATGCGTTTGAAAACTACCTTGCTTGGGGCTTGTCTAATAGAGTGAGGGAGTGTATTCCAAAGACGACTTGCCTGGACGGCGAAGAATTGGACATGAAACCAGAATGGTGCGAAGGAATGGAGAGTTTGAGAATTCGGGAGGAACGAAGTTTACCGCCTGGACGGGGAGTTTGAAAAGTTAATTTACTTTTGAGGTATCCAGGAGCAGAAGGCTCAAACAGGATGGAGAACAGAGTACATAGGATCCTGAGGGATCTGCGACTACGTATGGGAAGCCAGTTAAGCTGACGCCGGAAGGACGAAACGTGATCATATTTACGGAGCCGAAGATGAATCGTATCCCATTGTTAAGGAGGCGGTCTTTGTCAGCGAGCCACCCTATAAGTTTCGAGGTTTGATTCCCTTGTATTGATAGACAGACAGATATTTAGACCGACGAACAAATAAAATTATAAGGGTTCCGTTTATCGGTTTGAGGTGAGGTACTAAATACTGAAAAAACCTGCGCCGGGAATCTGTACAAGGACAGCAGGGCAGGCTCATTAAATTGAATGATGACCTGCATACTGACAGACAGACAAGCTGACGTAAAGTTTCGCCAAATGTTCGTTTGTCCGAATGCCATTATTTTCCAAATCTATTCATTTTTCAGAATAATTATAAAAGAAACCTAGCCTAATGGGTTCTTTAAACCGATGTTTATAAAATCCTGAAAATATTACGGGTTTCAGGAAAAAAATACTTTCGGACAAAATTTGGCCAAACGTTGCAGATGGGAAACAATGTTTCGGAGTTTATTTAGTATACCCATACAGATAGACAAACAAATGATCGTATAAGGGTGAATTGCAGAAAATATGTACCTTTGGAATTTCGTAACTAAACTGAGAGTAACGAAACTGATAATGGCTGTAACGAAACTGATAACATAAAGCGTCGGACTCATGAAATAAAACTAGTGATGTTTTATGGTTTCGTTCGCAGAATAATTTAATAAAACGTTTTAATTTCAATTAGCAATATTGATTAATGATTTTTGGTTTACATAATCACAGTGTGAATAATAATAACAAATATGATCTAAATAATTAATATAATGTCTACAGTAGCCAGTCTTAATTATTTCTTAAGTATTATTTCTGGATCCGGACTCTGCTGCCTATTAGATTTATTTTCTTTTTGGTATAATAACGTGCGGAATATCGTCTCCAATTATCGCTAGTTATTTCTTTTTGTTCCTTATTTTGACTTTTTATTCCACGTTTTCTTGATTTCTTTACTCTGTCTTAAATGTTTCACTCTTAACACTTCATATTTTGTAGGATTTTGCTTTAAACGTTATCTTTATTTCCTTTGCCTTTCAGCATTTGTCTACTGTAAAAAAGTGTTTTTATTTTTGTACTGAAATACTAGGTAAAAAATATTTTTGCATAATAAATTTATTTCTAAAAATATGCTGAAAATGCTAAAATAAATCAATTAGGGAATTGAAAGAGACAAAAAATATTACAGTCCATATTCAGATAGGTTTTTCGGCCTTTAAAAAAGGTTTTATAGTATGAACTAACCCTTACATTTTATCAGTTTCGTTACATAACGAAACATAACGAAACTGAGACAAGATATATGAGAAATCGCAACCTAAAACAACATTTTTCTTCAAACGTGTAATGCATTCATCTGGAACTGTGTAAATTTGTAAGATTCAGAGTAAAACCAATCGGTAATGAATAATCTGGAGTACGAAAATAAAGATTTTATATGAGAAAAGCGCCGTTACTCAACCTGAGATTTTTTAGCTCATTTACTCAAGACTATCGATCGACGCACCACTTTGTTGAAAATAAAGTGGCTGTCGCCGTGTTTATCATTTTGGAACATGTCAAAGTGCTGCCGGAATAAGAAAAAATAATTCTACTAAGAACTGAGACATTTCTTTGGGATTAAATGCTCCGTAACTAAGCCTGAGTAACGAAACTCCAGTAAGTTGGGACAAGTTTATCATTATAAAAATTTCACAACTATTTATAATAAACGTAAATATATTTATGCAGAATTTAAAGATGATCTAATAAGGACTGAATAATTTACAGTTAAATTTTAAAATAAATAATATCAATCGTAACAAATTTCCGAGATAAAAATACACTCAGAATTGGGACATGAGAATAATATATGAAGTAACTGCGTACCTATTAGGAAAAAAATACTTAAAAAATTAAATTAAAAAAAGGATTTGAAATAAAAATATCTTATCTGAATTGAAAGAATTCTTATTATCAAAGTAACATAGTTACATTGTGTTTTATTCTCATGATATATGTTTAAATTCATTCTGTTTTCATGGGACACTCATAAGCATAAAGGGTGCATATTTTCTGCAATTCACCCATAACTATTTTGGCTTAATGACCCAAAAAAAGATTTTCACTTACGAAACTAGAGGACTGTGAAGGCAAACTCCGTTAGTCTATCACCAGTGTTCGGTTTGAGGTTTTTCGTTTGAGGTACGGAACCTTAATAACAGAATATAGTCTAGTCCGGCTGTATATGGACATGTCTTGATCATTAAATTGACTGACGACCTGCGCTTGCCCTGAATACTGACAGACAGATCGATAATGTAGTGCTGGGACAGAATTCGTTGGTTCTTACGGCATTCATCCGAAATAGCCTCTATAGGTTTACTTTCTATTATATTTTAAATAGAGCACATCGCTAAAGTAATACAATTCAAAACATTCGCGATTAAAAAAACACGGTCATGTAAATAAAATAACCTTCATGCATCCAATAATCATTCAATGTCAATTTTGACAATGTTACTTTAATGCAACTCGTTTAGTAAATTCGGATATATGATGACTGTTACGCGTCCCTAAGAAAGTAGAATATCGCTATGTCGTTTCCTCTTTTTTAGGCATAATATATTTTTTGCCATAATTCTATACCCTATAATCACTAAAGGCTTAACCGTCTAAGAGCATAATTTCTTTACGCAGATATATCTTTTCGCGGAATCTTCTTTTAGCCCAATGATCTTTATACATTACTATCGACCCACCCCGGCTTCACACGGGTGCAATGCTGATAAATTATGCATGTATTATAACTTAAACTTTCCTCGCAAATCACTCTATCTATTAAAAATGCTGCATCAAAATCCGTTGCGTAGTTTTAAAGATCTAAGCATACATAGGGACAGACAGACAGACAGCAGAAAGCTATTTTGTTTTATACTATGTAGTGACTCAGCTCTCAGAACAATGCAATTTCTTCTCTGCACCAACTTGAAGTATCTCCGTCTTGGCCCTATGACTGGTTAATAATGCCATTTGCAGACTTTTGTGCAATACAATAAATTTTAAATAAATAAGTTTTTAATGCCGAAAACCTACTTTTCTGACACCATTTATCTTCTCTTCGGGACCGCAGTTCTAACCTAACCTAACCTACTTTTCTGGCAGCAGTTCTTCATTGTTAGAGGTCAAATTTACAACTAATAAAATTCAGTAGTAGGTACAATATGTGCGTATTAAATGCTGATGCGTGGCTAACATGTGTTTCAAACTTAAACGTTCGCGGAATCGCGTAGTTTGTGGTTTCCTTTAGGGCCATCCCAAGCAGCACGCAAGCGCTTATACAGCCCTTATACAACTAATTTAAGCTGGATAAAGGCTGTATAACTGCTTATGCAAACCTCTGTGCTACTTGGGATGACGTCTCTTACTGTCCGCGAACGAGTTCAAATATAAGAGTTGTATTCCATGCTACTGCCATACTATTAAATAAGTATTAAGATTCGAACAAATGATGATTCGTCAAGTTGAATATTCGGCGGAATCGAATATTCGAAACTGTTCGGCGAAATAAGTTTCGGGCATAAAAATACAAGCGAAATAGATGTCACTTCATCATGTCACGTCGAATTAGTGCCTTGATTAAATTTAGATACAGCTCAATGGAAAATGAAGGTAATTTTTATTGGAATCTAAATTAACAAGTCGGTATAAATTAGAAGATCATTAGGAAATCAAATGCAAATGTTAGACATTAGTGTAATTCTTACAATAAGTGCATTTTTTACAAGTACTCCTAGTACAGAGGCTGCTTTGTCGTTGTCGCGAAATAATGTCACGCATGACAAGGCATAGTTGGTTTCTTGTCAGTTGCCATTGCGACTTGGCTCCCCTTTTTGCTTGCCATCAGGCGAAGTTGAGTCACTATGTTGTGCCATTCATTCAATAATCATTTCACTCATTTATTCATTCTTTCATTCATTCATTTATTCATAAAAAAGTAAAAAAGAAATGAGTGGATTTACTCGAGCGTCGAGGAACCCTATTGAATTTTAAAGATTACATTTGAAAAAATAAATAAAGACGATGACATGGACGTACTTAAGCGTATCCGATATTATTTCAGCGTATAAATCAAAAATATATACACTGAAACGCATAAATAATGTACTGAACTAATTAACTCTCGATTCCATTTTTTTTATCAAGCCATTGGAGCTCGCTATGGTACCATTCTGTGTATGGGCAAGTTGTGGTTCTAGTAGGCGATACGTCGAAATAACGCCTCTATATTATCCATTGGCCTTTTTATCGTTGATTTTAGCGTGCTCCATCATAGACCTTATCTTCACTTACCATCACGTCAAAGGTAAATCCATAAAAAAGCCGGCCGAAGTGAGAGTCAGACTCGCGCACCGAGGGTTCCGTACAAACACTTATCCTGGGTCAAGTTAATTTCGCACCTGGTATGTAGGTATGGCGCCGGATGCGTATGAGTTGTATGAGAGCCTCATTTTAATATTTATTGTATTCTGTTTTTAGTATTTGTTCTTATAGCGGCAACAGAAATACATCATATTCTTTAAAAATACATCATCTTTAAAAATGTAAACTGTCTAGCTATCACAGTTGGTCTGACGGACAGACGGACAGACGGGCAGACGGACAGACGGACAGACGAACAGATGGACAGACGGACAGACGGACAGACGGACAGACGGTCAGACGGTCAGACGGACAGACGGACAGACGGACAGACGGACAGACGGACAGACGGACGGACGGACAGACGGACGGACGGACAGACGGACAGACGGACAGTGGAGTCCTAAGACTCTCTAAGTCTAAGACCTACTAGGGTCCCGTATTTTTACCCTTTGGGTAAGGAACCCTAAAAATTTACTAATTAGACTCGCGCTCGCTATGGATATCTGTACCAGTGTTGTGCTGTGTATGGGCGCACCGAGAGTCTTGGTCAAGGCGCTTTCGCACTTACGGTCTAATTGGAACCATGAGCTCGATGTTTCTATGTAGCGAGTATTTTCTAGCAGTAGTTCCACGGACTTATTATGTAAACGAGAAAATAAATGGACATCCATGAAAAAAATGCGCTAGGATAATATGATTAAAGATATCGACGGTAAATGCGAAAATGTATTAAGAAGGAATGTCACTCTTTAACAGCAAATTTCTGATTCTTAGATTTGTTCTCAATAAGAAATAGGATCGATTGACATCATAATTTTCCGATTTTAGATCAAGTATTTTTTCCTCAGCTTTGGAATGTTTTACGATACCAATTAGGCGTGGCCTTTGTGTAGGTACTTTGTTTTGTATTTATGCGTATACAAATAATGTTCCCTGTAATTTATATTAAGTAACTTGTACTTTCACGCCGCGGCGGCGTACACTGCGGCATCGGTACAAAACCGGCGCGGCGCACACGTCTAATACCAATCAAATGAGTGCTACGAGAATGGATTTATATGTTAGCACCTAAAGGAGTTCCTATGGTCACCTGCCGATTTCATCCTCCGACCAGCTCCATGGTACATTATCAGTGCCGTATTTACCTCTAGGTACATAAGGCTCGGGCCTAGGGGCCCAGCCAGTCTGGGAATTTACAAAAGCTATACTATTTCAGTCACGACTCAGATTGTAATCGGGGAGCTTTTGTTTACGCATATTAGTCAACAAAATCTATACCGTTACGGTAAAAAGTAGTCACTCAAATGTATTAGCTTTTTGCTTACATTCTTTCAAGTATTATTTACGACAAAACCTAGTCGAGTTCGTTAACGTCTATATCGAGCAAGCGTGCAGCGGTAGCGGATGGCGAAGCGGCAGAACCGAACTGCTACCAGTAAACTAGATTAATGGGTTAGGTTATGTTAGAACTGCGACCACAACAGCGCGCGAGCCGAGCGAGCGAAGCGAGCGTACCGCGGCAGCGGTCGGCGAAGCGCCAGAACCGATCTGCTACCAGTAAAGTAGGTTAGGTTAGAACTGCGCTATTACAACAGCGCTCCTCCTGATATAAATTCAACTATTTTATCATGATTTCACACTAAATAATGCCCTAAAAATAAGTGTCTGAAATAATTCTATAAGTAAAAAAGAAGCTTAGGTATAGTTAAGTAATTTGTATGAACGGTAATTTATTTAATACAATCGGAGTCGGTCGTTACTAAAATATTATTCAAGTTTTAGATCGCAACAGACTAGCTTTTGTAGCAGCAATATCGCTATGAGTTTAGTTCACAAAGTCTATACGATTTCAGTAAATTTCTGTACTGTACCAGATTAGGGTTTTGTTAAGTTTTGTCCCAACAAAAGCTAATCCGGTTCAGTTCGCATCTGAACTCTATCAGTATAGCTTTTGTAAATTCGCAGCCAGTCTAGGGGCCCAAAGAAGGACTTGCACCATACTTATGTTCTCCTTATTCTTCACTTAAAATACTACTACATACTATTTAATTTGCTGAAAAGCGTGTTGAGATAGGAGAGAGGGCCCTAAATGCCAAGTGCCTAGGGGCACTGGCTCTCAAGTCCGGGCCTGCACATTAATGCATCGTTTCCTCTAAATTACAATTTTCAACATGTCGGGCCATTCCTGACAATGTTTACGTGAGTTTAAACCGTTTTTATAATTATTAATTATTACAATTTTTTCATGTTAAAAGTAATGCAATTCAAATATTTAAAACCAATATACATCCTTTAATAAACCCGGGATATGTATATCTATCTATTTAGGATATTAGCTCATTTGACAAGATCAAAATGCCACATCGAGTAATGCACCTAATAAAAACTAACTTCCATTTCGTAAATGATGTCATTACCTTCTGTATATTACTGAAAATGTATCAATTCTAAGGAGACCTTCAAAATATTTACTCAATGTTTGTCTCCACGCATGTGTTGACCTTTCTTGTCATCGTTTGAATACCGTGGTTAAGTTTGAAGTTTTGTTTTGAAAACTATTGTGCGAGCTCTGAAAGGCGTGAATACGCTGTACCACAGCATGCTTACAGAATCATTCTGACAGTTTATCACGAAACCTACCGCGATTAACACGCCTTCACTATTCGATATCGCAAACCTGTGCGAACTAAAACAGACTCTGCCGCGAAGTACGCGGAGTGCAAAATGAACTCGCGAATGCTAATTTAATAAAATCACTGCGCAGATTATAAAAGCGAGTTAGTGCGCGCAAATTACAGTGTCAGAGGTGATATAATGTAAGATAATGGCAACCTTAGTAAATACTGTAATAATTGGTCATAGATAATAATAGTGCGCTTATGAAGAAAATCAACGTTGTAGAGGTATCAATAGCAGAGTTGAGGTGTTTATATAGAAGTGAATAATTTTATGCTTCGGACGGGAATCGAACCCACGTTTCTGACGGCTTTCCGGGCCAACACGGGCGTCTTACCCATTAGACCACCGAAACCATGTTCGAGCCATTGAATTTAAGTTTGTCTACGACTGATTGCACCATTAGCATTATCATCATTCTGTGTCAGGCCACTGCTGGACGTAGGCCTCTCCCATGGTACACCACTGACCTACGAACGTCGCTACTCCACCCTGTTATAGGGTGTCTTACCGGTAATTGCATAATTAATATGCTTATTTAGAAAATTTGCTAAAACAAACAGTTAAGTCAGTTTCACTTTACACAGTGTCCCCGGGTTTGGTGCGCTATACCTGAAACGAATAATTATTAGTTTAACTTTATTTAATATTATAAAAAGAGCATGTGGCGGACTTAATAACCAACGGCATCTCTTTCAGATAATTGAGGGGTTAATCAGAAAATCATCACACGAGTTTTAAACCTTTGCAATTTATAAACGGTTTTATTTATTCCATCAACGTTTCATAGAGGCCCCGGCGTATTCTTTCTCAAATACCTTAAATATATTTTTTTTCTTTCTACTGTCTTATTATATAGGTATTGATGATGATTATAAAGAAAAAAACAAGTGACGGACTTAATATAAAACGCCATTTATTTTTCAGATAAAAATAGGGCTAATCATAAAATTATCCAAACGTATAATCTTAAGTTGAGTCTCATAGAAAACTCCTAGTTGAATTGAAACTGGTGTTTACCTAACATGTAATTCTCAAAAAGAAAAAGTCAGTTCTCTTTTCTTTGAAAAAAAGAAAGAAAGTCAGGTTTGTTTTCTTTTTCGTTCGAGTTTAACTTCGTGTATAAAAGAGCAGGATCGTAATATCCACAGAAGATATCGTTGATGTGCTCGTAGCTCAAAGAATAACATCACAGCCATTATTCACACAAACAGCTCAGCTCAAAGCCGGAGCAAAGAGGGCAAAAACAAAGTCGTTTACCACAGCGATGGTAGCTACGATTTTAGCGGGACTGAGTTAAGCTGAGGTTGAAAAGGATTAACTACAATGTAGGACGTTATAAATTTGAACATTACCACGCGGACAATTCGGAAACTAATTCATTACAATTGTACTTACAAATTTCCCGTAGCCAAAGGTTGTCTAGAAATTATCACTTTACCGATACGTCCGCCTATTATTTACCTCAACTATATTTTTTGTGTATATCTGTGTTTTTATTTCTTTCTTGCCGAGGCGTGAGAAAAAGAGTATTCTGTTCTATCCAAAATAAACCGTTTTGTAATTTATACCGGGTGTTTCCTGTAATAGGAGCAATAAATTAAAACATAGATTCTTCGCTTGAAACTGGACAACATTTGTTAAGCAACTTCTGGAAATAACATGTATTAAATGATATTTTTTAGAATAATGTTTAGACAAAGAAGCAATGTATTGCGAAATGTCCGATATCAGTAGAGTGACAGCTATGTCAATGCTCAGGGAATCTCAATGTTGGACGACGTACATTGAAAATACTATTTAATTTGTTTGAAATAATACAATTCTGAAAACAGTCTTTTTTTTAAAGTTGCTGACCAAATGTTGTTCAATTTGAAGAGTCTACATTTTAATTTATTGCTCCTATTACAGGAAACACCTGGTATATTCGCGTACTGTAATCTGTCAATTATAATTTCACAGACAAAATCACAACAACGCAGTTTTTAAACCTGTACCTACCAAAATTCCATACTCTATAGTACCCACTACTGAACTTTAATATTCATTCCTTTATACTTATCATTAATCTTAGGCCAAAACACACGGTACTCGACTTTAAGAACCTTCAACGATAGCATAAAATACTATTTAACTCGAATAATGGAACGTATCTCAAGTTGTGTATTTCGTCCGCAGCTAATTACCTTGTATGTTTTGGCTCCCCCGTTAAGATGCGGGTGCGGGATGCGTGGGGATGCAGGTTTAGTAAAATTTTCCGAGGCAACTATTTCAGATTATTTTGCACCTCCGCTTGCAGCTCGGTTTAAAGCCGCAACGAGTTTACCAGGTTAAGAGGGAGTTATAGCGTGTATGCATTATGCCGGTTCCCAAAGTGTGTGCCGCGGCGCCCTTCACTTATAACCTAACCCACCACGAAGCTCTTCCTCGTACGAGGAACACTACCTATCTCATTATATACAGTTCTTTGTGAGAGTGATGGATGACGCTATGTCGACCAGAATCGCGTAGCATAAGTAGTTGCGTTTGGGGTGCGTAATGGTCGCTTTGACAACTTATGAATTAATATTGGTCAACATAACGATCAAGTTATTTCGATCCACCAGCGGCAAACCAGGCCTGCCTAAAAATTAAAAATAGAGATGTTACCCAAGCAATTGAGTCTTTCAAAACCGGTTCCGCTGCAGGCCTGGATGGACTCTCACCCCAACATTTAAAGGATTTGACATCTCACTCTGTGGTGTGGGCGATGCTGGTGAACGCCTAGTAGAGTCCTTAACAAAATTGGTCAATGCTATGTACTTGGGCAATGTCAACCCACAGATAGTTCCGATTCTCTATGGCGCAAACCTCATTGCCCTAACCAAAAAGGACGGAGGGGTGAGACCAATTGCCGTTGGATCTACTCTCAGACGCCTCGCATCCAAAATTGCTGTTAGGTTTATCTCTTCCAAATTACAGTCCGTTTTTGAACCTACACAACTCGGTTTCGCTGTAAAAGGAGGGTGCGAGGCAGCCGTCCATGCCTTGCGAACTTACCTCTCTAAAGAATCCTGCGATGTACTAGTCAAAATGGATGTAAAAAATGCTTTTAATTCTGTAAATAGGGTGCTGCTGACAGAAGTCAAAAACAATATTCCGGAAATATACAACTACCTTCTCCATTGTTATGCCGATCCATCACATCTTATTTATCGAGAAAATGCTTTATCATCAGAAGTAGGCTGTCAGCAGGGCGACCCACTCGGGCCAGCAATTTTCAGTTTGGCTATTATCCCTATTATTCGAAATTTAAAATCAAAATTTAACGTTTGGTACCTGGATGACGGAACCCTAGGAGGCGACTTGGATACCTTACTGTCTGACCTTTCAACCATCAATTCTGAATTCAAATCAATTGGCTTAGAGCTCAACTTTAGCAAATGCGAGCATTTTTGAAATAATAAACGATTGATATAATGACATTTGTTATAATTTCTTATGGCATAATATCATATGGTATAATCCATCATGACACACGCCGTTAGAGTATTATATTGTGCTAGGAACTCACATTTAACATAATTTGTTCACCGTTCACCGTGCACCAATCCAAACCACGGAACCTGGATACAAATAATAAAACTACACTGAAAAGGTTTGGGAATTCCTGCACAATGCAAACATGGACTTATGTGCCATTTTTCTGCCACTAACATTGCAAGGCGAGTTGTGGCGATTTTATTCAAAGGCAACTTCATCGGGGATTTGGGTTTGACTTTACTCCTGAACTAAATAAAATGAAATAATTTATTGATTAAGGCCACACGGGCACTTTAACAAGTCAGATTGTGAATCTACCGGCATTTCCCAAGAGGAGACCGCTGTTGAGAAGAAAGCCGAAAGAAACTCAACAGTGAGTTATTTTTTGATAAATAGTACAATTATACAATCGCTTACAATAAAGTTATTACATTGGTAACAATAATTTAAAGGTTGACATCAGCAATAAGGAACGGAAAAATGTTCGAACTACTTATAGATAAACTAATTTTAAATTGAACGCTCCTGCGAGCTTATGTAATTTATACTATAATATATTTCTAATTACTGAAAAAATATTACATATTAATTAATGAATTCTTAGTCAACATTGGAAGCGCTTTCATTTTTAATCAGTTTATTTTGTATTCGTTGGTATCTACAGTATAAATTATATATGGTACTGCTAGACTTGATTGATTTGACATTCAATAATTGAGTTAATTAACCGTTTGCTCGCTAACCCGTTCATGTAATTAGTCGTTAATCTCATTATACCATCAAGTCGACTGGCTTAGTGGCTTTAACGAAATACCGAATTGTTATTAAGAGGATATAATATATCCTGCTCCTTTTCCCATACTATCAGTTTACATAAAGCACCAGGTAACTATATCGTCGCATACAATAATGAAGTCCAAACTGATCGTAACCGAGTTATGAAAATCGTGGTTTAATTTATCGTTTGTTTCCTCTTCCAAAACTTGATCAATATTTACGAAGTTTTAGGAACTGAATAAGAAATAAATGTTCTGTGTCGGACCGTTTTGATATTTGCGCAAATTATTATAGAATTTGTGCACTAGGCGTCCGTTTGCGGCGGAAATACGGTCCCCTGAGTTCCAGAAAGTAACAGCTATTTCATGATTAATTTGCGTGCAGTCGAAAATAAGTTGAAATAAAATTAGTTGAAATAGAGTAGTTTTTGAAACAAAAATTATCAATGAAAAATTCAAACTGTAGGTTGCAAATGTACGAGTATACCAATAAGTCTCAATAGCCCTGACCTAAGTAGAAACATGGATTATATGTTAAGAAACATGTTCGATCATAGAGAAAAATGTCTAAAACTATCATCATTTTTGAACGGATAAGGAGCCCTAAGTTCAGCTCCATGCGCAGATATGGGCGAGCGCAATCCAAGACTGGAGGAACGAAAGCGATAGACAATCAATAATCATCATTCACCACGCGACAAAGAGTCTTCGTATTCGAGACTTCACTGTGAAAGACGGGCGCTGTATTATGTTCAGTTCTGGAAGAACGTACTGGTTGGTGCGAAATCCTGTCCATGATACCTAACTATCTTTCTGCTGTTACGCTAACTATGTAATAAATCATAATCATCGGCCAAAAGACACTTCACCGCTAAAGCTACGGTAAAATACCAAATAATTGGTACTCAACGGTGTTAGCTATTGAAAAAGAGTAGACAGTGTCTATAATTGGAGGGGCGCTGCTAACAAAAGGAGTTTTATTTATACTTCAGATATCGAGCGTAAATTATAACTCGTTACTTTGCAGCAATACGCAGTAGGTATTGTACCCACTTAATTACACATTTAAAAAAAACCTACCAAAGTACCACCTACTATCAGTCAGTAACACTCGGCAAGCTGTAATAGCCATTACGTATTTTAAAAGCTTTTATTTAACTTGCAATGTATATATGTATATAAGTATGTTCGGGTGGAATCTTGCAACTCAATTTTGAAGCAGATATCGTCAACCGATTGAACTGAAATTTTGCATACTTACTTTGATGACAATACAATAATATGGTACCATGGGGCTGATGATGATGGAGCCGGAAGGTGGCCATAGGAACTCTATAATAGAAAAAGCAATCCTACCGAGTTTGGGCTCTTTAGAATCGTCTCAGTGAGCATTTGATGGATATCCAAAGAAAAGTACAGTCGGCTATAAAAGCTTGTCACTAAAATGATATTTTTGCCAGAAACTTATTCTGTCATCAAGTTCACACGTAGCTCTAGGTAGAAAAAAATCGCGAAACGAGAGAGAAATAGCATTATAGGAAACGTCACATGCATTGGAAGGCGAGAATATTTTGAAAATGGTGAAGTTTCAATATATATACGAAAAAGACGAAAAAGGTGAAATAAAGAAAGCAGGGTCAAATCATAAAAAAATGTGGGGTATTATCAAGGACATAACATATACCTCAAAAACCAATGACGTTCCTTATGAACTTATCTCAAACTCGGACCCAGTAGGCTCGGTCAACCTGGTCAATAATTTCTTCGCTAATATAGGACACTCCCTGGCAGCAAAGTTTACTAGCGGCCAAATGGACCCACCAGCTCACAACAGTGTTAAAAGTCTCCCGTGCTCTATGGTTATGCTCCCTACCGATGAACAAGAGATCGACATTCTCATAAGAAACATTAAAACTGACTGCGCCGTTGGCCGGGATAGGATATCGGGAAGTTTTATTAAAAAATTTAAAGATAAATTGGTCGGACCCCTTACACATGTATTCAATCTTGCACTATCTTCTGGTACCTTCCCTCTTATATTTAAAAAATCCCAAATAACTCCGGTACACAAAAATGGTGACAGAGGCTGTGTTAATAACTACAGGCCTATTTCTATCCTCCCCGCATTGTCTAAGCTCCTAGAACGTATCATAAATTCTAGATTGGTCCAATACCTCGAAAGTAATGAAATACTCTCCGCCTCACAATTTGGATTTCGGGTGGGCAAATCGACCTCCGACGCTGTGCATGAGCTGACAGACCACCTAGTTAATAACCTTGACTGCAATCAAAAGTCGATTGCAATTTTTCTAGACTTGGCCAAGGCTTTTGACACAGTCTCTGTCCCCATCCTCATCTCGAAATTGGACAGACTGGGAATCAGAGGACAGCAGTTAAAATTATTCGAGAGCTATCTCACCGATAGAGTACAAACTGTTAAGGTGGGCAGGTACATCAGTGACGAAGAGCCTATCACGTATGGAGTCCCGCAGGGGAGCATTCTTGGCCCAACACTCTTCTTAACTTATATTAATGACCTGTGCGAGCTCCAACTACCTAAAGGTAAAATAATTACTTATGCCGACGACACTGCCTTACTCTTTCACGGATCCTCATGGGAAGAAGTTTTCCAATATGCTCAGAGTGGCTTTAACATAGTGACCAAATGGCTAAACCAAAATGCACTCACTCTTAATGTGGAAAAAACAAAATATATTACTTTCTCCCTCAAATCCAATAATCGCGCTAACCTTGATCATTACTCAATAACAGCTCACTCTTGTAGAAATCATGACTCTTCTAGTTGCCAATGCAACGATATTACTAAAACAGATAGCATTAAATACCTTGGTATCGTAATAGACAGTAAACTGAATTTTCAGGACCATATTAAACTTCTTACATCAAGAGCAAGAAAACTGATTTATATATTTAAAAATTTACGACATGTTGCAGATGACAGCGTTCTGAAAACAGTTTACTTTGCACTGGTCCAATCAATCCTAACTTATTGTATAGGGTCCTGGGGAGGGGCACACAAAACCTGTATGTTACAATTAGAGCGAGCCCAAAGGTCTATTCTTAAAGTGAGCTATTTTCTACCTTTTTCCTACCCTACAACTGAACTATACAAACACTGTGAAGTACTCACAGTCCGCAAACTTTTCGTTCTGAATACCATACTGAAACAGCACTCAAAATTACACTTTGACCCTTCTGTACTGGCAAGTAAACGACGTAGAGATCAAATATGCCCCCCAAAGAAATTCAAAACTCGTTTCGCCCAAAAATTTTTCTGTTTTTTAGGTGGCTACCTCTATAATAAAGTAAATGCAAAAATATCCACTTACCCTCTCACAAAACAATCCTGTAAAATAATAACTAAATCCTGGCTACTTACCCTAGACTACTATGAAACAGAAAATATTTTGAAGCCCGTATCGTGAAAATACACACACACACACACACACACACACACACACACACACACACACACACACACACACACACACACACACACACACACACACACACACACACACACACACACACACACACACACACACACACACACACACACACACACACACACACACACACACACACACACACACACACACACACACACACACACACACACACACACACACACACACACACACACACACACACACACACACACACACACACACACACACACACACACACACACACACACACACACACACACACACACACACACACACACACACACACACACACACACACACACACACACACACACACACACACACACACACACACACACACACACACACACACACACACACACACACACATACATACAAACAGCTTAAAATTAAATTTCTAGATGTATTTGTTTGTAAATCAACTCGTATATCTACTGACGTTATCTGACGTTATGCTAGTTTGTACTATAGTTTATATCCTACAATTCCAAAATTAGTTTCCTAGATTTTTTTGTTAATTTAACTTGTTTATCTACTGCAGTTTGCTATGTTCTTTTATAATGTATATCCTACATTTCCTTAGCTGTAGACATCTGAAGGATGGAGACCTGGTGACCTGTCATACAGGCTCTGCCTAGTTCGGGCACCAGTCTCCACCGCATTAGAAATAAATAGTCTTAAGGAATTTATACTGTAACAAATGTAAACTTTGTGGTGGAGTCAATAAATACATACATATTATAAATACATACATACATATTATTATATACAATAGTAAGTAAATATGTAAATAGCTAACAGGTTAGTTTATTTGATTAGCTCTGAACTCAATCAGAGCGGGTGTCGGCGGTTGTCGGATCGGAATTGCCTCCTTAATTGGCTGTAGATCGTCATTGTTTATCAAATGATTCGATTATGATTGAATTCCTAAACTATACTAGTATAGAATGAAGCTAATTAGTTCGACAAGCTGTATTAAACCGATTATTATATTTATTGTGTTGATTTTTGCGGTTTACTCATTTCTATGTAATTAAGAATGAACTTGCCTCTAATTCGTTCACTTCTATTTGAAAATGTAGATCAGACATCAGATATCTTTACCAAGGGATAACAAGTAAAAATATCATAAAAAGGCACTTATTATTCAATAAATGAATCTATTGTAACCATATCAACATCAAAATTTGTTTAAAATTAAATACCTAGACCGATTGGAGATTGGAGACCCGTTTTCAAAGTCTCTATTTACTAATATGATGTGCCGACGGAAAATTTCGAAAATTTGTAACTTTCCATACTGAAACTTCGCTATTCGCTTCCTATTATGAAGTTTCCGAAACATTCTGGAAATATTCTTAGCTTTTTGAATCCGCCATTTGCTCATCCGCTGTAGAAAATCTATTTACCTATTTATGGAGAAATTCAGTGAAACAAACGCTTTGGGTATTTATTTTCAAGTGGGTAAATATTAACTTATTTTACGATGTAGATGCCATTTTATTATGCTTTCGTGATTTGTATTTCCTGAAACACATTTTTATGCAAGTGACAAAGACAATCATATGTAAAATTTTGATTAATTATGAGATAGATCTTATTAATCTGATTGATCTGTGATTTTGAGCTAGAATTCAAATATTGTTGTTCGTGAAAGATGCTCAACGTCAATAATGACCACGGCTCAAACAAGATCACGGCCTCCATAAGAAAACGTTCTTTATCCCAAAGTCAATATGAAATTATAATTATAATTTAGTACTACGTCACTAATGAGTGCGTCTCACGACAATCGTGACGGCCGCCCCACATTGTTACAAAAGTCAAGTTCGTTGTTACTCCCACTCTACTGACTCGTTTATTAGAGACGAGAACAGGTATTAGGTATATGTTAATCGCTGTGACAAATTTCAAAAAAATCACTGCGTTTTGGTCATTTATGAGCGGGCATTTATTATGATGGTTGCGTTTATTGGGTAATGTTAAAGCATCTGTCGCTCATTGATTTGTCTATCGCACGACCAATTTAGATTTATTCCGGAGTTTTTTTACTATTGAAACATTTTGTAGCAGATTATATAAAATTTTAAACATCCCCGTATTTATTCGCAAATTATAAACATTCGCCTTCTTTATTGTCAGAAAAACAAATAAAATATTTTCAAACCCTCTTATCACATATTTTTTATTTATATTTTCGTAAAACTAAAGAAGCTAAAACCTTGTTCTGCTGTCAATAAAGAAAATTAAAATTTAGCAAAAGTGTTAAATTTGCGAATAGATAACACTTTTAGAAAAAAGCTACCGGAAGGACAAATGTTATCAGGAGCGAAGGAATAACCTATATGATTTTGATAATTTACTCGTTCGACAAGTCACAGAGACTTTTAGACGGTCGATCCCATTCCACACGTCTATTTTCCATCGGTGTGCATCTAACTTTGACCTTTATTTAAATATACAGAGAATGCAGTTTACGGCTATGTGGAACAGGAGAACTAGAGCAAAAATATTCAAGTGAGATGGGTATCCAATTTGCTTGTTACATACGCGAGTGCGCGCCGCTGGTCCCTATAATAGAGACTCAAACAGTTGGCAAAAATAAGGCAAATATTTTAATTTTAGGCTCCTTATTCATTCAAAAATGCTGATTGTTTTAGACTTATTATGGTCAAACATGTTTCGTGACATATTATCAATGCTACTACTTACAACAGGACTATTGAGATTTATTGGCATATTACTCGTATTTGAAATCTGTTCTTTTTTTACTTATTTTAGTTATTTTCGACTGCACGCAATGAAAGCATGAAATAGCTATGTTACTTTCTAGAACTCAGGGAAAAGTTTTATTCACTTCAAAAAGTTGGTTGAAATTATCAATATATTTGTCATAATTATGAAGAGAATAAATTTTAAACTGAATAAGACTTCTTAAAATAATCCCGTATAGTTTACGGTTTTAGAGAAAAACTATTTCTACGATATGATGACACTTCGTCGAAACGAATTCGCCGAAATATTTTTCGTTCTCTGAGAAAATCCACTTTAATAATGATCACTTAAAATACAGTCTTTATACTTTACATTTATTCATTTAATTCCATTTAATTTGGGTATGTTAGGTTTGCTTAGATTGTACCTAATCATCGTGAGTTGGTTAATGTTTCCTTTTTTTAATTGTCTGTGTGTGTGTCGTGCACTCAATTGCTTTTGGTAACTACTGCTACATGTCAACGCTCTTATTTTATTAATAGAGTTCAACTCGTATTTCGAAGCAAGTGAGTGGATAGACAGTGCATGCGTTTCTAACTTTAACTTTGCTTATCACTGAGATCTCAATCTCATTAACTGTCTCAAACCAGCTTGCCGTGCATGTTGCTTGTGGAATTAATTTGCTGCAACTCAATTGCACGCGGCAGAAGTTTGCACGAACAACGGTCACATTCACATACAATGCATTCGATTCAACTTGGCTGCGGGATTGCTTATTACTTTCGTTTGCCTTTTTGCAGGATAATACTATACTAAAAATGTAGGAACATTCATAATCTTCAGTCAAGCAATCACTAGTCACTCTAATTCTATTTTGTGTTGCCGTCGAATTATTTTTCATCGAATGTTTCATTCACACTTTGTTACCATTCATACAACTTACCTCTATTTTATTATTTGGTACCTCTGAAGTTGTACATTTTTCATAATTCATGAAAATATCATCCTGTTAAGTAGTTATGGTTAGGTTTCTTTTATAACAATCCTCAATAGTTTTTATGGCTTAAAAAAACTCTTTCTACGATATTACACTTCAATTAAATTGAACATTCGCGAAAAATAATTCGGTGAAAAGGCAGAGAACATACTAATACGGTACTTCATCACTTCAAAAAACAGTTCTTATAGTTTAGGTTAATTTAATTCCATTTAATTTGAATATGTTATGTTTGTTAGATCGTATGTGTCGTATGTATGTATGTATGTGTGTGTTTTGTTGAGTAAATGCCATTTAAGTGCCTATATTCTCGAAGCAAATTCATGAGTTTATATTTATTTGTATTTCAGCTTATACAAAGTGAAGCATGTTAATGTAAACCTAAAAGAAGGAAATAAGGAAAACAACGAAATTTCTACAGAAACGGGACCCCGACCAAATGTTTATAGGCAAAGCATTTAAAAAGTTTACGTTTATATTTTCTGCTCAATGGTTGACTGCTAGAAAATACCCGCCGTTTGAACCATCTGGTATAATTATAATCATGTTTATTAGAATGACGGAGTGTGTTAAGTTTAATCGTTATATACATGGACATTAAATGCAGTGGCGTAGCTAAGTCCAAGGCGGTCTCTGTATCAAAATATATTTCATTGATACGATACGGCTGATACGGCAGCAGCTATGTACGTCACTGAAAAAAAGTAACAAAAGAATATGCGATCATTATTTGTAACGATGCAGTTGAAATAGCATGCTTATCTACATTTATCAATGAAAACCGTTCTCAGGTCGGATTACACCATTCATGTGTTAAGCAGTTACGTCACACGTCACGCGAATATTGTATTAATAATTTGTGACCAGAGCAGATAATGCCAAATGATTTATTACACACACCTGGCTCTGAACCGGTTGTGTGGAGCGGGCCTTATAAGAAGTTGCATTCGGATCGAACGTTTGCGTCGAGTCGAGGTCTATTTTATTTAGGCGTCACGAAAGCGACTCAATCTAATGCGATACAGTCATTTTATATTTGACTAGCGACACGCCCCGGCTTCGCACGGGTGCAATGCTGATAAATGATGCATGTATTATACATATAAACCTTCCTCTTCAATCACTATCCGTTACGTAATTTTAAAGATCTAAGCATACATAGGGACAGACAGACAGGAAGTGAGTTTGTTTTATACTATGTAGTGGTGTGTTAGCAGCGCTGGTATACCCCTCGGAATATTTCATTAAAAAATGCAAAAAAATAACTTGCATCCCGATGAACTTAAAACTTACTCCTTTTTGTTAGTGGCCAATGAAATTGTCGATATAGCAAATTTTCATGTATAATAAGGAGTTAAAGGGGAGACTTGTTTCCTTAAATGGACCGAACAATGCTAAGGAGGCCTATCCCAAAAAAATGTTTTTCTTTTGTATTTTTTTTTTACAAAATCACTGGCAACATATTTTTCCATGAAAAAAATCTGCTCTTTCCTTACAACAAGTTTTGAAAAAAACGATTCTAAGTAGGGAAAGACCAAAAAAATAATATTCAGAAAAAAGTTGTCAAAGGTATTTTTTAATTTTTAATTTTTAATTTAATTTCCACTCGTCCATGTCGGTCTATGTAAACGCGGCCTAACGATACAGCCTCTATCTAATTCAGCGTAAATTCAAGCAATTAACGAAGCATGTTCTACAATCATGTGACAAAGTTGGCGAAAGTTTTAATGGGAACCGTGTTTGTAACGCAACATAACACTCCGAATTTTATGTATGTGGAGTGGAGCAAGCAATCCGAATGCGAAGTTCGAAGATAATTTTATTCTAACGCAGTTAGAGATGTACTGCAAGTAATATCCACGGTACGGTTGTTTAAAAAATATTTACCTAATTTTAGCTTGTCTAACAACTTTTAGCATAACCAAAACCAACGGTTTGCCTTATTTAAATTTGTATAATTATATTAATTATTGTTTAATCTAATCATTATTTCACATAAAGTTTGTTTCGTTTAACTACCGATTATATTTCCGAATGTGATTTTAACTAATGATCATCTTCACTACCAATTTAATGTTTACGAAGGTTTTAAAGTGAAATTAATTACTGTTTTGTATATCACAAACACAAAGAAGAACTGGTTTAGTGTCTACAATTTTTCACTCTTTCTATCTTTGTATTAAACTGACGGAATAATTATATTTTTAGGGAAAAAGACTGCACGCAATGAAAGCATGAAATAGTTATGTTACTTTCTAGAACTCAGGGAAGAGTATATTCTCTTCAAAAATTTGGTTGAAATTATCAATCTATTTGTCATAATATGAAAAAAAAACTCCGCCACATAAAGGTAAAGCTTTCTCCAACTCCATTACAGATAGCAAAGTTCCGTTTTTTGCAAACTGTAGCCCAACTTAATACCTACCCCGAGTGCTTTTTTTAATTTTTTTCGATATCGCTTTTCGTTTTTGAGATATCGTCGATTCAAGTTGAGAAGTCGCAAAATAATCACGTAATTTTTCGTCATTTTTGCACTTTTTCGAAAAAGTTTTTGACTTTTTCAATTTTTTTTACACCATCTTGTAGATCTCGTCAAGACACGTCTTTTGATACCCCATTGACCCGCGTAGCCCCAAAATTGACGACGCCAGAGCGATGTCGCACTTTCGCTGAAAACGGTCCCCTACCAACGCGATCGAAAAAACAATTCCAATGTTAAAATGTTTTTAAAGGAATGAAGCCTCTCAATAGCCCAATATCATGACATGATTTCTCTAGTGAACTTCGCCGTGTAACCAGGGCAGCTCTAATCCGCGATGACGTCATTATTATCATCTTATCACCACCACGCTTCAGACTCCGCCAAGTTTACTATGACGTCAGTGAGCGTAACGTTGTTATCGAAACGTATCTTGGATTGCACACAACACGAAATGATTTCGCAGGAATCACGTGGCTATGTTTATCTGTGAATCTTGTTGCCATGGAAACAGAACGGGGATTGAGGGGCTTAATTCCATTATTCCTTAGAATAAAAATACGCCTAGAATGAGAGTCTTCATACAACAGATTTGCGAAAGATGAAGCCGCCTTTGGTTTTATGTGTGCGTGTCTAATCGTAGAAACGTGTTTCTTGTGAGCTTGACGTTGATGTGCGCATATGCGCACACCACAGCGCACACGGACGAAACTTAACCCCTGCCTAATCAAAACTGGCTTCACTATATGCGAGAGGAGCGTGAGCGGTTGAAACCCTCTGACAATTGCCCTCATACGCCTGCTGCTCCTCAAGCACAACTGTCATATGCGACCTTTTCTAGCGCGAGATATATACCTCTCTCTTTCTCTGCAGTACTGTATGCAAGTGACAGACGACACTATGTCGCGCGACTCAGTCGCGAAGTATAGTTAATAGTTATACTAGACGGGCAGGAAAGACGTATTCGCGAAACGAGTTCAGTCCAATAATACAATAAAAGTTCCAACAAAATACAATTGCTATTTTAAACTACCTACATCTAATTTTACTGCTGCTGAATATTTATAGTTAACGGTTTCGTATATAGAAGTAGTTATAAATAAACTTATACCTACCATGTAGATCCTACACCACTGCCAAGGTCAGACGGTGGCAATGACCCATTTTGGAAGCACAAAGCATTTTGTATTCAGTGTACTGTTTATAAATACATCGTTGTATATGTTATTTTTCTTACACTGCAGTTTATTTTAAGTTTTACGTTTATGACCTTAAAAAAGGAGGGACTGTTTTTCAGTTTGTTGGGGTGTTTATTTCTTTTTACATATGTATACATATATGATCCCGATTACACGAAGACAGCAAAGTCGATTTAAAAAAATATTTTTTATTTGCAGGGGATATTTAGTAGATCCAATATTGTCCATTGACCCTACGATTAAGAAAGAAGTCTAAAGGAATTGAAAGAACTCTTCAAATATTACAATCACCCTTTTTCACATTCCACATTTTTTTTGTAGGTAACTCGTTAGTTACTCTCGAAAATGCTACTTATTTTCGTTGGAGTCGGTTATTTTTGTCAAAAAGTGATAATACACTAAAGCTGCTGAATATTTATAATTAACGGTTCATATATATTATTATATCAATGTAAAATGTGCTTCTACACATTATATTTAGTCTACTATTTATATATGTTAATATTCTTTCTTATTATACAATATTTAAGTAATTAGGGTAAATCGCCAATAATTGGCCACCGTTTAATAACTGGCCACCTCATACTAAAAATTAACTTTGTTCGCCTACAAACAGAATTCATTTTAGTGTAACGTGGCCAGTTATTGAAGGGTGGCCAGTAATTAACACCTTATACTAAAATGAATTATATTTATAGGTGAACAGAGTTCATTTTTAGTTTGAGGTGGCCAGTTATTGAACGGTGGCCAATTATTGGCGATTTACCCTACCTTAAAACTCAAAAAAGCTATAAGTAATAATCTGTTGAAACTGTTTATTACAATCAGTGATACTCGTAATCGTACAACCTGAAAAGAATATTATGAGCCTGTGATTATTTTATGAACCCTTGACTAAAATAGGGGTGGAATTGTACATAGAAACTTCGCAAATTCCACGCCATCTGATCTTGGCTAGCATTGCCAAGGTCACAAGGCAATGAACTGTTTCGGAGTCAGAGGGGTCATTTCAACATTCCCAATTCGAAGTTCGTAAAGCGTCCCTTTCGCTCGTTTGTTAACTTATACTTGACTGAATGAGATAGCATACGAAAATGCGAATTTCAAATTTCAGTTACCCCTCAGTCGTGTCATTTAATCTTCTCATATCTTTTCATAAGCCTGGTATTCGTAGCGTTAAGGTTAAGCTATAAATTTACAACTATCGTGTTACTCGCTATAAACATGTTGGTAAAGATAAAATGCAAAAATTATTTCTTATTTTATGGTTTATTTTTCTTCTGCGCTAAAATTGAGGATCGCCCAAATACATTAAATTACTATATTATATCAACTTCAACCAACTAAGGCTTAAAAATTCGTCGGATGTTCTATGATCTATGTCACGTGCATTTAAAAAAAAGTTTTTTACTCCATGATTCTTCATATTTTCTGCCTTTATGCTATGATTAAAAGAGAAATGTACATTTCTCGTCTTCCCTATATCACAGAATAAATTACAACAGAAGGTTCACTAATTTTAACACCAAGAAATTAAGCCGCCATGTAATTACGTCATCCGGCTGTGTAAACCAAAAAGTGTCAGTGTTAACGCAACTGTCAACTGATCAGCTTGTTTACACAGCCGACTGACGTCACGACCATAGTGCAATATGGCGTCCAGTGCATCTAGCGTTGTCAAGAAATTACGCACCAAAATTTTAAATGTAAAATTGAAACGCATTTTTGGCACATATTTATTGACTAAACATGTGTTTTATTAGTCCATAGAATCTAATTAAATCACTTTTCAAAAATGTGTATACCGTATTGTAATCAACCGTTATTAACAATTGTCAGAAGACGGCAGAATTGGGCGTTTATCTACGCCGCCGGCGCACGCCACGGTGATAACTCTCAGCCTTGTGCTAATTTTACATATTATTGTTATTTATAGCGGCCATAATCCGGTGACCATGCGTGCTACCATAGATTATGTGTACCAGCCGGGTAGACCAGTCAATGAAATAGAAAGTTTTGATAATTGTTGAGACTAGCTTATAATTGCATATACTATAAATAAAAAACCATCTCATATAAAAATAATACCCATTTCAATACGTCCGCCTGCGACATGGTTCTTATTATGACGGCGTTACTTTTCCGTATCATTGAATTATTATTTGGCAGAGGCAATCGGCAGGTTTTGGGGTCCCCCGACGCATCGATCAGCCGTTACTACAGGACGTCCTTCATGAGGGCACTTTACTACCCATACTTAATAATCTTCCATTAATATGCTATATCGCTGCTCCTTTTCCGACACTATACTTACTAGCATTTTACGTTAAGTTTGCACCTGGTAACTATGGCGTCGTATACAAATGAGGTCCAAATTGAACGAGAACGAAACCTCGATTTAGTATAGAAAAATGAGCAGTGGTATTTCCTGTTAACGACTGACTACGCCATTCAAATAGTCAACATTCACAGGCATTATCAGCTGCTATATCTGACAGATCGTGGGGGCATTCTATTTTTGTTCTCCTATCAATGGGGCCTCTATAACAATTTTGTACTCTTTGATACGTGTGAAATAAACTCGTGAACGTTCGTGTAGATTTTATATTTACAATGTGTGTTTCGAATAAAAATCATTTTTATGGCCATCATCTTATTGCAAACCATGACCTTGAGTTGTAAATATAGAGCTCACATAATTAGGCATTTTTTTGTTACTAAATGCATTTACCAGTAGCAGAAAACTATGTAATGGTTTAGAAGATATTATATTTCTACACAAAGATCATCTAGAGGATCACCTTTTAGAGTAGCCGCTGTAGAGGCTGGAAAGTAAGCAATAGATGAACGAGGAAGTTCGGGGTCCGACCCGAAGGGGATGAGTTCATCTATTGCGTTGCAATTTCGATCGAGACTAAACAAAAGGCTTTTCATGACGAATGCTAGGAAAAAAATTTTTTTTTGCTTTTTCAAATCAAATTCAAATTCAAATTTCTTTATTGTACACGACTATGATATTAATGTTATACAAAAAACTAATTTCCACATAACAACTGAATGACAATAACATGCACCTAAAACTTAACAATTTGAGGTTACACTGGCCCCTACACTAGGCGCAGCCTGTCTCGTAGGAAGCCAATTCAGAGATGAGTTTACGTAATTGATGCGAAAACCTAATAAGATGCCACCATTAGGGAAATGAAATAAAATAATATTTTTTAAGAATTTAGACGTTAGAGTGTAGCTTAGGGGGGCAATAAAGTGATAATTATATATTGTGCGCTCCGGGACTACCTTGTATTAATCATCGCAATCATTAAAGTAATCAATTAAGCATTGCAAGCAGCAAAGTTTCTATTCATATTATGTAACTGTTTTTGTCTATGTCTGTTTTTCCCCAATAAAGAAAATAAAATAAAATAAAGTAACAATTAATTTACTACTACCGAAACTGTTATAGAAAAAACTTTTATTGATGAATATTGTCCAATCGCACTACCGACCAACATTTCATATCCCCTTATCATAGCTACTGTTATTGAATTGATTATCTCCCATTTGAGATAACGATGTGTTCGGCGTTCGATAGCTCAAAGCTGGAGGACACGTAGGTATCTACTGGCTACTGCTACCGCTCTCACACACAATAAATACGGTTTATTCAACGTCATCGCTGTATATTCGGTCCACCCTATGGAGGTTTTCATACGTTGCGTCTTCTGGTACGCGGTCAGGACCGGCAATGGTCTCCTCACGCTCTAGGGATTTGATATCGATAAAAAAGATGTCGATGTATATTAATACAATGTATCATTGAAAGTTCTCGATTACTATAAAACGGTGCGATATCATGTCTAATGAAGTGGATATTTTTTTTTACTAGATGGCAATCTTTAATACCGACGAATATGGAAAAAATATTGATTGTATACTTACTATGAAAACTATTTAAAATAAATAAATAAAAGCGTGTATTTATTTGTTTATTTTAAATAATTTTCATAGTAAGTATACAATCAATATTTTTTCCATATATTATTCCATAAAATATTGATTGTATACTTACTATGAAAATTATTTAAAATAAACAAAAAAATACACGCTTTTATTTGTTTATTGTTTTCATTCTGAAATGAAGAGATGAAATACATTATTTATGTTGTTTAACATTTAGATGTTGGCAGTCACATCGATGTATTTATTTGTCGATAAAATATTTTGCTACATTACTTTAGTATCGGTGCCCCGAGTTAGCACAAGTATGAATTAATGACTGACATAGGAGTGTGTGTAAAATATAGACAGAAATTGGCCGATTATGACGATGATGGAATCTACTTAATACCATCATCCCGTATGTTTTTGATTATAAATGGATTTGTCAGTAATTAATAAAATTCAAACTGATACGATAACGCAAATCTTAATTTCGTTAGTCTACATGTTTTCTTTTCCTTGAACTGATTTCAGGGATTGCCATTATAATCACTTCCTTATAACATACACTATTCGTAACAAATCGAAATGCATTGCGTACTATCATTTTATTCACCTTAGTGTCATCGGGGAAGTCCATAGTTTCAAAAGTGGATTTTAATCCCTATTAAAAATAGCCAAGATTACAACACAATGTTATACACTACCTTGGTATAATGATAAGTCATATCGAGGGCTTCATGCTATAGGGGCGTATGCGCAAAACCCCTACTTTTCAGGAGAGGCAAAAAACTTAATAACTTTTTGTCCCTTCGACGGATCTTTTTGCAAATTTGCATGGAGTATTTATATTGTCACTGTTTTTATCTAGTATGATCAATTTTACGTAAAGTATCCTAAAAACTAGTAATTATGCGCTTACGCCTCTTTACTGCGGCGAAAATATTCGAAATGACTGTCGATTTTCCTTGAAAAATACTTGAAATTGAGGGGCGTATAAATTAAATCTTTTCCTATTCAATTATTCAATGACAATTGGTCTGAGTTCTGTTTTTATATCGAAATACTTTCTTTTTACAGTAATTTTCACATTGCTACGAATCTCCTTCAATTTTTTCTGATTTTTTTACGCCTGTTTGGCCCGACAAGAAAACAGTGCTAGTGGCTTTTGAGTGTGGTCGTATAGTGGTGATCTAAGGAAAATTCAAGCATTTAGTAAAGAAAAAATATACATTTCACTGATTAAGTTATTCGTTTCCTTGATTATAACTTTTTAGATGAACTTTTGACCCAGCGCCGCTCTTGAATCGGCGACATTCTGGGATGTTAAGTAATGACGGCAGATGTCGATCTCCAGTCGGCTGACCATCTCGAACGATTATTAACTGAGCACTTCAGTGCTAAATAAAGTCCCTCTGTCTACCCATCGGTCTTTGCCTAGAACAGCAGTCATAAAGTCGTTAAAGGTGACTTCTTGTGAACTCCAAGCAGCTGAGGTGCGTCTCTGCAGAAATCGGATTTTACGAAATCTTAATAGGTTCTAATAACTAGTTTGTAATGTGATAACATGACATTCTTCTACAAAAACGAAGCATTAACCGTACGCCGTGGCGAGTTGATGACACTACTTTACTTTTGGCTTTTGGCAACCCAACTCCATCAGAAAGCCCAATTCTAGGAGACCCTTGATGTTGCTGACGAGTTATAAGATAGAGTACGGAAATCGGTTGATGTTGTGCCCACTATTTGTTCACTCGAGGACATCTTAGCTGCTCTCCTGAGGTTCTGTTTTCCCGTGGCTGTCAAGCAAATCAACCTCTGAAGTGATTGTAGTTTAGCTTCAACGGTGAATAGTTTTGTTCTTAATTAAAACTTATTATGCCGGGCATGCTACGTTTTTTTTATTTACCTTGCTCGACAAATTAGAGCTCTGTATTGATCAGTTTGGGTTAGTTACCACAAAGCATCTGTTAGCGAACATTACCAGTTAAGTGTTTTCGAATAAACTGTCAGTTTGTTGTTAGACAGCCAGTGTAAAGCGAGTGAAGTCACATTCACATACCCTTGTGATTACCGCACGTTAGTATTACTATGTCGCAGGATATGATGACTCTGTGTAATAGTGATGTTCGTTTAGTGTGGCGATGATTCCACAAAAGTAGTGAGCGGACGTAGCTTCGAGGGTTCTTACTTTGCTACCACTGCCTTTTTGAGTGCACCAGTTTTGGCTTCACCAGTTTCGATGCCGATGAATCTCTTTCATTCCGGCTCCTACCAGAGCCGCTTTTATGCTGGTGAATTTTATCCTGTCGTTGCCGTCAACGTCCCTCAATGTCTATGAATGTGCCTAAGGCACAGACTTGCTTTTAGTATTTTGCAGGATACTTTATGTTGCAAGTGCTTAAGCAAAAAACTGATTAATTTTCACTGAAGAATCTAACGCCTGACTAGAAGGTTTCTACAGGTAGTAAACCAGGGTTTTGTATGATAATTACTTTGACTTGTCTACGCAGTACGCAGGCAGCCAAAACAATAGTAAATATCTTGATAATTATCTCTTCCCTTCTATTCCGTTCGGTTCTGGTGATTTGTATGAGTCAAGCAGTTGAAAGCCCTCTGTGTTTTTTGTCGCCATTCTCTCTCCGTTGGAGTATTCTCCTCATCCACCCAGCTCACTAACCGTTATAACTCACAGCCCGAGAAGTGAGTCTGTACGAGGGTTGTTTCTTCCGCCGCTGAGCTGGTGAAGGTAATATCTGGCTTGTGTAGGGATCCTAAAACTACAGTTACCTGTTTGTAGAGGAGACTTAGTTTGGACTTGACTAATTTGTGCCCGTGCTCAAATGTTCATTGTTGTATTGAGTCTCCTCGTCTTTTTTCTGCTTATCCTAAACTTCTCCAGCTTGACTAGTTAGCTTTGTCCCCGCAGCCGTCTGAGATGGATAATTATGCATGATGGTAGCAATCCATAACGGTATATGTAAGGACGCCTGTTTATTTATTTCTTCAGCGCCCCCCTGCCCCATATTTCTTGGGAACCTCCGTTTTCAACAAAGTTGGACCTAGTCGGCTCGCATATTATGTGCGATAGTGCGATTTATGCTAAAGTGGGTTCGTCCTTTGGATGACATCGAGCATTTATGATTTGGATATTGAATCGAATCCACCTGGGATACGAGCAGGATGGTTCCTTAGAAACCTACCAGTTAGAGATGATTTTCGGAGAAAGGTGTGACGTTCAAGGACTTTGCGCCCATATGGTGTGACGGTATATGAGGACGAAGACTGATCACTATCACTAAAAAGTATGGTAAATATGGTCGTATGTACATACGCCGCTATTGTGCGTCAATTTTTGGTAAATCACACAATCGAGTAATAGACGTATGAACATATACGCCTTTATACTCCGATCATATTATGAGATTCCATTACATTATTGCGCTTACGCCTACTGTACGCCTCTTTGGATCGATAAAAAATTATGACCTACAATGATACGCCAAAACATATTTTATTTATTTTAAATAACTTATAATTACGATAAAATTATGAAAAAAATTGACCCGATGTATCGTTTTTAGATGAGTACGATGCCGTTAAAAACGAAAAATCGCATTTTTGCGCATACGCCCCTATGGTATGAAGCCCTCGATATAATTTCCCAAAACACACCTAAACTGCAAAACGAAAGGAAACCAAATATTTCCTCATCAAAGTTGAACTCTAAGCCCCGCATTATTATTTCACATTAGAACTGCGAGCCTCCGTATGCGTTATAATACGACACTGATAAGCAATTCTACTAATGTAATGAGTGTGACTTATACCTCAATTTCACCATGTTCTTACACCATTTGATAGGCGAAATCCGCCATTAATTACTTATATAACCTAAATTCAAAAAATTTAAACACCCCGACACAAGTAGCTGGTCATCATCAGACCCTCATTCAATAATGAGGGTCTGATGATGAGGTTGATGAGTGATATAGAAAATACTACTAAAGCTACACTAATGTTCAATATACTGTACCTACAAATGTACGATTACTACAAAATTTGGATTCTTAGCTTCAATATTGGCTGATCTTGTCACTTGTTCCAATTAAAGCTGAATATCTTCGAAACTACTGGTCCTATTTTTACCAAACATAGCTAAAAGAACCATCTGGACGGATGTGTCTTAAAAAAACACACTAAAATTGGTCCATCCGATTGGGAGCTGCCACAAACAGACACACAGATACACAAACACATATTAAACTTATTTACTTAACTTAAACACCCTTTTTTGTCTGGGGTTAAAAACATCGTAAAATGGGACATAAAATAACTCAAATCCGAAATCGCATAGGTAAGTACATAAACTTATATTAAGCTAGAAGCTACGTTACGAATAATCTATAATAAGAAGGACTAGTTAATTTAAACTCCCCCAATACCTGTCAAATCGATCACGAATTGCACGACGGTAAAATATTGAGATCGATTCAATTGTTTCGGATATTGCCTCGAACCGTTCACCCTTGCAAATCGTTCCTCTTTATTTATAGCAATATTGATAGAGTTTCCACTCGCTTATCCTATCTCAAGTAAGATCGTCATAAATATCATGTTTCGTCATATTTCGTACAGTCAGCACCAACAATAACTCAAAATTGTGAGTAAAGTTGTAAGTAGTAAAATTTACAGATAATTTTGATGCTGGTCGTACATGACAGTGCTGTGCTTTGTGATAAGGTTAGTTGCAGTAAATTAGGTTGTACTGAAGTACGACGTGAACGTCGTAAGCCGCTCTAATATTTAGTTGACCATCTAGCGTTCAGTGTGGCATGAATCCGCCTTCTAGTTTCTTTGGACAGTTGAGCTCGCGTTTGTTTGTTTCGCCACTTAATTATTACGTAGCATTTTACACAAACAAGTAATAAACTACTGTTTTGGCGGTTTTTGTAACATCAAAAGAAATTGCCTTCTGGAATGTATTATTCTGTGATTGAACGTTGAACTTATCATTATCATTATCAATCAATTTATTTATAGATGTAACATGCCCAACGCAAATAATACGAGTATGCCCAAGAAAATTATGAGAACATTTAGAACCTTGGTATATCGAATTCAATATAAAGGATTGTCCTTGGTTTGAAATGGATTATGAAGTGGTCGTCATTTTGAAATACTTACGCAAATATAAATAAATATACAAGTCTTGTTTTTTGTAAAAGTTTTTCTGTAGAAAGTTACAATTGAATATTATGTTAATGTTACTAGAATGACTAGTTCCGCTAGATTTCTACACTAACATGAATAACGACGTATATTAAATAATAATCTAAAAACATAGCATCATTCCTGACTTATTCACGGCCGTTTCATCGAACGTTTAATTTGAATGTCCAATTTATTTGGATTGATACTTAACTATTATTTTTTAGTTTGATATTATAAACCAAACTTAACGGATTTATACTGAGCTTTACAAACTATGAATAATATTATATTATAGCAGAAGACTACGTCAGTCTCGCACTCATTTTCTTAATCAAAATGTAAGTAAGGATGTAAAATGGTAAATGGCATTTGAAGTGTAAAAAATACGTAGTAGGTACATAATACTTTTTCAATAGTTAATATGTTTTTCGATCAAATCATAAATCTGTTACAAATAACAATCTAAAAATAAATTTATATTGTATTTTTTTATCGTGAAATAAATTATCTTATCTTATCAAACGTACGCTATATGTATTTAAACAACATTGCGAGATTGGTATTTAAACTTGATACACCTGTTCGTATACATATGTACCTTTTACAAATGCTACAACTATGAAAAAATAGTAGTAGAGCCTGACTGGCCGTGCCGCGACTTCGTTTGTCGCGCGACTCATTCAACTTGTAAAGAAAGAGATAATAATATTATAATAAGAATGTTTGTCATGTGACAAAGACTCGTGTTTCACAGTTGTGCTAGAGATGCTGAATCCATTAAGCTACACTTTGAGTAATTAACCCAATATTGATGTTCATGGCTGAACTCTAAAAGAAAAGTCAAGTGTAAACCGTTAAAAAAGCTGTTCTTTAATATCCGTCTAAGACAAAAAACAATAAATAAATAATTCACGAAGCCTTTATATAATCTACGGCGACACAATGTTCGCGCGATGTTGCTTTTGCGTATTTCGTAACAACAACATCTACTTAGGAGCGCGAATAGTCAAAATGACTGACATAACCTTCTGTAACAATGGATATATCAAACACAAACTCTGTGAACCTATTTTTCGCCAACTTTGATGGGAGGAAAGTCAGGCGAGGTAATCAAGCACTGCACATCCACCAAAATATAAATAAATATTAAAGGACAATCTTACACAAATCGACCTAGTCCCAAAACAAGCAATGCTTGTACCTATTACTGTATTTACGTAGACGACGATATACATCCTCATCATCCTCCTAGCCTTTGTCCCATTTTTTTTTGAGAATGAATTCTCAATCGGGGTCGGCTACCTAAATCCCAAGATGTGGCGTAGGCACTAGTTTTTACGCAAGCGACTGCCATCTGACCCTCCAACCCAGAGGGGAAACGAGGCCTTATTGGGCTTAGGTGGTTTCCTCACGATGTTTTCTTTCACCGAAAAGCGAGTGGTAAATATCAAATGACATTCCGTACATAAGTTCCGAAAAACTCATTGGTACGGGCCAGGTTCGAACCCGCGACCTCCGGATTGAAAGTCGCATGCCCTAACCACTAGGCTACCACCGCTCTCGTAGACGACGATATACATAATATAAAAATACATAATATATAAATAACATCCATGACCCAGGAACTTCGTGTTCATCACACAAATATTTGTCCTTGCCGGGATTCCAACCGAGAACCGGCGGCTCAGTAGACAGGTGCACTGCAAACTGCGCCAACCGCGTCGTCATATATGAATGCACAGATTCAGACAGACACAAAGTCTGCCGTTACAACTAATAAAAGCAAAGTACAAAAATAAACACACATATAATGCCTTATGACCAAGTAGACCACTGTACTTTGGCAGAGGAGTTCGCTCGTGTTTGGCATCCCCATAAGCGAAAAAGTCCATTACCTTTACAGTTACAGGATCCATTAAGCAAACCTTTCACTGCCTCATTTTGATTGATCTCTGTACTATTTGCGTTTTTAATCGGTCTTTTGGCAAAGGTCCTTATACGATATTTTATGACAGGCTGACAGCTCAAATCAGCTCTTTTTATGAAATGTCAAAAACGTTCTGTTAGTATGAAGTTAGATACTGACTTGTGACGTCATAAAATTCAGTAGTCAAAACACTTCTTCTTTTCTTTTTCATTCTTTTCTTCTCTTCTGTCCAGACATGCCGCCCTCAACGATATTATCCGCCGAGCTCTTGCCACCGTCAACGTTCCCGCGATCCTGGAACCAAATGGTGTCTCGAGAGACGATGGCAAGAGGCCTGACGGAATGACCCTGGTCCCGTGGAAGATGGGTCGCGTGCTGGTGTGGGACGCAACATGCGTCGATACGCTAGCACCGTCACACCTGCCACGGACCTCGATCCGGGCCTGCGGGGCGGCGGAGACGGCTGAAAAACGCAAAATACACAAATACCAGGGTCTCGGCTCTCAATACCACTTCACCGCATTTGGTGTCGAGACTATGGGCCCGTGGGGTCCAAGCGCTAGAATTCTTTTTAAAGAGCTTGCGAAACGGCTCATCGACACCACTGGTGACCAAAGGGCTGGCAGCTTCCTCGCTCAGCGTCTTAGTATAGCAATACAGCGAGGTAATATGCTGCCAGCGTCTTTGGTACAATGCCACGGGGGCCATTTTTAGACTAAGTTTAGATCTAGTTTTAGATTTAGATAAGACTTATTTTAATTGGTTATTGTTTATTTTGTTCGGTTATATTTTGAAAACTCTTATAATATTAAAAGTAAATGGGGAAGATAAAGTTGTTGTTAAATTAAAAATAGTATGATGTCCAAAAGTTAGCGATAAATTATTTGGTTCTGTGTATCTTTGAATGTGAGTTTGGTGATTTTAATTATACAATTTATTTTCACTAATAGTCATATATCGTATAGTAAGACATCATGGTTACATAAGCAACCGTTTATAATTATACTCGTACAGATTAATATTCATAGAGATAAACGCTTAAGCCGAGGTTTACTATAAATCGATTTTCATTAAACGCTAGTAGCTGACTAGTGAACGCTGGTCGGGTAACCTTAAAGTCGTTGAATATTAATGCGCAAGTTTGTATTTATAGTCTAGTCTTGTCCCTTAGCCGAGTGTACTACGGTTGAGATGAGAAAAGGTTGACACTCCTTCAACATTGGATTTGGGAGTTCAAAGTGAAACAATATTGATATCGCAATAGGTATTTTTATTTCTACATGTAAGTACGTAAAATTCACGCTAATTCGAGTGTACTCTGAGATATATCCTGAGATCTCTCCGAGATGTCAGAGTGTATCTCATGGAATTAGGACTTAAATTTCACGTAGCTAATGCCATTTTATAAATACCGGTGCATGTGAATATCATAAGTTGGTAATATAAGTATCGCTAAAGTATCTTCTTTTAAATTTCATTTTCTCTGTGTCACATATTTTAGATTATTTCGCCCCGATATGAAATGAAATGAAATATGAAATAATTTATTCAGTAAGTAGGCCACAAGGGCACTTTTACAAGTCAGATTGTGAGTCTACCGGCATTTCGCAAGAGGAGACCGCTGTTGAGAAGAAAGCCGAAAGAAACTCAACAGTAAGTAATTTTTTCGTAAATTATACTTAAAAACTAATACAATTATATTATAACTAGGTAATTGAAACATATATGTTAGAGGAGATGTACAAGTTTCTCCAAATCAATGTTTACACTAAAAATTATATAAAATAAAGTGATTTTTTTCAGAGATGTAGAAGGTCTCTAGGCGTCATGATATTGCTCAATTGAAGATAATCACAATGCTTCGTCGAAATGGAGCATTGATGTATTATATACTTACATATTATACTGTGCCACTGTTACCACTGTGCAAAATATCTTAACAAAAAAACTAAACTTTGGCTTTATTGATCGAATATCAATTACGTGTTAACAAATAATCCCGTGAATTCCACGAACTTCGAAACCTCTCGTCTTCTTCGTTGAAGTCTCAAGTTTTGTACTTTCATGACTACACACTTTTACTGCTTAATTTGTACAGTATCTCGCCGGTCCAAATAATTATGAACGATTTCACATACTTACATATCTTTAGATTTTTTTAAAGCCTCTGGGGCCAACTTTCTTTGTACGTGTTTTATTGTTTGACGATGCGTTTGGCGCAGTTTGTAGACACCTGCCTACTGAGCCAGCGGTCCCGGGTTCGAATCCCGGCCGGGGCAAATATTTGTGTGATGAACTCAAATATTTATACTTGGGTCATGGTTGTTCTACGTATTTAAGTATATATTAATCTATATAAGCACGTATATCGTCGTCTAGTACCCGTAACACAAGCCTTCTTGAGCTTAATTTGGGACTAGATTGATTTGTGTGAGGTTGTCCGATATTTAATATTTTTATTTCTTTATTGTGTGGTTTTGCTTATTTCTTAAGTGCCATAGATTAGAATAGGCTCAGAAGTTGTGTTGTTGTTGTGAGTTGTTGTTTCGTTCTTAGTTATTTACGGCTCAATATACTTGTTGAAAAATCAAATCAATTAGGTAATTATATTGTTAAAGAAAAATAAATAAAATAGCTAAATCCAATGGATCAGTAAACACGCTTTCTCTTTGTTTTTATTCTACATATCCAGGTATTTGACCTCAATTGCACCTGAATCACTTGAAGTTAAGTGACAATAAGGCCTACGATGAAGCATGCTTGCCTAGGAGATGCCTCTCACCCTCGACTTCAAAAGATCCAAGTTATGTTTTACAGAAAAAAGGTGCGCAGGAAGATTTCCACTCTTGTCCGTCCTTATAAGAAAAGTAGACGCAAAACGTTCCCCACCACTTTTTATACAAGTCGACAGTCACTTTGAGTTAATATAAACGTATGTTTGTACGCCATTCGATGGAAAAATGTATACTGTTCCGCTCGACAACTGCCAGCCCCATGCCTGTATTTGCATAAGGAAATAAGCAGATTTCCTCCCGATTTACATCGAAGATTGTTTATTTTTTGCCGTTTTATTAGTAAATCTATTCAACAAAACAAGTTTATATGAAAATTTGTGGTGCTTACTGAGGAGTTTCTGGATTATGAGACCACAAAGACACAATATTTATATAAAAACCGGCCAAGTGCGAGTCGGACTCGTGCACCGAGGGTTCCGTACAAACACTTCCCATCTTAACTGGTTAGGTTAAGTTAAGTTTGCACTTGCTATGTATACAACGCGTCGCATACAAATAGGGTGCAAAGTTAACGCAACCGATCACGTTTTTTGTATGAGAGCCTATCACGGTTTATGAGATACAGCGTGGTGACAGACGGACAGACAGACAGGTCATGTTTTTACCCCTTGGGTACGGAACCCTAAAACATGGAAAACATAAAAAAAACAATTAATTATTTATCTATGATTGAAACATTTCATTGTTATAGTATTACTCAGTAATATTTATGTCACGTCTGTGTTTATTTCTCATGACCTATGTGAACTGTGTTTTTCATATGATCCTTATAAAAATCTGGACTTGTATTGAAAATCATTTTCTATGGAGACGGGTCATAATCTTAATATGCAGGCGCGATACAGGATCTTCATTTGTTTTGTATGGGCGCTCGGCTCCGTGCCAACTTAGCGCCATCTGTTTTCATAATTTTCTTTATCCTCGCATCACGCCGAAACAACATAATTTAACCAATTTTGGTACAGGGATAGCTGGACATCCAAAAATGGTTAAAAAGGATACTTTTTATCCGTCTATGGCAAAGAAAAAAAAATACGCGGACGGAGTTACGGGTACCACCTAGTGTGTATCAACCCATTCATTGCCGAAGACGAGAATTCGTGTCATCGCTGAATAGACATTTGAAGCGTCGTCGGCAACGAATGTGTTAAAGTTGAATCGATAACAAAACATGTTGTGGCAACATGATACCGTCGGCCAGACTAATGCCTCACCTACAACACCCTCAGTACCTATTACCTCGAGACAGCTTTTGTCTGGTAATGCCAGGATCTGTGACTTTTACGGCGTAATCTTATACTAATGCCGCCATAATGAATGATGGAGACTGGGATCCCATTTGATGACCTAGCTGAGTACGTATATTGAGAGGATTGGGAAAATAATAGGTGGATAAGTTACGTGTAACTTTGGTCCTAATTCGATTAACAATGTGACATAGACATATAGGCATCTAGGCAATGTATCGGACATATTATGGTCAGAGAGGCCGGAATTCTCGTGGCCCTTTGAGTGGCATTAATCGACATCCGATATACTTACATAATTATTTATATCGGTAAAATACAGAATACAATATTTAAACTTTAATTATATAAGCAAACAACATACAGCCTTATCGCGAAAGAACGATCTCTTCAAGATAACCTTTGGATACCAACTATATGTCGGAAATCGATAAATGTGAGTTCTCTATGACAGCTCAAAACTGCCACGAGAATTCCGGCCTCTGATAATGACCATAATATGGCTTATTTATAGGCTGCCCAAAGCTATTTTATACCTGAACTAGTCTCAGTTAAAAGCAAAGCTGGAGGGCAATACCTGCGCTACAGGGACGTTCTGAAACGCTATCTGTCCGTAACGGGCATATCATGCGAGTTACGGGTCTTGATAACTTTGAGCACACGCGTCTTGAAGATCTTGACGCCAAACGTCAACTGCGAAAATCTCAGCCCAAGCTCTCCTACCACTACTCGTAGGTATAACACAGATGGAGAACTATACTATGGCACATGCTGCCGTACATTAAAACCAAATTCGGGTTTGCTAGTCATGGCTGCGCTAACGCACGTAAGCAAAGTAAACTTATACGTTCTAGTCAGGGTGTCGCCGTCGACGGATACGTCTGGGCGGAGGAGACCATCATCATTATCATTATTTATAGTGGGCGGTGTTTGCTTAAATATACGGCGTTTGATGATCATAAGGTTTCCTTTGATATGATGGACCTTCTGAACCCTAAGATCATTGTAAGTAGGAGAGCCATCTTGAATTTTAGTCCAGAAAGGATTTGTGACGCCATCTATTTTAGACATTTTGTGTTCTGCAACCTATCATGTGGCGTATCTATAGAAAGGGTTTTATGAGCTGGGTTCAAATATATACTGCGTTGGTACATTACTGACACTTATTTGGAAAAAAAAATCGAAACGTCTTCTTCTTAAAATACTCTTATTGCTCAGAAACTTCATCCTGCCAAAGTAGACCTTCTGATCATCAAATGCCGCAAAATAGTTAATGTTTCAACTTTTTCATGTCATATCTAGATGCGTAGACACAACAAAAATTCGAAACAAGTAATTGTTTAGTTAAGGAAAACTGCCACTAAATATCAATACCGATTTATTAAAATATCAAAACCAAAATCACTCTTTCTTGTACCAGTATCGTAGTGTTCCATAAATTAAATTATACACAAAATTTCCAAGTTAATAAAGCTGTTAATATATTCATCAAAAATTGTTTCACTTTTTTACCCACTAAAGAGTATTTAAGGGACGCACTTCCATGACAAAAGAATTTGGGTCAAGCGTGAAACTTCTGGTGTCGAGGGGGATCAATTTCAGCTTAATGAAATACTGAAGCAAAATTCGACATTTTATTTACAGCTGTCATCTCCCCGCTACGTACATGTCTATTTTAGCGATGTAAGTAAGCTTATTGCATATAATATAAATGCCTACAGACTCATCTAATAAAGAACCTACTGTTCTGTACAAAACTACTGGTACTGATATCGCTTATCTTAACTTTACACTGGCTCCTACACTAGGAACAGTCTGCCGCGTACCGTATAGGTAGGTATAACCATGTATGACCAAAAAGTCGCGAAAAGTGAGGTGCTCTAGAATGGTTTTGATATTTTCTTTTTCATTGAGATAAATATTATTTGCTAGAATAAATGATCCAAATTCATTGTTTTTTTGTAAACTACTATCTGTGTTAAGCAGTTACCGCCGCCGATAAACTGAAAATAGCGAATCATATCATATTTTGACGATGCGGTTGGCGCAGTTTGTAAGCACCTGCCTACCGTCCCGGGTCCGAATCCAGGCCACGGCAATTATTTGTGTGATGAACTCGAATATTTGTGCTTTGGTCATGGTTGTTCTATGTTTTTAAGTATATATTTATCTATACAGTATGTATATCGTCGTCTAGTACCCATAAATTTGGGACTAGATCGATTTGTGTGAGGTTGTCTGGTACTTATATTTATATTTATATCGATAATGTAGAAACGTGAGAAACGACTAAACGAGTGTGTAATGTTTAGCTAAGTTTGCGCCATACACGCCATATCTAGAATCGCTATATCGTCGGGGATAGTGCAATACCGCGTAAGTAACAAGTGTAGATACGAATCAATATTCATGCTAAGCATTTTTTTGAAATGAGAACTTTATCGACAGGTGTTACTTAAGCGGTATTGCACTATCTCCGACGATATAGAACCTTTGCATGTGACGGGTTACTCAAATACGGCGAAGAAAAAAATGCGTTTTTTATGTTCTTCTCCACCAACTTAGTCGGTTCTCAACACTTACTAAAACGATCCGACACTATAAAAAAATATATAATAATTAGATAAGCGCTAAATTACATAACCAGGTGCAATAAAACAGATAAGAGCTGTGTGTATCATTTAAAATTTAAATGCAATAGCACAGTAACAGATGCACTGAAATTGCAATGATTCCGCTATCTATGTTTATTGTATATCTATGACGTCATGTGTCGACGCTACGTACTTATTTAATCCAAATTTCGTACATTCAAACGTGTTTATCATATAACGCGTCAGGTCATCCGTCATTATGAATCACAATTTAGACATTTGATACAAGTTACAGCAAAATTCACTTAGCGTTGCATTTAGAGATAATCTTGACGGATCATTTTGCTGACTGTAATAGAAAAAATTTGAGGCATACTCGGAGGAACCTACAACTTCGTTGGCGCCGGAGAAAAAAGGCGTAACCCTCTTTTTGGCTCTATCGCAGTCGGGTTAAAAGGATCCTATAACCATAATATGAACACTCAATTATACCTAAGCACAAAATGTTAAATCTATCCTACTGTTTAACCGTGTTGAAATCGCATAAACACTTAGAAAAAATACTAAAAATATACATTTCTATCCGGTGACATGCTTAAAAATAGCCTATTTTAACACTAAAAGTTAAGTATTGTAAGCCTTATATTTTTCTTTCCAGTTTCCAATTTTCACCATTTTTTTTTATCCGTGGCACGACTTTATCGACGCATAAATTCCGTCCAACCGATAGTCAAATTACAGCGAATTCATTCGTTTCGCGCCATCGCTTCTTATTACTTAAATTAAGCACAAATTCATTAAGTAAAAAAAAATTCGTCGGATAGGTATTTACTTAACCCCTTACCGCATAGGAAGCCATATATGACAGTTATTAATTTCGACCTTATTGACACAGATTAAACTTCAATTTCAAAAAAAAAAAAATATATATGCGGCAAGGGGTTAAAAACACCACCGTCATCTTGGTTGGCGGGTCCTCCTCACTTCACTTGCAGTTGGCGGTCACATACAACCTTCACAAGATTAAACCAACAAATCAGTCAGGAATATACTCATATTGCATCTTGATAGGGTCTTTTTAGCGACATGCCCCACCTACTCCCGCTTAACGATAGGGTCATAGCGACATGCCCCACCGACTCCCACTTAACGATAGGGTCATAGCGACATGCCCCACCGACTCCCACTAGGCTCCTAATCCGTTCTAAAATGCTGATTCTTTCAGTCATTTTTCATTATGATCAAACATTTGGTTAAACATATTATCAATGTTACTAGTTACTACTTAGAATAGGGCTATTGCGATTTATTGGTATATATTTGAAACCTACAGTTTGAATTTTTCATTGATAATTTTTGTTTCAAATATTACTCCAAATTGACAAAATAGTTACACGCAAAAAACAGTTTTTTTTTTCAACTTATTTTCGATTTCACGCAATTAAAGTATGAAATAGCTATGTTACTTTCTAGGACTCCGGGAAACGTATTATTCACTTTAAAAAGTTAATTGATATTATCAATATATTTGACATATTTTTTTTTTTAATAGGTTTAAGGCCTCTTAAGCTTAGCAAAAACGGGGAATAACAAATCGGCGACTACGCTATTCTAATAAACCATTTTTACTTAAACCTATAATTTTTACTGACAACTTCTTAACTTGAAAGACAAGCACTTACCTACTTATCAACCCCTAGCATCCTTAAAACGTTTCTTTACGCATTTTCCGATGTCACGTTTTATTAAATCGTCAACTCGCCTGAGGCACACGGACGAACGAACTGAAGGGCCTTATCGTATTTCTTATGTATTGCCCGAGGCGCTACTCTGTCGCCGGACCAAGACTTGTGACGCTTTAGGGACCTGGGAATTGTAGGGTTCCGTGTCAAAGAAGTGGAAACCTGTAAGCATGAAAAGTAGACAAAATTTCTTGTTTTATCATGGCCCTATATCGGACTTACAGATATTATTTCTGATATACGAGCTATATTAAATGCCATTAAGAATTGATGTTTGCACGCCTCAGTGCCAAGGGTCAAAAGATAGCCTATTCCTAAAGTTTACATCCTATATTTATATTTTAAAGATGGCAAGTGGGTTCCACTTACACTCTAAAACTACGCATCTTATCAGAATAAGACTACAATTTATTAGGATGTTCATTTATAAGAGGGCTAAATTTGAGATTTAAAGTTTGTAAGGGCACATTTTTTTAATGTAAGTAATTTATACTTACTGTGAAATATACTCGGTACCTTTTCATTTTAGAGTTACCAATATATTTTAATAATGGTTTAAAATATATATTTGTATAGAATCTTTTTTTTTTTTTTTTTTATCGATTCTTATTTTTTTATGTGGTAATACCACATTTTATTTTTATAAATAATGACACAAAGGTAAATTAAGAAAGAAAAATTGAATGCGATCTACTACAATCGAAGCGGGGTTTGAACCCGCGCTCCAGTGGCGTAAAGAATTAAGGGATGAAAGATTTGGTGTGATTGACGTAGCGGTCGGATAGCTCAGTTGGGAGAGCAATGCGCCGGAAACGCAGAGGTCGCGGGTTCAAACCCCGCTTCGATTGTAGTAGATCGCATTCAATTTATCTTTCTTAATTTACCTTTGTGTCATTATTTATTAAAATATATATTTAACCTATTTCACTCTTTTGATTAAAATTAATTTTTTAATACAGTAATGTTTATTTTCAACAATTATAGCAAACAGTAATTTATAGTGGTATATCTCCTCTGTATTAAATACATATGTCATAACCTACGATTAAAGTCACGGTGACAACTATACGTATTTGTGCGGGATGGAAAAAACTACCCACATGTACTTATTTCAACAATCAGTTACGAAGAAGAGCGAGTAATCCCAACGCAGATTTTTCATCCTTGTGTGCGAGCGAAGTCGGAAAAAAATGGTAGTTATATATTTAAAAGCACAAGGGTGTCAAAGTAGTAAATTAAAGCGATCTTGCTCAAAAACAACACTTGTTTATCGTTTTTTTATTTTACTTATTACCATGATACGAGAAATACGATAATAGATGAAAACACTTTTTAAAGCTTAATACATAACAGTAGACGCTCTTCTGTCGTACGGAACCCTCAAAGTTAGAAGTTATTTAGGTACAACATTTTTGGGATATAGTTGGGACTGAGTGCTCACTAACTTCAGAAACTAACTCAAACAAGCGAACTTTATTACAAACAGAGCCACTAAAAGGTCGCAGGTAAACTCGTTGGAGGGTCCTTGTTCGAGTACATTTAAAACATAATTAATGTTATGTTATGACCAGACATTTTTTTTGTTAGTTGGCACTTCCATCCCTCGTCCTGGGTTCGAATCCCGGCAGAACAAATATTAGTGTGATGAACCCAAATACTTGTTCCTAGGTTATTTAATAGTTAGCGAATCACTTTGTCATTACCAACGCACGAATATTGTATGAAGTAATTTGGCCATGTAGTACCTATTCGAATCCCTTGAACAAAGCATTCATCAACGGGAACCAAGTAAAGGGGGCATTACCGGTTTAATTAAGAGGCTATGGGACGATTATTAAGGGGCTTGGGGTACAAAGAGCGGTCGCATCAGTTGATTACAGCGCAGCGTAGTTGGTATATTAACGTAATTGCACCAAATGATGGACAGCCTGACGACTTATTCAACTTCTACCTAGATCTCGTCTATTTTTCAACAATAACTAGATATAATAATAACTTGTATCTGAATAATCACTAGGTACCTATCTCAATAAGTAAAATGTATAAAAAATAATTGCTATACAAATATCAACGCGCAAAGTAAAATTTAAGCGCGCTCATACGTGGTGCGCACCGCGACTCGAAGCCGGTATCGTGTTGTCAATTTACCCAAACGAAAAACATTATTACTTTGAATTTTTTACATTTTCAACCAGCACATGAATCGATAAAGAATCGATATAATTAACGAACCTACACAAAATAGTAATGCGAGTAGGGTGAGAAATGAAACCTCTACGCAAGAAGAGCCAGAAAGCATCTGGGCATCCAAACGTCCCACTTGAGAGTACTTCCCACTTGAGAGTACTTGAAAGCACTTTGTGACCTCTGGTGTTGCAGGTGTATAGGCGACGGCAAAAGCTTTCTATAACATAAAAAACCGAACATAGGTTTTTTTAGGCCAAGTTGAAACGAAGACGCTGCGCTCGATTAGCTCGCTCCGCTAATTATGCGATAACATTCGGTTATTGTGAATTTGTGACCAACACATGCGGAAGCCCCCAAGAATACCTACATAATAGGTACATAAAGCGTTAGTATAGCTAAAGTTATTCTTGTTTATGCGAAATGTTGCCAATTCTAAAATTCGAATTTTAATCTATAAAAATAATAATTAGCTCAATTTCCTGGTAAATACGTAGGTACTTCAGCTTGCGACAGAGACCGTCAATCCTTACATTTGATTTCAAAATAAATCAAATGTTACACTGACCTTAATTATCAAAATAGACAGTTCGATTTCCTTTATTGCTTTGTAAATTACTTAGAGAATCAAGTTTTAGTCGAGCAACTAGCTTAAACCACATTTAAGTTTATGTAAATGGCAAATATTCCATGGACAGTGATCGTGTTTAATTGAATTTTGTTACAAAAACAAACTCAGGAAAAATACGCAGTCTTGAGTGAGGTGCGTTTTCAATACTAGGTACAAGGTGCATCTTCTGAAACTCCTCCATAATAACAGGTGCAGATATAGTGAATAATGTTTTTCCCCTCTTTTTTTGTGGGAAAAGTTCATTTTAGCATGCTTTCTCTCAACGTCGGCCGTCGAGCAGCTGGTTATTTAGTAAATGGCGTCATAACAAGAGAAACAGTTTACATGGAAATAAAAAAAATGTAGTTTGCCCGACTAAATACGATGGCAAAACATTATACACTCTATGTATATAAATATCACTATTACTACATAGTATAAAACAAAGTCGATTCCTGCTGTCTGCCTGTCTGTCCCTATGTATGCTTAGATCTTTAAAACTTCGCAACGGATTTTGATGCGTTTTTTTTAATCGACAGAGTGATTTAAGAGGGAGGTTTATATGTATAATACATGCATATTATATTTAGTATCAGCATTGCGAAGCCCGCTAGTTGTAGTATATATAAGAAATCGTCATAGGTGAATATTTAGAGAAATCATAGAGAAATAAACATTTGTGTATGTGTACGAGTTGAATAAAAGCTTTTAACAAGCGGATGAAATGGGAATGTAGACGACGTGAACCTGAGGCACATTTGACAGTTGACTCCTCCGTAGTTTGAAATTAATTAATATCGCCAAGCATCAAACTTAATGTGGCATTCTCGTAACGCCTAACTTACAACTTTGTAACCACAGCCTCATTATAACATTGATACGAAGCGCAAACGTATGCTTAGGTACTCGTTCGAGCCAACACAGACCAACTTAAGTTTATTTTTTTTTGTGTGCAAAAATATGTAATACCTAAAGTACCTATAATAAATGGACTTATTAATATATGTACAACCCAAAAAAATACTAACTTATAAATTTAATATTTACATACCTAAAATAAAATAAAAAATATATGTAAAAAACTGTTCCCCCGCGACATGGTCCCGAAGACGCTGGCAGCATTTCCTCGCTGAATCGCAATGTTAGATTTATTTTGTAAAATGTTATCCTGTATAGTTACTGGATAATATCAAGATAGTGATCAAAAATTATAATATTGCACGATAAATAATTAAAGGGGGCGTGACATTTGTGTCAAATATCAAGTTCCGATATTGGTTAATTGGAAGACAGGAATTCTACATAGATATCCCTATATTATGAATTATGATAGGACATTTAAAAGTAATTTTTGTCATCGTTGCCGCAATAAAAACTATGCAAAAGTGACGAGAAACTAGTATTTCTCTTACAAAAAATTAATATTAAGGGACAATCTTACACAAATCGATCTAGTGTCCCTAACTAAGCTAAGCTTGTACTATGGGGACTAGACGACGGTATACATAATATATAAATACATATATAGATAACATCCATGACCCAGGAAAAAATATTCGAGTTCATCACACGAATATTTATCCCGGCCGGGATTCGAACCCAGGACCGCCGGCTCAGTAGGCAAGTGCACTACTACAAACTGCGAAAATGATGATAAATAAATAAATACATACATACATACATATCGGACAACCTCACACAAATCGATCTAGTCCCAAATTAAGCTCAAGAAGGCTTGTGTTATGGGTACTAGACGACGATATACGTACTTAAGTATATGGATAAATATATACTTAAATACATAGAACAACCATGACCCAAGCAAAAATATTCGAGTTCATCACACAAATATTTGCCCTGGCCGGGATTCGAACCCGGGACCGCCGGCTCAGTAGGCAGGTGTCTACAAACCGAGCCAAACGCGTCGTCAAATGATGGAATGAAGCATTCGGCGAAGTGTTTTCTATAAAAGGAGATGATCTCCAGATGTACTCACATGTTATCAACCTTTCCTCATTTGCATAGAAAAGAATTGAACAGAAATCACCTGAAAGGAACGATCAAAACAATTTCCAACTCTATACGTTCTGACTGAGATCGCATTTAAGCCTCATATTGAATTGAAATAGACTTCCATTTTGCTTTTATTCTTTTTTGCTTTCATACAAGGGATTTGAATGTTTATTACCTTGTATCAATGTATAATTTAGAGCACGTATCATATTGCAAACGCTTTACCCTACTGGTTTGAGAATTGCACCGTTCGATTTAATTATATTACGTCGCTTCATTTTTCAGATATAATTATATGTGTTTACAACGTAGTACCTTAAGTCTACAAGGTAGCATTCGCACAATTTCATTAAAAGTTACTTTTTGACTTTTTTAAACGTCAAACATACTTCCGGCCACCGCTTCCACAGTCGCGTAGCCATTCTGTTCCTCATTCCTTTTTTGTGCGAGGTAGCATGCACACGTCGTGTCACAATGCCTAAACGTAGTGCAGAAGACCGCATCGAGTTTTATAAAAATAAAATAAGAAGAATAGAAAGTGAAAATAAACCTCGTCGACGACGAATCATCTATTCCTCATCGGATTCCTCCGATATAGAAGATAAATCTGGTGAGTACCGGTTTTATAAAAAGTAATAACTTAAAGTTTAAAATCATTTTTTAAAATATTGTACTTGTTTCGTACTATTGCGTTAGCCGAGAGTTAACATTTTAGTGTTCATGCAATCAACTATAAGTATATACAAATATCATCCTGGGGTTTGATCGAGAATCAACACAACGGAAAATATATTCAAATATCCTATTATGCCTGGGGGTTGGTCGAGAATCAACACGAAGGCAAGGATTGAATGCTGCATAAAACGAAACAAGTTGCCCGCGAGTTAATCGAGAATTAACGCAAGGGCGTATGTTTATGATCTACCCACTTTTTTGTAATATAATTATAAATTGGTTTTTAATTAGTCTTTGAACATTGGGATAATTGGGGTAGCCTTATGGTATCATACATGCGTGCTATAATGGGTTTTCACGTATTTTACAGATACAGAAAATCTCAATTCCCAAGAGAATGACACACCACAGCCATGTGCTGAGGCAGACCTAAGTCCTGTTCTTCCGGATATACCCGTAAACAGTTCTACCGCTGAGGCAACTCAAGAAACTGTGCCGGAACTGAATCCGGAGATTTTGGTGGCACTCGGTACCAAAACCGGTGATGATCCCGAATACGGGGACAAGATACACGAAAACTTGGCCCAGCTATGGCTCCCTTTGCTCAAGAAGGGCATGCCAAAGGAAGATAAGGATAAGATCCTTAAAGTTTACTTAGTTCCCCAAAATTGCACTCTATTGCGGGCCCCGAAATTGAACCCTGAAATTTCTGCCGCCATCACAGAAAGTGCCCGAAACCGGGACAAGAAAATGCTTAATATCCAGCAACAGCTAGGTTCTGGCATCACAGCTGTTAACAGGGCCATGGACGTGCTGATCGGGCCCGTTGATGATAAATTAAAGGCTATAAAATTTTTAAGCGATGCTTGTCGTATACTTACCGATATGCATCATGTGGAGACGCAAGCACGGATCAAGCTAATAACTCCTGGTTTAGACAAACATTGCATGCCGGGATGAAACGCTATTCGGCAACAAGTTATCCGATAAAATCAAGGCTTCCAAAACGATTGAAAAGCAAGGCCTTCAAATCAAGAAGAGCGTCGCAAACCCGACTCCTTCTACATCAGCTGCTCGTGCTGCACCCCAACAGCGGGGAAACTGGACTGGGCCTCCCCGTTACTCGTCAACCAAGATGACGCGAGGAGGACCCAAGAAGACAACGTCATCTTATCGCAAGCCGAACACGACCCTGGTTACGCAAACGAAGCCAGCTGCCAGCAAGCCGCAAACCAGTGCCCAGCAAGCACAGCAATAGACCAGGTACCACATGCAGGTAGAATTCATTACTTCTACGAATGTTGGTTAAACGTTACCAATAATTTTTCAGTATTAAAATGGATATTTGAAGGATATACTATTCCCTTTATTACTGAAGTGATACAGCACGCGGTACCTAATGCGCTCTGGCCACGTCATGAACACCGTGAAATTTCGGATGCCATTCAAAACCTGATAAACTTGGGGGCAGTATCTGAGTGTATTCCATCACCGGATCAATTTTTATCAAAAATATTCCTGGCACCTAAGCCAAATGGCAGTAAAAGATTTATCCTGAACCTGAAATTGCTCAATAAGTTTATATGCACTAGTCATTTTAAGATGGAAGACCACAGAACTGCCTCAAAGCTTATACCACAAGATGGATTTTTAGCCACGATCGATCTAAAAGAAGCATATCTTTTAATACCTATTCATAAGTCACAGAGAAAATATTTACGCTTTCAATTCGAAAACAGCGAATCTCGCGTATCGACTTATGAATTCACTGCTTTACTATACGGCCTTTCAGTAGCGCCAAGAGTATTTAGTAAAATAATGAGAGAAGTAATAACATTCCTCAGGTCACGTGGCTTTAAATCCGTTGTGTATTTAGATGACATTCTATGCATCGGCAATACTTACGCAGAGTGTACTGAAAATGTAAATCATACCCTGAGTGTACTGAATTGCTTGGGTTTCATCATAAATTACGACAAGAGTTGCCTACAACCAAAACAAAGTTGCAAATTTCTTGGATTTATTTTCAATACTTTAAACTTGACATAGGATTGCACAATTAGTCAATAAATTCATGTCCTTGCCCAGGTGCACAATTCGAGAATATGCACAGCTGATTGGAGTTTTGGTCACTGCCTGTCCAGCTGTTCGCTACGGGTGGTTATATACAAAAATTTTGGAGCGAGAAAAGTTCTTATTCTTACAAAAAAGACACGATTATGAAACGAGTATTATACCTCCAAAAACAATCATAAGCGATTTGGTTTGGTGGACTCAAAACATATTCAATGCATCTTACTCTATGAGAATTTCAAATTATGACAAGGTTATATACACAGACGCATCCACAACAGGCTGGGGAGCGGTCTGTGAAAATGACCGTGTCAATGGTTATTGGAGAGACAGCGAGCGAAACCACCACATCAACTATCTCGAATTATTAGCTATATTTCTGGGCTTAAAAAGTTTAGCTCAGAATTGCACTAACTGTACAATCCTATTGAGAGTCGATAACACAACAGCGTTGAGTTACGTTAACAGAATGGGTGGTATCCAATACCCACACCTAAGTAACCTCACGAGGCAAATTTGGCAGTGGTGCGAGATACGAAATATCTGGTTGGTTGCCTCATACATAAATACAAGAGACAATGTTGAAGCTGACGAAGAATCTAGAAGGATAAACCCAGACATTGAGTGGGAACTTTCGCAGTCAGTTTATGAGAAAATTGTAACTAAATTAGGACAACCAGATATAGAAAGAGATCCAGAAGCGCAGTCAATTGACGCCTTCACAGAAAACTGGCACAAATATTATTTCTATGCATTTCCGCCTTTCTCCCTAATGTTAAAATGTGTTCAAAAAATTATTGAAGACAAGGCAACAGGAATTGTGGTATTTCCATATTGGCCATCACAGCCTTGGCCAATCCAAGCCCACTTTTAAAAAGCGTGCTAAGCTCGGAAATAATTTATTTTGGTCCGAATAAAAACCTATTGCATTCTCCTTTCAGGAGGCATCATCCTCTATTCAGGCGGCTTACCCTGGGTGCCGCCAGGCTTTGCGGAAAGCCTACGCTCAACAGGGGTATACTGCGACCGCTGTAGAGCTTATGATAGCCTCGCTCGCTGACAACACCATAAAACAATATAGTTGCTCACTCAAGCTTTGGTGGGACTATTGTATTATTAATCAAATTGATTTCTTTACTTGTCCTAATGAATCGGTAATATCATTCCTATCTGAGCAGTTTTATAAGGGAGCGCCTTATGGTACAATTAACTGCCATCGATCAGCTTTGTCTATTTTGTTAGGGTCTAAAAATATTGGACACGATCCGTCGATTAAACGGTTGCTGAAGGGCGTATATAAACTCAAGCCGACTATGCCTAAGTATAAGGACATGGGACCCAAAAGTTGTTTTGAATCATATCTCAAGTTGGTTTCCTCATGAAGAAATCCCACATGAAACCTTAACTAAAAAATTAGCAATGTTATTAGCTCTGTGTACGGGACATCGCGTACAGACGCTTTCATTAATAAAGACAAATAATATCCAATTCACATGCAATGGGGCCCAAATAGTTATCACTGAGCTTATAAAAACTTCAGCCCCTAATCGAGAGAAACCAGTGTTGTTTTTGCCATATTTCAAGGAAAATATTAAAATATGTCCTGCAACGGTATCAGGAGATTATCTACGCGTTACATTCAGTATGAGAGATGAATCCTCAAAAAATCTTCTCCTGACCTGTAAGAAACCTTATAAAGCTGCTACAGCTCAAACCATTAGTAAATGGATTAAAAAAGTGTTATCAGCGAGCGGAGTGGACGTGACGGTGTTCAGCGCACACAGCTCGCGACACGCCTCCACGTCCGCTGCAAAGACAGCCGGCGTAAGCATCGACGTAATTCGAAAGACCGCGGGCTGGTCTGACTCCTCACTCACGTTCGCCAAGTTCTATAACAGACCCGTTATAGACCAATCTGAATTTGCTCGATCTGTTTGTTTAGCAAATAAGGCAACATAGCATATTTAGTTAAATAAGTGGCGATTGTTGATTATGATTAGCAATGAATAAACAACGATATTCCGTAACGTTGTATCGTTTTATTTGTATGACCAAAACTACTCACTCTAAACATCTACGTTGTAAACACATACAATTATATCTGAAAAATGAAGCGACGTAATATAATATATGATCAAACGAACTTCTGGAAGTGAAGTTCGATCGATATTATATGAGTCGCTTCATTTGAAGATATAAGTTCCCTCCCACCCGAGGACCCGGAAAGCAGTTTTGGTTCTTATACTATAACTCTAAAGAAAATGAGGAACAGAATGGCTACGCGACTGTGGAAGCGGTGGCCGGAAGTATGTTTGACGTTTAAAAAAGTCAAAAAGTAACTTTTAATGAAATTGTGCGAATGCTACCTTGTAGACTTAAGGTACTACGTTGTAAACACATATAATTATATCTTCAAATGAAGCGACTCATATAATATCGATCGAACTTCACTTCCAGAAGTTCGTTTGATCATATAGTATACAGGGTGGAATAAATAAACTTATTCATTGTGCTATGATACTAAAATTTTATAAACGTATTCATATTATTATTTTTTCCTGATAATAAACGTTATTCATTTATCTACGAAAACGTAGTTTCCTTTTACGTCGTATATTTTTTTAGATATAACAATTTAAATCATCTCACATACTTACTACATATTGAAACTATCATACCAAGACTTATATCTATTATAGCTTACGCACTAACGTGCACCAGAGTGCATGCGTGGCTCTGTCTTCCACCTTCGTTCGAGCGAAATCAGGTCGCTTTTGAAGCCACTGCTCGATCACCACTTCCCATGTCCGATTGCGTCCCATTTTATAAAAATAACCAAGAAACGTCTCAGGAGCCTTTTGCGAAGATCTAAAGAGAAAACATTTTGTATATCCTCACGTAGATAGCTTTCCGATTTGAACGCACGATAATCAAATACCAGACGATTGCTAAAACGTTCCGCGAAATCAAATATTACCAGTGGCATTATCGGTAGAATCAATACGACAGACCTACGCCGAGCCGAACACCCGGTTCGTTAGTAAATGGCGTCTAGATTACACACTCACGTCACGAAAAACCACTATATGTCTACTTTAGCTATGTGAAATGCAATAATCAGTTTATAACTATAAAAATGCCGACGTCAACGCAACGAAGTATATTATATGACAATGACACCAAATAGAAAGTTATTATTTAAAACAAAAAAAAAATCCAAATCGGTTCAGTCGTTTTCGAACTATCGAGGAACATGCATTAAAAAAAATCTCCCCGACGAACTGAGAACCTGCTCCGTTTTTTGAAGTCGCTTGAAAATTGTTCTATCATATCAGCCACAGACATCCACTGCTGAACATAGGCCTCCCCAATGACTCGCCACAATGTGCGATCCTGTGCTGACCGCATCCAATGATTCTCCGCTACCCTCACGAGGTCATCCGTCCATCTAGTCGGGGGCCGACCCACGCTGAACTTTCCTTTTTTTTTTTATTAGCCTATTTCAGTGTCCCACTGCTGGGCAAAGGCCTCTCCTCTTGATTTCCTCGACTCCCGATCAGAAGCCTCCTCCGGCCAGCCGTTGAGGAACGTATCCAGGTCGTCCCGCCATCTCCGCCTAAGCCTGCCCCACCTGCGCCGCCCATCTTGTGGCACCCACTCAGTGGCTAAGCTAGCCCACCTTTCTGGGTGCATGCGCCAGACGTGGCCGACCCAGTCCCACTTCAGCCTGGCGGTAGTTACTCCAACATCGGAGGTTCGCGTTATAGAACGAAGCGTGGTGTTCCGGACGTGGTCGGTCCTTTTAAAACCTAGAATGCTGCGTTCCATGGCTCGCTGGCAAACCTTCGGTTTGGACTTCTGGCTTTCAGTAAGTGACCATGTTTGGGCACCGTAGGTTAGGACAGGCAGGATACACATGTTAACGAGTTTCCGCTTAAGTGACAATGGAAGGTTTCCCTTCATTAGCTCCTTCATGGACCAGTAGCTCTTCCAGGCATTTTCGACACGCCGTTCGATTTCATTGTCTTGCCTGTTGCCGAAAGACACTAACTGGCCCAAGTATATATACTCGTCAACATAGTGTATAGTCTGCCCATCTACCGCTACCCTACGTTTTGTATTGTTAGTCATCACTTGAGTCTTGGTGCTGTTCGTTCAAGTCCAACTTGAAGGCTTGCCGAGCTGAGATCTTGGAGCATTAGTTGGAGTTCTGCCGCCGAGGAAGCGAAGAGAACAATATCGTTGGCAAAACGTAGGTTTGATAACCTTTTATTGCCCACGACTATTCCCCTCGCCCCCCACGCCGCCGCCAGGCTCTTAAAAACTTCCTCAAGTGAGCTAGTGAATAGTTTTGGCGCATTCCTATACGTTGAAAATTGTTACATCACATAAATGGTTATATTTAAATTTAATTTCTTTTACAAATGATTACGTATATTTACGAACGAAACTCGTATCGAGGAGCAGCGATCGGATTTCTCGCTCAACCGCTCGCCGCGCCGCTGGTCGCGCAAAGTCGCGACATCTTGGTAAGGGATCACGTACCGGCAAACACAGCGTGGGTAGGACCTCACAAGGCAAACTGATTACGTATTAAAGGTCGCTGGAGGCCGTTGACTTTCTTTGGGGGCGTTCTATGTCTAGCAGTGCTCAAGTAACAAACAAGCTGCATAATAAGTGCTTAAACAGCCCCTAAAAAGCAAACCAGCCAATGTGCTACTTGGGTGGATATTTTTTATCATCATTGTCATCATCACTCTCTTTTGGCGGCGGTTGGCGGTTGGCTCAGTTTGCAAGCATCTGCCTACTGAGCGGCTGTCCCGGGTTCGAATCCCGGCCAGGGCAAATATTTGTGTGATGAACTCGAATATTTGTGCTTGGGTCATGGTTGTTCCTATGTATTTAAGTATATATTTATCTATATAAGTATGTATATCGTCGTCTAGTACCCATAACACAAGCCTTCTTGAGCTTAATTTGGGACTAGATCGATTTGTGTGAAGTTGTCTGATATTTAAAAAAAAAAAAAAAAAAAAAATATGTCCAAATATTACCAGTGGCAAAACCTATCACTAGAATCAATACGTCGGCCGCCGAGCCGAGCAGCCGGTTCGTTAGTAAATGGCGTCTAGATACAAGTCACGACAAACGCACCTCGATGTAATGCATAAAAGGAGGGTTGTAGACCTAACTATACTGGAAGTACAAGTTTCTTAGTAAAAGTTGAGATGACGAGATATATGTATAAAATAGCGGCGTGAGAAACATATATGTTGTGCCGACACCAAAATAATTTTTCTAATGACATCAGGAGGCCTTTGATGGTCGCGTTTGTCAAAACGCATCGCATGATAAAAGCAACCGTTATAGGCCCGCAGTTCCAAAAATCATTATATGTTCACTTTATTATGTGCTCCATTTATATTTACGTGTATGTCAATGTCACTTAACGCAGGTCTAATAGCGAGAGTCAATATCGCTTAATGGCAATTTGGAAATGTCAATAGAATTAGGCCGAAGGTCAGATATATTATGAATGATGTTAGTACTGGAACCAAAAATTTGAACCGCTGATGTTGTGGAATTAGTGCCTTCTAGATCTAAATAAAAAACAAAAATCTTGTTCCGAGTAATGTCTCTGGGTCGTCTTGTTCTGATAAACCTAGATTATGTTCATGTGTATTATAAATTTTAAATAAATAAACCGAGTCGTACGTTTTCGATATAATAATTAGATGGGTTTGACAAAAACACAATAAAAGCGCATTGTGTCTAAAAAAAGGAAATGTAAACCGCGATTTATATGTTTGTAAGCAAACACAAAGTTATTAGTTTTTCTGAACAAACAACTGCGTGGGAAAACCATATGAATTTAACTACTATTTTAACTCAAATAGCGTTTACGGCCCGAGAATCCCTATTATTCGCAAACAACGTGGGCTAGTATGAACTACAAAATAAACAAATACAAAATATGAAGCAAAAAGTTAGACATGTTTATTCGACAGTTCCAATGAAAAGAGCAAAGCTACGAAATCAGAATTGCTGAGATTTTGAACCATCATCACATTCCTGTCATGCCTAATAACCATAATCATGTCGCAAATGTCGCAGTCAAGATGGCGCTTCCAGCACATATCACTTCACAGACGTACGCTCGTCCTACATTCACCCCCCTTCTTCGATCAACTGTCTCGACCTGACGACCATTACCTAACCGTCCGCTCTACAAACTCCTCGCTATAACAACAAACTTATCAATAGCCAGACTAACACACGGCTCTAAATATATAACTACTAAGGTCAAAATACTCGCGGAAACCATTTTAGAAACGGCAATTATAAAATTGTCTTGTCCACCGCTGTTTACATTCGCTTGACTATCGTCTTTCAATTAATTCAATATTCGAACGCAGTAATGCGCTGTCACATGTTGAAGTTCTGTTTTTAAAATTTTCTTTTTTGCGCGCAATTTGTTATTTCACATTCACAGCCAACGCTAATAGTAATAAAATAATTATCAGTGATATTTTAACGGAGTTGTTCAGGTGTTTTAAATATGGATAGAATAGAGTAGAACAAAATATTATTTATTGCTTCCTCAACAGGAAATGAATACATACAAACACAGACTATACGTAACATTGAATAGAGTTATATGGTGTTTTATAATGTGAGAAGTTATTGAAACAGTGAATAGAAAGTGAAACTTATGAAGTGATATGTGAATGGAAGATGCTGGCTGGTGAGGAGACCAGCATTGATATAGTGCAGCGATGGCTGATGCGGAGGCGAAGCAGCGATGATACGACGGATACAGGTTTTTTTTAATTATATTTTTTTTTAATCTTGACAAAAATTGCGGATATAAATGAACATTAAAATAAGAACAAAATAGTAAATTTAGTTAGAATGTTCAAAAGTTTTGAGAGTTCAGTATTGTTTTTTATATTTACAACATTTTTGTGTTTTAAAATATTTTATGGGTTAAAAATTAAGTTACTTATATATTAGTCTAGTAAGTATGACAAGGATTGTCGATCATCAAGAATATCGGCCTAAAGTGTTCTACAAATATATTGTCCTACAACTCTATACACTACATTTTAATAGATACCTACTTTTGGATTAATTATATTCGAACGATCTTAAAATTACAATATAAACGCTAAGTTACTCGATGGAAAATGATCAAAAATTTATTCCACTTAATTCACAAACTGAACTTTAACTTACTTCGCAATTTTATAAGATGTTAACAATTAATCATTCAGTATTGAAAGCCGAAGCGATCGCCCGCGCCTCCATTCATACTTGCCGACTCAATATTACAGGGTTCTATGTGACATTTTCAAGGTACTTCAAATTAGACTTCGTGTCACTATGGCAATGTTAAAATTTCAACTCGGCAGTACTGAAACATTATAATCCTATGATATTCAGCCAGCGACTCGCCGACTAAGTTTAAGACGGGGTATTTCGTCTACTTAATGTATTCAAATACCGAGTTTGGATAGCAGTTTGCTTGAGGATTTGGGTATTGTTGTGAGGATCAAAATACCTCTCACCTGGACTGAAGATCTCCCTTTTAGAGTTGGGATTTTGATGGTTTACCTCTTATTAATAAAATTCATAAGATAAAAGTTTCAAGAATGTTTTGTTCCGTTAAAGTAACATTTCATAGAAAACCTTGAGATTGTTATAAGGCAAAACTAAGAAATGAAATAATTATGGCTTCAGGGGAATAAGTTTTACGAAGTAAAAAATCTGTGAAATGATAAATTCTATAAAATTTGATGGATGAGACGTCTATTATACTAAAGCAGTAGCAAAAGTGAAACCACCCAAAAGCAAAGAAAATAAATTTGTTCAAACCTTAGAAATACTTACTTAACAGAACAAACAAAAGCATAATTGCCAAAAACTCAAGATAACGCTAGGTAAGCTTTGTAAAAGTTTATGCTTTTCGATTATATATGTCGTCCGTCGTCCAGCATTTTCGAAGTTCTTGTCACATCATTATGCCATGCAAATTAGCTGTCATATCTAATAGTTTATCATTACGTATTCACGGGCACAAAGCGAGCATTTTGACAAATTGATATGAACGCTATGAATGGTATACATACGAGGTAGCGTATACATATTACTACTACTCGTATTTTAAATAATATAAATTTCATTCAAATTTCGAGAAGATAGCGCCAACGAACGAACGCTAGACGTCAAATATAATAAAGTAAGCAAACTCTAATACCTTAATAAGATCCTAGTATTCTTAATTAATGCAAATTATAACGGATCTATCACGATATTTCTTATTTTCCTACAATTATTTATTATGTTTCTGATAAACCCGTTATAATTTGTGTTAATTATGTGTACATACAAACCGCGAGAGTATAACGTGATGTTCATAGTATTTATTGTAGTATTATCCATTCAATTCAATTCAATGAAATCATTTATTAATTAAATTAAATTTTACAAAGACGTAACATTATGTATAATTTATAAGTACAACTGTCATATTGTACTTATGATTTATACTTAATTTAAAGTCTCAGATTGGGTATTATTTCGCTTTTCTGCTATAAATTAGCTTACTGGTTAAGAAATCGAGGATTTTGCCAATCCAATTACGCACGACATAATCTTCCAACCGAAGAAAACGACGAAAGGGCTTAGATATGGCCGCATTTTCAATAATCCTTCTTGATTTGTATTCATTAGAAAATATTCTTGGGATCTAACTGGGCTAGTTTCTTTGTGTTTCCGAGTTCCTTTTTACCATTCATTATCATCATTATCATTTGGTATTACCACTAATAACCCGATGTATATCTATATGACATTAATATCGTATAGAGTTGTCAGAGAATGTAAACGTCGATTTTAGCGCCAAGTTGTTTTAATAATTGATTTCTTTATGTCCAAAGATTTTCCAAACATGGTTAAGTAAAAAAAAACTAGGAATAGAAAGTACGGAATTGACAAGAATGATTGTATGTATTAAAAGTGTTATCGTGGAATTTAAACAATATTGATAGTTGATTAACCTAATTAGCTACATTTGCTCATTGATTTTGATACCATTAGTATTATTTTAGTTAATTGATCATTTGTTTAATCTTATAACTAGGTAATGCCATTGTTGTGTTATTGCTAATTGAGCTCTTAATTAATGGGAAAGTTATGCAATTATCTACGCTGTGGGTATCCACATTATACTTACAGGTCAATACTAAAAGAATGTATCATTTCTTAATTTCGCGAATGTGTGTGAACCTAGCATATCAAATGTTAGAATCTCACAATTTAAGGACAGTTCTAGTAGCATCCCCAATAGTTCTACAGTTCCTCATACTTTTTTTCAAAAATTCTGTTCAATTTTCTGAAAAAAAATATTTTCAAAATGAGATGCTAACTTCACACTACCCCGATCAGCATCTCACCAGTTCTTGATTGCTAGACCATAAATACGTCAGAAACTTAATAGTTCTATCGCCTGGAGCCAGCACAGCAATAGTTCTGGCCCAAAAACCAAAAAAAAATGAGATGCTAACTTCACGATACACCTACTAGCATCTCAGTAGTTCTCGATAACTAGGTCACAAATACGTCTGAAACTGCATAGTTCTATCACTTGGAAGCAACACAAAAATAGTTCCAGCGACAAAACGAAACAAATCACCTCATACACTATTCTAGCTAAAAAAAAAAAAGTTTTTTTTTTATATGCGCGATTTTAAGCGAGAGTTCTGCACAGCATTTCAGCTGTTTTGGATGGCAACGTCACGAATACGTATAGAACTGCCGAGTTCTACCTTCTGCGGGCGAAACAGCAATAGTTCTAGCGAAAAAACGAAAAAAAAAATAAGATTTTTTGATATGCTACATTTTATGTAAGAGTTCTGCACAGCATCTCAGCTGTTTTCTGACGTATTTATGGTCTAGCAATCAAGAACTGGTGAGATGCTGATCGGGGTAGTGTGAAGTTAGCATCTCATTTTGAATTTTTTTTTTTTTTCAGAAAATTGAACAGAACTTTTGAAAAAAAGTATGAGGAACTGTAGAACTATTGGGGATGCTACTAGAACTGTCCTTAAATTGTGAGATTCTAACATTTGATATGCTAGGTTCACACACATATTTCGCGATCAAATTAATATATTAATATAGTTGTGCATTTATATTTTGGGCCTTGTATTTGAATATAATATTGATACCTAATACCTAACCTTGCACAAGAGTTTATACATGTCTGACGCAATAAAATTCAATAAGCAAATGGGACGAGTATTTTCATGTAAAACCGGTGCATATAATAATAATTTCGTTCACTCACGTGACTGATATGTGGCACTTAGGCTATATTGAGATATAATCAATCTAGTTTAAATGTGATGTTATTATTTAAAAATATCTAGGACAGTATACATATATACATACATATAAACGACAACATAATGATGACTTATGCAGATCCTATGTTATCAAATTTGTATGTTATCAACTTAGCTATTATTCAAGCCAATCTGGCAAAACATAGTTTCATAAGATAAATGTAACACCTACTCACCTATGTTTAAACAAATAAATGATCTCTTTCTCTCTCTCTCTCTCTCTCTCTGTATATCCTAGAAGTGCTCATATCGGAAAAATTGTACTTTACTCTTGCAGAAAAAATATTAAATATTTAATTTTCCACCCGCTCTCAGAAGTTCAGTCGTAATTCCGTCATCACCTGGTGCCTTGTTGTTTTTAAGCTGTTTCAGAGCCATCGTGATTTCATAAAGGCTAACGTCCGGAATGTCTTCGGTATAGTGTCGGGTCAGTTTCGATCTAGGGTCAGCATCAAGACTGTTAACGGGCTTTTGTGCTGAGGTGTATAACTGTCCATAGAACCGTTCGATCTCTCTCAAAATCTCAGTTTTGGACGAAACAATATTGCCACTATCAGTCTTCAGATTAGTTAACTGGCTTTGCCCAACGACGGAATTCCGACTGAACTTCTGAGAGCGGGTGGAAAACCAGTACTCATAGTCCTCCAGAAGTTGTTCGGTTCCGTCATACATGAGGGCACAACGCCTGAAGCATGGAAAAAGAGTGTGGTGACATTGTTCTTCAAGAAAGGTGACAAAACCTTATTGAAGAACTACAGACCCATCTCACTGCTAAGCCATGTTTATAAGCTGTTTTCCAGAGTCATTACAAATCGCCTCGCGCACAGGTTTGATGATTTCCAACCTCCCGAACAAGCCGGATTCCGAAAAGGTTTTAGCACCATAGACCACATTCATACGCTGCGGCAGGTTATACAGAAGACAGAGGAGTATAACCGGCCCCTATGCTTAGCGTTTGTGGACTATGAAAAAGCCTTTGATTCGATCGAGACTTGGGCTGTGCTTCAGTCTCTCCAGCGGTGCCGTATCGACTATCGATACATCGAAGTGCTGAAGTGTTTGTACAGAAACGCCACCATGTCAGTCCGAATCCAAGACCAGAGCTCAAATCCTATCCAACTGCAGCGAGGAGTAAGACAAGGAGACGTAATTTCTCCAAAACTGTTTACTGCTGCACTGGAAGATGCCTTTAAACTACTGGATTGGAACGGACTTGGCATCAACATCAACGGCGAGCACCTCACTCACCTTCGATTTGCAGATGATATCGTGGTCATGGCGGAGTCGTTGGAGAGATTAAGCGCTATGCTCGAAGACCTCGACAGAGTCTCCCAACAGGTAGAGGTCTGAAAATGAACATGGACAAAACGAAAATCATGTCGAATGACCATGTTGCGCCTTACCCGATAGTGGTTGGGAACTCTGCCCTCGAAGTTGTCGACGAGTATGTGTACCTGGGACAAATTGTCCAGCTAGGTAAGTCCAACTTCGAGAAGGAGGTTAATCAACGAATTCAACTCGGCTGGGCAGCGTTCGGGAAGCTACGTCATATCTTCTCGTCGAAAATTCCCCAGTGCCTGAAGACGAAAGTCTTCGAACAGTGCGTGTTGCCAGTGATGACTTACGGAACTGAGACATGGTCGTTCACAATGGGACTCATGAGGCGGCTAAGAGTCACGCAACGTGCAATGGAAAGGGCAATGCTCGGAGTTTCTTTGCGCGACAGAATCAGAAATGAGGATATCCGCAGAAGAACCAAGGTAACCGACATAGTGCACAGGATTGCCCGGTTGAAGTGGCAATGGGCAGGCCATGTAGCCCGGAGAACGGATGGCCGTTGGGGCAGCAAAGTCCTAGAGTGGCGACCACGTATAGGGAAGCGCAGCGTGGGTCGGCCCCCGACTAGATGGACGGATGACCTCGTGAGGATAGCGGGGAATCATTGGATGCGGTCTGCACAGGATCGCACTTTGTGGTGAGTCATGGGGGAGGCCTATGTTCAGCAGTGGACGTCTGTGGCTGATAGATAGATAGATTTAATTTATCAAGATATTCTAAAAAATATTATATAGGTACATCGCATTTATAATTAATCAGTTAATTTCTGTTTTTTTTTTTAATATAAAGCTTGTTTACAAATATATACTTTTTATCTTCAATGTACAAACTTTAAACCTGATGTTAATATGCTATGCTAGATAATGGTATCCTAGAACGCAACGCCTACATAAAAGCATTCAGGTATTATGATGTTATAACACATTGCCTGTATTCGCATCGAGGTGCTCCTTTACCTTATTATATCGTGATATATTGTTATATATTTCAGTGTATATTTTGTATTAACATACAAAAGCTTTACGTGCTAATATAATAAGGTAATAAGCTGACGGCTTGTAATAAGCTATACCCCGGTTTGCGAATAGTGATTCTTGGGACACTTTACAAAGTAATATTGCTTGATATGTGATATATTTCTAGTAATATTTCTTGCGCAGTTGTTACCTATACGAAAAAAAATTTTTAACAAAAAAAAGAACCGGCTTCAGTAAAACTAAAAAGCCTACAATAACCCGTTCAAGTACAGATTACATTTGACTCGCCCTTCGAAGTTGATCCCAAACCACTCAGTTCTTATATTTATATATTATAGTTTACGCGAGGTTTGGCACCGACTTCGAAGGGTGAGTCAAATGTAATCTGTACTTGAACGGGTTATTGTAGGCTTTTTAGTTTTACTGAAGTCAGTTCTTTTTTTTGTTAATTTTTTTTTTGCTTTTTAGTGATTCGTATGTGTATTCATCATCAGTTCCTTACACCAAATCCTATTTACTGAATGTAAATTCTTGACCTTATCAATAAATTACCGAAAGCGCCGTACATGTCCCTATAACATTTGAAGAGTTCCCTCGATTTCTCCAAGATTCCATCATCAGATCCCGACTTAGTGCCAACGGGACCAACTCGGAGTTATACCCTTTCGATTAAAAAAAAAATTGGAAATCGGTTCACGGTTCTCGGAGATATCGAGTAACAAACATACAAAAAAAAAATAGTTCCCTCCTCCTTTTTTGAAGTCGGTTAAAAATAGTTAATTTTTTTTATCAAACTAACGAAAATATTGATGTGACATTGGGGCAAATTTTTATTCTGTTGTCGATTTCATTTTTCTCTCAGATTTCAATAAAATTTGGTTAGTTGGCAAAGTTGCTTATTCTGAACAAACAAAACCCAATTTCACGATATGTCCTACAAAATTTCCCATTGAGTTACAAAAAATGTATGGATTTTTTTAAACTAAATTTCGTATATTGTACTAAAATTCGGTACAAAATGAGGAGCTCGAAATAAAAATAAATAATTCGACAACAAAATAAAAATTGGCCCATGGGCCAATTACTGTAATACATTTTGTGTAAGCCAATGGTTTCTTTTTTTAACCCAAAATAAATATTGAAATTGTTTTTACAATCCTCATAATTTAACAAAACAATAACTGAACATGAACCATGGACTTAAACGCACTTTTTCACGGTGAAGATTGCAAATTACTTATTTCCTCCATACAAATACTGGTACCCAATCCAGATGACGTCATAATGTAGGTAGACCTTTTGTATGGAGCGTTTTTAGTCCTCAGGAATGCTGAACTTTGACGGTCATTTCTGACTTCTAGAGCAGTCTAAGTGTAGGTAGTCTCAGATAGACATTTGATCCCAATAAAAAAGAGAAACGACTGAAATCCTCAAAAAAAAAAATTGTCCGCACGCCTATTGAATATGTGTTGTGTTACATTGTTGCAGGCAGCTCGAGCGGCTCGCCGGGCGCGCGCGCGGGCCGCCGCTCCTCGCTGGCGCTCACCCCCGAAGACGAGCCCCTCGCTGACGTCACCGTAAGTACGCGTCTTATTCACAGAATATATATATAAAAAATACATGGATCGTTAGCATTAGCCTCTTGCATAAAAGATACATACATGGCTCCATAGGCCAAATACGGAAGCGTCAGCTTCATAATGATCGATTACTCGTTTGCCCTAGCTCTGCACTACTCGGAAAGTTGACCGAAGTTGGCCGAGGCGAAGATGGCCAAAGTATGGGTTTCGGCAGCGAAGTGCTTCACCACACTAATATCATATTCGCGCAACTACGATTAACTTCGCGAGTAGTGTGGAGCCGCAATTGAACATAGTCTTTCTACAGACACTTTCTCCGCAGTTTTGATGCAACACTGAAAAATATAAAAAGCTCAACTAATTTAACTATTTGAGAAATCACCAAATTGGATAGCTTGGGCGGTTGTTTTGAGCCCATAGAGAGAGTGGGTTGATATGACCTATTATTTATTTCTTATATCTATTTTTGAAATAAACACACATACAGTACGCTGTTCTACACATATCCTACTCTGGATCCACGGAAGACCAGCGTCGTGGTGCTCACAAGTGCTATGACATATGCTGAGTGGATTCCATTTTTGCAGCCTAGATACCATTTAGCTTATAGCAATACCTACTAGATAGATAAGTAAAAAAATTACTAACTAAATGTAATCTGTTTGTTATAATGTTGAATGTAATTAGTTTGCAAAATAAACGTATATTTTTCTTCTTCTAAATTGTGCTTAGTACTCGTAGTAACCAAAATTATGCTAATTTCACACAACTTATTTTGGTTACTAGCCAAGCAGTTTGTCAGTCCTCCGATTTATTAACTAGCTGCTAACATTTGGGCTACTGCTAACAAATCTTTTTTTTTTTGTGTAATCTTGCACAAATTGCTTATTCCCTAAACAAGCAATACGTCGTAACGTTAAACTTACTATGGGTACTATTTAGACGCCCGAACGCCACTTGGCAATCTTCGCCATCACCGTCTTCTTCACATAATGTTTATGGTTCACTAATATGTTGCATAAAATTGATACTCATATTTTCATTTTGCATAACAACCTTTGAGAGAATCATCATTTCTCCGAATTTTATTTGCATATTTTTTTTCTCATTGTGATGTCACATAATTTTTTTTATCAGAACATTAATATGGCAGAATATGAATAAGCATAATATTTACATGTCCCATTAAGTTCAAAAAAAAAAACCTAACCTAACCCATTAAGTTCGCTTCTAACCTAACCTACTTTACTGGCAGCAGTTCGGTTCTGTTGTGGTCATAGTTCTAACCTAACCTAACCTATTTTACTGGTATCAGTTTAGTTAATAATCGCCTAATCTAACCTAAAACCTAAACTAGTTTCCTAGCACTCGTCTGTTCCGTAAACTATGTCTTTATGCCATAATAAATTCGGCGATATCGATATCAATGTTCTGCCATATAAAATTATGAGAAATGAATAGTATGCCAACTGACAATTATGATACTATATGATTATGCTAAAGAATCATTCGGCTAAAAAAAAAACGGTGATAGCTGCTATGCGAAATGAAATTTGGAGAATCGATATTATGCAAGATAAAGCGAACCCAACGTTGATATTTACCATCAGATCGATGATTATGAAGAACAACGGCACAATTTGAACTGTGACGTTATTCGATTAGAAACCTTAAATTGTTGAAAATTAGTTTTTAATTGAATAACGGCACATTTCGGATTGTGCCGTTGTTCTTGATAAGCAACGAGATGTCAACCAAGCAATTATTTACTTCGCTTTGTCACATCGTAACGGTAAACATAAATGCCAAAAGAAACTTATACTTGGCTCCTTTCAAGACAGGCTCATATTATTATTATTATTGTGCTTGGACCCACATTATTACCCTACGCGTCTGCGCATACGCACAACTGGATGTTCCACTAAACCCTTCGCCTTTGTTGGGACGAAATCAGCCCGGGGGGTTACCCTCATCTGGCAGAATAATATTGGTCAGAAATACACTTCGCATAACACGTTTCGCAGAAACACTTTCGGTCGAATGGTAAGATGGCATAAAGGTATAGTTGGCATTACTACTACCTCGCATACGACACATTTTGCAGCACATTGTTTTGTAGAATATCTGTTTGGCCGACTTTAGTTTAGCATAATTTTATGTACCATAATAATCCTATAGCATACGATTACAATAGCATAATTATTTTCTACTAGCAGAAAAGTGCGTTAAGTAAACTTTACGTAGTAGAATGACGACGAGCGGTTCGAGGAGCAGTGTTAGGTATCTTGCCGCCGCGGGGCAACTGTCACTAAATTTTTAATCACAACAATTGTAATGCATAAATTAGGTCCTGATTCCACCTTAGGGCAGGTCCAACTTGGATTAGGTTAGGTACGACGACGAGCGAAGCGAGGAGGAGTGTTAGGTTGAACTGAGACCCTAACGAGCGAGCGAGCCGCGCGGCATCGGCCGGCTACCATACCGCTCCATGGACAAAATGTGTAATCACAACAATTTGTAATGCATCAGTCGGACCAGGGCCGGTCCGACTTGGTTAGGTTAGGTGTGACGACGAGCGAAGCGCAGAAAATCTTACAGCCGGACTATTACTAAGACGGACTTAGTATGGAAATTGTACCACTGTTCTTTTTGAAGTTTGCGTCTGCGATTTTTTAGGGTTCCGTAGTCAACTAGGAACCCTTATAGTTTCGCCATGTCCGTCTGTCCGTCTGTCCGTCTGTCCGTCTGTCCGTCCGTCCGCGGCTTAGCTCCGTGATCATTAGTACTAGAAAGCTGAAATTTGGTATGAGTATGTGTATGTATCACGCCGACAAAACGGTAAAATAAAAACTAAAAAAAAAATTTTTTTTCGGGTACCTCTCGAACACCTAAAGTGGGGGTGATTTTTTTTTTTCGTTTCAACCCTAGTGTGTGGGGTGTCGTTGAATAGGTCTCTTGAAAATAATAGGGGTTTTCAAACATTACTTTTTGATAAAGTCAGTAGTTTTGTAAATATTCGCTCCGAAAATAAAAAAAATTGTGTCCCCCCCCCTCTAACTTTTGAACCACAAGTCAAAAAAATATGGAAAAATTCATGTTAATGCGGCCTTATAAGTACTTTCAATGAAAACTATATTGAACAAAATCGGTCAAGCCGTTTTTGAGTTATCGCCAAATTTCATATTTTTTCTTTAAAAGGTCGTAAGTTGACTTCCAGAAGGTAATAAGTGATTACAGTTTCTAGGGCGTTTACGACCTTTTTATAGAGCTTAAAATCTGTCTTAACTTAAACCTCGGGCTTAAAACAGCAGTTTATTGTGAAGGATGAGCAACTACGGAACCCTACACTGAGCGTGGCCCGACATGCTCTTGGCCGGTTTTTTACCTTTGCTGAAGCTGCTTTCACTTTTATTTTTTAATTTCAAAAACTTGTCCGTATAACCAAATAAAAATAATAGTTTTGGGTTATGTGATAGTAATAAAGTACCTAGTGTTTTATTATTGTTTTATGTAATTTTCCCACTTTTTCTCTCGTTGACCTATCATTAGGCTGGTACGCGACTAGCGCATTTCCTATTAACCTTCAAGCAGATTAGTTCAGCAATTTTGTAGTATCAACATGGCCGGATGTTTTGCCGGAACCCGTACATTGTAAATTACGAGTTTCAATATGGAAAGCTGGTTTATTCACGGATCCAAACATGTTATTGTTGAAATACTATTCAAATATACTTACGAATGTTTTATTGACCGAGCGAGCGAAGCATATCCGTTTCGGCTTGGCCAAAAATTCTTTGGTATGTCGTAAAAGTTTGGTTGTCCAGATTTCCGTCTATTCCTTCCCTTAGGACGTCGTAGAGGTCGTAGAGGAGGGTTCTCAATTCGACTGTATATTTTTTTATGTTTGTTATCTACCAGAACGTTCGACTGGGTGAACCGATTTTGATAATTGTATTTCGCTGCGCAGTCTCTTCATGATAATTAACTCATGTAGTATACGCAGTTTATACGGCTTTTCATCACATAATTCAGAGTACAGAAGTTTAAGCTTTCAATTCAAAAAACGCGCCAAATTTCCGAACGCAAACCCCGCTTTCCGCACTCTGACCTGTCAATCTCATTAACGCTTTTGTGCGGCCAAGATCACATTGCGATTTTTCGTTTTAATTATAATAATGTAATATGGTGTTGTGAAAGGTGTTAAATACTAATTGTTATTATAAAGATGATGTTGAAACATCGTCTAAGCGGTTTGATGGATATATCTCGACAGGAATTCCGTCGTTTGAAAAGATTCACGGCGTCATGCGCTCGAGTCGGTCGGCAAGCCGGAATCACTCAAGGGATTCGTGAGCGATATCCCGGGCATAATGATCGTCTTGTTTACGTTCTCACAAATCGTCATCACCGAACAGGCGCCATGCGGAGCGGGATTCTGGTGGCGAAGCCATTTCAACTGCTTGAGCATGAGAGATGACAGAAAAGGGAAAACATTAGGTATGCTAAGAGGATTATAACAAACAAGGTAGGACAAGAATTCTATAAGTTTGGATCGCTGCCTTGCCTGTCTTCCGGAAGGCCGTAATATGCATAACTTTAGCAGAGAGCGGCGTGTGCTGCTGGCGCATTGAAATATATTTTTGCTCGCTCGCATCTTGTAGCAATGTGGAGTGCTAACTATTGGATGGTTGGGTACTCTCTTTGCTCATTAAGCATTGTGGTGCGCTTTAGTGGATACACTTGTAGCTTTAAACTTAAGTTATATGGTGTGTTACGTGGGTTCACTCTATGCTTATTACCTTAGCAAATGTGGTGAATTAATCTGGGTGCATTTTCTGCTGGCTCTGCTGAGTAGAATGGTGTATCAGTTGGATTCACTCGTTGCTTTATATGCGCAGCATGGTTTTGGGGGCTCAGGTCACCTTAGTCCAGTTCATGCTGAAATCAGTGTTGTGGTGCACCATATTGGGCTCACATTCTGCTGTTTGTGCCATACATAACAGTCTGATATATGGCTTATTTCAGGCTCGTTAGACAGTGCGTTATAAGCGCTTCCTTATACTACAGCTGATGAATTATGAATACATCAACATAGAGACTGGCCTTACCAGCTGAAGCTCTCTAGAATTTGACACACTTGGCCCAGATCCAGTGAGTCAGATCTGCTCTTGCTGAGAATAATATGAATAAATTCCCATTATAATCAAAAATGTCATCGAAAATGGCCTACTAACAGGAAAAATTCAAAAGTATACCGTTCCGGACTATTAAAAATTGGAGGATGCCTCAAGACTACATAAAGGCCGAAGTGGCTAGTTGATAGAAAGTGAAGAGCATATGTTAAATAAATGTCAAGTAAGTACGACGAGGTCATAAACAACTATAGGAGTTGAGACCAGCGGCCAGCTGGCAGCGCTAAACACACTATATAGTATGTAAATCACTTGGGAATTCTGATTCCCATAATCACAGTCCTGAGGGATAGTGTTAAGTACTGCTTAGTACAATGGCAACTTATCATTTTATAACATGCAGCGGAGAGTAATTAAAAAAAAAAAAAATTCTGAATTAGATATTCTTCAGTTGAAGAATTTGTAAATTAAATAAGTAAGATCTTTTACTATGCTGGACTACTAAATGCAAGCAGTCATTATTAAAGGCCTACCTGGCAGAGGCCAATATTTACCTATGATATTCTGTCATAAAATCTGTCTTAAGATAAGTCTTATTACAATTGAAAGGAATTAACCACTCAATTGCTTCGAATTTTGAGTTGGACTCTATTTATGTAATAAAATAAGAGCGGTGACAGGTAGCCGTAGTTACCAAAAGCAATCTAGTGGCTATATAACCATATTGCAAGGTAACACTCCAAGCAAGATATTTCTAGAACAGCCTTTAGGCTGATGCTTCCTAACTGCTATATTGGTACCTACTATAAAATTTAAAATTTAAATCATGAATAATCTACAAATAGGCCTCAAGGACATTTTTTACATGTCTGATTCTGTCTTTGAATAACAATAATAAATATAAAATTACAATTGTAATTACATCACAACAATAGAATAGTAAATTAATGCAACAAATAAATCACAGGGCACACTTTACCCGGAGATGTATATTTTCTCCAAGTCCATTAATAGAATTCTCTAAAATTATCAGAAGATTGAACATGTCATCCTACGCTTACACAGAGTTGCTTAAACCTGTCATGCAGTTCTCTGATTGATATCAGGTTTGTGATTGATATGTGCAGTGTTTTATTTATTCATTATTATTTTTTTTGTTGGGGAAATTACATATAATGATACATAATAGATGCCTACTTCCAATATTTACTAGTAAGTATCTCGGTTTGGCCCTATGGCTAGAGGAGGCCGTTGGCATTGTGTCCGTCACTCATACTAACTTGTTTTGTGCAATAAGGCTAATAAACAAATAAGAATAAATGAATGCTTTGATAGCATACAGACAACTCTAAAGTTGTTAGAGAAGCTGGTTTTTTCAAGCTCCTTTTTTATAAGTACCAGGGTAAATTTTTATTAATTTTTTTGAAATAAAAATAAATGAATGCTTCAATAGCATACAGGCAAAGCTAAAGCTCTGTTACAGAATCTAAGTTTTCATTGTAAACTAGGAGGAAAGATCCTTTTATTTTACCATGGTCCAAATTTTTTGGATCTGTGTGGGAGTCTGACAATTATCAAGTCCCTTTAAAATTTTAAACAACCTTTTAAAGTTTTTTTTAGCTAAATTATTATTATTATATACCTATATATATTTTTTTTAAACTAGAGCTATTAAACTATCAACATGATGAATAGGACATTTAGCCTATTCAACTGGCTTGCTTGTGCTGGTCGGTCTGCCACCGATTTTGGCTTGATGCTCGAGGTTTACAGAGTTAGAAAGGCATAATACATATTTCCGATAGAAATATTGAAACAATTATGATAAATCCAAGCAAATTTATTTAATGGTAAAGAATGAGCTATTTTGGTGGATATTATTAATCTATTATAGTACTGCCTTGTCAGCTTTTAGGGTCGTAAATCTTTTCTGCTTTGACTAAAAGAACTGTGGGATCTTTTAGAAAATTGCTTAAACCACAGATTATCTCATTCATAAACTGAATTCAGTTTTCAAATTATCCTACACCCACATTCTATTGTTACACAAATATGACAGTGGTGTGAGAAAGTAATGTTATTATTTTCTCGTTATATATATAAAATCTGAATAAAATAATATCCCTGAATAAAATCTACAAGGAATCATTCAAAAATTGAATGTGTTAGCTACCAAATAAAGATTTTAAAATATTAAATTTACTTAATGACAAGGGATTGCACTGATGATGTCACTGTGTTAGGCTAGGCATGTCATGGAAAAAGTTATATATTAGGTATAATTGATTTCTCAGACTCCGTCACATATCGAACTACTGATGTAAATAAACATCCCTCACATAAATATATTTACTAAACGTTATATGTTTATGATATATATTATAGCTGGCGGGCGCTAGTGTGGTATCCCGTCTTGCTCAAGCTGGTAAGCTCTACATGTATAACAATTGGTTCTAACTTAGATTTTAGCAAGTTACCGTTGGTTGCTAGCAAAAATTCTTGGAACGCTTTATCCTAGTTACGGTGGTGTTGTGCGAAATGTGTTATATTTAACTAAGAGAAGTGTCCATCAGTCTCAGCAGACATAATGCGGGCCTGCTGGCATCACTCTCACATAGTACCGCATAGCGGTAAGACACATGCTGTAAAACTGTCATCATTTTGGTTTTGTGTCAAAACATTAACGCAATCGCTACCGCGTAGCGCTACGGGCTACGCTCGTAGCCGATATCATGGGAAAAACCGTATGTAGCGAAAACTTACCACGATCAGAGCGCCCGGCTACCGGGTTGTTGGTGTCGAAAGTGTTAATTAAACATTATTTAGATGCATCAGTCCTTCAGCACAAATGTTTTAAACTATTTAGGAAAAGCGAGCCGGAGATAGCAGTGGTAACTGCTATAGGTACATCTACAAACTCTATTCATTAAGGATGCTTTTATCCGTTAGTTTATATTAATCAAGTTGTAGCGCAACTTGGGAACCATAATTAGTGCCTAAATTACTTGGCATCATTGTCTTCAAATAGTATCTAGTTTTTGCTTAGAGGAATTAAACAAGAAATAATACCTTGCTTATAAGTACTACTGTACAGTGGCTACAAACACTGTCTTTTATTAAATTATCCAATATTTTCCAATATCTGGATAAAGTTTTGAATTAAATTCCGGTTTTAATTAAGACATCTAGGCAGGTTTCGAACAAGCCTCTACTCTTGTTGCCCTTCCTTAGATATAAACCTGTAATTGGTCTAATAAAAGCCCTGTTGTCATATATATGCATAAGATTATACATAACTATCATTATGTCATGTTATTTTTATTATTGTTCTAAATAATAACTTACAAGGAGACAACTTCTCAAAATGCTTAGCTGTCTTCTATATTTACCGCCCACTCGACTCGGCCTGCCCGGGTCTTGGCCATGGGCCTGCTATGTCTCAATATTGATGTTATAAGATAGACTGCAGGCACCTGCAGGTTTGAATGACACATCATAATTTCTCAATTTTATGAGAGGCCTCTAGTGCCGCGTATATCATAAATTAAGTATTGTTATGACGAGTAACACTTACGAGTTACTCGCAAAGCTAGAAATAAACTTTGATTTGACTCTGAACATCTACATGAGTTAATTATCATGAAGAGACTGCGCAGCGAAATACAATTAGAAATTAAACGAACTTACCTGAAGTGAAGTTCTATTTTAATTGTATGAGCTGCGCAGTCTCGAAATGATAATCCCCCCCACCCTATACCCGTTTCAAAGTTTATTTTCCAGGACATTTCCATAGGATCTGTTTTCTCAGGCGTCACGTCAGGATGGGGCAGCTGCTGTAAGCTACTAAACTCTAAACTAAATGAGATTGACAGGTCAGAGTGCGGAAAGCGGGGTTTGCGTTCGGAAATTTGGCGCGTTTTTTGAATTGAAAGCTTAAACTTCTGTACTCTGAATTATGTGATGAAAAGCCGTATAAACTGCGTATACTACATGAGTTAATTATCATTTCGAGACTGCGCAGCTCATACAATTAAAATAGAACTTCACTTCAGGTAAGTTCGTTTAATTTCTAATTCTTTTTTATTTGAAAGATGGTGCTTCCCGTGTAGTCCCATTTAAATTTGGTCCAGTTCTGAGAGTCATTCATGAGAAAATCATATAAGTGTTATTGTATGTTCCATTTCGCTCATTGAAGGCGGTAATTTTTTTGGAAAAAAGTGACTATGGTCGATTCAGTTTTTTTTTATGTTTAATTTGGTAGAGATATGGGGGTTAAAAACGTAAATAACGACATATTATTTCAGTCATTTCAAAAATAAAAGACGAGGTCTACAGCTACAGCTCACAGAGCCACTATTAATATTGAAATACTATTGAAATATAGGTACTTATACTTATGTGTGTTTTATGTGGTCGATGGCATTCTATTCGAACTCTTATGATCAAAGATTCTACTATTACCTACTATTACTTATGTTAATTTTTTTTTTTTCATATTATGAGAATTATATTGATAATTTCAACTAACTTTTTGAAGTGAATAATACTTTTCCCCGAGTTCTTGGTATTAACATAGACATATTTCATGCTTTCATTGCGTGCAGTCGAAAATAAGTTGAAAAAACAAGTTTTTGAAACAAAAATTATCAAACAAAAATTCAAACTGTAGTTTTCAAATATATACCAATAATCCCAATAGCCCCGTTCTAGGTAAGTAGGTAGTAACATCACGAATATGTTAAGAAACATGTTTGATCATAGAGAAAATGTCTGAAACAATCACCATTTTAAAAGGAATAATAATTAAGGCCTCTTAATGAAACAGCTTACTTTCGTTTCGAATGTGATTATTTTCATCTAACTAACCTATACGCGATGTCATCCGTTTTTGTAAAACATGTTGTATTCATAATATATTAATAATGTAACAATCGTATAGGTAAATTTAAATGCAACCTGGCTTTAAGCAAAATCGCTTGTCAGCGACTTTTATATTATCATGCAAACCTAAACGGTTTTATATTATGTATTAACTTACATTTAACATTTAATTCGAGTATATAGGCTCAATTTTTATGCTATGACCAACGTGAATTTGAGACATATATATGTTAAAGTCCAATGAACACCTTGTATAAAACTGTTGTAAAATATGATACATTATAAAAATAATTTAGTGCATCGTTCCGTGTATCATTTTTGATAATCTATTCGATAGAAATAATAGAATTATTATAGGTAGCCGTAGAAGGCCCCTCGTCTATTATCTAGTTTAACGACGGTGATTGTGATAAACTGATTCTGAATACATTGGCACATTGATTTTCATCAATGATTAATAATAAGGCGTTGATAAATAAATTCTTATCACGACTATCCGACATTAAGACAATCTTTATTATGAATCGCTGAATTAGTCCTCCTGCGAACTTCGTCATACGCGAGTGTTTGTCGGTGTTTTAATAGATATTCCATTCATTTATTAATCCTTTGTCTAAAATCATTAAGTGCAACTTAAAATGTGAAGTATGTGAATAAATACTAATACAAGTGATGGTGCTCAAAAAGTAAATACTAAAAGTGAAAACAGTTATGTCTTCTAGTGCCCGAAATAAAGATTGAAATCTCAAAAATAATGACGTTAGTTCAATAGTAGTAGATGTTAATCAAATAACGTATATAATGACGTTTGTTTCCTTTAAATTGCATCATCGGAATTGATTTACTAGTCTGTCGATAGATATCTACGGTTCACGCTATCGAAATTGTAGTACCTCAATCAATCGTGAAATCACTGTACTATCGGATTATGGACAGATTAAAATAATACTTTCGCAAGATAATCCTGGTGACGTTGAGAACGCTGCATCATATGAACTCAACATGGCTATCAATGTGGGTAAAATACGTGTCCACAATGGTGGAGGTGAAGTTGAAAATCAAGAGGAAGAAGTAAAAAAATTAGGTTGTTGGGCGAAATTCAGGACGTTATTTGAAGGCAGAGGCTTCGATTTGGAATATGAATACCGCTCTCCCGCAGTGCATGTCTTCGAGACTGATCGGCACTCACATAGGTCCGGGCGGATCACGGAGAGAAGACTCTCCACTGAAGAGAAGCGAAAATCTTTTCAGGAAAAAGTATCAGATTTTGAAGAAGAAGAGAGCGCGAGTAATTTTTACGAGCAATTTGAAAAAAATGAGAATGCTATAGAAATCGAGGATACTCTGAAGAGACAATCGAAATTCCGAAATCGGGTGTCCATGAGACCAAGTATTTTTTTGACTAATATCCAGGAAGAAACAAGTAGCATGAAAGAATCTGAAATAGACGAATTGGAAGATGAAGTAGAAGTGGTAAGTGAAAATAGTACATAAGGTGTAGGCATACGGGTGCGGGATAATAAGGCAACTTATAAGGCATTATACATATAACTTGGCTGGACCTGACTGAGACTGAAGTTTTGGCAACGTAATAGTACATTACATAACTAGGACGGTGAATTCCTGAATGTCCCTAATGATGTGCATAAATATGCGATCTGGGGCTGGTTTGTCTAAAGTTTTACGTTTTGCCTTGGCCAGGAGGTGAGATTTTCCACCCGCGTTTATAATTGTTTCTTTCTTGTAGGTAGCTGTCATGTCATGTTACCCGAATAAAGTACCACTAGAGTGTTATTTTAAGCCCTAAATGTCAATTTCCAATTAAATATGATTTTTATTAGGAAGGTCCCTAAAGCGTGTACAAAAAAAAAAGGCTACAGTATACATCAATTACATAGATCGACTGTATGTATGGCGCGGAGCATACAATTTTGAAATATTTCCTATTAGTGTAAAACTTTTAAACTTTCGGATAAATGTTCTACCGCAACCGTGGACTTTAATTGAAACAAGGTAATTGCCTCAATTGAGGAAATAGTAATCTTCCTTTCCCAAGACCGCATAATAATCTTGATCAAATCCCAATCATCTTTTTAGTAAACAGCAAGGCAAAATAAATGAAGAGAAGTCAGGTCGCCTGCGGGACACGGCTCCACTAATTGGATTAAGATTCTGACCTCGAATTGTGACTTGTCCAATAGGGAGACGAGAAAGTCGTACGGTGCGGAAATGCGGCAGATTCGCTGATTTCATTCTGTTGATTGAAGTTTGATCGTCGTCATTTTAATTTAGCTCATTACGGTGTTATTGTTCGGAAATTACAGGCATCAAAGGCATATAGATAAATTCCTTAGAATCTAAGATATATATATAAAAAATAAAATATATTATACTTTACAACTAGGTCACATTGTTACTGCGATTTGTTTACCCAGTTTAAGGTATCAGGTAGCCGACCGCGTAAGCACCGGAACATGACACTTTTCGACCAAAAATATTTTTTGGTATAGCATAGAACGTGGTTTCCAGCAGCATGCCTACTGCAAGGTTTTTGAGTACATTTGTACAACTTATTTGACGACGCGGTTGGCGCAGTTTTTAGACACCTGCCTACTGAGCCGGCGGTTTCGGGTTCGAATCCCGGCCGGGGAAATATTTGTGTGATGAACTCGAATATTTGTTCTTGGGTCATGGATGTTATCTATATATGTATTTATATATTATGTATATCGTCGTCTAGTACCCATAGTACAAGCTTTGCTTAGTTTCGGACTAGGTCGATTTGTGTATGATTGTCCTATAATATTTATTTATTTCTCTAAGAATAACCGAACAAAATTATTGTTACTTGTGACACCACATCATTGCTATAAAGTTATGTCTTGTAACCAAGTAATGTAAATGTAATGTAACTAGGTACTTAAATACCATGCCAGGTTGTAATTTTATTATGTTATCATATATAGGTAACTTCAGTTTAGATTAGGCCATGACACAATTTTTAAATGAAAATTCCCTTTTCACAATTCATTCACCCGAAATAAGTATTTGAAGGGCTAAGTGGCGAGATCCCGGATAGGTACTATATAAAATCAGATATCTCTGAGACAGTCAGAGTCGGAGTAACAGGGCCAAAAAGGGGCAGTCGAGGCTCCAAATGAAAGGGTAATGGGTAAGAGGAAAAACTCAATTAATCGAAAAAACTTTGAATATGATAGATTTTATGCCGCTACTGTAGAGATGCGCAGAATGTGTCACTAAAGTGAAAAGAGTGATATGTGTCTTTAGCTCACCGAGATATGTATCACTCATTTAGCTCATTTAGCTTAGCAGATCTTTTGACTATATCGCTCACGAGTGAGCAGAGAACTAGAGATGTCGATGAATTAGATTCACGGCAGCATGGCAACATTCATTTCATGAGCGCGAGGGAGCGAGTAATACTGAGATGATAGATGATATACTGAGCTACTTCAATCTTCAGTGAGCGAAAGCTATAGTGAGCTAAACCAAATGATATAGCTCGTTTGAATCACTCACTCGCGAGCACATCTCTACGCTACTGTAAAGAATATCTGTGAATTCACTAAAATCAAAGATAGACGGATGCATTACATACGTAAAGTTCCCTTTTGTCACGGAATAGCCGGACAAAGCCTCCCGATTGACCCGACACGGCCCCACACAATACCGGTCCCTGAATGAATTAATATATTGTACTTACAGAATTGCCGCTGTATGTAAATAGCTGGTATTGAAAGAAAATGGAACGATTGAGACGCCTCCCCGGAACATACATAGATAATCGAAATCAATGTACTCGTATAGTCAGAATAATACGGTATTTGTTAACAGCTCAAATAAGCCTCTTTATGAAATGTCAGAAACGATATGTTTCTATGAAGTTTCTATAAAGATACTGGCTTGTGGCTTCATAAAAACCGGCCAAGTGCGAGTCGGACTCGCGTACCGAGGGTTCCGTACAAACACTTTCCATCCCTAAGTGGTTAAGTTAAGTTTGCACCTGGTATGTATAGCGCCCCATATAAATTAGGTGCAAAGTTAGGTACCAAAGGGGGGCCAACTATTTTCCACTTTGGACGCGTCTGTCACGCAAACTATTCGGTTTAGAAAAAATATATTTTAGAAGCCTCGATATCATTTTTGAAGACCTATCTATAGATAGCCCACACGTATGTGTTTGATGAAAAAAAAAAATTGAGTTTCAGTTCTAAGTATGGGGAGCCCCCAATATTTATTATTATTATTTTATTTTTGCATCAAAATCTTAATGCGGTTTACAGAATACATCTACCTACCAAGTTTCAACAGTATAGGTCTTATAGTTTCGGAAAAAAATGGCTGTGACATACGGACGGACAGACGGACAGACAGACATGACGAATCTATAAGGGTTCCGTTTTTTGCCATTTGGCTACGGAACCCTAAAAATCAGAAGTCAAAACACGTCTTCTTTTTAGTTTTTGTATAATTAAAAATAATATAATGTCCAAAACTGAGTGGTAGTTTATTTGGTTCGGCGTATTTTTGAATGTGTGTCAATACCGTATTATAATTACCTAATAGAGGCATTTGACAATATCATAGAAACCAGAAAATAGGCCGACTAAGTAGTCGGAAAAGCTGACTATTTTTATTTTTTTGTGGACTAATCGCCGACGAATCGGCAAAAAAAAGCGGACACTTGTCTACTAATTTCCAACTAGTTGGCAACAAAATTCTGAATATTTGACGTTCCCGAGTCGGCCCATCACTTATAAAAATTCAACACTTTAAAGTTAACCCCATACTCTCTGAGTATTAGACACTACGAGTATTTGTATAGAAAAGAGAGTAGGTAGGTGTAGACACAATAAGGTATCCCAAAGGACCTTACGCTCTTTCACAGCACCAACTCAGCGCAAACTCTGGTGCCGTATTAACAGATTGAGGACAGGTCACGGACGGTGCAGCTACTTCCGACACAAATGGGGCTGGCGGGACTCGGCTCATTGCGAGTGTGGCGTGGAGGCTCAAACCGTGGAGCACATCATACAGCGCTGCCCCCTGCACTCGTACTCGGGCTCTCCGGAAGATCTGTACAACTTAACACCTGACGCTATTTCGTGGCTTGGGTCCCTGAGTGTGGATTTATAAATTAGATTAGTTTATATAATTTGTTTAGATTGTCAAATTTGATTAGATTGTCGGAATGTTTATGTATATGCGCCATACGATTAAATAAATAAATAAATAAAACAGCACCAAAACACGTTAAGGTACGTTACGTCATGCAACGTTACATGATGTTGTAATAACACAACGTCATGAATGTTGACGTTGACGTATTTTGCAACTTCACGGCAATACGTCACATGTCGTCATCTCATTCCGCGTAACAATGATAACGTGAATTCTATTTTGAAATTTACAGCTACATTAAAACCAACTCGATCGACGGTTCGACTCTATCGATACATAGGATGCCAGTATCTTGACCATGAGTTAATATGACCGTACCTACTCGCTAGCGTCTGCGTAAACGATTTGTATAGAGAATCACAACGCCCTTAGCGGTTACTTTGTAGAACTACAATCCTCCATACAAATGGTTGACGCAGTCGCTAGCGAGTAGTCACTGTAAACTCATGGTAAGAGTACAGTTACAATTACGGGAACTGCACGCTGACTGCACGCCGAATGCAGTTTCTAATTATTTAAGTTGCAGTGGGGTTGCAGCCCATCTGTAACACTAACGGGCCGAAGAAACAATAACATACGTACCTACTTATAGTGTGGACAAAATTATGAACCCTGATGGGAAACCGTCTAAATCCTTAAGTTAGCTCATTTTATCTAAAGGAAACATTATTTTATTTTTAAAAAGCAACAAATTGACAGACGTCACTCACTCACACTTTTATAACACTCTCCATTTTACGCCTGTGAAGATAATAGTTATTTGTGCAACAAGAGAGCAAAGTTGTTTTTTGTTATGAGTGCTGATTTTGAGTCCCGAGCAAGCGAAGGATTCTACGTTTGAATCACGAGCGTAGCGAGTGATTCTATGTTAGAATCCTGAGTGTAGCGAGGGACTCGACAGCACGAGATGCAAAAAACTTTGCTCTCGTGTAGAACACACAACTTTTCACCTCATCAGCGAGAACATATTCGACATTTTGTGTTTTTTCTTCCAACGTATGTTTATAGTCTTTGTTGCTGATTTCAATAATATTATTAATCAGAAAATAGATAAGTGCTGCTTAAAAAGGAATAACAATATAATTTAATTGAAATTATAATCAACCAACCAATAATATAATCAACCAACAACACGGTTATTGTCATTATTTGATCAAATTGGAAGATTTAGCAGATACATGACGTGTTTATTTATAAATACATTATTATTTTTTTTATTTTTTTTTTTTTTTTAATGTGGCTTTGACCTTCTTGCTGAGCAAGTGGTATTTCGCCAATGACTCGTTTCGAATCGCACACGGCGACAAGATTGAGGATTTATATCACGTTGTACGGTGAGGTGCCTTTTTGTAAATTGATAGCGATTTACAAAAAAACCACGCGGTCTACCGGGCCTTGACCCAAGAAGGGCTATGTACGCTTCAAGTTGAATTCTTCATTAACCATTCACTCATACGTTAGTTCACTGCACAATAGGCTATCAATACTACACATTGAACAACCAAAATGAATAAATAACGAACAACTAAACTTAAAGGCATGCGGCCATCTTAAGTCACAAACCGGAAGAAATACATTATTATATTACGAGATTTTGTTTATACATTGATTAATATTTTTACTCCTAAAACACCAAACAAAATATATGCAAAAGAAAATAACAATTACAATATGAACTCGACATTTTTTAAGGTACGTTTCGAATATGCATCTATGATAAATGGCGCAATTATATATTATATTTACTTATTGTAAAATAAGTAAATATAATTTACAATAAGTAATAAGGTGAAAAATCTTAATATATTTCAGCAATGATCAATTGTTTTATATAAAAGTCACAATCATTTTAATTTTCGGTCGTTAAATAAAAATATAATAAAGAAAAAAAAATACGTTGCAATTAAAACTTTTTCGGGTGCTTTTAATGAATTTTTTGGTATAACGCGTATCCGAACTGTTCTCAATCGAGGTCGGATTCGAAAATCGAATTTCAAATTGATAAGTTTCTATCCCTCTCTTTTATATACATATGAAAGAAACAGAGTGCATCGAGATTCAAATGATTAGAATTTTATAATTAACCTTTGGCTGAAGAATGACAATTCGTGGTCAGATATTGAAAAAATTAAAAAGCTACTTTCTACTCACGCTCGAAACAAAATCGCATTTTGTTCACTGTTATCTGACAGTAAAATCGCCATGTTTGAGCTGGTGAGGTGAAAAGTATATTTATCTCAGTGAGAAAGCGCATACCGCTAAAGTAGAAATATAGTGGAAAGATTTCCTATACCTGTCAGTCTCAAACGTCGAATCAAAGTCCCTACATACAATTAAGATACGTCACTTACTTATCAAAGCTAAGCTAATCCACCCACGCCACATTGATTTAAAATGCGGATTCTTCATCTCGCGGATCAGGCCTAAGCCGCATTAAGCCATCGCCATACTCGTACGTGACTGGAATGGGATCCTCTAAACAAATCCGTCTGTTTGTGCGCTAAATTGAAATTTATTTGCACAGATTGCCTAACATAAGGAGAGAGGTATTTTTGAATATATAGAGTGAAACGTTGATATATACTTATTGACATACATAGAAACGTTGCGTATGAATGCGTCAAATTGTTCAACACGTGATCACAAAATAAAAGATAACTGAAGATTATCTCGATTGATCTTTGCAAAAGCAGCCCGAGAACTGTAATTTATTGGTGATTTGTGCAAAAATCGACCCAATTGGCAGCGTGGCGACATGTCTAAATTTCCGACTGTTGTCGCTTATAAAGGTCGCATTTCTCAACCAATTCTATTTTTGTATCGAATCAGTTTTTTTTTAATCTGTGGATTGAATACGTAAAAAATATAATTTATCATAATTCGTATTTTCCTTTCATGATTCGTATTTTATTCAAATGGTCCTATCATCTTTTGGCTGAATGTATGTATGTATTTATGTATTTATTGTTTATTATATGTATGTATTTATTTGTTTTTTTTTTTAAATGTAATTATATGTGTATTATTATTATTTTCCGATTTTTGCACCGCCTAATAACAAAATCAGTTTTGTTTCATGATCTCTACTACCCAAAGGTGCGGTCTGGAAGAGATCGCTCTTTAGCGATAAGACCGCCTCGCGCTTGTTGTTTACCTCTTATTGTAATTTCTTGCATTGTATTTCTCCTGTATGTTTTATGAGGTGTGCAATAAAGAGTACTTGTCTTGTATTGTATCGTATCGTATCGTATCGTATCGTATCGTATCGTATCGTATCGTATCGTATCGTATCGTATCGTATCGTATCGTATCGTATCGTATCGGATCGTATCGTATCGTATCGTATCGTATCGTATCGTATCGTATCGTATCGTATCGTATCGTATTGTATTGTATTTATCAGAGATTTTAAAACAGACTCGCGAAGTTTACAGCTCATAAAACCAATAGTTAACATTATCTCTAAGAACTGAACCGTCCGACTGTACATTGATACAAAGATCAAAGCATTAAAAAAAAATGCTGCGTGGCGGAAGAGACCGGGAATCGAACCTGATACCTCTGGATTAACGGTCCAGGCTTTACGCCTTAGCCAGTCCGACTGTAATTTACTGTATTTTTAAACAAAGGGTAAGATCATTTACGCGTGTTACAGTTTTATTCCGCTTATTTATGGTTAGTAAATCAAGTCTGAGGCTTGCCAGCTGTCGATGACCGTTAAATATACGAGACAGGCGCCGAGAGATAAGTATACAAGCAGATAGACAGGATAATCCTAAAACTGCCAAACTTTACTTGAGCGTTTAATCTTCTCATTAATGTGTTCACAATATTGATGAACTCCGTACGATTTGAGGCGCCATTTTCGGTTATCTTGCAGAAGTGGCGGATTTTTTTTACAATTCTTATCAAAAAGACGTGTCGTTTGCTTCTACAAATTGGCCAATTTTGCGTATAATTATATACACATAACATGAGATGGTTAAAACGCTCAAAATATTCACAAATTTATTGAGCAAATCGGATTCCAATGTGTCCGTAATTTTTTCGGAAAATTCATGTACACTTGTGACAATATTTAGGGCACGATTCGACGTTTCTAATAACCTCAATCAGTAATATTACCGCTATATACCTACTTAACCTAAATTTAACGATGTGCTGTTTTTACTTTTAAATGGCAACTTACCAATGCCACTTAAATAATGTACATGGCTCGGACTGGCACAAATTTGCCAGCCAATTATAATTTATATTTATAAACGCAACCCAATATATAAATTATACTTATAAACGCAACCCATAATTGGCCAAAAGTTTGTGAATGTTTCCATTATTTTCATTATTCTTCTTATTTTGCTATTAGTCCGAGCCATGGTAATGTAAAATAGGTAAACAGCAAAAAACGGCAGCAAAAAAATAATTCGTTTTTCTCAGTTTAACAGAAACTTATCTAAGAGTGGCAATCGCAGAAGTAAAAAGTGTAGAATAAAAACCACCACCGCTCACTAAAAAAACACCGATTAGTGTCGCATTAAGCTTCAAAAGAGATAAAACAATAAGCACGTTTATCGCTAAAAAGTAATAGTTACCAATTACACCACAGTTCTATCGCTTACTCTCATCCTAAACTCCCGTGACTTTGATACGAATCGAATTGCAACTACCATAGCCATTAATTAGTAACTTATCACTCTCCCTATTAGTTAGAGGGTACCCTAGGTTTCAATGTAGCCGCACCAAAGACGACCAAGCGACGTTGACAACACGACATCAAAGCAATTAGTAAACAAAGGTATGACTAGGGTTGCCAATACCAACCTTAGCGCACAAATTTGCGGCACATTTGCGATCCAATTGCGGGATTTGGCTAGAAAATGTGCGGTAATCCTTCACCCGGCCTAACTGGGTAAGGTATGTAAATATATGGGTCGTCAGCCGTACCGTGAATGTACCAAAACAAACAAATTAAAAGTTTGTCATGTCATGAATGATTAAGGGCCTGGCCACATGTCCACGACACGGCGTCGTAAACGTAAAACGACACGGTGTCGCGTCGGAGCGCGACACATTATCCACCGTGCGAATATCCGTTGCCGCGTCGTGAAAACACACGACACGGCGTCGTAAACGTAAAACGACGCTGTGTCGCGTCGGAGCGCGACACAATTATCCACCGTGCGAATATACGTTGCCGCGTCGTGAAAACACACGACGCTGTGTCGCGTCGGGGCGCGACACAATTATCCACCGTGCGAATATACGTTGCCGCGTCGTGAAAACACATGCTGCACCGGGCACCGCAGGTCGCGCCGCGCGCCGGGCAGATTAACTTTGCTGTGTTGAGTAGATGCACGGTGCGGTGCCACGTTCGATTACGACGCCGCAGCTTCTCGTACATGTTCAAAATATTTTGCGATCAGTTTTCAATTCGACATGGATCCTATCACACGTATTCTGCTCTTGTTGCTTTTAAGAAGAAGCATGAAGAAAAAGCAGAAGAAACGAAAATGTTGGATAATTCTATTATGAACCATGATGGCAGTCATTTCAAAAGGAAGTACGAGGCTTTAAAAATAAGTGATCACAAGTTTTATGATTATTTTAGAATTTCTGTGTCAAGTTTTGAAGAACTATTATGGAAAATATCGCCTCGTTTAAAAAGGCAAAATGTATTTACCTGTGACCTGCGGTGCCCGGTGCAGCATGTGTTTTCACGACGCGGCAACGTATATTCGCACGGTGGATAATTGTGTCGCGCCCGGGAGCGACACAGCGTCGTGTGTTTTCACGACGCGGCAACGTATATTCGCACGGTGGATAATTGTGTCGCGCTCCGACGCGACACAGCGTCGTTTTACGTTTACGACACTGTGTCGTGTGTTTTCACGACGCGGCAACGGATATTCGCACGGTGGATAATGTGTCGCGCTCCGACGCGACACCGTGACGTTTTACGTTTACGACGCCGTGTCGTGGACATGTGGCCAAGCTCATACTCGTACTATTTTTTGTTATTATAGTTTGTGTATTGAGCTATTTGCAAAATAATAAATTGTATAAGAAATGACTTATTTGTTTTATTTAATCATAACTTTGAAAAACGTTTTTTGTGAAATTAATATTTGTGGAACGTTTTTGTAAAATAATTAGGTAAGTACCATTCAAATCAATATACATACAAAACTTCTTAGTGCTTATAATGTAGTCTAGCCTGAAAACGGGACAGTCGACGTACCACGCCGACGCTTTGCGGGACGCAGAAATGGGCGGGTGACAACCCTAGGTATGACAGCTTTTGCTTCAACATATATGGCGTCTAACCGACGCATATGGAGATGCACCATCATAATATTTAACTAGAAACGATCGCCTTTGTATTCAAAGGCAGTTATTCAAATGTATTTAGGTACCTACTAGTTGAGTTTTGAATGTTACGCTACAATGTGGATGTCGTGCTACACCTTCCCACTATCCACTATTGATGGAATCAGGTTAGGTCAGGTTTTCCGGTTTATTGTCTCTATTATGTCCTATCTACCATCTTCGAACACACTATCACCGCTTCAGTTAGCTTACTTAAGAGATATGTCGTTAAACGTTCTACAATTTTAGTAATTCAGCTTGTTGCGGAATCTTATATATTACTTGTGTTTAGTAGTATAACGATATTATGATATGATGATGCTAATTATAGTGTTCAATGGTATTCGTTTTTATAAAGCCTAATTCGTAGATCTGCATTAAATAATTTAAACAGATTCAGCGAGATGTCACTGAAAAGGTTAGCCAATCATTTCACAAAAACGTTTATCACATTTTAGCTAGGCTATATGATAATATTTCAAATATCTACAATTAATTATATCTCTTAATCATTATTTATACTGACCAATGATATACCAAAGTTCTTGTATCAACCGTTATGCACCCGTTCTCGGTTAGAAAGCACCTTTATAGGCTAAATACATAGTTCCTACTGTACTAAGTCGATGAAGTCTAGTAAAATATAAAGCGCGTTAATCTATTTTTCTACTCCAGTACTTTTTTCTGTCATTTATATAGTTACTAACTCTAATATAAAGACATAAATTATGAAAGTCTGTAAAAGTCTATACTCTACTGCCCAAAAAAACACTGCTAAACGATGTTATAATGTCGCCAAAAAAGCATTACTTAGTACCACAGATTCCAAAATAAACAGCTACATTCACAGAATTTGCAATTTAAAAAAAAAAATATTGTACGTTACTGCCAACTTAAAAAAAAAGTTTTATCTTCTCTGCATGGATGTATAGTATAGTGAACGTACACCTCTAGGTATAAGTTCATATTTTTTTGACAGATGGACGTCAAAAAAAAAGTTTTTAGACTATTTTTTTTTTATTTTGTTGGTTGGACGACGCGGTTGGCTCAGTTTGCAAGCACCTGCCTACTGAGCGGCGGTCCCGGGATCGAATCCCGGCCAGGGCAAGTATTTGTGTGATGAACTCGAATATTTGCGCTTGGGTCATGGTTGTTCCTATGTATTTAAGTGTATATTTATCTATATATGTATGTATATCGTCATCAGTGGCGTGCACAGAGTATTACGGTAGGGTAGACACAAAAAATAACTTACCAAAAATACTGCGTGTCAGTTTTTATTTCTTCGTTTTATCGATTTACTGATGTAGAATTTCATTTGCCACCTCAATATCCATAAATTGATTGATATTATAGACCTATCAATTTGCGGATATCCAAAGTGGCCTTTCGGCGCGTTTTATACAAATATTTACAACACTTTATAAAAAAAAACAATATATACAAAAAATATATACAACGTATGTACAATATTATACATCATATTCAGGATTCATTCATTCATTCATTCATTCATTCATTCATTTTTTGTTGGTGGTGTGAGTGTTTTTTAATGATTTAATTTATTATTTATACATTAAATCTACACGTCTGTCTTTCTGTAGGAATACTTGCAGTATCGAGTCGTAAAAGTTGGGAAGGCGTTTCATTTGTGTAAGCAGGGTTTTTTCTACCGAAATTAAGGAGAGGTCTGTATGTATGCGTTTTCGTCATCTAGTACCCATAACACAAGCCTTCTTGAGCTTAATTTGGGACTAGATCGATTTTGTGTGAGGTTGTCTGATATTTATTTACTTATTCTGAGCGGGAACATGTAATTATTTTCTTTGTTGTTTATTGGCATTTTATTTATTAAATTTCGAGTCGTAGAAAAAGTATTGTATGCAACGTTGTATAAGTAGGTCAAAAAACGCTCGTGACATCTTTCTTACGATGTTCGCTACGCTCAAATCGTAACCCATGCCACTCGCGTTTTTTGCCCCCTCTTATACAACTGTTGCATAAAATACTATTAAAAATAAACAGACTATATTACGATTTTAGATGTTTGCGTTGTCATCAATCGCTAACTGTCATGTCATCTCAATAATACTGGCGCGTGCTATCCTGAATGCAAATTTTGATGTAAATTACGAATATAGCTCAACTTGAAAGGGCTTATGTTCAATATAACCCTTGTACTCTTAAGTCATTATAGCCGGGACAGCGGTGTAGCACGTAGCTACTAAACTTAGGGTAATTAGTATTCAGTGCCTACTGTAATACTAAGACGTTCGCTGCTGTGGCCGAATTTAGTATCATAAAATAAAACAGGTGAGAATACTTTAACGCACACTAATTTAGGGTCACGTATCACTTTTAAATTTACTTTTATTTTAAAATACCGAAATATTAGGCAATGATATGAAACCAATTTCTCTAATGTAATGTATTTGTTCTAGACTTTATCAACTTTCAATCATCCCCTTTACTCCGTTTAACGGTTTAAAATAACACTGTCAATGACACCGTGTAATAGAAAGAATTAAGAACAAATAATCCTTATTGATCTCTCATACACATTGTTTGCGCAATCAGTAAACTAGTCCAAACGTTTTACATTTGTTTACAATAGATATTATAAAACTCTTTCTCGGATTAGAAGGTAAAACTGTTAAATTGTATTAAAAACGGGGAGAGAACATGATTTCGGGAAAAATCTCAATACAGATATACATCTTAGGCGATGGTTAAAGGATACCATTTACCCATTCACGTTTAAGTAAAAAGGAAGGTTACGCAGACGATTGCGAGCACCTACCAGTTATTTATACGGTATTCCTAATGTCTTGTCACTATATAGTATAAAAAACAAAGTCGCTTCCTACTGTCTGTCTGGCCCTATGTATACTTAGATCTACGAACCAGTAGACCGGCACATCTTCGGAAATTAGATTACTTACCTACATTTGTCCTGCCAAAATGTAACAATGTGTACGGAAAACGGAGGTGGGAATACATGTTATAACTATTACACCTAGTATTCTTAACAAACTCGATTCCAACATACTTACGAGTGTGTGTGTGAAACCCCACACCACTGTAAACGAATTGTTAAAGCAATGTACCTTAGCTGATGTAAGTCCGATCGTAATTAATAATACCTTTCTAGTTAATACACCTGCTTATTGTGATGTCAGTGAATTCAACGGCAGTTAAACCTTAGTAAAGTTTTACTCGTTGCATTATTATTAAATGTATTGTTTTTTCTGTGTAATAAATAAATAAAAAATTATAAAAAAACTTTAAAACTACGCAACGGATTTTGATGCGTTTTTTTAAATATAGATAGAGTGATTCAAGAGCCTTCCTCTTGAATCACGTATGTATAATACAATTAATACATGCATAGTAAAAATAACACCTGTGCGAAGCTGGGGTGGGTCGCTAGTTTTCTGTAATAAATAAAAACAGTAATAATCTGTGCTGGCCTGCCATAAGGGCTCTAAATTATAATCTGGAGAGTAGCCGCAGTAATCCCCGTCTAGTCTCGGTTACCCTCTCCCCATGTTCAGGAAATTATTAAGCACGCTTGCTTAAGACCCTGTTTACTTAATGCCCTGCGCAAACACAACCCTAGGATAAAACGGGTATGTAATTAATAAAACAATCATGCCTTTTAACCTATGTCAAAGAAGACAAGTGTGCGTGTGCGTGGGCGTGTATAGAATAGTCTATGTAGGTATACCTACTGTATACTTTGTATTATAGTTTATTTTATGTCAAAGAGTACCTAAGTATAACATTGTTGTAATGAAATGCCCGTAAGACACATAGCACAACGTACATTGATGATTTTTTTTTTGGATGTGTGGACCGGTAACAAACGTGAGGACAGCTGGGTGTGTTTTGACTATTATGGGTACACAAACACATGGACATCAGTGTATGGAAGGGCGTTTATCAGGTACTTTTTGCCCGACTGTGGCAAAAAATATTATGCCTTTTTCCGCGAATTTATTTATTTATTTATCTATTTTATATAATAATTAATATCTGTAACTTACAGCTAATTGCCAAGGCGTTACAGATCTTAGCTTAAAATTAAATAACAAGCATATTACTAATATCCCTAACAGTGAATAATTACAAATTAAAAACGTATAAAAAAAATAGAAAAAAAAACTATAGTTCATAGCAAAACAATTTTCAAAAAGGAAAAAAAAAATGGAGTTACGAACCTTCTAAAGTATGATAAACATACATTACAATTATCGACTAATATCCTTCTATAACTAAACTTGTTAACGAGTCCCTACAAGGATATGAGGGTACAAGGGTGTTTATCCGGCTATTTTTACCTAACTACGACTATGTTTTTCCGCGCGAACGAAGTTATAGAGAGCCGAAACTAACACCTAATATGCTCCTTTCTTATATTACTTCTACAGTATACGAGTGTAACTGAAACTCGGAAAATTCCGTCGCGACGGCTATCTCCGGATTAATGCGCATGATAAAATATCCATTTAGAGAGCGAAATTGACGTGTCCAGGGGCGACGGGGCGGGAGTTCTTCGGAATTTTCATTAAGTCAGATCAAGGGATTCCATTAATAACGTGATTAGAGCCGCCCACGAACATATTCGATGAGTGCTGATTCATAACTAAAGGTGGGTTTCTTTCGTTTGATTACGTAATAAATAAGTCTGAGGTTCTTGTGTACCTAAGTTCGTTTTTAAAACAAATGACGTCCCGAACGCGTTTGTGGCAATCTTATTTCCTTCTACGGAAAACGTATGCGAAAAGTTGTCTTGCGTTGAAAATTTACATAGGCGTCTCTATTAGACACGCTCCTATGATATTCACAACGGCTTTATAGCGCCATTGTCAATTTAAATATACGTATAAGAGTGGAAAACAGGACAAGTTCATTGCAATGTTACTTTGATACATAGTAACTAAGGCTATATATTTTTGATATACGTTTCACGGGTGATTTCTTTTTTGTAGCATGGGCGTTTTATTGACAGTTAAGGCCGATATACCTGAGTATATCGCTTATTACGCGATATCTCAAAGCACAGTCGAGTTAGCGCTCAGGGCCTCAATTCGACGTTTGAAACTGAAATCCTATACGTGACTATATTTCTGCTCCATTTCATCATCATTTCTCATTAAGATGCACAATAGTCTATTTTAACAGGCAAAAAATTCAAAATGGCGTATTATATCGGTAAAGTACCAATGACAGGAGTAAGCAATATGTCTAATTGCATCTTTAAAATGTCAACTTGCCAATGTCGCTCAAATAACGAAAGTGGATATATACATGTTTACAAATGAAGCAAAAATTGATAAATTTAATGATTCGGACAGGATTTGTAAACATTTAGTTTACGTTAGCAGATGTTACTGCTTTAATAAAAATGGATATATACATATTTAGGATATTTCCTATATATTTTATGCCGTATCAGATATATTAAATTGAATATATCGCGAAAATCCGTGGTATTATTGCCCAGATAAATAATTCATTCAAGGCGCCGCTCAAATCCTATTTTCTAGCGATACCTCAGCTCCAGATACGCCTGAAACCCTTGCTGCCCTACGAAACAAACACCCGCCGGCCCCTTCAACGCAGATCAATCCTGATCCGCCCAACCCTGCTCTGCCTTGTCTGCAAGCATCTGAAGATGCAGTAATGGCCGCAATCTTGGCGTTCAAGAACGGGTCTTCTGGCGGTTTGGACGGCTTAACTTCCCAGCATCTCAAAGACCTGACTATTGGTGTTCCTGGTGGTAGGAACAACGACCTACTAGCTAGCTTGACACGTCTTTTGAATCTTATGCTTGCAGGCAAGGTAGACCACAGTGTTGCTCCCACGCTTTACGGTGCCAACCTCTGTGCGTTACGTAAAAAAGACGGTGGCATCCGTCCCATAGCCATTGGAACTACGTACAGAAGGTTGGCATCCAAAGTCTGTTGTAGAAGCATCTCCCAAGACCTAGCAGTCAAATTTCAACCTACTCAACTTGGATTTGGCTCAAAAGGTGGATGCGAAGCTGCCGTACATGCCTGTCGAACCTTTCTCTGTTCCTCCAAGGAACAGGTACTAGTTAAAGTGGATGTTAAAAATGAATTTAACTCCGTAAACCGCGGCGCCTTACTTTCAGAAATCCAAAAAAATATCCCCTGTGTGTATCCTTACCTCTGGCAGTCCTACAGCTCGCCTTCACACCTTATGTATAGAGACCACAGCATTCTCTCATCAGTCGGCTGTCAGCAAGGCGACCCTCTCGGCCCGGCCGTTTTTAGCCTAGCAATTCATCCTATAATCTCGACTCTAAAATCAAAATTCAATATCTGGTACCTCGATGACGGAACCCTCTGAGGTGATGCGAATACGGTCCTTTCGGATTTGTCATCCTTAATTTCAAAATTTAAAGCAATTGACCTAGATTTGAACATGAGTAAATGCGAACTATACATAAGTCCAGACAATGGCAATAGATCTCAAATTGCTCAAAACTTTGAAATTTTATGTCCGGGCATAAAGATCTTAACTGAGAAATCGCTTCACCTCCTAGGCGCCCCTATTTTCGAGGAGTCCTACCCAGACTTCATCGAAAAACAATTACATTTCACAACATTCGGACCGGTTGCTCAAAATTTGTGCCCATATGGCCTTTTTCATCATTCGTTTCTGCCTTTTCGCCCCAAAGTTGACATACGCAATAAGATGCAGTCCATTGTGGAAATTTCCAAACTTATGCGAAAAAGTAGACAACTCCATCCGTATTCAATTGGAACACATTTTAAACATCCGCTTTGACGACAGGCAGTTCGTGCAAGCTACCCTCCCAATTCGGTTCGGTGGTGTCGGTGTAAGGCAGATTTCCAGTCTCGTTCTTCCTGCATTCCTTTCCTCTGTGTACAGTACATTACCCCTGACAGGAGGAATTCTCTCACCAGCATTACCTGACCCCGAGATTGCGTACTTGTTGGAGGCCGAAGAAGCCTGGCGATTAGCCGGCCCCGGAAAAGACCTCCCATCAAATAGGCATATTCAGTGGGTCTGGGACGAACCAATCTGCTGCCAGGCCCGTGATTGGCTCCTGAGCTCATCCATATGCAACTCCGAAAAGGCCCGACTTTTAGCGTCCTCCCAAAGAGAATCAGGCTACTGGCTTCACGCGTATCCTTCTGCTCATTGCGCAACTTTATTAGACAACAATTCGCTGAGGCTGGCCGTCGGTCTCCGTTTAGGCGCCAAAATTGTTGTCCCCCACCGGTGTCCCTGCGGCAGCGCAGTCGATTGTTTTGGACACCACGGCCTTTCCTGCAGGAAGAGCGCAGGCCGCTTTTCCCGCCACGCTTGTCTCAACGATGTAATCCGTCGGGCCCTTGCCAGCGTTAACGTGCCAGCTGTACTAGAACCACCTGGCCTCGCACGTGACGATGGCAAGAGACCCGACGGAATGACCCTCATTCCATGGCAAATGGGACGGCCTCTCGTCTGGGACGCTACTTGCGTAGACACCCTGGCTCCGTCCCATTTGTCCAGTACGTCGCTGAGAGCTGGCGGGGCAGCGGTTTCCGCTGAGGCTGCAAAGCGCCGCAAATATGTAGGTCTCTCTAATAACTTCATATTTACGGCGTTCGCAGTGGAGACACTCGGACCGTGGAATCCGGACGCCCACAGACTTTACTCAATAATAAAAAAAAAACTTTCCGAATGCTCTTCGGACCACAGAGCCGGCTCATTCCTCGGCCAAAGAATTAGCTTGGCTATTCAACGGGGGAATGTAGCCGGCATCATGGGTACCCTGCCGCAGGGCCATGATCTGGGGGACATCGGTTTTGTTAGTTAATTTTATTTAGGTTAAGTTGTGTACTGTTAATTTTTACTTGTGTTTCGTTTACTAAATATATTATTTAGCAATTAATGAAAGGTAGAACCATGTTAGAACCAATAGATTCCCGCAGAGTTTTTTTCAGTTAACCTTTGAGCCAATGAGAGAGATAGTGAGGTATCCAAGAAGATAGACAAATGAACAAGTTAATATGGGCGGAGACACTAACAACTAAATTTTGCCTAAACTATAACAGGTATAATTCCAAAACAATACATCGTGGTGGATATACAGAAAGATATCGAATAAATAGCCTTCAACGTTTATTGTGAATGGATTAAATAACACCACAGTGTGGTTACTTGCACTGATATTTATATTGCATATTTATTTTTACAGTGGATTTTACACTTTTTATGTGAATTGTATTTAGGTACATGCAAAGTTTAATTTCGATATAACAATTAGAAGTACATCGTACAAATCCTTCTTGGTGTTCTTAAGATTTATTAAGGGCATCAAAGGCCTAGAGCGGCGACCACGTATAGGAAAGCGCAGCGAGGGTCGGCCCCCGACTAGATGGACAGATGACCTCGTGAGGATAGCGGGGAATCAATGGATGCGGTCTGCACGGGAGCGCACTGTGGCGAGTCATGGGGGAGGCCTATGTTCGGCAGTGGACGTCTGTGGCAAGATGGAGACCCAGTTGGCTGTATATTGATTTATTTCCACGTCACTTCACGACCGTGATTTTTACGTTACACTTGATGAAGGACCAATCTTACACGTCAATGACTTTTGTGTTTTCATCATAACTTATACCAAGGGTTGCCTGTAACAGGCTTCAAACTGAACTACCTTTGTACTATAACTTTAACTAAAAACAGGGGCCCAATTCGAGAATGCCGTTTGAGATATCGCCAAACGTCAAATCTCCATTAGATAACAGTTATATCGCCATTGAACTGTCATTTAAATGCGATGAGCTTAAAAGTGACATATCTCATCTCAATTTTGGAAATACGAAGGCGATAATGATTGTCAAAAATGTTATTCATGTATATACGTTTCTGTTTTGAACGAAACTTAACGGTCTAATTTCACGTACTACGCGGTCAATTTAAAGTATGCGCCTGTTATTTATGCCGTCACATACAAAGGAAACGAAAATTTTGCGCGTCCGAATTGACGAAGTTGCGATGTTCTAGGGATATCGCCACTTGTCAAGTAGGCACACGTCAAAAGTGACGGATGGCGATGAAAAGGAGAGATCTCCATTATATCTCTAAAATTGGTCGAATACCCCCCCTGTTTTCAGATGTTAATTATTTCAATAAAATTGAATAATGTTTTCTTTGTGCGTTGGATCCAACATTGATATCTCCTTTGGACATAGCTGTCACGCTACTAAATATCAAACTATAATCCGATTAAATTGTTTTATTTACATTTGCGACAGACGCGAAGAAGAACTGAAGAAAATATGAAATAAAATAAATGTTTCGCAGTACATTGGTCCTTCGAATACTTAACAAATATAAAATAGAATAGAATACTCTTTATTGCACACCTCAAGAAGAAATAAATACAAATACAGATAACACTTAACATTACAATAGAGCCAAACAATAGGCGATCTTATCGCTAAAAAGTGATCTCTTCCAGACAAACTTTGGGTAGCGGATATATTTAACAATTTTTTATTTTATTCTATTAAGTATTTTTCAAAGTTGTAACACAATTGTTGTTTAGTTTGTAGGGGGGAATGGCTCCTATTACAACCAACACCCGGTATACTAAAGGGCAACTATCCAATGGCGTAGGTATAGGTGGGTATATCCACTTGGTAAAGGGGTTGTAATTATAGAGCCAAGTGATCAAGTAGACGGTGAAATTGCAGTGATTTCAGTCAGACGATTGCCGTTGGGATGGGGTTGTTCGCACATTGAGGTAAAACTTGACGTTACAAGTGTTATAACATTATACTTCAGCCAGTCTATAGTCTCATATATCGGGTCCTCCAACAAGTGAAGATCTGTATACAGTAGCGCCAAAAAATCTATCATTACCTGTATATTTTGTATAAAAGATGACTGACAGACTTTTAACATCGCAAAAGGTTTAAACAAAATACTAACCTGCTATTTCACTTTAAGCAAGTGAAACGTCTGTTTTTCCACGCAAATAGTTTTACAGTATATCTATTACAAATTTAATAATTTTCCTTTGGATCTTTGTATCTCCTTGGATCCTATTAATCTTAAATGTTTTTTTTTAAAATGATATTTTTTTGCCGCTAGGTACTATAAATCATCTCTTATTCATGTTTTACAAAGAGTATGTTAACGCATCCATGCTGCACATGCATAAAAGTGCGCACAAATTCGGTGTGACTTTGCCTTTATTATTCTATACTCGTGTAAGGATTAGGTAATGTTATTTCTCTATGACATATTGTGACACATCCTCCGACCGAATAAACCTTACCAGCACGGGAACACTACATTTTTCGGGATAGAAAGTAGCCTAAGTTATAATCCAGGGTGTCAGCTACCTTCATATCAATATATCGTCTGTGACAACCAAAAGTTACTAAAATTTCTGTCACTGATCTTCAAAACCTCGTATCTAGTTAGTAAATTGATACTCAGATACGAGCTTTGTTTCAAGTAGGTATTTGTTACTTAGTGAGTTTTGGTTGTCAACCGACGATATATGAAAATTGGTCCAGCCGTTTGAGCGTGGAGAAGTAACAAACATACATATAAACACACAAACACACAAACTTTCGCCTTTATAATATTAGTGTTATTCCACAGTTTGTTTGAATCCAGTTAAACATTCTACCGCAGATATGCAAGTCTAGGTACATAACGAAGTCGCTTAGCCTTTCAGCATCCTAAGAGCTCGCAATTTTCCATCCTTTTAAATTCCGATGCATAGCCATGGAGCACTATAAATAACCGGATCATATTGCCACTGCCGAAGCGATCTCAAGATCTCACAGCTGTCTCTTATCGAAACCAAGTAAGAGTTTTTTTTTATAGAGAATTGTTTTGACAAGATGCTGAAAATGATATTATGATTATGATATGAAGTGATTATTTGGACGAGCAAACGCAGTGAGCGATGAGAAATATATTTGTGTTTTATAATGGCTTTTAGCCATTTCACTTCGCCCTAGAGTGTTAAACACTTTTCACTTTGACTACAAGAAAATAAGAAAATATGAAAATGGTAATTTATGCGCAAAAAGTCAATTAATATCGATTACTTTAGCCCCGCTTCACGAAACTAAAATTACGTGAGTATTTCTTTAAGAAAAGAAGTAAAAATCATAAACTCTCACTTAGTATGTGACTCCCAATGATAGAGATTTATATTTTTTCTTTTACACAATAAATAAATGTTATAAATCATCTGTGACTCTCGGACTCACATGCACATGTCAGATTGTAACAGAGTGCTGTATCATAAATTTATCAACATACGAACTCATTCTAGGGTGATACGCTTTCTGAATGATCGCTTTTCGCTGTCCGATAAAAAATGTTCTCAAGCACATAGCACATACTAGGTTCCGATATCAGACAGCCACCGATCTCACACACCCCCTCTCGGGAATACCGCCCCCTCCTTCTGGGATCCTGGCATCCGTAATACGATCATTCCCACAAAGCGTGGTGTGAACATTATTTCTCAAGGGAAACTTTAGAGACGAACATCTGGGCTTGGTAATGACTGCAATCATCTATCTGGGTTGCAATCTGAGGAAAATAGGACACCTTTTTCCCTAGTCGGGTAAGTAGACTAATCAACGGAGATTGCTCTCGATAATATATGTCCCAACTGGGAATGTTGGCCGGGTTAAATTGGGTTGAAAATGGTATACCTCAACTGTTGAAGATCAGATGAAATAAAATGAAATGATATAATTTATTCAGTATGAGTGGGCACTTTTACGAGTTCGCTGGTGAGAAGAAATCCGAAAGAAACTCAACAGTAAGGTCATTTATTTATAACACAACACATCTGATTAAGAATTAATCATTAAACAACGTCTATCTAAATATATAATATTGACCTACAGTAAGTAATTTCAAAATTACGATCTCAAATTAGGATCATTCATACGACTCCTATAGGGATTGAAATCGACGTTTGTAATGATATCACTCCAAAATATCACTACTTCTTGTATACTTTAAGGGTGTGCTCTATCTTTTCAGATCTAAATGACAACTTGTCAATTTCACTACTAGCACCAATGGAAATGTGTCACTGCGGATATTCAAATGGCTATATGTCAATGTCAGTCGAATTAAGCCCCTGAAAGTTAAATTTGCTGATAAAGATTCAGATATACATACTTTAGTAAGTATTATAATTTTAGACATTTCCAGGTCTTCGCTGTTTTATAGCCAAGATAATAAAACTTGGCAACAAACATTAAATAGCTACCAATTAAATAATTAAAATTGCCTAATTAATTACCTTCATAAATATTTTTATTTTCATGAATACTTTTGGTTCAACCCAATTATAATGGACTTATAGTAATCCTCTTAGAAGCAAATTTTAAGTCCAGAGCAACTTCTCTGATAAAGTTACAGAGCTTCTCTGTAAAGCTCAAGAGGTTTCCACGGCTCCACCCACGTTGCAAACGTTTTGTGTTTAACAATAAACTACGGCCACAAAACATGACTCAAAGGTAGCCCATGTTATGCAGCAGATAAATATTATACCTAATCAAATCGCGGACCATATTAAAAAAGAAGCAAGTGACAAAACATAGTACGCCAAAAAGTTAAAGTCATTCCTAGTACAAAAATGTTTTTACACAGTACAAGAACAATTTGAGACCATTTGAATTTGTTGTTATTTATTATTTTTTGTAATTTTAGTTAATTAATGTTTAATAATGTCCTTCAGACTCACTATATATGTCATACCCATATCCAGCACCGAAAGATCAAAACATATTGTATTTAATAAGTGGTGAACGGTGTTGGTCACACATACTGTATATACTTCTAAGTTACTTTTAGTTGACTAGTCAATTTGTAGTGACTGTTTGTTTACCTAAATAAAAAAAAAAAAAAAAAAAAATAAGAATCTAGTTAACAGCGGCTGTGTTAATTTTAAATAGATTCTTAGTAAATCTAAGATGTAAGCAGACTTAGTTTTAAGATTTTGCAATACCCTTGCAGGGTCCATGTAATACATAATTACATATGTATATGTTTAAGAAGTTTTGTAATTACCATGGTTTGCAATGAATAATAAGAATATGAATAAGGCCTTATTCCTTTTAAAATTTATTCTTTTTATATTATGACAAATATATATATTGGTAATATCAACCAACTCTTTAAAGTGAATAATACTTTTCCCTGAGTTCTAGAAAGAACATAGCTTTTGCGTGTAGTCAAAAATGAGTTGAAAAAAAACAAGTTTTCTGCGTAAATTTTTTTCAATTTCGAGTAGGTAGTTTTTGAAACAAAAATTATCAATGAAAATTCAAACTGTAGGTTTCAAATATATACCAATAAATCTTAATAGCCTGTTGTAAAGTAGTAACATTGATAATATGTCAAGAAACATGTTTGATCATAGTTTTTTTTTAAACAATCAGTATTTTTGAACGGATAAAGAACCATCAAAAATAGCGTTCAAAGGTGTTTTTTAATTACCTCCACGTTTCGGACGTGATGTTACGTGTGAAGAGACGTCAACATCTTCACCTTTCATATCAGTACACACCTTTTTCAACGCGATTAAGTTACGTTTTGTTATAATAATGATATTTTTCACTCTTTTAATGAACACTTGAGCAACCGACTGAAAATAATTTGGCTTTTATCAATGCGCTGTACAACTTACTTGCTGAGCCTTACAAGTGTCGGTTTGGCCCAGGGATAGTAGCGCTACATATATTATATGACGCTTTCATGTGGAATTAATGTGCATACGTCATATATTTGCATTATTAAACGTCAATAACGATTTGTCATTAACCAAATTTAAAACATTGTTTACCGGAATGCTGCTCAATCGTTCGTTCTTCTTGCGAAATAAATACCTACTGAATCCTATTAAAAAAAAACTTAACTCATCACTGTGGATAATTTTGGCTTTATTATGCAAACATTGCTTCAAATTTGTGGAATATTTAGTCCTGTTTCCTCTTTAGTTCTTAGTACTTCAGTAATAGATAGATCATATCCAAGATAATTGGCATAGTGGTGTACTTAGTTAAGGACCTGCAAACGTTAAAATGTAGTAAAAAACACATAAATCTAAAAACCTAGGCCACGGCAATGAATACCTACCCGATTATGAATGGCAACCGCCCGTATACCCATATATATCAATATACATCAGTGACATTCAGCGACTTTCCACGTCAGTTACCAAATTTTTTTCGTTATCAGTAAAATAAATTAGTACCTCTAAAAATCCGCAATATGGCGAGGGTTGAAAAAACCCCCTGTTGGGCTATACCTACGGGTATATTTAGCAAAATATTAGGGCGGTAGATTTCAAAGTTACGTTTCTAAAATACCTTTATTGATTAGGGTAACGCATGAGATATTTGGACTGTCGCGAATGACGACGCAATTTAAGACGCTCCCTTTTATATTCCCGTTTCGCTATGTTTAGTACTTACTAAATATGTTCACGATATAAGTACGAGGCACTCAGTTTTTTTGATGGACTAAAAAGGAAATATTGCAATTGTATAACGTACAATGTTTTATTTACTGAAAGCAAAATTCTGTAAGTACATTTGAGACTTGATGTCCTACTGCGTTGGGTTAAGTACGACCACAAGCGACCTTTGTACATAAAGATCTAAAGAATAAACATTTGCGCTCGTATTTGTTGGGAAAACTCGTTTTTATATTTCTATCTTATATTATTCACCGAAGGTAATGGAGAAAGCATGCTAACACGATATTTTTCCGACTAAATGCCATTATGCACCACATCAATACCTACTTTAACTTTAAATTTCAACTCATTACTAAATACAAGTCCAATAGCAATGTATCTGTGACTATTAGGTGGCCGCAACTTCTTCCGCGCAAAGGTTTTTAGGGTTCCGTACTCAAAGGGTAAAAAAACGGGACCCTATTTGTACGGAACCCTCGGTGCGCGAGTCCGACTCGCACTTGGCCGGTTTGATCATTACCGTAGTCTTGTAAGACGTACATATCATAATCATCTATGGATGCCCAGCTATCTCAGTGCCAAAATTGTTTCGGACCCAGTCGTTTCGGAGTGTTGAGCGGACAGACATTTTTAACAACAGAGGGCGCTGTACGGCTAACGCCACGCGCCCATACAAATCCTGCATCGCGCTGTTAAGATATCACGGTCATATACCTACCTATCTTATTCCCAGTTTGCTTTAAATAATTTAATTTATCCGATTTTGTATAATTTTACTTGATTAATGCCTAGTTACACGAGTATTAGTCAAACTCGTGTCACATCTTAAATTCTTACTTCCAGTGGTTTTATTTCTGGAAAGAAGCTTATTATTATTATTTCCGAGCTATAATTGGTTGTTTCGGATTCCGTAACTTCCTCATTTAAGGCCAAACCAAGAACCCTCTTATCGGTAATATCTTTGGGCATTTTTGTTTAATATTGATAACAACTTTACCTGTTACGTATACTGATATAGGTTTGTTAATAATTATTTATGTTACTTGTCGATACATTTGTAGGTATTTATACAACTTTACTACACTTATATATGATGCCAATACTTTGTAGTAATATTGCGTAATAGATTCAGCTGCAACAGAACGCCAATACTATTTCGATTACGACAGCCAAAACTCACTAATTGTAAGTAACAAATACACACTTATACTTAAATTAAAACAAACTACGAACTATACCCCGCGCGGCGAACGATGATTCCTATGACACCTCTGTCATCTCAGTACATTTTATATGAGACCTATAATCGGAAAAATGTACTGAGATGACAGGTGTCATAGGAATCATCGTTCGCCGCGCGGGGTATAGATACGAGGCTTTTGAAGAGTAGTGACGGATAGTCAGTTTTGGTTGTGACCAAGAATCTTATATACTAACTGGATATTGCATGCCGAACATTCCTTTGAAGCCAGAAAAAATGACCTTGAATTACGTCACGCCGATCTTGCATCTCTTTCTTTAAGGTGTCCATGATTAAGCATACATTAGGAATATCCCGCGGAATTTGACATATACAACAGATTGATGATTGATGATTTTGTAATTTATTAAATTCAAATCCGATCAACTGTTTTATCATGAAAGTGAACACCCATCCTAGTGAGATAGGAAAGTATATGCATAGCTAAATTTTATTGTTGTTTCGTGCGTTGCCGTCCCGCTCGCACTGGCTAATTTACCAGAAAGGAATGGAAGCCTTACGTCGGCGATAAAACATTAGCATTCTAGGCAATGCGGTTCACTATTATCTTGTAGAAACTTTTTTGACATATATTTGTTTTGCATAACGATACTTGGCAGAAGTAACGTTTGGCAGAAACATCTTACGCAGAGTATGCTTTGGCATAAATCATTTCGCAGATTTTTATAATACCTAATCTTATATTGGCATAATGTTCATGAGCATAACAGTCTTCTAAACGAATACTACTTTCGCAGATATTTTTTTTGCATAATATTTTAGGAGGTATAATGTTGTCAAGCCGAATACCATTTGACGCCAAGATAGACTTCATTGTCTTATCTTGTTGTACAGGACATATGCGGAATACCTAACCTAATCCAAGTCGGACCTGCCCTAAGGTGCAATCAGTACCTAAGTTATGCATTACAAATTGTTGTGATTACACATTTTGTCCATGGAGTGGTATGGTAGCCGGCCGATGCCGCGCGGCTCGCTCGCTTCGCTCACTCGTTAGGGTCTCAGTTCAACCTAACACTCCTCCTCGCTTCGCTCGTCGTCGTACCTAACCTAAACCAAGTCGGACCTGCCGTAAGGTGGAATCAGGACCTAAGTTATGCATTACAATTGTTGTGATTAAAATTTTTGTGGCAATTGCCCCGCGGCGGCAAGATACCTAACACTGCTCCTCGAACCGCTCGTCGTCGTACCTAACGGTACTTACATTCTACTACGTAAAGTTTACTTAACGCACTTTTCTGCTAGTAGAAAATAATTATGCTATTGTAATCGTATGCTATAGGATTATTATGGTACATAAAATTATGCTAAACTAAAGTCGGCCAAACAGATATTCTACAAAACAATGTGCTGCAAAATGTGTCGTATGCGAGGTAGTAGTAATGCCAACTATACCTTTATGCCATCTTACCATTCGACCGAAAGTGTTTCTGCGAAACGTGTTATGCGAAGTGTATTTCTGACCAATATTATTCTGCCAGATGAGGGTAACCCAGGCAGCCAAAGGTTCAAGTGTCCGTGTAACTGGAGACTACTTACTGATACTTAAACGGACGGCTAAATGTATGGAGAAAAACGCGACGCATACGTCAACGTCCCTTTTTCACCGTGTATTAGCCGCCTTTACGCAACGTCAGAGTATTGTGAGCACCTATGAGGCCAATCCTTAAATATAGTAGCAATTTTAGTATAGACGTTTTTGTTTATATGTGTTTGTGAATACGAGTGTGACTATGGCTAAGTTCACAGTGAGGTAGGTAGCCATTAGTGGATTAGGTTAGCAATATACTTACCATTGGTGTAGGTATCAATGTGACGTTCTCTAGTAAAAGATACCAATTTGTCAGTCCATTTTTGGTTGCATTTCTATGCCACTCTGCACTTAGTCCGCCTTAATGATATTCGGCAAAAGGTTTCCTTTTACCTGAGCACGCCACAAATAGTTACTAACAAAAACATAAGGGGAGTATTTGTCAATGGATAAAAAATAATAAAATACTAGGACGTTATAACAGTTTCTTTATTTTCCACATGTGAGAACAATTTCGACAGCAGGGTCATCAAATTGTTGAACGCTCTGAAACCCTTTATTGGTACAATCGACAGCCAAAACCGCCTCCTTCGTTCATCTTTTGGAAAACTGCAATATTTAATATTATTCAAGTAAATTGTAAAGACACAAACAATAAACATGTTATTCTGTGATATGAATTATGAGAATAGAAAACGTACTAAGTTGATAGATTTAGGTCCATTTTATACGAGTAAATACCATGCATGAAAACGAATTGGTCACCCGAGTTGTAAAACCACACAATCTTTAGTTTCTCATTTAAGACAATGTTTAACTCCAAATAAACAAAATATACTTCTAACTTATCATTATAAACCTATTCGTGGGGTTCTTGAATAAAAACTAACAAAGCTTACAAGCAAAATAGAGGAAGATTGATTGCTAGTAAGATTTTTGAACATTTTCGTAAAATAAGTACTCACCTATAACATTTTGTGTCGGACTTCTGCCTCCAATTACTTTTACAATGCTTTACTATGCAATACATAGCGCATTACGCAAGTAAATCGAAGAAATACGTTTATTTCACGAAAAAAAATATTGAATTGGTGAATGACTTTTGACAATTCTGACATATCGGCGACATTTCTTTATTATTAGTGTTGTCATAGTACGTAGGAGGTGCATACCCGTGAAATGAGAATTTTGATTCGGTTATTTTTTTTTGTATAATACATAGAAAAGTAAGTAAATTTGATCGCAGAAAGTTTTATATGAAAAATGTAAATTTTTGTTGGAATTAGCTTAAAGTTAATTAGGTAATGCCAGATAATTCGTATTTCTATAAAAAATAAGTTTTTTTTATAAATAACATGGTAACACATCACAGTGTGGAAAAGAGATAAAACATATGAGCAAAGGTGAATGAACCTGGCTTCAACTCATAGTTCGGCACGCAACATCCAGTTAGTATATAAGATTCTTGGTTGTGACCTGGCGATATATATGAATAGTGTCAGATTGATAGATTTGTACGCCAGCAGCAAATCAGTCGGTTTGAAATTTTAGGGTTCCGTACCTCAATCCGCAAAAACGGAACCCTTATAGAATCACTTTGTCATCCGGCTGTCAACCCCCTTTTCTCAAGAAGGTATCAAGCTAACATTAATATCAAATTCTCAAGTCTGCTACCCTTGGAGCCGTGAAAAAATTAATCTTCTAAGTCAACGCAATCAAAAGATACGATCCATTATGCTACATTTGTTGATGCTAACAAGTGAATCACAACCTATAGGGTACTTCTCGTTTACTTAGAATCAGGAAATATGGCAAGAAGCAACATCGTGTAGCACATTACAATAAATTTATATTTTTGAGACAACAATACATACGAGTATTATAGCTGCGTGTGTGGACTTTGTCAAGTAGTACACAATAAGGCGGTTGTCACACTGCTCCGCAGATCGGAGCGGTGTCCAGTGCTGCGGTTTTTACTTTGTACTGTAGAATATTGATTTGTACACAAATACCGCAGGGTATAACACACTGACACCGCATCTCCGCTTAAACTAAAAATCCGCAGCACCGCTCGTCCGTCCGGATCCGTCGCAGTGTGACAACCGCCTAAGTGTATATCGTAAGATAATATATACCTGTCTATGTGTCTGACGGGCTTCATTGTGTTTCTAGGGTGAAAAATGTTAGTTTTAAGCCGTTGGTACTGTTGTGTATTTGTGTATGTAATAACACGGCGTTGTCTCTTTGCAGAACAGATCGCCGCCGCCCGCGCACATCCCGGCAGCCCTGTTGTACGCGCCGCCGGAGCCCCTCGAGGTAATGTAATGTTTTTGTAGCATCTCCCATCACTCTCTCACAGTACTGTGAAGAAAGAGACAGGTTCACGATAAGTGTATATCGTATCGTAAGGTTCTGCGCGAGAAAGAGTCGCGTGTCACAGCACCCCTAGCATAACTGTCATATGCGACTATTTCTCGCGCGAGATAAATTACCCATCTCTTTCTGTGCAGCAATGTGAGAGAGTGACGGGTAGCGCTATGTCGCACGACAAGAGTCGCGAAGGTTGTGCTAGACGGGCAGATGTGCTAGGGGTGCTGATCGCGTATTTATGGCCCTCACCGTTTCGCGCCACAAACACCTGCGATCTGGGACATTCACTAATTCACCGCCCAAGGTATGTGATGTATGTACCTAGTGTACCTACTATACTAGCTCTTTAAAGGCGGTCTTCACACTGCCCACGCGAAGCCCTGTCAACAGAAGTTGCTACCCACGCCAGATAATCAAAATTAATAAGCACACGGACTCTATTATCCAGAGAATAGGGGTTGTTACTAGAGGTATCAGATTTAAGGATAAGACGGAATAACTCACGCTTAACACAATGCGCTTTAAAAAAAATAGCCAACAGCTGCAAAAATAAACTTGTATGGATAATTCTTATGAAAGCTAGCGCTGATGTCGCTTATATTCTTTTCCAAGAACAGGAACATTACCTAGATATGCGCATAAGTATACAAACTGTTAGGCATAGCTTCGGTTATTTATTTATCGTATGGCTTATGTTACAGTTCTCTACTTAAATTTTTGAAGGGTTAGATTTGAAGTAAGCAACTGCATCCTTCGAGAGTTTCTTGATATCCGCCATTGTTCCGCTAAACTTAGTGATTGGGCATTCAAACACAATGTGGTGTTCTTTCTGGTCTGGGTAACCACACTGGCATTCCGCTGACTTAGAGCCTTATCACACTTGCGATTTGCGAGCGAGTTTTCTATACAAATCAGCGTCGCGGCGAACTCGCCTTCATACAAAATTCGCTCGCAAATCGCAAGTGTGATAAGGCCCTTACACCAATCCCATTTGTATCACCAATCTATCTTCGGTAATCTAGTTGGTTAAAGCCAAATATTGATTATCATGACCGACGTAATGTCAAACCTTTGGCAATCTACTAAATTAAAATTGGCAGTAGGTACTCTAATTTTCGAGAGAAAATTGCGAGGAAAAAGTCTATTTTATTATTTAAAAAAATGTTTTTTTATTATTATTTCCTCGATATTTAATTAACCAATCAAATCGCATACACGTATAGATAAAGGAACACTAATATAGCGGAAAAGCAGAATTTACCTAATCGCTCAAATACTACCTGTTTTGCCTTACGAAATAATCAGTTCTTAGAATAATCATGTTTACTCACTAATCTTTAGATATTACGCGTGATTTGTTCTGTCTGCCCGTTTAAATACTCACGGCCTTTGATTTCCTGATAAGAGCATATGTGTATCAAAACATGATTATGAATAAAAGATTTTTACCTAGGCCAATGCCTAATTTTGACAAGATCAACAATTTTCTAAAATAACAAAAAAAAACTACATTTGTAATATTAATTGTAATACTTACGAATAACGAGCGCATTTTATCTGAATATTCTTTTACTACCATTCGGTATAAACAGAGTATATAATTAATTATTGTATTAAGCGGTTTACACTCACGTGAAATTGTCAGGAACGGCCCGACATGTTTCGAACTCGTACGGAGCTCTTCCTCAATAATTAAATATGTCTCACGAAAGTTTTATAAGATTAGAGTCTATAATTCTTATTGTAAATAGACAGATAAGTATTTTGCTAAGCTAGATGAATCAGGGCGGAAAAGATTCAAATGTATGATAAGTTGGCTTGACAGTTATACGGATAATCTCGTTAATAAAATGAATTAAATGAAGGTCCTTTCATTACTATAGATTTTAACATCTTAAAAGTTAAATTCTAGATTCCAGTGTTTCCTTCCTTCAGGAATCTAGCCATAGCGGAGAGTCATAATGCGATATAAAAATATGTCAATTTTTAAATACCAACCTTCGGTGGTGTGGTGTAGACTTCGGCATCACGTATTTTTGATAACCACGATGGACTTTAGTTACAAATATTTTCGATGTCTGCTTGATAATGACTTATTCTCGCCTGCTACTTGTTTAAACTTAAATAAACATAAAATTAAAGATATTGTGACTATAGAATCTTGAAAGGACGTAAACCATGCGCCTTATAACGAAGCGGTAACGTTGTTATTATTTTCCATTCAGTACCAGTAACAGCCGCAAAAACAGACGGAAATCATATCAATGATCAATTATCTGACTTTACCTAGGTTTCACGTTCTATATAAAGTATGCTGCGATGCCCCCAATAAACACAGGCATATTGACACTGTCAGTGAATCTATTTCCATTTTTATAATCAGTCGGATGTCACTCAAATTTAGTGTATCAATGCAGGATACTTATAAGAATATTTCTCCACAGCTGCTATGTGTATTCCCGGACCGCGCATCCCGCGTGTGCGCATCTGCCTGCGGGGCCGCTGCGCGCGCCGGCGGGGAGTCCCGCTGCGTGCGGTCGGCGCGCGAGGCGGTCGACGCGCTGCGGCGGGACGGCGACGCGCGGCCGCCGCACGTTGCCGTTGTAGACGCGCGGCAGCCGCAGGCGCTTGACGCCAGAAACCTGGCCAGGTCAGTCAAATTTTGAATATTGAACAGAATCCAATGTTGATCCTATTTTTTGTGGTGATACCACATTTCTTATAGGTGCTAGTGGGAATCGAACCCACGACCTCTGCTTAACCGGAGCAGTGCTTGACTGGAGCTCTCACCACTGAGGGCACTGAGCTATATATAGGACCGCTATACGAAGAGCGTGAAAGAATGTCTTCTTATTCACTTTTTGTTAAGCGCCCTCTGTTGATTTCAGTTTTGTTTTCTATCGTATATATTAAGCATCTTTCTGAAGCAAGAAGACTAACGGGCCGGTCACTACATCGACAACCGGCAGCCATAGGTGGGGGGCTGGGGGGAGCGGAATGTCCGATATAGGAATAGTTACATATTAGGCGGCAAGTGGAGAAGTTAGTTACGCTCGCCGCCAATGGCGTGGCCGTGCCTTTATAAGCTGTGGTATCATAAATAATCCTATAGAATTATTACCACAGCTTATACACATTCGCGCGCACCAAAATATATATATATACTTTGTTTCTAATTCCGCCTATATTGGGTCCCCGTCACGACGATTTGCATCGCATTTTTCACAACCGATAAAATACAACACTTAGACAGCTTTAAAGAACTTCCAGTAGTATTCTGTGGACAGAATCACTCTATGACGCCATACACTCTGTCGCTAAGCCATGGCAGCCACGGCAGTAACGTCACAGTTGGCGCGGGCGGTAAATTGTACAACACCGATCGGGAGCACTATATATTATGTCGGTGGCCGGTGCGACACTATATCACACGTAATGGGGCTCCATGTTGGCCTTTAAAACGAGCACAGCGTTTCAATGAAATATTTATAATTGGGAAAAAAGTATGGCATGTGTGGTGTTTTCTACTACGACATTCCTATATTGCGAGAATGTCTGCTACTTGCTTTCATTCCGATACAGGCGTTGAGGTTCACACACAGCCAATCGAGTAGGTATGCTGCGGTACACATACCAGAACTTTCGGAGTCTAATCCTAGTAAAAACTTATTTAGTACGTAAATAAAGTAATGGGGTTCACATAAATTTTCAAAAAGGAAGCTTTACCGATGTTTTGATGCCGCACCTACGAACGAGACAGATTTAATTCTGTAATAACATAACACACTATAGTGCGTTACACAATGACGTCAATATCCACACGTCCGCTAGCGGTAAATTGAACAGCGTTGAAACACCATATCGCCTCAATGCGAGGCTATTTCACACGAAATGGGCTTCCGTGCAGGCCTTGCGGGGATGCATTTTACGCACCTGGTGCATACGGAATGTTTCTATTAATTTACAAGCGTTTCCACATATACATTTTTGATGTTCTATGAATAGACGACGTATGGGTGTTTTTTTTGCGTTTTCCATTTGGTTCCGCAATGTTGATGCACTCAATGCCATTTTCGGTTGGCTGGTTCAAGCGGCAATGAGTCGATTTGGAAAATTCTTTTTAGGTTCATGAATAGACATCTCAAGGTTGGTCCCATAAAATTTTGGTGAAGATCGGATGACGAGATCCATGAGGAATCGAAGGAATTCCTGAAATTTTATAGGCACTCATAATATTTTTCATGTATTTTCTAAAACTATTTAAGTATTTGCATATGGTAGTCATCATTTTCTCATGCTGAACTGATGATGGAAGGTACAACTCCTTAACAGTTAGGAGTTAGGAGATATTTCAAACGAGATGCATGCCTTCAAGACCTCCCTGATCACCCCGCCATAAGTATTTTATATGAATCACTAAAAAGCGAAAAAAAAAATTTTTTAACAAAAAAAACAACCGACTTCAGTAAAACTAAAAAGCCGAAAATAACCCGTTCAAGTACAGATTACATTTGACTCACCCTTTGAAGTCGGTGCCAAACCTCACGTAAACTTTAATATATAAATATAATAACTGAGTGGTTTGGGATCGATTTCAAAGGGTGAGTCAAATGTAATCTGTACTTGAACGGGTTATTTTCGGCTTTTTAGTTTTAATGAAGTCGGTTCTTTTTTTTGTTAAAAATTTTTGTACAATTCTTATCAAAATAATGTTGATTGCTTTGTGAATTAGTCATATTAGCGGATACCTACAGTTATTAGACGGTTAAAACGCTCAAATAATGAGCCAATATTTCAGTATTTTCAATAATGGTTAACCCCTCCTCGTATGCTTAGACGCGTATCCGTGCCAGTTCATGAACTGCGTAAGCACGGATACGTTCTATCGGGCAGCATACAAAAACGTAACGCGGCCGCACCCGAGTGTCAAATTCTGAATTGGTTGCCGCATACCTGACCTGCCCATACCTAATAGAATGTGGTGGGAAACCCGCGTTTCCACATACGCAGCTTTACGTCAAATGTCTATGAAACTGTAAAAATACAAAAACACAGAAACTCGAGGGTAATTCGACCACTTTTAAACAGATGATGGAGATCTCTCCATATCATCGTCATCCGTCCCTTTAGACGTGTCCCTACTTGACAAGTGGCGATATCCCTAGAACATCGCAACTTCGTCAATCCGGTCGCGCTTAATTTGCGTTTCCTTTGTATGTGACGGCATAAATAACAGGCGCATACTTTAACTTGACCGTGTAGTGCGTGAAATTAGTCAGTTACGTTTCGTTCAACAAAAATTCATATGCATGAATAGCATTTTAATTTTAATCACAGTTCAAAGGTGATATCACTGTTATCTAATAGAGTTTTGACGTTTTGCGATCTCTCAAACGGCATTCTCGAATTAGGTCCCTACACGTCAACATAACTGTGACACGCGACTCTTTGTCGCGCGAGAAATACTATTTTGAATGATAGGGGAGAGTAACCTATATTGAACCGGCGCTTAAATTGGACCACTTCGTATTTCTACCAAATAACACAATTTATTTATTACACCAAATTGGTGAACTGATTATGGCGCTGTCGTCGCTTCTTTTTTTGTTGCCAGTGTAAATAAATTGTGTTATTTGGTAGAAATACAGAAGTGGTCCAATTTAAGTGCCGGTTCAATATAGGTTACTCTCCCCTATATCACTTTTCTGTTAGTACCGTGCGATCCAGACAGGTGACACTGAGTTGTGCGAAAAGCGAAGTGATGGTGACAAGATATGCTAGCCAAATGTCAAATTGAGGCCCAGTAGAAATCGCACACTTAATGAATGAATGAATGAATGAATGAAGCGTTTATTCACTGGAACATACGGTTACATAAAGATATTAAAGCCTAAAAAATGCCTTAAAGTATTCCCTCCCAGTCACCCGTATTTAGCTGGAAGTACTCCCCGTGTTATCCTCAATTATGATCAGTTTTAAGAACCGCGTCATTATTCCATCGGGGATAATCGTCAACAGTCGCCGGGCGGTAATGGCTCGTTAGGAGTCTCTTTAATGCGGAATGTAACCGATAAATGGGCTCACTAAGTATCCTAAGGAGGCTATTCTCAAAAAAATACAATATTAGCTACTAACTCTAGTCTACAAAATTACTAACCAAATGTTTATAAACGGAGATAAAAACTACCAAAGCTGTTGAATTTAAAGCAAATACCAATTACGCTTATGGATAGTCGCCACGCCCCACGACCAATAGCATCACATTTTAGCTAAACCACCAATCAAATACACAGTTCTTAGATAACCTCGATCAAAATAATAATAATAAATAATAAATATCAGACAACCTCACACAAATCAACCTAGTCCCAAATTAAGCTCAAGGAGGCTTGTGTTATGGGTACTAGGCGACGATATACATATTTATATAGATAAATAAATACTTAAATACATAGAACATCCATGACCCAAGCACAAATATTCGTGTTCATCACACAAATATTTGTCCTTGCCGGCGAAAAGCGAGAGTTGTTCCTTTTTTGTGTTTTGCAATCATATTGTTCAGTACAAACACGTTGAGTTTAATTAATTACTCTAAAAAAACAAATATGCGATAACATAATCCCAATACGTACCTATATATATGTATTCATCCATGTATGCATATTATTTACCTAACCCATACCGACTCATAAATATTACGGTTATTCAGTCATTCTTTGTACGACTTCAGTGCAGTTTAATTAAATTTACATGATGCTCCGAATAATTGAAATATCTTATTACCTTTGAAGTCTCCAGCTTTGATACACGTATATAATTCACTATTAAAGCATCAATATATTACTATCATATAATTTCAATATTGTATTAAAAAGCAATCTATGTACTATCAGAAGGAGTCATGATTTCTGTAAAAAATATTAGCGCGATGCACTTCGTCTTTTGTGTCGTTAGAGAGTTAGTTACAACGCCATCTCTTATCTTTTTTGTCATCAAAATTCGAACTGAACATAGGACAGCGCCTGTCCTCAATAGTGAATCCTCACCTTTTTCGGACACGTGTCAAGACGTCCATTGAGAGCCTGGTGGTTCAGGGCAAACTAGACGGTACTAGACCACGCGTTAGGTCTCCCAGAGGTGGACTGACCGAATCAAATTGGCCACAAACTGCCCTCTGCTCGAGAGCACCAGACAAGGAATGACAGCCACGACCACTCTACCAAAAGTGTAACGATAAAGAAGATCAAACTTCGATAGGCAGGTTTTAAGCAATTTTGTCATTTTCATCATTAAACCTCTTCTACTTGCGTTTATAAGTATCAATATGAGTACGAGAGTGATTGATGGATCATTGACCGAGCGAACAAAGCATCTCCATGTCAGCCTGGCCAAAAGTTCTTTTGTATGTCCGGATATCCGACTGGGGGTCAGCTTACTGGATTTTTTTAAATAGGCGGTGATATGGGGTTGCATGGGTACGTAAAAAATGACTAATTTCAACCATTTCTAACCAAACTACAGCTCACAGAGACCTAGTCATTTAGGTATTTATCGCTCGATACACGCAGCGATCTTAAGCCCGCTGATGTCTGAACACACGATTTCTAGCTTAGCGAGGACACTCCCTCGTAAAGTACCACACACATTTTTACGGCATATTTTATATGCAGGTGGATGGGATCTAATAGAATTCGAATGAGGACGGAAATGGGACGAGGTAATATTACTTTTGATAATATTCTTCATCCGGATATATATGCGTTATCCGCATGAAAGGAAGTATGAAAACAAAAATAATAACATAGAGATTCTTTAATGCTGCTGAGGATAGAGGAAAAAAATGTTGCGTCTATTAAACCTTTTATCAATTAAATAGGCTTATAAAATCCATTCTGGCGTAAAAAAGGCTTCTTAATCAATCAGTGTTAATTTCCTACCTTTTCTTAATACAAAGGTATCAAGAAAAGGTAGTAAATTACGTGGTATTACATGAAATATGCATTTTCAATACTTATGATATGAATATTATTCTAGAATGAACTATTTGTATGAGTTTTCAAGATATTATAAGATTAAATTTTATTCTTCTTTACTTGACATATTCTTCAGTAACTTTCATAGCTTAAAATTATTTTAGATTCAACTCATTTCAACATAACAATCCATATTTATCAATGCCATTAAGAAGTGAAATATCATCACGTGCAAATAAATTGCTGCGTACTATACCAACACATTTCCATGTATTTCGCTTCCTTATAAATTATTCGGTGACGGCAAAAATCACGAATACCTATGGGTCCCTTTTACGAGAGTAAAAACCGGTCAGGTGGTAAATGTTCCCAGGCAAAGGGTTGTATTGTACTTTGAATACATGTTTTAACATGACAATGAAATAGATTGCAATTCGTTTTTTATTCTTTAGACCGATCCACGTTTATATGTTTGTACAAAAACGATAATTATTTGGCTTCGCCCCAACGTAGTCCGATAGCTCGCAGCTCGATTTCAATTGGGCGCCGCTAAGAGTGTAGACAGGACGTCCACGGCTATGCCTTCCATCCGTTGGCTGCTACTCAAAAGCGATACCTTGCACTGTTCGTTTCGCTTCTCTACGAATGGTGCGACCTATCGAGAATATCCGACACGAGCAAAATAAGTCCAAATTTAAAAAGTATTTAAAAAAACACCTATTGCTGACACTTGAGTGAATTGCTGACACTTGAGTGATAAAGTTGTCTATACAAAGTGTCACTCAAGTGTTTAGCAATAACTATTGTAGAAATATTATATAGAGACTCATACCTGCAGACAAACAGTACAAACCGTTTTGCAGGAAATTGTATATGTTTTTAGCTTTACACTTTAATTAATAAATAAATTAAAAAAAATATCCATTTCCATTTGCTTGTCGTTTTGTCCACATTTATGGGGGACTGGTCTCCGCTGGCCTTTGGCCAGACCAGAAGACGCGGAGACGTCAGGAACGTGTTAAGAGGCCTTATTCCTTTAAAAATGCTGATTGTTTAGACATTTTTCTCTATGATCAAACATGTTTCTTAACATATATTGATGTTACTACCTAGAACAGGGCTATTGGGATTTATTGGTATATATTTAAAACCTACAGTTTGAATTTTTCATTGATAATTTTTGTTCGAAAAACTACTCGAAATTGTCAAAATTCACGTGGAAAATTCGTTTTTTCAACTTATTTTCGACTGCACGCAATGAAAGCATGAAATAGCTACGTTACTACCTACAACTCGGGAAAAAGTATTATTCACTTCAAAAAGTTGGTTGAAATTATCAATATATTCGTCATAATATGAAAAAAATAAATTTTAAAAGGAATAAGGCCTCTTAAGGCGACGGGTACTGCGAAACTAGCGCCACTTACGATTTTTTATTTTATCTTCTAAACCAGATCAATTTTCAGTAATTACAAGATATGAGGAGCTGGAAAACACCTTTAGTATTTATTAAATCATTATACACAATTTCTTGTTCTTTAGTTGTCTCTAAAAACTTGCCCAAAACTATTGTGGCCGCTTTTGACGTGAACAAGTTTTGTAGGATAAACTACAGTGAACAAATTGTGTATAGTCTTTTAATAAATATCAAAGGTGTTTTGATAGCTCCTAGACTTCAGCTATTTCTAAAAAAATATCAGATTATGAAGGTATAAGAAAAAAATTTAAAGTGGCGCTAGTTTCGCAGTACCCGTCCCCTTGATGATTTACAATTACAGACAGGCTTACGTATCAAGAATAACACTTGGTAATTACAATGAGAGTTAATCCACGCATAAAAGTACTAAAAGTAGACAATATAAAAGCTCAGTGAAACTCGTTTGACTACATAAATTCATTCGCTTGTTTCCCTTTTAAAACATGGCAATATTATATTCAGGAATAACTGTTCCGCCTCATTTAACTTCGCCGCACAATGTCGGTCAAATTTCATTACTGTCTGCTTCACTCAGGACATTAACTCGTTAACTCTAGCTTCGTCTGTTAGACGAAAATTAAATGGTCAGTTGTCATGGTGATTCTGTTTATCTAGTAAGAATATTATAGTACGGTCAGCATCAAAAGTAGCTGACAATTTCACTAGTGGCTTATATGTCAAGCATCATCATAAATTTAAGAGCTACGCTCTTGTCGGTGGAGCAATTTGCGTCCATGCGTCTCTTTCTTGCGCTTTCTCCTTGAAAGCCTGTCGTACGACACGACGTTCACATTAGGTTCACCCCCATATGGTCCTTTTTTCTCCTCCCTTCTATTATAGTCTTCATATGTTCGTCGTGCCGCAGCGGGTGTCCTATATTTTTTCCTCTTCAGTTTTCCATTGTTTTTAGAAAACACCTGTCCTCCTCCATCATATCGAGCACCTCCTCGTTTGACAGATTTTCTGTGCAGCTGATCTTCTCCATTCGTCGCTAGCCCCAGGCTTATGACAAATGCATACTGAAAGTATCAGCTACTTTTGATGCAGATTGTACCTTTGATCTTGAGAATATTTTTTCACAGAAATTTCAGAGAACCTGTATTATTCTCATTGTGTAGTAAAGAATACCTGTATAAGGATACATAGTATTGTAGTTATTCACGTAGTTACGCATGTAGTTGTGCATGTATTACAGGTGTTATGCTAGCGAGGTATGCTATCGGGTGCTTCTAAGTCTAAGAGGGTGAAATCTGAATGAGTGTATCAAATGCTGAAATGTAAATCTAAGATGGTTTTGTTCCTTGCATCGATATTATCTGTGTGTGTAAAGTGTCATAGAAATCTTTGTGTCGTATAAAAGCACACAGTTCTTTTTAATATAATCCTACAAATATTATAAAAGTGAAAGTTTGTGTACGATTTAATTATCATAAAAACAGAACAGAGATAGATTATAGCCTAACTTAACACCTAGGCTACTTTTTATCCCGAAACAAAGCATGATTCCTATATTATACATATTTTTACATTAAATATTAGAACCGACCCATTTGCAAAATTAAGGAAATATGTGTTTTTAAGAGGATTTTTCTCAATCTTACAGATCCCCAAAAGTACTGACAGAGACGACAATAAAAACAGTATTACGTGAAAAAGTTTGTTGCAATTCGTCAACGCAGAGTGTAAACTCGTATTTACTCTCCCAAAAGTTTAATAATTGAAGTTGTAAAAATGCAATAACTCATTGTTACCGTTTCTGTTCATTGGCGGTTTAAAGAGAGTTTAATTTAAAGAAAAGTTTTTACGTCATCTTGTCGTCGACGCACAGAACATGGAATCCATATTTTAAAATTGCTTTCATGTTACGAGGGGCGTCTGAAAAGTTCTAAGCCTAAGATAGAAAAAAACAATTTACACAAATGAACTCGTGTTTATTTTTCAATATAGTCTCCTCCTAAATCAATGCATTTTTTACATTTTTTATACAGTGCTTTTAGGCCATTAAAAAAATAATCTTCATTTTGCCCTTCAAAATGCTCCTGTACAGCCGCCTTCATCTCTTCGTCACTTCTAAATCGCTTTCCCCTCAACTCTTTCTTCAAATTATTGAATAGAAAATAATCGCTTGGGGCTAGATCTGGGCTGTAGTGTGGGTGGTCAATTTCGTCAAAACCAACTTCCTTCAGAGCACGCCTCGCAACATTAGCGGTGTGAACGGGTGCGTTGTCTTGCAAAAACAAAATGCCTTTCCTTAGTTTACCCCGCCTTTTCTCAACTATGGCTTGTCGCACCTGTCTTATTAGATTTGCATAATAAGTTCCGTTTATCGTAGAGCCTTTTTCTAAATATCCATTAAAAGAATGCCATCACAATCCCAAAATACCGTAGCCATTAACTTAGAGGCCGACTTTTGCACTTTAAATTTCTTCGGCGGCCTTTCACCCTTTTCAATCCACTGCATCGACTCAGACTTACACTCCGGATCATACTGTCTGATCCATGTTTCATCAACAGTTACTATTCGGGAACAAACTTCATCTAAATCATCTTCGCACAATTCTAAAAACGCCCGAGAAGTTTCCACACGACGTACTTTATCGAAGGCCGTTAGCATTTTCGGTACCCAACGAGCACTGACTTTACTCATGTACAAATGTTCATGTAAAATTTCTCCGACTCTTTCTTTACTAATACCTAAGACCTCAGCTATTTGCCAAACCTTAATTCTTCTATCTTCTAATACCAGCTTTTTGACTTTTGCTACGTTTTCTTCGGTCACTACCGATATTGGCCGCCCTGAGCGGGGGTCGTCTTCGATCGATTCCCGTCCGAGTTTAAATAAGCGACTCCACTTTTTGACTGTGGCATAAGAAGGCCCAGAATCACCGTAAATAATAGCCATTTCCTCAAAAATACACTGCGGTGATTTGTCACTTTTTGTAAGGAATTTAATTACAGCACGGTGCTCAATTTTCGTAATATTCGTTGGTAATTCACACATGATGTACTTTTCCGTTGAATATCTCGAAACAGAATAATAAAAACGTGACATGTTATTTTTTAATAATTTGTTTTTAAATGGCCTTTCTAGTGGCAAGTATCATAAACGCATATATAACCTCGAAATACCTTAGGCTTAGAACTTTTCAGACGCCCCTCGTATTATAACACTACTAGCTGTGCCCCGCGGTGTTACCCGCTCATCCCACGGGAACACTACATTTATTCGGGATGAAAAGTATCCTATGTCCTTCCCCGGGACTGAAACTATGTATATACTAAATTTCATCTAAATCGGTTCAGCGGTTTAAGCGTGAAGAGGTAACAGACAGACAGACAGACAGACAGACAGACACACTTTCGCATTTATAATATTAGTATGGATATGGATTGATAGGCATGTATAGGCTATTGTAGCGATATTATGATTATGAACATGTGTGATGTTGATGAAGTCTCATGGTTACAGGTCAACATGGTACTACTATGTAAGTGCAGCTGACAATTTTAGTATGCAATTTGACGTATACGGCCAGTAGTAAATTTGTCAGCTGCTTTTGGTGCTGACCGTACTTATTACGAATTATTTGAAATTATTTGTATGGTAAACGTGTCTATAAACATATGAAAGGTTTGTGCAGGGCATCGTTACGTAACTATATTTAAGTTGCAATTGGAACTGTGAGCGAGACATTACCGCCATAGGTTTGGCTTATTAATGACTCATTAATAAGCCGAAACTATGTCAATAATGAGCTTTCACGAGAGACATGTTGCGGTTGTGTTAATTTAATTCGTGTGCCATTTCGCGTTAATGCGATTAAATTATCAGTTAATTTAAAATAACTGCCTCTTGCATTGGATTTAAAATTATATATCAAATGATGCACAGCATTTTTTTATAACATAGGTATTCGGAAAATATGATTAGCGTCACGCGGAATGCGATTTATTTTTATGTCATACTTGAAGGTGATCCAAGACCAAATCGTGCAAAAATCAATATCACAAAGTCAAGCTATATTAAATTATCCTTTATTATCAGAGTGAAGCTTGAAGGATCATTATTTAAACAATTGAAATCAAGACCAGCCATGTCAGGCATTAAATAAAATGAGATAAATATGAGGCAAGAACCATCACAATAACTTTCAGTAATTCTTATCATAGTATGCTTGAAATCTGTACTTTAAAATCTTGGGGCGAAAGTAAACTTTTATTCAGTCGCATGTGACTCAGAGAAAGCTATTACTTAGGTACCATTGTCTAGCGTTCGAGCGAGATTGTCAAATCCTATTATTGCTTTCAACTTCTATGAAATGAAATCATTGAACATGAGGTCGGTTTCAGTAGGTACCTACTAGATATTTCATAAAGTCTGAAAGCATTCTCCGTCATGCTCTCATTTTCTGCCAATAAAATTTAATATATGTGAGTGTCACATGCTGTTTAGTGTAAGGGCCCATTGTGCGGCTTACCATAAGTACGTGCTGACAGGTTATTGGCATACATAAAGATGCAAACTTTCGTCCTTATGATAAATCGCACAGTGGGATCTTTTACTAAACACTCTCCCATATGTAATTATTAAGGATTTAGGGCAAAATAAACGAGGATTGAATAATTAAATAGGAATTTGTTTGTTTAAATCCTTAATAACGACATTGACAAGTAATAGGCGACCAAGAAGAGAGAACAAAGATAGAGCGGCACCAACTAGCGGCAACAGTTGATATGAAAATGACATTTATAACTGTTTGGTTTATACACTTATTCTAAGAAATATTTAGCCAACATAGCTACTACGTACGATTAATGATGGGTTGAAGTTACTCGTCCTTGTGTTTCATGTAGGTATGCTTCTCTATTACACCTATTATACTTTTTGTAGGTTTTCTTCGTCGGTACTTTTTTAAGGCACCTTAAAAAATGCTGAGCATTATCCAAATATATTAATGTCGTATGTGAAGTCTACATATAGAATGTCGAGGATATGTATGCTGTGATGTACACAGCAATAGAATGTCGAGTATATGGTTGTCCAATCCTGATATATGGAGCGCAGACTTGGTTTTTGACAAAAATTCAGAAACCTACCCTCAAGGATTGTCAAAGAGCAATGGAATGTAGTATTCTATTCTTAAAACGAACTGACAGAATCAAGAATACTGTAAATAACATCCGGCGTCTTAGTAGACCTCGAAGGAAATGGCGAGACGAACTTGATGCCTTTTACCAAGACTTGTTCAGGACCACCAGGACCGGGGCACGTGGAAGAATGACAGGGAGGCTTTTGCCTAGCAGTGGGACACTGTAGGCCTTTGAAAAAAATGTTTAAAACAACCATTTCTTTCATTTAAATGAATGGATATTTGAATGATAAAAAAAAATAGGTTTAATTCGAGTTGTATTCAAATTGAGTCGCAGTTGTGCCCACCTGATTACCTACCGTCAATTTGCGAGCTGGCCGACCCACTGTCACAAGAGTTCGGTAATAGGCCCGTAATTTGTGTTTCGCCCATTCATTTGAATTCCTTTGAGTCTCTCTACCTATATATGCTGAAATATTTAGTTAAGTAAATAAGTAGGGTGATTCTACGGTCGTTTTAACCGCCTTCAGTCCGCTGTTATAAATATCAAAGTAATGGGCCATAATATGCTTTAAAGTCGATCAATTATGGTAAGAAGTATGGTTACAGTATTATCATTGTAGCCTATATTTTCAATATTTTTGACAGCAGACTAACGGCAGTTGAAACACCTGTAGAATCACTCATAAAGCATTTCCACATTGTTGACAGGAACTCGTACACACATGTTTTTAGGAAAATTCCACGTCGCCCCGCAATAACATGAAGGTCAGCTAAGGTAATTTTCGCGGTTCTTATCGATACTTCTATATACAGATAGGTACTTCTATATACACGGTGGCTGGTGAGGAATCTGATGCTATGCTTAGATCTTTAAAACTACGCAACGGATTTTGATGTGCTTTTTTATAGATCTTAGAGTAATTCAAGAGGAAGGGTTATATGTATAATACGTGCATAATTTATCAGCATTGCACCCATGCCAAACCGGGGCGGGTCGCTAGTAATGTAATATAATTACAGATGTCACTCATGAAATTGAGCTGCACTCTAATTAAATCTTTAACTTTACATTTAAAGATCTTGCTTATCGATAGGTTACTCTAACCTAACATTTTTCATTTCATACGCTGTTAAAATCTGTCGGGTTACTCATTCCCACCCCGTATATAAAGTGCCCCCTATATGTATAGTTCCGAGTCTGTTTTAAAGTTGACGAAACGCTCCAGTAAAGTTGTGCATCTGCCCGCATACCGGAGTTGAGGCCTCATATCATCGCTAACTCAAACTCGCACAACTCGCCCATATAAGAGCATCAGAGCACTCACTGGCGGCGGAAAGATAAAGCGAACTATAGTTTTCAACCACAATTCCCGAACCAAAATGATCTATCGTTTTCACATATTTCAGGATCCAAAGATAGGTTCCAAATGAAAACTGCCAATATTGTACTATTACCAGGCGGGGCGCACTCCGCGATTAACGTTTCCCGCTACAAGTACATGCCGGTGGCCTCATGCATGGTGCCTATTCAGTGGCTGCCACGCACTGTCTCGGAACGCACGTACACGAAATTCGCGCGCACGCTCTTCCGATTTATGTACGTCGCAAGTGAACGTTCCTCATTCATCTGTTGATACCAGTGTTATATTATAATATAAAGTGTTTAAATGAGTAAAAAGACAGCGAAAAGATATTGTATCGCAGCGGGTTGTAGGAACAATGATCGAAATTGGAATCACGCGTTTTTCGTTCTCCCAACACGTCCGAAGGATGCCGATAGGTAAGAAAATTAACATAATATATAATAAGTAGTTACTGAATAATAATAAAAAACATATTGCAGGTGTATCTACTCCCATATTTAACACTGGTTACTCAGATCAATTTTAATTGTTAAGTACTTATGTAACTTTGAATTGATTATTTGCTGATATTTGTCAATTTAAATTCTAGTAAAATATATAAGTATGTCTACTACTAAATCAACAATCATAGAGGTTTTTATAATAATATTTGATATCAAGTTTGTAAAATTACTTGTAAGTAATGAATAAACGTTTGAGTGATAGTTTGATAGGTGAGTATATAAAATATATAAATAAAGAGTTAAAAGAAATGTATTGGAAGAGATCCCTAATAGGGATAAGTTCGCCTTTATACATGTTTTATTTGTAACTAGCGACCCGTCCCGGCTTCGCACGGTGCGTCCGTGCGTATTTTTAAAGATCTAAGCATACCTACATAGGGGCAGACAGACAGACAGCAGGAAACGACTTTGTTTTATACTAGGTGTATAGTGATGAATATATATGAACAAATAAATAAATATCGGACAACTAAGCAAAAACAAAATGAAGCTCAAGAATTTAATTGCATGTTAAAGTAACGCATTCGTTGCATTATTTTATTATATTATACGTATCAAAATGTTTAAATATAAAGCTAAAATGTTTTGCGGCCTGGTGGTGGATTCAATTCGTCGAAATTCTGTGATTGATTATTTTATAGTTAAATAATGAAATAATAAATATGTATAATGTATGAAGAATATAAACATATTACTCTCTATATTGAATGCAAGAAATAAATGGGAAATACATTTTTATTTTTAGTCGTTGACAGCCCTCGCTCTCGGCGACGCGGCAAGCGAGCCAATTCATTTTTACCGTTGGCACGCAGCTTTAACGTTCCGTTTGGCTTGCGCTGGGGACGACGACTTTAGAAGGGCCATAAATCATATTTTTTCGGCTAAAAAAAGCGGCTTTTGTAAAGATCAAAGTAGTGTGCCTTCTGTACTTGTACTATTATCTATTCTGTGCTATTACCTACAGCATTTTAAGCAATATAAAAATATGTATTTTTGAGTTTACTTCCAGTTTTTATTATATTTGGAACTTCCAAATACTGTACTTAAAATGGTTTTTTTATGAGACGCAAAATGTCTACGTCGTTTTATTTGCAAAAGTGAAATGGCAGGTCAGTATACCTATTGTTCTGAATTTTTTTACGATTGTAAAAGTGTGCCATCTTTCAGATGTGATGAATTTTTGCCGCCTCTGTGTTACTTACATTCCGACTATGATATGGAACACAAACAACTACAGAAAGTACATAAACTAGACACTATTATCGTCTTAACCCGCAAAGAACGACATATACTCGAATTTATTGAGCTGCGTTATTTCCGCAACTTCCAGTTTGTTCAAACCTTTGTTCCCTATATTTATATTCTACGGTCTTTCACAAACTTTCAATAGGATTTCAACTGCGTTCATTGTACGTAAGAAGCTTTCCTACTTCATTCTATAAAGTATCGATGTGTTTTCCGCCTCCGTTATATTTTGGCCCGTTTTATTTTCAAAGAAAGTGTTTGGTTGGTCCCAGAGTGGCACGTTTCAGTAAAATGTGGTTTTTCCGTGTAACAATTTGGAAGGTACAAACCCTTTGGGGAAAATTTTTGAGCAAATTAATACCTCTTCAAATTCACTCATTGGTTTAGACACTTTAGACTGTTTTCCTTTTACCGTTTAAGATGGTAAATAGCGCAATTAAAAACCGTATTTAATCGTGTTATTAAAACGCTTTTTATAATTTCACGGACCGAGTAAGTACTTTTATAATTTGATATGGTAAGGTCGGCAAGACTAGCATAGTTTAAGAGTATTGTCTAATGGGATAACACCAACAGCTAGTTAGATTTTGGACTGTGGTTGTCTTCCCCCGGTGACGGTTTTACCCTAATTAGACAAACAAATAAATATGTTAATCCTTTACGTGAAATGTGACGACTAATTAAATCGAAATAAGGGACTCTGCAGGAATTCAGAAACAAAGCAACATAAATGTGAAACCTGAAGTTACGAGGCTACAAAGCAAATATTAAATTCATCTTTCTAACTGAAAACTGTTAAATCTGATCCACCCGAAATTTTCCGCGTTAATTAATAAGGCATCAAGATAACACAGCGCCATATTAAGGCGTGTATAGCAGTGAGCACACAAGGTCATTATGCTTTCTCAACTTTTTCATTATATTAGAAAAGGATGACTTCGTTTTCACTATAGCTACTTGTGTTATATAATGAGACCGGAATTTTCGTAAAATGAAAAAAATTGGTTGCCTGTAAAGTCGGTATACGGGCGAAAGTTTTACGTGACAACGACTTTGAGTGGTAAAATAATTTTAATGTGAATATTCATTCGTATAGCAAATTATTATTGGTTGAGAAACGATTTATACTACTTTTTTGATTGAAAACTACCACAACATTGTGATTACTACAACATAACCTATTCACTTATGTCTTAGTCATTTATTTCATCATGTTATATTATCAGTCTGAAATTATTTACCTTTGCTGTTTGAATTGTTGCGATGGACGAAACTACCTTCACATTATCACTACACAATCGTTTTACAATTAACTGGCAACGTGTAAACTTGTATGCAGGCGCCTAAGCGAAATAGAAGCGCAAGACATGAACCGGTGTGTATGCCTATCTCTCTCACTCTCTCCCTCTCACTCGCTCTCATTGTGAGCGCATAACGTGAGCGGAGCGTAACGCAGTTTCTTGAAGTGTCACCCGGCAAACCAATTTATAAGACGTTGTCACGTCAAAAAAATACAAAAGTAATTGGATAATTTATTTATGTCTGTAGATAATGTTTATTGAACCTCTTCATACTCATTTTCAAAATTACTACTGCTTAATGGCTCAGCGACCCAAAGCGAATCTTGGCCTCCGATACGAGTTTGCGCCACTTAGCCCGATCTAGCACCGTTTCAGCGATACCTGACTCAAGAGTTAGGGAGGAAAAGCGGCCTTAGTGATGAAAACGCGGTAGCTCTTTAAGAGGCCTTATTCCTTTTAAAATTTATTTTTTTCATATTATGACGAATATATTGATAATTTCAACCAACTTTTTGAAGTGAATAATACTTTTTCCCGAGTTGTAGGTAGTAACGTAGCTATTTCATGCTTTCATTGCGTGCAGTCGAAAATAAGTTGAAAAAACGATTTTTCCACGTGAATTTTGTCAATTTCGAGTAGTTTTTCGAACAAAAATTATCAATGAAAAATTCAAACTGTAGGTTTTAAATATATACCAATAAATCCCAATAGCCCTGTTCTAGGTAGTAACATCAATAATATGTTAAGAAACATGTTTGATCATAGAGAAAAATGTCTAAACAATCAGCATTTTAAAAGGAATAAGGCCTCTTAACCGCAATAGTAAAAAGATCAGTAGGTAATTTTATTAAAACTTTCGTGAGACATATTTAATTATTGTATTAAGCGGTTTACACTCACGTGAAATTGTCAGGAACGGCCCGACATGTTTCGAACTCGTATGGAGCCCTTCATCAGGGACGGCTGCCCGTACACCGCCGCGGCAAACTCGTCACTGCTGATACTTTGACCGACGTTCCGCTCTGAGCGCGCGCGCCGATGGCGCGGGGGCGGGGGGTGCTTGCAAGCCCGCAACTTGTCCGTCCAGCACTCCAACGTCACTTTTGTCATCAATAGACATTACGCACACTTGACTAATGGTGTCCATACGAGTTCGAAACATGTCGGGCCGTTCCTGACAATTTCACGTGAGTGTAAACCGCTTAATACAATAATTAGATCAGTAGGTATTCATTTTAGGTCGTCGTCGTCACTACTGTCAGTCAGTCGGTTCCTGCTGTCTGTCTGTCTGTCTGTCCCTATGTATGCTTGGATCTTTAAAACTACGCAACGGATCTTGTACGGCTTTTTTTAATAGATCGAGTGATTCAAGAGAAAGGCTTATATGTATAATACATGCATTATTTATCAGTATTGCACCCGTGCGACGCCGGGGCGGGTCTAGTATATGATAAAAAAAGTAAAAAAAGAAAATAAATAAAAATGACGCTGTCCTGCTTGCTGCCAACTATACCCCTTAAATATATGGTGGTTTGGAAGGTTTCTATTAAAGGCGCCGCGGTGGAAGCAGCTAATTACGCAACTGAGTGTACTTTGTAAGCCGCCGCCTGCGAAAGCAACCATAATATGCCGACATTATTAGGTGCGATGTAAAATATTCATTTCATCTTACGACGTGACACAAAAGAGCGATGTAAAACCAAATATTGAAAGAAAAAGTACCTACACGTTTGGATAAAATAATCTACTTAGAGTAAATAGCAATAAACGACTTGTTAAGTCTAACGTCTAACTAACTAAAAATTTACTATCTATTAAGTGGTAGGTAATGTTAGTCAGTGAAAAACTGTAGACCTTGCGAGTTTGTTGGGAAATGTAAAAATTTTGTACTTATTTACGTTGCCTACCCACATAATAATTATCTTCTTCAATTTGTTTGGTTGTTCTATGTATTTAAGTATATATTTATCTATATAAGTACGTATATCGTCGTCTAGTACCCATTACACAAGCCTTCTTGAGCTTAATTTGGGACTAGATCGATTTGTGTGAGGTTGTCCGATATTTATTTATTTATTTAATTTGTCAATTTTCGAAATACTGAACGACAAAGAAATTCTATATAATTAACGAATTTACGAGCAATGTGCCCCGCCCACTGCCAAGGTGGACCAACGACTTGGTAAGGATCGCGGGAATCTATTGAATGAGAGCGGCGCACAAATGAAGCTTCTTACAAAATTTCATGAGAATCGGTTGTGAAATGAGATTTGCTGGCGAGAAGAGCCGAACATCCTCACATCCGGATGTCAGGAATATGATATGAAAGAATTTTTGGCCAAACTCAAATGGCTCACTCCATTTGATTCGCTCGCTTAGCTCGCTCGGTCAAAAATGTAATAAGGTATGTATTCATCTTCTCACTAACATAAGTAAAAAAATTATACTATCTATCTATCAACCACAGACGTCCGACCGTGAACATAGGCCTCCCCCAAAAACTACTCTAAACGAAAATTGATAGGTACTACTCCAAAGTTTTACTTAACCAAACTCAATTCATTTTTAAAGCAGTGATGTCTAGTAGCGGAAGCTAAATTGTTTATATAGAAGCGTAAACTTGAAAATAAAATTGATTAGTTTGGATGTAGCTCATTGTGACTATCGATTTCTCAACATAATTAGAGGATGGTGCCGAACATAAAAACATAATCTTTACCTACGGTAGATGGCGCTACGATGCCGCCCTAACTAAGGTATGTAGAAATTAAGGAACTGGATGAAAATTTCGATGCTTTGGTTAGTGGCTTTGATAGCATATGTAATTGCTAACTGGCCCGGAACGCCGTGTGGCGTGGGTTCAAATCCCGCTCAAAGCATACAAGTTTTCGCTTTTATATTCGTATAAACAAACTCAATGCGTTTTTAAAACACGGAGGGAAGATATATACGAAAATACCCGTACATACAATAGCAAAGAGGCGGCTGAGAACCTGTGGATAACAGCGAGACCAACTGAAATTAATATCTCCTAAGCTCCAAGCAAACCGACACTCCTGCCAAGTAATTAATCATTTCATAAACTCCTTTGTTAAAATGTATGCTAAAACACTCGGTCATTAATTATAAAGTATAATAAACTGAAAAAAAATCTAACACGAGGGTCTTTCGGGTTCAAGGATACATTTTTATTTACAAAAAGGGTTTCGCGGAGTTTTGCCGTTGCTTCAATTAAGGGCAAAAAATGCCATGAAAAATTCAAAGATTCGAGAGTTTCACGAGCTTTTACATTACATCAATTTGACGCACGGAAAAGGGAATAGGTTGGACTGGAAACAATGTCGCCCGTTTCTTATGCGTAGGCTTATTTCCTAATTCCTGTTAATTTTTGTTAATGGGGTCCTTAATGGCTTCCGGGGGTGTTATGGGGTTTAGAAATGTGTCCAGTTAGTGATATTTCATTCGCACAATTTGAATATATAATTGAAAAATTGGGTATTGAAACGATATTTTTTCTTATATTTACATATATAATTATTCAAAAATGATTTGCTGTGGTAAGAGAAACTCCAAATTATTCGATAACTTATACAATAAATATTAAATAACAGACGAGACGCCTCATAATCACGGATGAATAATATGAAGCTGCATAATGCCACGGCACGGCGGCGCTGGTTTTCTGCTAACTTACAACTACTTGATTATAAAAAATACACACCAATTAGAATAAATACCAGCATATTGGCAGAATCCACTTTGGTATTCAGATAAGTCTCTCCAGATTATTTCATACTCAATATTGTATTTTCAAGTGCCAATTAAAATGTAATATTAGCTTGTAATGGTGAAGTATACCTAATGATCAATATTTGCTGTGTTAATATCATGCGGTTCAGAAATTTTACCTTAATTCTTTGATATACGATAGCTATAATAAAGAAAGTCGATTCAGTATTACCATTTCATGCAATGGAGTATTTGGAAGAGTGGACATTTTGATAGAGTGGTTGAAATGGTGAAGAGGACATAATGGTAAAATAGACGTTTTAAAGTGGACGTTCTTGATACAATGGATGTTTTGAAACAGTGGGTATTTTGATACAGTGGATGTTTTGAAACAGTGGATGTTCTGACACAGTGGGTGTTCTGTGTGTGGAGGACGTTTTGATACGGTGGATTAATATGGTGGTCGTTTTGACACAGTGGACAGTTTGGACCTAAGGGAAGCCGCCGTCGTCGGCACTGCTGCTAAACTACATAGTTTGGGTTAACTTTTTTCATATTACTTAAATATTAATTAGTTTGCAATACCGGGAAATTTTAATATGAAAGAATGGGTATTCCCAGTATTCCCTGCTACTGTAAAAGCTTTCACCCTTAGTAACCCTTATCTAAACTACTAAAATAGAATAGAATATTCTTTATTGCACACCTCAACAGGAAATAAATACAAACAAATTCAGATTACACGTAACATTCAATAGAGATATTCTACTAATAAATAAGCATCGGAATTTTGAGAGGGATTTCAATATGGATAAACTGACTCATCTTTGCTTTACCTGTACTAGTGGAAGCTTTGTAAAAATATAATTTTATTAAAAGTATGAAAATGAAATAAAATAATAACTTAAATCTCATCTTAATTATTTTAAAAGGATCTTTGGAACTTTATTTATATGAATAATTATTTTCAATAGACGATCAGGATATTAAATGTTCCATATTTTCGGTCGTTGAACATCCCGACTTGACTGATGAATCCTATTCAGGTGACTAAAACACTTTCAACATGTATAACCTACTTCATCGTCTCCAAACCAATACTTACAAAAGAAACACAACACTTACAAACGAAGCTGGGATTGGCTTTCGTATTGTTCACCAAACTACAAACTTGAGCACATTTACCTTAATGTATTTGCAATCCAATTTCTCGCCCTTACCGGATTATGTTTTCGCGCAAGCCGCACACAGCCATAATCCCTCTGCACTGTTGCTTGCTCTAGAGCGCATTACACACAAAGATTTTGACTTGTACCTATGGTTTTACCACCTATAAGATATCTTTTTGCTCCATATCGACCTTTTCTCATTTACGCATATCCTTATTTGATAACGACTTGTACTTTAAGACAGCGACAGCTTAAAAGTTCTATGTGGTAGTGGGAGATTTTATCGTGAATTTACGTGTAACAATTGCCATGCCATTTTAATGATTAGCTAAACTTATCAATGAGCAATCGGCATTAGCAAAGCATACATTTGAAAATTAACAGGTGCAGCATTCCGATATTACCCAGTATATCGTCCATACCCAAGTAGCATACAGGGACCTAATTCTAGAATGCCGTTTGAGAGATCGCAAAACGTCAAAACTCTATTAGATAACATTGATATCGCCTTTGAACCTTATTTTAGTAAGGTATAAAATTTGTACGCCAAAAGGTAAAACACAGAGTACTGTATGTTTAAAAATATATAATCTTATTGTACTACTTACCTGTGACTTACAAATAAATGAATGCTATTCTATTCTTATTCTTCAACTGTCATTAAAATGCGATGAGCTTCAAGTGACATATCTCATCTCTATTTTGGAAATACGAAGACGATAATGATTGTCAAAAATACTACTCATGCTTATGAATTTCTGTTTTGAACGAATCGTAACTGACTAATTTCACGCACTACACGGTCAAGTTATATATGCGCCTGTTATTAATGCCGTCACATACAAAGAAAATACAAATTAAGCACAACCGGATTGACGAAGGCGCGATGTTCTAGGGATATCGCCACTTGTCAAGTAGTGACACGTCAAAAGTGACGGATGGCGAAATGGAGAGATCTCCATCATCTCTCTAAAATTGGTCGAATTACCCCCCAGGCTGCATAAGCACTTATACAGCCTTTAAATAAATAAAATAAATAAATAAATATCGGACAACCTCACACAAATCGATCTAGTCCCAAATTAACCCTTTATACATATTAAATTAGTTGTAATGGCTGTATAAGAAAGTATACAGCCTGTTTGCTATCTGGGTATGCCTAAAGCCGTGTATAAGGACGAACGGACAGTTAGCGGTACCCACGTGCGAATGTTCGATGGATGTTTTTGTTCGTTCGTCCGTAAACGGCTTAATTCGGTCCTATCAGGTGTGCTCAACTGACAGTTCGATCTATTGTGGTGTAATTAACTTGTTATCTAGTGTAATTATATCGTCATTATCTACATTACTCGCAACGGTATGTCAATGGCTATACAATAACATTGTTTACATTGCTTTAATTAAAGCTAGTATACACGTAAGACGGCAACGCACATGGATACTAATTAGAGTATAAGATTACTTAGTGATAAAGATGGACTGCTATTATCGTATTATAAATATATATTACTAGTTATAAAAGCAAACGTTATTATTAGGTACTTAAGACGCGTGCTATGGCATGTATGTAAATGTGACCGACTTATGTTGAATTTACTTTTGATTAAGTCGAAGTATTCCCATTTCATTATTGGTCCAATTTCGAGAAGTGTTTCTAATCCTCGATGTGTATTATCTATACATATAAACGGAAAAGTGCTGACTGACTGACTGACTGACTCACTCATCAACGTAGAGCCGAAACTACTAAACCTAGGAACTTCAACTTTCTAGAATAGATTAAGCATACGATGCAACCTCGCGCTAAGAAGGGATATTTAAAAATTCATCCCTCAAGGGTGTCAAATCGAAGTTGAAAGTTTGTATGGAAATTTTGTAATTTTTGGGTTGGAGATATAAAACTTTGTGCATAGATTCTCGATCTAAAAACAAGAAAACTAATTTCAGGATTTTTGAAAAGTCATCATTAAAGGGGTTAAATGGGAGGTGAAAATTTGTATGGGGAACTTGGGACTTTTTGAGTAAGAGTGGTAATACTTCGTGTACAGCTCTTTCTATACAAAGTTAGAAAACAAGTTTCAGCATTTTTGGAAATTTATCCCCGAAAGGGGTTAAAGGCACAGTGAAACTTTATATGAAAAACGTGGTCTTTTTCAGAAAGGGGTGCATTATCTTGCGTGTAGGTTGATCATCAAAAACTGAGAATATGTATTTCATCGTTTTTGAAAATTCAACCCCTAATGGAGTAAAGACGGAGGTGAAAGTTTCTATGAAAAGCTTGGGATTTTTTGCGTAGGAGTGGTAATATTTCGTGTATAAGTTCTTCTATGCAAAAAAAGAAAACAAATTTCATTTTTGGAAATTCATCTCTGAAAGGGGTGAAATGGACAGTGGAACTTTCTATGAGAAACGGGGCTATTTTTGAGTAAGGGGTACATTCTTGTGCGAAAAGCTGAGAGAGCATATTTCAGAGAACTTATGGATCATTTTTATGTACATTCGCCATCAGATATATCGCAGCATATAAGGCGTTCATAAATATCTTTACACAACTCTTATTGACTGGGCGTTACAGTACATGTTCAGATATTTATGAACGCCTTATATGCTGCGATATATCTGATGGCGACTGTACCTACTCGTATGTATTTGTTTGAAGTACCTAAATAAATGATGGGCATGATCATCGTTTGACATTATTGTTGCATCCCTGAAGTGTTATAACGATTAGTTAACCACTTATTTCCAAGATCGACTATCCATATATTCTCATACAATTTTCATTGTATTTATTAAAAAAAAAAATTTTTAGAATAAATACGTTTTCTTTGTTTCAGAACGATACGACAAGCCAAGAACACTCAACACATAATTCTCATAGCAGTTGTCAAGAAAAGGTGAGTTATCCTCAAAATTAATTATAATAAAAGGGAAAATGTTCTCACTTTCCCGAATAATAGAGCCCATAAAATTTTACAACCTCGTTATTAGGGCTTGTATTACATTTCAGAAGTTTTAAGCTTTCGCTAAATATTATTTTTCAACATTGAGTGTTGTCAGAAGCAGAATTATGAATTTAGCGCTAAGGCAGATAATACGGTGATTGATGACCGCTCATATTAGCTACTCTTTATGAAATATCTAAAACGATCTATTAGTATGAAGTTTCTGTATAGATACTGGCTTGTGACGCCATAAAAATCACTAGTCAAAACAGTCTTCTTTATAGTTTTTTCCTGTGAAAAATAGTATAATATACAAAAGTTAGTGGTAGTTTATTTGGTTCCGTGTATTTTGGAATGTGTGTTTAGTGGTTTATGATACAATTTATTTTCACTATAGTCAAACACCGTATTGCATTCAGAAATTCCCCTTGGACGTCATAGACGGGGCTTGATGTCCATAAAGGGTTTTTAATTAATTCAACTTGCACAATAAGTAGGACTCTTATTTAGGTATTGTCTTAAGGTAGGGATGTGGATTTATTAGCCAAAGAAGCTGTAGAGGACGGTGTTCCATTCACAGTTTTTCCAGTTTTTCTTTAACAATTTTTAGTTGGTCTGTGTAAAGACACAGACCAACTAAAAATTGTTAAAGAAACGTGCTTTATGGATTGGCAGGAGTATTTCGATTTACGCTCTAGAGAAAAAGGCATTTGGTTCCGAACTATCCAGCCTCAAGTGAATCATTGTCCTTGGATAGACCATATTTTATTTAGTAGGAATAAACTTAAAACTGCTCTCAGGTTGCGATCTGGTCACATTCCATCTAAATTGTTCTCATTTTTTAACCGACTTCAAAAAAAGGAGGGGGTTCTCAGTTCGGTTGTATGTTTTTTTTTTTTTTTTTTAATGTTTGTTACCTCATAAGTCCGTCATTTATGAGTCGATTTAGAAAATTCTTTTTAGGTTCATGAATAGACATCTCAAGGTTGGTCCCATAAAATTTTGGTGAAGATCGGATGACGAGATCCATGAGGAATCGAAGGAATTCCTGAAATTTTATAGGCACTCATAATATTTTTCATGTATTTTCTAAAACTATTTAAGTATTTGCATATGGACCTCCCTGATCACCCCGCCATAAGTATTTTATATGAATCACTAAAAAGCGAAAAAAAAAAATTTTAACAAAAAAAAGAACCGACTTCAGTAAAACTAAAAATCCGAAAATAACCCGTTCAAGTACAGATTACATTTGACTCACCCTTTGAAGTCGGTGCCAAACCTCACGTAAACTTTAATATATAAATATGATAACTGAGTGGTTTGGGATCGATTTCAAAGGGTGAGTCAAATGTAATCTGTACTTGAACGGGTTATTTTCGGCTTTTTAGTTTTACTGAAGTCGGTTCTTTTTTTTGTTAAAAATTTTTTTGATGAAAAGAGTCCCTTCGCCACTGTGCGATGATTGTGGAGTGGTTGAAGATGTTCTACATATATTGATGGAGTGTGTGCGGAACGATTCGGTGAGATCCAAATATTTTAATTATAATTCCTTTGAAGTCGGTCTTGTGAACAGCATTTAGGCTTCGCCCATATCGGATGAAGCTGAAATGCTGTACTATGTAGCCGATTTAGCGTTAGTTGTTCCTAAGTAGTGATTTATTTGTTTCCTTTTTGTATTTTGTTTGTAAACTGTTTTTACGGGGCGATGTGGTCGCTTAGCGACAAAGCCCTTTCAATAAATTAAAAAAAAAAGTGAAGGTAGGTTATAAATGACTGATTGGAAAAAATGATTTATGAAATTTGTATACATCTACGTACGTTGGTTTTATACCTACCTACTATTAGTATCTACTATAATATATTGAATGGTCGTAGCAATATTCGGGGTTTAACCTTGTTATTTTATGAACTAGGATCATTTAAAAAGGATATTGTCGATGTTTGACAGTCGTCAACATCAAAATTTCAACGGTTTGACACAGACATGTGTCAAAATGTCATTGACAGGTGTCGACCATTGACTACATTGTTTTTATTGGGTTTTAAAGGCAGATAGCCCTTCAGCCAATAAAATAGGCTAGTCGACTCATGTCAAATTGTAATAAACTAATGTTTATTCCGTATAGTATTTAGCAAAGGAAACCTAAATATATATTTTTCAATTAGTGAAAGATGGCTGATAAAATTGAATTTGAAAATATGGTTTTTAATCTGTATTTTGAAATGCTTAAAACGCTGTCCGCCATTTTCGCTTATGATATTGACGTCATTGGTCATGTAAACAAATCTGAAAGGCTACTTTGACGACTTCGAATAGTGCCGTCCCTCTCGATCTCCTGTCAAAGTATATTGGAGTGAGCGAAATGGCACTATACGACGGTCGAATTTCGAATATTTACAGGTCACGCCACAGATTAGCAAAAGGAAAAAACGGCGGACGGCGTTTTCGACGTTCATGAAATTTCTAATTTTCAATTGATAAAATTTAGCTTTCTAGCTTTCACAAAAATACAAGACATTTTTTTTAAGGCTAGTAAGATCATTAATTATTAACCATTTCAAATAGATTTCAAAACTGGGTCTACTTAAGAAAATTTAAGAAACGATTTTGGTAAAACCATGGCATGGAAAAATTAACTAAGTATCGGAAGAAATACGTACCGAATTCGATAGTCTTCATTAAACTTTTTACCAATTACAGGAGATTGGACACAGATACAACTCAACATAATATTTATAAGAAGGTAAATATTTTGATGATGACAGTAATCTCATATTTTCATACGGGCTTCTTCGTAAGCAAATCTGTAGAATTTTCTTCTTAAACTGGAAGTTACTTAACAACTTAGCCCGTAGATCCCCTGGAAATTGGCAAAGGAAGTTTGTAACTTTGCGAGGTATACAGCCAAAGACATTTTATAAAGTAAATCAATAATCCTGCGCAGAGATTTGAAGAAAAATATTAAGTTGTCATGGTACATTTCACAGACGATTTATCATCGAACTACTTTGTTGACGTGACAATATCCTGCATGTCAATCGCAATGAAAAAAAAAATATTTTGACAATGAAAAGTCACGTCAGGCAAATTGGGTTTGACGTTAATTTTCTTCTTCGGTACACTCTTTGCAGAGTAGTCGTGGCTAGCGCCCCCCGGTGTTGCCTGTTATGGGAACGCTGCATTTTTCTGGACAAAAAAGCCTATGTGTTAATCTAGGGTAGCTATACGTTCATACTGAGTTTTATCAAAATTTATTAAGCCGTATGAGAATGCCAAACAAACATACAAACACACACACACAAATTTTCGCCTTTATATTTAATATTAACCTTTACCCTTTTGTATATCTGTCCTGTTCACGCTCAAACGATGGCCCAATTATGATAAAATCTGGTATGGACGTAGCTGACACCCTGAATTAACACATAGGCTACTTTTTATCCCAAAAAGTTACTATTTTCGTAGAAGTCGTATCACTATAATATTTTTTTTAAGTCGCGTACTGTATTCTGTCAATTATAATTTTACAGACAAAACTCGGCAAGCCTCGTGGCCTAATCGCGGTACTCGACTTTAATAACCTTCATATGCGATGATTGCATAAAATACTATAATTTAGAATATTGTATTCAGCGTAAGAGTACGCTCATGGTAAGATTGCATCCCTTGTACAGAACCGTCGCGTCGCTGAGATTACGCAAAAGCAGCACTCTTTGAATATAAATTCACCGCATGAGCCTAGCTCTAATAAGTTTATAGTTGGACGTATTTATGCAAAAGGGAACCAACTTTATGCTAAAGTTAGAGTTTATAATGTAAACGGTTTTATTTCGTGGGCTGGTTCCCTTTTGCATAAATACGTCCAGTTTAAACGACGCTAATGCCCGTTAACTTAGCAATTTACTTTCATACAAATTCTATGATTTTACTACGTCATTTTGTAGTGACTAACTGCTTGTTGACCGAGCGAGCGAAGCGAATTCGTTTCCGCTTGGTCAAAAATTACTTAGGTATGTCCGGATGTTTGGACGTTCGGATGTCCAGGTGGAAGGCACCTGGAGAGAGCTGGTTTAGACAGATAAGTGTTCGACTACGCGGTTGGCGCAGTTTGTAGAAACCTGCCTACTGAATCGACGGTCCCAGGTTCGAATCCCGGCCAGGGTAAATATTTGTGTGATAAACTCGAGTATTTGTGCTTGGGTCATATATTTATCTATATGTCCGCGGCCGATCGTAAAATCCGGCGGATCACGAAATTCCTAGGCATATTGTGAAACGCCACCATTTCATGATTTGGCTAAATGACATTCGCCATATCGTTCAAGACATACATAACGTTTAACGATTTGCCCAATGACGTTTAGGCAGATCATGAAATTCCTAGGCATATCATGAAAGGCCGCCATTTCATGATCTGCCTAAGTAACACCCACCAGTGACGTTAAGGCAGATCGTGAAATTCCTAGGAATACTCTGGGAGCAATTTCAGTACTCTGGGGGCAGTTTTGTTATACGGGCCACAAAAAAAATAACCCTAGCCTACCTAGTATCTCTAGGAGCAGTTTCGTTTTTAGGCTCATATAAAAAAACTATCTACATAGGTTAGGGTTATTTTTTTGTATGACCCAAAAACGAAACTGCTCCCAGAAATAGGTAGGGTCTCCTGGTTTTTTTTTTTGTGCGCCAAATACCAGCGCACCGGCTCATATTGACTCGGCGTAAAAAATGTATATCTTAGTGAATATACGCCTCCGCCTTTTGTACGTTAAGTTTTTCTTTTGTGCAATAAAGTTTAAATAAATAAATAAATATATTTTTTTTTTATTCCGTTCGACGTCCAGGGTTTCCAGTCTTGTGTATTGCTAATATATATATAATGCTATATGTGTATTGCTATATATCTTTAATAAGATGTCCAACAGGGTCCCAAAGCTGGTGGTAATGAAAAACCGTCTTCTCTATTGAAATTAGGATATTTTTACGATATGGCTAGGAATTTCGTGATCTGCCGGATTTTCACGATGTGTGCCCGGTATAGAGCTAGGAATATCGACGAATGCGTTGCTCTAATCGATCTGCCGTATTTTTTATCAGGCATATCATGATATGGGGTAAGTAATATAAGATATAAGAACTTATACTATAATATTCATATAATATACGCTCATATGGTATAAGCTTGTTTTGTATACCGTTCGAGGTGTATAACGAACGTTAGATATAACATCAAAATATCTATTTTTGTTAAGTATAACGTTATTGAAGTATAATATCATTGTATATAACGATCATAACGTATAACGTTCATAATATCTCAGATTTATAATGTATATTACTCAATACATCTAACACCATAATGCATAATGCTCGTATAGAATAACCGCCTGCACATTCGCTTTAAAATTTTAATATATGTACCTCCATGCAAGCAAGTATTTTGACGCTACGCTCGCTCCGCTATCCATGGTCATAAAACAAACCTAACCTAACCTACAGTTTTCGGTTTTTGACCCACATTCCATTTTGTCGCAGTTCTTCCAGACGGTATACTCGTATTTGCCAGAATTTTATCTGCCATTATCAATTGTGTGCATCCTTATGCAATAGTTTGCTGTTAAATTTTAATATACCTCCATACAAGCAAGCATTTTGACGCTCCGCTCGCTTCGCTCGCTCCGCTATCCATGGTCATAAAACAAACCTAACCTAACCTACAGTTTTCGGTTTTTGACCCATATTCCATTTTATCGCAGTTCTTCCAAACGGACTCTTACTTGCCAGAATTTCATCTGCCATTATCAATTGTGAACATACGTATGCAATAGTTCGCTGTTAAATTTTAATGTAGGTACCTCCATGCAAGCAAGCATTTTGACGCTCCGCTCGCTTTGCTCGCTCCGCTATCCATGGTCATAAAACAAACCTAACCTAACCTACAGTTTTCGGTTTTTGACCCATGTTCCATTTTAGGGGCATAAGGGTAGCAGTTATAACCTATTTAGTATATCATACTCTATTATATTTTCTAATCATTATACGAAAAGAAAGTATATACTATGATCGATATACGTTATGTATGTTATATCAACTAAATTTAGAGTATTTGAGTGTTATATAAAAAATCATTCTACAACATGAGTCTTATGCTAATTGACCGTTATTCCTAATAAAAATATTGATTTTGATGTTATAGCAAAAGTTTATTATATCTTGTGAACGTTATTAATATGATATTATATATTATGTAGTTATATCTCATGGGACGCACCCCATGATATGCCTGGTCAACTTTTAGCCAAATCATGAAATGGCGGCGTTTCATTTTACGATCGGCCGCCGGCATATATAAGTATGTATATCGTCGTCTAGTACCCATAATACAAGTTTTCTTGAGCTTAATTTGGGACTAGATCGATTTGTGCAAGGTTGTTTGATATTCATTTTATTCATTATTGTTATTAAGTGTTGAAAGCTTTAAAATAACAAATTTCTATTTCGAAACAAGCTCCGTAAGCTCGCACAAAGGCTACAGCTCATAGAGCCACTAGTTGCTAAGAAAGATGCAAGTATTGAAATTTCTTATAATGTTAAAACAAACCACATTTTATTTAAATAATATAAAATATATTAGCAGAAGAAATAACACAAGTGACAAGGGCTTTTTACAATTCTATATAAAAAACAAGTACAAATATATATCTGACATGAGTCAGTTGGAGTCGGCCAGGATTACAGAAGAGTAAAACCTCTAACATGCCCTCTAACAAAATTACGTTATAGTGGAAGGGAAGTATACGACATGCTGTACTGACCGCATCCCAAGGAAAGGGTCCAGCGAATGACGAAAGACGAAGTATGAATTATTTTTGACGGCGCGGTTTGCCCAGTGGTAGTAAAGCTGCCGAGCGAAGAGCAAAGCAATCTTAAACAAAAGCAAATACAGGACCAGCACAACTGTGATACGAAACGAACTAAAACGAGAAACGAGATATTTATTTATCTCTTTCTGTGCAGTACTGTGGGAGAGCGACAGGTGGCGACAATCGTAGCGAAGCATAGTTGTTCTAGACAGGATGGTCAACACACTGTCGTCCTTCACATGCATCGTAAGCTCGGAATATCATATAATATAAGTTACCAACTCGAAACCACTAACAAACCCACAAACTCCGAAGTGGTAACATAATACCGAGAACAACTTATAACTCTTATAAGCTACATAAATGGCGGTCCATTTATCTGTTAATTTTATTTCTCCGGCGTCTCGTGGAAGTAAGAAAAAGAAATTATGACTTTTTCGAGTCTCGGGTTTTCCCTCGGGCTCGACCAGTTATAAAAGACTGAGGTATAAATAATAAATCACTAGAGCAATGCAATGGAAATTAAAGGTCACTAAAGTTTGAAATATTAATTTCAGCTCCCGAATAAATAAAACGCCACTCAAGTGCGAGTTGAACTGACGCACTGAGGGGAGGGTTACAAACTTAACTTTGCCGTTGAACTCAATATGTTGGATAAAAAGCCAAAAATTGTAAGCTTTTTAGGTTTACCTACTGAAGTCGGTTCTTTTTTTTGTAAATTTTTTTTTTTTTTTTTCTTTTTAGTGATTCATATAAAAGTTCTAGTGGCCATCTGTGGTGTTCATCATCAGTTTCCTTACACCAAATCCTATTTACTGAATGTAAATTCTTGACTTTATCAATAAATTACCGAAAGCGCCGTACATGTCCCTAACATTTGAAGAGTTCCCTTGATTTCTCCAAGATTCCATCATCAGATCCCGACATAGTGCCAACGGGACCAACTTGGAGTTATATCCTTTCGATTAAAAAAAATAATTGAAAATCGGTTCACGGTTCTCGGAGATATCGAGTAACATACATACAAAAAAAAATAGTTCGAATTGAGAACCTCCTCCTTTTTTGAAGTCGGTTAAAAACTAAAAAGTAGCGTAGTATGTGTTAATCCAGGGTGTCAGCGACCTTCATATCAAAATTTATCAAAATTGGTCCAACCGTTTGAGCGTGAAGAAGTAACAAACATACACATAAACACACTCACAAACTTTCGCCTTTATAATATTATTAAGTGTATATTACGCTGTCATCATCATCACTGGATCCTGTCTTTTACTTACCTTTCACCATAACCTCCCCTTGCCCTCATAACGTGACAGCCCGTACTATAATAAATATTATAACAATGTCAATAAAGACAACAACCTCATTGTTCCACGCTTTATTACGTAGCTACGGGTTTCTTTGCTAGACATTATTGTGAATTATACGGGGGTGGTGTAACTTAACTCCATTTAGCTCGCACGTCAACCCTAATGGTGGCGTCATTGTTTTTAACGAGGACTGACATAATGTCACAAATATATTATGGTTATGCTCTGTTGTCTAGTGTGAGTGTGTACCTTTATACTACTAGAATATGCTTTTATGTGACACGGTAGGAACAGCATGCCTGTCAGTGGAATAAGAAATCGCTCTTTCGCGATAAAACGATCTATTATGTAGAAGTAAGTCGCACATGGAGACTTTTATATAAAAAAAAACCCGTGAGTCTTAGACATATTAAAATACATACGAATACGGGTTTACTCACTACGTAGATGTCGAATATCGCTTGTCATGTTTCGAATCGGTACGCGATTCATTACAGGAGCTACGATCAGTCGAACACTGCGCGCTAACGCTTTCTTCGCGGCTGCTAGATGCGGTCGTCACTAACGGGGGCGAAAATCTACATCATCTATCATCATCACACACAATTTCAATTGCCGGGTTACACACACCACTCACTACGTCACTTACTGAGGTCTCGTCTGCACTAACCCCTGACGTAATATTCAAAACCGTTCTCCAGCTGGGGGCACTGATCATCCACAGTCTCGATTAAAATTCGGATGACGACTAATTTCGATAGCCTCCCGTACTTTCCGCGGACCACCAAAAACCAGGATACAAAAATGTAATAGAATAGCCGATCGCCGCCAAGTGAAGCTTCTATTCATTTGAATGTGTTTTGTATGCATAGCTGGCGATGTCGCTATGACATCCCCGTGAGGCAGGGTACGTGGAAATATATAGAGACTCACCTTACCTACGAATGAACCGCCAATCATATTGACGGATGATCGCGTCGCTCTCGTATCAACTATCAACCGCAGGTGTAAACATCAGTATACAAGTACGAACTACAAACGCATATTGATAACATTTTGTATACTTCGGTAGAGCCGAGTTCATATGCAAAAGGGTACACGGGAAGAACATTAGGCACCTTCGTAACTTTTTGCGTTATCGCGATTTGAAAGTTTTGAACGATGTCATTATTATACATACATATTTTTTTAAAGTGCCAAAAATACAAGTTACTTACATAAATATTTGTATCTGTACCGAGTAGTAAGCTATAGTCTATTGAATGCTCTTTTGAGCTTAAAATTGCGTTAAAAAAAGCGACTAGACATGTTCCTTCCGTGTACCCTTCATATACACCTCTGCGCCGGTAACAATAGTCGTTTTCACATATTTTTAAACAACTTTTTGCTCACAAGCCTATGAACTCGGCCGAACAGATTGAGATGTTTTATTAGGTGAGCATTTCTCAAAAGTTTGTATAAAACAATTACAGTTCAATATAGTTTTCCTATTTAGTTACCAATTACTTTAATAATTTTATTCTAATGTTATGGCTAAGTTTGATAATTAAGGTTCTGTTATGCTTATATTTGTTTAATTATTATACAGGGTGATTCTTGGGTCATGGAGCAGGAGTGAACGGGGTACCGGGGGAACGGGAAAAAAATCTCCTAATTAAGAGTTAATTGATAGTTAAGTATCAATTAACTCTTAATTAGGAGATTTTGTTTTGGGATTTCGTGGTTGTCCCCATATTGAAAGTTGCTCAGTTTGACCATCCCCAGTACCCCATTACTCCTGCTCCATGACCAAGAATCACCCTGTATAATCTGAAATCAATGTAGGAAATCACAACCAAAATTGGTAAAAAAATAGGAAAATATAGTTGAACATTAATTGACGTCTTAATTTTGTACAAACTTTTTGAGAAATGCTCAGGTAGGAATGAAGTAGGTACCTATTCTATTCCATAATAATGGGGATGTGTAGTGAACCGGGGGCCTATGATGGTTGCTTTTATCACGCGATAAATAAGTGACTAAGCACCCGTCACGTTTTTTTTTTTATAACGGCCCAACATAGTGGCTCCACTTCGCTTGATGGTAAGCAAAAAGGGGAGCCCAAGTCGCAATGGCAACTGACGAGAAACCAATGGTGCCAAGTCAGTTGACACTGCCATGCTGGCCCGAGAGATGCTTCTTCACGCTTCGTTTGAAGGGTCCCAAGTTATAAGAAGGAGGAAACACATGAGCAAGGAGTTCCATATTTTAATAGTTCAGCAGATGAAGGAATTGCCAAACTTCTAACAAGATGCGTGTGAGTGACAGATGCTTTGTCACTTATTTATCACGTGATAAACGCAAGGTTTCAGCGACCTCGTCCGCGTTTTTACTTTATCGGTAACCGAAAAAAATGCAAATTTGATTAGCCACATAACGAAATGTATCAAATAACAATCGTCCCAGCCCGGCTGCTATACGGAAAATAAAATATTCTAATTCAATTTTCTTTAAATTACACCCTATTCAAATAATTACAACCCTATTTCGGCATATATTATGTTGAAGATTTCGTGTTACGTCTTGATAATGCCATTAATTAATGTCAAGTACGAGAAGGTACCTAATAGACATTCCTATAAATACTTCGGTTTCGGTTTAAAGAATTTATTCTCATAAGAACAAAAAAAAATACATGTTCACTTAAATGAGAACTTACAAGCTACTCGTAATTAATCTATATAGGTATTCGTAGAATAACAAGTAGCATGCATTATTTTTAGGTTTTTCAAATTTTACAATTACATAAAATTTACCAAAAATTACAACAAATCAATTGTTTCAAGAACATAGTTTTTAAGCCGTTTTTTAAACATATTAAATGAATTTAAGGTTTTAATTTCTAGTGGCAAGTTATTGTAAAGTTTTACTCCTCCATGCGTTATCGTTCTCTTGCCGTAATATTCAGTTCGAGATTTTGAAATTTGTAAATTATGTAAATATTTTTTTCTTTTACTATGTTTATTTGTTTTCGTTTTGAATGTGATCTGTGTATGTATTTGCTGTTTTAGAATTTTATGAATGAGAAGACATGTTTTAAATGTAAATAATTGTTTAATGTGCATAATTTTTGTGTCTTTATATATAGTAGTTGTCGAGGTACGAAATGGATAGTTAAATAAAGTTAAGCATCGGTGATCCGGTGGGTCGGTATTTCCTGAATTTGATTAGCTCTTCGTTTTATATTCGTAAATAGGCATTTTTCAAGAAGTTTGTACCTACACAATTTGATGACGCGGTTGGCTCAGTTTGTAAGCACTTGCCTACTGAACCGGCGGTCCTGGGTTTGAATCCCGGCCAGGACAAATATTTGTGTGATGGACTCGAATATCCGGGCTTGGGTCATGGATGTTATCTATATATTTATTTATATATTATGTATATATCGTCATCTAGTACCCATAGTACAAGCTTTGCTTAGTTTGGAACTAGGTCAATTTGTGCAAGATTGTCCCTTAATATTTATTTATTTATTATTTTCAATGTTTCTTTAAGCTTTGATCTTCGTATTAATGGTTTACGTCAATTTATGTTCAATTATATTTTTCTTATTTTGTTACCAATTTTCTTTCTGATATCCAATTTCTGGTTATATATACATAATTAAAAAAGAACCTTAATTTTCAAACATAGCCGTAAAATTTATATAAAATTACTAAAATAATAAATAACGAAATATGAAAATTACGTTGAATTTTAATTGAAGTCTTAATTTTGCACAAACTTATTGAGAAATGCTCAAACCAAGTGGTCCTCCAAACATTAACGGGACTTACGGTACGTTACCTATGTATGTCGAAAGACAATATAGAAAAAGATAAAAGTGACCGTTTGGCATGGCCACGATATCGACAGCCAACGTCGCCGAGGCGATGAGCGGCGGGAGCAAGAGACCGCACTCCGACCTCTCGTTCCAACCATTTTTTTTTTGTGAAGCCCGCACTGAAAAAAAAATAGCTCAAATAGTTTCACTACTTGAGAAATAGCCAAATTGTGCTTAGTAGTAACCAAAATTATACTAAATTTACATAAATTATTTTGGTTAGGTACTTAGTAGCCCTCAGTTTGTCAGTCCTCCGATTCATATTGTACCTAACTAGCAGCTAACATTTGGGCTACTAGATAAGTTTACAATCTTTTTTTAGTGCACTATACAGCGTAGGTATTTAATACGGGCATAAATTGAAACGACGATTAGTATCGGACCCAGGGATCCTATTTACATTGATTTCTTTAGATTTTTTTTTCATACGAAATAATTAAACACGCAATGTATTTGCATCCACATTAATTAACGTACCTAAACGTCATGACATACCTACCATGTCAGCGTTCATTTGTTGGACTACGTACATTGCTGCTTGGTTGTACTTTAAAAAATTATTACACCTAATTAAAAACAGTATTTAACAAAATAATTATGCCGTACGATACCTATGATCAGATACTCAAAATTCAAATTCAAAATTCAAAATTCTTTCTTTAATAAAAAAAACATATGGTCACATAATACAAGGGATGGAGCCTCCCATTAAGCGTGTTATTGCCTGTGTCGGGAGGCCCCGCTCTTCTTTAAGGTACTATAACTGAATACATTATATGCCCGTATTAAATACCCACGCTGTATACTGCAAATGTTGCAGTAGACTGATAATTTCTTTTTTATACAGCTTTCTCTTTTTCGTGTCGTCGCCTAAAAGTCACTCACTGGGCAAGCTGAAAATCAGCGCTGGAACTGCGCCGCACCGCAGCGGCTAGGTTTCCAGCACATTGCTGAGCTTGTCCTTTTGCCACTGTTCAATTATTTGATATTTTTTCTTGGTGTTTCTTCTTTTGTATTTTTTTGATGTACATAAAACTGTGTTCTGTTATTTTGGCAATAAATGTATTTTCTTTCTTTCTTTCTTTCTTTCTTTCTTTCTTTCTTTCTTTCAAAGAAGCTCACAATGCATTGCGTGCCTCGAAAAAAACCGATCGTATTGCGTGCGCCATACCATGGTGCATTGCTCCGTCTTCCACTTTTTAAGTAATTAGGCGTCGTTTGCGTCGCCATATCTCACGATCAATAGCGTCGCTTTTAAACAAACAACCAATAAAATACATTAGTCAGGCAGATTTTTTTCGAACATTAAAAGAGAGTATCTTCTGTAGTGTGTCAATAATCTTCTACGAAGTCATATACTCGTATGATCTAGTTATTGTATATTTGTCGCACCCTCCAAATTCGATATTGCTTGTCTGACAATTTATTTGGCTTCAGATAAACATGGTAAATTTGATTTAGGAATACCTAAAATGTATTTTACATGTTTATTGCATTCGTATTGGATATTTTCCTGTAAGTACCCAATATTTGTAGGTATTTACATGTAAATTTCACTCACAAAACAAATTATAGATACAATTTCGATTCTAATGTAACGTGGATTTCACTCGTCTCATTCGTCAAATGCAAATTAACTGCACTATAGTACAAATAAACGCATGATATAAACAAGATGATTGGTGTAGAGCAAAGAATTATACTTTGAAGAAAACCGGCACAAGTGCGAGTCGGACTCGCGCACCGAGGGTTCCATACAAACACTTATTCCATCTTAACTGGCCGGGTTAAGTTAAGTTTGCACCTGGTATGTATGGCACTGCAAACAAATAAGGTGCAAAGTACACATTTGTTGTATGGGAGCCCCACTTAAATATTTTATTCGGTTTTTAGTATATGTTCATGAGATACAGCCTGGTGACAGACGGACGGACGAACAGCGGAGGCTCAGTAATAAGGTCCCGTTTTTAACCTTTGGGTAGAGAACCCTAAAAAAGTGTGAAATACTATGGGTACCTACCGACAATCTTGGTCAAAGTTGTGTGTTGTGTGTCGTTGTAAAATGGTACTGGATGCTAATTCGAGTGTAGTTTGAGATATCCCCAAGTAAGGGATGTCGCAAGTAGGTACACATGTGACGTTTTCAACCAAAAGGGCCCACTTTGTCGCTTGTTTAAGAGTCAAAATTTGTTTGCATCTTCATACCAATAACCAGTCAATACGTTCTTATAGTGCGCGACCAAGTGGGCCTTTTTGATTGAAAACGTCACATACATATAATCCTTTAACTGTCAGTACTCATTAAAAAGTGATGTTTTCGACATTTCACGTTACTACCTGGTCAAATAAAGTTTGCTCCGAGTATTTATGGCGTCGCATAAAAATGAGGCGCAAACTTAACGCGATAGACATTGTTATCACACATCATAGTCCATATTTTCCTCTTTCTGAATCCTGCGACGACGCGATCTCATTCACTACATAAACATAATATATCAGCAGCCCTACGACTTAGTTATAGGTATTGTATTACACTGAAAAAAAAATATTATTAACAGTACCCCAAATTAGCTGCTCGTTACATAAACGAGCCCGGGGACTGTCCCCAACCAGATGGACCGATCAATTGAAGGGCCCTTCCTCAACCAAGTTTTGCTCGGTCATCAGAGATGCGATGAACAGGCACCGGTGGAGGCAGATCATCAAAACTAGGTTTAGAACATCCATATCCACCGATGACCACGATCCTCAGTCATGAGGGAGCGACCACAGAGAGAGAGAGAGAGAGAGAGACATAAATCGCAGGACTGACAAACTGAGTGCTACTAGTAACTAAAATAAGTTATGATAAATTGGCATAATTTTGGTTACTACTAAGCACTATTTGGCTATTGCTCAAGTAACTATATGGTTGAACTATGTTTTTTTTTTCAGTGTATCGCCGGTGGTCCGGCCGTAAACTAATCCACGTCTTTTAAATAACACCTAAAACGGAATAATCATACTTGCAAGCAACATCGAGCCTTCACGAGTTTCGTAAACACACTCGAGTTAAAAAGATCCCCGAGTACTCAATCTCTTTTGTCTCGAGCCTGATATTCGATACTGATTGTACTTATCGGGCCACGTTACGGCCATATTGCTTTATGATCAGATTTAATGCGGCTCAAGACATAAAACACCCCTGAAAGCTGGATTTGCTCTCCAGTGCGCCATTTCGCTTGGACTTTTTCTATATAAAACCTGAACCACAAACTCCAATAACGGATCACATAATATCTACACTTATGAAAACTTTGTCTTCTTGCATTTTACTTACATTGAAATATAATTATCTATAATCATTGTAAGCGACGGGGGCTGGCACTGGTCGAGAGGAACGAAAGTTAAAGAATTTGGTACACAAAACAGGGGTGCTTAAGTGCATGTACATGCGTGCGTCGTACGGTAGCTGAAGGACAACTAAAAACTATTGGCCGTTAGGCGACACTCACACATGTGCATGCGCTCGCGCATACGTTTATTAAACACATAGAAAACAGCGGCAGGTAAGTATCTACGTAGATATGTAAGTTATATAAAACTATTAAAAATCAATTATTATTTTTTATTAGACTTTCTTTCAGGTACAGTTCATCGCGTCGTCTACATTCTCCGCCCCATTGTCCGTCAAGGACAATCATCTGCGGCTGTGGGAAGCAACGCTAAACGTGCTACAGGTCTGGTAAGTATTCCAGTTTTTGTTTTTACGTCAACAATTCGTATACGTCCGTCGGCGCCTGGGTGCACGTCGTGGACTATTCCTATGGGCCAGACATTGCGGGGTAAGGCCGGGTCTACAATAACCACAACGTCTGCTTTCTTAAGCTGCTTGCCTTCTTGGCACCATTTTTGTCGTGGCAGTAGGTTTGGCAGGACTTCCCGCACCCAGCGTCTCCAGAACCCATCAGCGAGTCTTTGAGCAATTCTCCACATCTTCTTCCGAAACAGGTCACTGTCATCGAAAATTCCAGGTACTGGGAGGTTGGAGGATGAGCCAATGAGGAAGTGGTTTGGTGTCAAACTCTCTGGGTCGCCGTGGTCTGTCGATACATAGCTCAGCGGCCGGCTATTGACTATATTTTCCACCTCTGCCATCAATGTGACCAGCACTTCTTCCCGTGGGGCTCGTTCTTTCAGCACCACTTTCAGGGCTGCCTTTATTGTTCTGATTAATCGTTCCCACGCTCCGGCCATATGAGGACTTACCGGTGAGAGAAATTGCCACTCAAGTTGGCGTACGGACAGTACATCTGCGACACAGGCTTGTTCGCGTATCTCTTTGAATGATTTTTTCAGCTCGGCTTCAGATCCCCGGAAGTTGGTCGCATTATCTGAGTACAGCTTGTAGGGCCAGCCTCGGCGTGCTGCCATTCTTCTCAAGGCCATGATAAAAGAGTCAGCTGACAGTGTAGGCACCAGTTCTATATGAACGGCTCGCATTATCATGCACGTGAACAGGACTCCATATCTCTTTTCGTGGCGGCGGCCAACTGTCACTTCCATGTGTCCAAATAGATCAACACCGCAGTGGGTAAATGGCCGTTGATGATGAGCTAGCCGCGCTTCCGGCAGGTCGGCCATCCGAGGGGCCGTCGGTCTAGCTTTTCTAATTCGGCAGAAAAGGCACTGTGAGGCGACATTTCGTACAGTAGGACGCAAGTTGATTACCCAATATTTTTGTCGAATATCGTTGACTACAGTCTCATTGTGACCGTGAGCAGCCATCTCGTGGTATCGTTTTATAATCAATTTTGCGATCTTATCGCGTCCGTCCAAAATAATGGGATGTTTCAGGCTTGATTCAACGCCAGAAACAGCGTCGATCCTCCCGCCGACACGTAGTACTCCGTTCTCATCCAAAAATGGCGTAAGTTTACGTAATCGGCTATTGGTTTCAATTTCCATATTATTTTTTAGCAGATAAATCTCTTCTGAGAATAATTTCGTCTGTGAATAGCGCAGTAATTCAGTTTCAGCGCGCTGCATTATCTGCGAATCGATTCGACTGTCAACCGATTGTTTACATTTTTCTATAAATAATAATACGTTCGCCATACATCTCCACAAGCGAATCCATGAAGAAAACTTAGACGGATCGGGAACAATAGGTAAGTCTTCTTTGTTTACTGTATGTATTGTGTTTACTTGTAACAGCTGATTATTGTTTATTTTCTGTTTTTCAGGATCATACTTCGGCCAGTCTTCGTGCGGCGTGTATAAAAACTCGGGACCGCGGAGCCAATCGCAATCGTCACTCAACTGGTAAGTATTTATCTTCGTGGCTTTGTCGGCTATATTCATATTTGTAGATATATAGTTCCACTCGTGACTCTGTGATAATTCGTCGATTTCGCCGAGTCTATTGGCAACAAATACTTTGTAGTTGCGATTATCGTTCTTTATTTGATGTAAAACGATTAATGAGTCCATCCAGAAGTAACGTTTAAATGCAGATAAACGTGTTTCGCGCGCTATTGTGTCGGCGAGTCGGCAGGCGATAACAGCTGATTGCAACTCGAGCTTAGGTATAGTTATATATTTTTTTACAGGTGTCGATCTGCACTTGCTAGCGATGAATGAAACGCACACTTGATTATCTGCGGATGTCTTACGCCAATAGGCTACGGCACAGACTGCAGTTGGTGCTGCGTCACAAAAAATATGCATCTCTATACTTGTCTCGCTCAGACTTGAGGTGCTGCAGTGAGCGTCCGTAGCGTGGTCGCGCTCGCTCCCACCTCGCGCGGAGATGAAATAGCATCTTGGTATTCGCAGGCTTGATAAGGTTTGTAACTCCGTTATCCAGCTACGAAAAACTGCATATTCGGTGGTCGGAATCTCATTGTCCCATTGAGTGCTTGTTTTCCGAATATTTTGAAGCATTATCTTCGCTCGGACAGTAAATGGGGCCAGAAATCCAAAGATATCGAATATAGACATATATATGCGCAGTAGTTCACGTTTGGTAGGTTTTCGTTGTAATTTGATTATTTCATTCGGAATGCGTTTAAGTGATAAGTCGAAGCCGAACGTGTCGCTTGCCGGGAACCAAAGTAGCCCGAGCGTTCTCTCAGGTAAGTCGTCGCAGCCGGTTTTGAACCTTACGGCCTTATCACTTAGAGTCTCTTTTGGTGTGCATTCTAAAACTTCTGGTTTATTAGATATCCAGTTTCTGATTTGGAAACCACCTCTTCTATGAATTTCAGACACTTCCTGTATCATTCTCATGGCTGAAGCTTCATTGTTCACACTGTCGATGTAGTCGTCTACGTAATGTGATTTCAGGATAGCTTCAGCGGCCTCGGGAAATTCATTTTCAAATCTGGTTGCATTTTTGTTTTTAATATGTTGTGCAACAAAGGGCGAGCAATTCAATCCGAATGATAGTGACGTCATAGCGTAGGTTTTCAGCTCACTATTTACGTTATCGCGCCATAAAAATCGCAGTGCGTGCTGGTCTTCCGCCTTTATTTTAATACGTAGAAAATAGTCCTTGATGTCTCCCATTATTGCGACAGGCTTCTCTCGGAACCTCAGCATGACGCCCATTAAGTTTTGAAGCATATCGGGCCCTTGCAATAGGTAATCATTTAGACATCTGCCCGAAGAAACAGCTGATGCGTCGTGGACTAATCTCAGTTTCCTCTTGTTTGGGTTGTCGACTCCGAAGTGGGGGAGGTACCAAACACGAGGATGTGGCGCCGACAGTTCCTCTTCCGATAACAATCGAGCATAATTGTTGTCAAATAAATAGTTGATTCGTTCCTTGTATCTTGTTGCGTAGTCTTCGCATGATAACATTTTTCTCTCCACACTAAGGAACCTTTTATAAGCATTCGGGTAGGAATCAGGCATTTTTAAATCATTTTTCCATGGGAGGCTAACTTCATATTGCCCGTTTATCAGCCTTGCAGAGTTATCAATGCAGTTGACTGCACGAATGTCGTCCTTATTTACGCGTGGCTTAGAGTTCACTCCTATCGCTTCGAGCGCAAACGACCGGCGAACGAGTTCATGCAGTTGTTTACTATCTTCGTTGTAGCTACTTATCTCGCTCGAGTCTTGTGTTGAGTACGGGTGTGCGTCCGCGCATGTGTGCGTCTCCCGCTGAGCAGAATAGGCGTCCGCTGGGGTAGCGATGAAGGGCGTATAGGATGCGTCGGAGACGGCGGCGGCCGGTTTGGCACGCTGATAAACTGTTGTAGTCAACGTATGTGCGGTGGTTAGAGTTCGACCGCGTCGAGCGTAGGCAGGTGTAGGTACGATTCCATTCAGGCACCAACCAAGTCTTCTTAGTGTAGCACAAGGTTCATATTTGCCTCGATAAATAGTGCGTAGGGACATAATTAAGTGGAAATTGTCCTGGCCTATTAATATTTGAGGTTTCACTTTCTCGCAAGTTAAAACGCACTTTAGATGACGTAAATGCTCATAGTCATTTAAGTTCACTTTTGAAAGGTCCTGTGTTGGCAAGTCTAGTTCACTTATCTTTCTCGCACGTACCTCGAACGTTTCACCGTTAATGTTAGAGAGTTCAAAGTTCACCAGTTCACTTTTACACACAATATTAGAGTTCCACGCGCCTCTGATACTTAGAGTTTCGGGCTGACCTTGAATATTGGCACAGTTGGCAAGATCAGCAGAGATCAAGGTCACGCTAGCCCCATCATCTAAAAGGGCATTTGTGTTAATAATAATACCATTTGGTCCATGTAAGTTTACGCGAACAATTTTCAACATAACACTTGTACTGGGTTCCACAATAGTGTTTGTAACAGTTTCGGTCGTGGGACCCTGAACTTCACTTTCACTGGTTGTAGGTACTTGCGATGTATTGATTAGGGCTTCATCCGCGCTGGCGTTGCGAGGAGGTAGGTTCTGTTTGGCCGGCCAGTGAAGCAGCCGGTGATGAGTCAGGCCGCATCCATCGATATCGCACGGCGCGGCGGAACAGGTTTCCTTGCCGTGACCCGGCAACAAGCACTTGTGACACAAATTATTTATTTTAACAAAGCGCCATTTATCTCTGCGTAGGGCGCGTTTGAATTTCGTGCAACTTGAGAGTGTGTGAGTAGACGTTTTGCAGAACTTGCATCTTGCGTTGCAATCATTATTATTGTTTAGCACAGAATATACCGGTACTTTTCGTTCGTAATCCAATTTCTTTGGAAACTTATGTTCGGGTTGTGAATGAATATGAGTTATCCCGGCGGCGGCGATTTTTGTAGCTTCTTTGTGCAGGAATTCAGAGAATAATTGCAGTTTAGCTTTATTCGGATCGCAGTACTCGTAAAGATAATCAGCCCACTTGTTGATGAGCGGACTGGGACACTTCGAAATAACGATGTTCAATAATTCCGGGCTTCTTAAATGGTCAGTCTGCTTTATAGACTCGGCAGCTGCAACGTAGTTTTTTATTTTGACGGCAAAATTCACTAACTCGGTGTGATAGGTTTGCGGTAACGGCAGCATTTTTTTAATTTGTGTTGTTATTTTGTGTATAATTAGGTCGGGCCTTCCGAAACGAAGTTCTAGCGCTTCAAGAATGATGGATGGTGAGGTGTCGCTTGTAAGCAGTGATGATACGGTCTCCCTTGCCTCGCCGCGAAGACATTTCTCTAATCTTGCGATGTTTTCACTATCACTATACTTGCATAACATCGTGGACTGGGTATATGATTTTTTAAATTGAATCCATTCGAGTATATCTCCGGAAAATAACGGCAAATCTTTAGACGTGGCTAATCGGGATAAAAGCCGTGTATTTGCGCTTTGCGTGGAGGTAGCTAGCTTTTCCATCGCTTGCGCTAGCTGCTGAAGGTCACGCGGCGCGGGATCTTCACGTACATCTTGGTGACTTTTCTCGAGCCACTGTTCCACTTTTTGAGATGTTCTAGTTAATGATGACCGTCTGCTGCTACGAGACTTCTGCGATAACTCCTCATCTAGAGCGGCGAGATCGGCCGCTAATTTCTTGTCTATCAAGTCCTTTTCGATTTTAGCTTTAGCTTCGGCAGCTTCCAACTCTAATTGCTTTCTTCGAGCCATCAATGAAGACGCATTGGACATTTTGTTCGAAGATTTCGATGTACTAGCACCAGGCTCTTTTGCTACGCTACCCTCTTTAACTTTAACCGCGGGCTGGTTGCTGGCGTAGTTTAGCTTGATTTGTGTGAGCTCTTCCTTCATAATTCGAGCGATGCATGACTTTTGAGAGTACACTTCATCCATGTTTTGTTCTGTGTCCGGTTCCGTGGTGGGATGCTTCAACTTTTCTCTTTCGAGAGCAGCGCGCGTTTTAACCATTGTGCGCGGAGGCGTGCTGAACATTCCTGTCTTCGTTCTTCAAGATCCGGTTCGTTAGGATCATGTGTAAGCGACGGGGGCTGGCACTGGTCGAGAGGAACGAAAGTAAAAGAATTTGGTACACAAAACAGGGGTGCTTAAGTGCATGTACATGCGTGCGTCGTACGGTAGCTGAAGGACAACTAAAAACTATTGGCCGTTAGGCGACACTCACACATGTGCATGCGCTCGCGCATACGTTTATTAAACACATAGAAAACAGCGGCAGGTAAGTATCTACGTAGATATGTAAGTTATATAAAACTATTAAAAATCAATTATTATTTTTTATTAGACTTTCTTTCAGGTACAGTTCATCGCGTCGTCTACAATCATTAATCATGAATAGAGCACATGGAGCCTGTAATGCTGGGTTGGCCAATAAAAAAAAAATAGAGCACATGCAGGTAATGTCTTGAATTTTTGATTACTTACCTGCGTTGTGGATGTCGATGGTCTACTGTTTTTTTTATTATGGGGTTTTCTAAAACCCTAGAAAAAAATCCAGTGGGAGATCTTAAACCACACGGACAAACGTTGCTGGCGGACATAAGTAGATGCAATGTTTCCGAAGATGTCAGGGTAGGGCGAAGAGGTGGAGGAAAGTGAGGAAGGCTGACCCCACCACCACCTTTTGGCTATGGGTCCCATAGCCAGGAAGAGAGAGAGATTATGGGGCTTTATTTAAAAACACCGTCCTCTGCAGTAATATACTATTAATGTGCTTACCCAAGTAGCACAACTTGGTCTAAATAGCTCGTATATCATATCTAATTAGATGCTTAAGTTAAATTTACCACCATGACTAAGTGCTATATAGGTGGCAAGAACCCTTATGCCACCAGTATAGAACCAAAAGGAGAAAAATTGCAGCCTATTTTTGGTGCTAAATAGAATCCATAAGAGATCTCACAAATACCTTAAGTGGTAATTAGAACTATGGGTGAAAGTTATGCGCAGTGAAGCCAGTGAACGAATGAAAACAATTTCAGTTCGGTCAATGAGTGATAAATGAGTCGCCGAAGTATCTGAGTGGCGAGGCAACTGTCAAAGTCGTGTTTATTAAAAGTAATATGTGATCTGCCGTATTAATTTTGGATGAGTGATTAAAACTTCACGTTATACAGGCATTGAAATAAGCACGAAATTCTTGCGAATGTTTTGTTACTGTGAAACTATGGTATGGTTTCTTAGTAAATTTCGATGCGCCTTTGATTTGATCAGGAATATTAAAAAAGAGAGTGCTAAATCAAATAAGGAATAGATACTGATAAGAAATAAAACTGTTAAAAACCTGACCTAATGATTGTAGGTTACGTGAAATGTTAAAGTAACATCGTCACAACTATCAAAAGTCTGTGATTATGCGTGAGTGTGACAAAATTCTGGTTAAAATAATGAATTTTAAGGAATCCTATTTGTAAACATGGCGAAACAAAAAAGATCTTACGGTGATTATTTTTACTTATTTGTTCCCCATTTGGAACTTTCAGGTCTAAAAATTACTTATTTGTATCTTGCGAGTGGCAAAGCAGTGAATGCTATTACCAATAGTAATTATTGCTCTTTTGTAGATCGCACGTGCTCGTGAATTAGGGGTCCTCAATACTGCTGCGAAATCCCAAGTTGTCTTTGTAAGCAAATCTTTGAGAGAACTTGCTTCCATTTTTTGATAACTTTACTAAATTGCAACCGTGGGCGGGACTCGAACCCATAACTTCTTCATTCGGGCCGGGCTAAAAATTTTGTGGCTTCTTTTTACCCAATTGGTAGGTATTCTGTTTTTAAAATAAGTTAGGTCCATGGGGGTAAGCCTGTCTTCAAATTATTTCTTTTGTATCATACAGGTAATTTTTGCCAAAATTCTAATCATAATTACCTTCCAACAGTACAAGTACAGGTGCCGGCAAACTTTTATAAAAAATGGCGGATCTGCGCATGTACATTTGTACGTAAATCGGCTACTGCGCAGTCAAGGTCTCTAAAAGCTTGCCGGCTACTGTATCTTCTTTGGATTTCTGATTAACAACTTCATGGTGTATCGGTATCTTCTGTGTCCATCTCCATAATATTCCTTAAAGTATCGACAACCTGCCGATGATAACTACCACATCTTTTAACTTTTTAGGGTTCCGTAGTCAACTGGGAACCCTTATAGTTTCGCCATGTCCGTCTGTCCGTCCGCGGCTTAGCTCCGTGATCATTAGTACTAGAAAGCTGAAATTTGGTATGACTATATGTATGTAAGATACGGTAAAACAGTAAAATAAAAACAAAAAAAATCGGGTACTACCTCTCGAACACCTAAAGTGGGGGTGGTTTCTTTTTTCTTTTCAACACTAGTGTGGGGTGTCGTTGAATAGGTCTTTAAAATAGGGTTCTCCAAACAAATTTGGAAAAATTCATGGACATGAGGTCTTATAATTACTTTTAATGAAAACTATATTGAACAAAATCGGTTGAGCCGTTTTTGAGCTATCGCAAAATTTCATAATTTTCTGGGCAACTACGGAACCCTATACTGAGCGTGGCCCGACATGCTCTTGGCCGGTTTTTTTTCCATTCGGCGGAATTCAAGGCGCAATAGGAACAATAATAGAACTTTTAGTTCGTTAGTGGTTTGAAATAAGTGAAAATAACTGCTTTTGGTTCCAAGAACCTCCTATTGAGACCTATTTATGCGTTGGAGTGGCAATAAGGTACTTCTTAGGCCTTAAAGTTGCAATAATATTTGGTTCCAGAAGAGCCGTAAAATTATTTCTTTAGCCACTATTGGTGATATACTTCGCTATTATACTAGTCATTTGCAACTTTTAGTTCCAAATAAGGGTATATTCCCACTTTTATGTAAAAGTTGCTTATAAGTGATTTTAGGGCCTTATATAGCACTATTGCTTCTTATTGAGTGACAATTTGAACCTGCATGCAACTTTAAGTAGCAACATCGACCTTATCCCACCATAAGTAATAACGTAGAAACAAAAAACGTTCATATGCAACTACAAGTGATAGGATGAACTCATATACAGTTTTGAGTTGTGTTTAAAGCTATAAGTTGTATCAAACACTGTTAAACCACTTATTTAGAACTTAAAGCTATAAGATAAGCTGCAAAATTCACTAATGTGCTGCTTGGGTAATAAGCGTGCGGACAATTTTTTTTGGAATGTCAATCGATTCTATTATTTGTTAGGATCAAAAATGTCTATATAGGACTACCTATACTTAGACTGCTCTAGAAGGTAAAAGTCAGAAATGACCATCAAAGATCAACATTCCAACAAAACACTAAAACGCTCCATACAAACGGCCTACCTACATATGACGTCATCTGGGGATTGGGTACCAATATTTGTATGGAGACAATTAAGTTATTTGCCATTTTCACCGTGAAAGAGGTTAAGTTCACGGTTGTCACACAATTATTGTTTTGTAAAATTATTTTAAAATTCGGAAAACAATTTAAAAATTTCTTTATGATTTAAAAAAAAAACATACATTTACTGAAGTCACATATTTCAAAAAATCTTATTTTGTTTTGATTTTTTTCTTTGTTTCATGACGTATGGAGCTAATTTTATTCATATAACTACACTATGTTTTATAATTCGACATCAGTCGCATATGTATTCAAAGTAACCATTGTGAAATTATTTTTCTTTGATGATGATAGAAACTTTGATAAACGTTAAATTCGAAAAGACGAGTCCTCATATGCCAATATGGTGATAAGGTCATGGTATGAGTGTCAGAAGTGTCAGAACACTGGAGGCATTCATTAGAATGGTCGAATTTAGTAACAGAATCAACGCCTCTGTGTTTTGAAGAGAGAATTAATATGTTTAATAGAACGAGGGTTTTATTGTATGCCGTAATTTTAGCTCAAATGTTCGGATCCCGTTTTCCTAAAATGTAATTACTTTATAAAAGCAGGATTATAGACTTAAGATAGTGAATGTCAGGGGATATCCACCACGGATCAGTATTAAGAGCTCAACTAGCTGAAGAGCTCTGAAGTTGGCTTGTGTCGTCTCTCTTAATAACTTCGCTTTATAAGATTTCACGGATTTCTAATCTAACAGCACCTCGTACATCCATCATTACATCCTATTCACTCCGGGCAGGTGCGGCCGGCAAGCCCCGCCCCCTGCCATTAACTGACAATCGGATGCAGTCATACAAGGCTTCCGGCTTCACAATGTAGGAAAAAAAAAATTACATCCTATGGAGCATCGACCTATGTCAGAGAGTGCAGGAAAATGATGCACATACCTTTTTTGCTCCTATCAGAACACAAATGAATAATGTTGATATCGGCTCCAGAGGGTCTAAAGTCCTTCCATGCTATCAGATATCCGTTGCCTAGTTATGACGGTTACCTATCATAATCCCGAATTTTTGTTTCCCCGCTGTTACGTTTCGCCGAATTTTCATTTGCCCGAAAGCTATTTATTCCAAAAGTATTAATATTTCAAAATAATTATAAATCAAACCTAACCTAACCTAACCTAATGGGTTCTTTAAAACTATGTTTATAAAATCCTGTAAATATTATGGGTTTCAGGAAAAATTGCTTTCGGGCAAATGAAAATTCGGCGAAACGATACTGCGGGGAAACAATGTATCGAAGTTGCGATAGGTTACCGTTTGGAAATATCGCTCGGAATATAGTTTGGAGCGTTTTTTTTTGTAAATAGTTTTATTAGTAAAAGTACTACCATAAAATTGTCATATCTCAACTGAAATCTGACACTAAAAAGATTCACGAGAGTTATAGGAGAACAGTCGGAATTCCGGACATCCGGACAGCTGCGAAAGCACTGCCCAAGCTGAAGCTGGAACGGACACGCTTTGCTCGCGTATTTAGTTTGGCGCATCGCTTTTTGGTGCATAGTTGTCGACATAATATTAATTTATCATTGAATTGTAGGTTCCACGTGGAACAAACTGAAATCTGTCATTAAAAAGATGTTATTTATCGCATAAAACTCCTGACGCAAAACAAGTAGGAGCGCGTTTTGGCTCTTTGACGGCGTCGTAAAAACGCATTTACTTCTCGGACGTGCAATGGCCGCGCTTCCGTCGTGTGATGAACCGCGGCTGATACGAATTAATACAACGAAATTGTCCGTAAATTTAATTCCAATATGTATATAGGTTATCGCGGGCTACTTTTCCGCAACTCTACGTCTTACAACGCGCCTATTTTGCGCGAAATTTAATATTTCCAATATGTATGTACCTATTTAGTTAACAAACTTCGGAAGTTCTTAAATTTTGCGTTCGTCTGGTTGTAAATGTTCTTGTATCTACACTGCGTTTATTTTAGAGAATCCTAGTAGACAGTGAAGTCTCTACTTTACCTGATATGTTTCATTAAACTAAGGAAGAAGAAATAACTTGAATACTCATGTTCTGTTTTGGCTTGACAGATATTTGTACGGTCATCGTCAAAATCAACAGTTTTTTTTACTGGCTTATATCAAATCGCATACTACAATTGTCAGCTACTTTTGATGCTGACTGTACTAGAAAATATGAGGAATCCAATACGGTATTCAAGTGTTATCAAATAAATATGTATAATATGATCGACTCCATCAACAACCATCCAATTCACCACAGTGCAACATGCTTGGAACAACACCACACCACCCTAGACTCAATAAGTCGTATGTACAATGAAAATGAGTATGATCTTTAACGTATCGGTTCTGGTTCATTGGTCGATAAACACTGTAATATTAATTGCAGAACCATTTGGGTGAAATGGCGATTATCAAATATTTGGACATGAGCTATTAATGTTATGACTGCGCTATTCAAACAATTGAAACTTTAGTTTGTTGTACGAATAATTTATCGGTTCCATTGATATTATTGTTCAATTATGATTTTTCAATAAGCGTTTTTCTAGCTCTGTGTATTTCCAATTGGTTAGGACAACCATATTGAGTATTAGGGTACAGGTGAATGCTATATATTTACACATTAGCATCTCTATTTATGTCATGTAGTTATGGGAAAAAGTCTGATGAACATGCATACATATATCTTTTACAATTGAATACTCGTACTATTAGTATACCACTAACGCCATCCTTACTTTTGCCAACTAACTATATAGTATACTAGCATTAACCCGCGGCTTCGCCCGCGTTCCTATACAATATACATTACGCCCGCGTTCCTATACAATATACATTATCCTACGGGAACGATGCTCTTTTTTTTCAGGTAAAAAATTAGGCTATTTGTTAAAGTTAGGGTATTATCTGCTTATCCCTCATGCATATCCGTCTAGCCGTTTTATTGTTGAAAAGCTTGAATGCATTTATTACGGCTGCAGGAAGTTTCCCGATGACTACTCCTCCAGTCCCGCCGCGCCGCCGGCACTGGCCTTGACGACAATCGAGATGGCACCAAATACAAATTTATACATCTATTAGGTTTAAGTTTAGGTCGTAACTCTCATATTCTTTATAGTATACTTTTTCATCCTGCAACTCCCCGCTATCTCAAAGAGCGTTTCACTTATCTCACTTCTGCTCGATCTGCCCAAAATTTTCTCCTTGCCGTACCTTCTTCCGTCTCAAAATTTTATAATAATTCGTTTACTTTTAAAGCTGTCTGTTTATGGAACTCCTTGCCTGTTAGCTTAAGGCGCGCTAAATCTCTTGTTTCTTTCAAAGCTCAACTGAAAGAAAACTATCTATCCCTTTCATAATTCGTATTTTATTCAAATGGTCCTATTATCTGTTGGCTGAATGTATGTATGTATTTACGTATTTATTTTTTATTATATTTATTATGTACTTAATTGTGTTTTATGTATATATTATTATTATTCGATTTTTGCACCGCCTAATAACCAAATCTTATTTTTTCAAGTTCTCCACTACCCAAAGATTGTCTGGAAGAGATCGCTCTTTAGCGATAAGACCTTGTTTACCTCTAATTGTAATGTCTTGCATTGTTTTTCTCCTGTATATTTTATGAGGTGTGCAATAAAGAGTACTTGTCGGTTTACTCATTTATTGTTAGAAATACTCCTGTGAAGTTTCATATATATAAATAGTCAAATCTCCAACATCCTCCATCCTCCAGGAAACATCCCCATACAAACTTTGGATCTCTCTATTTCACTCCCTTTAGAAAAATCGTTTATTAGTGCGCCCCTAGACCTTATAAGGAACCTACGTTCCAAATTTAGACTTTTTAGAATCAGCGGGTTTGGGCTGTGCGTTTAAAAACGACACCCATATTTTTAGACATTTCTACCCCATCGCGCCCTAACATGAGAGATGGTATTACACGTCCGCCACGTTGAATTTTATAATCATCCTTTTTTTAGTAATCAGCGACCCGATAATCCATAGAAACCAACTATTCCCTCTTCCCTCTTCCCTCTTCCCTCTTCCCTCTTCCCTCTTCCCTCTTCCCTCTTCCCTCTTCCCTCTTCCCTCTTCCCTCTTCCCTCTTCCCTCTTCCCTCTTCCCTCTTCCCTCTTCCCTCTTCCCTCTTCCCTCTTCCCTCTTCCCTCTTCCCTCTTCCCTCTTCCCTCTTCCCTCTTCCCTCTTCCCTCTTCCCTCTTCCCTCTTCCCTCTTCCCTCTTCCCTCTTCCCTCTTCCCTCTTCCCTCTTCCCTCTTCCCTCTTCCCTCTTCCCTCTTCCCTCTTCCCTCTTCCCTCTTCCCTCTTCCCTCTTCCCTCTTCCCTCTTCCCTCTTCCCTCTTCCCTCTTCCCTCTTCCCTCTTCCCTCTTCCCTCTTCCCTCTTCCCTCTTCCCTCTTCCCTCTTCCCTCTTCCCTCTTCCCTCTTCCCTCTTCCCTCTTCCCTCTTCCCTCTTCCCTCTTCCCTCTTCCCTCTTCCCTCTTCCCTCTTCCCTCTTCCCTCTTCCCTCTTCCCTCTTCCCTCTTCCCTCTTCCCTCTTCCCTCTTCCCTCTTCCCTCTTCCCTCTTCCCTCTTCCCTCTTCCCTCTTCCCTCTTCCCTCTTCCCTCTTCCCTCTTCCCTCTTCCCTCTTCCCTCTTCCCTCTTCCCTCTTCCCTCTTCCCTCTTCCCTCTTCCCTCTTCCCTCTTCCCTCTTCCCTCTTCCCTCTTCCCTCTTCCCTCTTCCCTCTTCCCTCTTCCCTCTTCCCTCTTCCCTCTTCCCTCTTCCCTCTTCCCTCTTCCCTCTTCCCTCTTCCCTCTTCCCTCTTCCCTCTTCCCTCTTCCCTCTTCCCTCTTCCCTCTTCCCTCTTCCCTCTTCCCTCTTCCCTCTTCCCTCTTCCCTCTTCCCTCTTCCCTCTTCCCTCTTCCCTCTTCCCTCTTCCCTCTTCCCTCTTCCCTCTTCCCTCTTCCCTCTTCCCTCTTCCCTCTTCCCTCTTCCCTCTTCCCTCTTCCCTCTTCCCTCTTCCCTCTTCCCTCTTCCCTCTTCCCTCTTCCCTCTTCCCTCTTCCCTCTTCCCTCTTCCCTCTTCCCTCTTCCCTCTTCCCTCTTCCCTCTTCCCTCTTCCCTCTTCCCTCTTCCCTCTTCCCTCTTCCCTCTTCCCTCTTCCCTCTTCCCTCTTCCCTCTTCCCTCTTCCCTCTTCCCTCTTCCCTCTTCCCTCTTCCCTCTTCCCTCTTCCCTCTTCCCTCTTCCCTCTTCCCTCTTCCCTCTTCCCTCTTCCCTCTTCCCTCTTCCCTCTTCCCTCTTCCCTCTTCCCTCTTCCCTCTTCCCTCTTCCCTCTTCCCTCTTCCCTCTTCCCTCTTCCCTCTTCCCTCTTCCCTCTTCCCTCTTCCCTCTTCCCTCTTCCCTCTTCCCTCTTCCCTCTTCCCTCTTCCCTCTTCCCTCTTCCCTCTTCCCTCTTCCCTCTTCCTTCCGGGATACAGCGACCCGATAAACCATAATAACAATACCCATGTTCATTTTCAGAATTTGTCACCACATTTCTCCCTTTTAGGGGTTGAATTTTCAAAAAACCTGAAACACATGTTTACTCATTTATCGTTAGAAATACTCCTGTGAAGTTTTGAATAAAATAGTCTAACTAATCTTGTTTCCCCATACAAACTTTGGACCCCCATTTTACCCCTTTAGGGGGTTAATTTTGAAAAATCCTTTCTTAGTGCACCTTTACACTTTATAAGGAACCTATGTGCCAAATTAGGACTCTCTAGAACCAGCGGTTTAGTATTTAGACATTTCAACCCCATTTCACCCCTACAGGGGAGATGATAATTCACGTCCGCCACGTTGGATTTTAAAATCGTTGCGGTTTTCGTAATCAGTGACCCTATAAACCATAAAAACAATACCCATGTTGATTTTCAGACTTTGTCACCACATTTCTCCCTTTTAGGGGTTGAATTTTCAAAAAACCTGAAACACGTGTTTACTCATTTATTGTTAGAAATACTCCTGTGAAGTTTTGAATAAAATAGTCTAAGTAATCTTGTTTCCCCATACAAACTTTGGACCCCCATTTCACCCCTTTAGGGGGTGAATTTTGAAAAATCCTTTCTTAGTGCACCTCTACACCTTATAAGGAACCTACGTGCCAAATTTGGACTCTCTAGAACCAGCGGTTTAGTATTTAGACATTTCAACCCCATTTCACCCCTACAGGGGAGATGATAATTCACGTCCGCCACGTTGGATTTTAAAATCGTTGCGGTTTTCGTAATCAGTGACCCGATAAACCATAAAAACAATACCCATGTTGATTTTCAGACTTTGTCACCACTTTTCTCCCTTTTAGGGGTTGAATTTTCATAAAACCTGAAACACATGTTTACTCATTTATCGTTAGAAATACTCCTGTGAAGTTTTGAATAAAATAGTCTAAGTAATCTTGTTTCCCCATACAAACTTTGGACCCCCATTTCACCCCTTTAGGGGGTGAATTTTGAAAAATCCTTTCTTAGTGCACCTCTACACCTTATAAGGAACCTACGTGCCAAATTTGGACTCTCTAGAACCAGCGGTTTGGGCTGTGCGTTGATATGTCAGTCAGTCAGTCAGTCAGTCAGTCAGTCAGTTTCTTCTTTTATATATATAGATATAGTTAGTTGGCAGTGTATATAGTAGTATAATATCTGAACTTTTCGATATTTCGATTATTCATTAAAGCATCCCAAAAACCATTATATTATAAGTTTGTAAGTAAATATTTGTATTATGTGATAAAATTCTAAAATAGGAAAGCTACTATCAGTAGAATCTTATCGGATCCTAACTGATTTACTGTTTATGGACTAAAATAAATGCTTCTTGAGTCTGTCGGTATCTAAGTAGTCTTCGTAATCTCATGATAAGACATTATTATGTATTATGCGTAGTGGGGCTATAAATTGAGTAAAGCCAAGAATAAAGTTCAAGACACACCGCAATGCGTGTAGCACTCAGCGATCTGCATCACTCGCGCCGTTGACAGAGGTGCTGCATGGTTAGGGTTGCCATATGAAAAAATTTAATGTCCTGATCAAAATCCGGACATCACCCTAAAAATCCTGACATTTCTTGTAACCGAGATAGCTTGAACGACGCACTGGCGACGCGCTGCGGTGTGCTGTATTCTATTCTTCCCTTTCCCGTCGCCCGACACCATATCCCGCTCCCCGCCCCACGCCCGCGCATTTGATACGGAACACAAACAGCTCGCGTTTAGTTCATTAAATGAATTCCTAAAAACCGGACACTTGCCAAGTCCGACCGCAATCCTGACAAAGGGTCAAAAATCCGGACGTATGGCAACCCTGTGCACGGTGCACACGTCTACGCATGCGTGCTACAGACGTGCGGCACACGCAGTCGGAGTAGCTGGTGTGCCTTTCCACTGAAGAACAGCGTAGCGGATGATTGCGGAATCGCTAAATCACAAAAATTAAGTGTAGTGTAACGTTCTTGAGGCGAATTATTAGGGAAAACCCGCTAAGATTGTACCGTAAAAGAGTTTCTTAGTCTCTCTACTAGGAAGTAGATATTCCAAAAACCTTAAAAAATATTAAATATACATAATACATAATCAAAATCTCTCTATACTAGCCATCAATAAAGTAGTTAAGTCATATTAAAATACATAAACCGATTTGCTCTCGTCGTAGAAGTCGAAGAAATCGACGATGACAATTCGTCATCAGGAGAGTTGATCAGTCGCGACGGCGGCCAACCGAGCACCTGATAATGAATCGCGTACCGATTCGAAATAAGTATGTCGAGCGATATTCGACTTCTACGACGTGAGTGAACCCGTTTATTTATTTTATTATGTCTAAGACTCACAGTAGTCAAGTCGTTAAAACTGCGTTCATTATTTACATGTTGTAGGACTTTTAGGTAGTGTCGACTTGTCTAGACAGCAGCAATATCTCTAAATAATTTACTTAACTCATCAATACATTGTTTTAAAACGTTGTAAGCTTCGATATTTAAACTAAAATGCAGTTACTGTCTGCGTCAAACTTCAAAACTGCATTAGCTGAGTGCCATCTGGCGTTGAATGAGTCTGTCTTAAATACTCGGAGTCTTGCAGACGGATGAAAGGGTACGAACGGCCTTGAAATTACCTACTACATCGACAGGAGTGAACAACCTTTGGGAGAGCTTACAAAGGCCATTTCAGGGCTGCTTGATTTTCAATTGATTTTACCTTAATTCTCTTATTCTTTCCGGTGAATTTGGAAATTACTGATGTTATTGTATTAAGCGGTGGTATACACTGAAGTGATTTTTTTGGAACGGCCCGACATGTTTCGAGCTCTTCATTAGGGACTGCTACTCGTACACCGGCGCGGCAACTTTGTCACTGGTGACAAAGTGGTTTGGTGTGGTGGTTTGTACGGGTAGCAGACCGCAGTCCCTGACGAAGAGTTACGAAACGTGTCGGGCCGTTCCTGACAATTTCACGTGAGTGTAAACCGCTTAATACAATAATAAAATATGTCTCACGAAAATTTTAATAAGATAATTAAGTACTCATGTGTTTAATTTTTCTGTTAATGCGTATTAAATTTAATAAGTATTTTGTTAAAGCTATATTTATATTATATGTTTTTGTGACTTTAAGCTTGAATTTAATAAAATAATAGAATTGTTCAAAAATTGAGAAGCTGAGTGCTATCTGCAAGTCTAGCATAACTGTGACTCTTTGTCGCGCGACAAACACTACCTGTCACTTTCCATTGAATACCGTACGAGCACGGCCTACCTTGGTACCACCAGGTAGTACTATTGGCTGCACAAATGCATGGCCCATTTATGAATGAATTCATTCATAAACTTTCAAAGGACTTCAGGGACGAACGGGTTTCAATAAATTTTATCTTAATTCTCGTGTTGTGAAATGTATATGTGTAATTCCGTTTTCGTTATGGTCACGCGTATTACGTTCGAAAGTAATTTTGTTAAAACGATATTTTTGTCACATTTTAAAGTTTGTGTTCGCAATACTAGAAATGCATAATTTGTAAAGGAAATCGCAGAAATGTTTTTATTTAAGTAATCTTTTTATAGATGTGGAAATGCCACATTTTTATTTTTATATATTATGATAGAAAAAAATATTTGTGATCTACTACAATGTAAGCAGGACTCGAACCCGCGACCCTACATTTCGTATTTATAAAAATCGCAGAAATATTTTGTCCCATATTAAAATCTAAATTCTCTCTCGTGGGCGTAGGCAACCCTAGCGGCCTCAGCCAGGCGCTGGACCCTTTATAGCCAGTAAAAGGGATTGCTTCATTAAATTTGGGAGTCCCGATGAGCCAAAGGATATTGCATCGTATTTTTTCGCTTAAGACGTCTTGGGTTTATCACTGTACTTAGTTAAGTATGTTCGGTTAACACTTTCCCTGCCCGTGTTAAACTTTCTTAGGGTTCTATTTTATCTTCGCCTAAGTTAAATATTCACGAGATATGTTTATGTATGTACCACGAATAATCAAATTGTGATATCTCACTAGTATTATAAAAACTATAGTTTACGAAAGTTTATTTTTCACGCTAAAATGGCGGGACAAATTTGCATGAAATGTGGCACAGAGACAGTATATACTAGAAGGTACCTGCAACTTCACGCGTGTTTTTTTTATACCTTACTCGGGTTAAAAGTACCTATAACCATCTTTGGATGTCCAGCCACCCCAGTACAGAAATTGGTCAAATTGTGTCCTGCCGTTTCGGCATGATGATGATGAGAGGACAACGGAAAGTATGAAAACAGATGGCGCCAGGCTGGCACACGCTGGCCAAGCGCCGCGTGCCCATACAAAACTAATGACGATCCTGTATCACGCTATTAAGATTTTTCCTGAAATCATGACCTCTCCATAGAAAACTGATTTACTCTATTTAGTTGGAATTATGGAGAGTACTAATTATCTTCTATGGGAATGGAATGGGAGTATATTTGAAAAAGTCTTCAGTAAGCAGTAGGTAAAGAATACTAACGCTATTGTAGCGAGATAATACGAAAAAACCACCACCAATGTTAACGCCTTTCAGCTGACACTTTCTGATATATAAAGATAGTCTGTTCTACATTCCATAGAATATTTCATGCAGATCTTTTGAGTAACTCTGTTGTTCGAATACTGTACTGTGAGATGGAGAAAAAAAATATAGCGGCAGATCCAGCCGCGTAGGCACCGTAGGTGTTTTACATCGGCCAAAAACCAAATTCAAATATAGGAGTCCATTACACGAAAGGGTCGTATCTACCGGTATTTATGGGACACTTTTATTGACGGTCAACCGCTTCATAAACATGTACCCATGTTTATTGCAGCTCATGTCTGGTTTTTACGATTTTGTGTGCATAAGCGAGTGGTAAGGTCATGAAAAGATCCCCATAAAAACTGAAAAATTACATTTTTAATGATATTGGAAAATGCGCTCTTACTTACAGTTATGTGTAAGGAGCGGTCCGCAATGTTTCGAATTTGTATAAAGTTCATCTTCAAGGATAAATACAATCAGCTTCGCGAGTGAAACCCTAATTTCTTACGAATGTTTTAATAAGGGATAATGATGTATTATCCTAACCACTTGACCGTCCAGCCCGCGAGACTATTTTCCTGTCAACCGTCCGGGTTTTTTTAGCGACGCACGCCCCGCGCTTCGCATCCTCAACTTTCTACAAAACTAGCGTAACTACACTGCTATCTATATTTTTTACAGCAAACTATTTGGTTAGGCTACGTTGTTGCATCAAGATAATTAGTAAATAATGCCGAATCATTCCACTAGATGCACTATAATCAACTGTTCCGTCTTCCAATCTTGGATAGTAAGGTATCCGCGGACGGTTAGGAGCATATTGGTTATGGATACTATGCTATCGTCGGACGGTCAAGTGGTTATAACACAAAGAATTTAACAAATATACGTTTCTTAGCGTTTCGTTGCTAAATAAAGTGTTGCATACTAATTTGAACAAGTACATAATCAAAAGCACATGTACAGTCCGAGAACTCTCAGATAGCGATTCGGGTTTGTGTGAAATCTAAGAGGTTCTTCTGGATCGCATAGGAGCGAGCGAGACAGGTAAAAAAAGCGAATGGCATTCTGACAGCACTGTACAGTGTACATAGTTATAGTTATAAACATTTTTATTTATTACTTGTCTTATATTGTAAGATTGCTGGCCGCAAAAAATGTTTTCACTCAGGATTATTCCTGTAGCATACCAACGAAATAATTTACGAGCGGCCGCTGTAGGGCATAAAGTAAATGCGAATTAGTGGTTTACCTCATAAACTGTAAAACATTCAAATTATGTGAAATTATTTTTTCAATTCGCTCATAAAAAGCCCGGTTGGCCGCTTCCGCTGACTTACGATTTAATATCAGCAAATTGCTCTTCGGGGTCAGGCGGTACCATTCTCTTTCTGCGCTGAAAATTGGTTTCCATTGACAGTTTTATCGAAAACTCTTCCGTAATTATTTTTTTCGTGTACACATGGGGCCTATGATGGTTGCGTTTATCACGTGATAAATAAGTGACAAAGCATCTGTCACTCACACCCGCATTTTGTGAAAACGTGACCGATGCTTTGTCACTTATTTATCGCGTCATTAAATTAGTAGGTATGCCATTGTTATTAAATTATGAACCTGGAAATCACAAAGGAAATATCTCCAAAGAGCCCTCTCAGATTTCATTTTCAGCTGAATATGCATGATATTCAACTGGTATTTCCACGTACAATGGAAATATTAAACTTTGATGATAAATATGTGGAACTTGACTCAAATAAAAAAAACTATCATCATATTCATCAATAAAACAAAGTCGCTTCCTCCTGTTTGTCTGTCCCTATGTATTCTTAGATCTTTAAAACTACGCAACGGATTTGATGCGTTTTTTTTTAATAGATAGTGATTCAAGAGGAAGGTTTATATGTATAAATACATTCATAATATAGCATTGCACGCGTGCGAAGCCGGGGCGGGTCGCTAGTATAATATAAAGTGTTGTATTGTAACCTTTCATCTTGAGAAATTGTACCTATAAGCAACAAAGGAATGCTTGGCCTGATTTTTATTTTATGCAACCTAACGTGACCCTTCACACTCGCCTTGTTGCCCTAACCCAAATAAAGTATAATTATATATAAAGTGTATTTATACTCGTACTTTATACCAGTGGCGACAACTTATAATAGGTACCGTCCACCCACGGGTTGAAATCCGTTTAAAACATTCTTATTCAAATAAGTACAGTCACCGTCGAATAACTGTTTAATATTTTGCGTAAACAAGTAAGTAATAAGTTGACGTGGTCACAAAAGCGTGGTGCCCCGCGGAGGTCAAACATTCTGCAAACTTCAGAAGAAAAAGAGAACAACTACGTCTGAAATCCCTACAGACATGTGGCCTTTTATATTTTGGTTGTACATGAGTCCTTTGTACCTGAGGGTTACCATTGATTACATATTCAGGGTAAAGAACAAATAGGTATAGTCGGTGTCGGACGGAGCACTCTCCTTATTGCTACGAGTAAAGCACCGCTGACTGTACTCCGACAATGGAGGTTTTCGCCAGAGGCTAAAAAAAGGCTTTGATTTGGATTGTTTTGTTGAATGAAGAGTATTATTTTACATGATGTAGGCGTATCGGCATGTGAGTCGCCAATAATAATAATCGGATATACTCTTAATGTCAATTTTAGTCCAGAATTAATACGACACGATTTTATGTCAGGAGCATAAAATCGTGTTCAGATATTTTTGTTCTCGTAAGTGTGTAGATGTAAATTAACTCGACTGCACTAGTTTTCCCACAACTATATTCGCACAAAAAACAAAAAAATCTATATGCATTGCAAGTATTTTAATTATGTATTGTTAAATACTTATGTGTAAGTTAGGTGAACCGCATATTTTTTCTGCTTTGTCCTATGGTAGGGAATGCCTAATGAAACTTGTGTAATAAAGATTAAATAGACAGAGTACAGTTCTCAGGCTCCATTTACGAAGATCAAACAAAAGAACTTTCTGTAGTCTCTTATTCTGTGTACGTAACTAACCATGCCATGACTAAAAGCCTTTCATAATACATTAAAATTATACATGCTCATGTCATTTCGCCTTACATTTACTTTTAATTATAATAATCCTGCCCCGTTCAATTAATATCCATGGCTTCCAACCCATTTCACTCCATAGTCGAAAAGCCGTAAAGGCATTATAATAACTACCATACATAGGCTCTTCTGCTTTGCACTATAGATAGTTCAATATATCAGGAATAATGGAAAGCAAGCAAGCACTCAACGACACGCGTCCGACACGACGTGTGTAAACAAAAGGCTTCCGGGAACCTTTTCAGGATTAAACGGACCCTCACGTTGTAGGTACTTGTCTTGTTTGGTCCATATTGAACGAAGTAATGCGTATTTTTTTGTTGAAAAGCAGAGCTGGGATTACTATTACTACTAGGTCGATGCAGAGTCAGCCACCGGCTAAGCTTGCACAATAGATTGGAGTTTTTTTTTTTTTTTCGAATTTTTGTCTTCGTCACGACCTAGCGAAATTTAATTTGTGCATTTTAAAACAAAAATTTCTAAAATCGGTTGAGAACTCGCTGAGATCTGCGCATTGTTACGAAGTCCATTCGAGACGATCCATGGGAGGTTCGCTCGCTCCGCTCCAAAAATCGATGTTTTCTTTGGTACATACATCTTTCAGATATCTCGCTAATACACATTGTATGCTTACATGTCACCTTTCATATTTCTTACAGGTGGAAATGAATATAGAGGTTGGAAGAGCTTTGCGTCGGTACATCCTAAAATAACATTTGAATTTATATGTTTGTATGTAAAGAAATATAAGAAAATATTTACTTACATAACCGAAATATAATCTACGACAACTATGCCTGCATAGAGTTGTAATCATCGACCTATCCGCGACAAAAACTAAGCTGGCAATAATGTCAAGATCAACGTCATTTGTTTTTTTTTTTAATTTGACACCAGACCGACTAAAGTAACCTTTTATTGTATCATAGTTTTGGAGTTACTACATTTTAGAATGAGTACATTTTAATGAATAAATAATAAAATAATTAGTAATTCAGGAAACATAAAAACGGAAAAGTAGGTAATAAAATTGCTGTCTTAAAAATATGAAATGTTGTCAATTATTAAAATTGGTCCTACAGCAGCAGCTAGCAGTGACCTACTTAAAAAGAGATTGAGAAAAGCTCTGCTTCCATTTTGTTATATGATTAAAAACTAGTGATAACCACCGATACGATTCGTAATATAACTGACATTGTAATTATATACCTTGGTACGAGTAATTCTACCTCTTTTGCACATACCTATTTATACGAGAACGACAGCTTTCCATTTCCAAGTATTAAGATCATAGATATAATAGACCACTAGATAGGGCGTTGATGACGTCACAGCGTAAGGAGCATAAACGTCAAGATGGGCTGTATCGCTCAAATGCGGCTGTAAATGTCAAATTATTATGCTACCATATTAAGTAAACGAGTAAGCATGCGATGATGACAACCCTGACCATCCTTTTCAACTTAGTCGCATTATAACGTCTGTTTTTGACGAAAAATAAAAATTATTAATATTTGTGTTTTTAAATGAAAAAAAAGTGTGAAAGTGCGTGCAAAACTTAGAAAATGTCGTGCATTGTGCGCGTATGCAATTCGCAGTCTGGGAGAAAAGAAAACTTGGGTGAAAATATACTTTTTCATTAGTAAGTAATTCAGTATTGTTTTTTCAGCAAATGCATCAGAAATTATGTTAATATTAAAAATATAAGCTTAGAAATAGGATTATTATTGCACGCAAATGATATCTAACTATGCTACAATTAAAATAAACAAAGAAATAGTGAAAAAAACAATTATGTTAATTTCTGTCGTGAGGTTACTAGTGACGTAGAAAAAGTTATCGATACTTTGCGATTCTGTAAATCAAGGTTACTTTGGTCAGGTGTATAATATTTAAAATAGTCAATGACGTTTTGGTGGACATTGTAGATAGCTTATTTTTTTCGTGGATAGGCTGAAGACGACAACTCTGTCTGAGCATAGTTGTAGATTTCGGTTATTTTATGTATTTTGTTATATTTGTTTACGTACATACAGAAGATTAAATTCAAATAAATATTTTAGTGTGTCCAAGACGCAAAGCTCTCTAGATATCTTTATTAATTTTCATCTGTTAGAAATATGAAATGTTGTCAATCGTATGTTTAATCAGCAAGGTGAGAGAAGGGAAGACTGTCAAATAAATGTATTATAAATTTATAACAATTTCAATGGTTTTTTGGTTCATTCCGTTAGTTTGCATAATAATTTTCTAATAACCACAGTCTAGTTCCATCATGAGACGTAACCAATATACTAAATTTCAGCTCGATCGGTGCCCAGAAGTCAATTTTAATCTACTTTTCCTTTTTACACTTACACGATCAGACAAAAAAAAACATTTGCCTAAAAACCTACAGAGTTCGCCAGCCGTGCAGTGCATAATTATAAATAGGTACTTTTCGTCCATTAAGAATATGGGTGAATGTCGAAGGAATTATTTGTATTGTATGATAACGTCGTATCTGTTATTAAGTAATCAGTGCTTTGACTTAGCTTTTTATTTAATCTTCAGCCAAAACAGCAGTCAAGTGGCTTAGAATCCTTTTCAAAGTGAGACTCAATTTAATCGCAATACTTAATCTTGTTATTTTTTTATAATGCTCTGTTGGCGGTACTCCTGGACACGGCGCGCATCGTCAGGAGGTTCCTCTCTCTGCAGCCCTAACCACCGGTAGCCTGGGCCCCTCCCTGCTGCCGGCGGCACCCTAGGTTAAGTTTTTTTATAATGTATTAATATTTTGTAATAACTTAAAAATCCGTGTCAATGTTTTTTTTTCATATAATTTTCAATATAGAGCCTTAAATTTAAAGACGTTATTTTTTGGAACTAAGCATTAAATAAATAAAAAAAAATAAAATAAAAAAATATTAAGGGACAATCTGACAATCCAAGTTAAAGATGATAACTTTATCAACTTGATAACTTTATCAACTATATAATTGTAGTTTTATCGATATCGTACCGATATCGATAAATGTATTCGGGCATCACTACAACGAAAAATTTGACACATGGGCTTGTACATTTTTTTAAAAGACGTAACTGACAAATATACTGTCATCTCGTTTTTTCTTGCGGGAACTTGACGTGCTTTACAGAGATAGCAATATTGTCGTAGGTTTCTACTAAGTAACACGCTCTCTATTCACTATTCCATACTCTAAGATTAAGATATTTTCATCCTCTTCACGTGACGTCTCGTATTGTGACAAGCGTGAAATATACACACACAGCAAGCGTCCACCGTGAAATGTGACCGAATTCAAAGCCTATGTCAAAATAGAGATCACGTCCCGATGGGGCTTATTGTCCACACGATATTATATACAATCTACGATAGAACAGACATTAATGGTGTTTATTTGATACTAGAGATGGGGAACGTTACTTTTTAATAGGCGTGAATGTCGTAAAGGAATCTCTGTGACTTTGTCACAGTTACATCATGTTGACGTTGTCCATTGTAAGGCAATGAGATCCTTAGAATTATGTTGATGTGTCTTGGCTCTTTAAAAAACAATGGTTCAGGCGCAATTTTTTAACCAGTTTCGTAATTTCTTACTATGCCTTAGAGTGGCATCGTAGCTCCATCTACCGTACCGTACCATCTACCGTAGATTCTGACTTCATGATCGGCACCATCGTCTCAAGTTATCTTGAGAATCGATAGAACGAACTAGGAGCGAAGGAACAACCTAGATAGGTACCTGATTTTGTAACATTCGTCACTAGTCACCGTGACTTTTCCATCGTGCTAGTATTTATTGCCCATCTCTATTTGATAGCATCCCGATAACGATACGGTTTGTAGCGGTCTCCCTTTTCTTTAGAATGGAGAACAAAAGAGTGCTGCTGACGCGAATTGTGCCAAGACTAAGATACATAGCTACATATATGCAAATACATTATGAAGTATCGTTTGTAATGTTGTAAGCCCCAGTACTGTTTTAAAGTCTTTTGTCCAGTTGACACACTATTGTACGGAGGCCTTTCGTCCATATGATATAACGGACTGTCCCTTTGTCCCGTCCAGACAGAACCACGGACATGACCGTAATAGAGAAAGGAGTCGTAGGTCAGTATTCCTTTAATAGAAAGCAGTCGAGCTTGGTATGTTTTCAAATGTTTTTCAGTTTGTTTTAAAAGTAATAGCTACAAGGTAATAATGTGGTACAAATTTACTATCACCTCATGAAGATTTTCATATGTTTAGGGCTGCCGTCCGTCCGGGTTTTCCCGGATTTGTCCTAGTTTGGTGGCCGTCTGGGGGCCGTCCGGGGGCCGTCTGGGGGGTTTTCAAAAAGTGTCCGGGGAAAAGCCGTATATTTTTTATGTGAATGAAAAATAAAGCGATTGTTTTTTATTAATATTATTTTCGGACACGTCCGGGGAAAAATGCGATTTACGTCAAATGTCCGGGGTTTTTTAAGTCTTTGTTCAGGTGCGGCGAATTTAGAGATACCAGCCCTACGATATGATGTATCCCGTGATAGAAAATGTCAAAATCCAAAATAATTATGATCTCATAACTCCCTCCTGCACTAAAAATCAGGATGGCTCTCCTTCTTAAACGGTTCTTAGGGTTCAGTAGGTACTTTCTGCCAAATAAATCCCAATCATCAAACGCCGTATAGGTATTTAAGCGAACAGTGGCCACCAATATCAGATCATTTTACACAAATCGACCAGTCTTATAACTCAAGTCTGCTTGTGATATAGATGAGAAATAATGATGGAACGTCCCTGAGTCTTTTATAAACATATCGACAATGTTTATAGCATCACTTGAATCTCGAACATTAACCAACCTCACCAGGTGGCCATGCCGTGCCCCGGTTATTTCAATCTCGCAAATATACATACATACGTATAATAAAATAAAATAAATAAAATAAAAAAGCCATTTATTCTACTACTTTACACATAAACACAATATAAACAAAAGTTAAATAAAATATAGTTTCACCGCTAAGTAATAGTCGCCTCCTGGGCGTAGGCCTCCCCCGTTTCTTTCCATAGCTCTCTATCTCTAGCTTTCCTCATCTAGTGTGGTCCCAGTCTTTCCGTGAAGATGTCTGACCATATTTTATATGGGCGACCTCTCGGTCTTCTACTGTCTCGCGGGATCCATTCTATGATTGTTTTGGACCACCTTTCGTTGTCCATTCTACATACATGACCCGCCCAATTCCACTTCAGTAACCTTATTCTGTAGACGATATCAGTCAATTTGGTCCTTACCCTAATAGCTTGGTTGCTGATTCTGTCTGAAAGTTTTATTCCTAACATACTCCTCTCCATTTTGCGTTGACAGACTGCTAGCTTGACTTCATCACATTTTCTTAACAACCAACTTTGACAGCCATATGTTAAACAAGGTAGAATGGTTGACTCGTAGAGTTTGCGCTTTATGTTTATATTAATAGTTTTGTTTTTCATAATTTCTTTGAGTCCCCAGTATTTCCTCCATGCTATACCGATCCTGCGTTGTATTTCATTTCCGGTGTGGTTTTCAAACGTGACAGCTTGGCCTAGATAAATATATTCTTTTACTATTTGCACATCTTGGCCTTTAACTGTTATGGGGTTGCTTATTTTTCGGTTAGTAATTATATTTGTTTTTGTAAAATTTATTGATAAGCCCGCTTTTTCGCTCTCTTCTGCCAAGTTGTTTAGCATAAACATTAGATCGGTCGGATTTTCTGCGAAAAATTACTACGTCATCCGCAAACCGGAGATGGCTCAGATATTCTCCGTTGAGTCTCAGTCCTTTATTTTCCCAATCGAGGTTTCTGAAAATGGTTTCTAGTGCCGCTGTAAATATTTTAGGCGATAAAGGGTCGCCTTGCCGGACTCCTTTTCTTATTGGAAACTTCACGCCTTCTCGTTCCAGTCTAACCTTCGCGTAAGCATTTTTATATATTTCCTGCAATACTTTTATATATTTATCGTCTACACCTTGTTGTTGTAGCGTTTCCCAAATTGAGTGGTGGTTCAGAGAGTCGAAAGCCAACATACGTATAGGTAAGGGTTAATATGATACTTAATATAATACATAGTAAGCAAAATTTGGAACAAATGTTCGTGCTCATCACACTAATAGGTACCTACTCATAAATCTAATACTTTATAATAATGTAATACTTTCAAACCTAAGTAGGTCCGTTCCGTCAGTTTCGCAGATTGTATAGACGCTTAGTTTTTAGTTCGCAGACTGTAGATTGTAGATACATCTACAACGAACTTTGTCAAACTTGTCAAATAATACTACTCTGCTGGGCTGCCGAGATTTAAACTTTTAAACGACGGATTTTCACACATTATTATAAAAAAAGACTTAATCGCGTTTTAAAAGTGTTTAATTACCTATACCTACCTTCGACATTTCGAACGTGATTTTAATGATTCATGATTTCGAAAGGATCGTTTTGTCACAATAATGTGTTTTTCCAAGGCCTTATTTCATATATTATATAACTAGTGTCCTTCTGTTAGACTTGATCAATTGTAATCATCTGACATTATAGCTATGATTTGTGAGTGAATGGCCCGGTCCGGACGGTGGACGGGCACCGCGTTTAGATAAGTACTATTGTTTAATATAACAATGTGCTTTCATTTTCATGTCGTTTATTTCCAGGTAAGGTAAATGATATGTACATTATTCCACATGACATACGTATTCAAATGTGTTAAAAGCGACGTGTTTGTGATAAACGAAATGTAACAGCCTTACTGTTATGTATCATTGTATTAGAATATACTTTATATACTAAGCCAGGTATGCTACTTCAAACTTAGCTGATATCATCACATGATAATTCATCACTGCTATGATTGGTTGGTTGGTTCTGAAAATTCTGAGTTGTGAGTTGTTTCTGTGTTGCCAGTGCTAGGTATATCATAATACTTACTTCCCAATTCCCTTGTTAACTGCATCAATAACATACAATCGTGACGGAGATGCCACGAACTCAGTCTTAGCGGCGAGCGGCGCGGCGCGCGGTCCATCTGTCTCGCTCACTCGTATGGCTGCCATGCTCGGATCTCTCGCTCTACCGCTCGCCGCGCCGCTGGTCGCACGAAGTCGTAGCATCTCCGTGAGTGTATTAAATACACACACTTAGATCTCACTTATAACACTTGTAGTTGTTATGTGGTCTTCGTTTAACGCGCGACTTTTTTTTCTTGCATATTTCAAACATCCGTACAATCGTAGGGAAACAGCAACTGAGTGAGAAAAAGCGTTCTGATTTAAAACCAAAATATCAAAAATTGTCTCCCTATTATGAGTACCCTAGTTTTCTGCAAAGAACAGGCAATTAAGGTCACGGTACGTAGGTACTTATGTCAAAAGCTTTTATCATAACTATTATGAAACACATACCTAAAAGTGATAAATTAAATTACCTAAAACGGCCGCATCCAATGGACATAAATTGGCTTGCCATGGAAGTTTCAATGGGACTTAACTCCTACTATAAGGACTACCGGTATGTACTTGTTCGGCGTGTTTTGTTTAACATGAAAAGTGCGGTACCTTAGTCACCTCGTTATGGAAAGGTAGAGGTATGATGTCATCGAGTTTTAGTATGGGAATATGTTATTTTTTGTTCTGAAACGATCTGATCATCTGACACATCAAATAAAGGGCAAATATAATTTGAGTGTTATAATGGGTTTTACCACGAGCAATCTGTTTTGCACTTCGAGTGCGAGAAAAATATATATATTTAAAAATTAAAATAGAAAAAACGAACTTATTTTTTAATAAAAATATAATACAGCTTAATAACGTTAGATCAAACAGATTTCAGATTTCTAATTGGACCCAGCGTTTTCTTAGCTTTTTTTTTTCAAGTAAAAAGGCTACCAGACTATCAGAAATTTTGGTCGATCTAATAAGGTTGGTTTGGTTGATTTTAATTGTCCTTATCTAATAGTATCCAGCTGTCCGCTAACAAGTTTTTTTTCTCAATTTTCATAGAAATTATTATATGGTCTCCATTTAAACCATAGGGGCTAAAACGACCACTTTAACCCCGTTTCGCGAAGCTAAATTCACGTAATTTTTGAGCAGGAGAAGGAAAAAACATTCTAAGGACCTCAATTAAACGAAAAAAGGCCAACGAGCAATTTTTAGATGCCTACTTACTGACTGACTACTACTACCTATAATCACGGAGTAACTTAAGTTCTTAACGAAAGTCAAATCTAAGTTCTCAACTTAGTTTAGCTGTTACGCGGAAACTTTCCCAAGTTGTTAATGGCTGTAGCTAATTATTGCTTGTTTTTGTTGCAGCGCCTACCTGAAGGATGACTTCGCTACTCTACCGTATCTGGAAGCGGGCTTCAATAGGGTACGTACTAATATATAACAAATCTAGGCAATTGTGGCGGTTTTTTTATGATATCGTAGAAAATAAGCAACAGAACATTTTCCAATATCTAAAACAATCTAAGACGAATAACGTTCAAAAATGCTGATTGTTTTAGTAATTTTTCTCTATGATTAACATGTTTCTTAACATATTATCGATGTTACTACTTAGAACAGGGCTATTGTGATTTATTTGGAAAGTACAGATTTATCATTGAGAAATTTCAGAAGTTTTTATCGATAGACATTTCGGATGTCATAGAATAGTATAGGGTAGTGTACTGCTAACTTCTTTGCATTCAAAGTACCGACTCTTGGATATCGTTAAATTTTAGAGTTACGCCGTAAATGAAAAATGTGATTTATTACAGCTTTATGTTTACTGTACTTGCGTTCTACGTTCTATTATGTATGTATGTATATATTATGTATTGCCTACTCCCAATATACCTCATCTTTTTTATGCGAGTTAATTTAAAGTAGTAGAGCTTAGTATAGTGTCCTAACTAGTGTTCACTAAGTATTTAAGTATATACATTTATCTATATAAGTATATATCGTCGCCTAATTAATACCCATAACTTTCGTCTAGTACCCATAGTACAAGCATTGCTTAGTTTGGGACTAGATCGAGTTGTGTAAAATTGTCCCTTAATGTTCATTTATCTATTTTTATTAATACAGGTCTACTATTGCTTACTTAGGGATTGAGTCGATTTGTGTGAGGTTGTCAAGATATTAATTGGCCGTGCGAGTGAAGTATCCCGTTTCAGCTTGGCCTGAAATTATTTTGTATGTCGTGTTCTCACCTAGAGGTCGCATTTCTCGACAGATTCTCATGACATTTTGTGCGTAGGTTTGTTAATTTTTAGATTGTTTCGTCACAGAGTGGCTCGTTTATTTATTTATTATAAGGTACATCGCATGTCTAATATAACTAAAAATTACCTAACGAATTATTAACGGTACATTTGCCTTTGATTTAAGTAAGAAAAGGAACAAAAGGAACTTCCCGTGTTTATTCCTATATTTGTTCACGTCAAAAACTTGTTATTCCGTAATAAGCGTACTTGTACCGTGTTTCGTACATACCTAAATGTTCAACTTCTCCAACTCTCGAATAATATAAATACGAAATTCGTGTTACAATTCGGCGGGATTTTTCTTTGCACGCGAGCAGATAAGTACTTAAGAGACTTAATGTTTCTTCTACAAAACAAAAATGTACAATTTGCAATTTAAACAATGATTCTTAGTTTCTTTATCTTTATGGAAGTTCGTTGGTATTGCACCATATTTATTGAAAGTAAAATATGGGCAAATTTCCTGGAGATGAAATTTGTAGAAGTAGGTACTCTACCAAGATTTCATATAGTACCTAAGTAAGTTTTCAAACTTCCGGCAAATAATGTTTTTACAAAAACGAAGCCAAACAATCTTCTTGTTTCTTAGGATATTGTCTGAACGCGCGATGTGTTTTGGTGCCGGGATCTATTAATAATATTACTGTATCTATTTTGCTTAATATTCAATAATAATGTTCTAATTTTAACTTGTACCTACAGATAATGGTAGAGACGGTAGGCGCAACAGCGTGGTGTGCAGAGATCCTACAGGCGCGGGCCGCGGCGGCGGCGGCGCGCGCTCAAATAGCCGCCGTCGCCGCCCTCGCCGCCGCCGCCGACCGCTGTCGCGACCTTGTTGCCATCACTGATGACCAGCAGAAAATACTGGTAAGGAAGTTTTGTAGTAAACGCGAGCCGTGGCTATAATGGTGCGCGCTCAAATAGGCGCGGTCGCCGCCCTGGCCGCCGCCGCCGACCGCTGTCGCGACCTCGTAGATAGACGTCCACTGCTGGACAAAAGCCTCCCCCAAAGTTCTCCACAACGATCGATCTTGCGCCACCCTCATCCAATTTCTACCCACGCTCTTAACCAGGTCGTCGGTCCAACTTGTTGGAGGCCTTCCAACGCTGCGTCTTCCGGTCCGCGGTCGCCACTCAAGAACCTTTCTCCCCCAACGGCCATCGATTCTACGAGCAATGTGCCCCGCCCACTGCCACTTAAGTTTGGCGACTGTCTGAGCTATATCTACAAGTTCTACAACCTTGGTTCTCTTGCGTATCTCATCTCATCATTTCGGATTCGATCCCGCAAGGAAAGTCCAAGCATAGCTAGCTCCATTGCCCTATGAGTAATTTTGAGCCTTCTTATGAGGCCCATTGTAAGCGACCACGTTTCAGTACCGTATGTCATCACTGGCAACACACATTGGTTAAAAACCTTTGTCTTAAGACACTGCGGTATTTGGGACGAGAAGACATTCCGCAGCTTCCCGAACGCTGCCCATCCGAGTTGGATTCGACGAGTGACCTCTTTTTCGAAATTCGACCTACCCAACTGGATCGTTTGTCCAAGGTCTCACGCAGAGTCTCCAACTTTAAGTGGAGTGGGTGCCACATGGGAGTTAAACATAATTTTCGTTTTTTCCATGTTCATTTTTAGACCCACTTGTTGAGAGACCCTACTGAGGTCAATTACTTTTTTATTACAGCAGTAACTCTGCTAACGTAAACCAAACGTTTACAATGAAGCGAAAAATTGAATGGTTCAGACAGGATTCGAACCTGCGTTTCCAACGGCTTTCCGGGCCAACAAACACGGGCGTCCTACCGGGCGGGCGACCGTCTTTGGTGATGTATTCGCCGTTTATATTGATGCCAAGTCCGTCCCAATCCAGAAGCTTGAATACGTCTTCCAATGCAGCTGTGAACAATTTAGGAGATATGACATCTCCCTGCCTCACACTATGCTGCAATTGGATAGGTTTCGAGTCTTGGTTTTGGACGCGGACTGACATAGTGGCATTCTCATATAAACACCTCAGTACTCGATATACCTATAGTTAATTTGGCACCGCTGGATAGACTGCAGCACTGCCCAGGTCTCGACCAAATGGCTGGTTATACTCTTCGGTCTTCTGTATAACCTACCCCAGCGTATGGATGTGGTCTATGGTAATAAAAGCTTTACGGAAGCCGGCTTGTTCGGGAGGCTGGAAGTCGTCAAACCTGCGTGCGAGACGGTTCGTGATGACTCTCGAAAACCGCTTATGAACATGACTCAGAAGCGAGATGGGTCTGTAGTTCTTTAAAAGGGTCTTATCGCCCTTCTTAAAGACCAGTACCACTACGCTTCTGTGCTATGCCTGTGGCGTTTTACCCTCGAGTATGACGAAGTTAAATAACTTTTGCAAGGCTTGTAAGACCGGTTTTCCACCTGCTTTTAGAAGCTCTGAGGTAACTCCATCATCACCCGCCGCCTTATTATATTTAAGCTGTTTGAGAGCCATACTAATCTCGTATAGGCTGACGTCCGGGATTTCTTCTGCGTACCGACACTACACCTAGCTCTTGGATCTTTGGCTAGGTTCATGACAGGTGTCCGCGTTGTCGTGTATAACTGTCCGTAGAACGCCTCGACCTCCCCCAGGAGCCCAGGCCTAGACGACACGATTCATCCATCCCCTGTCTTCAGCTTTTTCAGCTGGCTCTGTCCCATAGACTAATCTCGTGCGAACACTTTGGAGCCTTTGTTCCGCTCAATAGCCTCTTCAATACAATTTGTATTGAATTAGCGCAGGTCGCAAGTCAGAGACTGAGATCTGTTTGTTGAGCCTTCGGTACTGAGAAGCGTCATCAGGGGAATGCAGAACCATACCGCGCCTCTTCTTCATGAGCTCGAGAGTGTGATAAGAGATCTTTTTGGTTATTTTTGAACGATGGGTCTTAAAGAACTTAGATCCCACCGTTAGGACAGTTTCCACAACCCTGTCGTTAAATTTCTCCACGTCTTCGCAATCATCCAGGCATTCGAAGCGATTCTGCTATTCTAGTTGAAAAGGTTCGGGGTTTTGGATTTGTATCGGTGTTGGCCGGAGCATAGACAAAGCCGATAACGTTCAAGTTGAATATTAATGTTTAATGTGCCTCTCACTATCCGGTGGTCGCTCCCGGTTTTAACGGCATTGATCACATAGACATCATTAAACACTTCCCTCCTAGTCGACATCACTGATGACCAGCAGAAAATACTGGTAAGGAAGTTTTGTGGTGAACGTGAGCCGTGGCGATGAATACAACTGTGTTCGTACTTAGCGTCCAGTTTGCCACCTTCATTGCAATTTGGCATTTTTATCACAAGTTATCGTTAATTAAATGTTTACAATGAAGCAAAAAATTTAAAAATTTTATGGTTCAGACAGGATTCGAACCTGCGTCTCCAGCGACTTTCCGGGCCAACACGGGCCCAATTCAATTTTTCGCTTCATTGTTAACATTTGGTTTACGTTAGCAGACGTTACTGCTTTAATAAAAATAATTATCGTTAATTGCTGCCAATAGCTGTTTAATCTTGTTAGTGAAAGACAAGAAGGAATTGTTGTTTCATATTTACTTGGTAAATGTACTAAAGTATTTTTATTTCTAAGGTAACAAACAAAGCCTGGTGCCGGGTCCTGGGCTGGCGTCCAGAAGACAGTCCCCGGGCGCTCTCAGACACCGCGGGCGGCGAGGCATTACGATTAGCTACGAGCGGCGCTCGTGATTGGGAGGCCCCCATTACGCTGCGACGCCGCGCCACGCCCGATCCTCTTCTTCTACCATGTCGGGGCGCTTCCATAGCCTTGAACAGGTAGATATGAATATGTCAGCGTCAACGATAACAAACAAAATATGGTTCCGATTGCTGGGCCGCAGCCTGCGTAGCGTTAGGACTGGCCGCGAGCGGGGCGCACCACTAGGAGGCCCTCGTGACGTTGCAATGCCGCGCACGCCTGACTCTGCTGCTGCCAGGCCAGGGCGCTTTTAAAGCGCAGCACAGGTGCATATTACTTTGTCAGGACTAGTACCATTGCCCCACAGAAGTATTCCATAAATCATAAACAAGTGGAAATAGGTGAAGTAAGCCTGTACTTGAAATTCGCGTCTTTAGCCGACCCTCTGCTTCTTATATACCGAGACGCTTCCATCACCTTGAACATGTAAGTTTTGATGAGGTTGATGTAGCATAGCGAGGACAGCAGTTACAGGCAGTAGAAAGTGTTGTCTGAATTATTTCGAATAAATATTATGTATATCTTCTAGTAATTGTTTTAATTTTGCCTTTCTTTCATCAGGAGCACATCTCACATCGTGCTGGTCTGCGAGCCAGGCAACGCGGTAGACGCCGGTGCGGCGCGCGGCTCCTTGCACTCCATCAGACGAGGTTCCCTTGACGTGCGCTCCGTGGCTTCGGATGGGCTTCGACGCACATCGCTGGCTAAACTACAAGGATTGCCGCTCGAAGCTCCTATCACTAAGGTACTGCCCCAAACACACCCAAGGAGCACCACGAGCCGGTCAACGTGGTAGGCGCCGGTGCAGCGGGCGGTTCCTCGCACTCGATCAAGTTCTCTCGATGTCCACTCCGTGACTTCCGATGGGTTTATGACGTACTTCACTCGCAAAATTACAGGGCTTGCCGCTCCAAGTTCCTATCACTACGGTAATCTTCCAAACATGATCTCAGTAGACTTATTTCGGTGTTAAGCCCGCTTTTTCGCCACACTCATACCGGCGAGGCTCCCTCACGGCGACTCACCTCGTGGGTCACTCTTGTGAGGCTAAAATTTGATCCATTTTACCCTTTTCCGAAGGTTCGCGACATTTATAAACATAATGCTTTAGTAAACGCAGGGTTATAAGAAACTCATTCAAAACCATAAGGTAACCGAGTATTTATTTATTCAAATTAGTTACACAGCATTACAGTAATTAAACTAAGGCACTGTGAACTACAAAATTATACATAAAATAAAAATAAAAACTTAAATCTAGTTTGATTTAGGTATATACGAGTAAGCGGTTTCAGTCCAGTCCCTGCATATATTGCAAACGTTATCTAATTTTATATAAATTATAAGCCTACCCTCTATTTGTTTCTGTTTGATATCCGTTAAATGAAATAAAAGAAAATAATATCCATGTCTGCTATGTTATTTTCATTACACATGGTTTCTTCGGTGTCTAACTGAGTGTAGACTGTAGACTCCGAAACCACTTTCTATTTTAGGCAACTATTCTATTTTAACTTACGCCATGACAGCATCAACCAATATCGACCTAATGGTTATATTTAGTACATATCTTTGACTGTAAGGTATTGATGTATCAGTCTCTCATCATCATCATCATCATCATCCTTGACCTTATCCCAATTATTTGGGGTCGGCCTTCGCTGTCCGTTTCTTCCATTCCGCACGGTTCAGAGTTAGGTTTTCGTCAATCTGAAGTTCTTGCAGGCTTTTTTCCACCGTTGTCAACCAAGTGGCCGGTGGACTCCCACGTACGACGTCTCGCGTCGTCGTTGGTATCGCCAATGCTATTTTGACCATGTGATCTGGAGGTCGTCTTTGTACATGTCCGTACAACCTTAGACGTCTCTCAACCAGCTTGTCCGTGATTGGTGCAACTTTGAAACTGCCCCTGATGTACTGGTTTCTGATCTTATCGAGGAGGGTTACGCCTGCTGACCAGCGCAGCATACGCATCTCTGTAGTATGCAATTTGTTCAGGTGATGTTTGTTTGTGGCCCAGCACTCAGAACCATATAGGATTGCGGGTCTTATGGCCGTTATGTAAACTTTGCCTTTCACTCTCAAAGGCATCTTTTTGTCACACATTACACCTGTGAGTTCGTGCCATTTGAGCCAGCCAGTGTTAGTCCTATGCGCGATATCAGAGTCTATTAACAGAGGCTAATAACTGATCCTAAGTATTTGAACTGTTCTACAGTGGGTAGTATGGTATTATCAATGTGAATATCTGTGTTTTGTGGTTGTCTGGAATCATCAAATATGCAGCACATATACTCCGTCTTTTTTCGGCTGATCTTGAGGCCATTTTGCTCGAGCGCCTTCACCCAAGCATTTAAGGTGTTTTGTAGATCTTCCACGGAGTCAGAGATAAGGGCAACGTCATCTGCATACAGTACATTCCATGGAACGGGCTGTTGACATTTCTTTGTGAGGTAATCCATGGTTATGTTAAATAAAAGTGGACTTAGGGTGGAGCCCTGATGCACGCCGACTTTTAGTGCAAAGTTTGTAGAGGTTCCCGCTGCGCAGACTACTTGTGTTGTAACGTCACTATACATATATCACTGTATATGTATCAGTCTCTAATACTTGAAATGAATAAATTGGATAAAAAACCTATCCTTCCAGGTGATATCTCTCCTCTCGAACGCCACGGACGGCGCCCCGCCCTCCACGATAGCGTGCATCGAGCGCGCCGTCGACATGCTGAGGACCTCAGAGCTATACTCTCCACAGATGAAGGATGAGCCCAAGCTGAGGGTGGAGGATCCCATCGCCACTGATCTGATTGGCGCGCTGCTGTCGGTGAGTCCTTTCTTTTGCTTAATCTATACCTACTTATTAAAATAAAAAAACCGCGAGCAAGTCGCGAAGTACGATCGGCATGGATAGATAGCAGTTGAACCGCTCAAAGAATAAACCATCTTCCCGCCTATTATGCATCGATTTTGATGAATATTTTTTTTGGTTGGTAGATCTACCTAGTTTAGAAGTGGGTCTACATATTACTTTTCAATATACGTGACAGTATAGGGATAGCATAGCGGGTGAAACGCTCTGAAAACTACCCATCTAACACAAATTAATTTCTAGACACGCTATACTAAATATAAGCGCTTTGATATTTTTAAATCTGCATTTCTTATTATTGTAGTAAATTATTTCAACCGAACTCTATGAATGAAATCTTTTATTTTCGGAAAATAAAAAGCGAATCCCAAAAATATTGAAAATCTCCCAAAATATGCCACCAATGTGTATGACGAACTGAATTTTTTTATCATAAAGTCGACGATAAAATCTTCATTTCTTAGAGTTTATGAGGTTTTGGTGCAACGCGAAAAATAAAACTGCAAGATTGGCCTGCAATGCGCAATACAGTCTATAAAATCTCATCGCATATAAAATATTAAAGTGGCCAAGTTTCGAGAAATATGGTCACACTCAAGATGATACTTAAACAACTATTATGAAAGGAGTTGTTTAGCTTCTGGCTATTGGGTTCTTGATTTTTACTAATAAATGTATGTGGAAACATACTTTAAACCCAATTATATAATATATTTTATTACTCAAGATATTTTACTTTGTAAAAGATTTATTAAATAATTCCTGGTTTGGTACTTAGTTGAGAATGTTTTCGTTGTCCCCCATTATTATATTTAATATGAAGTGAAGTAACATAAACATAGCTGTTGTTTATAACAACCTGTGCAGAAATTAAGTTATTAGCATGTGTATATTTGTTCCACCAAATACAGTTGTGACAATACGAACAAGTATGTAAATAATGAACATACAGTTGCCGAGAAACTTCTTGAGCCTAACCTTGACTGCGCAGTAGCCGATTTACGTACAAATATGCATGCGCAGATCCGCCATTTTGGGTCAAGAAGATTCTCGGGAACTGTAATAATAATATTGCTTACCTACATTACGAGTCAACACTAATTACCAATATGAAACTCCAGAACCAATGAAGATCAAATTTACAATCGCCATTTCGTAACCATAACAAGCAAGCTAGTTCCGACACTTATACTACTATCACCACGCCAGCAGCAACCGCCGTCTCCACTGAAACTAGACCTATCAGAAAAGTGAAGCGGTGATAATATCATGCCAGTTAATTTGTGCTAACCCATACTTATTTGCGTATTTCTTCATGCATTCATGCATTTAATATTAAAAATTAAATGCACGAATTCATGAAGAAAGACGACTAGAAGAAATCATTTAATTTTCATTTAATTTTTAATATAAATGCACGAATTAATGAAGAAATCGCACCTTTAGAAATATAGTGACCTAATTCAACATCTTGAAGTTATAGAATTAGGTCTCTTTAATTCTAAATATATAATTATCTATAAATAAACTGTTGTCCATTAAAAATTGAAGTATCGACAATTTTGAATTAGGTCACTATAATTCTAAAGGTGCGCAAATACGCAAATAAGTATAACGGGCTAGCACAAAATTAACCGGCATGATATTATATCGCGGATTAGCAAAGCAATATTATTATTTTAATCAATATGAATTTACGCAAAGTAACGCGGATACACTTAATTACTTAAAGTGAAGTGGACCTGAGGATTTCAACTCAGGTGATTGGTCTATTCCGCACTTCACTCTGCCTCGCTTCAATGGAGACGCACCCTTAAGCGAGGCAGTCCACTCAATAAATAAGTATTTATCAAACAAGTTTTTTTTGAGACACGCTTTTATTGCTGACTGGACTTTTTACACAATTGCACTTTAAGACCAAACAAAAGAGCAAAACACGACGGTTTCTCTTTTGATCTTTAGGAATTCCTACGGCCACCTTCCGTCGCCATCATCAAAGCAGCTCCAACAAAACAAATTATTATATTGTCACGTGAACTGGATATATACGCAAAGTTAACTTTTGACATATTAGAAATAGGTTAAAATATGATTACATTGTTAGTTACAAACTAATAAACAAACTCCGTTACAAGCGAAACAAAAGCATCTTGAAAAAGTAAAATATTGTCACAGCTGTATTGGGCCCATATTTGACTGTAGAGGGTAGACTGTATTCACTAACTTTGGTATTTATTTGTTTATGATCCTGTTCGGCCTGGATAAGCGGGAGCAAGTGAACACAAACCTTTTTTATATGGTAGGAGGTTTGAATATAGCAAAAGCTGTACCTACTTCTCTCTAGCCTCCATTTCCTGCAGTTCATCACAGTGGACTTATCGAAAATAGTATTGCATCTTCATACAAATAGACTTACGATTCCTAGCATTCTCATAAAGATGCCTTACTGTTCAAGATCTGTGTACTGTACCATTTCTTTTAGCTGATTAGTTCCTAACCGATTGAGTACATTTCTACAGACCTAACCGTTCAATAAAGGTGTGCTATCCTCTTCGAATCTTAGTTGAGAAAAAGGCATACCTAACATGATTTTGTTGTAGGTCTAACTGCATTGTACTCAATCAGGAGGTAGATTAGAAAGCCTTCGACACTCTGGATCTTTTATGACCAGCTTTCGTTTTGATAGAGCAGTTAATCACCATAATATGTAATGAAAAGGTCCCTGTTTACAAAATGGACTCTGGTCTTAGTTTTTCGTCTTATATACATATACCATACAGACTATACATATACTAGAGCGTATGTAATTATCACTTACACATATATATTGACACTTCCCAACGATACATATCCTTCTTATATAGTACACATATATAGTACAACATAGTAGAATCAATAAGCAAATCATTTGTTTTTATTAACTGTAACTGTTTACATATTATTTAGGTATACTTGACCATAATTAATGCTACTAAACATAACATTAAATCAGTCATCAAAAATTACTCCCGTACTTTTTACTAATCAAAAGCGCTGCACGTAGCCAAAATGTCACATATACATCTACTAATAAAAATGGTGATATACTAACTTATTCTTAAGTTGCCCTTAATATTATTACCCTTCGTAGATCTGCATATAATGTAGTAGTTTTAGAACCAAAACAGTAAATTAGTATTTGCTTAGTAATTTCTCTATGTAGATAGAAGTACTAATTGTAATAAATATAGCTTTGAAAACTCTTATTCGCAAAAAAGTCATTTATGTCTGACCGTTTCCTACGTTCATATATTATAAAAGACAATTGTTTAACTTTGTGTGTTGGTGTTTCAGCAAGGACCTTCCAATGTGTTGTCATCTCGCCGCAGCAGCAATGATTCCACCGTCGTCCGCTCTCAGACCAACAGATCCAACATTAAACACAAGGTAAGCGAAAGTGAACAAGTTAACATATTCGTGCCGGTCTTCACTTTTTTAACTCCCGACGAAAAAAGAGGGGTGTTATAAGTTTAACGAATGGACGGAAAGACTTGTCCGTCGAAATGGTTCTTAGCTATTTTTGGTGGAAATAGGACCAGTAGTTTCCCAGATATTCGGCTTTAATTGGAACAAGTGTCAAGATCCAGCCCATATTGAAGCTAAGAATTCCGAATTTTGTAGTTATGATCAGTTTTAGTAGCATTTTCTATATCACTCAATGAATGAGGGTCTCATGATGACGACCTACTTGTGTCGGGGGGGTTTAATTTTTTTTATTTAACGTATTTATTTTTTTGTTACTTCTATGAGGGGTTATTAGGGAGAGGATCGGCAGGTGAAGAGAGCATACCTTGGACGACCGACGGGGCGTCGTCCGGTCGGTCGGCCAAAGTGCCGCTGGATAGATCTGGTAGAGAAGACTCTGCGTGAGCTTTACCCGATCCTGCGCAATATCTCGCCAGTTTGTCGGAGCCACAAACTGGCGAGAGATTGCGCAGGATCGGGTAAAGTGGCGAGCTCTTGTGTTGGAGGCCAAGACTCATTTTGGGTTGATGAGCCAGCGCAGTTAGTTTTAATTAGTTAGGAGGGGTTATGCGTAAAAATAAGTATGACATCTGACTGGTGGCATCTATAATATTGGCGTAAATGTATCACATTGAGCTTAAAATTATAAATCTTTTTCAGACGACAGGTCAGCTGCGCGAGCTCCTTGACACAGCACTGTGCTGGGACTTCGAGATCTTCCGCCTCGAAGAGCTAACCCGTGGACGGCCGTTGGCTCACCTTGGACTCGCGCTCATGGGGGGCCGTTTCGATGTTTGCTCGGTGCTGGAGTGCGACGAGAGGACTTTACTCCATTGGCTCACCGTCATCGAGACCAACTACCACGCCGTCAATACGTACCACAACTCTACTCACGCGGCTGATGTTCTTCAGGTACGATACCATTTAGTGCTGGAACTCCCTAGATCCTTCCTTAGAGCCCTAGAGGTTTGAAAAGCTGACGCGTGGACGGCCGCTAACTCGCCTGAGACTCGCATTTATGGGGGCCACTTTGATGTTTGCTCGGTGCTGGAGTGTGACGAGTGCACTCTACTCCATTGGCTTACAGTCATAGAGACCAACAACCACGCCGTCAATACATACTCCAACGGGTGCCCGATGTTCTTCAGGTAGTGTATCCGCCATCGTAGCTCGAGATTGACGATTCAAAACGAAGCGGGAATCAGAGTCAAAACGCCCTTGAAAAACTGATATTCGGGCTACCCTCATCTGGCAGAATAATATTGGTCAGAAATACACTTCGCATAACACGTTTCGCAAAAACACTTTCGGTCGAATGGTTAGATGGCATAAAGGTATAGTTGGCATTACTACCTCGCATACGACACCTTCTGCAGCACATTGTTTTGTAGAATATCTCTTTGGCCGACTTTGGTTTAGCATAATTTTATGTACCATAATAATCCTATAGCATACGATTACAATAGCATAATAATTTTCTACTAGCAGAAAAGTGGGTTAGGTAAATTTTACGTAGGTAGTAGAATGTAAGTCCCACCAAATTAGCTATGGCAAAATAGTTAGGTATCTTACGTCCCCAACACACCCGACTCGCTATCAAAAAGGAAATAATATACTCCCAGAGTCACCGAGACGAGCGAATCGAGGAGCAGTGTTAGGACTGTTAGGTAGCTTGCCGCCGCGGGGCAACAGCCACTAAATGTTTAATCACAACAATTGTAATGCATAAATTGGGTCTCCCTCGCGATCCCTAACATCGTTTGTCCTAAAATCACTTGCCCGAACTGTTTTGTCCTAATGGGCTAATGCCCTAACGATCAATATCCATAACAATCATTTTCCATAACGTAATGGTTGTCCTAAAACTCATTTGTCCGAAACATCAATATCCCTAACTATCAACATCCTTTTCCATAACGTAATGGTTGTCCTAAAACTCATTTGTCCGAAACATCAATATCCCTAACTATCAATATCCCTAATATTTTTTGCCATATTCCTCGAAATCCCTAAAATTAATTTTCGTTTTTTAAAGTCCCCGCCCCTTTTGCAACCACCGAACTGCTAACAGTAAAGTAGTTTAATGGGTTAGGTTAGGTTAGAACTGCGACCACAACAGAATCCGAGCCTAGCGATTAAAACCAAAATTAGGGCATATGAGTGTTAGGAGAAATGATAATTATGACAAATGACATTAGGATAAATGATCAATATGGCAAGTGACATTAGGAAATAAGATATTAGGGATATCAATAGTAGGGCATATGAGTGTTAGGACAAGTGATCATTATGACATAAAACGTTAGGGAATGCAAAAATAGGTTAAAAAACGTTAGGGATTCAGATATAGATCCGCATAAATTAGGTCCTCATTTCACCTTAGTGCAGGTTCGACTTTGATTAGGTTAGGTACGACGACGAGCGAAGCGAGGAGGAGTGTTAGGTTGAGCTGAGACCCTAACGAGCGAGCCGCGCGGCAACGGACGGCTACCACACCACTCAATGTACAAAATATGTAGTACAACAATTTGTAACGCATTACAACTTTATACCGCCTAAATATTATGCAAAAAAAAAATCTGCGAAAGTACTATTCGTTTATAAGACTGTTATGCTCATCAACATTATGCCAATATAAGATTCGGTATTATAAAAATCAGCGAAATGATTTATGCCAAAGCATACTTTGCGTAAGAGGTTTCTGCCAAACGTTTCTTCTGCCAAGTACCTATCATTATGCAAAGCAAATATATGTCAAAAAAGTTTCTGCAAGACAATAGTGAACCCTGATATTCAATTCAGTGACAACAGCCTGATGGGACGCACGTTTCATTTTGTACAAAGTAAATCTTGAAGATACGAGTAGATACATTTATTTGGCTCTGATCTAAGACATATGATCCTTCTGTGAACTTAGATATCTTTTTTAGTTCGTTGACTTTGTTCAGCTAACGCAATTCGGCGTTTCTAACGAAAGTATATCTTGTTTTTTACAGGCAGTAGCATACTTCCTTGAGAAGGACCGTCTGAAGACAGTTTTAGAGCCGATCGAGGCAGCGGCGGCGCTCATTTCCGCAGCTGCACACGACGTGGACCACCCAGGGACCACCTCCACCTTCCTGTGCAACTTACGCCATCCGCTCTCCATCCTGTATAATGATATGACTGTACTGGAGTCGCACCACGCGGCGCTTACCTTCAAACTCACCCTCAGTAAGTATATATACATATAACTGCTTTCTCTGTAGTTTACATAAGCACTATTTCTTCTGCCATTTCCTCTCTCCGGATCGCTCAAATCTCGAATCACTTTACAATCACAGTAAACGCTATTCAAAATAAAACATCCCAGCGCGCTAGATCTGGTCTACAATTTATCATATTGTTCTTGTTTGTTACTTGTGACAATCAGCGCTCTTCTTATTCTATTACTACATGAGTGTGTTTAGGCCACATCATTAATATCTTTGTCATCGAAGTTCTTATCTTTCTAGCCTAGAGGACAGTTATAAAATTAGATTCCCTATATACTACTTTCATCAAACAGACTGCCATTTCCGTACCTTAGAAGCATAAATCCGCAAGTCCTTCCGTACCTAAGAAGCATACCACTGTAAATGCTATGTTAAATACATGAAATGCTATACATGAAGTGTTATGCATCTAAGGTACGGTACGGAGGCAGCTTCGCAGGTACAGATTTAAAAATGTATCTCTTAATATTATAAATGTCAGCTTTGTGATTCTGAAACTCCTCAGATGACGACCGCGTGAACATATTCAAGAATCTCGACCGCGACACGTATAAGACGGTGCGGCACAACGTGGTGGATATGATCTTAGCCACCGAAATGACTCGCCACTACGAGCATCTCGCTAAGTTCGTCAATGTCTTCTACGCCAAGGGCAACGTCGGCGGCAGCAAGGAGGATATCGTGCACTCGGACGTGGTGAGTGTTCAGTCTAATAAAACCTACCTTTAAGCACACTGACTGAGAAGACAGGAGAAACTGAGTCATCTACAAATGCACGAGCGGTATAACGAAGCGTCACGATTAAGATCATGTAATATTATTTAGAGGACATGGCATCTCCTCGCCTCTGAGAGGCGTTTGAGAATACACGATCCTATTTCCTCTTCCTTTCTGGATAATTTTTAGCGCCTTGCCATAGAATTATTCAACTGTAGGCCAGGCTGGTCTTCGGCGACCGGAACACGACACATTAAGCTTCTTCAATCTTAATGATTTACTGTTTTCAGGAGGCAAACGCCCTAGACACCGCGGCCATCAGCCAACCGGAGAACGTGGTGCTAGTAAAACGCATGATGATCAAGTGCGCCGACGTCTCCAACGCCTCCCGACCACAGAAATTCGCCTTCGAGTGGGCTAGACGGTATGAAGAACTTACTAATTCCTTAAACCATATTTCTGTTATGGCACATAATTGCTGCCACTCTCTTAAGCTCTTACAATTAGTTCTATCTATGCCATAACTTATCTCGAGACCTTATGTACAGAATCGCCGAAGAGTACTTCCTGCAGACTGATGAAGAGAAGGCGAAGGATCTGCCCGTGGTGATGCCGATGTTCGACCGCGCGACCTGCTCCATCCCTCGCTCGCAGATGGGTTTCATCGAGTACATCATCAAGGACATGATGGATGCCTGGGCGGGTACGTATTCTACGAGTACTTCCTGCAAACTGATGAAGGGAAGGCGAAAGATCTGCCCGTGGTGATGCCGATGTTTGACCGCGCGTCCTGCTCCATCCCTCGCTCGCAGATGGGTTTCATCGAGTACATCATCAAGGACATGATGGATGCCTGGGCGGGTACGTATTCTACGAGTACTTCCTGCAAACTGATGAAGGGAAGGCGAAAGATCTGCCCGTGGTGATGCCGATGTTCGACCGCGCGACCTGCTCCATCCCTCGCTCGCAGATGGGTTTCATCGAGTACATCATCAAGGACATGATGGATGCCTGGGCGGGTACGTATTCTACGAGTACTTCCTGCAAACTGATGAAGGGAAGGCGAAAGATCTGCCCGTGGTGATGCCGATGTTCGCGACTGCACGACCTGCTCCATCCCTCGCTCGCAGATGGGTTTCATCGAGTACATCATCAAGGACATGATGGATGCCTGGGCCGGTACGTATTCTAAGAGTACTTCCTGCAAACTGATGAAGGGAAGGCGAAAGATCTGCCCGTGGTGATGCCGATGTTCGCGACTCCACGACCTGCTCCATCCCTCGCTCGCAGATGCCTTGGATGCCTTGACTTCCTGCATACTGATGAGCAGAAAGTGAAGGATCTTGTGAGCACCGTCTTATACTTATAACATCAGCACTTTTGATAACTTTTCACGCTTTCTTTTTCATCCCAGGATTCATCGACATGCCGGAGCTAGTGACACACGCGCGGCAGAACCACCAGCGCTGGAAGGAGCTGGACGAAGCCGGCGTCACCACCAACGCCGACGTGAAGCGCGCGCTGCGACAGAGCGCGCTGCCCGCGCCCGCCGCCGACGCCACCGCTGAGGAGTAACGGCCGGTGCAGCGAGGGAACCGGCTCTTTGTCAACATGCTAATTTACCCTAGGGCCGTGAACATCATAACCAATCGCGACAGGAGTGTGAAGAACTGCTCAACGCTCTACAAGTAGAGCAGCAACCAGTTCCGGGAGCTAATTTTAAAAACGCTCCTGTTAACATGCGATTTGTCTATTAGACAAGCAAGCAGGCAGGACGGTTGCGTACCTACCTAAGGTAAAGGCCAGGACACGGGTGAAATATTGGTACCTAGTTATGAAACTTTTTTAACGCGGGTTTTAAATCGCGCTTTGCAATATTTATGTTTTGGTTGCGATACATCGCAAAGGTGTGTGATAGGATAAAAGGCAGAAAAGCAGGTCTCAAGTAATATTTTACATAATTACATGTATTTCTGTCTCACATGTACCTACACTATAACTTGAGGCAGGTCAATTCAGGCTATATTTGGTGTATTTGTATAGAATTGATGATATATAATCTAAATACAAGGTTGGGATTATACATTCATTTTCTAAATTGATGTAAATGGATGGATGATTGTAGATTAATTCACGAACTTCTAGCGTTTGATCCTATACACCCAGCGGCACTCGTGGCATTCAAGAATAGGGTAAAGACATTGCAAATGGCATTACTTATTGTCAACAACGGTTTCCGAGCTAAATAAATCTCCATGCCTATTTTAAAAAGAGACGAATTGAAACATTACGGGTGTTACGTGTGATTCTGAAGATCATTATTTAGTGAATGCATTCGTGCCTAATAGGGAATTTGAGATGGCACTTATTAGGCCAGAAGTGACCAAGTAAGATATACTTTACTTGTATGGATAAGGGTTGAGTCCAACAACAATGTTGTTTGGATACAAGTTGGAGTGTTCTGGAAAAGACTGGGCGTCCAAAGAGTAACTTGCGTGTCGACGTATCACTCTATGAACTCTGTGAACTCTATTCTCTGTTGTTTAGAAATGTTAACTGTGTTGCAAAGCGCAAGGTTGCTTTTGCATCGATACTCGTAAGGTTGAATGAGAGTTGATAAAATGATCTATTCTCTGTCGACGCCGTAAGTCTGAGATGGAACATAGACAAGAACGACGCCTAAGGACGTGTCCGAAAATACGCTTATTTTATACTTATATCCGTGTTAGTGTCAATATCATTGATATAATAGTTAATCTACTTTTTTAAGTAGCCATATTTATTAGGTATAATATTGAATCCAAAATATTTACTACATTTATACCCCATCGTACCAAAACGGATTTTCGTTGTAATCTAATACTAATATTGGCATAATCTATTAATAAATATTTATGTTAACGACGAAGTTTAACCATGGCCGTCTACACGGTCTCTGGTCCGTCGTGTAGGTACTTAGCTACTTTATATGTTGTTTTAGACAAATCCGTGATAACAGTGCCATATTGAACAATTGGCCAATCGTATCCATTCGAACCTTCGTGTTTAACTGCATCCCATGACAGTATATCCATTTAGTTTTAATATATAAAATTCTGCCAAGCCATTCTCAAACTATTGACTGTCACTTGTAGTATGAAAATTGAAAACATTGGTCCATTTATACACTTGAGCTTTCAGAGAATTCCTATTTTTATAAACTTTTTATAGTATGTCTAAATTTTCGGACTCTGTGTCATATCAAACTTACTAGAACTTTTTGAATATTTTATTCTATTTCCAACAATTAATTAACCTCTTGACGTTTTCGGTTTTTTGCTCCTGAAAATGTATAGGTAACATACCTTTTGTACCGTCTGTTAATTTTTTTACCAGTGGCGAGGTGTCCATAGAAGTATCATCTAAAACGTAAGCTAAAAAATTGTTCATGTTTACTGTTACTTTTGACTCCAGAACATCGTTTTCATTGTTTTCCCTTATTTCGCTCATAGGCGACGTCGTGCCGACTCTAACAAAATTATTAAGAAAATATAAAAATGAGCGTATGACTCGATACAGATAGTACTTTGAATCCTACCTAACGCAAATCCTTCACTTAACGTTGAGTACAAAATATATTGCTGTAAACGTAATAATTATTGCCAGCTTGTACAATCTTGTATTGGCACCTCTACACTGTAGATTTACACAACGCTAATCGAGTAGGTATTTAGGTTGATGGTTGAAGATGTATGATAATTTCATGTTTGAAGATCATTATTACCTACGTCGTCATATGAGAACCAATCTCATGAAGTTCTTGACATCCGTAGAAGGTTGGTGTGTTATCGACTTATCGTCCGACGACATGTGTATTTAATAACTGCAAACATAGGTATTTGAACTCTTCATACATCATAGTGCTAAAAGACCAACTACGAGACGTCATTTTATCCATGTGCCATTGGTATTATACGTGATATTTCAAATATAGGTACCTATACCTACAGGTTCATACGAACCTCAAGTGATATCTCGTGGATGAGCGGAAATATCCTAAACGCCAGGGTTAGCGTTAGTATCGTACAGTTGGGTCTAAATTTAATGTGTAGATAGATGTAATATTAGTTATGAATAAATTGTATACATCAATCACTTGAATATTTGCGATAACTAATTAATTTTCGAATAAGGTCTAATATATTGATAATCATTTGTTTCAATATACAATCGTCTGCGCGACGCTGGTCTAATATTAAATTTATATTACCAACTTGTATTCTGTAGTTAATAATTGTTAATGAGGATAAGAATACGCTTCCTTGTGCTCAATGTGAATACATAACGGTCTAACATTTATCTACTATCGTTATATTCATACCTTTCTATTTATTTATGTATTGTATTTGTGTATCCACTTACTTCAATGTTCTGGGGGATTATTTTAGCGTATTAGCTATCTCTCTGTCCCCAATATTGACGAATTCCGTATGAATTGTGGGCATTGTGGCGCCATTTTATGTTGTCGTATAGCAGTCGCGCGGTCACGGCTTTGTACTATTGTTATCAAAGGGATGTTGATTATATATTCATGAATTGGCCAATATTGCTGATAGGGATAATACACGACGCTCAAATAATGACCCTGTTACTTTTAGATCGCGGTTGTTCAATCTCATTATATATGCCCATTTTATATTTGAATATTGCCTACTAACAGTATAAATACGAAACCAAATTAGAGGATTAAATTATTTAATATTGTTATAATCGCTGTTTAGCTCAATTTTTTGTGTACAATAACCAACCGAACTACGTGTTTGTTTCAAAAAGCAGTGGGTAGGTACTATGTAGCAATATGTGATTTCCTATCGTATGGTTTCCTCTCAATACAAAATCATTATTTGTCGAATACGCCATGACATGAATGTGTAATGAATGACATTGGCGAAACATGTTCTTTCGTATTTTTCCCTTTTCGTACAAACGTAAGAAAGTAGGGTTTTACATATGTTGTTTTTCAAAACCATGATTATTTAATTAATAATTTTAATTAATAATAATAATTTTCTTTATCACAAAACCATGTTCAGTTGTTAAAATGTTTCTTCAAAAGAAAATCATGCTGTATATGTATTAACATACAAATTATTGCACAGAAACGTTTAAGTACACTCGTTTATCAATAAGAGCACGAGCCCTATCACACTGGTTATCGGCGAGCGAGTTAAAAGCGGAGCGAGCGCGCAACGATTACGCCGCGAGTACAACCCACATCGCCAGTGTGCAAGACCTTTAATTAAATCAAGTTGCGGTGTTCGAAATATTTTTTCCTTATCTATTATATCAGCATCTACTACCACTAATACTAATAACTCCTATATACTAGTTACACATCCCTGCTTTCTGAACCCAACATAAAATACTTTTCTGTTAATTTACGTACAATTGTCACGTTTTAGAAATAACTATAAGATTAAGGGGGCTGGTCCCTGTATTTAATTGTGGAGTTAAGTAATTTGTTGTGAATTTTATATGCGAAGCTATGCGTTGTATAAGTACCAATTAATCAATGTTATTATAAAGTTAAAATTCTAATACTTCCCAGAGAAGTGGTGCAAATAATGTCGTCGCTTCATCCCTTTTACCTGACTACTTCCACTCTAAGTCCCACATTCAGTTATGGACTCAGAAGCTTGGTTTTAATTAGTGAGAAGATGCTTACTAACACTTTCAGTATAATATATTCATCTTTCTTTAACCTATTGACCGCCAAGCGGTCTAGCAATTTACCGTGCCACTGACGCCAGAGTAAAAAAAAAAGATGTGCCCCAAAATCAACAGGGATTGAAAAATACTTGTAGCGGTTAGAATTACAAAGTTTTTGCTGTGGCCGACGTGGCGTCAGGGGCACGATTTTTTGTTGACGGCCACAGCCGACTGTGGCGCTCAAAAGGTTAACAAACCCCGTATTGGGTACTCGTAACTTTTGCACAGATGCCCGCTGGTCGTACTGTAGCTATGAATAAACTCGCCTGGTAGGCTGTGTCGGTATCTGGGTATTGTAATTTTTTTTGTCTGAATGTTGTGTGTGTTAAAATCTCTAGGCCTACCTATACTATAGACCTTTTTTTTTCTTCTAAAGTTATGATTAAAGAGTCCTGGTGATGTTCTTTTTAAAATTGCTAAGTTGCAGATAACCCAGTACTGAAAAATAAGGTATAAAGCGACGAATTATATTTCTTTTAATCATTTAGACAAATGGAGACAAAAAACTTGTTGCTTAAGGTTTTGTTACTGAATGGCAAATACTTCTCATTGATGTGTTATATAATAAATCTTAAGCAACAATCTTTGAATAACACACTAATACATTTTGAATGAATGTCTATGTTCGGAGTAATATGAATGCAAATTGTTAAGTGTTGTAAAATAAAAGAATATTTACAAAGCTTGTGTATTATTTCAACCGGGGTTTAATCGGAGGTCAGGACTGCAGGAAAAAACAGTATTTTCAATCATAAAACATTTTATTACAAACAATAATTAAAAAACATATTTTTACATTATATAACTTATTACAATTCCAACATCGCGTTATATATTATAAATGCAATTTATATACTCTCCCATAACATTTGTATAATCGGGATAAAATAATTTACATAAAATCCTGTACAATGTCAGCATTTGTAACAGCTGGAATGGAAATAATATGCAAATTCAAAAAGTATGTTTCGTAATTATAAAAAAAAAACGCTAGGATAACAAATATATTTCTGATTAAGCCATTAATCAATTATTTAATAAGGTACATAACAGTACGCTAAGACATAAAAAGGCATCATTGTTTTATACAACAATAATAAGTCGCTTCAATAACGTCAAGTACAAATTCAATTGAAAAAGATTATAATTTACTCTGATTACTATTTCATATAGCTTTGTCTGATTTCAGTATATTTTACATTATAACCTAAATTCGATTAACATGTATGAGATGACAGATGTTACACGCACAAAGCTATATGAAAGAGACTACAAGGTCTATAAGAGATATCCATTGATTAGCGAACGTAAAGTTAGAAAAATCTGAAGTACCTCTCTAAGATAACAGTAACGCGAGATTTCGTAGCTTGAAAAAATATGTAACCTACGACATCGCGACACGCTCATTCTACTACCTTTACCATGAGTTTACAGTGACAGTACTCGCTAGGGGCATCATAAACGATTTGTATGGAGAATTGTAGTTCCACAAAGTAACCGCTATACTGTTCTCCATACAAATCGTTTACGCTGTCGCTAGCGAGTACGGTCACGTTAACTCATGGTAAGGATACTGGGGTCAGCTAATCAGCTTAGTCCATCAATTTGGTCAGTTGTCATGCTCCCTGTAAACCCCGCTGTGCACCTGTTAACTATAGCGTCGTATACAAATGAGGTGCATATAACGTAAATGGGTTAGAAAAATTCAGTGTGTAATGAATGTGTAACCATGGTACAAGAAAATAAGGTATGGCATTTCCGAATGACAGGCGAGACTAGACGTAATCACGCTATTGGCTGGTTGGTTCTGCCAATCCGTTTCTGTGCTGCCAGTGGTGTTTTATCCACTAGATTGCTTTTGGTAACTAGGGCTACCTGTCACCGCTCTTATTTTATTATATAAATAGAGTCCAACTCAAAATTCGAAGCAATTGAGTGGTTATAATACTCCCCGATTCCCCTGTTACCCGTATGAGTTTCATAAAATCGCGAGTGTTTTAAATCAATGATTACGACAAAATAAAATTTTGTCAAAGGACATGACACTCGTAATGCATAAACGCATAATCCCACCAAAAATATTCTGTAAAAAACTAGCCAAGTCTCGATGGAGCTGCTTGTTTATCTCTAAAAAGTAATGAAATCTAGACAAAGTCGTGCCAAGTCTAAGGTTCCTTACTGCGATTTCTTTATTATTATAGTTAATGTTGTGTGACTTGGCCGTTGAAGGGTACACAAGGGTACAAAACCAGGTGCTCCATGACACCATTGCACCAATCTGTCGCCAGAACCGCTACCCATTGACGATGGAAAATTGCCACTTGGAAAACGTTGATTCAATAACCAGTCAATTGAAGGCACCTGGTTTTGTACCCTTGTGTACCCTTCAACGGCCAAGTCACACAACATTAACTATAATAATAAAGAAATCGCAGTAAAGAACCTTAGACTTGGCACGACTTTGTCTAGATTTCATTACTTTTTAGAGATAAACAAGCAGTTCCATCGAGACTTGGCTAGTTTTTTACAGAATGTTTTTGGTGGGATTTCACTTCTTTTTGTAGGAACGTGGGCATATTGATTTATTTTATTAGATTTTCTTATTTGACACATTTCTGCGTTCTGGTCTTATCCAGAGGTTATCCAGAGGAGGTCATAAATGCGAAACTTTGCTTTTGCTTAACTTCGGAACTAAATGACCTACAGACTTGAAATTTTGGATTTTAAGTATGTGATTATAGCTTACTCGATGACGAAAATTTCTGCGTTCTGGTCTTATCCAGAGGTTCTCAAATAGGGGCCTGAAAATGCGGCGAAATGGTTCTAGTAAAGGATGGTACGGCAGTGTTTGCTTCGCGCTCGACTTGGCGGGGGCACTGCCGTGCCCCCCGATTAATATTTTTTGTACGACTGGCCTCAAACATTTTTCCCTTATAACTATTTTGTTACCATAAACCGGCAACTAATCAGTGACGTAGAAAGTCTCACTGGCCGGAGTGCCATACCTTATTTTCTTATCATCGTTAGCCTTTTACATCTATAACAAATGAGTTAAGCAGCGTCTAATAAACTGCGGCACTTTCGAAGATGACTGGATAGCCCGATACGAGAGCGACAGCCGCGGCCGCATAATTGTCAAATAAATGTCTATCGATGAAGGGGGAAAAGCTACACGCCGGTGTCTCAGGTCGTGCTTGTGAGAAAGAGAAGCAAACCATACTTCATCATGCGCAACCACACCATCGCACAAAGTCTTCCTCCAAAGGTCACGATCTTCAGACATAACCTCCCAGTGTTGGGTGTCAATTTTGAAGGATAGGATTCTCATGATGGATTCATGCGTGTAACCGATGTCTCTTATCATTCAGTAAACTGTGAGACAGATAGGTTTATAGGTGTATGTAGTTCGAAGTCGCGGCTAGTTATGCTAGATCGACTAAGGTAAGTATACTATACCATATTTACATATTATTGGTGCTTCTTACAATTGTATGTATTTACATAAACACTTGCAATTTCTTCATTATGATATTACAATACAATGAGGATTTTAGATATCATATCACTAGCTGCCGCGCCACTGAGGTGAAAGAGTTTTTTGAGAACCTCAAACAGGTTATTCGATATATTTCTTGAACCAATTAAGCAAATGTGTAAAACATGCCTCGTTACCATTATCAATGGAAGTTGCTTTGTATTCAAAGACCAAACCTTCCGTTATATTCCTTATATAATTATCTTATATAATAATACCTTATATAATAAGGCATTTTATTAAGAGCCAGAGCCGTTTTTAGATCATAACCATGTTATTTATTATGATTTGAAAAATCGCAAACTGGGAACACAAAATTCACATTAAAAAGCTCTACGTAGATTTACGTTATATGGACCTCATTTAAGCTCAATTCACATTAAAAGAGCGCTGACGATCTTTCTGTGCAGAAAAAATTACTACTGCCCAATATGATTCACATTATTTTACGTGAATACGGTATTTGACTAAAGTGAAAATGAATTGTATCATTAAGATTAACATACGTTCAGAAATACAAAGAACAAAATAAATTACCACTAACTTTTGGACATTAAACTATTTTTAATTAGACAAAAACTAAAAAGAATACGTGTTATGTATGACTACTGATTTTGATGACGTCACAAGTCAGTATGTTCATAGAATCTTCATACAAACATACATTGACGTATTAATTACATGGACACACAATCCGACGGAAAAAATGGCACCCTCCCAACTAATGCAAAATCACAAATCGCATTAGTTGGGCGATCAGTCTCGTTTAGACCATGACACGTGACGGGTCTCAAAAATGACTTAATTTTCAGTGAAAAATTGCAGAAATAACAGCTATAAAATAAAGAAAAAGGTCGGTATATTCTTTTTTACGCAGATTCTATTGATTAATTAACGAATCCTATGTAAAATCAAAGCATATTTTAGATTAGAATTATTAACTTTGTCCCTACAAAATGCACCTCATCACAGAACAAAAATCTAAGGAGTCGCTATAATTTTATATTTTATAAATTAATAAAGGAGTGCAATAAATAATTATATTTTTTTATTAAAGATTCCCACGCGATCTTAAGCAACGTGAGAAATTGAATAAAAACGTAAAAAAATGACAATGTATACAAAAGAAGCGTAAAATGGTGATGTAGTGTTAGTGGTAGTAGGTATCTATACATAAATAGATATACACTGTCTCAGGCGCACGTCATATAGGATGCTGCGCTTAGTTACACGCGAGCCGAGGGCGAGAGTGGACGCATGACATTGCTATGTGTGCGGCGGCGAGTGAGCCAGTGTTATGAACATATATGCCTTTTACAGGCAGATCCTACAGCTTACATTAATAAATTAATAAAAAAATTGCTCTGTTGTCATTGTTTTATTTTGTCTCAGAGTCTAGACACACCTTTGAACGCCAAGAACACCTAAAGAATGTGTGCTGCCGTCCATACTACGCCACCGACTTTCACGCCACGCCATCAAACTTTAAAGGGTTAAAAATGTTAATAGTTTGCACTTGCCATACTCTCATTTCACATAATAGAACAAGATGAGTTGAGAAATCATAATGTCATTATTACTGTTCCCTTCTATGCAGTGTCGGGACCTTTTTTATGCAGTTGTTAAATAAAAACGTAACTTAATTTGTTATTAACAATTTACGAGTTTATTTAGTCAAACAACAAATATATTTTAATACCTAAATAAAATAATAAAGAAAATATTTTTAGTATGCAAAACTATTAAAATCTGCTCCATTCGTGCCATGTTCCAAGTTTGACAAGAGACATGAGTCAGAATACGCTAAAAAAGTTAATTTACTCGAAAAATATTTGTGGTAATAAGTACGTAAGCCAATTTGACACTTAAACGTTTGAGTAAAGAGTTATTTTGTACGAAGTAATTATGTTGTTGTAAATTATAAATTAGCGTTATTGGCATCTACTTGAACATGACAGCAGTGCCACTTTTTTCGACAATTTTGTTCGGGTCTGTGGCTCTATTATAAATAATACCTCAATGCAAACATATTATCGTTTTTGACGTTTCATAAAGAGTAGCAGATTTGAGTTGTCATCAAACACCGTTTTGAGCTATACTGATACTTATAATGTGACATCTTGATTGATATGTTACCATCTTGAAAAACATCTTTGTGACATTATTCACTGTTCAGACGTTACCTCCTTTGAACGTTTATACAACTCAGACTTAAAGGGGCACTACACAGAGAGAATTCGCCTTTAATGTAACAAAAAAAATGTGTAAATCTCATTTGTTTTTTGTTACATTACAGGTGAGGAAACACCCTTACACCTCGCAGGCATTATACCAGTTATCGGCACTAGATCAAACACGGCCATGAGTGAATCATCACTCACCCATCAATGTAATTACATTCAGTATTTTGACGTGAGTGATGGATCGGAACTACACACAGACAGTTAATAAATCATACTAACAATGCTTTTAGAGGTCAATCCACGCATACTGAAATCGATAATGAATAATAGTAATATAATAGTATCGGACTATCTGGGATATGTTGGAAAGACAGTAATATTTGGTTTGTGCTCATTATCAGAAACAATGTATATTATAATACTAAAATAATAATACTAAAATAAATAATAGTAGTAAATTCTATGTTTGCGGAATACTTTTAGTTTTTGACTTAGTGGCTTCAAAATGCCACGAACTTCTTTAATGCACAACACTATACCCATTATGTGAAAATTTGATATCTCTTCGGCACTTAATGAAATATAAAAGAATCCAAAAGATACTTATAACGTTTTTTTTTTTCAGAATTTTCTCATACAAACATACGTTATACAAATATACTATAGTAAAATTGCATTAACATATTGGACATAATTATCATACATTGTATATTAGAACACCAACAAAAATGATCATTTGACAATAGTACAGAAGTTTATAGAGGAGCCAAATACATTTCTTAAAAAATAAAATACATAACGATGACCTTTACAATTATAAGTTATAATTATAACCCTAAGAAATATAGTATCGTATAGTATATCTATCCCCTGCGCGATATATGTTTTATTTTACAAATGTTGACTTATCCACACGCGAGTGCGCAAACCTTATCGTTATCAGTATACCTAGATATTTTTCTAGCAGGAAACAGGCTAGTGCTTACACAATAATATCGACAAACCTGTTATGGATAACCGCTACGTCAACATTATGAAGGAAATGCATAATTATGTAGTTATTAAGAAAATATTCACAATCTAGACAGACAAATGAGACATTACCCACTAGTTTAATTTAGACTACTCCATATAACTATTTATTGCAAATTAGAAAAAAAAACTGGAGTACCAAAAACGTACGAATTTTGTAAATTTGTACCTGATCAGTGGAACGCGAAGTGAGTGCGTCTACCAATATAGGTATGTGATTTTGCTCTATGATGTTGAAATGGTACCTACTTATCGATAACAGGATCGCTGTTGTTTTATCGAGCACTAGCAACATGTAGTTCGTGTTAAGAAAATCTCTAGGTATACTTATCAGTGTTAAGACCAAGTGGGGTGAGAGGACCAACAGAGACATAACAATTAATCCTTTGCCGGGTCTTTGATGGTTGCTACTGTCGCGCGTTAAATAAATGATAAAGCATCCGCCACTCTCGCCCTCACATACTTGACATAAAGTCGCGGACGCTTTGTCATTTGTCTATCGAGAAACGTGACCATTATAGGTCAGCTGCTATAATTAAAAAAACAGTCCTAAATTATACACGACGACACGATACTGACAATTTCACGTGAGTGTAAACCGCTTAATACAATAATTAAATATGTCTCACGAAAGTTTTAATAAAATTATAGTCCTAAATTATTTTAGGTAAGAAAGGTTAGTAAGAAAGGAAGCTGGAGCCCCGCATGGCGGGGCTTCATTTATGTTACTTTTGCGAAATATCATAATTTCAATGTCTACAAGGGTTAATAGTTTATTGAGCAATTTTTCTCATTACTCGAACTCGTCGTCCGTAGAAAGTCGAAGTCCGTTTTTCTCCTGCCCTACGAAACTAAACCCTAACAATCCACTTGATCAAAACACATTTTACATCACCCCAGGCCGTAAGTGGGATTTACTGCCCGCTACGGGGAAAAATCTCACATCCTGGCCAAGGCAAAAGCGTAAAATTTTAGCCAAACCACGGGCGGTAATTAATAAAGCTCCAGATCGCATATTTATAGCCCGAACCTTCCTGCGATCACTAATTCACTAATTCACCGCCTTAAGTATATAATGTACTATAAACACTTTGATTATCCACTATCAACGCAGATGTATTACACATGTTACGTATGAACGTACGAGTGCTCAACAGTTATCGAAACATTGAAAAGTACAGCTGTTATACTACAATGTAAGAAAAGTAAGCTCTCCATACGTAATAATAATAGTGGCTTATATGTATGCTACGGACCGTTTAAATGTTATAAGCAGTACGCTTTAATTTAAACAATATATGTTATGATGGTTCCGTTGTACAAGGCACTTTTCTCGCTTCTAAAAGGCTTGCATATTTACACGCTATGCAAATGAACTCTCTAATCAGGATTTCGATTTTTGAGTCTACATAATACTACGCTTCGGGGTGTACCAATTCTAATACGAGATCATTAACTACACCGCTCACGGCCGTGTTGTGCGATTATCAGGTACAACAATCGAGTGTCAGTACTGTTCGTTTAAAAATCGAAACAATCTGTTGCACGTTTGATTGTAATCATACAATTATCGCCATTTTAGTTTGCATCTCTGAAGTTATCCTCAACCTTTCCGTCACGACCATCGTACAATCCGTGAGCTCTCAGATTGTGATTCAGGTTTGGGTGAAAACTGAAAGGTTCTTATCTGGATCGCGTAAGAGCGAGCGAGATAGGTATAAAACACGAATAGCATTCACTGACAGGTCACGCACTGTAACCCCTTTCTCACGTAAAAATGTTCACTGCGGCTCTAGTGACGCTACTATTGGTCGGAACGTTGATTTTTGCCCACCAATAGCAGGAATAACTTCACAGACCCAAAATATGAATAGTAAAAAATTATGGGATAAATTGTACAAATTTAAAATCGTTCACAGAAAGAGATCAATGTCATGTGTGTCAAAATATCGTCTCGTTCCAATCACAATTTGATTTAGTCTCTTTCCGCCAACTTTCAGTAGATTATTTCAGTAGATACCGACATTGTTATTTAAACGAACCAAAAGATAAACTCATTATGTAATCATTACCACACTAAACGCTGCGGAGCTGAGTAACTCTCATCTGACTATACCCCCAGCGCGACACGCGACACCTTTACAATGTACAACAATTAAATAATCTAGCCCGAGTATAATCTAAATACGTGCATATATAATACAAGAAGGAATTTGCCTCACTTGCCACTCTATACGGCCGTTGTTCCCTTCAATAGACATATATTTTATATACTACATTATAACGTATATATACGCTAAAGGACTGTTCGAAATATTGCGTCCATTTCTTCATTCTTGTCACGTAAGTTCGCTTACACTTTTTTGCAATCCTAACTCCATATCATAAATATAATCTTGAGTGTACAGTTCAAGCAGCTCGTCTATAAAATTGGATTTATTTAGTCATATCTGGTTAAGGTAATGGCCGGAAAAACCGTTATTTTCAGACAAAGCCTTTGTCAATGCTTCTGTAAAGACATGTACAGTGCAGGAAAAGTGTGAGCTGCGGCCGTTCGAGTCCAGATAAACTTTGCCCTTGTCTGATCATCCCCGCTTTATCTTTTCTGTTTCTGGCCGCGGTTTAGAGCCATCGATACTGCTACTATAACGTACATATGTATGTTCTGCAAGAAATAAATGAGCGTGTCGACAAACTATCCAAGGGCAGTATAGTTAAGAGCGATAGTCCAGTGTACGACTCTGTCAGGCGACTATCTTACCTTACCAATGAAATTTCTGTTTAAATACAGTGTCAGAAAGACAGGTGATGCTGCATCGCCCGACAAGCGAAGTCACGGCCAAGTTATGTAAGACCCCTGTTGAGGTTTTATATTAGTTTTATATTGTCTATGTTTTTTATTTGTCTATTTTTTGAAATACTATTGTTTTTTAGTCGTTGTCAATAAATTAATGTGTCAAGCCGCTCGGTTTTTATCCTCGCTCTAGTTATCGAAGATTCCCGTACAACCCCAATAGACTACGACAGTAATACACAAATGTCTAGAGGGGCCGTCACACAGAGACAGTGTCCAACTGTACACGCGAACAGTACCGTAACTCAGCCCGGCTAGGAGTGCTCCCACGAGCATCACCAAGTAATTTGAGACCCCCAATAGACTACAACATACACAAATGCCTAGTGGCCGTCACACAGAGACAGTGTCCGACTGACTGTATACCGTAAGTTGAGCCCGGCTAGTGGTCCCAGGACACAGACAACTCCCACTAGACGGAGCATGTAAAGCGACCCGCGCGCACCAACGATATGGTACGGTAGAACATTAAAGTATCAACACGGCGGCCACCGTTTAGTTGCGTCCATGTTTACGAGGCCTCTCTACACCACTTAACACTACAATTTACCATGTTATTTATTTAATTTCTTTTTTCGTTGACGTACGCATGGATCATAAACATGGACGCGACTAAACGGTGGCCGCCGCGTTGATACTTTAATGTTCTGCCGTACCATATCGCTGGTGCGCGCGGGTCGCCTTACATGCTCCGTCTAGGGGGGGTTGTCTGTGACTACAACATACACAAATGCCTAGTAGCCGTCACACAGAGACAGTGTCCGAGTGACTGTATACCGTAAGTTAGCCCGGCTGTGGTCCCAGGATCAGTTGGGCGGGCGGCGCTAGATGGCGAGCGGCTTGCCGCGGCACTGCTCCGCGACGTACCCGGTGAAGCGCTTCAGGAACTTGGGGTACTCGCGCTTGTACACCGCGCGCAGCACGCCGGCCGGCGCCCAGCCGCCGGGGTTCACTGCGGGCAACAGATCATTTATCCGACTGGCCAAAGGACCGCTTTAACCTTTTGACCGCCACAGTCGGCTGTGGCCGTCTACAAAGAATCGTGCCCCTGACGCCACGTCGGCCACAGCCGTCCAAATTTCAATGATCAAAAACTTTGTAATTCTAACCGCTACTTTCAATCCCTGTTGATTTTGGGGCACATCTTTTTTTTTTTACTCTGGCGTCAGTGGCACGGTAAATTTGCTAGACCGCTCGGCGGTCAATAGGTTAACAATGAGCGGAACATGATGGATTGATGAGATAACACTTTGAAATATTGCATGTACTCTATACCGAACAATAGGCTCAGTTTATTTTTTATTCTTGCCAAAATTTTGTTGATATAATTACCAAAGTGGTCGATTACGCTGGTTTCTTTCCGAAATCATTCAAATGTTCTTCGCTAGATGACAATCGCAATCTGCATCTTTATACCAGTAGCGAGACCACTTCAAGTCCTTAGCGATAATCAATATTCGTTTTTGTTTATTCAATCCAAATGCTAGTAAGTTACAACATTGCATATGTTTTCTAGCTGTAGTTTATGTCAGGGGAAGTAGTAACACTTTTTGGCTGGTTTGGTTGGATTAATTTAAGGGTCAATCAACTTTTTTCTGTTGCCCTTGCTTCTGGCATGGTGATGCCACCTGGGTCACTCTTTAAAATTATATATACCAAAAACGGTGTAATCGCACCAGTTATAAGCCATTCTTATATGAGACTATCTCCTGACAATAGCAGCAATATAAATTATAAATATATTCCTCAGAAGTTTACTCATTGTTGTTCCCTGGATGACGGGACGAGATAGAAAAACCCTTAAATCATATTGTTTTCAATATAAATTTGCACATCGCGTCACCGTTCTCACACCAAATGGACGGATCCAAAGCGATGTCAATTTCTTTATATTTACCTGTACTGCAGTAGGCGATGCTGGTGGTGATGTTCTCCCTCGTGGGCTGCTGGCCGGCGGGGTACGTGCTCCGGCACGCGAGGCACACCGTCACGAACAGCCGGATGCAGCCGTTGGAGTTGGGCTGGAAACAGACATTACAACATATAAATATTACGTGTATAAGTGTGGCAATATCCTGACTAGTTCCGAGGAATTTCTGAACTGGCACCTCTAGCAAAAAGCTCTGAAACTTAGTCGGCTAACAGGTATTGTCCTTCTGGATTCCTTCATTGTCGCATTGCCGTGTGAGAAAAATGGGTGAGGGTGTGTGGCGCGATAAACGTAGTTGCTTATCTTGAATTATCTAAGCTTAAACCACTTTCGTAATATAATGACGTCAATGCATGCAATTTGTTAAGTTTTATCGTTAATCGGGTGGTATTATCAGCGATATCACCCACGTTAACAGGGCAGCGAACGAGTGTTTTATCGTGTTTCCATTTACGCCCTTGCCACTAAAAGTAATTTGGACCTTCCTACTAGGGCTCACGGTCATGTCTGTTTCGAGTACTCGTAGCGGATCTCCGTTGCCAGGTAACACGGCAGTGAAGATCCGGACCGTTTAATTAGGCTCCGTGTAATTAAGATACGTAGCTCCGTGTTACACGGATATGCGTTTCTTAAGTTTCTTAAATACACGCGGATCCGATCCGTCCGTGACGTTGTCTGTTCGACAAGCTTTAATTCAATACCCGAGCGGAGCCGAGATCCGCCGATCCGTAGCCGAACACAGACACAGCTACGTATCTTGGACGTGTCCGTGTAGCACGGGATCGTAGGACTGCCGGTGCTAAAACACGGAGCTACGGTTCCGCGTGTAACACGTACATCAGAAGCCCTACTTCCTACTCACCGGGAAGTCCGGGTTGGTGGTGGAATGGTTGATGACCGCGTACGTGTGGTCGTCGGCGGCGCGCACGTGCGACCAGAAGAGCGCGTCGCGCTGGGACACCGGCCACACGCGCTTGAACGTCTGGTGGCACACCACCGCGTCCGACGATATCTCCTCCACGATCGTCATGTTCTCTAGTGTCGCTGGGATGTTAAAATAATATAAATTATAAGGTGGGGCAATAAACTATTTGACCTTTAAACTACACTCCAAGGTTCTAAATAGTATATGTTAAAGATCTTAAGATAATCCTTCTAATGGGAGCAGTGAGCAACTCCCGAATAGAGTGGTGTAAATAAAAATTCTCAAGAACAATCTATTTTACATAAATGAGAAATGTCTTTAAGATCATTCGCGTTCCATGCAAAATGGTAAACGTTCAATAGAATAGTTGTACATCATAATTTAATTAGGTAAATATGTAGTGTTAGGGGCATATAGCTAAAAATAATGTAAATGAGCGCGATCTCGACCACAAACTGTCTTAGCAGTTTGGCGAGTTAATTTCAGTTGCATTTAGTAATGTACAACATATGTTGAAAAAAAAAATACGAATTTAAAATGTTCGTTTGGTACTACCCAACTGTTGATACAATAAATTCGGTATCGCTCTGATAAATCAACAGTGTGTGATTCAGAAGTGTGAAAGACAGATGCCGATTTTTTTATTTCAATAGTTTTAAACTTGTAACGATGCTTTTATAATTCTAAACTACGTTTCGTTTGTCTCGAATCTCGGTTTTCTACACTTCACCCATAGTAATTTTACTAGGGTATCGCACATCCCATGCAGGAATTAGAGCGTTGCATTCAGCGGATACAAAAATAACACCTTCACGTCGATACATTTGACATTATTTATGCTTTGACTGAGCTAAACAGGCTAAAAAGTAGGTCAATCACTGCATAGTATAAAACAAAGTCGCTTCCTGTCTGTCTGTCTGTCTCTAGGTATGCTTAAATCTTTAAAACTACGCAACGGATTTTGATACGGTTTTTTTAATAGGTGGAGAGATTCAAGACGAAGGTTTAATGTATAATACATGCATAATTTACTAGCATTGCACCCGTGCGAAGCCGGGGCGGGTCGCTAGTAAAGGATAAAGTTAATAAGAACATGTACTCACTTTCCCACTCGTATCGGTAGCGGGGGTTGAAGAAATAGTGGCACATCTCTCGGGCAGATACTCCGCGGACCTTGTGCATCGCCTTCAGCGGGTCCATCACCATACCGTCTACCTCCACCTCTCTGAAAAACAAACAATATAATGATCAATCATCATCACCATCCGAAATTTCATTGTTGGACCTCTCCTAAAGAACACTGCAATAGCCAGCCTCGCGCCAGCATATAGCCAGTATCAGACAGACAATAGACCTCATAGTATTCTAAAAATGAATCCTATCGTAACAACGTACAACGTTTAACACGTTCAAATTAACGTGGGAGAGGTGAAATCTTGATTTCTGTTATTTCATTATATGTGACGTTTTCAAACAAAAGTGTCTACTTTGTCACTTGTTTATAGAATCGAAATTTCCTTGTATCTTTATGTACCAATAACAACCAATAAATAAATGGTAAGGGGAGATAAGTGGACATCCTTTTGAATATTACATATTACAAATGTTTAAAGATATATCATCGTGAAGCAGTAAACATCAAAATAACAGACACTATCAACTCTACGTTTTCCTTTTAGTTGACGCCCTATATTATTCGAAGACCCATTGAATAATAATTTATGAGAAAACTCGGAAATTGTTATGTTACGCGGGGAAAAGTCTACTAACATATTTTGCTTATAATAACGTTTGCCTTAGATGCCATTGGACATCGATGGCACTGCAGATTCTGAAGTTATTATTTCGATAATATTTTTTTCTACTCCAGTACTTTTTTCTGTCATTTATATAGTTACTAACTCTAATATAAAGACATAAATTATGAAAGTCTGTAAAAGTCTATACTCTACTGCCCCAAAACACACTGCTAACCGATGTTATAATGTCGCCAAAAAAGCATCACTTAGTACCACAGATTACAAGATGAACAGCTGCATTCACACAATTTGCAAATTAAAAAAAAAACTTATTGTACTAAGGCATTGCTGCCAACTTAAAAAAAAAGTTTTATCTTCAGTGCATGGATGTTTAGTATAGTGAACGTATACCTTTAGGTATAAGTTTATTTTTTTGACAGATGTTTAGTATGGTGATCGTATACCTTTATGTATAAGTTAATATTTTTTTGACAGATGGATGTCAATAAAAAAAAAGTTTATCAGAGACAATTTTTCTTTTTAATTTTGTTGATTCCGAGCGGGAACATGTAATTATTTTCTTTGTTGTTTATTTGCATTTTATTTATGAAATGTCGAGTCGTAGAAAAAGTATTGTATGCAACGTTGTATAAGTAGGTCAAAAAACGCTTGTGGCATCTCTCTTACGATGTTCGCTACGCTCACATCGTAACCCATGCCACTCGCGTTTTTTGCCCCCTCTTATACAACGGTTGCATAAAATACTATTAACTGCTTTTTACTAATACATATTTTTTGAGACGTCACATTTTATAAATGCTTCGAAGATGGCCTGTAACTGACTGTGCAGCAAATATATATCGTTACATTATTTTTCCCATTATATAAATAGATGTCCACCAATCTAAATTAGGAAACTACAAGCATACCCTAAAATTAACTAATGGAATGACCGGAATAGTTTCACATTACAATTACGCCCTCCAATTTGGCTAAAAACATTAAATTACACTAGTTAAGTAACAGTCATAATTTGCATTACACAACCACTCCTTCAGTAATTAATGATAAGTAATATTTTGCTGTCATTTTAATTAACGCCAGCTTGGGTGAGGCTAGGTGCTTCATTTGAAAAATTGATGATGCATTAAGTGTAACGACATAATAACCAGTGAGACATTGATTCATTAAAAAGGAAGGGCTTAGAAATTTCACCCTTGATGGCTCCCCTTACAAGTTTTAACAGGTCAGAGTGAACATTTCTGGATCTACATAACTCTACTATCAAAGAGAAATATAATATGTACATTCAGCTTCAAAAGTATCTGATAATTTCAGTATGCAATTTGTCATAAACCAGTAGTAAAGTTGGCAGCCACTTTTGATCCAGTGTACCTACTTTTCATTTAATGAGAGTCACCTTACAGTTTCACTGACTGTAATTACATACATTCCTACTTTGTTTTTTTTTAACCTCATTTCGACATAACAACCAATTGTTTCTAAATGACCTCCCCGTAATAGTATTAAACGTGACCTACTTTGCGGAAAGGGTATACAGGCATATTGTTGACGAAGTAAACCAAGTTTAACACCGACATGGCGTCGTTTAAATGGCACGTGGGTTGATATTTGTTTTAGATAGATCGACTAACGTAAACTGATTGGGGGCAAAAAAATATTGTAATTTTTTTACATGACTTGAACTGTTGTTTGGTGTTGCTGTTGTTTAGCCCTCACTACCAGCGAGTCGGACTTTGTGTGGGAGTATAACGCGCTAATGGGATTATCTCCGCGCCACAGGAGTGATTGGTACTATCAAGGAACATAAATAGTGAGGAACAGCAATGTTCATAGTCGGGAGCGTACGCCGATAAAGATTTTACCGTCTAGAAAGTAGATGCCGCAGAAAGTAGCAAATTGAATTAAAATGATGTTTCAGCAGCGACATAAACGACATAGAACGGAGTTAATATTTGTCAACTTTTGCAGAGTTTTGTAAGTATCGTAATGTTATAACTTGTTGGCAATAGATGGCGTTTCCATGTTGTGCTTTTACAATTTTTGATATGTTGAGAAGTTTTTTCACTGAGGGTAATTTTTCGCTTTTAAGGCTTTTATGGTTGATTAAGTATTTATTATGGATGAAATATTTCAAGTCAAGCCTTTGAAGTAAGCCTGGCTATGTACTAGCCATAGTGCTATAGGTAAGTGTGCTATACTGTCAAATTATGTTTCGTCTCTTTCAGTTTGAATGTAAAGTCATGAAAATGTCAGTAGTTTTTGATTGATGCTTATTGTAATATAGTTTTGCCATTTTCGATTTACATTACGCTTAAGGGAGATTTATTATCAAAATGTATGACTGGTGAATAAATAGTTTTCAAATGACAATTCTAAACCTTCATTGTAAGAGCATTATTTTATCCTGACAAGGTTACAAATTAGTCGTGTCAAACTCATTGCATAGTAGTCATTACTGCGCAATGAGTTTGCCATCTCTCTTTTTCCGTGAGATCAGGTAAACTTTTGATTATCAACTTATTTCAATGTAATAAGACGAACATAAATGGCCACGAATTTCTGAACTGGTTGTCGTATAGAGTTTTACTAGTTCTGGCTAATGTATGATATAGATATGATATCATTGGAGCGCTAGGAAAGTACGGACGTACTACGTTTATGACTTATGACGTTGGCTGTACCTATTCAATAACCAGTCTCCTTGATTATTCGTGATTAAGAAATCAACACGAGTAGTTTCAGCGCCATCTAGTTAAGAACTATACAGATACCACGCTGTCTCTTTTTGGTATAACGCTCAGCGACAATGACATCTATTGTGTTTTAATAAAACATTGCGTATCTACGTCTTATAATCAGCGCCATCTAGAAATAAGACGGTATTTGAGCTTTTATCCGGAGTGCGTTTGTTTGTATGAGATTGGTGATCCATATGTATCATCCTTGGTACTATTAGACTTGTGATAACTTATTACTAAGGTCGCCATAACATCATGTTATGAACTTTACTGATTACTGTATGTCGTGGTCATGGACACGAGATAAACTTTGCGCTTATCTGATTCATTATTAGTTTTCATAACTGTTTTAATGTGGGTAAATTAACACCACATATCGTTTTATTCTTTCCCTCTCATACAATCACATCTCTGACCGCAGTTAGGAAAAACCAAAATATCATATACTACACAACTTTAAATTTTTCGATTACCAGTGATCATCAGTCAGTCATTTATATAATTGACGCTGATAATAAAATACTTAAATATCGAGTATCTTATTAACGATACCTGTAAATAATATTTCTACTAGTGTAGATAGTAGTGGCTACCAAATCCCCGATCACTGACTATATATTGCCTTCGGTTTAAAACCCACCTATTTCTTATTTGTACAAGTTTTACAGTCGATACTATCTGTATGTTTTCAAGCAATGATAGCATTGCTTCGCCAAACTGTGGCCTAACGTTGCGTCAGTTAATTGCCACAAGGTATTTTTATCCCGAATAATAAACAAGCCAGTCGATCAACCTTCGCGTCTGTTTACAAACCAAACAAACCCGGGTTTGCACCAATTTCACGGTAACGAGTAACCTAAATTGAAGTAATTGCTCACACCTACACAGTTTTAGGTTGCAATCTATCTTCAATCTAAATCTATCTTCAATCTAAATTCTAGATTTCTATAGAAGAATTGTTGAGATGGGTCATGATTTCAGGAAAAATCTTAAAAGCTCGATGCAGGAAGGTATATTTCGTAGGAGAATTACGGTGCCGTACCTTCTGTACATCCTCATGTCTCCTTCTTCAGCAAACAACTGCCAGCCGATGCCTCCGCCAACGCCCTCGAAAGCGGCCTGTATCTGTTCCCTTGATATCCTGTCAATCTGTAAAATATATATATATACGAGTACAGTAAACGGCGATAAAGTTTGCACATCGATCTTTGGAAAGAGGCAATCGGCTAATTTCGACTTCGTATAGCGATATCCGTGTCGCACACACCATGACGTTTGTTTTGTCAGTCGTGGTTCAAATGCGAGAGAGTGCAGTCGCATATCCAAGTCAATATATATATAGAGTTGCTAAAACTGACACAAAATTAAATTTGTACTATGGCATCTATAGGGAAAAAAGGTAAGCCATTACAATGTTTATAAATATTTTGTAACTGAAGCCGACCAATTTAAAAAACGTGAGAATTAGTAAGAAATTACACTTTTTGTCGATCTTTAAACCCACATTTAAGTATCCTTGTTGTATAACATCAGTTGCTAATGCTCAGTCAACCCCTTTTAGGAATGTAGGCCTTAATATATATTATTTTTCCCCAACAAGAACATTACAGCAATAACTATATATAACTACATCGAGTTTTACAGCTCTATATATTCCACGTGAAATCAAAACAAAACAACAATAAAGTACTTAGTTCTAAATTCAAATTCTGATGAACGATTAATGTAATAATTGATGTACATGGAAATTAACATTCGTTTGTATTCGGAAATGCGATGATTGCCGATGTGCATTCTTTATCGCCGTTTACTGTACATATTCATTAGAATACCTATTTGAAATTTTCCGGAATTTATGCCAGAAGATATTTTGTGCCTGATGCGCATACAAGCACAAGCAAAAGTCCACAATTTCGATGTAGCACAGAGGAATTATAAAACTTTCTCTTCAAAAATGTAAGCATATTTTGACCCTGGTCAAATGGATTTGAAATCTATTTGAAACAATAATTATACTCAATTATTTTGTTCCATTTGATATAAAAGAAAAGCAATTTTCCCTATACACATAGTAGTTTCAACCCCTTTTAAATGATACTCATATGTGGGCGTTAGCAGATTAAAATACATCAACAATACAAATCATAAAAGGGTAAGTACAAAAGTGTCATTAATAAATGCTTTGAAATAGTCATGACGTCATATGCCCTATTTAGAGCGCAAATAAAATATATGCGACGTCACGATACCGTGTCATACACCCCAAGCTATTAACACGCGTATTGTGAGCTGGGTTGTCTATATGAAGAATTTATATGTATGAGAAATAGGTGACTCTCGCGGCGTACCTATATAAGTAAAAAAGACGAGAGGTTGGTCGACAAATTTTTAGCAGATTTTATCCCGGTTTTGATGCATTCAAAAACTTTAAAAATAAAGAAAATACCTCATTCCACAGAACATGCACGCGCTTGGCGGTTGTCGTTCGCTGGGGGTGGCAATTCCACCTGGTCGCGAGTGTGCACGCTGGGAGAGACGACCCGCGCGCACCGCTCGTTTTCCATCTTGTCTGTCTTACCTCATTCCACAGAACATGCACGGTGAGGCGGTTGTCGATCGCCGGGGGTGGTAGTTCCACCTGGTCACGAGTGTGCACGCTGGGAGAGACGACCCGCGCGCATCGCTCCTCTTCCATCTTGTCTGTCTTACCTCATTCCACAGAACATGCACGGTGAGGCGGTTGTCGATACCCGGGGGTGGTAGTTCCACCTGGTCACGAGTGTGCACGCTGGGAGAGACGACCCGCGCGCATCGTTCTTCTTCCATCTTGTCAAATCCCGTCTCCACCGCATCGTAGAATTCGTCATCGGGCAACGTAGAGTGAGGCCCTTCCTGGAGACAAGAGAGTTTGGTTAATATTCTTATGTCGTATAAATGGCAGTAAATTAAACCGCCAATTAATTACGCTCCTAAGAACGTAGCCGGGCTGATTTCTTTCATACAATGGTAACATTTTACGAAAAAACTAAATAATATTGGCATTACTCTTTCTTTAAATCTTGATAGGTACCAAAAATATTTTATTCGGCTTAGTTTTGGAGCACAATAAAACGGGATACAGAACGTCATTCTGGTAAAAACATTGTAGGCAATCATAGGCGGGGTATGTTTCCGAGGGGCCTCTAAGCTCCGAGGGGCCCATGAACAAACTTTTAATGGGTCCTAGGGCAAGTCTCGAACTAACACAGAGCCCCAATCTTTTCTTTCGTATTTCTAAAACCGCATCCTTCAATTCCAAACCGTCACGACTATATAACTCGAGAGTTTCGTAACTTCAACTCGTAGTATAAACGCATATATTCGAATACACATGCTGCATCCAACTAAACGTCAACTGAGGGGTATTGTAATTCCTCGCACCGCTAACCCAGATACGCAAGGGACGTCGTTAGGAAACGAATTCGGTTGACTACATGTGCTGTCGCCTGCCGTATGCCCTGCATGACAAGTTAGCGGCCTAGTTCTTAACAGATATGTAGTCTTACACGAGCAAAACAGGGCAAGTGCGAGTTGACATTGTGCAAGAAGGGTTCTCTACCATCAAAAACGTTTAAATTATTTATTGTTAGATAGCGCCCGCATATTGTGCGAAAAAAGTACACCTAACCCAACAGTAGTAGTTAATGTTACGTCGAAACTTGGAACGTACGACGTTTCTGATGACATATGTCCGAATATCACCGCAATTTATATACGTACTATAAAACAGTTATTTATATTGCCTCTATTTAACTTGTCAATATAACTTAATGCCTATAAACGTATATACATCACGCACATAGCAATAAGTCCTAGATTGTCTGTAAGTTACGATATAATTCGTAGTATGCGATATTTAATGTTTATCTATTGGATGACAGTTATCAACGTAATTTTTATCATTAACCGGTCCTTTTTCGGCGATGCAAATTACGGCGGTAAATTTTCCTTCACGATTAAAATTCGATAAATGCGCACTTTGATACATTACGAATTTGCACAATTCGCGCTTTTAAACAATACGATGAATTACAAAATATTTAATTTGATAAGGTTTTTAAATTCTACAACCTTGATACCTTAACGATAGCCTTCAAACTTTATACAAACAAATCGATCCGTATAAGCGAAATTGAAAGTATTCGTGACACTCGGTACAACGAATTAGTGAAAATTTGAAACCTGTTAAAGTATGTTTGCCAAAAGCCACCCGATAAAATATTGACAAAAAACACAGAACTGATAAGTACAGCCTCCAAACGGTCCAAAAGTTAAATAGTTTTTTTTTACAGATTAATGGTCCAAATCCATGAAAACTTACAAGGTCGTAGTAACTCCAAAACAAAGCAAAGGTTCGTTACAATGACATTGAAACCATTGATTATATAATTGATCATGTTATGGGAGCTTAGTTTGGATAACAACAAACATTAACAGTTATTTAATATTAATAGCGAAACGCTTTTTATTGCTACTGTTAATAACTGAGATCAACCTGTTCTTTTAATTACCTAACTTCTAAACTATCTCAACATTTACGTCCCAGAATTTTATAAATATCGACCAACCTTAGGAGGTTGGCAAATCGATCTACTCCCACATTAAGCTCTAGTAGGCTTGTGTTATGGGCACTAGACGACGAGAAACATACTTATATAGAGAAATACATACTTAAATACAAATAACATCCATGACCCAGGCACAAATATTCCAGTTCATCACACAAATATTTGCCCTTGCCGGGATTCGAACCCAGGCCCGTCGGCTCAGTAGGCAGCTGATTTACCACTGCGCCAACCGCGTCGTCAAAACCATATAACCGTCAGTTGATAACCAGTTACACTATCTAATGCAGTTATAAACAACTAGTACATCCTGTCATATTGATGTTGGTCACAGTTCTCGGAAAAACACACCCGAGTCATATCTAGACCGACACTTAACAAAATATCACGATGCACCTGCTTATCAAACTGAAGAGAAGAGACTAAGGAATATGAGGTGCGACCAAGTGAAGTGTATTACACACACACACACACACTTACGCCGTTGCAAAAGAATCCGATAACGTCCAGATTGGCTCGAGAAAATAGTTCTAAAACACTAAATAAACAAATGAACTTTCGTATCTTATCCTGTGGAAAGTAGGCAAGCCGGGCTTGCAGCGGTGACCTATATCGGCGGAATAATGGAATAGATTCACTATTAAGTGACACGGCGGCCGAGCCTCGATACGCTTCGCTACTTCTCAGACAAAGACTGAGGTAAGACAGGTAACCTAATTGAACTAAGTTTGCAGCTTTTGTTGACACAAAGGTATAAACTTAACTTAAAAAGATTATAAGTAATTACTAATTACAATTGATGACAAAAATTGATGATGTAGATTTGATGATCTAATAAAACAATCTAACAGTTTCGTACTAGCCTTGTTATTTTGACACTTCGAATTAATATAGAGTAAATAAGTGAATGTTTTAGGGTACTTTACATGTTTTTATTAATCTTAAATTCTGTATTACGAGTATAACTCATAACTAACTTAAATTACTGGACAATGAGTACATAGCATGTCCTATGATGAAATAAATTATTTGATACATTACGTAACATTTTATATAACCGTATCCTCGCAGTTTAACGTTGCACGTTGTAGTCGTATTGAAATAGTAGTTTTTGATACAAGTGTGGAAAGTATGTCATTTTGAACGAGTCCCGAGGAGTCTTGGCCTGAGCCGCAAGGCGAGGGTCAAGACTTGGGACGAGTTAAAATGACACTTCCACACGTGTACCAAACAACGTTTTTTAATACATTTGCGAAAAATTGCAATAATACAAATTTAAAACAGTAATTGAAAGGGGCAATTATATTTTTGCTGTCTGATAAAAAATAAGAGTACCTACCTACCTACAATTTTTAGAGCAATTTTCAAGGGTCGTATTTAAGGCCTTTGCTGGAAAAGTTTAAAGTTTTATTCAAGTTGTTAATAATTCTCTTTTTCTCGTTTCCAGCCAATAAAATGTTCATAGACGGCAATGTAATTTTTCTTTCGATTTTGCGGGTAAAATACTCTCACTTGCAATTTTTGCCTTGGCTCGTATATAGGGCGGTGTTAAATCTATTCTGGTAACATCGGGATCCATCATTTTCTATCAAAAACTCTTATTTTATAAATCTTACGTGTCATTTACACATAATTAAAACAATCTTGAATGAAAAAGAAAGTTTTACTTTTAATTGTCATATTTTTTTTTCAAGATGGCGTCGGCTGTCATCATTCAGCCAAATCAAAAGAAATAGTTTTAATATTTCCGAAGAGATATGATAATGATACACAGTAATTTAATTGATAACAAACAATAAACATCGTGAATCTGTTTTTAGTTCTTTACACTTCATATAATCCATACTAATATTATAAATGCGAAAGTGTGTCTGTCTGTCTGTCTGCCTGTCTGTCTGTTACCTCTTCACGCTTAAACCGCTGAACCGATTTAGATGAAATTTGGTATATAGATAGTTTCAGTCCCGGGGAAGGACATAGGATACTTTTCATCCCGAATAAATGTACTTAGTGTTCCCGTGGGATGAGCGGGTAACACCGCGGGGCACAGCTAGTTGTAAATAAATATATTATTTAATATACAAAAATAGCGATTATTCATAATTATTATGAATTTATAAAGCAGCGCGTGGGTCACGCTTAATACTGTATTTTCTAATCTGTAACAATACTTTTCTTTTAATTTTTTTTAGGTCACGCATAATACTCATTTGCTCATTAAATAATAGTCACTCAAACAAATTATTAACACCGTTTTTGAGTTTTTTTAATAGATAGCCCTTTGATTGATCCAACATGCAATTTAAATATTTTAAGCATAATTATGAGATATACACCTGCAATGCTGCATGACGTAATAAATAAAGTCAGAAAGTGATTGACATTTGTTTGGATGTATGAGGTATGACGTGTTAGTACAACAGAAAATTAAAAAAATTTGAAAAGTAAAAAGCACTAGTTCGAAATAACCAACTTTTCGCACGATTTGCAGCTACGAAAAGTACCACTTTTTGAGCAACTGTATTAAAAAGGTATTTTATAATTGCATTATTCGATATCCGACACTAAGACACCCGAAACTTCGTACGTTATTACCCTTTCGTGTCACCCCTCGGGTGTAATGCGTGATATGGCTTCTTACATATTCACATGTACCTACTATGTGTATATATTTATATATGGGTCAATCAATTTTTTTCTGTTGCTCGTTGCTATAGTGATGTCCCCTGGGCCACTTTTGAAAACTACGATTAAAATTACTATTTCGGCGGTTATATTTACCAAAAACTCTGTAATTGTTACAGCTATAAGCCCATTTTTATGCAGACTATCTCCTGACAACATCGGTTATATAAATTATCAACACTTTTCTAAGTTTAATCACTACTGTCCCCTGGGTCACGGGACTGAATAACAACAAGAAAAAAGTTGATCACCCAAATCTCCATCTCCATCAATAGCAATGGAATAGGTAAGATAACCAATAATGTTCATATTCTTGGTCCTTTTGGCTATTTAGTCTAAATAGAAGTGTCGTGAAGATATTACAACATTGGCGGGATTCGTAAACTCTAAACTTTAGTCCTTAGCAAAACTACGTCCTAACTAAACATCAAGACATTGTGCAGGATCAAGAACTACCCTTACCCTATAGCTCGCGGCAAACTTGAATTAAAGAGTACAATTGCAGATATAACCAACTAAATTTTTCCGTGACTCACTAAAGGGCAAGTTATTGATATGATTATGTTTGATCATTATAACAAAAGAATTTATTTACCTATTATTCGGCAAAAAAATAGAATATCCCGTATATTTTCAATCTACAGAATTAGTCACAATGCTTATCTCACCATGCCACAACCAATACGTCGACATTGAAGTAAGAACCATTTACAAGCGTATTTTGCTAGTTATACCTGTTTAACATATAAACATGCGGCAGTAAAACAGCCATAAAGTTAGTGTTATTCCGTAAAGTTATTTACTTTAGCTGAAGAGATAACAAAACGCCGCAGTCGCAATCAGTCATTTCAAAATAAACAATATCTCGGCCTTCTCCGCTAAATATAACTCGAAGACAGAGGCATTGATGTGAATTTCAGGGACGAGCACAATAATTTTAACGGCGCATTGAATTAAACGACTCGGTGACCTTCAGTAATTTGCGTATGATTTGTGGAAACAACCCTTATGAAAACAAAATTAGAAGTGTACAGTAAAGTTCAGTAGTTCATTCAGCATTTCTTAAATGAAATCCACAACACTTCAAGCTAGATTCCTGATAGCTTTTGGGTGATTATTTGAGCGTTTTAACCGTCTTATTACTCTGTCCACAATATTAGTCAATTCAAAAAAGCAATCAACATCATTTTTTATTTTTTTATAATAATTGTAAAAAGCTTATGGCGCCACAATTCATACGGAGTTTTTCAATATCGGGCACAGAGTAATAAGACGGTTAAAGCGCTCAAATAACCACCTTTTCACAGTTCGAAGATAACATTAAATACACCACGGATGTTTTCCAATGGCAAAACTGAAAGCCTAAGGTTACTAAAGTTCGTATTCTCATTAACGACAGCTAATATCGAATATGTTGGCATCCATTATTACATCCCTCTAAGAAAAGTCCTAGCAAACCCCGTTCCGCGGAAAACTCAACTGCATTGACGTAGCCACCGCAGAACTAAGCGTAGGATAGGGGCTAAAGCCAATCCCAAACAGGACCTGACATAGGGCCTCAATTTTCCACCGAGGCTCTCGGAGCAAGAGTCTTGGTCCTCTAGCTATGCCACTGCTGAACTACGTTGTGCGCTACAATTATTCGAAAACTAATCGAATCCGAGCAGACGACTATCATCGTTTCGAGGGTGGCACACCCCTTTATTGCGTGTCGGAACATTTGCCTCGATGACGTCACCCCGCGCCCGACCATCCTGACCTGACAACGTCTATTTTTGGCTTTCGGAGAGACAGTTTGATTGCCCATGACGGACACTATCCCATGTCTCATTTGTATGTGAGCACGCAATCTAAATATCATGGCGCTTTCGAGCGTTCATTGCACTTCAGTGTCATGATGATCAGCAGACATTAATTCTGTTTGTATTGTACTATGCAGTCGTAAAATTTAAATGCTTTAATAAAAACAAATGAAATAGAATATTTGAATGTCACGAATAGTAGATACAAGGGGTTAAAATAAGTAATTATAACACGATGTGATATACAAATGTAATATCTGAGTGTCACAATGGCTTTTGGCTATGTGTTACACACTCTGCTTTTTAAGTTTTTGGCCTTTTACTTAAATATCTTCTAAAACCAGCTAAATACGGTATAAAAAATCACGGGTTTCCGCATTTTACATTTCAAATAATAAACAAAAACACGTCCAAGATCAGGTTATCAGGTTATCAGGGTATCAGGTTAAAACTAGGTAGGTATATAAGACCATTTCTGAAACATACTAAAAGTTATAATTTCCAGTGTCCAATTCTGATTAAAGCTTATTGGTAAAGACAATTGACCTTAATTGTTAGCCCAAAATAAAAAAGCGGTAAATTTAAGTTTCAGGTATCGTCATCGCTATTAGTGCAATAGCCATAAGAATATTGAAGACTAGCAACAAGTTAATAACCTTTAATGATAACCTTTTGTTATCTATAATAATTTCAAGGAGGCGTAGAAAACAAATCTGATCGTAATCAAGTTGACTCTACTAATACACAAAGCCTCAAAACATAAACTATACCTACTCTAGTAAAGTAACATGAAAAATTGGGGATATTGAACTTCACAAATGTTCACAACTTCGATTGAAACCTTCGCAACCCTCAACACAATAAACGGAACACCACAAACCTATTCTATAACAGAAAAAAATCATAACAGAGCACGCCCACTGAACATGATGGTATTAAGGCAAATCAGAATAGCTGAGGCGTATTCTTTGCTCCAATGTACATATGCCTTTTTTGATTTACCATAATAGAAGGCCTATCTATCAGCGTACGCCAAGGTCAGAGATTTACATTACATCACTAACGCCAGTAAAAAGCCGGGCCCACCACAATACGGTCTTTGTTCTGGGAGTAGTGTGGGAATTAGCATATTAAAGGAGTAACGTCATGCTATCCTGATGAATAGTCTCGAGTATACGTATGTATAAAGATCATTGCCTTATAAACTTTTGTTACAATTTTTTACCCAACCGTTCCAGCAATCATATGAATGGTACCTTTTTTTTAAAGACACATTCTACGAAAGGATAATTTACGCGGGCCTATATAAAACACAAAACGCAAAGACGAGGGCCACACTTTCGTCACCCATTCATACGAAACCAAGACAAAATAGTAGGAATACGGTTTAGAAGAAGAATACGCTTTAGAGTAAATTTGTTTAGTAGTCAAGATATTTTTGAAAACGCAATTGCTATATTTGTCAAAGGAGTCATCGTTAAAAATTACACGACATGATCATATCATAGCATTCAGGGAAACATCATGCTTGTTAATAACAATGAATAAGAAACTATAAGCTACCCACGCCAATTACTCACGCTGTATGACTAAATAGATCAATTTTCTACATGGCCCGTCAACATGAAATATACTTCGGTAACATTTTAGCTGGATCGGAGGTCAATGATATGAGTCAATCAGGAAGTGGATGTATGAAAGCCAATCGACAACGATTCAAATCTAATCGGCATAAACTCCATTGAGATAGAGTAATCAGTTTAATTTAACAACAATAATCCGTACAATACTATACAACATATTTTTAATTTTTTACTGATTACATCAACACAACAGTTTTTACAATTATTGCAATGTTTCATAAAAAATCCTTTCTGGAATCCCAACGACATTTAAACGCGACAAGAATAATAAAGTATAGCAAAGTCATAACAATGTTTTATTACTGGGCGGATTCGGAAGCCTTATAGGAATGTTTTTCGTATGATGCAGTAAGTAAAAACAATATCAATTTAAATAATAATCTTAGAGACATCATTGACAAAGTTCAATATCGAATAACATACACTGCGTGACAAGAATTAAGACACTTTCTTTTTGGAAAAAAAAATTAAGGGACATGTCATAAAAGAGGGCAAACGAGATAGAGAGAGATATCGATGTTGGTAACTGCTTACCAACCGAATATTGGAATCGTACCTACATAAAATGTGACTATATTTTGAGGAATTAAATAAATAAATAAATACTAAGGGACAATCATACACAAATCGACCTAGTCCCAAACTAAGCAAAGCTTGTACTATGGGTACTAGACGACGATATACATAATATATAAATACATATATAGATAACATCCATGACCCAAGAACAAATATTTGCACAAATATTTGCCCCGGCCGGGATTCGAACCCGGGACCGCCGACTCAGTAGGCAGGTGTCTACAAACCGAGCCAAACGCGTCGTTGTTTCAGAGTTCATCTAATATTGAACCCTTCGATAGACCAGTAACAACACCCTCAGGTTAATTAGAATAAACAAAATTATATTTCACAAGAAATATCGACATGTACGTCACGTATTTATAAAAAGAATTGACGCCACTACTCGATTTAAAAAAGCATTAACGATAATGTCAAAAAATATTCCTAAACAATAATATGCAATTATAATTTGTACCAATATCTAAATAACATTCCTTGTAATTGTTATGGAAAACAAAAAATAGTTAATTGTTACTTTTTATTCATTGAGTCTACTAACTACCTAAACCAGAATTTTCGTTGAAACAGCAACGATGCAAAATCATGTAAAGTAAACTTAGGACTACAAAAGAATTTTGGTTCAAAAGAAAGTAAAAAATATGTAGTCATAAATAGAAGAATTACGTGACGCATTCAATGGCATCCGTACGGTAATTAACAAAAGTTGCGATATGGCCACATCCCAATACCTTACAATGAATAGTTCCTTTTCACTTTTTTTCTAAATCAGGAGCAAGGGGTCCAAATTAAATAGAATCCTATTCCCATCTTACCTGTGCCATGTTGCTTTTGAAATAGTTGGCCAAATATTTTCTACACAAGGATATTATTGGCACCGTCGCCATGTCACCACTTTCCATGTTATTTTGCTACTTCAGACTGAAGCATTGCATTTGATTGCTTCAATAAATTTTATTTCTTTTACGATAACACGATAAGTTTAATAATTCAATACAAAAAAACGTGTGAACATATGAAAAAATATGAATCTAAACCGAAGAAACGATTTACTATTTTCTGTTAAATAACGTGCGTGTTTTTGTCGGAAAACATATATCGCGGGTTTATACCTAATTCAGTTTACGAGATGATAAAATAATGTCTTTCCTTGCTTACTATACCAAACTATGTTCTCTAATATAGCTTTAAATATTGAAACTCAACTAGAACCATACGCCACCGGGCGACCTAGGCCGGGTGCCAGATGGACTCGCCCATTATGCTGTGATAGCGTATCGTACGGTAACCACAGCACAGCTACGTAACAAATATGACCCTAATATCATTTCGCAATGCACTTTTGTTTTCGCACGCAATTTAGAACGGACTACATTGAGGACAATGTATTATAAATGCAGAATTTCGTTATCTAATTCGTTTGTTATGCTAAGGCAAAAAATTGTTTTAGTTCATGTGATGATTTGACGAAATAGACGCAACGATTATGCATTATTGTTGTATAGAAACAGATGTAGCAAGGTGCTAGAGCCACATAAAAGGGAATGAAAGTCATTCATTCTATTGTAGTTCCTTCACAAATTGTAGGTTAGTAATAAAGATAGGTAATTATGTAGGTTTATGTTCAAACCAAACCACAAATCAACGGTTTTTCGATTCTGTTACTGAGGAATGTTTCGATGCTTGATAATTGAGTTTACACGAAACTTAAAAGCGCTAAACGTGAGAATGATTAACAAAAGCTTTACATATTCTTCCTAATCACCAAAAAGAAGAAAAACTGTACTTTATAACGCTCACCTAAAGGCCAAATTCGTTTGTTTTGTAACTAGAAGTGCGACGTGCGTGTGCACTCAGCATACAATCACAACACTTTAAAAGAGCAACTACGTATGTGAGTATGACGTCTCTTAACGCGTATGACTTTATTATACTAAGAATGCCATAATGATACAGACTAATCTACCCTTCTCTGGCCACGATTTTGGCACAAACGTTGCAGTACACAGAGCGATGCAATAGTTACGTCAGTATTAAATAACAGTTAGCAAGAATACAGGAAGTCGGAGGACGCTAATGAATAGGTATATTACGATGTGTAAGGAGTGATCATTACAATGAGCACACCGTGACGTTTTATTATGCGATACATTGACGATACGAGTCTTCAATGTTACGAGGTCTATATTTAGTTTAGTTAAAACTTTTTAATTTGAAATGCTAAACGTTAGCTAGTCTAATTAATGAATGTACTATGAAAGTAGCCAATAGTGCCTGTAAAACCCAAACAAATAATCTCTACGTAGTAGTATAAAACAAAGTCGCTTCCTGTCTGTCTGACCCTATGTATGCTTAGATCTTTAAAACTACGCAACGGATTTTGATGCGGTTTTTAGGGTTCCGTAGCCAAATGGCAAAAAACGGAACCCTTATATATTCGTCATGTCTGTCTGTCCGTCTGTCCGTCTGTCCGTCTGTCCGTCTGTCTGTCCGTCTGTCCGTCCGTATATCACAGCCATTTTTTCCGAAACTATAAGAGCTATACTGTTGAAACTTGGTAGGTAGATGTATTCTGTGAAACGCATTAAGATTTTGATGCAAAAAAAAAATATTGGGGGCTCCCCATACTTAGAACTGAAACTCAAATTTTTTTTTTTCATTAAACACATACGTGTGGGGTATCTATGGATAGGTCTTCAAAAATGATATCGAAGTTTCTAAAATATTTTTTTTCTAAACCGAATAGTTTGCGTGACAGACGCTTAAAAAGTGGAAAAAAGCATATGATGACATTACTATAAAAACTACCAACGAAAATTGTTTTGAACGAGATCTAGAAAGTAGTTTTTTTTTTAATACCTAACTGTGCACCTAATTTATATGGGGCGCTATACATACCAGGTGCAAACTTAACTTAACCACTTAGTGATGGAAAGTGTTTGTACGGAACCCTCGGTGCGCGAGTCTGACTCGCACTTGGCCGGTTTTTTTAAATAGATATTGATTCAAGAGGAAGGTTTATATGTATAATACATGCATAATTTATCAGTATAGCACCGGTGCGAAGCGGGTCGCTAGTTTAACATAAATAAGGCCTTTAGCAAGACGGGCTCACTATGCGCCGCGAACCAAGCTAATAGCATTACCTTCGTATGCGCACGAGAACCATCTACTTCGCATATTTGTTTACGTCCGAAACTCAAGTCGCATAATTTGATTTCGTCGAATGTTCATCTTACCGAATCATAATTTGTCTGAATCTTAACGTATTCACTGCCAGGGGGTGTGGCCTAGGAACAAACTTGTATGAAGGTGAACGCATATAAGCGTTGCTAGCAGTGAATGTGTTAATACGCATAATAAGTATTGTATTGCCGAACTAGGTTATAAGTTAGGTTAAAAAACCCCAAAAAGTATGTTCTCTGCATTAAAAAGTTATGCGTAAAGATCATTCGGCGAGAATTGGATTCTGCGTAAAATGTTATGCATAAAGACAATTATGGCTATATTGATTATAGGTACGATACAAAATTATGAAAAAATGCGTCAACAAAAGGAACCAGCGCACACGTCTCTGTGTTTTGGATTCGCCTTCCGATTTTTTTCAAGCCGGCGCGCGTTCTTAGTTGTCGTGTGTGTACCCACGCGTTGGTTGGTCGTGACACTACGCTCCGCCACGACGAATTGCGTCGTTTTACACCAGCCTTCAAGTGGCTTTTGCGACGATCTAAAGAAAGAAAAATCTTTTGACTTTTATTCTGTGCCTTCAGCAGTTCAGTTGTCTAAATATTGCACTATTAGCTAGGTTTCATAGTGTCTTGGGAAACATACGATACGTCGCTACTAAGAGAAGATTACAACCAGGCACACCCTGAAACAAGAACGATAAGCCAATTTTTGTCTCCTGAACCTGACCTGACCTTAACCTCCTGCCCAATAATCAGACGAGATACCGAAAAAGAGAAATAAACTAAACTAAACAAATATACTTAACACCGTTACCGAGTATGCTTTTAAATAAATACTTGTCCTTTACCATTCATACCATAGTGATTCAGAAAGCAACCAAAGATTTTTTTCATAATGCAAAAAAGCGACCAAATTCATTAATTGATTAAGACTTAAGTCACTTTGACAAAAAATCTACGCTGGTCGCTTCCTGCATAACTATGGTATAGCCATTTTTTTTCTTATTTAAACAACATACAGCTATCTTTACAGGTCTTAATATCTGTCTGGGTTGTATACAATTACAATATATTTCAAAATAAAATTAGTCATAGCCATGTGTTCCAATACCGATTTAGGTAGCCGACCCCGATTGAGAATTCATTCTCTACAAAGATATGGGACAAAGGCTAGGAGGATGATAATGTGTTCCAATACCAAAAAACATCAAACGAAAATGTATCTACTTTTAAAAAGTTTTTCGTGAGTATCTAATACCCGTATATTTTCAATGAGTGAGGAGATAGTTTGCAATCGTTTATAACAAGAAATCGATGCACTGTGTCTGAATGGACAGGTTTTTGCACCTGACGAAACCTTTGACAACTGTCACATTGCAATGTAACTCTTTCACGGTATTAAAATTCACACGGCAACAAAAGCAATGAACGTAATAGAACGATTCCAACCTTTTCCAGTGAAGTAATTTCTTGCATAATGATTGCACTTTTTCTCCAACAAGCCTTTTTGCGTATGACCTGCACTTGACAACAATTTAGCATAAATTGAGGTTGGCTTAAGTTTAGAAGAAGATAGCATGCGAGCATGAAATGAACGTCAAAGGCCGGAAATTGCTAGTGAAATCGGAAGTTAAAACTTAAGAGTTGGATCTATCGCTGAACATCAAATAAGGAGGAAGTGTGTGAATTTATACTTTCACAATAGAACATGTTATTCACAACATGCGAGGGGCGTCTGAAAAGTTCTAAGCCTAAGATAGAAAAAAACAATTTACACCATTGACGTAATAATTACATGGACACACAATCAGACGGAAAAAATGGCACCCTCCCAACTAATGCAAAATCACAAATCGCATTAGTTGGGCGATCAGTCTCGTTTAGACGATGACACTTGACGGGTCTCAAAAGTGACTTAATTTTCAGTGAAAAATTACAGAAATAACAACTATAAAATAAAGGAACAGGACGGAATATTCTTTTTTACTTAAGTTCTATTGTTTAATTAACGAATCCTATGTAAAATCATAGCAATTTTTGTATTAGAATTATTAACTTTGTCCCTACAAAATGCACCTCATCACAGAACAAAAATCGAAGGAGTCGCTATAGTTTTATATTTTATTAATAAATTAAGGAGTGCAATAAATAATTATCCTATTCTTAGGGTTTCGTAGCCAAATGGCAAAAAACGGAACCCTTATAGATTCGTCATGTCTGTCCGTCTGTCCGTCACAGGATTTTTTTCCTAAACTATAAGAGCTATACTTGGTAGATAGATGTATTCTGTGAACCGCATTAAGACTTTGATGCAAAAATAAAAAAATAATCATAAATATTGGGGGCTCCCCATACTTAGAACTGAAACTCAAAAATTTTTTTTTTCATCAAACATACGTGTGGGTGGATATATCTTCAAAAATGATATCGAGGTTTCTAAAATATTTTTTTTCTAAACCGAATAGTTTGCGTGACAGACGCTTCCAAAGTGGAAAAAAATTGGTCCCCCCCCCCCCCTCTAACTTCTAAAATAAGATTTTTTTTTTATAAAAAACATGATGTACATTACTATAAAAACTACCAACGAAAATTGTTTTGAACGAGATCTAGTAAGTAGTTTTCTTTTATATAATATAAATCGTAAACCGTTTCATTAAATTAACTCAAATATAAAAATAAACAAAAGGCCTTTAATTTCATAAATCAATGGTACGGAACCCTTTGTGCGTGAGTCCGACACGCACTTGGCCGGTTTTTTTATTCAAGATTCCCATTCTCAACAACGTAAAAATGGAGATCACATTTAGCAAGAGACAAACGCGAAGAATAATTGAAGCCAAATAATTCGTCTCTCGTGTGTTCGGCATAATCATGTTTTTTTTATGTTAATCAACAGAAGCGTAAAATGGTGACATTCATAAATTACTAAAAAATAGCTCTGATGTTATTGTTTTATCTTGTCACAGAGTCTAGACACTGTCAGTTTAAAACTTTGAACGCCAAGAGCACATAAAGGCGACCGCGACGTGTGCTGCCGTGCATACCACGCCACCGACAAATAAGATCAAACTTTAAAGGGTTAATAATGTCAATATTTTGCACTTGTCTTACTCTCATTTCACATACTGGAACAAGGAGAAATAATGTTATTATTACTGATCCCTTCTATCGGAAACTTTTTATGCAGTTGTTAAATAAAAACGTAACTATTTTTTTTATTAACAATTTACAATAAAAACGTAACTTAATTAGTTATTAACAATTTACGAGTTTATTTAGTTCTAACAAAAAATGTATGTAAATACCTAAATAAAATAATAGTGAAAATATTTTCAGTATGTAAAAATATTAAAATCTGATCCATTCGTGCCATGTTCCAAGTTTGACAAGAGACTTCAGTCAGAATACGCTAAAAAAGTTAATTTACACGTAAAATATTTGTGGTAATAAGTAATTAAGTCAATTTGACACTTAAACGTTTAAACAAAGAGTTCTTTTGTACGAAGTCAATATGTTGCTGCAAATTATAAATAAGCGTTATTGGCATCTACTTGAACATGACAACGGTGCCACTTTATTTGACACTTTTGTTCGGGTCTGTGGCTCTATATAAATAATACCTCAATGATTTACACAAATGAACTCGTGTTTATTTTTCAATATAGTCTCCTCCTAAATCAATGCATTTTTTACATTTTTTATACAGTGCTTTTAGGCCATTAAAAAAATAATCTTCATTTTGCCCTTCAAAATGCTCCTGTACAGCCGCCTTCATCTCTTCGTCACTTCTAAATCGCTTTCCCCTCAACTCTTTCTTCAAATTATTGAATAGAAAATAATCGCTTGGGGCTAGATCTGGGCTGTAGGGTGGGTGGTCAATTTCGTCAAAACCAACTTCCTTCAGAGCACGCCTCGCAACATTAGCGGTGTGAACGGGTGCGTTGTCTTGCAAAAACAAAATGCCTTTCCTTAGTTTACCCCGCCTTTTCTCAACTATGGCTTGTCGCACCTGTCTTATTAGATTTGCATAATAAGTTCCGTTTATCGTAGAGCCTTTTTCTAAATAATCGATTTAAAAAATGCCATCACAATCCCAAAATACCGTAGCCATTAACTTAGAGGCCGACTTTTGCACTTTAAATTTCTTCGGCGGCCTTTCACCCTTTTCAATCCACTGCATCGACTCAGACTTACACTCCGGATCATACTGTCTGATCCATGTTTCATCAACAGTTACTATTCGGGAACAAACTTCATCTAAATCATCTTCGCACAATTCTAAAAACGCCCGAGAAGTTTCCACACGACGTACTTTATCGAAGGCCGTTAGCATTTTCGGTACCCAACGAGCACTGACTTTACTCATGTACAAATGTTCATGTAAAATTTCTCCGACTCTTTCTTTACTAATACCTAAGACCTCAGCTATTTGCCAAACCTTAATTCTTCTATCTTCTAATACCAGCTTTTTGACTTTTGCTACGTTTTCTTCGGTCACTACCGATATTGGCCGCCCTGAGCGGGGGTCGTCTTCGATCGATTCCCATCCGAGTTTAAATAAGCGACTCCACTTTTTGACTGTGGCATAAGAAGGCCCAGAATCACCGTAAATAATAGCCATTTCCTCAAAAATACACTGCGGTGATTTGTCACTTTTTGTAAGGAATTTAATTACAGCACGGTGCTCAATTTTCGTAATATTCGTTGGTAATTCACACATGATGTACTTTTCCGTTGAATATCTCGAAACAGAATAATAAAAACGTGACATGTTATTTTTTAATAATTTGTTTTTAAATGGCCTTTCTAGTGGCCAGTATCATAAACGCATATATAACCTCGAAATACCTTAGGCTTAGAACTTTTCAGACGCCCCTCGTACCTATGTACCTATGTAATATAATTCAGACACGGCAAGTATCTAAAACCCGCAAATCTGAAAACATTACACAATGCAATTGATTGGTCAAGCCCAAGCCTAACAAAGTCCAATTCAAATATGGATGCTAAGGTGAACAATACATTCCCCACGGAAATCAAGAAAGTAGAAAATATATTACAAATGAAATGAAACGCGAACACGTATACCACTTTAATGTTATAGTATTATAAAAAAACATACCATCGATGTACAGCGTAGGTTCCGTTCCGAATAAGAAATTTGTCACAGGTATTACCAATAAGCAGTGCAAAATAATACTATGCAATATCTACGTACGAGTACGATATGCAATATCTTTAATATTATCGGGCGGTCTTATGTTATCATTATAAATAATACAATGATTAGTAAAAGATTTTATGTTATACTTATAAAGCGTGTAAATTCAATACGAGCGGAAGTTAAACCTGATATAGTTTATGTTGCGGTCTGTGGTACTGATATTTTTACAAAACAAATATTTTTGTTTTTTTTTTGCACATACGTGCACAGACATGTATACAAAAGTTAAAGCTCAGTCGGTCAATTTTAACTTGACAGGACTGATAACCGTCAAACAGACACAGGGCAGGTGAAACGACAAAAAAGTTGTAGTAAAATGATTTTATGACTAATTAGGAAATCGTTAATAATACTACCGTAACCACAAAGTAATGCAATCCTGGTGCATTTGCAAACCACCGGCAGTAACTGTCCACGAGCGTACTCGCGTTACTACATCAACGGGCTGAGTATTTGCTGTAATACATATTTATAACACTTTACTATGTACCTATTTACAAATTAAAACTTTATGTTGCAAATAGGCCACACGAGCACTTTTCGAAGTCAAATTTAAGCAGTTCTTCTGAAAATATGTCATAATGAAAAAAAACACTGCAAGGTGTAATTAAACTACAATTAATAACAATTGATTAATTACAATTGAACAAATAATGGACATGAATAGGCTCGCCAAATTGATTTGATAGATTTGGAGATATTGGTATTATCTGTTTTTTTTTTAAGGTAGTGTAGTGCTCTCGTAAATGTCTCTTGCAATCATAATAATATCATGGTAGCCTAGTGTCGATGTGGGTCGCAGCAAACCGGCAGTGCAGGATGCCATGTGCAACTAAATGAGCTTTATGCTCACGGTTGTAAATTTCTCCGTATCCGTTTTCTTATAGAAACTTTCATATATCATTAGATGCACGTTAGGTGCATCTTGCCGTATTTTGTTACGTTTGTGTTGTGTGGAGAAATAATGTTGCACAAGATAAAAACAATTATTTGTTTTTTGTTTTAATAAAGGAACAAATCAACTTTCTACGTATGCAGAAACGAATAGTCAACAAAATACCTACTATTAATTGGACCCATTCGACTTCACTTGACTTTTATCGGAAGATCGGAAGTACAAATTGCGTATTTCCGGTACAAATTGCTGTATATTTAGACAGACAACAGTAATGTGACAACATAACGACTAATGACATTTAATTTCAGTAGACCTACGAGGGGCGTTCAATGTATTCTCGGTATTAGAATGAAAAGAAAAGAATATGATAGGCGTTTTATTTTTATTTTTCAATGTATTCCCCCCCTATGTTTATGCACTTATAAGATCGGTCAATTAGATTTTTTAACCCCTCATAAACATATTTTTTATCTTTGGTGTCAAAATGCCTCTCCACTGCTGCCTTCAAAGTTTCATCGTCAGAAAATCAATGACCTCGTAGATACTTTTTGAGATTGGGGAACAAAAAGAAGTCACTCGGGGACAAGTTTGGACTATACGGTGTGTGTGTAGTAGTTTCGAACCCAAATTCAAGAGCAGCAGCCTTGGCAATATGAACAGTATGCACAGGGGCGTTGTCATGCAGAAGCAGAACTCCCTTGGCTAATTTACCTCTTCTTTTTTTAATTGCTTCTAAGATAATTGGCCTATAATATTAGCGTAGTACTCTCCTGTAATAGTTACACCCTTTTCTTTAAAATTGATCAGCAATATTTCCTCACAATCCCAGAATATTGTGGCAATGAGCTTGCCAGCTGAAGGCATAACCTTGAACTCCTTGGGATGAGGAGCTCCTTCAATGTGCCACTGCATGGACTCTTGTTTGCTCTCAGGGTCATAATGATGAACCCAGGTTTCATCTCCGGTAACAATATTTTGCAGTATCTCATCAGGATTTTCACCGCACAATTCAATAAATTCGGAAGAACAAACAACACCCGTATTTTTTTGAAGCGGTGTCAGCATTCGCGGTAATCATCTCGCACTGACTTTTGACATATTAAGCTGTTCATGGATTATATTGTGTGTAGTACCAATAGAAAGGTCAGTGCTTTGGGTTATTGCTTTCACCTTTACTCGACCATCTTCCCATATCATTTTCTCCACTTTTGTTCTATTTTCTGTCGAAGAAGCTTCGATGGGCCGACCAGGTCTAGGGTCGTCTTCAATACTCTCTCTCCCACGCTTCAATTCACTTGACCACTTTTGAATTGTTTGATAAAGAAGGAGCAGACTCACGGTAAAAATAGTCCATTTCTTCTTTTATAGCTTTTTGATTTTTCCTATTGTTTGGTCAAGAATTTTATTACCGCTCGGTGCTCTAATTTAATTAATATTGAAAAATCGCTCATAGTGATCACGTTTGTTCGGCAGTTGCAAAAAAACAAAAGAACATCGCCGTTTGAATTTTACTATTTTTTTATGCTAATGAATGCCACTTACCACCCAGTATTAAAAGTTAACTAAAAAGGTTTAAAAGATGTCCATACCGAGAATTTATTGAACGCCCCTCGTATGAATATTATGAATAACTCAGGTGTGAGTTCCTTGAATAATTTAACCAGCGAGAAAAGTCACAATTTAAAATACTTTTTAAAATTGTAAAACACTTGTGTTTACTAAAGCAATAAAAGAGCACCCATACATCATGCCTACTTTCGTGAAATATCGTAGAGCTGATTTACAAATTCGTCTACATAGCCAAACTATCGGTACTAAAAAGATATATATCTGAATCAGACTAAAGGAATTCGGTTGTAAATCACGAATTGTAAGTAAACAATCCATGTTGCACAGAAATGTTAACCAAATGCTGATTTAGATTCTAAGCGTGTCAATTTCAACACAACTAAAATACATACGTTTATGTACGTTTTTGTATCCAAATGGTTACGTTTACGGAATACAATAACAATAAACCTAGATTTGTAAACAATGATAACGTGACAAAGGACTGTGCGCAGATATACTTAAAGTAAATAGGCAGTGTGGAATAAAATGAAGGGCCCTGGGAAGAAACTGCCTTAAATCCTTAAGTTACTTCATTTTACTTAAAGTAAATAAAATATAGTAGAATAAAATAACAAGTGTTTAATATAAAAAAAATTAGGTGTTTCCCGAGTGACCGAATTTCAGAAAATCTGTGAATGCAGTTTTGTTCTTCTTAAAAATAAAATAATGATCCCTTTACGTAGAATGAACTAACTTAAGGATTTAAGGCAGTTTCCCTCCGGGGCCCATCTAAAGGAAATTAGCCAGATCAGATTTAAAATAAAGAAAAAACATAATTTAAATTTTTATCATTCCCTTAAAGATCGTGCAGTACAAATCGGTAAAGAAAGTTTAGTAAACTGAAACTAATTAGCCTTCTAAATCATTCCATATAAAAATTAAGTAAAATGACGTAAACACTGAAAAGCATCTGTTCCAACAATCCTCACCTGACGCAGACTCTTCTTGAAAAGTTTGAACTTCATGGCGATCCAACTAATGTACTTTCAATTCAAATTTAACATCACAAACACATCGGAACTGATTGATTTCACGCACTTGACCGTGTACTAACCGATTTTATTTACAGTACGATTTATTCTTTACGATACGTAGTTATGTACAGGTATAACCGCGAATGTACGATACGTCTGCTCGTATCGATGCCTTCGCGACGACTGAGGGGAGGTATTCGTATTCGATGCGCCTGACATATGTTTCAGGAAAGCTGTTTATCTATTCCATACTTTAGTTTGTTTCGGTTTACTGACGTAAGCAGGAGTTAGTAATGGTTTAGCGGAATTTATTTGAGATGCTTGCATTTCGCTATGTTTAGGTTGAGATAAAGTTCGGAGAAACCTGTGCCCTTGTAGTAATACGGGTACTTATCAGTGTGAATAACTCGCATTATTTGACTAACTGGATTGTGTTTTAACACACCTATAATACGAACGTATGAAGTAGCTATTAGTGTAGAAAATTGTTTACCATTAACATGCGTAGGTACCGACACGTATAAAGGAACTCGTTAAAATGTTAAAACGACTCTTTTAATGCATATGTAACATACTGTAACTGTACTAATAATGTATTTTTATGTATTTATAAGTTAATTTAGGCCACGGCTTTGCTCATATAGGAAGAATATCTGATCACTGCACGGTTGCTATGCAAAACAAGAAAAAAAATCATCAATAATCAAATATAGCATAAATATATCTAAATTCATATTACCAAGTTCATACAGCAGAATTTAACAAATAGAAAGCAAACGACTATTAAATCATTTAATTTGAAATTCAAATCCCAGAAGGGAAATTAGTTGAGTGCGAATTCTTATTCGGTTTCTATATGTGTATTCAGCATTCTATATCGCCGCCAGTACTTACGATATGTCAGTAAAGATCCTTTCTTTGATTAGCAAGATTAATCAACACTGAATCATTTGTTCTTGTGAAAGTCAATGGCCTCGTATTATTGTAAAAGTCGATTTGTTTATCGTGAATAAAATGTATTACGCGGCCCGACATGTTTCGAACTCATATGGAGCTCGTCATCAGGGACTGTTACCCGTACACCGTCGCGGCAACTTTGTCACTGAGTTTGAAACATGACGGCCCGTTCCTGACAATTCCACGTGAGTGTAAACCGCTTAATACAATAATTAAATATGTCACACGAAACTCGAAAGTTTTAATCTAATTAAATATAATATTTCATATAAATGCTGAAATATCAATCAGGTAGCTTTCATTACTTAAGGCGGATTGTTAGCAGTAAGCTCACACCAACGTAATATTTTATATTTGTCTCCAATATCTTAGAAACGAAATAAAATCAGTAAGAACCTCACATAGATTATTTTTATATGATTATTTACACACGCCGCAAAGAATTAAGTTACCTATACAATTTATATAGGTAATTGCGTAACCTATTATTTCGTACAGCAATTAACAATATGTGAAATATACAATTTTATTTAATTTTATGCTATAATTCTATTATTTATTTAACAGTAACATTTAATCAATATAGGTTATAATTATAAATTAAATCCGCAACGCAGGCTTCGTCAGATAGAATACAAAATCTAATCAGCGACAGGCTTCGTCAAACAAACAATATGTTAAATTAAACTTTTAACTATTATTTTTTTCAAAGACGTTTTTACTTATGATAAGGTCCCAATAGGTTCACCAATTACTATTTTTAAGCTATAAAATTAGAGCATTATTTGGAAGATTCTAGACATAAACCATTAAACGATAGATAAATCACGACAGACGACGATAGTGCATTTAGTTGGACTAAATACGAGGTCATTGCTCCTCGACCATCAAATGCAGTTGTATTAAGGATGCATGAACTAGACGGATATAGAGAAACAATGCGATTATGGTTGTATGGTTTTGTATGTAACCATAATTGAGTGCAATTCAACATTCACAGATGACTATAGAATATTTTTACCCACCTTTGGCAAAAAAGTGGAGGGTTGTGTTTTTATTTTTATGCAACGTTTTTATTTTTATGAAACACCAGTCACAGTTTTTTTTGGGTTCCGTACCCAAAGGGTAAAAAAGGGGTCCTATTACTAAATCTGCGCTGTCCGTCTGTCTGTCACCAGACTGTATCTCATGAACCGTGATATCTAGACAGTTGAAATATTCACAGATGATGTATTTCTGTTGCCGCTAACAACAAATACTAAAAACAAAATAAAATAAATATTTAATAAGGATAAACGTGATCGGATGCGTTAACTTTGCACCTCATTTGTATTTGGCGCCATACATACCAGGTGCAAATTTAACGTAACCCGGCCATTTAGGATAGGATAAGTGTTTGTACGGAACCCTTGGTGCGCGAGTCATACTCGCACATAGCCGATTTTTTAGGGTTCCGTAGCTGCGTAGTCAACTAGGGACCCTTATAGTTTCGCCATGTCCGTCTGTCCGTCTGTCCGTCGGCGGCTTAGCTCCATGATCATTAGTGCTAGAAAACTGAAATTTGGTATGAGTATGTGTATGTATCACGCCGACAAAACGGTAAAAGAAAAAAAGCAAAAAAAAAATGTTTTTTTCGGGTACCTCTCGAACACCTAAAGTAGGGGTGAATTTTATTTTTCGTTCCAACACTAGTGTGTGGGCTGTCGTTGAATAGGTCTTTTAAAAATAATAGGGGTCTTCAAACATAATTTTTTGATAATGTCAGCAGTTTTGTAAACTTCCGCTCCGAACCTCCCCCCCTCTAACTTTTCAAACACGAGTCAAAAAATTGTGGAAAAATTCATGAGGCTTTATAAGTACTTTCAACGAAAACTATATTGAACAAAATCGGTTGAGCCGTTTTTGAATTATCGCATAATTTCATAATTTTCTTTAGAAGGACGTTGACTTCCAGAAGGTAATAAGTAATGACAGTTACATTGGCGTTTACGACCTTTTTATAGAGCTTGAAATCTAAGTCGTAACTTAAACCTCGGGCTTTAAATCGCTGTTTTAAGCCCGTCTATTGTGAAGGATGAGCAACTACGGAACCCTACACTGAGCATGGCCCAACATGCTCTTGGCCGGTTTTTTTTTTTTCAACTTTAATGGGCGTTAACGTCAACGCTTTTACTTTAATGTTAATGGGTTTAACGTTAAAGAAAATGCTGTGACTTTCGTGTTCATTATTCTAGCGCATTGTAATTTAACAATTTTATTACGTCATTTACGTATCTATGTAGGTAGTCTGTACTAGTTCCACCGATTGTATTATCAAACCGCGATGAAAATAGAATTGGATATAACAAGTTGTTCCATATATATACGTCAAAATGTATATAAAATGACAGTTGTTTCAAGCCTATTTTCATCGCGGATTGGTAAAACAATCATGATCAGTAAATGACTCCTCCAAAAAAAGGGTCTGGCGTCACATATCTCTATTTCTTGACGGGGACGAGTTCGATTCCTTAAACACACAAGAATCGGTGGGAGATTGCCCAAGCCCATGACACGAGGAAGAATGGGAGTGACGCCTTTGCCTAACAAAATGGCAAACTCTAGGCCCTTGATTGATAATAACATTAATAACTATTAGGCAAGGCAGCCTTCTTGCACATGGGGTAAACAAAAACTCAAGGAGTCAAGGCAAGCCAGGACATTTTTCGTTTACCTTTTCTTCAGTAGCAAAAGAATGGTACTCAATCGTCCTGAAGTGGACACGCCGTTGGGAATCGGGTTGTATGGATACCACATCGCTGGGCCAGCCTTATACATTTTGCTCTTTCGCGCTGATTTTGTTATGGTAGGTAGGTATGGGAGTTTATAGCGTAATAAATAATATAAACGGTACAGTTGAACCATAACGCATCATGAAACCATTCTAGCGATCTAGCGCGCTCATTAAACTGCAATATACTATTGTTTCATTGCCTTCGTACAACCAGTACTGGTCATTAAAACAGTATACCATAATTTAATAGCTTCAAGTACGCGCTCTTTAATATGTATAAGTACATTACTGCAGACGCCATTTCACGGCTAACGCATGTATTGCATGTTTGAGAGAAATATATTTAATAGGTTTTAAAGGGACCGACCACGTCCGGACACCACGCTGCGTTCTATAACACAACTTTGGCACAGGGATGTTTATTTATAGGATACTTTTTACCCAAAAACGGAGAAGAAAAAATTACGCAGACGAAATTGCGGGCACTTTCTAGTAGAGAATAAGTTTATCTGTTGGCTATGTTCGAAGTGGTAGAGGCAAAGGGAACGATGGTGAAATAGTGCTTCTGCCTCAGGCGATGATGGCCAAAACACGATTCCGCTAACGTCTTGGTGACGTCGAGCAACATAAAAACTCGCGTTTAACATTTTCCAATTTTTGATCTTGTCAGACAGACATAATGTTTTATTTCCGCGTCACGCTGGCGCAATAATACACGACATCGCAACGTTCCGCCCTAGATTTGTAATAAACTAATAAAACTTACCTCGTGATCAGGTCCTGGTTTCGACGCCAACCTCGCTTCCGTCAGCTGGTTCTTCAAAGCCCTGCAATAATAAAAAGACTTGACATCTATTCACTATCATCACTTACAATACAATACAAATCCTCTTTATTGTACACTGCAAATACGCAGGGAGATAAACAGAAAAATACGTGAGAGATATACAGTTAAATAATAAACAGAAATAAACAAAAGGCGGTTTTATCGCTAAATAGCGAGCTATTCAATTCCAGGCAACCTTAAGGGAGTAATTAATTGTGCACTTTTATTCATATTGGTTATATGTGGATATATCTCTTAGCGGTGCTGTTTGTACATCCACCAAAATAGTTGTTTACGATACAAGTGTGTAAGGTAGGTGATTTCAGACGAGTGTGATTTTTATTCACGAGCGAGGTACGAGCGAGTGATTAAACAAACACGAGTCGGAAATCATCTTACACACGAGTTTCGTACAAAACTTTACTATGCATGTACGAGAAAATAGAAAATACTTTAATACTCACAGAGACTGTTTGCATTGGAAAAGTGTGTTTTGATTTGATTTATCCAACAAGAAGCCGTCGTTAACATTTTTTACTTCTTCAAAAACATTTTACGGGTTTAAATTATGATTCGTCCCTTTATCTCGACATTATTTCAGCAGATTTGCACAGAACAACTTCAAAATAAGCTAGACATCAATAAAAAATGGCGGGGTTATTTGTAAACTGCGCTCGACATGTCTACTACTGCGCATGTGCAAAAGTATTTTTTTAATATTCGTCTTATGTCAAAATGACACAAGCGCGTGTACATTCAGCCTAATGTATTTAATGAATAACGATTTAAAGTTCGTTTATTAATCAAATTTTATATCAAATGTAATGAATGACGTGTTAAATGAATTAATTAATGAAGTATTGGTTTTATTGTACTTTTATATGTAATAATAATCGGTAGGAATTTGACAAATTTATCAAACTTTTTGTAAATAATAAAACCTCTTTGTGTGAGGCTGTCAGATACAGCTAGAAATTTAAAAAAAATGAAAAGTAAAAAGCACTAGTGCGGAAAAGTAGTACTTTCCGCACAGTTTGAATGCCTAGAATACGCGCTTTTCGAGCACATGCATTGTAAAAGATGTTTCCGTAGCATTGTAAGGCATAGTCCATATGTACAAAATGAAATAAAAGCAAATATTTAAATATTATTTATTCGGTTCTGGCCATCATAGGCCTGTTTGTTGGCTTTACATTCCCGTTACCTACATATAGAGCTCTTCAACCTGGCGGACTTGCCGCTCGCGTCACCGGATTGTTGCAATGTCGCTAAAGTAGCCGCACGTCGCTTTGACAACAACAACGTGCTTGTCGCGCGGACTTCCCTGCGTGAAGGCCCGGGGCGTTACCTGCTTTACTTACATATAGAGCTCTTCAGCCTGGCGGGCTTGCCGCTCGCGCCGCCGCATCAGCTCAGCGCATTGTTGCAATGTCGCAAACTTAGCGCCGCACGTCGCTTTGAACGACGTTCTTGTCGCGCAGACTTCACCTGCGTGAAGGCCCGGGGCGTTACCTGCTTTACTTACATGTAGAGCTCTTCAGCTTGGCGGGCTTGCCGCTCGCGCCGCCGCATCAGCTCCGCGCATTGTTGCAATGTCGCTAAAGTCGCGCCGCACGTCGCCCTGAACGACGTGCTGGTCGCGCGGACTTCACCTGCGTGAAGCCCCAGGGCATTACCTGTGCAAGAAAAAAAGGGTAATTTAAAAACATCCGCATCTATTCGGACAATCAGAGCATTAACAAATCGTTTCAATATCCACTGCTAAGCACAGGTCCTCCCCAGTTTTGCCGCGATCGCCAGCTACATAAGGGCTCTTTATGCTTCAGGCGGACACTGCTATTTTGTTACGACTGATTCGATAAACAGGTATTTATTTATATATCGATACAATGATCAAGACGCAAAGAAAAATTAAATTGCGCTCATTTATTTGCGTATTTTTTTTTATTTTGTGCGTATTCTATTTGCGTTATTCATTATTATTCTTTTAATAGTTACTTATTCACCAGGCAAAAAAATATACAAGATGAATGTTTAAGTCCATATTTGGGAGTTTAAAAGCATTAACGCCTCATTACTTTGACCAATGCAAATTTACGATATATTAACTTATCACCGACGTGTGAAACATGGCGAGGACACGACAGTGTCGTCTAATAAACAACATTTTAACTTATACCGTGGTTGATAAATGCCATATAGTCAAATGAGCGTTTTTAATCTATGCATATAAAAAGTGAAGTCCTAGCTGGCTTTTCAACTGCACTCTGATGGAGATGCCATGACTTGTCGCGACAACCGCAGCGGTGTAGGTACGTGTCTCGCTCACTCGTTATATCGCCGCGCTCGGATCTCTCACTCAACTGCTTGCCGCGCGGCTGGTCACGCAAAGTCGTGGCATCTCTGTGAGAGTTGGGCGATTTGAGTCATGTTTAATATGATTAGTTTAATTTGTAGTAAAAGTGTCTATTGATAAGCTGTTTTCATGACAGTCGAATTTCGTCGAAAGTCGATGGCATTTCCTTGGTCAGTTAGTAGACCCCCTAGTTACGGGGACGTTTCGTCGATAACGTTATATTTCACTGATAAGCAATAAACATATTTAGTTCCGTGGGGTGTCTAAGCTCTAAGTGCCTTAGCACACTCACAAATTTTAGCTGGACCGTTAGAGCCGTAGCATGCTGGCGATTTGAAAGCGAGGCGAGTGCCAAAAATCCGAATGACCAAGACAACGCGCTCGGACTTTCCGCTCCCCGCCAAGGAGTGATATCTCCGTAAGTATTCATCTGTGGGCTAGTCTGATATTTTGTGATATTATTTACCCAATTAACTAGCCAATAAATAATTTATGATATTATTTACCCTCGGCCAGCTCAACAGCGTCGATGGCTTCGGTGATGTCGTCGCCGATCTCCGGCAGCTTGGTGACGCACATGTCGAAGTACTTCTGCAACTGCGTAGCCTGTTTCGAGAGTAGTTCTCCATATGTGTCTACTTCCGCTATCTTTTCGGCCAGTCGACGAGATGTGCGACCTGTAAATACAAGAATGAATAATATTTTAAATAAATAAATTCTAAAATATTAAGGGGCGATCTTACACAACTCGACCTAGTCCCAAACTAAGCAAAGCTTGTCCTATGGGTACTAGATGACGATATACATAATATATAAATACATGTATAGACATCAACATCATCCATGACCCATGAACAAATATTAGAGGTCATCACACATATATTTGCCCCAGCCGGGATTCGAACCCAGGACAGGCGGCTCAGTTGGACCGCAAACTGCGCCATCCGCGTCGTCAGCATAATAATTTATGTAATGGATGCTCTGCTAACGCTGCTGTGTGACAGCAAAAGGCCGTATCTTATTATAAGGGCCCTGTCGCACTGGCAATCTGCCTGCGACGATTCCGTTGCAAGCGCACAGCGAGTTCGTCGCTAGGACACGATATTGTCCACTGGGCGCTCGCGGCGAATTCACTGCACGCTCGCCTCACTTTCAACTCGCCCGCAAAATGCCAAATTGCGTTTTCCGAAAAAAAAAACCCAAATTCCTAGTTCTTCCAGAACTTGGCATTTTTGGGTTCATCTTACTCAGAATCGATAGCATTTTCAATATGAAGAATACAAAAAAGTGTCCTAAATTTGTCCGTTCCATTACGCCACGTTTGAATATGAACTTTTTTTCTTTTATTTGCACGAACACTACGTAGTGGAAACTAATATATACCCATACAAATTATGGGCCGCTTTTTTTATTTTTCACTTCGAAAATGATATCGACCCTGAGTACGATGAACCCAAAACCGGCAAGTTCTGGAAGAAACAGGGATACGGGTTTTTTAAAACGCTCCAGGTGTGCTAAAGGCTCTTAAAGTCTAGGAAAAATGCAGTAAATATGTGGATATGGGTGTAAATTACGCGGAAACATGAAAAATGGAACCAGAAGGTATTCGAAACTGCAACGCTCATTATAAGAAAACCTATTTTTATAGTTTATATCCGGCCACTCATGTTCTCTTTTTACTGCCAAAATAACTGTCTGATAAAACTATTTATTTATTCAGTTAACACATTTACTTATAATATGGACATTGAAGGCAACAGTAATTCAGTGATTGTCAAAGAGCATATGGCTGATTTACGATACCACTCTAAAAATAAAGCATGTCGTGATTATTCCCATCCCGGCAGGACACATTCCTATGTTATCTCAAAGTCATATTAATAAAGTCGATAACGCAGACGAAATAACAGTCGCGTTTAGTTGTAGTTTCATTGTGTTGGGTTGGCTTGTTACTAGATAAGAGTCACAGCTATAGCACCATATACCGCCATATTCATTTTGACTACAAAAATCTTAATTGTGTCTTCTGATATTAGCAGAGATCGGAAATTCGGGTGGATATTTACCTAAACTTTGGCGACGACTTTGTCGTTCAGTTGTAGGTGACTTTTGACGTATCGGTGAGATATCAATAGGATGTGGTCAACTTTAGGTAAATATCTACCCGAATTTCCGATCCCTGGATATTAGGCTGGTTGATGAGTAAAAACTGGAATGAACTCATGTGTACGTAGTCGGTCCCGAAGTTCTGTCACTGGCACATTATTTTTTAATTTAGAACATGATTTTAAGAAAATTTAATTGAATTCCATATTTGAATGTTGACAATTATTTTAAAACAAAAAACAGTCATTCGCCAAGTACAAATTTCAAGTTGCTTAAAAATTTAAATATAACGCTTAGGTTTGTGTACCGTACTATTGATAGGTACGATGAAGTCTCCAGTGTTGAGGACAAGAAAATAATTGGCCGGCCTCGCTCCGTCCGAACACCAGCAGTGATCAAAGCGATCAAGGGGCGCATAGCAACAAATCCTGCCCGAAAACAAAAGTTGATGGCTTTGCAGATGGGTGTCAGTAGAAAAACCGACAAAGGTTTTAAACGAAGATCTTAGTCTACGAGCATACAAAAAAGAGTGGGCATTAGTCTAAAAACAATAAGGCTTAAAAGATCCCGGAAGTTGTTAAAGCGGTACGTGAAAAATCGACACCGTGATATCCTCTTTACAGGCGAAAAGATTTTCGATATTGAAGAGAAGTACAATAAACAGAATGATAGAGTGTACGCTAGAAGCTCTGAAGAAGCAGGAAAAAGAGTTCCGCGGGTGTTCCATCATCAGTGATGGTCTGGTTGGGTGTATCTTATTACGGGCCAACTGATTGTTCATTTTTGCGAAAAGGCTTCAAAATCAGTGCGAAAGTGTACCAAGAGACGGTTTTGGATAAGCTTGTCAAAGATCTGCCCAATACGCTATTTTCAGGACATAATTTTGTGTCCCAGCAAGATTCTGCGCCAGCACTCAAGCCTGTTTTGACCGTTAAAAAATCTACTTTATAAGACACGAAGATTGGCCTTCCTCCAGTCCGGACCTTAATCCTTTGGACTATAAAATTGAGCATGTCTTAGAGGGGAAGGTCTGTGCTAGACCCCATAAAAATTTGGAGAGCCTGAAGTCATCCATAAGAAAAGCAGTCGCTGAAATAGACATGAAAATGGTGCGTGCTGCGATAGACGACTGGCCGCGCCGATTAAGGGCCTGTATTAAAAACAGCAGTAGTTTTAAGTAATTTTAATTCTTTATTACATGTACTTTAAATTGGTATATAATTTATTAAAAACTGATTGGTACTTTTGATTTTATCATTATTTTCATTTGTGACAGAACTTGGGACCGACTACGTATGTTGTGTTATAGCCACGGATCCAGAAATCAAAGAAGGCTGTGGGTACCTTTACAGCCCAGCCACGACATCAGAGGCAAGCGGCGACCATATGTGGGAGCGAAAGGTCCGAGCGAGGTGTTCTCGCCCACTCGTATGGCCACCGCTCGCCAAAAGACAATCCAGTGTATTCGCATGATGTTTTAATGTTATAATTTTTTGATGTTACGTTTTGTTGAACATAATATGTTCAACAAAAATTATTGTAATTTAGTTAGTTACAATTTATGTTATTTTAAGTTTCACAGTGAATTAGTTTTAAAACTGTAATACTGTGTAACCTAATAAACAAATAAATAAATGTAGATCCTTACCATGTGACCCCGTAGACTGCAAAGAGGTCGCGGATCCATGCCGCCGTAAGCCCCCGCCGTTCGAACTGCTGTCTGAACTGGTGCCATACCCTGACTCCACCTGAAAAGAGGATGTTGAAAGTTATGAGTGCCAACTCAACAAAACAAATACAACGAAATTATAACAAGTATTATGTGAATAAATCGCTGAATAATAAGGAAAACGCGTTTCCTTGAATTTATAAAACACTAAAAAAACCTGTGAACCCAGTTAACTAAGTTTTATAGTAGATATTTCTAACAAGTAGAAACGATATTATCTGGGGTTTTTGGCAGTGTTACGGCCTCCACTATTATGCCTTTAATATTATCTTACAATAAAGAAGAACCTTAAGTTTCTAACCAAGCTCAATCATAATAAATAATACTAATAAATGTAATGATGGAAGCAGGGCTAATCACATAAGAGGTAAATCGTAAAATCTTATTTCCAATATGATTGAATTCTTTCTTTCTTACGTCACAATTCAGGTTAGGTACCTCTGTTATCAGAACTAGTCGATAATATTGAAATCCTATATCATTGATACGACAGATAATATGATAAGTGATAAAGCAAATTGTATGCGCCATAAGTGCCCAATAACATGTTGAGTATGAGTCACGTAACCTTAAAACCATAATTGAATTAGATTAGAATTGGTTACTTCAACTAATAAATGGATCCTTTTTAGGGCTCCGTACCCAAAGGGTAAAAACGGGATCCTATTATTGAGACTTCGCTGTCCGTCCGTCCGTCCGTCCGTCTGTCACCAGGCTGCATCTCAAAAACGGTGATAGCTAGACAGTTGAAATTTTCACAGATGATGTATTTCTATTCCCACTATAACAACAAATACTAAAAATAAAATAAAATAAATATTTAACGGGGGCCCATACAACAAACTTACAGATAATGGTACGGAACCCTTCGTGCGCGAGTCCCACTCGCACTTGGCCGATATTTTTATTAACTATCAACCAGTAATCTATAAGTGGTACATACAAAAAAATTGCTCTTAGAAATTTTATTAGAGCAAGAAACATCTGCTATGGGGCTTCTAAATGGGCCATATTTTACTGCAATTTATGTGGCCGGCAACTATGGCCGTCCCTCTCTGACACCCTACCCTAGAGCAAGATGCAAATAATGGCCGGCCACAAATTGCAGCAAAACACGGCCCGTTTAGAAGGCCATTTAGCGAAAGAAGCCACTGGTTGAAAAATTCGAAGCTTGTAGTGGCTTCAATAGAACAATTGGAAGTTCACTATTATGACCTGGAGAGCCGTGCAGATGTGGGTTTGAATCCCGAATATAACTACTTTTGAGGATCAATGAATGAAAATGAAATTAAAAGGCAGTCCTAGTGGTATAATTTGGAATGCGTTTTGAATTTGATAATACAAATAATGAACAATCTGAAGACCTGGATTTTTTAAAGTGATCTTTATAATCCAATTTCGTGAATTCTAAATTTAATCTTAAACTTTGTGACTCATTCTAGATCTCATAATTTAAATTGCCTTAATTTAAAACGAATTAATCCGATTTCACTAGCACTTTCTAATGATAATTAGATTAATGAGGTTCACATAAAATTTTAAGATGTCTCGTCACAATATTAAGCTTCTTAGTCCCACTCGTAATCACCTGAGGATTCAGAGCCAATTAAAGCTGTTAGATAAAGAGATTACTACAACACTTAATCTTATCTCCAGTCCAGGTAGAAGTACAAGGATGATTCATCAAAAGTGTGACAGGCTATGACTAATAAAAGTAATAAATAATTAGGATCTCAAAAAGTGAATGTCCTTGCCCGGAGTCTATATATTTTTTCTCAATGCCAATATTGAAAGACAGTACCTAATAAGTGCTTAATCAATTCAATGACTACATAAAATCCACAATTGGTTTGCATAAAAACACTGCTTAGTCACTTGGTTAGCATTAAAAGACCAATTTGCATCTTATTTACATTGCATTGTGATCTTTAGTCCCAATGAAAAGCCATTAGCGCAACATGGCTCAAGACGAAACAATCACAGACAATTAGTAGAATTGCCCAGTCATGACCTGAGCAGCTAATGATGAATATTGGCACTTGAATTGCTTTATAATGGGGCCCCTGGAGAGGTAGTTAAAATGTTAGCATGCAATTATGGTTAATATTTAATAACATTGCATATAGGCCATGACCATTGGCCATACTGCCAGTATCATGTCTTCAGTAACAACTTTTTTTTTTATTAACGGGTATCATAAACCGAAACCCATAGTGCAACATATTGATATATTTTACGTGTGGATAGGGAAAAGAGAAACTACACAATGCATACACAATGCTAAGAGATAGTTTGTTTCTGTTGAGTATTTTAATGTTTGTACTCACTTTAAATGATTCCAAAACATCAATCCACTGTTGCTTCTCTTCTAGATTTGACGCTCGCAAGTACCATACACAGTCATTGACGGAAACATCGAAACGACAGTCATCAAACTCGTGAGGCTGAAAACAAATACTAATAAATGTATGTACATCAAAGTAATGAAGAGATGGTGATATTAATGATAACTTTGATTCATCCAAGGCCGAGCCGACAATAATGCTATAGAACGAACTTGTTTTTCTATTAAAATGAATTAAAATGAGTAGGAAGGAAACTAGTCATTGCAAGGGCAAATACATTTTTTGTCCGGCTCGGATACGGACGAGTAATTGGTTTATTTACCTTAACTTTAGCTTTCTTCAAACATAAGGCACCGCGACATCCAAGATTGCTCTCTAATTCGCTTTTGTAATATGATAAAGTCGAATCCTTCAAAACAATAAACCTGTCCTGCCAACCGTGAATATAGTTTGTCCATTTACTCAAATATCCACGAAGCTCAGCATTCCCACCTTCTTCGACATCTGAGTTATCACTCACAGTTATATTATCTTCAGACATTATGAAATCACTTCCACAATTATGTTTACATAAATCTACACAGAAAAAAACTGGAAAATAAAAATAATAACAAATATTTCGACCGTCAGCGACGACGAATGAAAAGTTACACAGATAATGAAACAATAAATTTGGTTTTGGAAATAGTCACGTTCTCTTCTAAATAAATTAAAGCAGTACGACAACGTAACAACCCGATTTGTTTGTAAAATCAAATCATTCGATACAAAACTTCAGTCGATTACTATTTTTTGTATCGTTTGTCCAGCAGTCACGTCAAGCATCGACGGTTGACGCAGTGCTTTACTTCCGGATGTCATGTGCTCTTCATAACAAACCAATCAAAAACATACTTTAGTTCAAGCTCGATAATATCATTGGTAGATATTAAGATGCCGCCAAAACACATTCCTGCTATCCAATGAAACCTCGTTCTTTCGATAAACAAGGCGCAATATCCGTTCAAAATGGCCGACCAAACTGTGCCTATTTCTGTTCCATCGGAAAAGCCTTTGAAAGTTACAAAATGGAAAGTGAAAGAAGGTGCATTTGTATCACAAGGCCAAATATTATTTTTATACAATGATTCGTCAGGCCAAAGTAGTGAAACAAAGAAATTTAAAGCCGTTCGCGCAGGTACGATTTCATGCATCAAGGTAAAGGAAGGCGACATTGCAGAGCCGGGGTGAGTGACGTCACATAAATTTATCTTTTACATTTTCCCCTATATTTTTAGCTACATCTTCTAGTACTATTTCATTCATAATAATGTCATAATGTTCTAAAATGCATTTTCAGCATGTTTGCTCTTTCTGCCATGATTCTACTTCACAGCGTACTTTCCCGCCAAATTTGAACTACATTAACTCAACCTATTACTTTTCAAAAACAATATTCAAATTACCATTTATCAGATTTATTATATGCCTTTCGTTTGACTGAAATCAGATTTACCATGTTTCTTTAACGAAATAGATAGATAAACACTATTCATATCCATAACTTACATGGTGAGACACAATAAAATATTCAGAAAACAGTCAAAACATGCTACTTAAAATTAGTACAGATTGACAAATACACCACTGACACTACAACTAGATTGGATATACCTTATTCTAATTTAGGAAAAATATTTGAGTTTTTCAGGCCTAACAGCCTTATACAACTGAATTGTAGGGTAAACTAAACATAAAGTGTATTCACAAAATGCATTTGATCACCAAATCGCTAACCATAATTATATTCTCTATGTTCCAGTATAACTGTAGCAGAGCTCAAAGAATGTCGCCACCCGACTGTGATGAAGGAAATGTGTGCGGAGTGCGGCGCCGACCTGCGTACCGACGAGGTCGCGGCCCAGAGGGACGTGGCAGTCGTACCCATGGTGCATTCCGTTCCTGAGCTGAAGGTATACATTACTACCGTCTTGCAAATCAAATAAATATTTATTTTACTGTTAAAGTTTTGTTGTAATACAATTGTACAATAAATTCATGACTTAATAATTAATAACTCAATTAAAACTGAATTATAAAAATAACAAGGTTCAAAAAACACCGCTCCCTGTCATTTCTGGTCCAAAGGTGCCCATAACGCTCACAGCATTTCCACGTTGGATCACAATGGACACCCTTTGGCACCAGAAATGACTCGGAGCAGGGTCTTCCCCCTTTTGCCTGAGTGTACGGCCTATGTCGCGTTTACTTAAAAATATGGTCTACAATAATGATGGTCTCATGTTATGCTGTAAGTTAATACATCACATAAAATTATAAATTGTTTGCTGAAATTATGTTACAGTAAAGGAAACTGAAACGCATACCCTTTTGACCTTTATTCTCATTGTGACAAGAGCTAAAAAGGTACATGTTTCAATATCTTACTGTACATGACCAGACCTAGGAATCTGTGGGGCAAATTTCGTTGACAGGTAGGGAAATCCTATATCGACAAATTAAATTATCGATGTTCGTTTTATATACTAGTGTAAAAATATGATTTTGAAGTAAAAAATAATAATTACGTAATAACTCAATACTCTTCTTCGTTTTTAAAGAGAAGAGAATATTTTTTGCGATGAAAGGTGGATTGACATTTGTTACAGTATAGCTTGGACCCACGTTTAATTATTTCAGGTTGTTTTTTAAGCAATTCTTCTATTTTTTTAGGAGGCATTATTTATTTATATAAAATACAAATGACACTGTCCGACGACATTGACAAGTACCTATTGTTTTATAGCAAGTTAGCGATTGTCTATGTAGGTAATTTACTTCTATTGAATTATCAAAAGAGGTTGAGATAATTATTAACTATTTTGTAGTGCTATAGGTATTACACCCTACCTTTATATTATTGTAACCTAGCGATTATTTAAAATATGCTATGTTGAACAATTGAACAAAAAAACACACAATGTTGGGGGCGATCACTAGTATATAGAACGAACATCGATAGTTTAATTTGTCGATATAGGATGTCCCTACCTGTCAACGAAATTTGCCCCACGGATTCCTAGGTCTGTACATGACTCATAAAATACAAAAACAAGTCAATAGAATTGATTATAAATTGTACAGTTAAATATGTCAGTGATTTATATCATTTTTTTATGTTAATTTATAGTTCATAACTGCTACTAGCTGAAACTTAATTGTGTAGGTTTCAGAGGAGCTAGCGCAGAAGCTGGGTCGTGAAGATGCTGAGCGTCTTCTGAAGGATCGCAAACTGGTGTTGCTAGTGGATTTGGATCAGACATTAGTACACACTACTAATGACAATATTCCACCTAATTTGAAGGTAAAAAATGTTGTTAATTCATGGAACCTACTTTTGCTAAAATGCAAAATTTTAGATTTATGATGTATGATGCTAATCCTGTAAAACGTCAGCGTATATGGCGCACTGGTTTGGTCGCTCTTTAAATTAGCATTAGTTGAAAATTCAAATTTCAGACATTTCGAAACTTACTCGTGAGATCTACAACTCGTAGAGCCACTAGTTTAAACCTTAATCACATTACAGGATGTACTCCACTTCTTCCTGCGGGGCCCGGGCAGTCCCGGGCGCTGGTGTCACACCAGACTGCGGCCCCGGACGCAGCAGTTCCTGGAATCTGCGTCCAAGCTCTATGAGCTCCATGTGTGCACGTTCGGAGCCCGGCAATACGCTCACGCTGTGGCAGACCTGCTGGATCCGGAGAAGAAATACTTCTCCCACAGGATTTTGTCGAGAGATGAGTGTTTTGATGCTAGAACAAAATCTGCTAATTTGAAGTGAGTATAAATAAATATTAAGAGACAATCTTACACAAGTCGACCTAGTCCCAAACTAAGCAAAGCTTGTACTATGGGTATATTGGGTAGGTGACGATACTATATAATATGTAAATACATACATATATAGATAACAACCACGACCTAGGAAAAAATATTCGTGTTCAACACATAAATATTTGCCCTGGCCAGGATTCAAACCCAGGACCGCCACCTCAGCGCCAACCTCGTCGTCAAACTAACTAACTAAAGTATAAATTCATAACTAAGATTCTGAGGCTATGAGACCTTATAAAATTCAGCAGTAAACACGCAATACCAATGTAAACCTGATAAATATGTACTACTTAGAAAAGAAATAAATTATTTTTCAATGTAGACGAGTGCCACGAAATTTTAATTAAGGGCATAATTTCTTGCCTCCTTCCGGTCTTCCTCAGTTGCATGACTTTGTCTTGTGATCTTATCATGAGCAAGATCTTCATCGTGTGTGTGACCTACTTGTAGAATAAGCTTAAATTTGAGTTATGAGCTTATGAGCTGACATCAGCTGATGCCAAATGCATTTATCCTACTGTTATATTGGCGTTTGGCACCATACCAATATTAAATAAATTCACCAACTTTAATTGCTGTCTTATACATTATTTATTATCTCAGACTGAATTTTAACTTGCAATTAGAGAATGAAAATGAATGAACTACTTCACCTAGTGTATAATATATTATACAACGTCATCTCCATTTTAAATGGTGTACAGAACTAAGCATAACTTGTTATTCCAGGGCATTATTTCCTTGCGGAGACAACATGGTTTGCATAATAGACGATAGGGAAGATGTGTGGCGGCACGCTTCTAATCTGATTCATGTCAGGCCGTACTCATTTTTCCAGTCCACAGGAGACATCAATGCACCACCACAAGCCAGTAAGTATAGCACATATTAAAAAAAATCTTGCAAATGATGTTACTATTGATTAGGTTAAGTTAGGTTTGTTTTATGACAATCTCAAATAGTTCACTGTTGCAAAGAAAAATGTTTTTTCGGCGAAATGAAATAATTCTTGTCCATATAAGTACACCCAAAAAAAAAATATTTTGCGGGTTAGGGCGCATACGTTGTCACTCGCAAGACGTCCCTCCCCCAAAGTTACGTCCCATATGCAAAACGTCTTCATTACAAACGGACCGCAAACCACCCTATTCGCTAAAATCCATTTCGCAATATGTCCCTTCTGTAAAAGCCCCTAAGGACAATAGGATTTAATATTATACGCTTAGGATTAGTCAAATTCAAATTAAAATGATTTATTGCTCAAATTGTGGTACATAAAGGTCATGCATAAAAGTGTCAGAACAGCACAATTTGCCCACATGTGGCATGCATCGTATCATCATAGTCATTATTCATATTATAATTTTCATGGACAATAGATGGATTGTCATGATATCAATATTAAAGTTACATTGTCATTCATTTATGTATCTTTTCTATCAATCCAAACATTAATCAGTCCTTCTGAAGACTTTCTTTTGTATTAAGCCTTAAAAGAGAGACAGATACGAGGACTACATTTATTCATACAATAGTTAACAATTACGCAAATACCTACATATTTTATTTATGAATGAATTATTTTTCAGTGGATGAAAAAGCAAAACTCATTAGCGGTAAAAATGGTTCACAAGCCATCAAACCTCCAGCGAATCCAATGCCTACATTAGATCCAGAACCTGAACAAAAGAAAGACAAAGATAGTGATAAGAAAGAAGAGGAATCAGCTGACAAAGCTGATGGCGGTGGTAAGATTGTTAGCGATAAAGAAGAAAAAACGGAAGACGCACAGGACGGTCAAGATGCACCACCAGATAACCAGGAGCCCAAGTGGATAGAGACGTCAGATGGTCAGATAGAAGTAGAAGATCCGGATGACTATTTGATATACTTGGATGATATTCTGATGAGGATACACAAGTAAGTTGATTAATTGATATTGCAATATTAAACTAGTGGTTCTGTGAATTGTGAATTCGAAAGTGGGTTTAATAAGGCAGAAATTTGTATGTATTTTTTTTTTACTTTTTCGACCCCAATATCTACGCCATTTTCAAAAATTTCTAAAACTTAAATCAGCAATAAAAAATTATATGATTATCAAACCTACTGGCATAATTTCATGAGAATCGTTTAAGAAATGCGATCTCTAGGCGAGAACAGCCTGAAAGCCTCCTGGTATCCAATCATCCGGACATACAAAAGAATTTTGGGCCAAGCTGAAATGGAGAAGCTTCGCTCAGTCGATCATTGGAACAGCATTCGAAAACCCTAATTCGCTAGGGGTCCCTTTTTGGCCCAAAAAGTGGTCGGAACGGCAGATTCGAAACACGTTCGAGATGGGACGACTAGTCGACAAATACCCGGTTTTAGTCGACAGCTTGCCTCTAATTTGCGTCATTGATTAGTGCATTTTATGCCAATACACAATGTTTTGTGATAGTAATAAGTACTGAATAAATAAAATATGCTTTGTCTCTTCAGGTATTTCTACGAACTCTATGACAAAATGGATGGCAAACAGGTACCAGATTTGAAGGAAGTCATACCAGAAGTGAAGAGTAAAGTCTTGGAAGGAGTTAGTTTAGTTTTCAGCGGGCTGGTGCCGACGCATCAAAGATTAGAAACTTCCAGAGCATATTTAGTTGCTAAGAGTCTAGGGGCGGAAGTAACGCAAGATTTTACTGAGAAAACTACACATTTGGTAGCTGTGCGTTCAGGTAAATACGATAGTATTACAAAAAAAACTGTTTTGTTACGGCTTATAAAAATGAAATATTAAAAATAAAAATATTATTATTAATTTGTTATTGGGGTATTTAAGCGTTCATCCAGAACAACTAAAAGTAACTACAAAGAAATACAAATGAACAGAATAACAAAAAAATTGTAGTAGTTTATGCAACTGCTATATAATGAGAGGTCTTAAAATACGAGTGTGGTTTTATGAAACGATCCGTAGGCAAGTTTAATAATAGGATCACACGAGTGTTTTATATCTAATTATGTACAGTTGCATACACTATCTATTTATCTACACACATATTCATAATCATTGTCATAGATTTTCTTTTATAAAAATAAGAAACACTCAGTCCTGCCAGTCAGTCCGCGGAGCAGAGAAACACATGAGGTGACTCGCGCGGCGGGGGCGCGTTCACCATATCAGTATCAATCTTGATCAAAATTTATACTGTTATGGTGACCTCGCGGTGGCTAAGGTACTGTTATGAAATTACATATCTGATTTTGGTTGCTGCCAAGTAATGTAGGTCCTTGCCTGTAATATGTGAATTTGTTTAGATAAAAAAAGTTAAACAACAGGTCTTATTGTTTGAATTCAATCTGGTTCTTGAAATTCTAGGAACAGCAAAAGTGAACGCGAGCAGGCGTATGGGCGAAGGCAAGAACAAGTTGCACGTTGTGACGCCAGAGTGGCTGTGGGCTTGTGCGGAGAGATGGGAACGAGTCGACGAGAGGCTGTATCCTCTGCAAAGGGGTGGACAGGTAAAGTAAATGATATTTGATTTGGAAATTCCAAGTGCAAAGCTACTATGTAAATTATTTCACAACCTTTGAAGTATAACAGCAGCTTATACTACAAACTATATGGGTATGGGTAAACAAGTCTGAGTAAACTGTATCATAAATATCATAATCATAGCTCAACCGATTATCGAAAACAAGAATGAAAAAAACTTAAAAGGAAATACAATCTTTTAGCCAATTTTGGGTTACGGTTATCAATGTAATTAAAATATATCTAACAAATTTTTACATACGGGTGTATTACAGCCCTTTCAATTTTTTTTGTTGCATTTTTCTGATTGGTCCAAGATATTATCATAACTATTGATGAGGCTGCAATTCTGCCGTGCTAATGTAAAAGGTGACTTTTTGCTATGGAGCTTCATACAAAAAGGTCTCCTTTTAGCGTAGCACTGCAGAAACATAAACTGATTGATATATTACAGTGTGTTTGATATTATAACAAACATTTGACAGTTCTCTGTTGATGTTTGTAGTGATGTAGCAAAACCATATTGTTTGCCAAACCTAACGATTATGAATGGTTGATCAAATCGATTTTATCGACGAACTTGTTTTCAAACCTGAATATATTTTTGTTTATTTTGTGTAAATCAATATTTTTTGAGCTACGAGCCGCCGGACTCACTAGAACTTTCTATGTAAAGTAATAGCTGGTTTTATTGTTCTTTCTTTAGGTTATAAACTTATCGATTTAATCGATGTTTACCAATTTACAGAAATAACACATGAATCGAAACGCAAGATTTAGTCACAACACAACTTTAAAAAAAAATAAGACGTAACTGTTTGAGTAATGATTTATTATCGTTAAATACTTCAACACCGTGATAAGAAAAAATATAACATGAACTCAATAGTATCAAATAGAAAGTGAAAAACGTTTATAGATACTTGAAAAACCACTATGTCATTCCTTGTTTTTTTTATGAAATTCAATGTGTCGCGCAGATTTACGTTCTATGGGTCCTGTGATGTGACAAATGTTTGTTATAATATCAAACAGACTGTACATTGTAACAAATGCCTGTACACAAATGAGAATCCATGGAAAATAGTTTTTCAGTGCAGCTCTAGTTTTATAATAGTACTACTAGCGGACCATTCTGTCAACACAACAAGCCGATAGATATCGTGGTTTCGTTTCAAATAAGCGTTTCCGTCACGTTCGTGTCGTCCACAGAGCAGCGCGCGCCGGCCGCCCGCGCACTGCAGCAGCCCGCCGCCCGCGCCGGCGCCGGCGCTGCGCAAGCGCACGCCCTCCGGCCGCTTCATGGACACCATTAATCCGCTGCTGTCTTTCTCTAGTGACGACATCGCGGACATGGATAGAGAGGTAATATGTTATGTTTCATGTAAAATGTATAACCTCGAAGGCCCATCTTCGACCTCGAAACAGAAAATGTTGTTGGGCACGTTTTTTTTTATTTTATCAGTGAAACATAAATTACGAATATATAGTCCGTCCGTTTTTGTGTGATTAAAAAATAAAAAATAACTGTCCAACGTTTTTTTATGATCTAACTGACGAATTAATTATAATAAAAATAAAATTACCCTGTCCGTTTGACGTGCCATATCACGCGTACAAAGACACGCGTTCATAATATACAAACATCCATAGGGCAAGGCCTATTTACCTAAATTTATTTTGTTAGACATTTCACTTATTTCTAGTTAGCTTCACTTTGTACGTTTGTTTGTGATTACATAAGTTTATTATTGTATTAACACTTTCGCAACCAGATATAAAATGTAACCCTACCCCAGAAACCGAGAGCCGGCTAGGTGGGTAGCTCTTTAAGCAAAAATACGTGACCGGCATCTGAGCAAAGATTACGAGTGCCTACCAGGCGGGTTCCTGGTAGCGAAAGTGTTAAGCGGTTTACACTCACGTGAAATTGTCAGGAACGGCCCGACATGTTTCGAACCCGTATGGAGCCCTTCATCAGGGACGGCTGCCCGTACACCGCCGCGGCAAACTCGTCACTCATTTACATAGTTTATTCTCTAACTTAACACATAGGCCCGAAACGTGGTTGCCTTTGGATAGTGTATGTTTTAACGCGAGCGGAACCGCGAGCAATAACTAATAAAGCTAGTTGATTATAATAATATTTGTCAATAAAAATGAATTTGTTTAGGTCGAAGACATCTTCAACGAGTCCGATGAGAGCTCCTCAGACGACGAGGCTGCCAGAGCGGGGGACGATGACTTGGATGACGAGGAGAACCCTCCAGAAGACAGGCTAATTACGCTGGAAAATGACGACAGCACGCAGGATAGACTACAAGACACACGCGATGGCGAAGATTCCAGTGAATCCGACACAGGTTTGTTATAACTTCAATATTATTATTTCATTGTAAGTTTAACAGTTGGTATGGGCACGTGATTCGAGGAGAGGAAAGCCACGTAACCAGGAAAGTGTAAAGCATGAATGTCGACGGATATAGAGGAAGGGGAAGGCCAAAGGAAAGGTGGATGGTTTGTGTGAAAGATTATATGAATAAGAAGGAAGTAAACGACGAGATGACGAGTAATAGGGAAGAGTGGACGAAAAAAACAGGCTGCGCCGGGCCCAAATAAATGGGATAAGGGCAGGGGAATGATGATTGTAAGTTTAACAGTTACAACCAAGCAACAAATTGAACACAACCCCAGAAACCGACAAACCCTGTAGGCATGTTCTGCTTCTGCTTCTGAGCAAAAATTACCAGCGCCTAATAAGCGGGTTGCTGGTGAATCTGTTTAAGGCACGTATAAAGGATTCAGAATGGATGGAACAAAGTAACTACAAAGGCCGGCAAACTACTTGAGCATGACCTTGACTGCGCAGTAGCCGATTTACGTACAAATGCACATCCGCAGTTCCGCCATTTTTGTTCAAAAAGTTTGCCTGCATACCCTTATAATCCAGTTAATAAAGGAGTTTGACCTCACAAACGGTCCGGTAGTTTTGAATTTTTGATACGTTGTCTAGGATGGTTAGTCAGTGTTTAAATGCAAAACGCACAATAGAAGAGCAGAGGGCGCTAGCGTCACGAAAACATCGGCTCTATGAATAAATTACTTTTAAATTTAGTGACAATCAATAATCTACCATGAATATATATTTTTTATGTGATAAACTGTGTCAGTGATCTGTGAAAACTGTTGTTCTAAAGTGATATCAACTAATTAAGGAACAAAAGTCATAAGTGTCGTCCAACAGACCGTTACCGAAATATTTTGAAACAACTTAGTGACAGAAGAAATACATCACCAGGACCTCTCTGTGACATAGCCATAATACCTAACAATAGTAAAGCTGTGAAATTGATTTCAATCTAAACCAATTCTTGAGAAATCAATTAAATATTCCTCTACTAACAGTACCAGCTAACACCATCTAGTTCCCGCGCAGTGTAAACCAGACATTGGATCGATGAGTGAGACGGATGATGACAAGCAGTCAAGCGCGTCCATAATAAGGCACTAGGTGCGAGAGAGACAGACACTATAATCACTAGCCTGACTGCATTACCGCTGCATTACTGATAAGCACCGAGCACCGAACACTCCCGTTAACACTTGCCGTCGGCAATTAGAGAACAAAAGAAAATAGGCCTACGCTCGAAGCAATATTTGTTTACGAATTAAATTTAACTTATAAAACACTTTTGCCATGTCATCTTATGATAATATTACAGTTCGAAAACACAGATATCAACCAAATCACTCCGATGATGCATTATTTACATCTTCACAAAGTAAACTGGACTCCACAGAAAATAGTCTTCCGAACATATCGTGCGGAGAATTGTCGTTAATTAAAGATCTTAAACATCAAGTAGGAGAACTTCAGAATGACCTGGACATCGCCAATGAAGAAATAGGAAAACTTTCACTGGAAATCTCGGAACTTAAACGAGCAAATGATTCATTTAAAAAGAAAATAGCACTGTATAAAACTGTTACATCCTCAGATATCTTAAAACATAACAATCACAACTCGAAAATACTCTCTAGAGGTAGGATGTCGTGCACTCCCACTTACAGGAAAATAAGTCAACTGTGCAATATAAAATCCTCAAGTATACAGCGATCTAACCATGTATGCCGAATATTGGACAATCTGCGGACGCCCGATACCTCGGGAGAAAGTGCAATCAACTTGTCAATTCAAAGATGTGGCGCTGCAAACGATACAATTGTCTTCAACATGAACCGAGAGACATCTTCGTCTACTCCTAAGAAAGACCGTAACCAGTCAACTCCCGTACCGAAACCTGAAGAACCTGTCGAGCTACCAAGAACAAATGCCCCATCGAAACAGATAGTAATACCCTCAAAAAATAAAATCGTTGTAGCGAGTAATTACAAGGGCCAGAAAATCACTGATATTATTAGTAACAATGTTGTTCTTAACAAATTTAATTACTGTCATTTCCAAACACCTGGCGCAGGAATCATGCAAATACTGGAACAATCTAAATACTATACAAAAAATTTAACACTAGCAGACTACTATGTACTTATGATAGGGGAGGAAAATTTTTATGAAAATGAAAACTATGAAAAATTGGTACAATGTATAACAGATAATTTATGTTCCATAAATCACACTAATATTATTATTGTATGCCCAACGTATATATGTGGTAAGCCTATATATAATTCTAGAGTAGAAATATTCAATAGACTACTTCGATGCAGTGAAATCTACCATGAAAAACACATATCATTTGACTCGAACCTCGACCTAACATTTGATATGTTTTCAGCAACTACTGGCCGTATCAATAATCGTGGCATGACAAACATTATAAGCCACTTAGGAACTTTTATTTCTGAAAGCGCTCGCCCTATACAAGGGCCTGAAATAATTAGTAGTCATAAATTTAAAATGACTCAAAAAAAACTAACTGATTACTACCCAAAATGTTCTAGAAAATTGAAAAAAACACTAAAAACCAAGACGATTTTAGATTTTTTTCCTATAAGACAATTTACATCCTGCACCAAAATATAGCTGGATTATTAAATAAATCGGACATGCTGTCGGTATATTTACAGGAATTTGATGCTAAAAGCATGCCTGTAGATGTTTTGTGTATTACTGAGCACTTCCTGATGACGGGCTCAGAAAACCTTGTGACTATACCGAACTTTAAACTTGTAACTTGTTTCTCTAGAGAACAATGTCGAGGAGGGGCATGTATATTGGTTAAGTCTCATCACGAATACAAAGAAATTACTAACATAAAAAGTTTATCTCTGGAATGCTCTATTGAATGTTGCGCAATTGCATTACTACGACATAAAATTATTATTATATGTCTTTACAGAACTCCCCAATCGAATTTACAGTTGTTTTTTGACAAAATTGATACAATTCTTAACAAAACATGTGATAACACTAATAATAAAAAAGTTGTGCTATGCGGAGATTTTAATGTGAACATTTTAAAAAAGAATAATAGTACTTTACAATTTGAGTGTGTGTTATCAAACCATAATCTAAAGTTGGAAATTAAGGAGCCAACTAGATTAGCTAGTGGCACCTGCCTTGATAATTTTGCTCACAATATTAAGGGCTCGAAAGGTCATGTGTTTGACCTTGGCTTATCCGATCACACAACACAAATATTAAAGTGCCCTGTAAAAAAGACTTGTCTCATTAATTGTTGGAGAATAAAGCAACGAGATTTTAGTACCCACAATTTAGCCTTGTTTAAAAAATGTATCCATAGTTTATCATTCTCAGATGTATTGCAATGCACTGATGCCAACATGGCTTATAATTTGTTTTTAGATATTTTCACCTGTTTTTATAATCTATGTTTTCCCTTCAAGACTATTACACTTAAATCAACAATAAAAGCAAAGTGGATATCTCGTGGGATCAAAACATGTAGTAAAAAAAGACGAGCCTTATTGTGGAAATATCGATTTTGTCCCAATAAAGTGAACAGAGATACCTTTAAAACCTATAATACTAGGTATAAGAAAGTACTTAAACTCACACAGCGCTCGCAAAACGATTATTTTATAAAGCAGGCAACAAATAAATCCAAAGCTACTTGGCAAGTCATAAATAAAAACAAACAGGTGTTTCCAAGAGAGCCAATATCGAGTTTAATTAAGAATGATGTAACAATTACTGATCCGACTGCTATGGCCAATGCTTTTAATAATTTCTTTGTTGACCAAATAGTTACTAAAGCCAGTGATGTAAAATGTAATATTAAAACTAACTGCAGTCAATCCATGTACATGACACCCACTATTCCCCATGATATAATGACTATAATTAAAACGCTAAAAAACACAAATAGTGTTGGATATGATAGTATACATACTAAAGCCGTAAAGCAGGTATCGCATGTGATTGTTCATCCCCTAAGTCATATCGTTAACCTCAGTATCTCAACGGGAGTATATCCAGATGAGCTAAAACCTGTCGTTGTAAAACCTTTACATAAGAAAGGGGATAAAACAAACATGTCAAATTATAGACCCATTGCTTTGGCAACAGTATTTTCTAAAGTATTTGAAAAGGTCATTTACAAGGCACTGTACGATTACTTGGAGAAATATGATTTATTAGTCGCAGAACAAAAGGGCTTTCGTAAGAAAAAATCCATAAATATGGCAATATACGATCTTGTCAAACCAATCATATAAAATGTAGACAGACGTAACCACGTCTGTGCCATATTTATGGACATGACTAAAGCGTTTGATTATGTAAATCATTCCATTCTTCTAAGGAAATTGAACGCATATGGTATTCGTGGTAACATTTTAGAGCTGTTAAAGTCTTACCTAAGCGATAGAGACCAATATACGGAACTCTCGCAAATCTGCTTGCACACCAAATATGTAAAGGCTTACCGATCTGAAAGAAGACAAATCATGTATGGCGTGCCGCAGGGAAGTGTTCTCGGACCTCTTTTATTTTTACTGTATATCAATGACCTACCTCGGCACGTCAAACACCCAATGGTATTATTTGCTGATGACAGCACTGTTATTATTAAATGTGATGATGTTAATGATTATGAAATGGAAATTAATAATACAGTAAAGGATATCGTTGAATGGCTTAATGTGAATAATTTATTAATTAATCTTGAGAAAACCAAAATTATGCATTTTTCTCAACGTAAACTACCTATTCCTGTTTTTTGTAATTATGAGGGGACATTTATTGAATCGGTCACTGATATTAAGTTTTTGGGAGTATATATAGACAACCATCTTTCATGGAACTCACACACTGAACAAGTATGTCAAAAACTGAGTCAGTATGCATATGCTCTCCATAAACTTGCAAAGCAGGCGAGTACTGATGCTGTATTAACAGCTTATCATGGTTTTGTAGCGTCAACCTTACGTTATGGCATCATTTTTTGGGGCAATTCCTCAAATAAAGAGGCGGTATTCAAAGCTCAAAAAAGATGTATTAGAGCAATGCGTGGCCTTCGACAAACTGACAGTTGTGAATCTCATTTTAGGGATCTAAGAATTTTGACGATGCCTTGTCTTTATGTCTTAGAAGTGGTTATGTTTATTAAAAACAACCCAGACCTATTTAAAAAATGTAATTTTAATAGCAAACGTTTAGAGCTAAGTCGTAGGGAGAATTTATCTACACCCTTAGGAAAAACTGCTTTAATGCGTAATAGCATATTCTCTGTAGCGGCAAGAGTGTACAACAAACTACCTACAGAACTTAAATTGTTACCAACGCCACTTCTGAGGCATAAATTATCACTATTGTTAATTAATAAGTGTTATTACTCAATTTTGCATTATTTAAATGACGACGACATCTGTATATAATTATTATCGGTATTATAACTATTATTATTTTGCTACATTATTTTTATTTGTAATTGATTAAATTTTTTTTTTTTTTTTTTAATTATCATTGCGTATTCATTGTTATTAGTTACCATAAATTATTTTGTTACCAATTATTACTATTTCCTAATTGTAGATTGACACATATAATTTTGTTATTAGTATTAACTTGACATTATTTAAATATGCCTTGTCTTCTTTTGCAATGTTATGACATTATTTATATTGTTTTTACACTGTTTTTGTACGCCAATCGGCAAAATGTAGTGGAACCAAGAATATATGTAACAACTTGGCCTATAAACGGCCTTCACCTACATTTTACAAATAAAACACTTTGACTTTGACTTTGACAATCCCCCGCCTCCGCGCTTGCCGCCATATTGAAAAAACCGGCACTTTCTTCATATTTTGCTCATATTTTCCTTTAGGAGCATTTTAGCTAGAAGAAAGCTTAGACAATGTTATAGAGAATTAAATTGACTATATTCATTCTCCATTTTATTTCTAGGACAGATAGTTCCGGAGATATTCACATTTAAGCACTGACTAACCATCCTAGACAACATATCAAAAATTCAAAACTACCGGACCGTTTGTAAGGTCACCCATAGTACTTTAGTCTCTATTCCCCAAACTATTAGGCACAGCTAATAGAGAAATCTTTTTTGTTCTATGCAGATGGTGAGACGCGACCCCGCAAGAGGCCGCGCCGGTCGCCGCAGTCGGATGACGAGCCTCCCGACGACGCCGACGACGACAGCTCCTGGAACCTCATGGGTGCTGCTCTAGAGAGAGAATTCTTAGCTGAATGATACCACCGGTTACCTTCGATTGTGTGCTCGCTGAATAAATTAATATTTGCGTTTATCATTTGTTTTATTTAACCTAAAGTTAGCGTCAAACAGCCTCCGTCAAATCCCTTTCAAACGTAAAATTTGTAAATTGTAACATCCATGACATCCATCAATGTTAACATCCTTTTCGCGCGAGTGGGCTATCTTATCTATCTTAGACATACACGCGTTTTTCTCATGTTTTTCTCGATAAAACAAAGATAGCCTTTCAGTCTAAACAACAACAGCATGTAGCCTTGTGCTTCAGGGAGACATGGCCATCATTACATACAAAAAGTATGATTATGTTTGCTGCTGGTATTTTCAAGAGCAAATGCATAGTAATAATATGAATTTGAATGAAGAAGTTTTAAACAGAATAGTAGCATTAGTGCCATTACCAAAGGCACTGGCCAAGGTAATTTATTTTTCCTTCTTTTGGTAGGATCCTAAGTAGCCTAAAGTAACCCTTAGAGCGGCAAAGCAATTCACCGTGCCACTGACGCCAAACCAAAAAAAAAAAGTTGCTCCAAAATCAACAGAGATTGAAAAACACAGATAGTGGTTTGAATTAGCATGTTTTTGGCCATTGAAATTTTCGACGTCAATAGGCGTCGTTGGCGTCAGTGGCACGAAATTCTGATGACGTGATTTGCCGTCTTTGGCGGTCAAAGGGTTAATAGAACTCACGTAAAAATTATTTTTTTTATAATTAGTAAAGATGTCTCACAATAGTTTTAATAACATTATTGTTAATAGAACTGTAACCAAGCCCTCAGATTCTTGCAACACTGCTCTCTCAAAAGCTGTGGTTGCTGATTCCCAAACAGTGGTCTGCAAGCAATTTCAAATTGTGTTGCAGGCCATACATCCCCAGGGATGTATATCAAATGTAGCCAAGTTATCTGGCACTGGCAGAGTCCAGACTCTGCCAGTGGCAGATAACTCGGTTGCTTTTGATCCCCACAAACCAGAGGTATAAAAGTGATCACTAGTCAAGAAAAGGTGAGGTAAGGGAATCACTACTTTTAGAGATGATCTAGATAAGCAGATCATTTTGTGGTCCCGGTCCATCAGACAATTTTGTGGCAGCAGCATGCTCAGCACAAAACAGATGTGATTAAAAGACAATTGTTAAATGTCTAAATATTTTATTATTCTACATAACCATTTACACACCTAAATAATAAACTACTACACACCTAAACATTAAATAGCATATGGATCTTCTTTATCAAACACATGGAACTTAGTGTAAGTAGGTTTAGAAGAGAAATCTTTGTTACTATCTTGCCAACCTCTCGGAGGTGCATTTTTATAATCAAATGTAGACTTGAGTTTTCCATATAGCTCTGTATCTTTGTCAATATCTTCTCTGTATTGTTCCTTAGCTACCTTTTTGCCAGTTACGGGATCTGTTACATCGCCGAAAGGATACACCACTTCCTTAACCTCGTGAGTGATAAGTTTCGTAAGTTTTTGGGGCAATATCTGAATTAAAACGATGTCTCCAGTTTTACATTTCTTTGAAGGATCATGGCAGTAGTAGAACTCGTCTTTCCTAAAGTACTGCAACAACAACAAAGATTTGATATTAAAAATTACTAACAATTAATAAATCAATTTGAGTACCTATCTTATTTACCCAATCTGTACTAACCATAAGTAAATTTTCGTCCAATTCTAACCTCTTCACTCTAATTTTGGCTGCATTTTGTTTTACAGATGGCACACACTGACCCATTAAAAGAAACTTTCTTGCCGTTTCAGCAACATTCCGGGCCATGTTAATAAATAATTATTATTTTTATGGAATTCAAAGAGAACGCGATCGCGATTTATTTTGGTTATTTTATTGACATTTGACAGTAAGTATTGTCAGTGAAGTTCAGTTTCAGGTAGCGTTCAGAAGTTCAGATTTCATTTCATTATTTACACTCATTTAAGAACAAATAAATTGAACATAGATTTTTAAGCTAAATCAAATGAGATTATTTTATGTAAGAAATATAGTTTATTATTGCGTTTAATAGACAAATTCAATTTTATATATATTAGTAAATTACTCTTTGACCTATATTTTCTTAGTGATAAACTATTGACAAAATTTCTCAATTCTATTTTGTATCAGAACGACCGTAATAACTTGAAGTTAAAAAAAAATATAATAACCGGCCAAGTGCGAGTCGGACTCATAGATAAGGTCGGACTCGCGCACGAAGAGTTCCGTATAATATCACTATCACATAGTATTATAATAAAATTCTATTAACTTATCGACTTTTATTATATTTAGTGATTTTTGTTATAGTGGCCGTGGTAATAATTTCTTTATTTATATTGTATAAGTACATATATCAATAACTACATTTAACAATCCAATTCGAAGGATAATTTGTCAAAATGAACAATAAAACACCAATTTTAATAAAATGTCATAAAGTTTAATCAACATGATTAGAATATTGCAAAATACAATGCAAATGTAATGAACATGAGAATAAACTTTGTCAAACCCAAAACCCACCCCCTCATCAAAGTAATGGCTTTAAATAAGTAATCATTACAATTCCAGCACCATGCCTAAATTTAACAATAATATAAAATATACATAAACCAGCCTTATATTTGATTTGATCACAAATTTAACAAGTAGGTATTATCAACGTTTGAACAGAACATTACGTTTTTTGAATATTGATACAGAGCTTAAATATAATGGGTACCATCCAGCTCCATCACGAAAAATTTTGATGAGAAGCACAACACTATAAGTTCATGTACCTATTTAACATAGCACTTACCTAGGTACTTATATTTTTATGCTTCTCAGGTACAGGACTTGCAATGTTACGATTCTCACATACCTACAGATTTAACCTTTGTATCAATATTCAATAATGTAGGTAATATATCATATTATATCTTATGGAACTAATTTTGTGATTGGCTTAATAATGGTTACCAAAGCGGCAATTGATGATATTGCTCCTAAAGTACCTACAGCACTTGGACTAAGTTTCGTAAAACCAAGAGCTGTTAAAGGTATGAATAAATCACAAGAGTTTTTAACAGTATCTATAAATATATCTTTATGACAATTAACAAATGCATAAAGGTGTTTTAAACTGGCAGACAGGTCAAAGTGTCGCGTAGATCCAACAAGTAATTCTGATGGTTTTAAAAATGATGACTTGTTTAGTTCCAAGACATGCAATATCTCATATAAATCCCTAAGCAAGTTTGCTATGATAGATAGCAACCAGAAACGGTTTGCGGTTTTATTCCAATTATCAGAATCCGTTTTTAAAAATCCACTTTTGGTCAGCCAGACAACATGGTCTGCATACAAATATAGTCCATGTGCTAGCTTGCTCACTGTGAGCGATATTCTGAGAAATGGGTCTTCAATATGCATGCTGTCTAAGGCAGTGTAGCAGATATCTATACAACGTCCCAGACGCAAAACTGAAAGGAAAAACAATGTTGATCAACCAACAGGAATAAATATAAATAAAGCCTCCTTATCTGTAAAGCCATGACGTACACTATAAATAATTAATAATGGCAGTTTGATTGGTTGATAACTCGGTCAATGCCTACATGTGGTGACTCTCATAGGCTGGCCAGCCAAGTTTCACCACCAGTGAAACTTAAATTTGGGCCTTATGGCATACATTCTGGAAATCTCCCGTACCCCATCCCGCACCCTGCATTCGGGCCCTATCGACTGAGGAAACTGTGCCTTAACACTTGTTGTTTCATAACCTGTTATTGTGGCAGTAGGCTATTTATTAAGCATAGCTATACAATATACTTACTTTTGCGGAAAGAACTAAGTGCAAGTTCCAGATTTCTAATCCTGTCAATGGAATATTTATTCGCATTTCTAGTTTCTAGTTGATGCCATATTAAGCGGCTTGTATACTGAAATAATCTGAAATCAACAAATTGTGATCATAGTTACAAAAAAAAAGATTTATCATGTAAAATTTAGTTCAATATGCATACCTGGCCAACTTATCTCTGCCATTGGATTGATTGTTTACTTTAATTATAATATCCATAATCCTTATTTTTGAACTTTACCCTTGCAGCTCAATGTATGTTTATTTAATCCCAAAGGAATGTTAAAATCTTTCATACACTAGCCGTAAATAGATGAACATCTATTTTGCATAAGTTTTGTCCAGTTGATCATAAAAGCAACTTCAGTATAAGATAATTATTTCCACTTCCCACTATTCTCAAGTGATTCTCAACCATTCTTTTTTTTTTTTTTTATAAATCTAATACTAATAAAACAATCAGCATTTATTACATTCCAAAACTAAATTACTGTAAAACTAAAATAAATAATAAGTAAAACTAGTTATTAAGCTAGAAGGGAACTATGAACAGTTCCGGAAGGTGCCTGGCTCGAAAGTCCCTAGAATACTAGCGGAGTTGCCGCGCACTATAGCCAGGGAGATCCTTTGAGCCAAGTACTCGCCGGAACGGGGGTCCACGCCTCGGTCTTTCAGCCTTCGCGCCAAAGCCGCGACAAACTCTTTAGCCTCAGCGCACCATGGCCCACCAGTCTCTACGGCAACCGGGACGAACTCATACACTGGTTCCAGGTTACTGTACTTCACGTGCTTTAGTTTAGCGGCGGTTTCGGCAGCCCCACCGGCAGCACGTGTCGTATCGGCGAGGTGAGAGGGAGCAAAGGTGCTGACGCAGGTTGCGTCCCATATAAGGCTGCGACCTCTCACCCATGGGACCAGTGTTAGCCCGTCCGGTCTTTTGCCATCGGTACGACTTAAGCCCTGGGGTTCTAGGGTACATGGGATGTTTGCCGCGACCATAGCTCGACGGATGATATCATTCAAGGCGTGATGCCTTGAGAAACGCCCAGCAGCGCGTTGGCAACTTAGGCCGTGATGGCCATTGGCCTCAACTGTCGCTCCACAAACACAGCGGTGTGGTTCGCACACTTGGCATCCGAGTCTGAGGGCTGCGCCTATTCTTAGGGAGTCGTTATCAAGGAGGGTTCCCAGGTGGGGAGAGGGTAGTGCGTGTAGCCATGCTCCAGACTCGGATGACATGGCGGCTTTCAGGCGGGCCACATCGCTGCCCATTGCGACATTCAGCAATTCATTTCTTCTTGTTTTGCATAAGATCTCGTCCCACTGGCGTTGGCATTTAGTATTTTCAGGTACGTCAGCGCTGGGGAGTCGGACTGACCACAGTTCAAGCGCCTCGTCTTTGAATGCGATTGCAGCGTTGTCACCATTAAAAGGTAGGATCTGAGTGACAAGTTGTTGAGTGGCATGTACAGAGGCGATAAAACCGATCAGTCCGATGTCTTCAGCGCGACGGATACCCAAACCACCGTGCCGAATGGGAAGCGACGCTTGTGTCCATTGTGTCGTGTTGCAATTTATATTTAAAATGCCCTCTAGAGCCCCTTGAAGTGTACGGTCAAACATTATGATATCAGGGTACGACTTCCAGGTGGGAGATGTTCTAAGGGTGTATGTTAGGCGGGGCATGGCAAAGCAATTTCTTAACAACACTAGAGAAACGTGAGCTGAAAGTTGCTGGAGGTGTGGAAGGGATGCAGCTAGCTTTGATGTCTTGTTTTGAATTATGGGGCTAACTCCGTCGGAGAAGATAGGGGCGCCTAAAAGTGTGAATGATGGTCTATTTATGATCTTTAAATTTGGGAGAATAGATGAAAACTTAGGGATGGATAATTCGGCAACGGGGCCACAGGGGAAGAGTTCGCATTTAGAAGTATTTAATTCTAAGCCGAGGGCGGAGAGAGCCGGGATTAGTTTGATGATGTCGTTTAAAACAGTATTAGGCCTTCCTCCTATGGTGCCGTCGTCTAAGTACCATATGTTTAGTGGTGATTGGAGCGTCTTAATTACATTTTGAATTGCCAAGCAGAATACAAGCGGGCCCAGGGGGTCACCCTGTTGGGCACCGACTTGTGAGGTTATTGTTTTATTATTGTAAAGGAGGTTACTGGGCGACGAATAACATTGGTGTAGGAAGGGATACAAGGGCGGGATAACTTCTTTTATCTCCTTCAGCATTACGTCTCTTTCAACACTGTTGAAGGCGTTTTTTAAGTCGACTTTTAAGATGACGGTGTCTGTATCATCGTGGTCGAATGTATAGGACCGGCAAGCGTGTATGGCTGCCTCGCAGCCTAGAGGGGTGCCGACTCCTATTTGATGAGGTTGGAGGTAGTCTGCCATTTCATCTCTTACTGCGCGGCAACCAAGTTTGGCGACTAGTCGGCGGATGGTATTCCCTATGGCTATAGGTCTGACACTCCCATCCTTTTTCTTCAATGCGCACAATGAAGCTCCATAGAGAAACGGGCAGACTTGGCGGTTCAGCATTCCTCTTAAAAGGAAGTTGCAAAGGTGTGTTAGTGATTCCAAAAGTTTTGAACCGTTGTCTCCGGCTGAGGGTGAAGTAAGTTCCTTCAGATGTTGGGGTCGAAGGCCGTCCAAACCGGAGGCGGAGCCGTTGTAGAAGGAGCTCAGCGCCGCGGCGACATCTGTGGTGGTCACCGTCAGAAAGGGGCTGGAGATATCTGGTTCCGGGGGGTACGTGAGTTGCCTAGAAGGAGCGGGGTGTTTTTCTTCTAGGGCTCGCACGGTGTTATCATCATCAGGGGCGAGTGTAGAGTCCGAAAGAAGCAGCCGTACAGCTCCTTTTAAGTCCCCATCGTGTACTTTATTTTCTATTGTGCGATATATGGAATATGGTCTTCGAGGATTCCCATACTGTCTATGTACGTTTAAAGTTTCTATATTTTCCTTAACTTTTTCCGTGAGAGACTTGCGAGCGGTTCCTTCTGGTACTCTAAGGGCGGAAAAAGCGAAAGAGAGCAGAGTAAACCAGTCTTTTGTGTCATTAGTATGAAGGCAGCAATCTATTATGCTCTTCAGCTTCCCGGCAGCGGCGTGTCTGGCTCCTTTTGGGATGTGTCGCAGGACGGTGATGTTCCTCTTTAGGCCAGCCAAATCAGGAAAAGACTGACCGGCTGTGCTGGCGTTTGCATCTGGGGATGGTGGTGGCTGGGACGGCAGATTTCTATTTCCGTGTATACGATTAATGTGTATATTAAGGCCCTTCGGGGCCACAAAAAGTTTAGATGACCCGGGGCAGTGGGGGCATGGCACTTTGATTGCACTGTTTGAGACTGACATTAAAATTGCACTTATAAAACACTTAAACTAGGCTTTCAAAACAATTAAATATTAAATAAATAGGAAAAACTTTAAATTATTTACAAACAACATTTTTTGGCATATCCTGTCAACGTCACCTATTTTTTTTTTCGGATATGAATGATATGATATATGATATCAACCATTCTGTTTTGTCAAGTGTCAACTCAACAGTGAAGTCCATCACAACTTCAAATTTAACCCCGGCTCACACTCCCGCAAAGTGCCCCCCCACCACACTATCATATTCGCCCAACTTCGGTTAAAACCCGTTCCAGACCTTCCGATCCGATCCGATTAAAACCCGCTCCAGACCTTCGATCCGATCCGACCGATCGGAAGCAATCGGATAATGTGTAGTGCAGTTGTCCGATTTATCGGAAGAAATCAGATAATGTGTAGTACAGTTGTTAGGAAATTTCTTCCGATAAGTCGGATCGGATCGGAAGGCCTGGAGCGGGTTTTATCGGAAGCAAACGGATAAAACCCGCTCCAGACCTTCCGATCCGATCCGACCGATCGGAAGCAATCGGATAATGTGTAGTACAGTTGTCCGATTTATCGGAAGAAATCGGATAATGTGTAGGCCAGTTATTAGGAAATTTCTTCCGATAAGTCGGATCGGATCGGAAGGTCTGGAACGGGTTTTATGCGTAGTCAATTAATAATAAATAATATAAATAAATATCAAGGGACAATCATACACAAATCGACCTAGTCCCAAACTAAGCAAAGCTTGTACTATGGGTACTAGACGACGATATACATAATATATAAATACATATATAGATAACATCCATGACCCAAGAACAAATATTTTGCACAAATATTTGCCCCGGCTGGGATTCGAACCCGGGACCGCCGACTCAGTAGGCAGGTGTCTACCAACCGAATTATGGACATTTCTTCCGATAAATCGGATCGGATCGGAAGGTCTGGAGCGGGCTTAACTTCGCGATTAGTGTAGCGCTAGGGACATGGGTGCAGAATAGGGACAGACAAGCCGACAAAACTAACCCTACTCGCGAAGTTGGCCAAATTTGGGTGAATAATTATGATAGTGTTGAGGGGCACTTCGCTTCGGAATCCCATACTTCGGCCAACTTCGCTTCGCCTATAACCCGCTCCAGACCTTCCGATCCGATCCAATTTATCGGAAGAAATGTCCTAACAATTGCACTACACATTATCCGATTTCTTCCGACAAATCGGATCGGATCGAAAGGTCTGGAGCGGGTTTAACCTCAGCCAACTTCGGGAGTAGTGTGGTCCCGCCATAAGAAAAGATTAGAAAATTATAATATTCCCCTAGCTAGCCCAAAGTATCGATTGCTGCATCCGGCATCGATACTTTGAAGTTGTACGTGAGTTGTTCTCATGCTGTGTTTATATTTATCAATATGGCAACTCTTCTAACACTGGCAACAATAATTGAGTGTTGCCATACGAGAAGGTTAAATGCAAATTTTAAAGCTTTTGAAATACTTAGCACTAGATAGAATGTTATTTTTCGCAAATGTTTGTTTGCCCAAGTATGAATATAATTTTATACATAAAAATATATCTATAGTATTTATTATCTATTAATAAATTGATAATGCTACTATAACACTTTTTATTAAATCTGTTTTCAGTTTATTTACCACTGGGTGTGGTTTTTTTTTGCATAATTGTAGGATTATATGTCTCGATTGCAAACTTATTCTTATATCTTAAATTTAGTGAACTGGTATATTTGTTTGTTTAGGCTTTAAAAAATAAATATTCGCAGGCTTCTAATATATAAATACAGAGAGGATTTAGAATGTTCTCATTAAGATAATGAAATAAAAAACTTTTATTTTAGCTACCCCATGTGATTTGCGATTTGTGAACGGTAGTGTCACAAGCAATTCTGCGGAAATATTACGTTTTGAAATCAATAAACCGTTTGGACCGGAATATACTAGCGCGTTATATTCAGCTGTAACGCTGCCATTTGCATTAAATATCTTATCAGAGGCCAATACTCACTTTGGGTAGTTAATGGACTAAGTAAGTAACCCATACAGCCCCACTCAGATGACGAAGTCATTTGCGAATTAGCTTCGATTCGAAGTCGTTTGAAATATTTGCATACGAACTATACTACGATTTCTAATTCAAGACCAAAAAAACTACCACAAGGTTGCCACTAGAATAAAATATTTTTACAATAGTAATTTTCTTTTTCTTTTTTAAACACGCTAACATAATTTATTTATTGGTAACTTTAACTCTATGTTTTAACAAAATAACTAGATATATTTATTATTACATAATTACGAGAGGAGATAATAAAAACTTAAACATCAGAGATTTTTGGTACAAAATCTGGTATTGTACTTGTAACACTAGCATTTGGTGCAAGCCAAGAAACAAATTTTAGGTTGAAAAAGGGCGGGAAACTTCGTAAGAGGCGGACGCGGTTTTCTGAATTCTTTTTAAAATTAATTGAAAGGATTGGTTTTTAAGTATTCTTGTATATATTTTTCATATTTACTTTATTATTTGTAGTTAACAGTGTATATATAATAGGTAAGTGTCTTAAAATTTAAACTTATATCATCTTTATGGGGGATCGCCCCCGTGACCCTGGGGGAACAGTTCCTCCAGGGCCACAAAATAATGAAACCCCCCCATCAGGAATAGATATATTAGTTACCGCTTTAGAGTCATCTATGGACACAGATGCATCGACTCATAATGTAGTAGAGCCGAAGTTAAAACGAAAATTGCTCCCCCGCGTTTGTTCTCACTGCAACAAAAGAAAGAGGAAACAGGGTCAGGAAGGCAGACAGACTGATTGTAAATGCGAAACAAATACCACTATGAAAGCACAGCCCATTACTCAAGCACAGGCAGGCTTGGGTGCGACCCCTGTTAATAGTAGTCAACATCAACACAGTAATACCGCTAATATGGATGCGCCTCGTGTGCCTGTTGGTCGCTCCTGCTATCAACAGTCGGACTTAGCGCCCTATGTAGTTCATGTCCAAAAGGAAACTGACAGCAACGACACTACTCTACACCCTGTTACTTTTGGTCGCTTTTTGAAATTTAACAACATAAAAGGAATTGTAAATGGTAGTCTAAAGCGAGTAGGTAGAAACCGGATCAGCCTAGCATTCTCGTCACATGATGAAGCCAACTGGTTTCTAGGCCATGATAACTTAAAAAAAGAAAAATATAAAGCCTTCATCCCGACATTTAATGTTACCCGTATGGGAGTAGTCAAGGGAGTCCCAAATGAGTGGACCGAGGAAGATGTTCAAAATAGCATAAATGTTCCCATCGGCTGCGGACCTATTCTTAAAGTAAGACGCCTTAAAAGGAAAGTTTTTATGAATGAGACAACCCAATATGTAAACACAGGTACAGTTATAATAACTTTTGATGGTCAAGTTCTTCCATCCCGTGTTTATATGTACTATACAGCTTTACCAGTGGAGCTGTATATATATCCTACCATCCAGTGTTACAACTGCTGCAGGTTTGGGCATGTAAAGAGTCAGTGTAGATCGGTACCAAAATGTTATAAGTGTGGCCAAGGCCACTCTGGTGACTCGTGTGATGTTGAGGAGGAAGGCTATTTTTGTTGTTTATGTAAAGGAGCTCATCAGGCTACCAGTAAGAAATGCCTCGAATACAGTAGACAAAAGGACATCAAAGAAACTATGAGTAAAAGCTGCATATCTTACATGGAGGCAACTAAATTGCACCCACCTGTCTCGAAAATATCATATGCTGAGGCATTGATTTCACAGTCACCATCCTTCTCGGCTCACAGTATGGGACCGCAAAACAATATACCATCATCAACACCAAATATGGGTTCACACAAAAAGACTATCTTTTTAAAACCAAGGACTCCTCCCAAATCAGCTAAGGGATATGACTACATTTCCCATGCAGATATTGTTAGAACACCAACATTACCTAAAGAAAAACCAATTTTTAACAATGATAATAATAAGGACTTAAATATAACAGATATCATTAGTTTACTTATTCAATTGTTATCACAATCAAATACAATTTCACCGTCCAACGTTGCAGCAGTTATTAACGCTTTACTTAAAATTTCAAACAACAATGGATCACAAAGCCAGAGCAATTCAGTGGAATTGTCTTAGTGCCACCATTAGGAAACCAGCTTTAATACATCTTATTAACAAACATAAACCTTTTCTTGTCTGTCTCCAAGAGACATGGCTAAAAAAGGAATTGTTATTTAAAATTCCCGGATATGTCTGTCTTAGAGAAGACAGAGTTGATGGGTATGGTGGAGTAGCCATACTCATAAAAAATTCACTTACTTACTCGACTATTACTCTTCCTGCACACAGCAATAACTTATCTGTAGTTGCTGTTAATATAAACAATATATGTTACATATCACTCTATTTGCCAAAGCCCAATGAAGATCTTTTTAATGAAATTCATCAACTTTTAAAGTTTTTACCAAAGCCATTTGTATGTTTAGGTGATTTTAATTCTCACCATCAAGTGTGGGGCTGTGAGAACACAAACTATCATGGGGAACAACTGTTGAAGATAATTAACTCCAATAATTTGTGCATTTTAAATACTGGATCACCAACACGACTTGCTCGCACCCCTAGTGCGATAGATCTTGCCATTTGTACCCCTGATCTTGCTCCTTCGCTTACCTGGACACGTGCAGACTCCACACATGGTAGTGACCATTTCCCTCTATTTATCAGTTTCCCATTTCCAAAGCCCCAGGACTGTGTAAGACAACCACGCATAAAACACAAACTCACAGAAGATAAGTGGAGTCTATACAAACAAATAGTTGAAAAAAAAGTTAATAATTTACCAGATACAACTAAAATTAATGTAACGGATTGCTCTCAACTGCTAGCTACTGCAATGATTGAAGCTGCAAATGAAACCTTTCCCTTAAAAAGTTGTGGTCCCAATAACATTCCATCCCCTCCATGGTGGGATTCTGAATGCACTGCTGCAGTTAAACAGAGAAAGGAAGCTGAAAAACAATACTGTAACAACATGACCGAGGATAATTTTAACCATTATTTATTTATTGCTAATTCCACTAAGGACCTCCTTAAGAACAAAAAACTAGAAGGTTGGCACAGATTTTGTAAATCTCTAAATCCTAATGTTCCACCGTCAATTGTATGGCAAAACATCAGAAGGTTCAGATCAGCATTTAAAGATTCTACTCAAGACAAAATCTCCCCAGACTTAGCAGAGAAAGTTATGGATCGGTTAGCTCCTCCTTTTGTCTCTGAACAAATAAGCATTGAAACTCAAGTGTTCAGTGCTCCACCCATTAGTAGTCACAATAGTCACAATAGTAATATAAACCTGAATGCCCCCTTTACATTTGACGAGTTGAAAGGTATTCTTTCGTCTGTTAAAGATTCTGCTCCCGGAGAAGACGGGATCACTTATTCTTTCCTTTCAAATCTAGATGACAATAGCCTCAACTACTACCTTTCTCTGATTAACAGCATTATGATTACAGGTACCGTCCCTCAATCCTGGAGAACTCAAACATTAATCCTTATACAAAAGCCCAATAAACCAAGTTCCGACCCAGCATCATATAGGCCTATAGCATTATCATCCGTCTTAGCCAAAACTGCAGAACATCTTGTTAAGATTCGACTGGAATGGTTTTTGGAGTCTAACAAGTTATTATCAGATAGTCAGTTTGGATTTAGAAAAGGCAAATGTACTTTTGACAGCTTGAGTATTTTTACCACAGATATACGTTTAAGTTTTTCCAATAATGACTCGTTGATAGCTGCCTTTTTAGACATAAATGCTGCTTACGATAACGTAAACATATCAGTCCTAAAACATAAATTATTGAAATTAAATATTCCAACCCGTCTCACTAATTTTATAGTAAATATGTTGGGTCAACGATTTATTAAGTATTCTGTGGATCAAAACCAAGTTATCACTAGAACCGTATGGAAAGGGTTACCACAAGGCTCAGTCTTAAGTCCGATACTATATAATATATATACATACGACTTGGAAGTTTCTTTGAAAAGACATGCTAATATACTTCAATACGCGGACGATCTACTACTCTACGTCTCTGGCCCATCAATTAATGATATTAGTCGATTGTTATCACTTGCGTTAACGGATTTAAAGTTTTGGTTGGATAACAATAGCCTAGATTTATCACCATCAAAAAGCTCTGTTGTACTATTTTCGAGAAGAAGAATATTGCCACCTATTCATATTATATATAATAACATACCTCTCCCAATCAAAGATCAAACAAAATTTTTAGGGCTTATATTAGACTCTAAACTTACCGGTGTACCTCACCTTGAATATGTACGTTTAAGGTGCGAACGTAATCTAAATATATTGAGATGTCTCTCGGGTGTCTGGTGGGGCGCCCATCCCTTTACAATGAGACTCCTTTATAATGCTTTGATAAGGAGCGTCATAGACTATGGTACTTTCTTATTGCACCCGGCTAATGTAAGTGCGTATAAAAAGTTAGACGCTATCCAGGCTAGTGGCTTGAGGCTTATTACTGGCGCGATGAAAACTAGCCCAATAAACTGTTTGCAATTAGAATGTTGTGATCCCCCATTAAAGTTAAGAAGACAGTTTCTTTGTGACAAATTCTTTTTCCGTATGCTTCAATTAAATTCACATCAATTGCTACCCAAACTTAAAGACCTTTCAAATAAAATTGACAACTTCAGTTACTGGGCTCATAGGGAACCACCATGTTTGGTTAATAGTTATAAAATATATCTAAACCTTGAAGCCCCTACCAGTCGTAGTCCTGTTCTTCCCCTTTATCAATGCAACTACGGAAGCCTCGTATTAAAACCAGACATAAAATTGGATATAGGAATATCGAAAGATGACCCTAATGCAAACGTGGCATTCCGTAATTTCATTGATGATGAATGGTCAGATTGGCACTGTATTTTTACGGATGCTTCAAAGCATGCAGACAGAAGTTGCGTCGGCGTAGGTGTATACCATTCGCAATTCCAAATTGTACAAAAAATTAAATTACCACCGGAAACATCTGTCTTTACCGGTGAATGTTTTGGTCTATTAAAGGCTTTGGAATATGTCCTACTCCTAAAGCTGCCAAAAGTAATGATCTTTACTGACTCACGTAGTTCCTTAGAAGCTATCGCTAGGTTTTCGTTTAAGTCTCACAAACAGGTTCCGACTGTTTTTCAGATTAAGGAACTCTTATTACAATGTTCTCAAAAGAGTAGTGGCGTGGTATTGGTTTGGGTCCCATCACATAAAGGTATTTTAGGAAATGAAAAAGCTGACCAACTGGCAAATGAGGCCATACATAGCGGAGATGTCTTTCCATATACAAATTATTGTCATGATCTGGTTAACTTAGCAAAATTAGAATTGTATGAAAAATGGAATGATCTATGGACTTACACAACTAAAGGAAAACATTACCGATCTATACAGGCGTCGATCCCAAGCAAGCCTTGGTTTAGTAAATTAACATTCCCAAAAGCAATTACTTCTATACTGTGCAGAATGCGCCTGGGACATGTTAGTACCCCGGCTCATTTGCACAAACTGAATATCGTCCCTAGCCCTCTATGCCCCTGTGGCGAATACGGAGACCTAAACCATGTTGTTTTCTCATGCTCGCTGTACGATCGGTCTAACTTCCTACTACAACTCCAAAGTATTAATATTCCTTTTCCAACATCCATAACCTGCTTATTGTATTTAAAATCATATGACGTATATAAAATAATATCATTATATTTAGAAAAAAATGATATCAAAATTTAGAAAATTATATATTTGTATTAAATATAACATGTATGACTGTAATCCCGAATCCCAATCCTTTCTTTTCCAAATTTCCGTTCCTTTGTTTATTATAATTTGATAAGTTTCCCTATCTTTCTACTTCAACACTTGACATTGGCTAATCACTGTAAAGCCAGAAAAAAAAAAAAAAAATTTAGGTTTTTTTGTACATAGTTGTTAGTAGTATTTAAGCTTTTTCTTTACTGTTTATTTGTTTTTCCTTTTTTGAAATAAATAAAAATAACTCAAATGTCATTTAAATGTCAATTTTGACAGTGACGTATCTGTCGTAGTTTTTTTGGTCGTGAATTAGAAATCAGAGTATAGTCGAAGTCAATATTCGTTTTAAGATATTTAGCTTTATATGATTTCTGTAGCTGGTAACACCACAATTACCATTCACACCGCGGCATCGCATCAACGGGAAAGGAAGGGGCAGCGCAATAATGGTGCATACCGTGACCGTGACAGAGTAGGTTCGGTTCGCCGCCATTTTGATTTGTCAAGAAATGATAGTGAGTGACGCTGTAGTGTTTCCGTGAATTAAAACATATCGCGTGTTATTTTCGTAGAGTGGAGGTGTTCAGTTGAGTGATACGAGAAAAGTGACTGTAATAGTTTGTGGTAAGACTTCCGTAACTCTGTGCTGCAGTGATTGTACTTTTTCTGGAACAAAGCGACATTTTGAAGTGACGTGTAATGTTGTGCATTTCAGATAGTGGTTCATCGTACTGAGCTTTCATGATTGGATTACCGCGTAGCGATAGAGATAGAGATCGTATAACGGTGAAAATTCGTAACATGAAGAGGAGCTCGTCCAGGGATAGTATGCCGCGCTCGAAGAGGACTCGCAGTAGTATAGGCAGGTACGACGATAGCTCCGATGAGCGCGTCACTCCGGAGCGGGTGCGGCGGAGGGTGCGGTCCCCGAGTCCCCGCGGCCGCTACGTGTCTCCGCACCGCGACGATTACGTACGCTCTCGCGAGGTTCGCGAAGAATCTTCCAGGTCCTACTATAAGGTGCTTTGCGTTAGCGCTCTTCATCCTAAAGCTTCCGACGAAATTGTCAAGGATACCTTGTATAGGGAATATAAAAAGTTTGGAGATTTCAGCATTAAAATATCCCACGAATTAGATGAAAGGGTGGCTTATGTCTGCTTTCGTAGCGTCGAAGACGCACGAGACGCCAAACATGCTAAGCCGCGTATTATTTTGTACGACAAAGTTGCTATTGTTGACCCTGTTTATGAACCTGTACGATCTGAGTATAGGAGCAGACCCCGCAGCATAACACCACCTGATTATGACCGTCCCTACTCCTCATATGCCTGGTCTCCAGTGCCTGAGCGTCGTCGGCCTCCTCCAGATGACCGGGCCTATGGTATTCCACCAACTGTGCCTCCCCACCACAGAGACTTCCGACCACCTATGCATGAATATCCTATGGCTGGTCCTCATGGGCCTCCAATGCATCACCGTCCGCCCATGCATCACCCTCCACATCCCCACTATATGCCTCGGCCATATATGCCTAGAGCTCACCACCCACCTTTTGAGAAGATGGAAAATAAGAAAGATAAATTCCCTAACTACTTGCACCATGTTCATCCTGAAGATGATCCATTGGCAACCAGGACCCTGTTTGCAGGCAATCTAGAAATAAACATATCTGATGAAGAGTTGCGTCGCATATTTGGCAGATATGGTATAGTGGAGGATATCGATATTAAACGTCCTCCACCAGGCACAGGTAATGCTTTTGCATTTGTCAGGTATCAAACACTTGATATGGCACATAGAGCCAAAGTGGAGCTCTCAGGTCAATACATTGGCAAATTCCAATGCAAAATTGGATATGGAAAGGCCACACCTACTACAAGAGTGTGGGTCGGTGGCCTAGGGCCCTGGACTTCAGTTAGTCAACTAGAAAGGGAGTTTGATAGATTTGGAGCCATTAAGAAGATAGAATATGCTAAGGGCGAGGCTCATGCCTACATTTTGTATGATTCAATTGATGCAGCTCAAGCAGCAGTCAAAGAAATGAGAGGTTTTCCACTTGGTGGCCCAGATAGGCGTCTACGCATTGACTTTGCGGATGTTGGTAATGGTGGTCCCTACAGACCCAAAACTTATCCTCCACCTGTTGGTGAAGATGGTAGGCCCGTCGAAGGATATGAAGGTTACGAGGGCACATGGGAGGAAGGCTTTGCGTATGGTACGCCAGGATACAGAGGAAGAGGGCGGGGCGGCCGTGGTCGTGGAGGGATGTTTAGAGGTGTTTATCACGGCAGTGGTGACTACCGTGATGAAGAATGGCGGCGAACTGGTGCAGAGGGAGATTATGAGGGTCGCGTTCGCCGATCCGGGTCGCGAGAGCCTGGTGTGGACCGGTCGCGTTCACGTTCACCGCGCCGCCGCTCACCAGATAGCGATTCAGATGGCTCACCGCGCCGAAGCGGTGGCATGTTAGCTTCCGCCCGTACATTACCAGAAGTAGTACGTAAAGCAACTACCATCTGGAATGGAGCACTCATTCTTAAAAATTCATTATTCCCCACAAAATTGCATCTCACAGATGGAGATTCTGAAATTATTGACAGTCTAATGAAGGACGAAGATGGCAAAAACCAACTGAGAATTACACAGAGATTGAGACTGGACCAACCAAAATTAGATGATGTTCAAAAGCGAATTGCTACATCTAGTTCTCACGCCATCTTTTTAGGTGTAGCGGGATCAACAGCTTCAATAACAAATGAAGATACAAGTATTCAAACTAGACCAATGAGAAATTTGGTGTCATATTTGAAACAAAAAGAAGCTGCTGGTGTCATTTCACTTCTAAACAAAGAGACTGAAGCCACAGGAGTGCTGTACTCTTTCCCTCCTTGTGACTTTTCCACAGATCTACTTAAGAGAACTTGTCACAATTTGACTGAAGAGAGTTTGAAAGAGGACCATCTGGTAATTGTGGTGGTGCGCGGTGGCTCTGCTTAAAGAGAAACGTAAAACAGTTATGTAAACTTAATGATTATTAGTTTAAGATTTTTTTTTGTATTCCTAATGTTTTCAATTTTGTTATGTATTCTTGTGATGTGTAGTGCAGTTGTGAGGTGTTTGTTAAATTAGTTTAGTGAAGGTTTTATTAACCCATTTGAATTGTGCAAGTGCTGTGTTTATTTCACAGTTTTAGTGATGAGCAATAATTGTTACAAATAAATAGGTGTTAGTTTTGCTAGTATAAATTACCAATCAAAATATGATATAATTATTGACTAAAATTGTTTAAGTGTATATTTATTCTTAGTGACAAAAAACAGTTTTTATATATGCAGTTTAGTGTAGAACTTGGAAGTGTATGTTAGGTGAGGTGCTAGTGTTAAGTGTGTGAACATGCAAATAGATTACCTATTTCTTCCGAAGTTGTAGTTTTTTTATACCTTGTGACAGTGATAGCAAAAGTGCAGTCTCCAGTGTCTATTTTGTGTTGTTAAAAATGTGATACACTGGACATTGTATCGGTGGGTTGTTCCGTCTAGGGGGGTGTTATAATAACTGCTATTAAATGTGTAAAATTGTCCCCTAGTGTTTGTGCTGTTTGTGATTCTTGACTTCAAACATATTTGTGAAAAGGTGACTAAGAGCTTATTAGACAGAGGTGATTAGTTTGCAGTGAAAAGTGCTTCCAAATGGTTTGTGTACTGTAGTTGAGTCAAATTGGTGAGTAACATAAACACTGGACACAACAGGACATTAATCAGTTGTCTTGTTAGTTATATTTTGCAGAAAAATACTTCATCAGTAGTATCATGTAGTATAATTGGAGTAGTATAATATTAAATAGTCTCAATTGAAAGACTACAATTTTCTAAATCTCTGTCACAACATCTAATAATTAGTTTGTGCAATTTCGGTCTCAAGAAACGTGTCTTAGTTAAAGGCTATAATTAAAACGAAAGTTAATTGATTCCTTTGTGTAACAAAAGTTACAAAATGACTTACTTTCGTTACAGAAAGGACACAACTGTATTGTTGTTTTTATTAACCCTTTAGCTATGTGTTTTTTGAAAATAACTAATGTCAAAAAATCCCCAGAACAAAAACCTTCAAGAAAACATGATATTTTTGCATTGTGATTTTTAGTGAAAATGGTACCTCTTGAATTCTGTACAGAAAACTGACTTAGATAATATTAAACTTGACTGAATACATACACCTGAATAATTCTAGCAATCACATCCTTTTAAAATAGGATATTTAAATTAACCATCTTTTTTACACATAATTAACATGGATTTTATAGGGACTTTAATATTGTTGGAATGCTGAATAATTATAAAATTATTTAATGATAGGACAAATGAGTTATTATCAAATAGCCAATTTCACTTGTAAAATAAGGGACCTAGTGTCTGGTAATTAGGTAAAGATTGTTGGCATAAAAGTTAAATTACCAGTTTGCCTGATCTGCACATAATTGAGGTCTTGGGGTGATTGGTTGCATGGTGAGGACATATACAGGTGATTCAGGAGTCACGAGCAAGAGCATAAGAGTGATAAAGGTTACACTGACCGACTTTCATCATGGCGCCAACCACGAAATCGCGCAATTTTGCATTTCCATCCATTCCGGATAGCGATCAATTAACTATTATTTAATAGTTATTTTTTTACGATTTCGTGGCAGATCCCATATTAAAAGTTGCTTACACCCCGGTTACAATATCTGTGGACCTGGCGTCGATGACGTCACGTCGGCGCTCCGGTACGGTGCGCGACGCGACGGGGCGAGCGCGGGTAGGTACAAGGGTAGGGGGAGGGGCTTCACATTCCAGCGAGGTCCACAGATATGTACAAGGGTAGGGGGAGGGGCTTCACATTCCAGCGAGGTCCACAGATATTGTAACCGTGTTGTAGTGTGCCCCTCCCCATCTCCCGATCACTCCTCGTGACTCCTGAATCACCCTGTATAATAGAGGTAATATGAATGGTACCTACTGTCTAATAATTAATGGTGCAGGTATTCAATACACATTTCACTACATAAACAAGTATCCTTCTTAGTATCTGGTGAGGACCTCAACTCCTCACTTCTACTCGTACTGTACCTACCTATTAATTTCCAAACTTCGTAACTACTGAACCAATTTCCTTAAATAAAAAGACTAGGTAGGGCATAAACGTTATGCATTATTTAACTCTTTCCAGAAAACTGACAGCTTGTACCAGCCCATCGTATCCGCACATCGCACTCATCGTTGCAGCGTTTTATAGAGAAGTATTATGCATACCAAATTTATATTCCATCACTATCATTCATTAGATTCACACAATAGGTATAATATTAGTCTAGGCATCGGACTTCTCATAGCACGGTAGAACATAATAGAACTATGGAGCCGATTTTAATATTAAACTGTAATGAATACTCACATACTCATTTAAATATTTCATTCTCAAGTGGCTTTATGGTAATTGTGATTAAATTCCCAAGTATCAAATTTCTAAAATTATAAGTTAAATAAAATGGATATAATATTAATTACAAATTCGTAGCTTTAACCATTTTATTTGACGATTCCATGCTGTTAGAGTCCTATTCGTAACTCATGATGATGACCCAATTTACCCTAGAAAATGTGGAAAAAGTCGAAATTATTAACGCATTTTATGGTGACGAAAAAACCAATGCCTACACGAATCAGGTCTTTCTATATTCTTCTGACTTGTCCTACACTATAAAATGAACAGTGCCTACACTATAAAATTAAATAGACTTTTGAGTATGAATTACATTTTAATGTTGTTATCGGCTCCATAGCTCTATAACATCCTACCGTGTTATGAGAAGTCTGATTCCTAATATGTATATGAGCTTAACAGGGCCAGCTTATGATCATTAAGCACTACCACCAGCAATTTTATATCAGGAATGCTATCTGACCTAGTTATCAGGGATATGGAAAGGCTTTAAATCTATTCAAAATTTTATTTACATCGCAGTGTACAAGTCACTGAGACGTTAGAGGTGGAATTCCTCTGAGATTCTAAATGAGTTAAAACATTCATCAACATATTGGTCGGTAAATTTAAAAGGTGTACTTTATTCGGCTTATGAAAAAGTGCCTTATAATATAAGAATTAACTCTAAACAGGAGACTAAGAGAACACATCTTTATGGCCCATGCAAGTGCGATTAATTTCGTATGAAATTAAATTTGTCATTTTGCCTATCTTTAGTTAGACCTAACAGAGAAATACCTACCTCTATTTAAATAAATTTGTATAGATTTCGCTAATTGTAAGGCTCCATTGTTGCTGTTTGTTTTGTCTCTGTTTTCGTACAGATACCTACGTACGTACAGCAGCGGTTATTTACATCAAATCCGGACAAGATTTGAAAACTACTGTTTTACCTTCCTAATATAGGTAACGACAACTTATCGAACAACATCGAGGGCCAAGGCCTAAATGATGAATTAATTCCAATCTGGTTTCTTGTAGGTATAGGTCTATGATGAGATGAGGGATCACAATCCGGTGCATAGCATTCGGCATTATTTTGATGGGCCTCTTTCAAAATGATTACAGAAGACTGTTTATGAGTCGAGTGCTATTTTCGAGCGCACACGATGCGGCGGCGACTAAAATGATATCGGATCCGGTGGACCGGATTGCTATCCCTGTGATATTTACCTAGTTTTGGCTTATTCCAGATTATTAGACTACTTTCCGCTGTCAAATAAACGCACCGAGTTCAGAACATTTTACGAAGTCTTGAAATAAACTACATACCGTACCGTAATGTTGCGTAAATTCTAATTTTCCAGACAGTATTGAAGGCAATTATTTAAAATCAATAAATTATTAAAAATATTTACTGTTTTGTTTTATTCATTAGGTTTCTTTGAACTTATTAAGTAACCCAAAGCTAATTTCATTTAGAAAATTAAGTATGTAGGTGAGCGAAGTGATTTCGGAGCTTAAAGATCGCTAATTCAGCAACAGCCTAATATTCACTCTAACCTTGAAGAGGCTTGAGGTATCATCACGATACAAATAGACATAGGAATACATAACATGAGTGAACATTCAAGAAAAACCCTGCTGGCTAGATTAAACTACCCTTTTTGCAAAGGCAAACAAATTTCATACAAAAATGCTGGGCGGGAAGTGCCTCCACTATTATATTCCTTGGCCTCCACGCTATCATATTCGCCCAACTTTGCAAGTAGTGTGGACACATGAGTAAAGAAACGGAACTCATGTGGTGTGGAGCCGCAATCATAGAAAATGTATAGAGCAACGCGATGCAACTTGGACAGAAACATGACAGAAAAGGTGAGGACTCGTCGCCGTCGCGCTCTAATTCTTATTCTGGGTTACATTTGTATGAAGGATCGACGCTCTGTGTCTTTTCTGTGTGACTTGCGGCCCGGCCACAACCTTCGCTTCGACGCAGCGGACAGGTGGGAGTGGAAGATCTGAGCGCGGTCGCGATCTCTGTGATTGCGGCCAACTTCGCGAGTAGTGTAGCTAGCTGCTAGGGTGAGGTGTGAGCGTACAGTCCGACCAAAAAGAGTAGAAATAAAAAGTGGCAATACTGTAGTGTCCTCCTTTTCTAATCAATATAAGAAAACAGGGACGACACTACAGTATTGCCACTTTTTAATTTCTACTCTTTTCTCAGACCAATCATCTATGGTCTGAGACTCTTTTTGTTCGGACTGTCCACAGGCGGCGTAAAGGGAGCCATTATTTGTCGGGGAAATCCCCCGCCTATTAGTGGCGCAAAAAGTTATGTTTCAAAAGATGTCCATGACATTATGCATCAATCTTATTGTGACAAATATGTTCTGTCAACCTTTTAGTAGGTAATCTAGAAACGGTGGAGAATAAAGTGATTTTTTTAAGTAAGTATATACATCCTAATTACATATCCGGTACGTATAATCTTCGTGTGTAAGTATTAATGTATATATTCGCAATCGATAATAATATTACGCTATGACTAAAGGTTGGGCCTGAAGTCTCTGTTTTGGGATAGTTAAATGTATGCTGACCAGGTATGGCAGGTATCCTTCAGAACGAATTCAGCTTTACAAGGAATCAAATTGAGAGAATTAGAATCTAATTTACATATCGATTGTAAGAAAGTCTTCATCCTGTCCTGATTATCTGCCTAAATAACTGCTTGATATGATGGTATGATATTAATATTGTAAAGAAACAAGGAACTGGCAATCAAGACCCAGATACCAAATTGGAATTCGTAATTATTTTAGTTACGCCCATTTCTGATGTTCTTTGTGTCCTAATCACAGTTGGTCAGTATAGAACACAATGTTTTTTTTTTTGTTGCCTGTTCCCAATTCCGATCACTGTTGATCACATTCGTATCATTGACCAGTTAGACACCATGGATTCAGTTGACCAGTACAACGACTGCCTATTAGCTATGAAGACGTCTCAACGGGAGACGATGAAATCAAGGCTGTCTCGAGTTTGCCAACCGGATAATAAGGATCACATGTAAGACCTTATACTTGCCTTACCCACCACCAATAAAGTATAGTGGGGTTACTCTGAAGTTCGAAAATCCAAGTCCGTAAGGTATACAATCTTCCCATTATCTTCAAATGTAGGCCAAGTAGTTGACACTAATGATAATGATAAAATTATTTGAGCATCCCTCGTTTCGCTAACCTTTGACAGCAGTAACTTGAAAGTTAGGTAGGTACCATGGATCGTCAATAATTCGTTTAAATCGTTTCTGTTTTATATAAAGAATTAGATACTTAAATTCCAAAGTAATTGAACAATTTTAACAAAATGTAATATTGCTGTGATTATTAAAAATAAAAACTCTACCATAGGAACTATTTAAATTAGGAGACGCTAGCTTGCCGGTGCCAGTTGAGGATTATTTAGCACCCAGACTCTCCAGGATAGACTTTATTTAAATAAAATGATTTAAACCGACTATATCGCGTATATTAAGTATTTGAGCCTCCCTGTCGTTTCGGTAGCTCAGATAACGTTGTCAAAGGTTGGTAGACTTTATTTATGGTTGATTAGTGATTACCGCTCTTCTCACATCAGCCACGAACGTACCACTGTTACGAACGCCACCCCTCCCCCGGAGAAGGCGTCTCGGGGCAGCATCATCGCCTCCATGGTTCCTGACGAGGTCATCCTGCAGCAATCCAACTACACGGCGAGGCGTTACGAGACCGCACTCATGTTCGTTGACGTCTCCGGTAATGGCTTTGTATATCTATACTAGGAGGCGCTCGCAACTTTGTCCGTGTATTTTATTTTTTACCGTAGACGGGTAAAATATAATCTATAACCATCTTCGGATGTTCAGCTATCCCTTCAACAAAATTGGTCAAAAATTGGTCCAGCCGTTTCGGTGTGATGAGAGGACAATGGAAATTATGACCAACAGAGGGCGCCAGACTGGCGTGGCGCCGCGCTCCCATACAAAACCAATGACGATCCTGCATCACGCTATTAAGATTATTTCCGAAATGATGATACCCCCTCTCCCTCCCCATACTCCCTCTCCATAGAAAACTGATTATCAATACAAAGCTAGAATTTTATAATAGTATAGATATACATTCTGCAGGGATAGCACATAGGTCGCATTTATCGCGTCATAAGTAAAATGTGAGTGCGAGATTGACGGATGCTTTATCATTTATTTGTCACGTGATACGCGTAAGCTTATAATAATGTCGTTTAACACACTATAAATAAACGAACGTTTTATGACTAGAGTGCATAGCTATTATGCGGCCCCCCTGGCTTACGATACGGGCCCTTAAACCCAGTCTGACCCGGGTGAAAGGTGCTTTGCATGCTATAAAAAAATAAGGTATGGCACTCCGGCTACTGAGACTTTCTACGTAACTGATTAGTTGCCGCTTTATGGTAGCAAAATAATTATAAGGAAAAAAATGTTTGAGGCCAGTCGTACAAAAAGAAATGTATTTATGACATAAAGACATTTATTTATTGTCAAGACTGTATATATTGTGCTTTACAGTTATTTAACAAAATTTTATTTTGTCTTAAAATTGATTTAAAATACTCACGATTTTATGAGATTCATACAGGTAACAAGGGAATCGGGGAGTATTATGATACACCACTGGCAGCACAGAAACGGATTGATTTGACAGTCGACTGAAGGACATTGATTCCATGGTCATGAAAAAAATTAAAAAAAAAAATTAAAAAATTGAATTGACAGAACACAGAACCAACCAACCAATCATAGCGTGATGACGTCAAAAGTCTCCCCTATCAATCCAGAGTGCGAGCTATTTTCTTATACCATGGTGCTGTGAAATCTTGACAGCCTTATGCGCGTACCTCAGACTTCATTCCCTCATTAAAAATTTACAAAAATACATTGGAGAAGAATAACAGAAACGGCTAGACAGATTTCCAGGAGAGGTTGACTTTTTTCTTCCCCACGCCAACGATGTTGCAAGCTCCTACGGGTCTTTAATAAATATCAATAAAAATAGGTTTCACGGACCTCTGTGAGAGATACACAAAAGCCGACAGTGGTGGTCCTTCCCGTCTGACTCAAGTCCTCAACTCGTACATTGGAGCCATGGTCCAAGAGATCCTCACCCACGGTGGTGACGTGCTGAACTTCTCTGGAGATGCCTTACTTTCGATGTGGAAGAAGTCACCCAGGCTCGCGATGCAGAATGTCGTGCATTCAGCTATAGACTGTGGCCTGAGTGTTCAGAAGAATTATGGAACGTATCATACCGATGTTGGTGTTGTTCTAAAAGGTGAGAGAAACTGTTTTGTATGTGAGGTTCATGTATAATATTTTCAAGTGGTGATGAAGAGAACCCATCAGACCATTAAGTATGCGTCTATCTATCTATCTATTAGCCCTCTACTGCTGGACATAGGCCTCTCCATGACTCGTCACAAGTGCGATCCCGTGCAGACTGCATCCATTGATTCCCCGCTACCCTCACGAGGTCATCCGTCCATCTATTCGGGGGCCGACCCACGCCATATACGTGGTCCCCACTCCAGAACCTTGCTGCCTCAACGTCACGTCACGCCTCAACGTTAAGCGTGTAATTTATAGCAATTTCGGTATCCTTAAATTGGACATGACGTGAAAAAATGGTACCTTACCATGCTCGACTCAATTTTAAGATGCTGTTAACAACACTACCTATAAGTACTATCACTGCGTCCTGTTACTTCCGTTTCTATGTGAAATGTTCTATAGTATGTAGTAATGCTTGAGTTTAACGACGCGACTTAAGTATATATGAGTAATCATTCAATAATCTAAATAAGACAGTGTTACTCTATTTTCTGGCAGTCAAAGTGGCAATATCCGCTGGTGTGTCCCAGTTCGCGCTAATCGGCGACGCGACCCACTCTCACTACATGATCCTCGGCCAGCCGGTGTGGGATGTGAAGATAGCCGAATACTTGGCGTCTGCTGGTGACGTCATGACCGCGGCCAGCTGTTGGACTTATGCGAATAAGGCGGAATATATTACGGAACCGTTTGGGAAGCATACAAAGGTACAAGGCATATTTGAAGTGAACGCTCTCCGCACACTACGGCTTCTTGTTGCCGCCACAGTGCACTTGTCCCTTTTTCACGCTCGCAGTGAGAAAAATAGAGATGTACTGTGGCGGCCACTAGAAGCCGCAGTGTGCGCCGGCTCTTAGAGTAGGAAACTTATATAAATTTGCCTGTCCGATTGCGGGGTAAATTTTCACTGAAGAAAAAGCTCTAGGTAATACCGTTCTTATTGTAGGTAATGGATTCGATAAAATGAATTTGGATTTCACCAGCAGTTATTAAGTGGGAGAAGGTGGAATGAGGTGTAGGTAACATTAGAGAACTGATCAACAATAAAGATGGCTTAAAGGTCTAGTTACCAGGCCATAAAATTCCCCCCCAACAATAAAGAGGGTGAGCATTTAGGTAATTATTACAATTGTCAGAAGTGGGATGGTGCGCATATAACCGATAACGATGGTTACAGGTGGTACAAGCTGGAGTTTCCTGGAAAAGAGTTGGACATGCGTCTTTCTTAGGTACCTATTACCTATTCATATAGAACTTAAGTGTATACCTACCTAGCCTATGATTGTTTAGAGAGTGGCAGATGTATGTGTGTATCATTAAAGTATAGGGGGAAGTCCCCTAACGCCGGACGGCACCTAACGCCGGACACTCGAACTATCTCGGCAACTGGAAGCTCGGCAACGGCAACTCGGCAAGTGGAAGAGGCGCGGGGGTCCCTCGCACCCCTTCCACTTGTCCTTGATTCGCTCGCGTTGCTAGTTGCCGAGATAGTGCGAGTGTCCGGCGTTAGGTGCCGTCCGGCGTTAGGGGACTTCCCCCTACGCACAAATGTCTTATCTATAAAAATGTTATTATTTCGAAATAATAAACACCGATTTCGATAATATTATTTATTCAAATTTCGAACATCTGAAAAACAAAGAAATTCGATTTGACCTCTATTCTAATATCAGTCGAGATGACGTTTAGTTCGAAATGAATTGCCAATTTGCAATGAAATTTGACAAATGTCGCACATAAGTATGATATCGAACGATATGATAGTTGGGACTTACTCTAGTTTGTCTCTGAATTAAAAAAAAACTATGACAGCCGCCAGAAAACTTCATTACCGCCATTACCGGGTGCGACTCCTGAATGCATCATGGAGGCTTATGATATGTGGCTAGATAAAATAGTGTATGGTACCTGTACATAATTAGGCATTAAAACACTCGTGTGATGTTATTATGAAAGTTGCCTTCGGCTCGTTTCATAAACCCACACTCCTGTTTAATACCCGTCATTATGTACAGTCTCATAAACTACTAGTACTTATTTCATTTCTCTATCGCGCGATATCATCTTAGGCTAAGCCCGAAGTAACGATGAAGCTTAATAATTACTTTTGACTTGAGGGTGAAAATCAGAAGTGTTCCAATCACTATGTAACTCCGTGTGGTTACGAAATTTAGGCGAAAATAACATTATTTTTGAAGTCCGTTATAAAAAGCGTTCACTTAGAGCTCGCAAAGTATTAGATACACTCAATTTCAAAAATAATTATATTGTTTAATTTTCGTAACCAAACTGAGTAACAGGTAGCAGTTGAAACAATTCAAAATTGGCTAATTCTGATTTTCACCCTTTTATAGATCCGAGTAGTAGTATACCATTTAGGTGCACTAACATTATTAGACCTACTTTATAAAGTCATCTCTTTTAGATAAAGAACGGATTATACCATTATTTGACCCGTCTACTGGTGAAATAGAAAACTACTACAGAGAATTTTCACGTAAGATTTCTATTTTCAATGATGATAATTGATAACGTATGTAGGTAAGACTAAGTATCTAGTACTTAGTCTTACCTACATACGTTATCAATTATCAATATTAGTAAGTATGTTAGACAACACTAGTAATCTATCTGAAAAACAAGCACGGGAGTCTTATTACTATACCTCTCTCTATACGATGAATATTGTAACGGAAAGCGGACCTCTACAAACGCTTTAAGGTGCGCTTTCTCTGACGCGAAGTGTCGAACCATGATTTGACTATAATATCGCTGATTTCGCTAACGCAGAGATTACGAGAAGACGAGAATTCGATTGGTTCCACTAAATACACCATTAATTATTAAAGCTATAAGGGTTAATTAAGCCAACTAACTATTTTTTTACAATCTGACCGGCGGCGATTGACCTCAGTATCACCCGATGTTTTGAGTGACTACGGGGTCGAGGACGTAGCACGCCGGTTCAGTAATATAGCCACTCTTACCTTGAAGATACCCAAATTATAATTTTCTGGAAATGCACACGATGGGAGCGAGTTCCATTCCTTAGCGGTTCGCATTAGAAATGATGAACATAGTTGCGGAGTTGCAAGATGGCGTTAGTATACCTAGTATAATATCTGAAGTTTTCGATATTTCGATACCCTTCTATGTGCTTGTGCCCTTGTCTCGCTGGCGTAATTGTCCCGACCGACTTAAAATGGCCAAAAACTCTGGGTATTTCAGTCCGTCCAGTGATAGTATCCGCACTACGCAGCTCGTGGTCGTCGCTGCGTAAGTTCATGGTGAAACCGGTGATTTGGGCCGTGGAGAACGACGAACCCATGGAATTCCTTACCGAAATACGCCGTGTGATCATCGTGTTCCTCAACGTCGTTACTAAGGCGGTCACCGATGAGGTGCTCCTCGGAATCGTGGATACTGCGTTTAAACGTGTTTACAGGTTCGTTTTTTAATTAGAGTGTACTGAGTCTGCCGCAGGATAGAGCGAGTGGATTGGCTGCTCTAGGTGACACTTATTATGGGCCTATGATGAAATATAGGTAAGTGACAAAGGCATCCGTCACGTTTTGAAAAAATGCCAGTGTGAGTGACAGATGCTTTGTCAATGATTTATCACGTATTAAAAGCAACCATCATTAGGCCCGCCAAATGAGTGAATTCAAAATGAGCCACCCGTGAAAAAAAAAACACACAATTGTGGCCACAAAATTTTCGAATTTGGTTAGGTACTTATTTAGACTCAAATTTTACTTGTGCAAGGACAAGCGTGGCAGGTTAAACGTCTAACGTCCCTCTCGAATATAAATAGAGAGCAGTGGAAAAAAGGGGGAGGCCTTTGCCCAGCAGTGGGACACAACGGGCTCATAATATATATATATATATATATATATATAATAGGGAGCGCAATTAATGCGAGTTGGGAGTTCACCAAATTGTTGGCTATGGAATCAGGCGGTTGAAAGGCTCCAGAATTACCCAAGATCTGTCGCCTTCTATACCTCAGGTAATTATACTTTGTCGCATAGAACTAGAAGTACTTACGGGCTTATTATGAATAATGTTTCAGTATATCCTCAGCATCAGACGGTCTCTTGAACAAAGTGTCCATGTTCGACAAAGATCTGATGTTCCTCTTAGTTTTCGGGTTGAGAGGAATGACTCACGAAGCCGAAGCTCAAAAGAGCCTGCTATGTGCTCAGACACTAAAGGAGAGCCTAGTCAATCCGAACATTACATCAGTTTCGATTGGGATCTCATCTGGTAAGATGCGTTTGAATAAAGCTAAATAACTTACACATTATTAGGCACCACAGTAAGAAGTCAGAAAAATAATGGATTATGTAAGGATTATGGTGTAAGCACCACTTAAAGCATAAACGTATGATGTGGAAAATAAGCATCTATTAGCTAGCAGGTTATTGCTTTTCATCTTAACTGTTTCATAAGTTGCGTATCTGTACCAAAGAATAGGAATACCATTTTAAACATAATTTTGAATCATGTGTGTTCACAGAGTCTGCTACGAATTGCAGACCTGATCATATTTTCTATTGTAGGAACCACGTACTGCGGCGTGGTCGGGCATGTTCTACGAAGGGAATATACAGTAATAGGTTCAGCAGTTAATAAGGTAATTTTCTTGAATTTTTATATACTAGCCAGTGTTTCAAGATCACGAGGATCCCCTACCGTTAATAACGTTGTTTAAGTTCGTAGCGTTTCTTCCCTAGTCCCATGCAAATTAAGGATCCAGCCTCACATTTTGAGCGGAGAACAGCAATGAATGCAGTTTGAAAAGTTAGCATAGTGCTTCAGACACTACGTCTATTAATGTACCACCTAATAAAAACGTTCCTAATAGTTAGCGCACGTCTAACCACCCGAATCACCGGATCTTCACCACCTCGACTCGAGTGGACTTGGCGCTTGAACCAATCACCGGCGGGAGGTGCTCATAATGCTAAGCTAAGGGTTATTACACTTGGCTAAATTTAGCATCCTAAGTGAGGGATGCAGCAGCAATACGATGGAGTGAGATGGAGTTATCTGTCGTTACGTGTCTCACATATTGCTGCATACCTCTCGTAAGTGACTAATTTAGGAAAGTGTAGATGCCGCATCCTGTGCCCTTACCATGAGTTTACAGGAACAGTACTCGCTAGCGACTGGGTAAAGGATTTGTATTGAAAATTGTAGTTTTTTTTTTCACAAAGTAACCGCTAGGGGCGCCGTACATTCTCCATACAATCGTTTACGCTGTCGCTATAGAGAGTACGGTCACGTTAACTCATGGAGACGCTGGTACGGTGCCGAGCGGTTAGGTGTACAAAAACTTTAAGTAGCATTAATCGAATCGATTTTCCAGGCGGCACGATTAATGATGACCTATCCTAATAAAGTAACGTGTGATAAGGAGACGTTCTTAAAAAGCAAAATGGACCAACAAATGTTCCGGTTGCTTGAATTCAAACCAATGAAAGGTATCATAAAACCTGGACCAGTCTACGAGTTTAACAAGAATGGGTCAGTAATTCTGTATTATTGCTTAATTCACATTCAGCATGTTTTTTTCAAAGTTGGTAATAATGTGCCATCCCTAAGGCTGTCTTAGTAGGTACAGGTACCTACATAGGGGGCCCTGCGATTTCGGTGTTTTAATATAATCATTCAGTTGAGCTTGGAAATTCGATTTCCCCTTCTTGAAGTCGATTATTTTGCGTGAAACAGTAATTATTCAAAGATATCTACTATATTATTTAATAATATAATGTTGTATAAAAGATAAAGGTATCAAATATTCAACACAGATGGTCTAAAAGCGAAAGCAGTCGGCGCCATGTAGTTCTGGGTCGAGACGACGAATTGCGAATGTTCATTACAACCCTAAAGAACGCCATACAGCATCAGCATCAACCGTTCGCAAGACTCGAGGACCATGTCTACGGAGTGGCTATTCTTGTAAGTGTTTTTATCGCATGATACAGGTCCAATTCAAATCTACTCCTATTCTATACTAGACTATACGTGGTATGCGTGCTCGTAGGTACCTAGGTCCTAGGCGCACGAATACCACGTCTGGCCTGTGATGAAATTAATAAAACTGTAGCTATAACACAGGATTCAAAACAATACAGAATGTACTACAGAATACAGAATGTAATATAGGATGTTCCTTATAAATGGGACCCTATTACTAAGCTTTCGCTGTATGTACAGTCAACCAATTTAAATTTTAGGCGACTATAGAACCTTGTCACAATGACAATGATATGAGATTTCGTATTGATTGAAACGGCTTTCATATTGATGTTCACTGTGACAAGGTACGAAATGGCCTAGGAATCAAATTGGTTGACTGTAGGTACCTACGTCGTCGGTCACAAGTTCGGTCGGTCACATCTTTCCAACCGTAATACACGTACTTACCCGTAGTACACTTGATATTAGCATAGATAGAGCATTGCATTACTATCGCCACTATTAAAAAAATATACAAAAAAACAATTGACGGTATGGAACCCTTCGTGCGCAAATTCGGCACCTCAAATATCATAGGCACATCTATTGGTGATTTTGGTGTTTTTATAGTAGGTAACTTGTTCAGTTGTCACCGGAATTACTTTTCTCATTAATTGAGGTCGGTTGTTTTTAAAGTTATTATTATTAGTATAAAGCAAACATGAAAGGATTTTCTATTTGTAATAGGGACCTGCCATGGTCGGTAAAAAGCGGCTCATGGAAGAATGTATTTACCTCATGCCTAACTTCTTTCGAGTTATACAAATTTCTTTATCGAAGTCCGACAAGGTACGTACAAGTCTTGAAGCTTTCATAGCAATTGAAAAACGTATAAATGTGATGGATGGATCTTATGAATACCTTATATAATAATGAGTAGTTGAACCGTTGATACAAAGATCAAATTACAAAGACAAATTGAAATGCATTAACCTGACAGAAGACGGTGGGAATCGCATCCGTTACCTCTGTATTACCGGTCTAACGTGTCTACCACTCGACTATATCAGCGCCAGGATACCCTAAAAATTCTTCCTTATGTTTTGCGTGTTGATATTTGAAAGACTATGATTTACACCTCAGTTTATTTAAAATTTTCTTTTTGCTTTGATCTTTGCATCACTGATCTAGTAAAAAAAATGTGGTGTTTCCACATCATAAAATTCTAAAGCATTAGCTATGTTTCATAAAATAACGAGTAACTTTCAAAACAATTCTGACCACACACTTAAAAACATCTTGTTTTTACAAATGCAGATACCATACGGATTGTTTCGTCAGATAGCATTAAAAATGTTAACAGGCGATTCAAAAGAAGTGGAAGACAAAATGGAAAACAAAATTCAAAAAAGGTCAAGATTTTTGTGTTTAGGTATAAGGGGGCGTTAAGGAAACTGCTGCCTGTAAGCGCCAAAGACGGCAAATCACGTGGATTGCAAGTTGTGCCACTGACGCCATCGTCGCCTATAATTAAATTCCTACCCAAGCTGCTCACAAAGCTGCATAAGCGTCTATTCAGCCCTCTAAGGCAACCCAACGCCTTTAGACGTCAGAACTGCAATATTCCAAAAAAATATTCATTCTTACCTGTATAGTTTTTAGGGTTACGGTACCCTAAGGGTAAAAAACGGGACCCTATTACTAAAACTCCGCTGTCCGTTCGTCTGTATTTCTGTCTGTCTGTCCGTTTGTCACCAGGCTGTATCTCATGAACCGTGATAGCTAATAGACAGTTGAAAATTTCACAGATGGTGTATTTGTGTTGCTGACAAATACTAAAAACAGAATAAAATATATATATACATACAACGAATGTGATCGGTTAACTTTGCACCTCATTTGTATGCGGCGCCATACATACCAGGTGTAAACTTAACTTAACCCGGCCAGTTAAGATGGGAAGTGTTTGTACGGAACCATCGGTGCGCGAGTCCGACTTTAGCCTATTTAAAATCCCTGTTGCACCGCTTGGTGCTCAGAAGGTCTTTTTTCGATGTTTTCACATTAGTAATGAAAAGAAACGATGTTGTTCTGAAACCTGATAATAGTTCAAAGTAGATTTAATTGATAAATTAACCCGCATTAAAATTGGAGCGATGAGCACATAGCACATGCCAGTATTCAATTTACATATTAATATTTCAGAGTGCGCATCAACAAAATGAGTCCTGTTGAGATTCATGTCATAAATACCATTTTCGGCTGCAGTTTTGCTTTACCCTCCGAGTTTCTTGAGGAGATTCCCGATGAAAATAGTCTTAAAAATGTAGTGGGCAACATATTCAAAAACGTAAGTAGTACATTAAGAGGCCACGTCAGACGACAAAGGGTGCGTTTCGACTGACGCATTGTTCTTCCAAGTTTTGTGGAACGGATCGTGATTTGACCAATTACGCTGACCTTTCGAGTATTCGGTGTCACTTCACTTCACGGGCGCCATGGAGGGTGCATGTGATATTGCTGTTCTGAAAGTTTTATCAGTTGTTATGAAAACGGGACAGCAGTACCTACATTCATGTGTAATCGCCGTTACACGAAGTTTCTTTCTAAAACCCGAATCTCTAATCTCAGTGATCTAAGATATAGTGATATCTGCAGATATACTTATATATAGTGCTCGGCTCGGCTGATATAAGAAGTCAATCCCGACAGCTGTCATCTCGATACATTTTATGACATGCCACGACTTTGCCAGTGGCCATAGCTTTAGGACTTTCCGCTCCCAACTACGGCCGCCGTTCACCTCTGCCGCGTGCCACCGAACTCGTGGTCGGTTAGGAAATGTATATTGTAGAAATATTATATAGAGACTCATACCTGCAGACAAACAGTACAAACCGTTTTGCAGGAAATTGTATATGTTTTTAGCGTAAAAAAAAGTGTAAAACTTTAATAAATAAATAAATAATAAATAATAAAATTCTGTTACAGGATAAATTGTGGATAGTAGCAATAGAAGAAGCAACATACACAGACGACGAGTCCTGGAGGTTACTTCTGATTCTCTTGGACCTCAAAATAATATTTGTCATCATGACGATTACTGACCATACGGCTATGTCTGGTAACATAACATAATCATTATTATTAATTAATTTAATATTCTTAAACAGTGTTTTTACACTACGATGAAAGTGTAGGTGACTAAAACTGACATTGATTGTGACATGAACGTTTGCTCTGAGAACAGCAGGTTGTTTTGTTGTCCAGAAAAAAACAGTTGTGTTATTTGTATATTTGGTCAGCATCGACATCGTTTTCGCCTATCTTACCTAAAATAAGTTTGTTTTGCGACGAGAGGAAAAACAGGAGACACGCCGCGACGAGTATCCACGAAGAAAGCCCGCGATGAAAAGAACGAGCGCCATTGCTACAACAAATTTATAGACGCGCGTATACGCGTGCGGGGAGAAAATCTCACTTCCTGGCCAAAGCAAGACGAAGTTTTGCAACTTTAGACATACCACGGGCGGTAATTCATAAAGCTCCAGATCGCATATTTATATGGCCCTCACCATCGGTTCGGGCCACAAACACCTGCGATCTGGGACATTCACGAATTAACCAACAGTGTCAATCTAATGTAGACTCAAGACATTCATACAACTGATGATGTTCAATGCAGATGAGGCCCAGATGTGTCTATCAAGCAATATGCTGTTGAAAATGGCTCTATCCGGCCTGGAACACTGGTATCACGCGGCGGTAGCCTGCCAGTTCCTTGACGTGCAGGGTATCCCAGCTGATTTGGAGAAGTAAGGAAGTAAAAGATTATATCCCGTCTCGGGGCCGCGTAGTAAAGCCCGTCTTTTGGCATATATACCTATTTTTAGGGTTCCGTACCTCAATCGGAAAAAAAACGGAACCCCTATAGGATCACTTTGTTGTCCGTCCGTCTGTCTGTCTGTCAAGACCCTTTATCTCAAGAACGCGTGGAGGTATCGAGTTTAAATTAACACCATATACTCAAGTCTACGGTTCCTTGAAGCTGTGAAAAAATCAAACTTCTACGTTAACGTGAAAAAAAGATACGGCCGTTTATGTCGCAACAAACGTACATTTCGGCACTCAAGGGAATGATATAGGGTACTTCCCGATGACCTAGAACTATGAAATTGGGCAAGTAAAATCGTCACATACTACAAATAGTTATAAAAATCTCAAAACTATACATTTGTAATAAAATCATAAAAAATATAGTCCTTTTCAAACATCATATTTGGAGAAACTCGGTTGCGTCAAATTTGCATGCGGCGCCATACATTTCAGGTGCAAACTTAACTCAACCAGGCCAATTAAGATGGGATAAGTGAAAGTTTGTATGGAACCCTCGGTGCGCGAGTCAGACTCGCACTTGGCCGGTTTTTTTTTAATCATTACGGCGCATTTCATTTTTCATGAGCAATTTTCTCGTCTTCCCAGGCCCATATTGGACTCATAGGACTGTGACATAATACCTATATAGACGGGTGATTCTACGCCGTCAGTCCGCTGTAAAAATATTAAAAGTATGAGTTACACCAAGCTGCAAACTTTCATACAATAATATACTGGTAATGTAACCGTACTTCTTACCATACTTAATCACTAGGTACATAGTATAAAACAAAGTCGCTTCCTCTCTGTCTGTCTGTCCCTATACCTATACATAGGGACAGACAGAATATTTAAAACTACGCAACGGAATTTTGATGTTTTTTTTTTAATAATAGAGTGATTCAAGAGGAAGGTTTATATGTAATGCACGCATAATTTATCAGCATTGCACCCGTGCGAAGCCGGGACGGGTCGCTAGTGCAATTTAAAGCATATTATTATGGCCCCTTGCTTGGATATTTATGACAGCGGACTGACGGCGGTTGAAACGCCTGTAGAATCACCCTGGACTTTGGTACATTTTATTTAAAGTTAAATATATGTGGTTCAGATTAATACAAAGCGCAAGTGACGGCAAGCCTGGCTGGATCCAGAATTTTATCATAGCACTAGTCCAACAAGGCGACTTGAGCATAGCAACAGTGATGAAGACCACGGCCCTAGAAAATGGAACTGTGGTGCCTCCACCGCTTTTACTGAATAGGGCGATGTCCATTCTTGAATACGATGACCTGAGTTCGTTAGATGAGTATTTTAAAGTACGTAACCTTTATTTGTGCCACTGTATTCTCTGTCGTAGGTTCTATAGTGCGGCAGGACTTCAGAGGTGTGTCGTTCGTGAGTGAGTGATTTCCTCACTGAAGAATAAACCAACTCACTATATCGGTATATCTTTCATTCGCAACTACTCACTAACTCAATATGAACTGAACTGAATGATGCTACATATTTGACATTATGAAGTTATAAGTACTTGAAAGAAATTAACGACATAAAATAATTAATTTATTTTGAGATGAGTCACATTGTTCGAAAAGCTACGTCATCATTAGTATTAGATAATTTTACATACTTTCTTAATACTTCTTACGACACATCATTCAAATGAGTATGATGATAATATGATGAAGCAGTTTGATCCACTGAACGAAAAAAAGAATGAAAGAGGACAAGTTATAGGTATAAAAATGCAAAAAAAATCGCCCTTATCGCACGCTGCCGTATCGTATGCGACCGAACGGGACTAATTAAACTATTGATATACATCTAGACCTTTTGAAATGTTTCATTATATTTTTTGTTAATTTAATGACTTTTAAAACGTACAACACGTTGCGTTGTTACGCGAAATCCATCCATGCTATATACTATACTATACTATACACGATGATTTTTAATCAGTGATCAGGTACCAACTTTTCTAACTCAGTAATTGATGGCGGTCACGTTGAAGTCGTAATTACATGAAAACAAACTTTTATTTTTCTATTATAATTTTTATTTTGAAACCAATTTTTGTCATAAATTCCTTGTCACCGATCTAATCTGTATCGGTGTGCTTACAACCTCTTTAATAATTTAATGGGAATGACAATTTATGAGTAATAACTTGTCATTGTCATTGTCATTACACTTCATCCAAGGTCATTACATAAACTAAGTCGTAGAAAATTTCGTAAAATTTCCCGCCAAAGCGATGACACTTGACGAAGGTATCGTACTTCAATAATTTATGTAGGATGACCATGTATCTAGTGGTTATTGGTTTTAATTATATTTTAACTTTTAATTAATTTAACAGTGAGGTAATTGCGCGGGACCTCGCGTATTAAGTTTAATTTTAGCTAAATATTCATATTTTTCTACTCCTGATCACCGATTAAAAATCATCGATAAATGCGAAAGTGTGTCTGTCTGTCTGTCTGTTACCTCTTCACGCTTAAACCGCTGAACCGACTTAGATGAAATTTGGTATGGAGATAGTTTGAGACCCCCGGGAAAGGACATAGGATACTTTTCATCCCGAATAAATTTAGTGTTCCCGTGGGATGAGCGGGTAACACCGCGGGGCACAGCTAGTAATATTATAAATGCGAAAGTGTGTCTGTCTGTCTGTTACCTCTTCACGCTTAAACAGCTGAATCGATTTTGATGAAATTTGGCATGGAGATAGTTTAAGATCCGAGGACGGACATAGGTTAGTTTTCATCCTGGAAATTATCCCTAAAAAGATTGAAAGTGAGTAAGTAATTCATGATGACATTGATGACCCTGTAGGAAATGTAATTATTAGACCAAAAGCACAATTGCTCTTACATTGGCTTAGGCGCTTTTAATAATCCCTTTTATTAATTAAGGTGATTAGGTGGATATGGATATCTATCGTGTTGTACGAGTTTGCTTCCATACTTCCAAGTTCCACGCGGACGTAGTCGCGGGCAAAAGCTAGTTGTTCTATAATTTTTGGTCATAATCATAAAACTGAAAATATTAGTTATTTTTATAAAACGAGACGGGAAATCGGTTATGATGAATTGATGAGCAGTTATGCAGGGAACTGTATTAATATATTAGATTTAAGTATACTCTGATTAAAATTTAAAATAATGAAAATAAACCTCAGAAAATCTTCCTTACAGTTTGATAACATTTCAGGAAATCTTGAGAAGATTAAATCGTGGCAATACCCACAAATCGAAAAGCAGTCTTATGATGCACAGAAATAACTTCATACAAGTAGCAGTTCTCGCTGATACTTACGAGGTTTTGAATCTCAACGTGTCCACGGAGGCTGACGGTGAGTAGGTTGCCGTCCGTCCGGGTTTCCCCGGATTTGTCCTAGTTCGGTGGCCGTTCAAAGTGTCCGGGGAAAACAGGGGACACTTTCTAGTGAATTCAAAATAAAGCGATTTTTTTTAATGATATTATTTTCGGACACGTCCGGGCAAACATGCGATTTACGTCAAATGTCCGGGTTTTTAACTCTTTGTCTGGGTTCGGTGAATTTAGAGATGGTCACCCTAACAGTTTGAGGTGTAAAAAATTGTGTCCACAACTTTGTCCACGTAAAGCATTTTTCTTTATCAGTTGGATAGTCTGGATGTGCAGCCACAGATAGCAATCAAAATTAGTTAAACTCCTTCCGTTTTGGCATGGCACGATGAGCAAACAAAGCACATGTTTACCAACATCAACAGATGGCGCTGGATCAAATCTAGGTATAAAACAAATCCTGCATCGCGCTGTTAAGATTTTCCCTGAAATAATGACCCCTCTCCATAGGAACTTTCAGTACAAGTTTCTAATTTTATAATAATACGTATAGGTAGGTAATAATAGTGGATTCTAAGACCCTTGAACATTTTTCATTTATGTATTAGGTATAAACATTTCCAGATTTTTGTGATTAACCGACTGATTCGCTTCATATTTCATAATCATCGTTTTTTCGTAGCAACTATTTTGAAGACGTATGATTCTCTATCGCCATTTGAAAAAATGCTTTTGAAATGCGCCTCTGTAGTAGGCCTTGCGTTTTCTCGGCGAATTATGCAGTATCTACTGCAGAGTGATTCCCCAAGGAAAATTGCAGAAGGTAATGAATCAGTAACTTTGAACAGTAATAATGTTGGAAACCTTTCGAGCACCAAAGACGGCAAGTCATAGATACGCTGACGGAAAGTTGTGCCCGAGATACCACGACGTCATTTGCCGCTATAAAATGAGGAGTATATTTTCAAAAGGTCTTATATCTCTATGCAACTCATACAAAAATAAGCCGTTTTGAAAAGACACTCCTCAAATGTTATATTATCTACTTACTGTCAGCTTTCATGGCGTCAGGAACACAGTTTTCCGTCGACCAGCAGATGTCAAAAGGTTCATCTTGCGTTGCGTTGCTATTTCTAATTAGTACCTTTCCTATGATTGCGTTACGAATGATGACATTACGTAAGTGTACAATAATATTATTGAATTACTAGCTACGCCGCGCGGTGTTACCCGCTCATCCCACGGGAACACTAGATATGTTCGTGACAAAAAGTAGCCTATGTGTTAATCCAGGGTGTCAGCTACCTTCGTACCTAAATTCATCATAATTGGTCCAGCCGTTTGAGCGTGAAGAAGTAACAAACATACACATAAACACACTGAAATTTTAGCCTTTATAATGTTAGTGTGATTACATTTTCAGCTGTAGAAAAATTATTCGCAATTGGAGTCCTGGAGTGTGAAGGTGGAGATTTCACTAAAAATGCGTCAAAGGTGTTAATCCACGCGGCACCGGAACTGGAAGGAGCCCTCCCACCGTATTGTTCTTGTCTCGGCGCTAAGAGACTGGGTAACAAAACTTGCACCTCTAAGCTATTGATGAGCTTCTCTTCCTTCGTATGTTATGTCAAAAAATTAACAATTAAATTGTATGGATGATGATGATGATGATGATGATGATGATAATGATGATGATGACGATGAGTAAATTGCGGCACTTACGAACATGGCACGAAAGGCCTGGCCCGAAGGGAGCAGTGCTTTGATTAATGGTTTTTGTTTCAGCCGACTGCGATGATCTTCCAGACTATGCATTTTGTGGTTACATAAGGTTCAAACATCCTTTATTCCGAACCACTACTTACGAGCTGTTAACAGAAACTCAAAAGGTAACATTCATGTGATAATGTGTTACCTTAATCTGAGGATGACGTACCAATGTTATCAACGTTAGATACTAAAGAGTTTAAAATATATTTTTATTAGGTACTCTCTTACAAACAACAGGCCAAATGCGAGTCAGACTCGCGCACCGAGGGTTCCGTACAAACACTTTCCATCTTAATTGGCCGTGTGGGGTGTAGTGAACTGTATCTTGATTGAATTTAATTAAACTGCAAAGGGGATGCTTCAGTAGTATAGGGAAGTCCCATAAAATAATAACACTTGAAGAATAGGTTTCACATAATGCTGCGTGAAGTGTGTCTTGATCGGAGGCCGCAAGAGGAATGAATTAATTTAATCGAACGCCCATATATGTACTGAGCGCTAGATTAAGCGTGTATGGCCTATTAGACGAGTGGGCGTTCCCCAATCCTCGTTTGTGTGCGGTGTAGGTGAGTAGGTGCAAATGAACAACATTATCCCTTTATTTAGTATATAAAACATTCACATAAGGTACATAATATACATTGGTCGAATATATATTTATCGACAAGTTTTCATATAAGATTCTTATTGGGTAATTTTAATGTTTACAGTATCATCAACCTACTTTATGAAGCTTTCTATATGTTTTCGTTATATATTTATTTAATGGTGGTTTTACATAGTAATTAACCAAAGCTTCATAATTATCTTATCCTATACACAATAATGAGAGCAATTAACCTTAAATATTAAGTAAAATTAAACGAAAAGAAATATGGCTTTGTATATAATGATTTCTTATTCTATGCTGATTACTTACTGCTATATATGATCGAGCTAACTTATAATTATTACATAGTATACCTAGCCTACATGCGACAGGCCGGGTTAAGTTAAGTTTGCACCAACACGTCTAGCATAACTTTGATACGCGACTCATGTCGCCATTGGCGTATCTAACATTATTTTTCAGGGGGGGCCTGGGGGTGGGCCTGGCCATGGCCTATATGAGATGAAACCATGAATTTCTATCGGTAACCCAAAATCCTGGGGTGGGCACTAGACCATACTGGGGTGGGCACGGCCCACCCGGCCACCCCCCTATATATGCCAATGCATGTCGCGCAAGATAGCATCATCCGTCACTATCTCATAGTACTGTACAGATAGAGACAGGTAGTATATCTCGCGCGAGAGAGTCGCGTGTTAAAGTTGTGCTAGCCGTGCTGGTACCGATCACGTTTGCTGTAGGTATGGGAGCCCCACTTAAATATTAATTTTATTCTGTTTTTAGTATTTGTTGTTATAGCGGCAACAGAAATACATCATCGGTGAATATTTCAACTACCTATTTATCGCGGTTCATGAGATACAGCCTGGCGACAGACGGACACAGAGACAGACAGACGGATAGCGGAATCTTAGTAATAGGATCCCGTTGGGTACGGAACTCTAAAAAGAAAAGAGTATCTATATTGAAATGTCTTCATGGCTTTCAGCGTGAAATGCATGCTCGGGCTCTGCTATACTTGGAGCACAACACTCGTCGCTGCTTCTACTGCGGCTCGAGCTGCTTCCACAAGATGATGGGCAAGCGCACTCATGATGTAAGCTTTATACTTTGTAATCTTTGTATTACTGTCCTAGCTGATGGGCAGAGGAGTGTGCTTATTGTGGTTAACATTCCCATGTGACTAAAATTATAAATTTAACATTTGCACAATATTACAAACTCATATTATGTTTAACTTTATTAATTGTCAATTTCGTGCATTTTCGAGTAATAACTCAAAAAAAAAATTCAAAATTATTTATTTGCAACTACACGTCATTACAAAAATCTGTCGAATCCTCCTTTTAAGTTTGACACTTGTGTATTCGATTAATATAAAACCCAATTTACTCCAGTAAACATGGAAAAAGCCGCAAGTACACATATTTACGTATTTTATACACAGATCAGGTTTTTGTCTTCTGACTGATTTTAATTTTATAGTCAAGGACAAACCTTGACTATAAAATTAAAATTGCGAATTAAATTGAATATGAGTATGAATTGTCTTTTAATGTTAATATCAGCTCCATAGTTTTCTTAAGTCTTACCAATCTTACCATACTATCAGAAGTCCAATGCCTAATGACGATATTGTTCCACAGGGTCTTCTCGACGTGCCTGCAGAGTTGAGGCTGACGCAAGAAGCGATCCGAGGATTGGCAGCAGAGACAAATCATAAGACAGTAGCATTTCGCTCCAAGAGCACAGTGGACTTTAAGGTATTATTAGCAGGCATCGCAAATTCATATGCTTTATACCTAGGGCGTTAATCCGAAAAACGAAATTCGACAATTTCGTTGTCAAATGCTATTCCCATCTCATTCACTCTATATTAGGGAGACAGAGACGGGAATACCGTTTGACAACGAAGTTTTCGAATTTCGTTTCTCGGAGTAACGACCCTAAACTTTGGCGTCGGCGTCCATGTTGACTAGTGTGGAGGCGGACTCAATTTAATTTTATTATTGGAATTTTCAGTTATGAACATCTGTTGGATTTTGGATTACCTAAGTTTTCAATTTAACATAATTTAAATGATATAAATTATATAAACCGTTTTAATAATTATTAAAGATGTTACAAAATATACTCGACAAAGTTAAAATCCCATAGAAAATTACTCGTTCGCCACACGGTCGTTCTGGAGCGACCCTTTTGGAATAGAGTGTATTTTTTTTGTAGACAGCCTTTAATAAATATCAGACTTTTCAAGTTATTTCCAGATTGCAGCGGAACAGCAGTCAAATCCTTCCCGTGTGTTCCAGCCATTGCTAGGCTCGGAAGAATCGTTCGTTCACCAAGGTTAATTGCATTATTAAAATCTTCCTAATTACTTTAAGGATAATCAATTTACTGGGTAATTATAAAAAAAATAACCTCGGAGACTAAGTCGGGAGAGAAGCGTACTTATCCGTATTGTTTTTGCAATGAGGTTCATATGAAGGGTACACAGAAAGAACATGTCTAGTTACACAAGTTCTTTTTTTTGTTTCAAAGAGCATACTATCTAGTAGTTGGTCCCATTGTTGAATCAAATAACTTCGTTTTGTTAACGTTGGTTTTTTTTTTAAATGATTACAGTGCGTGAGCTGTCAGAATACAATTCGTTTTTATACCCGTCTTGCTCGCCCTTACGCGATCCAAATAAGAACCTCTCAGTTATCACCTAAACCCGAATCGCACTCTGAGGGCTCACGGTGTATGTTTTGTCAGGAGTGGAACGGAAACCGCTCGATCTGAAGGACGACGTCACTGCTGGCAAAATTCAACGTGTGCGCTCATTCTCATCACTGGATATGGCTAATTGTGAATGTATGGCGATAGCCTTGTTTGTCTATGGTCAGATCATCGATCACTGCCGTGGAGCTGGTAACTTGCTTATTGATATTTTCATGTATTTCCCTAGCCTTGTTACTGCGTTTACACTTTACCTTCGAGAGAGAGATTTATTTATCGAAATAACTTTATTCTTACTACCTACTGTGTCATTTAATTATTACTTTTGTTACTTAAATGTGTGAATTTGATGCAAATTAGAGATTCTTAATAAAAATAACTTCTTATTGGTAAATCTGCAGGTAGCTGTTAAACATTACGGTTCTTAACTCATAGAGTAATAGATTTGCTGGTAGACTTTTTAAATGTGAACGTGGTGATTAGTATTTTCGGGGACGGGGGACCAAAAACCGAGATTTAGATTCTTGTATTCGTGGTTTGCGGCACATACAACCCTACCACCTCCCGGTGGTGGTATGTGGTGATACCACCGTCACCTCCCTCCCTCACGGCGGGCTCTGGGCACAACGGCCGGCTAATTCAACCACGCTACAGTACTTTTATCTCACGAGCGCGGGTGAGCCATGTTTGTGTGAGTAGATGTACATGCACATTGGCTCTGTGTGGGTGAGCTCGGGAGCGCTCAGTGCCGGCCCACCCAGGCTCACCCGCGCTCGTGAGATAAAAGTACTGTAACTCTTTCAATCAAATGAACTGTCAAACCATACAAACTGACTTTTTGTATGGTTTGACAGTTCATTTGCTTGGAATAGCAAATGCGTGGTTTGACTCTAACGGCTTATGTGAAATGCGTTAGCCACATCTGTATCTTCAACGCACTATAAACGAACGCGACGCATACACACGTCCCGGGACAAAGTTACAGTTTCATAATCTTAATTATACATTACACAATACACATTTGTTTTTTGTTTTGTAATGGAGACCTGTAATCTTTTGTTGGATAATGATATTTATTATTTAGTTTACTTCATGTATAGGTATCAACCGGGGAAATGGCTAAATAATTGATTGATTGTTAAGTGTGAGGATGGGGTATTGTTTTTATTTTTAACCGACTTCAAAAAAGGAGGAGGTTCTCAATTCGAACTAATTTTTTTATTTTTTTTGTATGTATGTTACTCGATATCTCCGAGAACCGTGAACCGATTTTCAATTTTTTTTTATCGAAAGGGTATAACTCCGAGTTGGTCCCATTGGCACTAAGTCGGGATCTGATGATGGAATCTTGGAGAAAACGAGGGAACTCTTCAAATGTTATAGGGACATGTACGGCGCTTTCGGTAATTTATTGATAAAATCAAGAATTTACATTCAGTAAATAGGATTTGGTGTAAAGAAGCTGATGATGAACACCACAGATGGCCACTAGAACTTTACTTCTAAACGGCCAGTGTTTCGAAGGTAGCGATTAGATGTGCCGATTCGGATAGTTAAATTACTAGGAGGAAACAAATGTACATGGTGCTATTGAATACGGTACCATAAAACTGGTCTGATACTGGAACCGGAAAGGACCCTACAGAACACGGTAACCAAACAACGTAACCGAGTCGTGTTTGGTGTTACTGGAATTGTCCTGACAAGCATTCTGAGTACAGAAGACTTATTTTTTTAATAATCGACTTCTTAATCGATATTTATTATTAATCGACTTCTTAATCGATATTTATTACACAATAACAGTACAATATCTACATAACAGTTCTGGTGCTTAGACGAAAGTATTACAATTTAACACGTACCTAATTATGTTTTATTTATTTACAATCATTATTTATGCTTCAGGGTTAATTATAGAAGGCATCTCCTTAAAGTTAAAATAATAATACCTATGTCACCTATGTTATATTTATATAATGTTTCAATATGTAACAATAATGTTTTATACGTGAAATATTATTTACCTACACTAAAGATATAATATCCTATCGGAAACGGAAATGTTTCGCCTCAGCATCACTCGTTATTCGACGCCTAATTTTATTGTTGGTAAGAAGCCACCACAGTTATTGACGTCCTTAGGGATAACGTTGTCTGGTGGCTTCCTACCATACGTTGCCGTCTCGCAAGATTCATCTACAGCGTTAAATGTGTAGACGCGGTGAGCTTTAGCGTTTTCAGTGGTCATTTTGTCATTGTATGCGTCTACCTGTCTAACTGTAGGGAAAATGCGGACAGCAGCTCCGTCTGCAAAATCACCTGCCAAAGGTACATGTCGCCGCTCACATAATAATTCGAACTATTTTTTTTTGTATGTATGTTACTCGATATCTCCGAGAACCGTGAACCGATTTTTTTTATTTATTTTTTTTATTGGAAAGGGTATAACTCCGAGTTGGTCCCGTTGGCACTAAGTCGGGATCTGATAATGGAATCTTGGATAAATCGAGGGAACTCTTCAAATGTTATAGGGACATGTACGGCGCTTTCGGTAATTTATTGATAAAGTCAAGAATTTACATTCAGTAAATAGGATTTGGTGTCAGGAAACTGATGATGAACACCACAGATGCCCACTAGAACTTTGATATGAATCACTAAACAGCAAAAAAAAAATTATTTAACAAAAAAAAGAACCGACTTCAGTAAAACTAAAAAACCAAAAATAACCCGTTCAAGTACAGATTACATTTGACTCACCCTTCGAAGTCGGTGCCAAACCTCGCGTAAACTATAATATAACTATAAATATAAGAACTGAGTGGTTTGGGATCGACTTCGAAGGGTGAGTCAAATGTAATCTGTACTTTAACGGTTTTTTTTTGGTTTTTAGTTTTACTGAAGTCGGTTCTTTTTTTTGTTAAATTTTTTTTTTTCCCGTGAAGATAAGCAAACATGCTTGTCTGGAGAATTACCGCTTTAATCTTAATATTACAGGAGAACATGTCAAGTTATTGGAAGCTTACTTGGAGTATGCTGATTTATGTGTTATGAATTTGAATACAGCACAAGCGCTCCATTTGTTAAATGAAGCAGAAACCTTTGTTATGGTAGGCTCTTTGCTAGATTTTTTCCACAATATATAAAAGTCTGACACGTGATAGTTATATAAATATATTTTAGAAAGTGGTCTATAACAGACTTTAGCGGTAAAACCGGCCCTCATTGTAATTTTTGCGTGTTTTTATATTTTTTCTTTGTTTTTTGTGACGTGTGCAATAAAGAGTACATATACCAGCTTGTATTCTTAGTTAAAAGAAAAATAATAAAATCTAGGGCTTGCAAATTTGGCGTACTGCTTTTTAGAGAAGGGCTACCTAACTGCCCTATGAAATTTTGGGTCTTGGGTCTATTGGACGCCTCGCTACAGTCGCTACTGGTACCTAATTATTCCCTACTATGGCATTACACTAGGGGGTTTCGCGCGAGGTTCATATAAGCATAAGGCCGTGGGCAAGGGGCCACTTCGTCCACGCCTGGCTACGCCATAGACCGTGGAACTAAATAAATATTGTTGTGCGAATGAATTTTCAGAGCGACCAGGCCAATGGTTTTGGGTCTGGTTGTAAGATCCCTTGGCTCAAGGACTTCTGCCTGGGGCGGATATCATCGCTCCGGGGCGGTTGCATGCTGATTTCTGGAGACATTCTCGAAGCTCGGGATCACCTGTATCATGCGTTGGAGTTGTTTCGTGATCCATTCCCTACAAAAAAGTACGGTTTTTATTAGTAATAGCTCTATTTACTTTACTCTCTAACTGTAAATCTGTCACCTGTTCTTGTCAGAAAGTGATTCCAAAGTAAATATAATAATCCATTCAAAAATTTTACAAGCTTTAGTTGAAAGTGTGCATTCGGTGGCATATGAATATTTGAAATAGATAATCAATATCTCCATAATTATTGAGGATTACAATGGTGGTATTAATGTAAAACATTTGAAATAAAAAACTAGTTTTCTAAACAATTACGCCACCGAAGGTCACGCAATAATGCCATGCTCAGAGAACGACTCAGATGTAAGTTTCTAAGTAACGTCATAGTTTAAAAATGCTGAGATAAAAAGATCTTAAATTTCCGCTTCTGCCATTGAGTAACAGATTGGGTAACTCTGCAGGCCTTTTCTATAAATATTTTTATTTCTACTTATTTTTTTCAGACACAGCAAGATGATGCGCTGCATACAGTTTTCGATACACAGCATGGCTTTGAAACTCACTCCAGGAGCCTACATAGGCAATGAGACCGGTGTGGTTGGATTATTTTACGAAGAAGTCGCAGTTACACTAAATCGACTTTTTAAATTATTTTCCGTTAGTAAAATGACCAAAAAGAGTAGAAATTAAAAAGTGGCAATACTGTAGTCCTCCCTTTCTAATCAATATAAGAAAACAGGGACGACACTACGGTATTGGCCATTTTTGATTTCTACTCTTTTTGGTCGGACTGTAACGTATAGCCTTGCGCTAAAACTGAAGTGATAATTTTAGCTTTGCGCACAGAATAGATAATATTTTGCGCTAAGATTAAGGGCTTAATTTAGCTACAATTTGACTTAGCCTCGAGTTACATGCTCGTGCCCTAACCTGCTGACTGGTCCGGACCTTATACCTCGCACAGCGCAGTTAAGTCATTTAAATAAAACGATTAAAACGAATTATATCACGTATATTAATTATTTGAGCCTCCTTGACGTTTCGGTAACTTCCAGTTAAGGTTTCCAGTTAAAGTTGTTCTTGTGGAATATTACCGAAACATCAAGGAGGCTCAAATAATTCATAAACGTGATTTAATCCGTTTAAATCGTTCGGTCGCGGAAACCAAAGAAAATATTCGTGTAGAAGTCTTTGGCAATCCCAACACCGCATTTACGCATTCAGGATTTTACACGGCAGAGAGTATAGCTACCTAACTCAAGCCAAGGCAAGACGTGAAACTTTAGACAAACCGCGGGCGGTAATTCGTAAAGCCCCAGATCGCATATATATGACCCTCACCTTCGGTTCGGACCACAAACACCTGCGATCTGGGATATTCACGAATTCACCGCCCGTGCAAAGAGACTTTCGACTCGCCGTCGCCTCGAGTCGGCAGACGCGAGTCGAACCGAATTATCTCACCTTTGACAACAGTTATTTCTGCAACATGAGAGCAAAGTTGTTTATTGTTCCGAGCGCTGATTTTGAGTCCCGAGCAAGCGAAGGATTCTAAGTTAGAATCCTAAGTGTAGCGAGGGACTCAACAGCACGAGATGCAAAAAAACTTTACTCACACAACTTTTCACCTCAACAGCGAGAACATATTTGACTTTTGTATTTTTTCTTCATACCATTCAGGTGTAGGTTGTCTGTATAGTCATTGTTGCTGATTTCAATTATATTATTAATTAGAAAATAGATGCTTAAAAAGGGTGAGAGTCAGAATGGCGGGTGTACCATCACGGATTTGTAAAACAATTATACCAAAAAAATGTACTCAAAATGTACTATTTTGTACGTACTTAAAAAAAAAATTACCTCCGTACAAAAAGTTATTACAATGTTTAGGTACACCCGCCATTCTGACTGTCAGGATGGCGGGTGTATCGCAGTTTACCATATATGAAACCTTTGATTATTGAGAAATGTTTTTGATTATTGAGAAATTACTCTAAAAAAATGTACCAAAATTGTACTCTAACATACAGTTAAAATATTAGCAATCTGATGTGTAGCTTGCGAATTATACACATATTAAATTTTGTTCGTAGTAAGTGAAGGGCCAAGTGGGAGAACTGGCGGTAAGTGGCGTTCGCAAAATTTTACAGTAGGTACAGAAGATTGAGGTTGTCTAATCATTTGATGGCTGTACGGCTTAAGTAATAATATACAGCAAAAAACCGGCCAAGTGCGAGTCTGACTCGCGCTCCGGGGTTTCCGTACAAACACTTATCTTAATTGGCCGAGTTAAGTTTGCACCTAGTGTGTATGGCACCGCATACAAATTAGGTGCAAAGTTAAAGGAACCAATGAAGTTTGTTGGAGCCCTACTTAAAAATTTATTTTATTCTGTTTTTAGTATATGTTGTTAAGACTGCACCGAGCGAAATGTGAAAAAATAGGCAGTTGCCGTTAAGTAGATTAACGTCAACACTAGTTTATTAATCCATTTCTAAACTATATATTTAGCATTTCGAAGAATGTGTTAACAACTTCTCCGTAGAAAAATTATAAGATTATTAATATTTTACCCTAGGGAACTATGTAAAGTTGGACGAAAATTGTAAAATCGTAAGCAGGCGTTAAGTGTTTTTTTATACTTTAACAATGGAAATCTATTCTGATTTTCAGTTCAAAAAAAAGATGAATATTTACATTACAATTTGTCCGCATCAAATATTTCAATTATTGTTTGGTATTAAAGGTCCATTTATCAAAAATTGCTTATAATTCTCCATACATTTTTACTATGGCGGCCGCGCGCCGATTTAAATACGCATTACCTGCGCTCTATGGTTCGGTCGCAAACGCTCGGCGCCCTCTTAAAGCGGCAAAAGAAATAGGTACATCAACTGTGAAATTTCAACTATCACGGTTCATGAGATACAGCCTGGTAACAGACAGACATACAAACGGACAGACGGACAGCGGAGCCTTAGTATAGTCCTACTCCCATTTTTTAAGCGAATCCCATTAGCTTTGTACCCGATGAACAATACACATTATCTGTATTGTTAGCTGTGGCCACAACTGCCACTTCAAAATGTAAGGCGTTATAAGTGCAAATTACTTTTACACTAAATTAGTCTTTAAATCAAACTAAATAAGGTTTACTCTTAAACAAAGAGAACACAGATGTTGGTCACTTCGTAAGTGAAAGAGCAGTGAAGCTCGTTTCGATGCAGATAAAGACAATGAAGTGACCAACATCTCTGTTCTCTTTGTTTAAGAGTAAACTTTATTTCGTTTGACTTAAAGACTAATTTAGTGTAAAAGTAGTTTGCACTTATAATGCCTTACATTTTGAAGTGGCAGCTAGTTGTGGCCACAGCTAACAATAGAGATAATGTGTATTGTTCATCGGGTACAAAGCTAAGTGGATTCGCTCAACCAAAAGAATTATTTCTATAGTAGGGTCGCATTTTTTACCCTTTGGGTACGGAACCCTAAAAACGAACAGATTCTAGAAAAACTTGTAGTTCCAAAAAAAATACGATTATTATTGTAGCACGGGGAAAAAAACTACTATTAAAAGCGCCAGCGGTACCAATTCATTAAATTAATTGTACTTTAATATACTTTCGGTCTCTGTAATACTGTACTACCATTAGACAGTACCGTCAATGGAACTAGTGACACATTTATGCAACGTTAGTACCTTGAACAAAAAAAATAACCGACTTAAAAAAAACTGAAAAGCCAAAAATGTCGCTATGTTACGATTTCGAACTCCAATGCCGACAGCAGGTCCGTATCCAGTTGGTTCCGAATGCTCTACTGACCTACGGTCGGGCGACTGTGTCGTCTGCCGCTCGCCGACACGTCGCTAGCTTCGTGATGCTAACTATGAATAGTATTTCATAGAAACACAAAGACCAGTCGTGTCGCTGCGACACGTCGTCTGCTGCTGCTGTCTACGGTCGGATACGAACCGACGTCCGACACCGTAATAAAGGGCTTTCGGTTTCAAAAATTATGCTATTATAATTTCGTTATTTTGGCACGCTTAGTGGGTATAGACACTTCCTGTACTGGCATAACCGTACCTATATTTCGAGTTGCCTGGCCTTCGGTCCAAGATGTTTGAGTTGCTCCACAGTCAGATCGTCAATGCCGGCGGCTTTACCGTTTTTTAGCGTTTTGACAGCTACTTCAAACTCGTGATGGGTAAAGGGCTTACTCAGATCGGTGTGCTTTTGCTGCTTTGCGGGTATTGGTGGCGGTTTGGGCATCCGACTGGTGGGTTTCCCATTAAGCAGCAGTTGGGTTGCTACCTGATTAGCCGTGACTTTGCCTGGGTTCATTGGTGGTGGTGGTTCACCTGTGAGTTTCCGCAAGTTTGACCACGCTTTCTTGCTATTATGGGTCATATCTGTATTACTCACAGTTTCACACCATCTATCCCTTCGGTTAGCCGCTATTTCCCGCATTAGATCTTCCCCAGTCGATATAGTTTCCTCCGAGAAAGGGTCACTGCAGTATAAGGATTCGTATTTCCTAAGGAGGTCTGCAGAGGACGGGTCGAGTCCTGGAATGTAGTTAGTTCTACATCCTCTTGGTATGCATCGGCGTGATACGGTCCCAACGATTCCAATAAATTTGTCGTATTCCGAAACCGTTGGTTGTAGTCTAAGTCCCTGTCTATGCCTCTTGAGAACTCGTTCCAGTCGGCCTTTTGGAAATTAAATCGACGTCGGAATGGGACTTTAACTGGTTGTAAGGCCGCTTGGATCCGGCACATGTTGGTGGCACAGTGGCCTATGTTGTGTTTTAGGGATCGGTTTGCAGACCATTTTAATGCACTCAGAGCTTATACTTTCGCTAGTGAATATCAGGTCGGGGTTGTAGCCACGTTTCCAGCGCCCGCTGTTGAAGGAGGAGGGTAGTTTGGGGTTATGAAGGAGTGACAGTCCGTTTGCTTCCGCCCATGCTTCCTTTTCGCCGTCTGAGTTGGTTTCTCGGTAGCCCCACGAAGTGCTGTGGCTGTTGAAGTCGCCGATTATTACGTTTGGCCGTTTGTCGCCGTGTGGAGATGTGTCCCAAGGTTGGAAAGTCTGAGGTGGCGGCTTGTAAACTGACGTAATGATACACTGCCCGATGTCCAAAGTTATTAACTCCATTGTTTCCCTTAAGGCACAAGAAGACGAAGTGATCCGGGTGTCAGGTTTTGTGAAGACTGCGCTGCCATGCTTTGCGTGGGGAATTTCAGCAGCAAGTATCAATCCAGGTATGTGCGGCCGTTGATGGCCTATGTCACGGTGGGTTTCTTGTATGCATAAAATGTCGCAATGCGTCTCGCGGCACATTTCTGATAGAAGTTGTGCTTTGTCGTCCGTCTATGTTAATAGAGATGACAGTCAGGGCTGGCTCTGAGAAGTGCCGTTTATGATCGCGATCTAGAACTGAAATTTACAGTAACGCCCGTCTTATACTACAAGTAAAGGGAAAACTCAGAATACTATAAATTTTTAGGTAAGGCCTGGTTCGTAACGGATTTGCCAAATTGAAAAATGTATAACTGTGTGGTAAGTGGATTAATTGACATAAATATATAATTTTATATTAAAAACATAGTATAAAATTATCATGTCATGACTATTTTTCAAATTCAACTTTTACTCCCACTCCTGCCGCAATTTTTGTCGAATACCCTCCATCAGCCGTGCGACAGTGTCCTTAGCCACTTTCCTGCTCGCTGCGTGCCACTTTCTCAGGAAGTCTTGCTGGTTGCTGGCAGTATTACCTGTCTTACGGAAGATTCCTTTGACCAGAGCCCAATATCTTTCGATAGGGCGGCAATGTGGAATATTTGGCGGATTCAGTGCTTCAGGCACAATCTGGACATCATTCCGTTTGAGGAACTTTAGGGTATCCGTTGCGTAGTGGACGGTTGCTAGATCTGGCCAAAATAAGGCCGAAGTATTGTGTTTTCGAATGAATGGTATTAACCGTTTCTTTAAACATTCATTGATATAAATATCCATCTTGATTGTGCCAGTTGTAACATATGCACTGCTGCGATCACCGCAAGGGCAAATTGCCTGCCAAACCAGATACTTGGAGCCAAACTTCTCCATTCCATATGGTGGTTTCCGAATCTGGAAGAATTTCTCCATCAGCTATAGTATAAAACTGATCGCCAGGAAGTGTAGAAAAGTCCGCCTTCACATAGGTTTCGTCATCAAAAATCAAGTGAAAATTATCTGTACCCAGAAACTCGTACAGCTCTCGAGACCTGGTTTTGATGGTGACGAGTCTTTGCTTTTCTGATGTTTTCGGCACTTTCTGTTTCTTTAATATGTTCGTAGCATCCCGTTCCTTAACACGTCTCACCATTGACTGACTTGTAGATTTTTTTTTAGCTATGTCCCGTTCGGACATGCTTCGATTTTTGCAAATCTTCTTAATGATTTTCCTGTCTAGCCCAGGATCAGGAGCACCACCGTGTTCTACGTTTCAAGGCTTCTGAGCGGTAGACAAAGTCTCAAATTTTCGTTTAAGGACCGTATCAAAAGTTCTTCTTGAAATTTTTAATACTTTTGCGATGAAGGGGTTCGGATGCTGTTTATTTTCCATCCATTTGGCGATTATCTGCTCATGGCGTTTACGTCGATTCATGTTTTTATGGTTTTGTTAACTTTTACGCAAAAAAAACCATGCTTACATAATTTGGTGAAATTAGTAATTATGATAAAAACAAAAGCAGGATATCCGTCTTTACAGCTCTTACAGCTAGATGCTAGCATTTTCAATTTGGCAAAATCCGTTACAATCCAGGCCTTAAATTAAAAAAAAAATTTAGTCCTGTTCGAAAATCATATTTGGAGAACCCGGTTGCCTTAAATTTGCACTTAATTTGTATCCGGCGCCATACACACTAGGTGCAAACTTAACCCGGCCAATTAAGATAAGTGTTTGTACGGAACCCTCGGTGTGCGAGTCAGACTCGCACTTGGCCGGTTTTTTGCTATATTATTATTATTACTTAAGCCATACAGCCATCAAAGGATTAGACAACCTCAATCTTCTGTACTGTGAAATTTTGCGAACGTGACTTACCCAGTTCTCCCCCTTGGCCCTTCACTTACTACGAACGAACAAAATGTATTGTGTGTATAATTCGCAAGTTACACATCAGTGCTAATATTTTAACAGTGTGTTAGAGTACAATTTTGGTACATTTTTTTAGAGTAATAACATTTCTCAATAATCAACGGCTTCATGGTAAACTGCGATGTATACACCCGCCATCCTGACAATCAGAATGGCGGGTGTACCTAAACATTGTAATAACTTTTTGTACGGAGAGGTGCAATTTTTTTTAAAGTAGGTACAAAATAGTACATTTTGAGTACATTATTTTGGTATAATTGTTTTACAAATCCGTGATGGTACACCCGCCATTCTGTCTCTCACTAAAAAGGTATAGCAATATAATTTAACGAAACCTTATTCCTTTTAAAATTTATTTTTTTCATATTATGACGAATATATTGATAATTTCAACCAACTTTTTGGAGTGAATAATACTTTTTCCCGAGTTCTAGGTAGTAACTATTTGATCCTTTCAATGCGTGCAGTCGAAAATAAGTTGAAAAACGAATTACCACGTGAATTTTGTCAATTTCGAGTAGTTTTTCGAACAAAAATTATCAATGAAAAATTCAAACTGTAGGTTTCAAATATATACCAATAAATCCCAATAGCTCTGTTAGATAGGAAGTAAAATCAATAATATGTTGAGAAACATGTTTGATCATAGAGAAAAAATTCTAAACAATCAGCATTTTAAAAGGAATAAGGCTGGTACAGTATTGGAACGTACAATTTCAATTAAGAGTGAAATTGTACGTTCCAATACTGTACCAGTCCCTCACAACCAACACGGTCATTATTTAATCAAATTAGAAGATTTAGCAGATACATGACGTGTTTACTTATTATTACGAGATTCTGTTTATAATTTAATTAATATTTTAGCACCAAGCAAAATATATACAAAAGAAAATGACAATAACCATCTGAACTCGATATTATTTAAAGTAGGTACGTTTCGAATAATGCATCTATGATAAAATTCATAAATTGGTGAAATCATAAATTATTATTATATTAAAAGTAATAAGTTGAAAAATCTTATTTGAACAATAATGTATTGATAAATAATGACACAAAGGTAAATTAAGAAAGAAAAATTGAATGCGATCTACTACAATCTAAGCAGGATTTGAACCTGCGACCTCTTCGTTTCCGGCGTATTGCTCTTCCAACTGAGCTACTGCAACGCAGCAAAATCACCATGTTTGAGCTGGTGAGGTGAAAAGGTTTTTTTGACTCCGTGCCATAAATTGCGGATGAACCCTAACGGTGTTTTTCAGGAATGTAAAGAATATTCGAATCGAAAAATAACAGCAAAGTGGTCATTGGACTATGCCCGGAGAACCAACGCCAATTTCCAACTCCTGTGTGAAAGTTACGGGAATATGATAACAGTTCAGCTCCACAATCGAGAAGTATGTCTGTGCAAAGGCTTCGTTTTTTTTCGCCGATAAACGTCGACGGTTTCAGAGCAAAGCGCTTATCGCGTTTAAAAGAAAATTAAACATGTCGATAAATAAAACAAAGGAAACACGACGTTTTTTCGTCGAAAGCGTTTTCCTCAGTATGGATCCAAACCAGCCTCTAAAAAGGTTGTAGGCCCTTAAATAAAACGGCCAAGTGCGAGTCGGTCTACCGAGACCATAACATAATATCAGCCAATAAACTTAAATTTAGGACATGTACATGTCCATTGCCCACATTACCTACAACGGTAGGTGTAAAATTCAGTTTTTTTTTCTTAATTAAATAAGATTCGAGAGACGATACCAATTGCTGGTACAAATAATTTAATAGTAAATTGTCTCACAAGAGGCTAAAATAAATTCATTAGGTAAGTACGTTTACGTTATATAATCCTAACCATGAGTGCTTTTCACTGCAACTGCGAGAAAATAAAAAAATATTTCAAAATTAAAATTGTTATGTCGCTCGTATTCCAAGATGGGAGTATTCCTGCTCGGCTAGCACAACTAGGCCTCGGGACTCTTATCGGGTGATATACCATCGTCCGTCACTCTCTCACAGTAAAGCGAAAAAAGAGATAGGTAATATTTCTCGCGCGAGAAAGAGTCGCGTGTCACAGTTGTGCTAGAGGTGTGTACTGTAAATATAAGCGTATTGGTTATATAGTTTCTACTTATCTGCAACGATTACATATGTAGATGGCCGCTAGCAAATTTCATAGAAATGACTAAACAGTTTTCATTTAAACACTAGGGCTAAAACGAAAAACCTGCTTCTCCAAGCTAATATGTAGGTACCTTGTTAAAACTTACTTTTTGAGCAAGAGAAGTGAAAAATATATTTTTTTTAGTTCTCAAAGTGCGTGGAGCTAGAGACGCTAGCAATGGAGCTGTGCCACCGAAAGCGTGGGATATTAGACGACTCCGAGATGCAAGCTGTCAGCGCATTGTACACTAGCATATTTTTCTTCTAGTTCGTATAGTTGATTTATTTTCTTTAGAGTTAATCCAACACCACCAAACCGGGCTTTGTACCTACAACCCGTCATCTATAAGTTTGGACCACATGGGTATGTGATGTCATAGTCATAGATACAAGATCGAAACTTAAAGTAAACGAGCTGTAAGTACAAATTCAAACTCTTTATTTCGGATTTGAATCCATATAGTTGTTAGTAATAATTTCTTATGCCTAGACATAGAATGGTTGGTGGCACGAATATAATTCATATGTCATTATACCGATCTAGGACCAACACGCACACACGCGTGTAGCTCTAGCTATCTATGAGTCAGCGGGTCATCCCACCTTTAAGCCAACGCTACCAGGACCCTGTTGGGACTATTTTGTAGGCGTCTGAAGATAGATGCACAGCGCTTTCTCATAATAGCCGCAAAGCCATCAATCCCCGCTTCGGCAAACATTCCAAAAGCACTGTACATCGTTTAGGTAGTCCCATCATCAGTTTCATGAAAGCGTTGTTATATTGAACGAGTAAATCACTGTATTTCCGCTGCGTGTAGTTTACCCACAGGTTGAAGGTATAGAAAGAATGGCAGTAGGCCTTGAACAACGTATCTCCTTGACTTTACCGGTTACGTTTACAGACTATACTTTAAATGTGTGTAAAGAGTTGAAGACGGCCTTAGATGGAACCATGATGGAACATGGATGGAACTTGACAATATTGGCTGTCAAGTCAAGAATTCAAACAGCACAGGCTTCTAATCATTAAACATGACCATCTCCTCCATATTTCAGTATCGGATATGGCATGAAGAATAAAAGCCTGGAGTTTGGTGTCCCACTGATGCACATGACCTCCAAGTTGCCAGAGTTTGCGATTCGCGAGTTAGTAGTGACCTGGATGTTAAAACTGCTGCTCAACGACCTTCGTATTCAGGAGATGGGGACGCTGATGAAGGAATCCTTGTGCTTGGATGACCATTTTGATTTGAGTTGTATGTTGATCACATATTTTCAACCAATCTCAAAATGTGTAGGTCCTCAAGAGCGGCGTAGTCAGACCACGCTGACTCTTCCAAGCAAATGAACTGTCAAATCATACAAATTAACTCACTTTGTATGGTTTTTGCTGTTAAACCCTCAGAACTTCGAAGTTAATGAAACGGTAAAAAAAAAATTAAAGTCGGCTTAGTACCACGAGACCCCTATAACAATTCCATGAAAATATCATCTCTTTGAAATCTGCGCCCCCAAACATCTAGAAAATTACACCCATGATCTACCAACTTGAAATGCAAAATAGACGTCGTTTTCGAAAGATTTACACACCTAAATAAGAATCTTACCCATGATGGTTTTTACTTTTTTAGAAAACTATTATGTCAGCTATCTTGAAACTTAATTCATATGCCTGGAAAAGTACATCCATGTTTTTTTTGTGATATCAGCCATCTTTAAATCCATAATCATCATCCGTTTCTATGGTTGCAATCTTAAAACTTATGCTATTTTATTATAACTCTTAACTCACCTATGATGTTTTTATCGCGTACCGCCTTCAGCCCGTCCAGCAGCATAACTATGCTTCGCGACTTGTAGCGTGACATAGTATTACCCGTCACTCTCTTACAGAACGAGATAGGTAGTAGGTATATCTCGCGCCAGAAAGAGTCGCGTCTCACAATCAGTGCCTTATTTTATATTTAGCCCTAGTCCCACAAGTTCCGGGCCCTGGGGCCTAGCCTGGCTAGTCTAGGGGCCCCAGTCCCAGAAGTAGGACGTGCACCATACTTATGTTCCTATATTACTATTTAACGCCTGACCAGAAATATATAAGGATGCGCCATATTGTGGAATTTCACTGGAACTAATTTCTTAAATACGCTGGCAATGATTTTATTTGTCGTCAATGTCATTCGTGGTGGTTTCTTTCTTTAAAATACAAATATTTAATAATATGCAAAGAAAATGCCGAGACCATTCACAGAACGTCATATTACAAATTAAAGTGTACACGTGTTTACTAGGTACACGAAAAACAGTGAGGAAAAGAGTGCATTCCATTAGATGATATTACGAGGTTAACATATGACATGACAGTTATTTAAACTAATGTCATTATAATGCGTTTGCGATTGGTTGCAAAATCGTTGCCATATAAATCTTCTGAATAGCGCCCTTTTGACAATTCTCATATATTTCTGGTCATTTATCACTTAAAATACTAAGTACTACCTACTATTTCATTTGCTGAAAAGCATTTTGAGATAGGGGGCCTGTAATGCTGCATAAAGACTATCTGCTAAATAAATACATCCTGGGAACGCGCGCCAATTGTAATACTTACCAGCTAAGTACTTTTAACTCGAGTGTTATCCTGAGTCACGGGACCACCATTTGTAATGTCTATGCTAAGCCCTAAACTAAAGGAACGGGTCCTTGTCCTGTTTCACCCTCCTCACCAAACTCTACTCCTACAACGAAGCCCTAAGGAAACCCTACAACAATTACCTAAGAATATCTTAACAGCAGCTCCCAGTCTCTATATCCTACAACTAAACAAATCTAAATATGAAAGGATCTTTATAACAATTGAGTTTGAACTTTTCTTAATAATTAATGGCCAAAAAATGTGATCGGTGTAACCGTTGTGAACGTCTAGATGTGCAGGACCCAACGTTGAAGTAGTAACCCAATGTCTTTTAAGAGAAATTTAACCGTGATGTGTCGCTAAGTGCCTACGTACCTATATACTGTGCTATGTTACTATGTATTTCCAAATAAATCTGTATTCTCTTAATTATTTAATCCAAGCTTCTCCTATCCTACTGCTACCTTGGTTCTTTGTACTAATTAAATTTCTAACTTAGTTTAATGTTATCTATCCTCAAAATATAAACTTATTACTTCCTATGTAGTCTAGCTAACAAAACTATCTATAGTTCCTATAGCAAGATTCAATAAGGAATATTATGGATACTCTTATAAAAGTTATTTAATTCTATATGAAATATCAAATTCATTTAGTCCATAGTCAGATATAGTTAAACTAGATTACCTTATGTAACAATAAAAATCAATATGTGATTCTATCCAAATTTTATTAGGATTCTGGAATGAAAGGTAATTTAGTTTTTAAAATTGCATGTTCTTACTCCAGAATGATTAGAAATCAAATGTCTATGTACAATATGAAACTACACTTCCTTACCAATCTATAAATAGATGAAAGTTACAGGATCTATGAATTTTTATTATGAATTTAATTGTTCTTAAGTTTTCATATTTGACAATATTGAATAAATTTTGTCATTACTCCTTAATCTGAGAAGGTGGTTACCTCCCTTAAATAAACTATAGTAGACCAATCTGAAGTAAGTCGTTATAGTCTTCACAATTAAGAACTAGTAAGGACTAGATTATAGTATAATGGAGAAGGTATCTTTATTGTGTAAAAAAAAAAATATAATTTTTTTGTTAATAATCCCCTACCACCCTGAGTGTGCGGAGAGTATCACTGAACGCTTTACCTATCTATTCCTGAGAAGCAAATCGAATTAAAGCGTTCAGCTAGAGGATGGGGAACTCCGCTCCTAGTCTAAGCTGAACAAACCACTGTGGGATCTCATCACATCTATGCATGACGTCCTACCTAAAGCAAAGTGTCAAGGATCCATCTTTTAGGGAAGCCTTTTGGCGCAAGCTTCTTAAGTTAACTACACAAGGTCTACTCTAAGGATTTTACCTACCTATTTAACTAGTTAAATATATGTGATGGCTGCAAAGACTATGACAATGTAGTTATAATTGTATTTATAAGATCTCTAGTACACTACTCTTCCTTAGTAGGTAAGAACCCTTCTAATAAGTTCTAGGACTTGGTTTTCGTTTGACCATACTCATAAATGTAGTACACCCTTGAAATCATGAAGACTATTGTGTCCGTTCGGAGTATCTTTCAACTCTCGACTGACTCATTCTGATAAGGGAAATTACTTTCAACCCTTGTGATATAAATTGATTTAGTTCTGAGATCTGCGATGTAAATACGAGAACGAATAACTTTCATTATTGCTATCCATGAGTCCTCGGCTTTTCTTAGCAATTTACACTTCAGATACTCCACATCCAGTCTTAGGAATGCTTTGCATTTCCATACTATACGACGATCCACAATTTCCTTATCAAAATTATAACAAAGTTTAAAATTATTTCTGCTCATTGAAAGGGCGAATGTCATCGGTCAGCTGATTCGACTTAACTTTAGTGTTGCCATTCTATCACTGAGGCTGTAACATATGTACATTACTTTAAATCATAATCAGTAAATTTTAACTAATTATTTCTATATATATTGATGTCATATTAAAAGTTCTAAATATCTGATTGGTTTAAATAGCAGGTTTCTCTATTCCCTTTCTTTATAAACTGTTACAAGATTTTGTTTTTCACTACTGACATCCCGAGTCAGAAATCAGCTGTTTGTATCTATTATACCAGACGAGATTAAAATAATTTGAATAAATGTTATTTTAGTTAATGATGAATGGCCGATTGCTCGGAGGATAAAAAAACCCCGTTCTAATATTCCTACTGGAGTGTACCTATCCCCATACCCCCATTTGCCCTAGCTAGCACCACCAATACTAGAGGCCTAAACCTCACATTTACATTTAAACGTGTATGGAACCTAGGTAAGCTAAACTATAAATTCGGGAGATTAACCCGAGGTTGGACTAGAATCAGTGTAAGTGGGTCCCCCCTACGCGGCTGACGAGACGCCGGGAGCGCAGAGTAACCCGCCCTAATATGTGTATATAAAGCAGACATATAAATATATAAGTATATGAGACCGAGCATGGAGGTCCATTTGGCTTCGGCAAGCGCGGAAAGGCCCGCATGTCCATCACGTGTGGTCCTTGCTTCCACCAAACAAAACTATCCACATTCGTAGGCTATTCACTGCACTTATATATGGCCAGTGCCCGAGTTGCCTAGCTCGGGTAAAACTAGAAGAGTCTGAAAGATATTCGTTTAACAGCCGCAAGGTTAAATATCTTTCACCTGGCAACCATGTACCAAAACACTATTTCTGGCATGTAATTAAGCTTAATAGCTTTCAAAAAACAACAAAATCCCACAACATTTCAATAAATAATTATAGATCAGAAAAATAATGCCATCCCAACAGAAATTCCCCTTAGAATTAAATTTAATACCTTATTGCCAAACAACAGTGTTACCCAGTCGAAGTCGCAAGAAAGAATGAATACCATCCTACTAAGCCCTTGCCTATTTATACCCAAAACTCTAGTCATTCGCCGCTGTCGACCTACTCGACTGACCCGTTCTATTCGACTGCTCCATCTCACTCGACAGCGTCATCTGTCTCGCCCCACTCAACGGCTCCATCTCACTCATCAGGCTCGCCTGCCTGGTCCCACTCGGGACACTCGATACGTCCAAGACTCCTCCCACTAAATGCTGTGTATATGGAATTTTGATCCTTATCCAGTCTAAATAAAGCTCAATTCTTTTGTTGGCAAATTTTGTGAATATTAATTTGCTATTCAAAAAATGGCAGGATGCTTACATTTGTATTCGCTAATTTTTGATACTTCTATAAAATGATGATGTTAATATTATATGGTGTAATATGATCTTATTGCTAATGTGATGAGAATTTGATGATGTGAGTCTTACGATGGTGATATATGTTTATATGATGGCGAACACATGACGTGAACATGTGAATCGCTACAGGCCCAATGCCAAGTACCTAGGGGCCCTGAGCCTCTAAGCCCAGGCCTGCTCACAGTTGTGCTTTGTGCTAGATCTGCTGTATTCTGTTGTTTTCAGTGATGACCTGGTACTATTTCTACTCGATGGTGATCCTCATCGACACAGGCTACTGCGTGGAGTCCTACCGGAACAGCGAACGGTTTTACATAAAGACCGGGGACATCACACTCCGGGCGAAGACCAGGATGGATATAGCTTGGGATTATTTCGCTTGTATGTGGCTTATGTAAGTGGTCCTATTTATAGTCAACCTCAGAGGTATGTGAAATAAATATATGTAGGTATAATGGAATATACAAAAGGGTATACCTAATATATAATAGTAAAGTTGATGATCGAGATACGAGATCCTGGGCCAAAAATCAAGATGGCTCTCCTTCTAATGCGCATGATCCAGTAACCAGGCGAAAATTTAAGTATTACCCTAATATAAGTTCCAATCCTGAAATTAACGACGACAGTTACCTCGGATGGTTTTATAATATATTTTTCTCAAACATGCAATGAAATGTGGTCACAATGCATTATAACAGGATTCGAAGGAAAACGTTCATCACGGATCAACTCGAGAGAACTGTAAAGGAAATCCATACAAAATGTAAGGCCTAAGCAGGGAAGTAACTTTTTTAAACATGGCGTCTCTGTGTTCATGAACAGGCTAAACAGCTATATTATAATTTTTTATGGTGTATTTATTTATTTTTTTGCATAATTATGTTTGAGCACTATACAAATGTCTAGCCGTAAAAAGGGCTTGCCGGCGTCGTATCACTATCCGGCCTCCCTACCGGTCGGCCTATACTCACTACGTCTACATACTTCACCCGGCAAGCCCTTCTTTCTCGGCGTCTGCAGTAATGTACTAATAATCAACTTTCTAACGAATCGCTTGATCAGTGCTGTCGGGGTATTGCGCCTTTTTCCTCATGGTTAAACCACTTTAAATTCGGGTTGGTGAAAAACTGATTTTATTTTATTTTAATTTTTAAACACGTTTTGTAGTCTGCAATATCTTGCAGAACTGTTCGTGTGGGCGCTTGGGAAAGGTCGATATTTTGGGAAGAGAAGATAAGAGAAATATTATCTATGGGAAAAAAGCTTATTGAAAATAAATGTTTTCTGCAATGTATCTTGTTGGAAGGTTTGCTCATAATGCTGATGAGAGAGGTAACTATCGTATTTTTTCCACACACTGATGATATGGATAGATTATAAACTATCGAAAATTAATACTAACGTAAACAAAAGGCCTACTCCGAAGACCATCCCTCTCGATCTCTAGTCAAACAATATTTGAATAATAATAATAATAATAAATAATAATAAATATCAGACAACCTCACACAAATCAACCTACTCCCAAATTAAGCTCAAGAAGGCTTGTGTTATGAGTACTAGGCGACGATATACATACTTATATAGATAAATAAATACTTAAATACATAGAACATCCATGACCCAGGTACAAATATTCGTGTTCATCACACAAATATTTGCCCTTGCCGGGATTAGAACCCGGGACCGTCGGCTCAGTAGGCAGTTGCTTAACCACTGCGCCAACCGCGTCGTCAAAATGAGCGGGACAGCACGACCGACTGTAAGGAGTTCACGATTTATCGACAGTTTATAATCTCGCTCGCGCGTTACATTATTTTTAAACTAACATCGTTCACAATCTTGCGGTGACAGAAACAATAATATGTGCAAACAATTGTAACAATGATTGCCTATATAAAATGTTAAGATTGCTAATTCTAATTATCAAGTAGGTAACTGTAGTGTAATTTATACTTACTTATGTTTTTAGTTATGAAGTATTCCATATTAGGTATCTTGTGGGCATTTTGGCTCGACTATAAGCCCATAAGACATTTTTATAAATAAATCAAGTAATTAATTTACAGATTGATAATTCTAACATCAGCAAGATTGCCTTTCTTCAGAATACTGTAAAGAAGATGAAAAAAATATTACGCAAGTGTTGCCAGCAAGCACCGACATATCTGCCGAGGTTTGACAGACCGATTATTTCTATCAATTAAAATGAAAGTAGGTATGAAATAAAATGAACTCCATAGTAGTAAAAATTTCACTGTGGAATGTATACTTACCTAATACCTACCGTGTTTACTTTGCTAAGGTAAATTCTTACCTAGGTACATACCGTCGTGAATTTCACAATTAAGTATTACTAGCGTAGATATATCAACATTTTACAGGTATTTTCTCCTCTCGGCGTACTACTACTACATAAAAGGCAAGAAACATTTCGCGCACAAACTTCTAGAGAAGTCGTTGGTCCTTGCAAAAGATTTAGGTGAAGGAACTATAATAATTTGGGTGGAACATACGCGTCAGGTTAGTATAGTCTGCAAAAAGAGTAGAAATTAGAAAGTAGCAATACTGTAGTGTCGTCCCCGTATGATTGTAAAGGGACGATACTACAGTATTGCCACTTTTTAATATCTACTTTTTTTTGTCACACTTTAATGTACAGTTGAAACTATTAGGTACTTACTTGCCATCAGTGGCGGCCTTGAAGAGGGGCTTTCAAAGTGTCCGTGGAAAACGGGACACTTTTTAGTTAATGAAAAATAAAGCGATTGCTTTTTTAATAACATTATTCTCGGACACGTCCGTAGAGAAAATGCGATTTACGCCAAATGTCCGGATGTTTTAAGTCTTTGTTCGGTTGCGAATTTAGAGACGGCATCCCTACTTGTACTTGATGATATTTTTATCACCCGGGCTTTTACCCGCGGGGTCGGCGGCTTGCCGCCCCCCGCATCTAACGACTAGCGGATGCAGCCGAATGAGGCTTCCGTCGACTCAAGTTATGAAAAAAAAAATATATATCACCCGGGCTACGCAACGCATTAGGCTGCGTTTCCACTGAAGCGTAGCAGTGCGGAATCGACTAATCACAAAAGTGAAGCGGAGATGATACAGATTTCAACTCAGGAGCGGAAACGCGCGGAATCGACCAATCATGGCCGATTCCGCACGTACCTCCGCTCCGCGTCAGTGGAGACGCACCCTTACACATTGAATGACTCGCGTGGGTCGCTTGTATAGTTAACGGTCCAGACACGACTTGCGCGACCAGCGACAGCGAGTGGTTAGAGCGGCGAAAACAAAACAGCAGTCATACGAGTGAGCGAGACACTCTTGCCGCGCACCGCTGCCGGTGTCGCGCAAAGAAGCGGTTGTGGCGTATCTATTACAACAGTACCTAATCTTAATCATGTTGCGCTAGTAACTATCAGTTTTAATACTTCGGCTTATTAAAAATACGACCGGTTGACAACCCTTGCTCTACATACGATGACGATTTGCGTACCTATATTCCACTTTGAGAACCTAGATTTCCCTTTTTTTAGGGTTCCGTAGTCAACTAGGAACCCTTATAGTTTCGCCATGTCCGTCTGTCCGTCCACGGCTTAGCTCCGTGATCATTGTACTAGAAAGCTGAAATTTGGTATGAGTATGTGTATGTATCACGCCGACAAAACGGTAAAAAAAAACTAAAAAAAAAAATTTTTTCGGGTACCTCCCGTACACCTAAAGTGGGGGTGATATTTTTTTTTCATTCCAGCACTAGTGTGTGGGGTGTCGTTGAATAGGTCTTTTAAAAATAATAGGGGTCTCCAAACATTATTTTTCGATAGTCAGCAGTTTTGTAAATATTCGCCCCGAAAATAAAAAAAATTGTGTCCCCCCCCTCTAACTTTTCAACCACGGGTCAAAAAATTATGGAAAAATTCATTAAAATGAGGCCTTATAAGTACTTTCAATGAAAACTATATCGAATAAAATCGGTCGAGCCGTTTTCGAGTTATTGCAAAATTTCGTAATTTTCTTTAAAATGACATAAGTGCCGCGCGGTGTCCCTACACTTCGAACGTTACACATATTGGTTAAGTGCCATACTATATTAAAACATTTCGCTCAATCTGGCGCGTATAATCGATAACTTCCGAAAGGTAATAAGTAATTAATGTTTTCTTGTCGTGTACGACCTTTTTATAGAGCTTGAAATCTTCTCGTAATTTTCGGCTATTGTGAAGGACGGGCAACTACGGAACCCTACACTGAGCGTGGCCCGACATGCTCTTGGCCGGTTTTTTTGTAAAATATCAGTACATTGAAACTGATATTTATTTTATAATACATAGTGTAGGCAGGCATTGGATGAGGAACTATGTAGGTATAATAATCTGAAGTATGGTATTCGCAAATGAGGCCAAGCTACATCATGCTTGTATCAGAGGTCAAAGAACTATCCCAATTACTCGGTCGGATTCATCGTGCCTACGTAAAAATTAAGGCGATTTCCCGCCCACCTTACATTACTGGTCTCGGATTCTTTGGCTCTGATAATTGAAGTTACGGGTACACGTAGATATGCCGTATGTATGTCTGTAATAAGGTCAATATTCAAAAACATTAGCTACTACCATCTTATTGTTACCAGTGAAGTACTTCGGAGAAAGTAGTGCACGTATAACTTGCATGATTAAAAGAAACCCCAAAAGTTGCTGGAATGGAAATCGTTTTTAGCATTGCGGTTATCTTAAGTTGTTTGTTGCTAACTTTAGTCTCGCTTTCCAGCACTGGGCAGGGATGTTGGACCCAGCGCTCGAAGACTACTGGACAGAGCACACCGAACCAGACAATTTGTTGGACTACAGAAATTTCAGCGACTTTAAATTGATTATACCGTATACCCTTCCTCTACCTAAAACTTTAGAGTGATTGTCTGATTGTAATTTTTTTCTTTGACTTCTGCAAAATGAAGTAAGTATGTAATAATAATAACTTTCTCTCACTTGCTTGCAGTACTTATCTACTGCTCTAAAAATTATATAGGCCATGTGACTTTTGACGCCGATTTTAAGCACCTTATACACCATAATAAAGATGAATTTGGGATTAAAATTACGTTGTTTTAATTCAAAGAGTATTTTGACGTTTCCTTTCACTGTTGTTTATAAGTTTGTATGTGAAAATCACAACATAAGGAAACAGAAAATTCAAGTGGCCTTTATTATCTACTTTTTAATGTCTAGTCTTTTTGGTCAGACTGTATTTCCTTCAAAATGAATATCCCGGTAGATCCATATGGAACTAGAACAGATGGAACTTCTGGAATAGCCCCACTTGTTTTAGCAAATAAAAACCTCGTATTTTTTCCATAACTAACTACATTTAAAGTGTAACAAATTATATGTACACACACAGATATCAGATCATCAGTTTCCAATGTAAGTAGATCTAGGATAATAATAAATCACGGGTTTAGGATTATTCCAATGAAATTTAGAAATTCCTATTCTTTGTACAAATACTTAGTTCATCCTTGTCTATTACTAGAGACAGCAAGATTGAAACAGCCATTTTGGCCTTTCCTACCAATTGTATTGTAATATTTAATGTTAATGGATTGTGGAATGATTTTTAAACAAATTTTTGCTAATATTATATTCCGAAACACATGTTTTTCGATATGATTGTTTAATGTGGGTAAATATAGCAATTAAATTGTTGCTAATCCATAAATAAAATACGAACACAATGCATCAGTTGAATAAAAATACCTAATTTACTTAAGGATAATAAAGTTATCTGTTGAATATTAGAAGATTATTACATTATTGGTTAAATAAATCGTATTTTCAATATCTTTGTAATTTCATTGGATTTTTAAATGAATCATTGTCCCAAGGGTACAAGAACCCTGTTGCCTGATTCTGATAAATGTAAGAATAATCGAGAAGAATGGCACTGTAGACAACTGACAAAGTATAATACATACATACACAACGTGGTTATGACGCAAAACCATTTTGGTTGAATTCGCTGTAATTTGAATATAAACTTGGCAGAGGACTGTTAAAAATTTCCATTTAGTGGTACAAATACAATTTTATAATAGTAGGTACATATAGATTTGAAAATATATATAAGGGCTATATTTCTTACATTACCGGGCATGGATAGAGATAGCCACTGATGTATATATAATATTATTAATATAGGGTTTTCCTGACACAAAATAAAATCAAGTCAAATTGTATTTCATTATATTCAGTGTTTTGAATATTTACATTATACAATTCCACCAGGAGTTAATATTTGTATTTTAAAACTAAATATTAAAGTCATCACAAAGTGCTGTGCTTTTGCTTAGGAAGGTGATGATACGCAAGCAATACATTTAGAAAAAAAATACATGAAATGTACACAATAAAATCACATTATATTGCATTTATATAAATTCGTTTTATATCTGCGTTTTGGCTTCACATGAGATAGTATATCTTATTATAAGAACTTTGTGCATTAATACCAAGATTTAAGATTCAATATGAAGTTAGAATTAATAATTAATTAGCTACCTACCAAGAACTTGTGAAACAACAATAATCAATTGACTACCTTTTTTAACAACAAGGTAGGAAAATAATATATTTTATATGAGCCCTTTACAAGTCATTCAGAAAAAAATACTGCTGTAAACTTACACAATTTTTATCAAATTTACAACAAAACAGGATGGGAAAGTGAGACCAGACAGAGGGAAGGAATGTTACATCTGTAACACTGTAACCACTCATTCATAGTTTAAGAGCTTTGCTCTTGTAACACCATATACACACATATACATAGCATATTTAATTTATATTAATAAACCCCATTTTGTTACAATAAAAAATGTAGAGCAACATATGATACTAAAAAAAAACCTCTATTTTCCCCATTAGAGATTAAATTAATCCTTACAATTTGAATGGGTTTATAATTAATTAGGTACAATATTTAACACATAATTTTCAAAATCCTTAAAATAGACAAAATAACAAACATACCTATGCCTTGATCACACGTACCGAGTAAACGGGCGAGACAGTGCTCTGTCTCGCCCGTTTGTCTTGTGTGTGACAGGGACGAGAGCACTGTCTCGCCCACTGTCTCGGTACGTGTGATCAAGGCACTACAGTTGACATGACAACTTCTATTTCTGAAGTTAGTAAAATATAATAAATAAAATAATATTCCAAATATCACATTCTATTAGCTCAAAATGCCAGATTCCATAGTGTAGTTACAGAAAAGCACATTTTTTAAATTTACCATAATACATACAAATCAAATGATCTTGCTCGACTTTTAACACCTTCGCTACGACAATGAAGTTAACTGGCAATAACCATACTCGGTAACGGGTTGATAAGATCCAGATAAAACATAAAACAAAATATTTACAAACATGTTCAAAAGAAATGTCAGTTATAATTATGTACTTGAATGAATCAAGGGAAGGGCACATTTAATTTATACTTGTTTTATGGAGGGTAGATCCAGCCTTAAAACCCCACGAAAGTGATTTAAAAAATTTGAAAATTAAATTGAAACCAACTGATATTTTAACGTAGGTACTTAAAGTTAAAATGTCCCTCCTGCATGGATCCACATTTAATCAAACAAAGGGTTAAGCCTTGAGTTCATACATACGTTTGAGTTGGGGTCATGCCCCCTATGGCCTCCCCAAGATCTGCCCCCACTTTGCAGTCTAAATCTAATGCAGTTGTTCTGACAGCCTTATTGTCTTCTCATTACTTATTATAGCTTTTCGTCACATCTATGAGAGTAAAAAGTCTTTTAAACATTTTGGCAAAGGCAATGATTTCACTGAGCCATCCTTCACATACTGGAGTATTGCATCTCGGCAGACTGATTGGAGAGTTTTCACTGAAAAAAATAAATAAAAAAATGAGTCTTATACACAGTAGGTAAGGGCGAGCAAAGCCTAACTTTATTGGCATTTCCAACGAGGATACCACTTTTGAGAAGAGAGCCAAAAGAAACTCAACAATTAGCAATTTTTTCATAAATTCTACTATTACATTAGTTATTATGAAGTAAAAACTAAATGAATAAATTTCTTTAGATTGATTATAGCCAGTAACAATAAAAGAAACTATGAATGTTTCTCATTTAATTTTCATAAGGTATTCACAACATTCTTATTACTTTATGTTTTGGCATTTCTTTAATAAATATAGTATTGTATATTAAACTCAAAACTCTTAACAAAATTTAGTTACCTTATTAAATAAATGCTTACCTCCATATAGTTGCACAATCTTGACTTGTTTTGTAGTTCCATAAACATCAACCACAGCATGTAGTGGCCCCCTTGAATATGGTATAGCCTTAGTACAGGGTCCCTGATCTTCACCATTAATAATAAAATGCATCTCAGCCAGCTCAGGGTCGTCTTTACTAGTTCTGGGACACGGGACAAACATGACTCCAATGCGACTTCCAGCATCCATTGGTAATATGCCCTGTGGTGTTCCATTTTGTGATAAAGTCTGTGGTTTGAGGACCATTTTTGATATATAACCGCGAGGCGTTCTGACGCTGTGACCGTCACCAAGCACAGACACCCGGGGCTCACATTCACGCCGCCCACTCGCTTGATTCACTAGTTCAATCAGAACATTATTCTGTGACTTAGAAATAGGGAAAATCCACGACATACCCGTGTTCGCCAAATCTGGGAGGGCATATTGAGGCAATCCTTTATCTCCTAAAGCAGCCGTCTGCGGGTCCAGCAGCGTGAGACCTAGTCTCATATGACCGCTCCATCCTCGCTCTGTTTTCTCGATCTCTACTAAAAATATTTCTCCTGGCAACAACGGTTTCTCACTAAAAGTCAATCCATGGGCGAAACTTGCCTTTCGATACGCTACTGTGTTCTCTTCGAAGAGAATAATGTTAGAGCCGTGATAGTGGTGAAACCTGGATAACATGTTTACTGACACATTAGGCGCACTAGCAAAAATTTGCTCACAGTCTCACACTAGAGTCAAAATTTATTGCAACTATAGAAGGAGTAGTACGAATTTTCCATTTTTTTATGACAAACAATAACAATGATCAAGGTATTGAAAGAAAAATTAACAACAGCCGGAAATCTTTTCCAGCTTTCTCGTCCGACAACTGACATTGACAACTTACTTGGTTTTTTTTCTATAATGGTTGACATCTGTAATTGATTAGTAATCACGCAGTAAGCGTTTTTATATATCATGTACTAACCATTAAGTGTTTATATCTTGTTAGCTCTTAATCATATATTTGATATATAATAAATAAAGTACAAATGTGTTATCCTGTCTAATATTTAGAAGACTATACTAATTGATTTATTGTAAATAACACAGCTGTCAACAATATCAACAGAGGATGAAATGAAACGCAACGCAATCATGGCTGTCACCGGCAAAGTGTTTACATTATTCCGTCCTATTGCTACTTTACGTTTCTCATTGTTATCTAATAGAACTTGTGGTTTATTAGCAGTGAAATCAAAATTCAAATACTCCACATTTAACTATTCTCTGCAACGTGGCTTATACAAGAAAACAATTTCTATTCAGAAAAGGTAATAACTGATAAATCTATATAGCTTTGATAACCTAAAAAACGAACTTTCAAGAGTTTCAACGTTTTGTTATTGCGTAAGTTAAAAATGAGATAATCTTGTCTGAATGGAACAATGAATGGATCTGAAACATGTTATCAAGGCAAAAAAAAAACAATTTATATGCAAGAGGAATTAAAAGTACTTCTAAGGAAACTTAGAATATTTATTAATAATATAAACTATTGAAAAAAAAAACATGTTACATTTTTGTACGGCATAGCAGAGTGTTAACAAAACGAAACTGCCACAAGTTTGCCGTATCACTCCTTTTCATTACAATTTAGTATTTATCAAATAATAAAATAAATTCAGTATTTACAAATACTGTTGCAATTACATAATTGACTGTTAATAAACAGTATTCTATAGTTTCATAAAACCGGTGAGTATCGTACTGTCAAGTACATATAGACATTTATTTTTAAACTTGGAACTTCAGTAAATATTAGTAAATATCAGGTGCTATGAGAAATGTGCAGAAATCGCTAACGAATAACTACCTTAAATCATAATATTGAGCTGTTATATATTTCAGATTCCTACTATATAACTCTATTTTAACCTATTGGCCTATCTTATATACTCTGTCACTTGGGTTATCTATTACACTCTGGATATGAATCATATCTGCAATATACTGAGCCACTTTATTGGCATACAGTGACCAAACACCAATTGAACTCTAATACCTACCTACAGCATGTATAGTATATACATTGATAGCAAAGGAGTGGGAGTTACATTCTAATCCAATCATCTAGTTGATAGGTTGAGGCAGTATAGTAACTGTAACTTACAGAAACGTTTCTGCTCTTGTGCACACAATGGGTAATAAAAGTAAAATATCAGTACTAACTTTAATTTTATTTAACAGTTTTTTCGCCAGTCACGTTGGAGCTATGGATGCTTTGAGTCCTTTGGATCCGTCCTCTTATTCTAGGCCTGGTGAGTCTTCTGAGCTTTTCCACTAAATATTTATGTATTTTGAAATATGGTTTTTAAATCTATTTTATTACATATTTAATCCTTATATTTAATGGTGTTAAGAGGGCCATTTTTAGATGATATCAAAATCTTCCATAGACAAGAGAAAGTAAAGTTAACATTCATATGCAAAATTTAATAGGTTATATGAGTCTTTTTAAAAAAACATACACATACCTAGTTAAGGGCTATAATGAAAACAAAACTTAATTGATTCCTTTGTCTAATGACAGTATGTAAGGTTTAAAAACTTCATGCCGGAACAAAAGTCTTTTAAAGCTATTAGTATCACAGTCGAAAAATTCAGTCCTAAAAGACTATTATAAAAAATATTGTAAAATTAGTTTTTTAAGAATTACAAACAGCTTAAAAAACTTAGAATTAAACAAAAATATAATCAGTCACAAAACAAAGTAAAATTCATGTGGCAAATAATAAATAAGGAAATAAATAGAAATAAATTTAAACATAAAAGTAACATACATGTAAAAACGTCAGATAATATACCAGTAAGCGATCCTAAGCAATTGGCCAATATATTTTATACATTTTTCTGTTCCATCTGCAACTCTTCTATCTCCAAAGACAAACTACCCATAAAAAACACGATAAATAATTCATTTTATCTAACGCAAATTGAGCCCAAAGAAACTTACTCCATTATAAAAAATCTTAAAATCAAAACATCTTTCGGTATTGACGAAATCTCTCCCACAGTAATAAAAAAATGTGCAGATATACTTAACATCCCGTACACTAAACTAATAAATCAATCCTTTTCAGAAGGAATCTTTCCTGACGCTCTAAAAATATCTCTGATAAAACCTATACACAAGAAAGGAGACCCCTCAGATATCAATAATTATAGGCCCATTGCTCTGCTTCCCACCTCGTCTAAATATTTGAATTGGCAATGGTTAAACGACTCAACTCATTCTACGAAAAATTTAAAACACTTAACGAAAGTCAAAATGGTTTTAGATAAAACTGATCTACTACCTTAGCAATATATAAATATATACAGGAAATACTAACCGAAATAAATAACAAAAAATACGCAGTAGGCCTCCTGCTTGATTTAAGTAAAGCCTATGATAGAGTGTGCTATGGGACTCTACTAAATAAATTGTATAGTACTGGAATTAGAGGCACTCCATTAAAATGGTTCAAATCTTACTTTGAAACTCGATCTCAATACACAGAGATAGAAAGTACAGACTGAAACTGGAATAGTTCGTCATTTCAGATCTGATAGAGTCCCTGTAAATGGCTCTATTCCCCAAGGAAGCGTGCTAGGATGTATTTTATTTCTAGTGTATATAAATGACCTCCCAGATATCCTAAATGATCATTGCAGACTATTTGCTGACGACATTTCCGTATTATTTCCGTGTGTTAAAATCGACGAAGTTGAAACTAAACTAAATTTAATTCTAGATAAAATACTAAACTGGTTACAAATACATATTTGAGCAATACTTGAGCTCAACATTAAAAAAACAAAAATTATACAATTTAAGCCGTATCAAAATACCACTTTCAATAAGTTATAGCTATAATAATCTTAAACTTGAAAATGACCTCAGCTACATTATTGGGAACCGAGTTAGACTAGCTTGAACTTTAAACTCCATATTCAAAAGCTTACAAAACAGTTATCGTCTTTTGTATATGCTCTAAATCACCTAAAGCGTTTAACTGACCTAACTTCCGCTCTTTCAGCCTATTATGCGTATGCTCAGGATGTCCTACGGACTCATTTACACGTAATAGCACAGACATAGGAAAAATATTTATCTTACAAAAAAAGTGCGTTAGGATATTGGCAAACATAGATCAAATGGAATCGTGTAGACCCCATTTCATAAAATACAAAATATTGACTGTCACGTCCATGTACATTTTGGACTCGAGTAAATTTGTTAGAAAACATATAGATTTATATTCACAGATAACGCAAAACAAAAGAAATGACCGAAATTTAAACAAACTAACATTACCTTTTTCAAAATTAAAGTTTGTTACATCTAGCCCGCACTATATGACAATAAAAAATTATAACCACTTACCTTACATAATATGGACGATTTCTTTAATGATAAAGTGTAGAATGTGAAGTCTTAAAAATTTGTATGTATAACTTACTACTTAAAAATAATAGCCTATTATGCTGTAGATGCCCTCTCATATCGCTGCGCCCTATGCAGGGTATCACATGTAAAACTGCCCTGTATTGTGCCTACCTTTATAGCTATGTGATATGCAATAAACGATATTATTATTATTATTACCCATATCTTGTGTATGACTAACTTTCGCTACACAAAAGGCGGGATCGTAATTTTGTTTTTATTAAGCCTTTAACTATGTACATGTCTTTTGAAAACGACTCATATAGATCCAGTTATGTTGATTTTATATCTTTTTTATGTAGTATTTAAATGAATGAATTACGAATCAAGTGATATTTAGTTTATAAATTATTTTTCCTGTAGGTATATGTCCCATTTTCCTTATATCTTTTAGATACTGGTTTCTAGGTTTTTTTCCAATAATGTATGACAGCAATACACATTGAAATTATTCTTCTTTAATGAGCAGTTTATTTAAATATTAAATTTTATTTACAGAAATTGCTGTTGTGAAACATATTTCATTGTCTCTAAATGTGGACTTTGAGAAGAAAGTTTTGAGTGGGTCAGCCTTGCTCACTGTGAATGTTCTAGAAGACACTGCCGAAGTGGTAAGATAATCATTATTTTATCTATACTATTATTAAAATTTAAAAATGTATTTTAACCCCATTTTCTACGGGCCCAGGTCAATATTTTTTTTTGGTATAATAGACTAGCACAAGTGGCATGCGACTCTTTCTTGTGGAACAAATATTACCTATCTATCTCTTTCTTCACTGTATTGTGAGAGAGTGACGGGTGAAGCAATGTCACGCGACAAGAGTCTAGACGCGTCGTTGTGCTAGAGAGGCTAGACACGGCTATGGGAGAGAGCGAGATACCGCGCTCGGACCTTTCGCTCCCACCTATGGCCGCCGCCCGCCGCTCCGTACTTAATCAGTATTTTTATTTATTACACAATCGTCAGTCTGTTACTATTACAAAATATAATCTTGCTGCTAGCCACCACGCGACCTATCCCTATTTTTCTGTCCGTTACGTTGCATGTTAACCTAATGCATTCGTTGCATTATTCAATTTTATTATACGTAAGTATTAAAAACTAAATCGAAAAGATTGTTAAACAACACCCAGATATTTTTAAAACATAATTTGAAATGTTTAATGCCCGTACGAGAGGCGCACATAATCTGCATGTTCCAAGGGCGTCCTTATCGACATTTAAAAAGAATGCGTATAATTCTGCGATTATAATTTATAATAAGCTACCCGACTATATTAGATTTTGTATTTTTTTTAGTTGTAAGACACAACTTAATAATTATTTATTGGACAGATGTTTTATTCTGTGAAAGAGTATCTTACATCAGATAAGTAAGCAAGACAGTGTGTTATTGTTATTGTAGTTTTTATTTGACTTACTTATTAATTGTAATACTGACTAATTATTTATTGTAGTATGTAGCATTTAAATTAACATGATAATTGCAGATTACCTTAGTTTTAGATAGGACATGTTTTATTTATTTGAATTCTTACGATAAATAAATAAATAAATAAAATAAAAAAAAGCCTTATATTATTCCATTGGCAAATTTACATTAGAAACAGTTGTAATATATGTTATTTTAGTCTGATATGCCTGCCACCTGGACCCCTCTTTGGGTGAAGGCCTCCTCCAAAGATTTCCACTCGTCGCGATTTTTTGCCAGGTTTAACCAATTTCTTGATGCAATGGTCTCAATTTCGTCCTTTCACCTTGTTTTTGGACGGCCTCTGTTTCTGTGCCCATGAGGTCCGCCGCACATAGTCACAATCTTCGTCCACCTGTTGTCAGTGAAGCGTGCCACGTGACTCGCCCACCTCCATTTCAGACCTCGTGCGAAGGACAAGGCATCTATCACGCCAGTCTGTTTTCTTATGTTTCTGTGGCTGACTCTGTCCTTCAATTTTATTTTTAGTAAGCTGCGTTCCAAAGCTCTTTGACAAGATGTTAGCTTTCTGTTGGTTGTTGAATCAAATATTCAAGTTTGACAGCCATATGTGAGGCAGGGTAAGAGACATGAGTCCATTACTTTCTTTTTTAATTTTAAGTCCATGTTAGCCTTCATAACTTCTTTATAGGCCCAAAACTTTTTCCATGTGATTGATACACGCCTGTCTATTTCTTCTATGTTGTTATTTTTGCGAAAGGATACTTGCTTGCCGAGATAAATATATTCATCTACATAATCTGTCAAGTTATTATTTATTAGAATGGGCGTTCTGTGGTGATTTGACATGACCTTCGTTTTTGAGAGGTTCATTTCCAGGCCTACGCTTGAGCTTGCGTTATCAAGTTCTGACATCATCAGCTCAACGGGGCTCTCTGAGAACAACACAATGTCGTCTGCGAAGCATAGATGGTGGAGGCGCTCTCTGCCAATTTTTAACCCTTTTTCGTCCCAAGATAGATTTTTCATAGTGTTTTCGAGGACTGATATGAATAATTTAGGTGACAGTGGATCGCCTTGTCTAACTCCTCTGTTTATTTCTATTTTTTGTCCTAAACTATCTAGCTTGATTTTGCTAGTACTGTTATCGTAGATGTATTTGCTGTTTACATTTTGTTCGTGGAGAGCTTTCCAGATGCTTTGATGTGATATTGAGTCAAAAGCCTTTTTATAGTCGATGAAAGCTGGATATAATGGTCTGCGAAATTCTTATGATAGTAATTTAGTAAATAGTGCTGACTCCTGTGCATATTTACACGTCGCGCCAGCGGCATAATATGTGAAACTTTTTATTATGTAACACCTGATGTATCATATTTTATGTAAATAAATAAATCATTTATTCATTCATTAATTCATTTATACAATTTAAACGGATTATATCGCGTATATTAATTATTTGAGCCTCCCTGACGTTTCAGTACCTTTACAGATACCGTTGTCAAAGGTTGACTGAGAAAAACATAAGATAAGATTTTACAATACAGTGGGTTGCAGCAACGCTAATAAAATGTGGCCTGGCGGTAGATTCAATTGACGTCCAAATTGTGAGACTTATTATTTGTATACTTAAATAATGAAATAAAATAATATACAAAGAATATAAATATATTGCTCTTTATATTAAATGCAAGAAATAAATCCGCAATACATTGCTATTTTACTTTTAGTCTCTCGCTATCGGTGACGCGGCAAGTGAGCCAATTCATTCATAGGCTACTTTTTATCCCGAATGTGGGTAACTCCCCAGGGCGCTGGTAGTAATAAATATTTAGTAAATATTGCTGAGAGAGCTGCCATCCTTTTAAACAGTTAATAGTGATGGACAGACTTATCAGATTGGGTAATAAGACACTTTTGAGTAGTTGACATTATCATTCAAGTACTTCTTAAATCAATTTTATCTCAAACTCAACATGCTATTGCCATCTTGAATCACAAACTTTTTGAGTCAAAATGTCCTCTTTTAGTCTTCATTATTGAATCTATTGTTCACAGATTTTAGATGCAAGCAATCTTAGTATAGACTCCATAGAGTTGGAGGATGGCACTCCGTTGAAGTATACACTGGGAAATGATATACCTAATTTTGGATCGAAATTAACTGTAAAGCTGCCTAAAACCGAATCTTCGGGAGAATCGTAAGTATTCATTGATACCCACTTAGAACCTTTTCCTCATGTCCTACCTTTAAATAAATAAATAAATATTAAGGGACAATCTTACACAAATCAACCTAGTCCCCAAACAAAGCTAAGCTTGCACTATGGGTACTAGACGACGACATACATAATATAAATACATATATAGATAACATTCATGACCTAGAAACAAATATTCGAGTTCAGCACACTAATATTTGCCCTTGCCGGGATTCGAACCCAGGACCGCCGGCTCAGTAGGCAGGTGCACCACAAACTGCAAACCGCGTCGTCAACTGACCCAAAATGGTAATGATTAATGAGGTAATGGAATTATGCTGCCTTTCCACTGAAGGAAAGGAAATGAACCAATCAGGCTGCGTCTTTGTGAAGCCCAAAAAGGAGTGCAAATACATGTGGTTGGCCAATTTTACACAGCCCCGCGAAGGAGATTCAAACTTACTATGAAGGTCATGTTTTAGTTAGGATTTAAATCGGAATTGGAATTATTATTTATTATTATAAGTAATTTGCAATACTGTAATCGCTAAATTGCGTTTTGTTTCGGCGTAATGTACGACAACGTAAATGGAAGACATGACACATGAGACATACATTTCGACTGCACACAGACGGTAACCGTCGAATACTGTTCATCTATCCTCTTACCTTTTTTCTTATTTTTTTTTTAAAGGAGTGTCACAACCACTACATTCTCATCAGCAGTTGGCGGGTGTACGGCCATGTCGTTTGATGATTTCTGTTACAATATTGAATTAAAGAACGCCAAGACGTGCTCCTGTCATGTTTGTAGGAAATATGGGCGTGAGGAGCCGCCTGAAATTAAGAGTAGGTTAGCAGTAAGTTCTGTACCCCTTACGCGTAGGAGTAGGGTTGCCAGATGGTCGGGATTTGGCGGGATTCTCCCGAATTTTTGTATGTCCTACCGACTCCCGATCCCGACAAAGTAAAAAAATCTCCCGAAAAACAACCTCCTTTTATAAAACTATAATTTTAAAAGGAAATACCACTACTAATATTTCCATAAGTACTATAAATAAATTACCTTATCACATAGATTATAGATAAAATTAAAATAAAGAGAAAATAATTTTATGTTCTTTTTTGTTAGTATTTATTTATGTGGCCGTTTCTATCGGCAGTGAACGACGTTGATTTTCATATATTTACTTTAATGTGATTCAATTTTTGTTTCTCCCGACCAATCACAAAATCTCGAAAAAAAATTGTTTCTCCCGATAATAGGGTCATTCGATCTGGCAACCCTACGTAGGAATGGAGCCTGTAACCGTAGAATAAATACGCCTAGAAACCTAGTCAGCGGTTGAAAGTGAAGCCAGTTTTGTTTAGCGGGCTAAGTTTCGTCCGTGTGCACATCTGTCACATCGTCAAGCTCACATCTCTGTGATTGGTTCGTAGACACGCACACATAAAACCAAAAGCGGCTTCATCTCTCGCAAATCTGTTGTATGAAGACTCATTCTAGAGAGGCGTTATTTTAAGCCTGTACCGTAGTTCAATTGCACTGACACCGGACGGGGGACGGTTGGAAATAGGGAATTTACCGTATCTAATTCTTATTAGTAGATTACGTAACAAGGGTGGTAAACGAGTGTCTATTAGAAGCTCAAAGCGACGGCTTGAATGACACGAGTTTGGAATTCCTTTACCACCAGAGTCACGTACGACGTTTTTCATCACACTGGAGAAAAAAAACAAAAGTAATTACTTGCCGCCCTAGGGCGTAATATACGACTTACCTCCCGGTTTTCTAGCATGTAAACCCTTTATTTACGAGCAAATGTGATAAAAATTACTTACCGCCCTAAGGCGTAATTTACGACTTACCGCCCGTTTTTTTAGCATGTAAACCTTTGATTGAAGTGTGATGAAAATATTTTTACGTCTTAGTGGCGACCGACGCGGCGCGGTAATGGGAACTAATAGCGCAGCAACCGCGCGCGGCGGCTTGCGGCGTGCTTCATATATAGCTATGATTTTGTTTCTACCGCTCGCCGCTCACCGCTGCCGCAGGCCGGTCGTTAGAGTCATACATTTTTCATCTAGTGGTAATCTGTAGGGATTATGAGGCTTTGTGTTGTGTGGCCATAGATCATAAATCATAATCATAACAATGATACTTGATTAGTCTTAGTCTATAGTGATCCATGTGACATCTCCTAGTTATTTAGTCATTGTAAATAAGTATAGTAGGTAACTCCATTGTGGTTCGTAACCTAAGCATTACTTGTGCATTAATGAAACAATAGTCATGTTATGTAGTCGCCAATCGGAATTCGAAAACAACTAAAAATAAATCCCAGGCTCAAACAAAGATTTCAATGAATCAAAACTAATCTATTAGATTTCAATGAGTTAATTGCTTTCTTCCAGGCTTAAGATTAAGATCCAGTATGCGGCTTCTCAAACGGCGTCCGCCCTGCAGTGGCTGGAGCCGAGCCAGACTTCGGGCAAGAAACACCCGTACCTCTTCAGTCAGTGTCAGGTAGGAAACTAGATGATCTTGTAAGCTCTACACGGTCGAAGAAAACAGAAATTTACTAATAGATGGCGCTGCACGGTGTTGCATCGCGCTGTTAAGATTTTACCTGAAATATTGACCCCTCTGTATAGAAAACTGATTTACAGTGCTATTTTAGAATTTTATATAAGATAATGATAGTGCTAACCAGGAATTGAAGATTTGTTAGGGCACATTTCATTCCTCCGTCTGAGAAAACCCGCGGGGAAAAGCTTACTAGCTCTACATATCATTTATTTATTGATATCATTTATGAAAGAAATACTGACCGTTGAGTTTCTTTCGGCTTTCTTCTCAACAGAGGTCTCTTGTTGGCAAATACTGATAGACTAAGACTTAATTATTTCACTAACTATAATGGTCATTTTTTCGTCACTAGCTGCGCCTAGAGATGGGCGCTCAGGGTAAATACCCGGTAAATACCCAATCTACCGGGTGTTTACCCATTTATACTAAAATTAGTGGGTATAAACTATCTATCATCAAATTTTTGGAAATAAGTAAATAATTCAATGTGGTATTCAACTAAAAGGACGTTTATTATAAATATATGTTTATTTAATGTTATATTTATGAGTAGAAAGGTAATTAAGTTGAGCTAATGAACCGTGTAACATTATTTCACGTATAAAACGTATGTTGTATTAGTTTTTAATGGCAATTAGTGAAATAGTATGGCATATAGGTTGAATAAATTTAGAATTTTTTTAATATAAATAGGTATGTACAATCGATTCACCATGACCAATTTTTTTTTTTTAATATTCTAAAAATGTATTTAAAATCATATCGTAGATTTTAATAAGTAAGCGAAACATTATTAGGGCTACACTAGGTACTGCTGTGTTGACAGGCAGTCAACGACCACCACCACCCCTACGTATGGAGGTCCAGGTCGTGAAATGGCAGCACATTGTCAAGTACCTCGGGGTGAAAAAAGATAGACGTCTCACCATGAAACAGCACGTGCTGGAAGTAATCACGAGGGCCAAGGCGGCCCGTTCGAAGCTGCGTCCAGTCTTAAATATTTTGCAGTAATATTATAACTAGTGCATTTTTCAGAATGTTGATACCATCTAGCTACCGTATTCCCCTTTTCTTATTCAATTATATCCACAAATTTAGATATAAACAGGGAAGTACCCGGTAGATTGGGTAAATACCGTAAATTTATTTATGGTATTTACCTACCGCCCATCTATAGACCCTGGAGATTATCCTAGACCAGAGGCACTTGTCAAGACATTCTATAAAACCCGAACACGATGGGATTTTGTTAAGTAATTGAGGAGTTCCCATGATCACCTTCCATCTCCAGCATCAGACTAGCTCGATGGTAGTACCTATAACACTCCACAGTCACCAAACTAACTTAGTGGGAAAAACTTTATCTCAATCAAGCACAGGGAAGAGAGTCAAATTGAAGTAACAAGATAGGCATACACACAAGCATACAGCTTAAATCCTCGTATAAAGATGATGGTAGTGGTGGTGATATTAGCTATTTTGTAACATTTCTACCCCTAATTCAATATTTTCAATAAATATAGTACAAATAGTTTATACCCATCAAATCGGGTAGAAACGGGTAAATACCCGGTAGATTGGGTAATTACCGGGTAAATATCCGATAAACACTGGGAATTTACCCACCGCCCATTTCTAGCTGCGCCGTACGGTGTTACCCGCTCATCCCACGAGAACACGAAATTTTTCGGGATAAAAAGTAGCCGGTGTTAGTCCAGAGTGTTAGCAAATTCATACTTATAAATGTGGTATTTCCACATAACAAAATAGAATCGATAAAAAGATTCTATAAAAATTCATACTTACCACGATTTATCAAAATCGGTCGAGCTGTTTGAGCGTGAAGAAATTATAAACATACATATAAACACACTCCCAAACTTTCACCTTCATAATATTAGTGGGATAATGTTTCATATAATTTTTTTATGTGTTGCGCAGCCCATTCATGCCCGCTCCATCATGCCCTGTCAAGACACGCCGGCCGTCAAGTTCACATACGACGCGGAAGTCACCGCTCCTGAGGAGTTCACGGTGCTCATGAGCGCGATCCGAGGGGAGCGGAAGAACGCCAAAGCCACGTTCAGACAGCCTGTGCCTATACCGTCCTACTTGCTCGCCATCGCCGTGGGCGTGCTGGAGTCCAGGGAACTCGGGCCTAGGTAAGAATCTTTAGAATAGTTCTAGAAAAGTCTAGGCTCATCAAAAACAGGGACCAATTGGTCACAAATTTGACGTATGTCCTTGAAGTGACTGCTCCTGAAGAGTTCATAGTCTTCATGAGTCCAATCCGAGCTCATAAATTTGTATTGAAACGATATGTTTGAGAAAGAAAGCATTCCCTGCGCGTCTAGCAGAACTACGCTTCGCGACTCCTGTCGCGCGATATTGCGGTACCCGTCACTCTTTCACATTACTGCATAGAAAGAGATAGGTTTATCTCGCGCGAGAAATAGTCGCGTGTGACTGTTGTGGTAGTGATGCAGTAGGTATTGCGATTCAAATTTCCATGACAAAAACTTTCACCTTTCACCTTACACTCTTTTTTGTGAGTAAAGTGAAAGTTGATTGTCATGTAAAATGCAATTTGGGAATGCAATATTTTGAAGCATTTCTTGAGTTACATTTGAATTGATTGTGGCAGAATTTACTTTAAGCTATGCGTTTTCTGTCGTATTTTAGAGAACTCCCATTTAAACAGTCAAACAAATTTACAAGAATGAACTATTTTGCACTGTAGTGTAGGTAAACTATTTTTCACATTTGCGCCTGTAGGTAGGCTGAAGACATGATACTTTTAATTTGTATATAGTAACACCGTTATAAGTGTATTCTTAGCAAATCAATGTTTGAATCTCGAATCAGGTCGCGAGTGTGGTCCGAGAAGGAAGAGGTAGAGCGTAGTGCCTACGAGTTCGCCGAGACGGAGAAATACCTGCAGGCCGCCGAGAAACTGTGCGGCGAGTACGTGTGGACCCAGTACGACCTGTTAGTGCTGCCGCCTTCTTTCCCCTACGGAGGCATGGAGAACCCCTGCCTTACTTTCGTCACGCCTACTTTGTTGGTAAGACATTTTTTACATTTAACCTCTGAGTTCCAGTGTCGTACACATAGTACATAAAATTCAATTAATAGTTAACTGCCAATCTATTTGTCATAATGCTAAAATTATGAATGCTGGTCGTCAGGAGGCTAAAATCATAAAATATCACAACTTAGCTCGATAGCTTACGACCGATGTCCTGAGACCGTTCGTTATAGACGCGTATTCTACGGATGTTGGCTATTTGAGCGCCGGTTACAAAAGGCGCTCAATGTATCACTCGCACGCTGCTCGCTCTCTAGGCTACGCTAAGATCAAAAGAGTGAACGTTCTGTACTTATTTTATTAGATTACTATTCCTTCGTATTAAATTGTTAACAGTTTAAGTTTGTAAATACAAACATAGAATACAATTTTTTCAAACATGCAATAACATGTCGTCATAACGTGCGTTATGCTTCGAAGTACCACGTTTCGGCCGGAACAGCTCGAGAACTGTAACGGAATTTCATACAAAATTGAAGGTCTAGGCCGGGAAGCAATTTTTTTAAACATGGCGTCTGTGTTCGTGAGCAGGCTAAACAGCTGAATTATATTTATGGAGCGGCGTATTTTTTATTTCATTGCATATGTTGGAGAATAACACTATATATACATGCCTTAGCCGTGAAAAGGGCTTGCCGGCTTCGTATTTTATTTCCCGGCGTCTGCAGTAATGTACTATCACCCATTATTTCCAGGCCGGCGACAGAAGCCTCGCGGACGTCATAGTCCACGAGATCATGCACAGCTGGACCGGGAATCTGGTGACCAACAGGAACTTCGAGCACTTCTGGCTCAACGAGGGCTTCACCGTGTTCCTGGAGCGGAAGGTCGACGCGTCGCTGATCGCGGACGCCACCGAGGCCAAGAAGAGCAGGGACTTCAACAGTTTGTTGGGGCTGCAGGAGTTGACTGAGACGGTGAGTTTACTATTGCATTTTTAATGATTTGAGCCTACAGAAAAAAGGAAGACCTAAGGGTTCTCTGCCTTTTCGCCGAATTACGTTTGGTCAAACGTTTCATTTCGCAAAAGTGTCATTTCGCCAAAAGCATTTTTCATTGAAACTGTAAACCATTTCGATTTTTTATAAAACAAACCTAACCTAACCTAACCTAATCTAAAGGATGATATTTACAACAATCTGAAATAGTTTACAGTTTCAGTGAAAAATGCTTTTGGCGAAATGAAACGTTTGCGAAACATAATTCGGCGAAAAGGAAGTACACCAGACCTAAGACATATATGGAGCAAGTAAAAGAAATGCTTCATCATATAAAGAAGTAAAAGAAAAAACGGAGTGTAGACTGAGCTGGAAATTACTCCACCGACAAGAGTCTAGGTTACCATACTTTTGGCCTGGGGTGTATACAGGGTGGAAAGGCACGAGGGTCCTTTGCGGAAATGTTGCATCGGTTAAGTGATACACAGTCGATTTATAATGTTTAGAAACTTAAACGAAGTAAAAAAAAAAAGTGCAAAATTCGCTAATTTTTAACTGTGGTGATAACCCTATATTGCATCTTCACATCACGGCAAGATGGCTAGATTGAGAAATCACCGTCGGGAAAACTCGGGATATTACGTTTATTTCCGTGAGTTGTTGTCATCGTACTGATGGAAGAGTGACACATAAATGTCAAATTAACCAAATAAAATGCGAAAATACGAATATCAGTTACTTTATTACAATTTTTACATACGGTGTTCAAATTTTCCATCTTGTCTCATAATACACGCTGCAGCACGCTGCTTCTGTTTTGAGTTGGAGGCAGAAACACTGGTCCTATAATTGTTTCCCCGTAAATCGTTAACTGACCAACGACACTGCTGTAGGCGACACGATTGTCTTTGGCAAATGCACATGTTCGTTCCTTCTTTGCCACATACCGTTGCGAGTAAACAAGCTTTCATCGTTTCAAATAACATGCCTGATAAAATCACGTTCTTCCACTGTTTTTGGCAGTAGCCACCGGCAGTAAGGTTCACATAGGGCAGTCCCTAGGAAATAAAGCTTGAACCCTCTGAACAGGTCCCCCACGTTGATCGTTCTAAGTTGTTCGTGGTACAACGGGCTGATTGTTGGCGACACGATCAAAAGCACGTAAAATTGTTCAACGACCTGTTGGGTGTGGTGGTGGATATGTTTCACTGTATCGTCGTAAAGCTTCAGCCGCATTATAATTGTAACTCGCGCATAACATGAGCAAATAATAAATATCCACGTGCTTTTAACAAAGGTATTTTCATTTAAAGGTAAAGCAAATTGAAATTAACTTAAATGTCAATTTCATTTCAAACATCATATTTATGATCGATGTTAAATCATGCAAAGAGGTTCGATAGTTGTAAAAAATGCGTTAATTTAATTCTATCTCGCGTCGGCGTATGAAAAGTCGTGTTACTTTAGTGTAATATCCAAACGACGATATTTGATGATAACCGAAATAAAATTAATAACAAGGACGGCCTATTGTATGAATTGCTGATCAAACAGGGAACAATTTCAATTTACTCGAAAATAATTTTACAGCGAGTTAACGAACTAAAACCTTTTTAGTATCAGTTTAGGTAGGTAAACAGAGACGTTTTATTTATGCTGAAAGAGGTTACTATCATCTTTAATTGTTTATGATGATTGAGTACATTCGAGTGGTTGTCAGTGTCAAGTCGTGTCTTGTGAGTTGTTTGTTGTGGTTAATAGAATTATTAACTAAGAAATTACATTCCACCAGAAAATTTAATAAGTAGAATAACAGAGACAATCACCTCTGCAAATCCTGCAACGATTTTTTTAGCGTTTCACGCAGACCTAAGAATGGAAAAAGCAACATATTAACGTAATATCCTGACGTTTAAAGATTGTTTACAAGTAAGTTCATTGACCCAGCCACCTGATTAGGGTTGGCAAAAAGTAGTTTTTGGTATGAATGTTTAAAAGGCTATAACTTGAAAACGGTAACATATATTTCCATAGTTTCTATGGAGGAAATATAGTGCTAAGGTTGAACTATCTGCCAGTTCCGCAAAGGATCCTCGTCACGTTCCACCCTGTATAGCAAAAAGGGGTTTTACCGTCTTCGTGGGGATAAAAGTCGATGCCTCGCCGACTGCGGATACGCAAGGCTAAGAAGAGTAGAAATTTCCAGTTTGCTAAGAGCTCAGTTTGTAAATCATAGCGAGGAAAACGGAAAAAAAAAATCATTTTCTAAGATGTCAAAAATCTTTACGCACCCTATTCAACATGAAAATTGCAAGTAATTAGTAATTTTTTTCAACATTTCCAATATCTACGTAAAAATGACACAGACGAAAAACAGAGGCGCCATTTCCTGAATTTAGAATATGCATGAATCACCAAACTGCAGCAGAGCGTGAGAATGTATTTTGACAATATTTTCATTCCAGTTTTGATGTAGCCTCTCTAAAATAAAAACACGAATAAGACGACAATACATTTATTCGAAACATTGTTACACTAGTGTTGAACATTTTATTACTAAATTTATGCAACATGTAATGTCTCATTATTTTTAATGGGTACACCACAATCTACGCCAGGTCTTTTCCGCCAGATTACGCTGTAGGGTGAGAGTGCGGAGTTGAGTAAAAGGCGATAGATCCAGTACGATGATCCTTTATTACTGACTACATTAAATAAGAACAGGTTATATATATATATATATATGTATCTACGAGCTACGTCATTAGCCTACATCACACCATCCACGCTGTTTAAAAATAAAAAATAAACATAAGTTTTTTTTTTTTTTTAGTTACATAGGCGCCTAGTTAACGTAATAAACAACTTAACTTAAGGTTAGTTACATTTGATAAGAAATACGTAAAAGTAAACTTACGACTATTGAATACATGGTTTTGTGCGATTTTTATGCACAATATCTTCTTTTCCATTTCTTAATATTTTAACATTACATCCTAAATCTTCTAGCACTAAATAAGGTCCTAAATATAAACATTGCGTTTTATCTTTACAAGCATTCCTGAGCCATAAGTATGTATTGTTTTTATAATCAACAGGCCTCGCGTTCGAGTCATATTTCTCTTTCCTTTTATGTTTGCTATTAATTAAGTTATTGCGAGCGTCTTTTTGCGCTACTTCTAATCTATATTTTAATTCTAATGGATAGCTACTATGATTATATAAGGGTTTAACGTTACCATGTCATAAATTACTAGGAAGCATGCACAACTTACAAAAAACTAATTCGTGAGGCGTATATTTCGTTTCCGTGTGCACCGTGTTATTGAACGTAAAACACCAGTAAGGCAACCATGTGCTCCAAGAATCCATTTTATTTTCACATTGTATTCTTAAATAGGCACCCATGGCCTTGTGTGAATTCTCCAGAGCACCGATCGACTCATGATGGTACGCTGTTGAGGGCAGGTGTTTAATTTGTAGCAATTTACATACCTCAGACATGGTGCTAGATATGAACTCTGTCCCCCGGTCGGTGGCAATTTCAGCCGGAATACCGTATCGTAATATAAAATTATCTACGAATGTTCGCGCTACTGTTACCGTATCCTTAGACGGTAATGGATAAGTCTTTATAAACTTTGTTAACTCGCATTGTAGCGTTAACGCGTAACAATACCCGTGTGTATCTTTCGGGAGCGGTCCAATTAAATCTAAAAATATTTTTTCAAATGCACAATTGGCTGTGGTCGTTATTTCCATTGGTTGTTTAGTTGTAACGCAGTATTTCTGCTTTTGGCACTGCATGCATTTTGACACAAATTCCATGACGTCTTTTTCCATGCTAGGCCAAAAATAATATTTCTTAATATTATTTAACATTCGCTTAATTCCCGCGTGGCCACTTGTGGGAAGTAGGTGAAAATCATTTATTATGACGCGCCTGTCTTGTAAATTACTTATTCTTTGCACGTTCCTTAAAACACATATCCTTGGTCCGGACCAACTTTTATATTTATTTATTTCTTGTATCATGCCCGCAATAAAGTTTTTATTAATTTCGTCTCTTATTATGCATAATTCTTTAACACTTATTTTCTTACACATTGATTCCAAATCTCTCGCTAATTCGGCTCGCGATATTGACGATTGAGATGTTGGATTCAGGTAAATACACGATATACTGGGCACATAAATATAATACTTAGACGTTTCTCTCACAAAATTATCATTTAAAATCTTTTTATACTCTTTATTTGTCTTAATACACAATTCAGTAAAATTTTCTGTTTTTTTAATAATTTCCACAATTCTTGGTTGATCAGGCCTTGAACTAGTGGGAACATTAAGAATCGGAGAATTTGTCCCGTCTGTGCTCTGCATAGTCTCTAACTTTCGTCTCTGAGCTCGCGTCATCACATTCATTACTTGTTCATTCATATGTTTTAGATCCTCTGACGTGATAATAATACGCGACAGGGCGTCTGCTGCTGAATTCTTAGAACCTTTTATATACTCGACTATAAAGTTGTACTCCTCTAATTGCAAACGAAACTTTAATAACCTACTGGTTGGATCTCTCATGCCGAATAAATATACAAGTGGGCGATGGTCGCTCTGTATTTTAAACTGTCTGCCATATAAATAAGGTCGGAAATACTTTACACTCCATGCTATTGATAAAAGCTCTTTTTCAATAATAGGGTAGCGTAATTCAGCCTCATTTAGACTTCGACTGGCGTAAGCCACAGGTCGACCATCACTGTCACAATACTGAACCTAAAGATTTTCCAGACGCATCGCATTGGATTAAAAACTGATTTTTCTCGGAAAAATCTGGGTACTGTAGTACTGGTGGTGTAATTAGGGCAGATTTTAAATACTGAAAAGATTTCTCGCACTCTTGAGACCATATGAAAGGTACATTCTTACAACACAATTTATTTAACGGGTATGCTTTATCCGAAAAATTTGCAATAAATTTTCGATAATAACTAGCAAATGCCACGAATCGTTTGACTTCGTCAGCATTTTGTGGTTTGGGGTAATTTCGTAAAACCATAGTCTTTTTGGGATCCGGTAAAATTCCACTTGCCGAAACTAAATGACCTAAATACAATATTTCTTTTTGTAAAAATTTACATTTAGCTGGATTTAGCTTCAAGTTAACTTTTCTGAGTCTGCCAAAAATGTCTAACAAATTTTGATTATGTATAGCCAGGTTTCTTCCAAACACAACCAAATCGTCTTGATAAACTAAACATTGCTCATAATTTAAACCGGACATAGCAACGGTCATCATTCTTGAAAAAGCGTTTGGGCTTGTTTTTAATCCTTGCGGTAATCTAGTCATTTGATATTGATTTTTACCAGTTGTAAAAGCAGTTAAAGGACGGCTTGATTCTTCCAAATTAATTTGATAGAACCCTTGATATAAATCTAAATGTGAAAAATAGACAGCGCCTGATAAGGAATCTAAAACTTCGGTTATATTGGGAAGAGGGAATTTGCCATCTTTAACTTGATCAATTAATTTTCTGTAATCGATAACTACGCGCCATTTCTTCTGATTTGTGGAATCTAGTTTTTTAGGTACTAATAATAACGGACTGGACCATGCACTCCTCGCTTCTTCAATTATCCCATCATCAAGCATTCCTTGAATTTGCCTATCAATTTCTGATTTTTGTGCATATGGTACTCGGTATGGCTTAACATAGGTGGGAGAGCTATCTGGCTTTAATTCTATGGTTTGCTTATATAGCATGGTTGTTGTTAATTTATCCCCGGGCAGGAAAAATACGTCTGGGAATTTGGCACAAATGTTCTCAATTGATTTTTGCTCCTCTTCGTTTAATTTCCGTAAATCTAACGCAGAAAATAACGACTTCACTCGTTCGGCATTCATACATGGTTTAGCAAAGTTACAAATATAAAAATCGCTTAATTTATTTTTACTTACCGAAAAACGACCTAAACTAACGTCTGTATCTCGCGTATTTAATATTCTGATCGGTATTTTGCCCTTATTCGGCCTAACTATCGCATTGGCAAGTAATATTCCTTCACATAATTCTTGATTATTAACTACGCAATCTTCTGTTACACTTGTCTCGATGTAATGTAAGAATTCACTACGAGCCGGTATTGTCAGGTAATTATTGTGATTAGTTGAGGAATGTCCAAAAGGAATTGTTAACGGTTCACCTCCTTGAGTTCCTAATTGCAACGTATTTAATTCAAAATTTAAAACAGCACCGTATTTTCTAAGAAAATCCTGACCTAAAATACCCTCCGTAATACAGGATAATGTTTTAAATACATAAAATTTATGTTCGAAGTAATATCCATTATTATGTAATTTTAGTATCACATATCCATCCGTCGTTATTTGTCCACCTATACCTCTGACACATAACCGCCTTTTATGGAATGGGATGCATAGATTCTTTATGCTTTCGTATTTGATTGCACTCAAAGAAGCGCCGGTTTCTATAAGCCAACTGAAATTGATCTTGCCTATATCAAATGAGATTCTACTTAAGTCGTTACAAGAATAAATAAAGTCAGTCTCGAAAAAAATGATTCAGTTCCTCCGTATTGGGCGACACGTGTTGCGTTACCGAGCTGTTTTCGGTCATCATGTGCAGGCTACCCCGGGCGCTGAACCCACGACCCCGATACTTGCCACGTGAGCTACCCCGGGCCCATCTGCCTCGTGACCTGTGACCACGACCAAAATCACGTGAATTGTATTGGGTTTGATGATAACGACCGTATGAACTTTGTCGCGGCCCTCTGAAAATTCTGTCCTCGACCCCTATATGCGTTGTTGCGAATGTTGGGGCCTCTGTACCTGTTAAAAGAACTGTGTTGCCGGTACATACCCATCACTTCTGCTTCGCTGGACGTCGATGGCCTCGACTCGTCCCGCGCAGCCTGGATAGCGTCCTTCAGGCTGCCGAAGTTCCTTGCTGCAATTATGGTGCTGAGCCTTTGATCTTTTAAATCGTCTGCAAACTTTTTTATGCATGCTTTTTCGTTTAAAGGTTTTAAAACATCAAAACTGGCTGAGTTACCATCTGCCTGGGTGATGGTTAATTCTGAGAAGAGATGCTCGATCTCGGACCCATACTGGTCTACAGAGCGCCAACCCTGACTAATGTTTTCGAGCCTAGCTTGAATAGCTGTGAAAGATTTTTTTGGTAAAAGATGGTTCCGTAAATCCCTTATAAGTGACTCCACTGAGACATAACTATTTGACATGCGTAACTTTGCGCCTTCAGACAGTCTGCCTTTTAAAACAAAAGTTATTAATGTCTTTTTGCCTGCATCGCTTAACATGCCCGAATACATATCTATGGCATCAATCAACCGTTTCGTAGTATTATCAGTACCGTCCATAAGGGGTATAAGGCTACAGGCTGATTTTAAATCGAACTCCATGTTTACAATTTCTGTACTACTTGTTTGAATATGCGAACTACTACTACTAGTCTCTACTGTAGTATTTATACATAAAATCAATATCTCATCATATATTTTGTTTATGTTACTGTGCAATACATTGACCTCTTCAATTACCTCAGGTTTGACATCTTTTAACAATGAAAATTGATTTAACCATTCGTCGCACTTGTGCTTAATCACCTCAACATGTGACAGCTGATTTTTTGCAATGTTTCCTTCAAATCTAGCTTTTCCTTTTTTAACTAAATATCTTCTTATACTTGTTAATTCATCATAATATTGCAATAATACATCAGCCATCACAAGCGACAGTGGTAGTTAATATAACAAAAAAAAACCTTAATTAATGTAACTTACATCTTATGCCGCAATAGTCTCTTACGTTTCCCGTTTCACGTCAGCGATTTTAACGAACAAAACCGTACACAAGACACTTCACTACTAAGTTTATATTAATGGCACTAATAGTTTACTTTAAAAACATCACCTCTATACAGTAGTTGAAGACCCGCGAGCAGATCGCTGCAATGCCGACATTGCGATCTCCTGTCGCATCCACTTCTTTTGGATTCTCTGGCACCTTTTGTAGACGGCGTAGCTGCCCCCAAGGACAAGGATGACGAGCATTGTCCCCAAGATGATGTTAGTCACGCTAGCGTGGAAACGTAATTGGTCGGTGCCCGCAGAAGCCTTGTTGTCGCCTCCAGCTGCAGTTTGCGCAATTATAACTTCTTCCTTTGATTCTGTCGCGCCCATGATGACTTTAACAGCGACGCGCGCATAAGCAAATGAAAACCATGACCACCACGGTTGCAAATACAGCCACGAAGATTACTGAATAGAAATACAGCGTGTCTTCTAATTGTTGTACAAATCGACTATTATCCACTTGAGCCATGTTTCATAATTAATTATAAAATCAATTGAGTTCTCGAATTCACTCGCTACCGACGAGCGCGCGCGGCACCGTTTATGGCAGGATCGCCATGTAGGGTGAGAGTGCGGAGTTGAGTAAAAGGCGATAGATCCAGTACGATGATCCTTTATTACTGACTACATTAAATAAGAACAGGTTATATATATATGTATCTACGAGCTACGTCATTAGCCTACATCACAACGCATTTCAATGTTTCTTTGTGATTTGATCTTCATCTATCAATGGTATTTGGGTCGTTCTTCTTTTTTACCTACAATAGTTCGTCCTTCGTCTTATAATGGCATCTCAGAGTAATCATATTCGGTTTTATAATGTTCGAAAAATCATCCATATTTTTCTATCTATCAATATTATGTAATCTGTCAGTTTCTCTAACCAGCATTTTTTTTTCAAACGTTTGTTTATTATTTCGTAAAATGGCGTGACAGAGTGGTAAGCTAAAACGCGGTCTCCCCTTAAAAGGACCACTCTGTCACGCTATAAAAAAAAGACAATAAAAAAACTGAATGGGCTGTAAAATAAATTATAATTAGGTAATAGTCCTAATAATAAAACAAATGCATTTTTTTTTTAATTCTACTCTGAAACCTCAATTATCGATAATTCAAAAGCCCAAAAAACGGAAAACCTTCGATTTAGTGTAGATAAAAAAGAAGAACGACCCATTTATACTTAGTATAAATGAAAAACCCCAATGTTGCAGGTAAATACTCTGGGTGCCACCAACCCTCTATCTAAGCTCGTAGTGGATCTTAAAGGAGTCCACCCAGACGATGCGTTCTCTCGGATACCCTACGAAAAGGGCTCCCTCTTCCTCCGTTACCTCGAAGACTTAGCCGGAGGCCCTGGTAAGATGTAAACTAAACGTACTAAACGTTTCAGATAAACGATGACCTTAAACCGACCAACCCTCTGACGAAGCTGGTCGTGGATCTGAAGGGGGTACATCCTGATGATGCGTTCTCGACGGTTCCGTATGAGAAGGGGTCACTGTTTTTGAGATATTTAGAGGACCTGCTAGGCGGGCCGGGTAAGGCTTGCTAAAATTTTAATGCACGTTGTAATGTGTTGCAATGCTAGTGTTCTAGAGGAGGGACCAAATAGACAGTTCATAACTTCCTAAGTCTGCAATAGAATCCTTGTTAATGCCTTCTTCCGTCTGTCATTTCATTCCCTTTCGTGCCACGTTTGCCTCTGCGATGCTTACAAATTTTTCATTTCAAACCATTCCATTTCATACATGGTCTTAGTTACAAGCTATTCAGAATATTTTATCACTTGGGTGTCGCGTCATTGCTGTCTCCATCATCTCTCGAACTTAAACAAAGTTAAGACAAATTTAGACCTTCTTATGTCACCCTGAGTTTTATGCTGCGGGAGAATTATGTTCTGCAGTCAACGCTAGCGGGTTGAAATGATGACCTCCATCTCTCCACAAATCCACTCAATAAAACCCTTCTTTGCAGAGGTATTCGACGACTTCCTTCGTTCATACCTGAACCACTTCCAAAGAAAATCCCTGGACACCGACCAGTTCAAGGCGTACCTGCTCAAGTACTTCAGCGACAATGAGAAGCTGAAAGAGGTCGATTGGAACGCTTGGTTGTACACGAGCGGCATGCCACCTATCATTCCAAAGTAAGTTCAGTTTTTAACCTCCAACGAAAAAGAGGGGTGTTACAAGTTTGACAAGTGTATTTGTACTTCATAAATAAATAAATCAAGTATCAGGTATCAAAATGGCTGGGTCTTTCAGACAAAAGACGAGTAGGAAGGCAAAAGAGAAGATGGACAGATGTCATAGATACAGCAGGAAAAATTTTAATGACCATTGCCAGTAACCGGCAAGAATCGAAAAACCTGAAGGAGGCTTTTACCCGCAAGGGACCACACAATGCAGATTCGATGCTTCAGACTAAAATAATTTATATCTACATAATTATTTATTATAAAAATATTATTGGGGACAAACATAGCAAAAAAAAGAATGTTTCTGTCCATGGCATCGTAGTTCCCAAACGTAAAGAATAATGGAGCACCAATCCTAAGTCAACTCTGTCTGTTTGTCTCTTTTATCATGTGACAATGTGTAGGGGTTGATAGAAAGGAAAGAGAAAGGTACTCACGTCTTGGTAGTAAATAATAATCCGAGTACACAGTGCACTGTTTCACTCAATCCACTCGCGTTCAGGGGCCAATGTTTTCGGTAGCCACTCGCGACGCGGGATAGTATCCTGTTCGTTATTTGGACTTTTCGAAATCGTAAGGGTTGCAGCACATACACTTCAGCTGACACACCGGCGCACACTGACTGGCGCCGAGCGATCTCGAATGTTCGATGACGTTGAGTTAAGATTTAGGAAGGGTGAGGGTAGAAGGAAGCTGCACATTGTCACATCCCCCCCCACTTAATCTCGAAAAATATGGCTTTAACTGAGAGATATTTACTCTTTTTTGAATATTTGAATTCGGCTTTATCAATAAGGCTTGGCCATTTGTTATGCTCTTAATAATGTAGGGCCCTGACCACCGTGGACAGAATGCTGCGTATACACCTCGATCTGTGTTGGTCATAGGAAAACATTTTGCTAGCACCTCTTGATTTATTTTAAACGGCGAAATTGTTCTGCGCTTATTATAGTAATATTTTTGCCTTTCGTGTGCTGCTTGTAGATTCCTGGCTATTATACTTAAATCGCGCCTATGATCCGGTTCATCAACTTCGTTTATAACTTTATCTAATTCCCATTTATTCTCTATAGGATTCCTTATTTCCCGACCGAGAAAAATAGACGCGGGTGTACAGTTTGAGCTCTCGTGAATTGCTGTGTTAAGAGCCAGTTGAAAGTTCGGCAAGGACTCATCCCACGTGGATTTAACTTTCCTACAGTAAATATTTAACATTACACTTAAATTTCGGTTCACGCGTTCGACCGCATTCGATTGTGGGTAATACGGAGATATTTTAACATCTTTTATTCCCCAAGCTCTGCACATCTGTTTATACACGTCAGCTGTAAAATGTTTTGCGTTATCAGATACTAGCATTCGCGGCGGTCCATAGTGTGCCCAGACAAGGCGCGAGAGCGCGCGTACGGTGTTAGTGGCGGTCGCGGCACGTACTGCGATCAATTCCACCCACTTCGAGAAGGCATCCATAAGAACCAAAATGTACTTGTTCCCACTCTTAGAAGTAGGTAATGGCCCCTTAAAATCGACATACACGTTCTCCCAAATAGCTTCGGGAGGTGTCGATGACATCAAGCCGGCCGGTTTCCTATTCAGTGGTTTTGCCGTTTGACAAGATAAACAGGAACTTACATAATTCTTGACGTCGTTGTATAAATTTTTCCACCAAAATATATTTGAAATCCTGTTACAAGTCTTTGTAATGCCCAGGTGACCCGCTAAATCCTGGTCGTGATAGTAGCTTAAAATAGTACTTTTTAAATATCCCGGAAGTACTATTCGCCACTTATTCGTTTTCCCCACCTGTCGGCATAACAACTCGTTTTTTACTTTATATTTTGGTATTTTAGATCCCTTATTAATTTCCAATATTAAATTGTTACAAAACTGATCGTTTATCTGGTGTCTTAGCAACGAATCACTGTTTACGGGAAAATCTTGAAGCGCCGTACATTGTATTTCGTCCGCGTCCGCGTCCTCGTACATGCGGCTCAAGCAATCTGCTACGTTATTACAACTGCCCTTTATGTGCTTAATATTAAATTTAAATCGGGATAGTAAAAGTATCCATCTTCCCAATTTACCGATCTGCTTTGGGTGTTCGAAGAGCCAGGACAATGCAGCATTGTCGGTTTGTAGTTCAAACGGCGCGACCTCGAGATACTGCTTAAACTTCGTGACGCCGAACACCGCGGCGGCGCACTCCTGCTCGTAGACGGTGCGGCGGCGCTCGGCGCGCGACAGGGCGCGGCTCGCGAAGCACACCGGCGCTAGCGCACCATCCACTTCCTGCTGCAGTACAGCCCCTAGGGCTGACCCAGAAGCGTCCGTTTGCAAAATAAATTTTTTGGTAAAGTCTGGGAATCTTAACACGTTCGGTGAAACCAATTCGCGCTTTAAGCGTGCGAAAGCCTCATTTTGGTCAGGTCCCCAGATATATTTCGCGTCCTTCTTTTTTAACATGTTTAGCGGTTCTGCGATTTCAGCGTATCGCGGAATAAACTTGGCGTAAAAACTAGTCATGCCGAGAAAGGTTTTAAGTTGTTTTAAACTTTTCGGCTGGGGATAATTTACAACGACGCATATTTTATCGGAGTCGACGGACAAGCCCCGCGAACTAATATTATAACCCAAAAACCTAACCGATTCTTGGCATACTTTTAATTTATTCGGATTTACAGTTAGCCCTGCCTTGCCAAGTCTTGTTAGCACTTCATCTATGTGGGCAAGGTGCGATTCTTTATCCTTGGAAAATACGCAAATATCGTCAACAAAAGGGATAATGAATTTATATTTGATGTCACCGAAAACTGTGTCGACAACCCTGTTCAGAGACTGTGGACTTACGCACAATCCAAAAGGGACATATTTATATTGATACAAACCAAAGGGCGTGATGAATGCGGTCACAGCCTTTGACTCCTCGCTAAGGGGTATCTGGTTAAATGAGCTATTAAGATCAATTATAGTAAAATATCTAGCTCCGCCTAAATATTGAAATATTGACTCAATCGATGGCATTGGGTAGCTATCGTATATAATCTTTTTATTTACCATCCTGTAATCGCAGCAAAGCCGTTTTCCGCCTCCCGCTTTGTCGATCAAGAAGGCTGGTGACGCATATGGCGACTTAGACTTTTCTATAATCCCTTTGTCGAGAAGTTGAGCAATATGGTTTTCCATTTCGGTTGCTTTCGGCGGCGACAAAGGATAGAACCGTGAGCGAACTGGAACTTGATCGATCAGTCTAATTTCGTAATTCATAATATTGGTTTTTCCTAATTTTTCAGATACGACATTTTTGTGCTTATCCAATAATTCCTGTATTCGTTCCCTAATGTCCTCGTCAACTTGCAGTTCGTTAATTGACTCATTATATTTTTGTTCTTTTTTCTTTACCAGGTAAATTTTGTTGTCTGGCATGAATTTAAAGTATATGTGGCCATCAAAAACATTTAAAACCAGTTTAGTTTTTTTAATAAAATCGCATCCCAATATAACAGGCACTATCAATTTCGGGGCCACAATAAACTGAAATTTCCAAGTAAATTTATGTATCGAAATCAGTATCGTTAATACTTCTTTCGCTATAAATTTCTCTTGGCTAGCGGTAGTACATAAAATATCACATTGTGACACGCATACTTTTCGTCGACCCTTAAGCTGTTCAGCTACGTCCCTAGAGATGAACGAACGAGATGCGCCGGAGTCAATTAACGCGGGCAGTACATAATTACTTGTAACTATCTTAATATACGGTTTATTGTTATCCTTATACCTACTTTTACTACCACCCTCATAGACGGTCGCGAGAGTAAGCTGACGGTGGATATTTTGACTTACTCCCTGTTCGCGTTTCCCGCATTAATTTGATGCCCGCGCATACGACGTTGTTCACAATCGCGCCCGAAATGACCATAGTTATTGCATTCGTAGCATCGAGGTCCGCGCGCCGCTTGATCTGAGATCATAAGATTCGAGTTCGGTCGCATCGAACTGCTGGCGCGATCCTCTCGCTCACTCCCGCGCATCGCCCCGTTTCCGCGTGAAAAGGATGCATACGACTCGCGCGCCGGCTGCACATTTTCTCGATACGTATTACTCATATTTTTGCGGTAATACGCGCGAGGAGTTTGTGAATATAATTTATCCCGTAATAATGCACCTTCAACCTCGCTACTTATTTGCGTTAATTGCGAAATATCTTTTATGTCCATAGGGTTACATCTTAAATAATAATACGTTTTTGGCGAAATTCTGCTCAAGATTGTTTGCATCAAAATCTCTTCCGACCAACCAAGATTAAGGGCCTTTGCTACCGCGTCTACGGAGTGAGCAAACTCCAATAATGTTTCCGACTCATGTTGATAACGCAAACACATTTCGTTTTTTAATGTTTCTATATGTATAGGGGACAGGACTTCCTTTAAGATAAGCAACTTAACACTTTGCCAATTATCGAATGCGACCGCTCGACGTGACCACCAATCTGCGAGAAATCCGGTTGTCCGGGTCATAATCCAAGTCACGTACTCGGATTGCGGCACCAGTCTAAGTTGGATTAATTTATCAATTGCAATAATAAACTTAATAAGTTGATGAGCAACTTTGCCATCACACACTGGCAGATCCGTGAGCATGTTTTGCAAGACTTTCGACTTATTTTTATCTATTTCGCTCGATCCTTGTAACTGCGTGGCCTCCGGTGGCTCGGGTTTTTGTTCGGCTACCCCTACACTCGTCGATTGTGTACACGCTTTCACCTCTGTTTCCATGTTATGGATTCGATTCTGTAGTTCTACAATTTGTTCATTTTGTGACGTAATTTGATGTTTTAATTGCCTGATAGCCGGATTCAAATTCTCTAAATTCAACGACTTAAAATATTTAAAAATGTCCGACACTCGAGTAACGGATCTTTCTTCCGTGTCGGACATATTCTCACTATCTCAAGGTACAGATTCCCAAAAACTAACACGGCGGGGATTTCGCACCTCCACCAAATTTGTGACAATGTGTAGGGGTTGATAGAAAGGAAAGAGAAAGGTACTCACGTCTTGGTAGTAAATAATAATCCGAGTACACAGTGCACTGTTTCACTCAATCCACTCGCGTTCAGGGGCCAATGTTTTCGGTAGCCACTCGCGACGCGGGATAGTATCCTGTTCGTTATTTGGACTTTTCGAAATCGTAAGGGTTGCAGCACATACACTTCAGCTGACACACCGGCGCACACTGACTGGCGCCGAGCGATCTCGAATGTTCGATGACGTTGAGTTAAGATTTAGGAAGGGTGAGGGTAGAAGGAAGCTGCACATTGTCACAATCACTTAATATTTACACAAAATTTGTTTTGTTATTGGGGATATTTGAACTATTTTTTTTTACTATAAAGCAATATTGTCATGGACAACAAAAACAAGGATCGCGGTCGCAACTTTGAGTCGTCTGCCGTAATCGTAATGTCTGTACTTATTTTTTCTTTCTCTTTACAGCTATGACACTTCGATGACTAAAGCCATCACTACATTATTGGAGAAGATCAACCGAGACCACACGTTCTCTCACGACGATGTCAAAGCGTTCACTCCTCAACAAATGATACACTTTCTCCAAGGACTCATCGACCGTCCGCCACTGCCGGTAGACAGACTACGTAGCATGGGACAGAAGTACAAAATAGACTCCAGCAAAAACGCAGAAATACAGTACAGGTGGCTGAGATTATGCGTACGAAGCAAACATCTGGACAGATTATCAGACGTTTTCAACTTCGTTAACTCGCAGGGCCGTATGAAGTACGTTCGACCTGTTTATAGGGATCTCTATGCTTGGGAAGAAGTGAGGGGCCAAGCCATAAACAATTTCTTAGAGAATGAAAAGAATATGATGCATGTGTGTGCGTATACGGTGAGAAAAGATTTGCATCTCAGTGAATAAAGTATTAGATACAGATTGGTATTATTGATATTACTATACTCACTTAAGCCGATCATTATTTTTTACTTTTTGTTAGGTTATGTGAATAAATAAATGATCTATTTTTGTGTTTTTGTTGATTTTACATGTAATTTCATGCTATTCCGTTTTTATGACTATAAAGTACGATTATAATAAAACGTATGTATTATGCAGCGTTCATTTATTTATCTTGTAAATGACGTGGTGTCTTATAGACGAACAAAAACAGCCTATCGTATAACATAACCTGTTTAGCCGTATTGTAAAATTACTATTCAATTCGGAAGATTCGTTGGGGTAAATTGCCGTATTATAAATTACCTCAATGTTGGGGTAGTAAAAAATTACATTTGCATAGTAACTGTTTTGTTTAATATGTGGATATGGCATATGGGGAATCGAAGACATCCAAAAGAAATCCATATCTTATTTAGCAGGCAAATTAACCACCATAGGCTTTCGGGCAACTCTTGGGCAATTCTGTAGAGGAAAGATTTCGTCATAAATCCTAGGGCTTTATGTTGATTGACGCTCTATGTAATAATTAAGAATTATTACATATGTTGATCAGGATTAATTCAATATACGAAGGTTTGTATATGAATATGACCCATTGATGCCGCATCCCTATCAGGTGTGTAGTAATAACGTGGATCAAAAATTTATAGAACATTACATACCTAGGGCAGTAAATTAGTGTATTGCTACAGTATCCCTCTTGTCAGTGGCTTAATTAGGAAAGTGTAATAGCCGTATATGTACTGCCCGAGTCACCGTGAAAACTGTTGGTATTTTCTGATTAAGCAAAAAATATCCTAAGCCATATATTTTGTGGCCCCAAATCTAAAACCAGATAATTTATATCTTGGTTGTTATGTGTTTAGCTGCAACGTTCAATGCGCCAACCAAATTGCCTAAAACCCGCTCCAGACCTTCCGACCCGATCCGATTTATCGAAAGAAATTTCCTAACAATTGTACTACACATCATCCGATTTCTTCCGATAAATCGGACAACTGCACTACACATTATCCGATTGCTTCCGATAAATCGGACAACTGCACTACACATTATCCGATTGCTTCCGATAAATCGGATCGGATCGGATCGGAAGGTCTGGAGCGGATTTAACTCGAAACTCACTTGCAAAATTAAAAAAAAAGTTAGCTGTCACATAACTTTGTCTATAGTTAGTTCTAACCTCAAATGCGATATAAACAAATATATATTTATTATTTTCATTTTATCGTTGTCTAGTGATATAACGGTGCTTCGTTCTCTCTTAAATCACCTTACAAATTAATTAGCATGTCAGCGGCAAAAAGAGTCCAGGTATTTGGCAATCAATTCAATTCTGAACAGTTCAGTTCCTAACCTAACCCTTGCACTAAAGAAAAAAATATCCTAATTTTTCAGCAATGGGCAACCTTTGCGCGCACTTGGCACATTTTCGACTGCAAATGGCAAGACCCGTATGAATCAGCTAACGTAATAAAGAAGTATCTTATGGGTATGCATAAACCTATCTACCATCCCATGAACGACTGCGGGGACGTCGTCGTGTGTATAAACAGCCGGGATGTCGCTTTGCGAGGTGATGACTGGCGGCAGAGAGCTTATTTCCACCATACTGGATATCCTGGTGGTGCTAGCTGGACGTTAGCATGGGAATTGCATAATAAGGATCCTACTTTGGTTTGTACTTATTTCTTTCTAGAATTAACCCGGGGCTTTTCATTCCTTAACCGCGGCTAAGTCCTATGTTTTGTCGTATGTCCCATGAGTGCCAAATTTCATGTAAATCCATTCAATTTTATCTAAACAGTTAACACATTATTGAGTGGCAGTCACCCAAACATCTTTACCAACGTTTACAGTTTATTATATTAGTACTTATGATACTTCCACCCACATTTCTATTTTGTCAGGCATGTGACGGCTATGACAGTTAGCTTAAAAACATCAAGTCCAAGAATTTACTAACAATAGAAAAGCCAAGTTATAAATATAGAAATACCAAACATTTACTTCCTAACTTTCTTAAAAGTATGAAAACATTTGTGCAACATATCTGTTATTCTGGTGGAGGACAGATACTACAAGTACAACTGTATTAGGTCTTTCAAGGTTTCTGTGACTGTTAAGTCAGCTGGGTTTTCCCAAATCTATTTTTGTTTCATGGTATTGTTGATAGAAATTAAATAGTGTTCCACCCTGGCTGGACCCCAGAGCCTCTTTAGGCTAAAATTGCAGTAATAATATTTAACAATTATGTACCCGTACTTTTGAAGTTATCATGTACCTTCCGAGTAAACATATTTTTGTAAAAAACATGGCTTCACAAGTTATTATTATCATTTCATTAAACTTTTTTTTTGTATATAAGTGCCTGTTAAAATATAATAGCAACGTATATGGGGTTTCACTAGTATGCGCATATATTGATATTAGTTTGTCACAGCTGCTTATATGCAAAAAGTTTAATGTAATGATATGATAATAACTTGTGAAGCCATTTTATTATATAAAAAGGTTTATTTGGAAGGTACATGATAGGTAAATTATTCTGTTATCAACATCATAACTTAAAGAGGTGGTTATTAGGGGATCCGAGCAGGGTCAGGCTGCGGAGTGTACTCTGCAGCCGCACATAGGGGTATTTGAATCAAAAAGTTGGACAAAATTTATTTTTTATTTTTTTGGCGTCCTGTTGATTGAAGTATACCTTCTATATTATTATTTTTTATTTTGGACATTTTTGACACATTTTTTTTCTTAATTAAGGTACTGTTATATATTATACTTAAAAAAAGTTTATATATATACATTATAGGTATACATAATTCATTGCCCTCATCATACAGACGATGCGTCCCATTCTTCCTCACAGTTTGATTCATTTCTATCTTAAACATCTGGCATCAAATCGTCAAATTCGGCATCATCAATCAATATATCTGGAGCAAGCATCAGCTAAAAGTTTTCTCAGTAATGGATCTGACGTAAGTGGCACCTGGCGAAAGTTCTTGCATAATTCCTCCTGAATTCTCTAAATGGGTTGTTTCTGGCCCCTGTGGCCTCTTCTGATAAATATCATATAGGGAGAACGGCATGTTTTATGACAATAGGACCATGTATTAAAATTTTGTGTTTGATGATATCTCGGATTAGAGATATTTTTACCTTTTTTTGATGACGTAAGTACCTATATCTCTGACAAAGAAGACCGGCAACAGTTCTCTTGCGATTGAGTGGAATTTCCAAAGTTCCTCTTAACCATTCCTCATTTTTCTTTAAAAACAATTGTTCTTTTCTTATAGAGACTCGCCATTTTGTTTTAAGTTCCGACTTCAATCGCGAAAAATTGCGAAGAAATTAGTTTTTTGTTCTTGAGGGAATGTGGTAGAGTTGACAATCTTATTTTCTACTGCATCAAGTTTCTTTAGAAATGTTACCTCATGCCAGTCCTTCATCGAGTTAATACTTATCCCCTTGTCACAGTTCTCACGCCCGAAGAATCGTTAATACTTTATCTTTAAAGAATAACATACTGACTACATTTTACATACCCGGCAAATCATTTTGTTGTACAGACATTACCACAAAACTACTTGCGTATATGTTTAAAAATGATATTGAAAGTGAAAATTTTCTTGCGTTTTACTGCGCGCTCGGACCGTGCAGAACAAAAGACTCAAATCACATCCGACTGACAAATACGGTCAACTTTAATCGAAAAATAGATATAATACTATTATCCATGAACTTCTCAGCTAATTTGTCTTAATTACAGTTTATTGGAATTCTAGAATTTGTTATTTCGACTTTAGTCAACTTGTTTCGCTCATATACCCCTATGTGAGCCGGGCCACCTTTAATGATCAATATCTTCAAAACTACGGAGTTCTGGTACATAAGGTACATAATTGGTACATATTGTCACTGGAATTATAGCCTAGTTAGGCTCCGGCCAGGGAGGAACACGCAATTAAATAGAATATAGATATTTTTTCTCATATAAAGTAAAATACCCTATTCTATAGACAGCATTGACTATAAACTACTCTGTTAATTTTTGCAGATTATTAAGAAAGCAGTCTACAGAGCAATGAAAGGAAATCTCCAAAGACGCCACACCATGGAAAGACTGTTCATCTACCCTGGTGGGAATATACCAGAAGATATTCTGCAGAATGTATCCAACCAGATTCGCCAAATTCGTAGAGTTCCTGACAGACTTGATCATATACCGGAAGAGGAGGTTAAGCAATTCCCCAAAGTTATGGAGTACCCTGAAGACTATGTCCTGAAATAAGCTGGCTTTGTATTTATATTAGATTAGGATTAAAGTGTAGTCAATAAAACGATGAAGTTTAATTCAGCTGTTTATTTTCTTGTACCAATAGACGGTGTAAAGGTTTTTTTTTGTATAGGTTACAAAAATGGATTTTTTGTTTATTAATTTCTTTTCAAAATTGTTCCTTTTCTGTAGTTTAACTTAAAATTAAAGAGTCTTAACGCCACCTGGGGTCAGGGTACTGCTTGGAGAAGTTCTCCTCAGCAACATCGACGAATTTCACAGCGAAGTCATCATTGCTGGTCTCCAAGGGAGAATCGGCAACCTTCACAGCTTCGAAAGGCTGGACGACGGATTCGGGCAGCGGAGCTTGCTTGATGACGTAAGGGGGAGACTCCTCATCAGCTTCAGGCAGATCGACGATCTTGACTGCGAACTCGTTGGTCTCCGGGAGAGAGTCGGCGATTTTCACAGTCTCAATTTCAGTCGGAATGGGAATGTAGGAGGGAGTCTCTTCGTCAATGTTCTCAGCAACATCAACGAAGTTCACTTTGAAGTCAGCGTCGCTTGTTTCCTGGGGAGAGTCGACAATCTTCACAGCCTCAATGGAAGGCTTGATAGCAGCCCTGGGAATGGGCATGTAGACGGGAGTCTCTTGAGCAACATCGGCCACATCGACAAACTTGACGGTAAGGTCGGCGTCACTAGCCACGGGCTGGGCGATCTCGCTATCAAAGATGACAAATTGACCCAAAGGCATGACGACGGAGTCGGGAAGAGGGGTATCCATGAGCCTAACCTGGATCGGGACATCAGCGTTGATGGCTTCGTCGACGAAGTTGACAGAGTAGTCGCTGGCGTCAACGGGGGCGTCGACGATGTTGACAGCGAAGTTCTCTGGTGCTTCGATGTTCTCAGCGGTGTCTACGAACTTGACCAGAAGAGCGACCTCATCCATGACCTCTTGCGGGACCGTGAGGGGAGTGATGTCGGCGATTTGTACGGGTTGCAGTAGTTGTTTAGGTTCAGGGGCAGAGACATAGGGTGTCTGAGGTGCCGCGAGCTGGATCGGCTCGGGCAGGGTAGCGGCCGTGAGGGGAGTGATGTCGGCGATTTGTACGGGTTGCAGTAGTTGTATAGGTTCAGGGGCAGAGACGTAGGGTGTCTGAGGTGCCGCGAGCTGGACCGCCTCGGGCAGGGTAGCGGCGGAGGCCACGGCGACGAGGGCGAAGGCTAATAGGTACTTCATCGTGGCTGAAATATAAACGCATTCGTAAGAATTAGTGAGTAAAGGGTTATGGCTGGCTTATTAATAGCCGATTGGCTTAACAATTTGTTTACGCAATCATTTAAGCAGGTTTCAGTGGAACAATTTAAAGTAGGTAAGTATAACTAGATGGCGCTAGTTGTTGAACAATGAATATGCTACAAAAAATAGAGTTCAAGTGTTTATTGCAGGTATAAAATTGTGGCTTTTATTGCTTATCTTGCCTGAACAATAACTCATCACTGTATTTTAGTCATAGAAAACGAATCAAATTGCAGAAAGTTTTATTGCTCTGTATATGTAGATTCAGTCTATTGTGGAACTAAATCCAATAAATGTATAATCCATGAAGATATAGGTATAGGCCATTCATCGAAATAACACATAGGCATACATCCGTTAATCGAAAAATATTAGCAAATGCGCAATAACCTAAATATCAAATTCGGATGTTTTAACTATAAACAGTAGGCGTGTAAGTTAACAATTTATAGGTACCTACCTACTCTAACACACTTCCAACGTCCAATTTCAAAACTATACACTAAGTAACAAATAATAAATATAAAATAACAATATGCACTCACCTGATACAAATAGTCCAACAACACAACTGTATCTGATCTAGATTACCTACTTATATAGCGCGTCGAATCACCTGTGATAAGCACATTAATGACTTATCTATTGAAGGTGATTAGTCCACGTATACAGGTATTGATTTCTTGTTACAGATTTTTATTATTAATCATTGTAGCTTAAGGGATTAATATGAAGAATTTGGATTGAAACATTTTAGGCAGACTTTAGGCACTAATGGTAAATTGTAATATTTGGCACGATTGGTGCAAAAAACATACTACCTATGGACTACATGTTCGCTTCGCTCCCGTGGGACTTAAATAAAACCCACCCTCAACAAAACTTCATTTTAATTGAAGTCTACGTCTAATCTACAGTTATGACAACTTTTTTATAAAACTGATGCCCCAAATAACCCTCTTAAGAGATACTGGTTTTTAACATTTCATACTTAAGCCATCATCGATATCATGCACTATTTAAATTTTAAAGCGTTTGTTTCTACATTTTATTCGGTAATGTATTGTCAGCCAGTCAACTTTCTGGTTCTGAAGAAAAAAGTTCCTCCCTAATATTTTTTTTATAATAAATCGTGCTTTTAAATAATCTTAGTTCATAGGTGGTGACTAAATATTTGATGTTTGTGTTATGTTTATCAGTTATCACTTATCTTTATCGTGACGTGGCCAAATCAGATTAATTACTCATTGACTATCTTAAGCCTTTATAAGGCAGAGGGAATATATTTCCGACTTTATATTTTTGTGATATGGTTTAAAATCGTAAATTTTTTGTTGACCTATACCTTATAAAGGGTTAAACGAGTTTGCGTTGATAAAAAAAAAATAGAATTTTCCATATTTTTTTTTGTACCAAATGTACTCATGAAAATGTAATTACCATTCCACTTTTTTCTGCGATAGTAGGAAGGATTTCGCGGTCGCGCTGCTCCAATTAAAGGCGGAGCCGGCATTCCCTGGTGGTAGTGGTAGGTTAGCGGTAGTCCGAAGGCTGGGTTACTTCATAATATCCGCTTAAGTTACCCGGCTAGGCGGAATGCATAAACGCATTTCCCAAAAAAAAATAGGTACATAGGATTAATCAGTCAGTCAATGACACAAGGAAGGTATTATAAAGAAAACACTTGATTGTATTTGAAATCAACATTATATACTTTATTGATATAATTAGGTATCCGTCTCTTCCGTTACATCAATTACCACTAAATATATTTGGCAATATAAAAAATAAGGAATACGTTAGACTCGAGATTTTCAATCATGCTACCTAATATAGATCTAAGGTAGTATATACATTCATTTTTATACAATTTCTAATACGCAATACCTAATATTTCATTTAATTATGATAAAAACGAATGACTATAAAAATATACACGGATATAACAAAATCTGAATTGTCTTAATCTAAAGCACGCCCCACACACACCACAAGCAGCACACACGTCGTATACGAGCTTATATAGACGTTATAACAACAGTTCGAATTATAAGGGCTGGCTAAAACTTATACAGACAATATGACTTTAACTGGAAATATAACGACTATAATAAAGCTTATGGAAAAATTATTGCTTATCTTGAATAATGAAGGTTGTATAACAGTGTCTACTAACGTTATAAGTATCTCTAAGTTGTTGTTTATAAGCGATATTAGTTATTAAACAGCTGTGTGCTACTTGTGTACGTGACTTTCAAAGAAATACTGCGACCGCACTGAGCTATATTGAACAAAGAGAAATAATTCTCGCTCCATTCGCGCGGTAATCCGGAGGCTTGTATAACCGATACATACAAACAAGCTGAAGTAACTTAATAAGAATGTCGCAAAAATAACGATTTATGCTTAACCGCAGAGTCAATAATCATAAGAAACTTAATATAATGATGACCTAACTATGAAAAGGTTGCCATATTGAGTTTAAATTATCATATTTGGATTTTATTAGCTCTATTCCTGCGAAATACGCTTTCCATAATTTTCTTACACACATTTTATGAAGAGTACTCTTGTAAAGTTTCTTTCGGTTATGTATTTGGAAGTTTTTTTTTTTAATACTACGACGGTGGCAAACATGCATGCGGCCCGCCTAAAGAAGTTACGGCCGCTTATGGACGCTTGCGACGCCAGGAGTATCACACGCGCGTTGTCGACCCTTTAAGAATCTATTTACTCCCCTCTTGAAGAACCGCATACTGGTAGCCCCCGGGGAAAACCTCGGGAGCTCATTTAACCAACAGATTGCAGATTGTGAGCAGATTTAACCAGGTTTATGACCTAATGAGACCAGCTCTACTTGATCTATGTAGACGACTTCCATGCTTCCACTATTTTAATAATACGTCTTATTCTTTCTTGAAGTTATCGTTGGCGTGTCTTATAATAAACTTTGTGAGACTAAAACCTTTTTACAATCAGGTCACAATAATAAAAATAAAAAGAAATCCGCCACCAATCTCAAACATATCACGTTAAAAGAATTACGTGGCCACAAAAATACACTGTCAAACTTTTTATATTTTAAGACTGATGATGGAGAATTCAAATTTTAAAGTTTTAACTCCTTTTATTGATTTACGAGCACAAATAACTGTACATATTGATGATTTTTGTAATGTCCTTTTGAATTGTACCATCTTCAGTCTCGTTTTTCAAGTTTTTTTTTTAAATTGTAGGTTGTTGCATTTATTTAAGTTATTTACATAATATATTGTTCAATTGGTCAAAGCGTGTAATAAAGAATGATTAAAAATTTATTGGACATTTGGATTGCCTGTATTGGATACTAACTATTATACTATTTATCTACTAATTTATAAGTTAAAAGAAACTTGAGAGGGTGAAAAATTTCGTGATTTTCATGAACCAATAATGCCACCAATGCCTAGACATTCGCATAGCAATGACGTAGTAGATATCTAAAGTCTCTGCCTCATACAATATCATCTCGCACTTAGACCTCACTTAACACTAGAGCCATTTATAAATTGACCGAGCCATCTCCGTTTCAGTTTGACCAAAAATTCTTTTGTAAGTCTGAAATCCAGATGTCCGCCTGTACTCGCCTACAGGTCGCATTTCCCAAAAAAATCTAGTGAAATTTTGCGAGCAGGTTCGATATACGTTTTTTTGTTGATTAAGTTTTTTGCTTTTTTTTTAATGGCGGAGATGGGTGTAGAAAACGTAAAAACTACAAATATTAACTATTTCAAAAAAGTCGCGAGGTCTACTAGTCTGGATATTTCGAAACTTTCTCTAGGTGGCGTTAGTGTAGTGTTTAAGAAAGGTCTAAGGGCCATAGTGTGGGCTTGGGATAGAGATCTCGCTATGATGGCGCCATCTACAACGGATCGGAGGAAACTGACTTTGTATAGGCATTGCCAGTCTGCCCGATTTATTGGTCCATGATGATTATTAAACGTTTATTCGTTAAACTTTGGCGATATTTACTTCTATTAACGGAACTCATGGGACTTGATCTTCCGCACTCGAATACAAGAATCTGTGTATACTTTCTGTAAACCTTTTGAACGCCAAGCGGTGAAGGAATTCACCGTGCCCTTGACGCCACAGGAAAAAAGAAGAGCTCAAAAATCAACAGGGATTGAAAAATACTTGTAACTTGATTTGTAAACGCCAGCAACGCACTTGTGACTCCTCTGGTGTTGCAGGTGTCTATGGGCGAGGATAATCGCTTTCTATGAGGCGATCCGTTTGCCCGTTTCGCCCCCATGACATACAAAAAAAGAATTTCGATATTTTTTATTATTCTAATTTGGACGTTAATTGATGCCGTTGGCATCTAGGGCAAAGCTTTCACACGACGTGATTTGTCGTTTATGACACTCAAAAGATTAAAAGCCGAAGGCGTGGTTATTTTGTTTGTGCTTTCGGAAAAAGGTATTCTAAACATCGTAGATATTTTCATATAGCACGATTGTTACGTTCAGATCTGACAAATAACAAATATCAAGTCCCGTTGAGTCTTAAATATTTAATTTTAAGCATATGATAAGAATGGAAACCTAAACATTCGAGGTAATCTCTGTAGTAACACTATCTCGCCTGTATCAAGTATAGTATAACTAAAGTTCACTAAATACTTTACGCCTTATCGTCTATACATTTCTTTATTATTTTCTTACTGGAAATGTACTTCAGTAAATTAAATCTCAATAAACAAAAATAATATATTTTATAATCTTTCTTAGCACTCTGGAATACCATTCAACTCTTTGACTACCACAGTCGGCAGATGGCGTCAAGACATGGCTGCTATACGGACGTGTACTGGCGACAGTAGTATTGAGAGAGTTACAAGCTGTTCAAACTAGTTAAAGAGCGCTAAAATTCATTTGCGGTAGCTCCGTACGCGTAGTATACGGTTCACAACGTTTTATATAATTTCACTTAATCTATTCTGGTTTGATATACCTACCTGCCATTTCTTTGCATAATGTAGCGAATGGTATAATATTGTTTTGGATAATATTCAAATGACCTAATGTGGTAGAGCTATAAGCTATTCAAACCGCCATTTGTTTGCGTGGCTAGGTTTGTTAGTTACCTTGTGTCCCTCGGAGCGGAAATAGAAGCCCCGCTTTGCAGGGATTCGTCGAGCTCCCATTATTTACCATTATCATCATCCTCCTAGCCTTTGTCCCATATCGTAGAGAATGAATTCTCAATCGGGGTCGGCTACCTAAATCCCAAGATGTGGCGTAGGCACTAGTTTTTACGCAAGCGACTGCCATCTGACCTTCCAACCCAGAGGGGAAACTAGACCTTATTGGGCTTAGGTGGTTTCCTCACGATGTTTTCCTTCAACGAAAAGCGAGTGGTAAATATCAAATGACATTTCGTAAAGCCTGACCAGAAATATATGAGGATGCGCCATATTGCGGAATTTAACTGGAACTAATTTCTTACACTGGCAATGATTTTATGATGGTTTGTCAATAATGTCAATGTCATTCGTGGTGCTTTCTTTAAAAGACAAATATTTAGAATTATGCAAAGAAAATGCCGAAAACCATTCACAGTCGTGAACGTAAGATTATACACGTATTTACTACACGAAAAACAGTCTGAAAAAGAGTGAATTCCATTAAAATGATATTACGAGGTTAACATAGTGGAACTGACAGCTTTTTAAACTAATATAATTATAGTGCGTTGTGATTGGTTGCAAAATTGTTGCCATATAAATGTTTTAAATAGCGCCCTCTTGACAATCCTCATATATTTCTGGTCAGGCTTTACATAAGTTCCGAAAAATTCATTGGTACGGACCGGGTTCGAACCCGCGACCTCCGGATTGAAAGTCGCATGCCCTAACCACTAGGCTACCACCGCTCATCATTATTTATTATTATTATTATTTAACATTATATCAATTAATAATTAGAGTAGAACAAAATTAACAAGAAACCGTTCTTATAATCAAACGTTACATTGTATTAAAGTACTTTTTGTCAATTGATTGTATATCAAGTGAATGTTAGTTTTTCTGAAATGATATAAAACATTATGGACACGTAGTAATACTTATGTTATGAATCTCTGCCTACTCATACTTACAACTTTCAATCTCATGTTATTACGAATTCAAATGCCCTGAACTCAAGTTTGAACAGTTATTTACACTATAAGACATATAAACTCTCTAAAACCACTTTACAAATACTTGTTCTTATTGGCTTACTGAGGAGATCGCTACAGAGGGTCACACTGGAGTTCGAAGTTAAATAGTATTATTATATATTGCTTCTTTTTTATAGTTCCATGAGCTCTTAATAGTCTTCGGGTTCGGGTCAAAAGCTTAAAATCTTTTTTTCAAAAATGGGTGAGAATGTTGATTTTATTGATAAAAAATCAGGATGCGAAATGCATAGTTTATGGTCAGCCAAAAAAAACTTGCCGGATCGGTGTGCTTGACAATAATGTTGTATGAAATTCCTTTATTTGTCCAGGTACAAACTTTTAAAAAGGTAAAACGGCAATATAAAAAAAAGCATAGGTCCAAAACAGCCAAAACGGTAAATCAGTAGCTACGAATTATCGCGACTTTTTAGTTGCCTCAAATAGCTTATGGCGTTTTCGGAAGAAAAAAAATACTTCTATTTTTTATAAAAAAAAATAATAGAAAGGCGGCAATACAAGTTTTGACATTATAGTGGCTAATAATAATAACACATCTGTACTCATTTTGTTTTCTTGCGCAATTTCTGAGAAAATCACTAAATTTGTCTCAGCCGAAAGGACAATTGCTGGCTTCGTATTGAATCTCCCACGTTCGTCCGTTTAATACTCGGCCAGCAATTGCCTACTTCCCTCGCTTCGATAATATGTACTATTAACAACTCATAGACTATCAGGTTTGGGATTTCGAACTTCAGATTTAAACCCATTGTCTTAGGGTCCATCACCACCAGCATTTGCCTCCATGCTCTCGGTGAGGAAGCACCTTTAAATTACACTGTTAAACGCGGTCATCAAGATGAAATAAATAATTTCACTAGATAAACTACGGGAGGACACAACGAATGGTAAATTAAACAAGGACCAACCTATCTAGCACAACTATAAAGCTACGCGACTCTTGACGACATAGCGTCGCCTGTCACTCTCTCACACTACTGCATAGAAAGAGATAAGCAATATTTCTCGCGCGAGAGAGCCGTGGGTCACTGTTGTGTAAGAGGTGGTGGTTCATATCATCTCGATGGCCGTGGTATAGAACTCTTTGAAATGGGTTCACAGAAGTGATGTTTTTTTTAATAAATACAGATTACAGTGTAATTTACGCCCTTTTCGGATCTCCATATTAACAAGTATAGTAGCAGTACGTACTATTTTAATTTCAACGCTACGCCTACTGTCACGATTCATATACAAAGGGAATGAACATTTTTAAGATTAATCGATAAACAATAGTTGTCTACCTAATTTAGCTATAAATCAAAAGGGAACAAAGAAGTCCGGTAGATGTCACTAGTACTGAAAATATGTTCTACTAATTTCTGACGATTCTTCCCTGAATTGGTTTGTTGTTTGGATAAAATAAAATACAAGAAACAACAAACAACTGATATGATAAGGCTAGAAGTATAGAATGATTCACGAAAAGAAACGAAACGTGATAGACGTCCAGAGAAATCTTAGTTTGGGAAATGATTTGAACCAATGGTGGTTTACGGTTTAAGCAAAGAGCGCGATAGTAATAGTGATACTGTTTACGTAAGTTACGTGCATGTAGTTATAAGTAATAGTTGCGTCATAAATGACAATGTTCACACCATATAGTGCTGATGATGTTCTAATGGCGACTGTACATTCTCGCCGAGACAAGGCGCGGCAATCATGTCGCCCCCTTCGAACCCTATTAGTAAATAAAGGACGGCATGCATGTCTCGCTCAGTCTCGACGTGAGTGTACAGCCGCCGTTAGACAGTCCGATCAAGATATACTACACTCTGGCGGTTTTGGTTACTAGCGACATCTACCGACCTCCAATCCAACTCGCTCGACAGTCTTGGTTATCGACATACAGGATGTATCGTTAGGGTTTACAGTCCCGGCAAATTTTAATATGTATAGTTCCAAAAGCCCCTAGATTTTCGGGAGTCGCTGTATGTACAAAATTTTCCCGGGATTGCAAACCGTATAACGCCTGGTGACAACTAAAATTCACTATAATTTCTGTCACTGCTCTTCAAAATCTCGTATCTTTGTAGTAAATTGATACCAAGATACGAGAGCTTTGTTTTAAGTAGGTATTAGTTAGTTAGTGAGTTTTGGTTGTCCACAGAGGTATAGTATGTATACGTAACTCGGGCGCTGGTTTAGGGCGAGCGCGGCCGCCGCCGTCACAGCGCGCCTCATTTGATGGCACGCGCCTCAGGGAGGAAGGCGTCCCAGTAGCGGATCGCCTGCGATACAAAACATGCCTTTAACACGGGCTCAATATTAATAAATAATAAATAAATATCGGACAACCTCACACAAATCCATCTAGTCCCAAATTAAGCTCAAGAAGGCTTGTGTTATGGGTACTAGACGACGATATACGTACTTATACAGATAAATATATACTTAAATACATAGAACCACCATGATCCAAGCACAAATATTCGAGTTCATCACACAAATATTTGCCCTGGCCGGGATTCAAACCCGGGACCGCCGGCTCAGTAGGCAGGTGTCTACAAACCGAGCCAAACGCGTCGTCAAATATTAGGAGAGGCTACGCCTCTAATGCAGTGCAGAAGTGGCCCGTACAGATATGGGCCCTATAGCGGCCCTTATATGTAATTTACTAGCGACTCGCCCCGGCTTCACACGGGTACAATGCGGATAAATTATGCATGTATTATACATATAAACCTTCCTCTTGAAATACTCTATCTATTAAAAAACACATCAACATCCGTTGCGTAATTTTAAAGATCTAGGCATACATAGGGACAGACAGACGGAAGCGACTTTGTTTTATACTATGTAGTGATGAAAAAATTACTTTCAATACAAGCCCAAAAGTCCGGCTGCAACCACGCCTCCTACATATGATTTAGCCAATGGTCGTATTACAATCCTATCTTAGTTTCACATCGGATAATTACAATCGGAGTTAGATTATTGTTGTTAAATATGCAGATTTCGCAATATTTATAATATTCATAATTTTAAGATGGAATACATACACTTTATGATAAAAAACTTATGGGTGTCGTTTACTGTCTCTTTAGTGGTGGAAAATTGAGAAGCGGTCTTATTTTGGATTTTAAAACAGGCAGACATCACTTGTTAAGAAACAAATTACATGGGTATCGCTTCTACGTTTCATGGGTGGGGTTCAAACAAATTACATGGGTGGCGGTAAAAATGTGGTTCATCATCTGAGATACAAATGTGTAGTATACGGACCTGTGCCTGGTGTTTCATGTGCTCCTCCAAGTACCGCAGGAGCGTGGCCCGCAGTTCCAACACTCGCACCTCGTCCCAACGCTCGAGCTCCTTTTTGATCACTCGCGAGATCTGATCGAACTCTTGCTGCCCGCGTTCCACTTTCGATTCCCACTAAAAAGATAAATAGGTTCAGTAATACGGTGTTTGACTATAGAGAATATAAATTGTGGCATTAAAATCTCTAAACACACAATAGAAAATACGCGGAACCAAATAAACTATCACTAACTTTTGGATATTGTACTATTTTTACAAGCTTTTATTTAACTTGCATTGTATGTTTAATGTATGTTTGTTCGGGTGAAATATTGAAACTCAATTTTGAAGCAGATATCGTCAACCGATTGAGCTGAAATTTTGCATACTTACTTAACTTTGATGGCAATACAATAATATGGTACCATGGGGCTGATCTGATGATGGAGCCGGAAAGTGGCCATAGGAACTCTATAATAAACTAAGATTACTAATTATTTAATTACTTGGGACCCGCCCCGGCTTCGCACGGGTGCAATACTGATAAATTATGCATATAAACCTTCCTCTTGAATCACTCTATTAAAAAAATGCATCAAAATCCGTGACGTAGTTTTAAAGATCTAAGCATACATATGGACAGCTAGACAGCAGGGAGCGACTTTGTTTTATATATACTGTGTAGTGATTAATTAATTAAAACTACTCATTCTTTAATGTAGTAACTCCAGAACTATGTTACAATGGGTAAGTTACTTTAGTCTGGTGTCTAATAAAAAAAAACCCTTCCCTGTGAAAGTTTAGCTTGGGAAATGTAATCAACATGTGAACCGGACCTGCTGCGATCTCAAGCCAGGCTCCGCGGCCACCACCACATCAGCGACCGCTCTGACACATTTGAGGACGACCAACCTTTCCCATTCTCTTCTATCCCTCTGCCTTGGTGACTGACCTTCTGCTTACTTGAGTGAAAATAAAGTACCCTGACCCTGAATTTGTTGCTTTCTCTTTCTCCTTCTTTTCTCTTCTCTCTTTCTCTTTCACGTCTGTTATTCTGTCCTTCAACTCCTCGGAGGACCGGATAACACGACAGCGACAGTTTCGGTACAACCTAGTGATAAGTACCTCAATAATCTCCTGCGAGGCCTGCTCGATTTTCTCGGGTCGGTTGGCGAGCTCGGCCTTTGCTTTGTTTTCTCTCCGCTTCGTCAGCTGCATCTGCGCGTGTTGCCAGTTCTGGAACACCTGTATCAACACCTCTTTTGAATACGGAACTTTGGTAACGTTATTCATAATAATAATACTTTGGCGACGCGGTTGGCTCGGTTTGTAGACACCTGCCTACTGACCCGGCGGTCCTGGGTTCGAATCCCAGCCGGGGCAAATATTTGTGTGATGAACTCGAATATTTGTTCATGGGTCATTCTTATTTATATAAATGACATGCCTCAATCAATAGATTATCCCATGATTTTATTTGCTGACGACAGTACAGTTATATTTACAGCTAATGACTCGCACACACTACAAACGAATATAAACCAATCGTTGGAATCAATAATCGATTGGCTAAACAAAAATAACCTATGTATAAATTTGACAAAAACTAAAGTTATGAGTTTTAAACAAAGATCTGACCGAACGCGTAATCTTAATGTGACATATAAAGAAAATAATATTGATGAAACTGATGTAACAAAATTTTTAGGATTAAGTCTAGATAATAAGTTGACATGGAAAGATCAGATCGACATTATATGTAAAAAGCTTAACAAATTCTCATATGCATTATATAATCTTAGGAAAATTGTTAATCAACCTACTGTACTAACCGCCTATCATGCATATGTAACTTCGACGTTAAGATACGGTATCATATTTTGGGGCAACTCTACAGACCGAGAATTTGTCTTCAAAGGACAGAAGAAGTGCGTACGTTCTATATGTGGTATTCCACCAACAGAATCCTGTCGACCTCAATTTATAAAACTAAATATCCTAACGCTGCCATGCATCTATATATATGAAATATCAATTTATGTAAAATCCAATTTATGTCAATTCTCTGTCTTTAACAGTGCTCGAAGGCGTGACAAAATATACTCAGGGCCTTTTAAAACAGCTTTGCTTTCAAAAAGCATTTTTGGAATGGCACCAAAAATTTATAATAAATTGCCCAAACATATATTGATGATCCAAGACATAATAGAATTTAAAAACAGCCTCTACACATTTTTAGTACAAAAAGCATACTACTCAGTATCCGAATATTTAGCGGACACTAACACAATTTGAATTTATATTTTCAATTATATTTTAATTTTAATCTGATTATTTCAATTGTATTTTTAATTTCATTATGACTATTTTCAATTTTAATTTCACTATCGACATTTTAATGTTTGAATGTTTAATTTAATTTTAGTTTTAAATTACATGATTAATTTTATATTCGTGAAAATGCATGCTCCATCTGGACTCAAAATATTTTGTATGCCTTATGGCGAAACATAGTGATACACCTACATATAAGTGCAATGTAACATCCACAAACCTATGTTTACAAATAAATTATTTGATTTGATTTGGATGTTATCTATATATCTATTTATATCGTCGTTTAGTACCCATAGTACAAGCTTTGCTTAGTTTGGGACTAGGTCGATTTATGTATGATTATCCTTTAATATTTATTTATTTATTTATATTTTTATAATACTCTTTATTGTGCACCACTGAATATAAATAAAGATAACACAAAGAAATAGCAAAAACAATACAGCTGGTAAGAACAGGCGGTCTTATCGCTAAAAAGCGATCTCTTCCAGACAACCTTAGGGTAGTGAGTAAACGAAAAATAATTATTGTTATTGTCGATATGATAATGAAAAAAAAAAGCAAAACGTGTTGTGATGACGACTGATGTATTTTTTTTGGAATATGTGACTTAAAAAGCACGTAAATTATACATTTTATTTTTAATCCAAAAGAAATTTTGTAATTGTTATCACTTATCAGAATTCTCATAATTTAACAAGACAATAATTGTATGAAAACCATGAACTTAAACGCACTTTTCAGGATCAAAATGGCAAATTACTTACTGTCCGCATAACATATAATAACGTCACGATTAGGTGGTCATTTGTATGGAGCATTTTTAGCGCTTTGACAGTCATTTCTGACTTTTAGAGCAGTCTAAGTGTAGTTAGTCAAAGCCAATAAAAATCAAAATCGATTGAAATCTTTTAACTAAATTTTTCGTCATGCCTATTACCTTGACTCGTTCATGGAACACGTCCTTGATGGCCTGGATGAGCCCGAGGTAGTCTTTGATGTGCTCCGTGAGCACGTAGAAGTCCGTGTTTGACTGCTCAACTCTTAACTGCTCGATCTGAGGAATAACACATCATTAAACACGACACGTTTGGCTCGGTTTGTAGACACCTGCCTACTGAGCGGCGGTCCCGGGTTCGAATCCCGGCCAGGGCAAATATTTGTGTGATGAACTCGAATATTTGTACTTGGGTCATGGTTGTTCTATGTATTTAAGTATATATTTATCTATATGGGTATGTATATCGTCGTCTAGTGCCCATAACACAAGCCTTCTTGAGCTTAATTTGAGGCTAGATCGATTTGTGTGAGGTTGTCCGATATTTATTTATTTATTATTTAAACCATAGGATCTTTTTATAGATTTTTTAAAGATGCTCTAGGGTCAAGACGAATAGAATGCACCGAATTAATCTTGTAAATCGTAATGTACAATGCGCGTATAGCACATACTGTCTGGGTCAGAGTTATAAGTGTTACTTTGTGCATCGAGGTAGTTTGGGCCTGACGAGGTTAAGGAGCCAGTGTCCCGGACAGCCGCCCGTCATCCCTGTCTCCCAAGGCCACCACTGAGAACGTTCCTCCCGCCAAGATGAACAAGTATAAGAAAATGATCATATCACCAGTAAGCTCCTAGACTGATTGTCGGTTATGATATTTTGCACTGGGTACAAGAATTAATGTTTATGTAAGTATATTGTATTGCATATTTGTGTATGTTTATTTATTGTGTTCATTATATTACTGATATATAATAAGTTTCTCTTTTGGTATAATGTTGATAGTTGACAGGCCCTGCACCATAAAATGTTTCTGTTTAGCCCAATGGTTGACTGGTAGAGAATGCCTTAAGGCATTAAGTCCGCCATTTGTACACTTTTTGTTTTGTGCAATAAAGTTTAAATAAATAAATAAATAAATATATTATGACGTAGTAACGTACCTTCTCGTGCAGGTCGGCCAGGTGCGACAGCGCGCGGCTGAGCGGCGCGTGCGGGTCGGCGCCGGACAGCGCGGCGGCCGCGCGGGCCGCGTCGTGCGCGCGCGCCCCCAGCTCGCGCCGCTCGCCGGCGAGGGACTCGCACGCGCCGCACAGCCTGCGCAGGCAGGCTTCCAGCGCCTCGATGCGTGTCGCGCGCTCCTCGAACCACTGATCATAATAATAAATAACGTTTTCACTTCTCATGCTCCAAAAGTTCGACTTTATGCTGTGCGTAGGCGACATAAAGTCGCTTTTTATGCTCTAGAGCATAAAGTAAAATCGTCGTCGAAGACCAAGGCGATCGGTCCAACAGCCACACGAACAACATAAAACTTTATAGAATAAACTCTTTATTTTTTCTCGTTTCGTTAGTTCTAAGACCAAGGCAAAATACCAACAGCCAAAGTACACAATAACACTTCTTGAAATAAATTTGTAATTTTTATTTACTATCATTTATTACTTTTTAAATTTATTTCTATTTTAGTAAATCAATATACTATATATTTAAACTACAACAATAATTTATCGTAGATATAAAAAACTAAATGTTTTTAAATTTTAATTAATTTTGTTTTTAAATATAAAATTTACTTGATGTAGTTTAATTTTCTTGCAATCGAAGTGAAAAGTAGAGTGTGCAACTCGTCCATAAAACGCATTTTACAATCGACTTTATATTCATCCTCGCTCTCAAGCTCGCTCGGATGGATAAACGTCTCGTATGAAATGGTGCGTTTTATGCACTTGTTGTACAATCTACTATTACAATTCAGGTGCACGAAAAGAGCGTTTTTAATACAGTTGCTCAAAAAGTGGTACTTTTCGTAGCTGCAAATCGTGCGAAAAGTTGGATATTTCGAACTAGTTAGTGCTTTTTACTTTTCAAACTTTTTTAATTTTCTGTTGTACTAACACGTCATGTCTCATACATCCAAACAAAGGTCAATCACTTTCCGACTTTATTTATTACGTCATACAGCATTGCAAGTGTAGGTATATCTTATAATTATGCTTAAAATATTTAAATTGCATAGGTATTGGATCAATCAAAGGGTTATCTATTAAAAAGATTCAAAAACGGTTTTAATAATTTGTCTGAGTGACTATTATTTAATGAGCAAATGAGTATTACGCGTGACCTAAAAAAATTAAAAAGAAAAGTACTGTCACAGATTAGAAAATACAGTATTAAGCGTGACCCACGCGCTGCTTTATAAATTCATAGTAATTATGAATGATCGCTATTAATGTGTATTAAATAATATCATATTTATTTACAATTGTATGAAACGTAAAGAACTAAAAACCGATTCACGATGTTTATTGTTTGGAATCAATTAAATTACTGTGTAACATTATCATATCTCTTCTGAAATATTAAAACTATTTCTTTTGATTTGGCTGAATGATGACAGCCGACGCCATCTTGAAAAAATACAATTAAAAGTAAAACTTTCTTTTTCATTCAAGATTGTTTTAATTATGTGTAAATGACACGTAAGATTTTATAAAATAAGAGTTTTTGATAGAAAAATGATGGATTCTGATGTTACCAGAATAGATTTAACACCGCCCTATATAGGAGCCAAGACAAAAATTGCAAAGTGAGAGTATTTTACCCGCAAAATCGAAAGAAAAATTACATTGCCGTCTATGAACATTTTATTGGCTGGAAACGAGAAAAAGAGAATTATTAACAACTTGAATAAAACTTTAAACTTACCAGCAAAGGCCTTAAATGCGACCCTTCACAATAGCTCTAAAAATTGTAGGTACTTTTAATTTTTATCAGACAGAAATAAATATAATTGCCCCTTTCAATTACTGTTTTAAATTTGTATAATTGCATTTTTTCGCAAATGTATTAAAAAACGTTGTTTAGTACACGTGTGGAAGTGTCATTTTAACTCGTCCCGAGTCTTGACCCCCGCCTTGCGGCTCAGGCCAAGACTCCTCGGGACTCGTTCAAAATGACACACTTTCCACACTTGCATCAAAAACTACTATTTATAAGCAGTCAAAGTACTACTTTTCTGCACTAGGGCTTTTTACATTTTCGTTTTTTTTTTATCTCTGTCTGCCAACCCGACGCGAAAAAGTTTTATTACATAAAAAAAATTAAAAAAATAAATAAATAATTAATAATTTCAAAAAGTTAATAATACTTAGAAATTAAACGAACTTACCTGAAGTGAAGTTCTATTTTAATTGTATGAGCTGCGCAGTCTCGAAATGATAATTAACTCATGTAGTATACGCAGTTTATACGGCTTTTCATCACATAATTCAGAGTACAGAAGTTTAAGCTTTCAATTCAAAAAACGCGCCAAATTTCCGAACGCAAACCCCGCTTTCCGCACTCTGACCTGTCAATCTCATTTAGTTTAGAGTTTAGTAGCTTACAGCAGCTGCCCCATCCTGACGTGACGCCTGAGAAAACAGAGCCTATGGAAATGTCCTGGAAAATAAACTTTGAAACGGGTATAGGGTGGGGGGGATTATCATTTCGAGACTGCGCAGCTCATACAATTAAAATAGAACTTCACTTCAGGTAAGTTCGTTTAATTTCTAATTGTATTTCGCTGCGCAGTCTCTTCATGATAATTAACTCATGTAGATGTTCAGAGTCAAATCAAAGTTTATTTCTAGCTTTGCGAGTAACTCGTAAAGTGTTACTCGTCATAACAATACTTAATTTATGATATACGCGGCACTAGAGGCCTCTCATAAAATTGAGAAATTATGATGTGTCATTCAAACCTGCAGGTGCCTGCAGTCTATCTTATAACATCAATATTGAGACATAGCAGGCCCATGGCAAAGACCCGGGCAGGCCGAGTCGAGTGGGCGGTAAATATAGAAGACAGCTAAGCATTTTGAGAAGTTGTCTCCTTGTAAGTTATTATTTAGAACAATAATAAAAATAACATGACATAATGATAGTTATGTATAATCTTATTCATATATATGACAACAGGGCTTTTATTAGACCAACTACAGGTTTATATCTAAGGAAGGGCAACAAGAGTAGAGGCTTGTTCGAAACCTGCCTAGATGTCTTAATTAAAACCGGAATTTAATTCAAAACTTTATCCAGATATTGGAAAATATTGGATAATTTAATAAAAGACAGTGTTTGTAGCCACTGTACAGTAGTACTTATAAGCAAGGTATTATTTCTTTTTTAATTCCTCTAAGCAAAAACTAGATACTATTTGAAGACAATGATGCCAAGTAATTTAGGCACTAATTATGGTTCCCAAGTTGCGCTACATCTTGATTAATATAAACTAACGGATAAAAGCATCCTTAATGAATAGAGTTTGTAGATGTACCTATAGCAGTTACCACTGCTATCTCCGGCTCGCTTTTCCTAAATAGTTTAAAGCATTTGTGCTGAAGGACTGATGCATCTAAATAATGTTTAATTAACACTTTCGACACCAACAACCCGGTAGCCGGGCGCTCTGATCGTGGTAAGTTTTCGCTACATACGGTTTTTCCCATGATATCGGCTACGAGCGTAGCCCGTAGCGCTACGCGGTAGCGATTGCGTTAATGTTTTGACACAAAACCAAAATGATGACAGTTTTACAGCATGTGTCTTACCGCTATGCGGTACTATGTGAGAGTGATGCCAGCAGGCCCGCATTATGTCTGCTGAGACTGATGGACACTTCTCTTAGTTAAATATAACACATTTCGCACAGCACCACCGTAACTAGGATAAAGCGTTCCAAGAATTTTTGCTAGCAACCAACGGTAACTTGCTAAAATCTAAGTTAGAACCAATTGTTATACATGTAGAGCTTACCAGCTTGAGCAAGACGGGATACCACACTAGCGCCCGCCAGCTATAATATATATCATATACATATAACGTTTAGTAAATATATTTATGTGAGGGATGTTTATTTACATCAGTAGTTCGATATGTGACGGAGTCTGAGAAATCAATTATAATATATAACTTTTTCCATGACATGCCTAGCCTAACACAGTGACATCATCAGTGCAATCCCTTGTCATTAAGTAAATTTAATATTTTTAAATCTTTATTTGGTAGCTAACACATTCAATTTTTGAATGATTCCTTGTAGATTTTATTCAGGGATATTATTTTATTCAGATTTTATATATATAACGAGAAAATAATAACATTACTTTCTCACACCACTGTCATATTTGTGTAACAATAGAATGTGGGTGTAGGATAATTTGAAAACTGAATTCAGTTTATGAATGAGATAATCTGTGGTTTAAGCAATTTTCTAAAAGATCCCACAGTTCTTTTAGTCAAAGCAGAAAAGATTTACGACCCTAAAAGCTGACAAGGCAGTACTATAATAGATTAATAATATCCACCAAAATAGCTCATTCTTTACCATTAAATAAATTTGCTTGGATTTATCATAATTGTTTCAATATTTCTATCGGAAATATGTATTATGCCTTTCTAACTCTGTAAACCTCGAGCATCAAACCAAAATCGGTGGCAGACCGACCAGCACAAGCAAGCCTGTTGAATAGGCTAAATGTCCTATTCATCATGTTGATAGTTTAATAGCTCTAGTTTAAAAAAAAAAATATATATAGGTATATAATAATAATAATTTAGCTAAAAAAAAAAAACTTTAAAAGGTTGTTTAAACTTTTAAAGGGACTTGATAATTGTCAGACTCCCACACAGATCCAAAAAATTTGGACCATGGTAAAATAAAAGGATCTTTCCTCCTAGTTTACAATGAAAACTTAGATTCTGTAACAGAGCTTTAGCTTTGCCTGTATGCTATTGAAGCATTCATTTATTTTTATTTCCAAAAAATAAATAAAAATTTACCCTGGTACTTATAAAAAAGGAGCTTGAAAAAACCAGCTTCTCTAACAACTTTAGAGTTGTCTGTATGCTATCAAAGCATTCATTTATTCTTATTTGTTTATTAGCCTTATTGCACAAAACAAGTCAGTATGAGTGACGGACACAATGCCAACGGCCTCCTCTAGCCATAGGGCCAAACCGAGATACTTACTAGTAAATATTGGAAGTAGGCATCTATTATGTATCATTATATGTAATTTCCCCAACAAAAAAAATAATAATGAATAAATAAAACACTGCACATATCAATCACAAACCTGATATCAATCAGAGAACTGCATGACAGGTTTAAGCAACTCTGTGTAAGCGTAGGATGACATGTTCAATCTTCTGATAATTTTAGAGAATTCTATTAATGGACTTGGAGAAAATATACATCTCCGGGTAAAGTGTGCCCTGTGATTTATTTGTTGCATTAATTTACTATTCTATTGTTGTGATGTAATTACAATTGTAATTTTATATTTATTATTGTTATTCAAAGACAGAATCAGACATGTAAAAAATGTCCTTGAGGCCTATTTGTAGATTATTCATGATTTAAATTTTAAATTTTATAGTACCAATATAGCAGTTAGGAAGCATCAGCCTAAAGGCTGTTCTAGAAATATCTTGCTTGGAGTGTTTCCTTGCAATATGGTTATATAGCCACTAGATTGCTTTCGGTAACTACGGCTACCTGTCACCGCTCTTATTTTATTACATAAATAGAGTCCAACTCAAAATTCGAAGCAATTGAGTGGTTAATTCCTTTCAATTGTAATAAGACTTATCTTAAGACAGATTTTATGACAGAATATCATAGGTAAATATTGGCCCCTGCCAGGTAGGCCTTTAATAATGACTGCTTGCATTTAGTAGTCCAGCATAGTAAAAGATCTTACTTATTTAATTTACAAATTCTTCAACTGAAGAATATCTAATTCAGAATTAATTTTTTAATTACTCTCCGCTGCATGTTATAAAATGATAAGTTGCCATTGTACTAAGCAGTACTTAACACTATCCCTCAGGACTGTGATTATGGGAATCAGAATTCCCAAGTGATTTACATACTATGGTGGGTGTGCGTGACAGCGACCGATGTAGACGTATTATTTACTTACTCCGTGTTTTAAATCATAAACTGTGGAAAAAGCGACTGTTACCTATAGTGCTGTGTATCAGTGAATTGCTCGTAAAAATCTTTACACCATAGTGATATTTTAGAGCCCTAAATCACGTTCTGCTTTGAAATATTGGACAAATTACAAGTGGACATAGCAATACTAATAGCGCGCAAACATCGGTAGTCGTTATCTATAAAGTGAAAGTGACCGGCCAGCGCTGCAGCCGCTGCACGTTATTATTATCTACTAGACGGAGTGCAGCTCGTTACTGTGTACTGCGCTTCAAGCGCTTGCTACACTCGCTTGTTTTGTTAATCGGTGCTGGCTTCAATCGCTTTTAAAATGAACTCAACGACAAACAAAGCTTGCTCTGGATGTAAAAACCTTATAGGAAACAAACTATTCTTGGACTGCAGTGGGTGTAAACATAGATATGACCTGGTATGTGTTAATGTGACGGAGCAGTGTTTTCGTCGCATGGAAAAGGAACGTCTAAAAGAGACCTGGATGTGTCCAGAATGCCGGAGTAAAATGCCGAAAACGGACAACCAGAACTCACCTCTGCGGTCTGCGCCCGTAACAGCACCTTTACCTGGTACTTCTACTGCGGGGCCAGCTGGTAAAAGCAGTGCTAAAACCAGTGCCAGCAGTGTTGCTCAGTTAGACAATGTCACGAGACGCAAAAAGACCACTCCGAGCGATGGCCTACACACCGACGAAGAAACCCACAACTCGACCGACAAAATAAAACAACAAGTACTTGAATGCTTTAAGTCCACCATGGAGACCTACGTGATGACAGCGCTAGACGGATTTGCTGACAAATTCTTTTCACGTTTCGACAAACTCGCTGCGACAATGGAGGCTATCTCAGTGCGATTAGCCGGCTTTGATGAGCGGATCTCATCGCTTGAGGCTCGCTTGGAGCAGGAGCATGGAGCTGGACCTCCACAAAGCCGTCTTACATCAGAAGTCGAGCAGCTAAGGTGTGAATTAAATGAGCGAGATCAAGAATTGTTGACCAATGACCTAGAAATTTCTGGTATTCCGGAAATAACAAATGAAAATATGCTGCATATCGTTACGCTTCTAAGCAAGAAGGTAGGCGTGACCGTATCGGAACAGGACGTGGTGAGCGTGATGCGTGTGGGTCCCCGACGCGCGACTCCGAGCACCGCCGCTGCAAGAAACAACGCGAGCATGACCAAAGAAAATAGCTCGTCCCTACTCCCTGCTACCGAAGAGAACACGACAAGCGACGAAAGAAACTGTCCACCGGAGGAAATTGACACGCCGAAGCTGTATACCACCCGACCCCTGGTCGTGCGGCTGGTGCGCCGCGCCAAGAGGGACGAGTTGCTGCGTGCGGCGCGTGTTCGGCGTGTCATCGACACCTCGGGCCTTGGCGTGCCAGGGGAGCCGCGGCGCGTATATATCAACGAGCGTTTAACGCCCACAAATAGACGGCTATTTTATAAAGCTCGCATGGAAGCCCGGCATCAGCAATGGCGAGCCCCGTGGACTAGCCGAGGATGTATCTTCGTTCGTCGAGATGCTGACTATTCCCCACAAAAGATTCGTTCAGAAGCCGATCTAAGTCGTGTTTTTGGTAAACAGTAAGTTAGGTCTCGGTTTAGTGTGTCTACGATTATTATTTACATCAAATGGTATCTTGTTTTGTAACAATAGTACATGTTCTTATTATCAAATTGAAGATTTTAATGTTAGTAGTTTACTGTGCCATTTATTTAGAACATACTTACATATATACTGTGTTCCTTATGTGATACGAAATGGCTTTGTTTGTGCGTTCTTTCTGTTATACACATTATACCTAAATAGCTTGGGATTGCGATGGTTTACTTACTTTGAATTGGCAATTATTGAGTTATGTATAAGTTACAAGAAAAATATTGGTGTAAATTCTACTGAGACGACGGTGCACTTAATCATAACACTTTCACATTTAAATATATATCTACGTACAAAGAAATTTACTGAAATATATAATATAATATGCACATCGATATTTAATAATTATATACCCCAATTATGTATGTACCTACACAACTACCGCTTCAGACCATGGCGTAATCAGGACTGCCTTGCGTGGCTCGCAGTATATTTATTAATTATTTTATTTTCTATGGACTGGCGCCACGTAACGATATTTTCGAAATTCTTAAATAACAACAAATACACATTATTATTATTCTCATATGTTATACAGTTTGTCATCCTGCCTAAACATTTACGTGTTGGTTTGTTAAACCCGGGCTCTTTGGGTACAGGTCACAACGAATTTCTTGTGGCTATGGAGCGTCATGCCGTAGATATCATGGCCATAAACGAAACGTGGCTCAGGGAGGGGGAAGAAGCCCGTGCGCCCGCGCCGCCGGGTTACAAACTGCGACACACGCCACGACCGCCCTCGGTACGCAGTCGTGGTGGTGGCGTAGGCTTCTATATTAAACGCGGTATGAATGCGCGCCTACTTTCGCATCCCTCGAGTCCTTCCGTGGAGCAAATGTGGCTAAATCTGTCTATCAAGGGTAAGAAATTAGCATTAGGCACCGCATATCGGCCACCGTGGCTTGATATTGATATATTTATTGACGCCCTCACGGAAACAATCGCCGCGCAATCCACATTTAGTTACATAATTTTATTGGGTGATTTTAATGTAAATTTTTTAAAAGCACAGGACCCCAACACTAAGAAGATGTTAGAATTATTTCACTGTTTCGACCTTCATCAGTACGTTACCGATGCAACACATTTTACAGATCATAGTAAAACTCTAATTGATGTCATATGCTCGAATGCACGAGTCAACAATCTAAGTATTGACTATATATCGGATCTAAGCAGTCACGCCTTCATTTCTTGTGATGTTGGGATAAAAAAAGATAAGGCTTCCTCGAAGCATATTGTTGTTAGGCCTCTTAAAGATATACCTATTGATAAATTTAATTCCGATGTAGATTCAATTTGTTGGGAACGATTGATCTCCAGCAACTGTGTGAATGATACCCTTGAAGGTTTCAATACTTATATAAAATATATTTTTGACTGCTATGCACCAAATAAAATGATCACTGTTCGAGAACAATCTTATCCATGGATAACGTACAATATTAAAGAAATGATGAAGACGCGAGACGAGGCTTTTCGGCACTACAAAAAAACTGGTTTAAACTCGGATAAACTGTACTATAAGGATTTAAAGAAAGTTGTTACTAATGCCTTGCACAGCGAAAAGTCAGCTTATTTTGGGAAACACATCCTAGCCAACACAACTAAGCCTCGTATTCTATGGAAGAATATTAAACGAAATGTTGCCGATTTTAAGAAGAAAGACTACGACCTACCTCCGCATTTAAATGATCCGCAACTCATACATACACAGTTTCTCAATGTGCCTGGGGAAATAAATCTGAAATTGTCCCAACTTACATTTTATGAGTTCCATAGGTATGGTTCGGTGATATTTAAATTGAAGCCTGTATCGGAGGTGATCGTGGCTAAGGTGATTCAGTCCATTAAAACCAAGGCCCAAGGGATTGATGAAATATCTCTGGACATGATCATATTAACATTGCCGCGTACGCTGAATGTGATAACTGCCCTAGTAAACCAATCCTTGAACACTGGTGTGTTCCCTGATCTTTGGAAAGTAGCAGTAGTGAAGCCAATCCCCAAAAAATCACCACCGACGGACTTGAAAGATCTGAGGCCTATCAGTATACTACCAATGATGTCTAAAATCCTAGAAAAAATAGCCTGTACACAATTAACGGATTTCTTAGAAGGAAATAATATTTTGCCCGCTATGCAATCTGGATTCCGAAAGAAACGTAGCACGGCTACAGCCCTTCTGGATGTAGTTGATAATATTTTAGCAGCACGGGATGTAGGAATGGGAACGATTCTGGTGCTGTTGGACTTCTCACGCGCTTTCGACACCATAGATACAACACTCCTATTGTCTAAGCTTTCATACTATGGATTCGATCCTAGCACTATTGCGTGGTTCGATAGTTATCTAAAAGGTCGTTCGCAATTTGTCGAGGTCCGTAATTCTGATGGTTCATCTCTGGTGTCAGACGCGGCACCTGTGAATAGAGGCGTTCCTCAGGGATCAATATTAGGCCCAATCCTTTTTATTTTATATTGTGCAGATATTATAAAATGTATAAGTAACTGTAGCTATCACATGTACGCCGATGATTTACAGGTATATATTTCTTTCAAGCCCAATGACATGGAGCAAGCCATTGATAAGCTAAATCAGGACCTAGATCAAATCTCTCACTGGTGTGCACAGAATGGTCTCATTCTCAACGCATCTAAATCAAAATTCTTGGTTTTGGGTTCGAAAAATCAAATCTCAAAGATTCTTTCCCAGGAGCCAAATCTAGTTATTGATGGCGACAAGTTAGAGTATGTACCAGAGGCTCGTAATCTAGGCGTCTGCATGGATGGTACGCTGCACTTTGAAAAACACATTGCCGAAACCGTCCGTAATTGTTTTTTCCGCCTTAAAGTCTTGTACCAAGTCAGAAACTATCTAAACATTGATATGCGCATCAAATTATGTGACTGTTTAATTCTCTCAAAACTGAATTATGCGGATACAGTTTTAGGGCAGTGTTTATTATCACGAACAAAGAGACTTATTCAACGCGTCCAAAACGCCTGTGTAAGGTTTTGCTACCCAGTTCCTCCTCGTGCTCACGTTACTCCATTCCTAAACAAGGGTGGTCTACTAAAGATGGAGGCTCGCCGAGCATATCACTTGGCCTCACTCCTGTTTGAAGTGATAAGAGAAAAACAGCCTCCATATCTCTACTCCAAGCTTATATTTTCACGAGCGCATGAAAGACAGGCCCTCCGGCTCGTATGCCCGCGACATGGTACGGCGGCGTTTCGTGGCAGCTTTCGGTATGCTGCTACGAAATGCTGGAACAATCTTCCTCCTCCAATTAGAAGAGCACCTTCTTTGTTTGTTTTTAAAAAACGTTTAAAGGAGTATTTATTGACACAACAACAATTATGTTCGGGCGGTTAGCTTGAGGGTTTTGTCGAGCTTCAGAGTGAGAAGGACGAACTTTGACATATGATTGCGCGTCTCAGTTAGGCTTGTCTGGAGTGGTAGTATATCATTGACTTGATTATGCACACCAAGTATACAAGTAGTTAAATGTCGACTAGTGACTCTAAAACATCACAACCCATTATTTGCATATCTATCTTTTTACACAAACCAACACAGATACACTACACGGCACGCTGTTTAACACATTTCCTGATCTGGATCCACGGAAGATCAGCGTCGTGGTGCTCAAGAGTGCTATGACATATGCTGAGTGGACTCCATTTTTGCAACCAAAACACCGTTTAGCTTATAGAATTTCTATTGAAGTAATAGATCTTAGGTTAAATTTAATATAAAAATGTAATTCAATTATTTAGATGTAAAATTTAAATGTAATTGGTTGCAAAATAAATGTATCTTCTTCTTCTTCTTCTTCTTCTACTATATAGTGTGTTTAGCGCTGCCAGCTGGCCGCTGGTCTCAACTCCTATAGTTGTTTATGACCTCGTCGTACTTACTTGACATTTATTTAACATATGCTCTTCACTTTCTATCAACTAGCCACTTCGGCCTTTATGTAGTCTTGAGGCATCCTCCAATTTTTAATAGTCCGGAACGGTATACTTTTGAATTTTTCCTGTTAGTAGGCCATTTTCGATGACATTTTTGATTATAATGGGAATTTATTCATATTATTCTCAGCAAGAGCAGATCTGACTCACTGGATCTGGGCCAAGTGTGTCAAATTCTAGAGAGCTTCAGCTGGTAAGGCCAGTCTCTATGTTGATGTATTCATAATTCATCAGCTGTAGTATAAGGAAGCGCTTATAACGCACTGTCTAACGAGCCTGAAATAAGCCATATATCAGACTGTTATGTATGGCACAAACAGCAGAATGTGAGCCCAATATGGTGCACCACCACACTGATTTCAGCATGAACTGGACTAAGGTGACCTGAGCCCCCAAAACCATGCTGCGCATATAAAGCAACGAGTGAATCCAACTGATACACCATTCTACTCAGCAGAGCCAGCAGAAAATGCACCCAGATTAATTCACCACATTTGCTAAGGTAATAAGCATAGAGTGAACCCACGTAACACACCATATAACTTAAGTTTAAAGCTACAAGTGTATCCACTAAAGCGCACCACAATGCTTAATGAGCAAAGAGAGTACCCAACCATCCAATAGTTAGCACTCCACATTGCTACAAGATGCGAGCGAGCAAAAATATATTTCAACGCGCCAGCAGCACACGCCGCTCGCTGCTAAAGTTATGCATATTACGGCCTTCCGGAAGACAGGCAAGGCAGCGATCCAAACTTATAGAATTCTTGTCCTACCTTGTTTGTTATAATCCTCTTAGCATAATGTTTTCCCTTTTCTGTCATCTCTCATGCTCAAGCAGTTGAAATGGCTTCGCCACCAGAATCCCGCTCCGCATGGCGCCTGTTCGGTGATGACGATTTGTGAGAACGTAAACAAGACGATCATTATGCCCGGGATATCGCTCACGAATCCCTTGAGTGATTCCGGCTTGCCGACCGACTCGAGCGCATGACGCCGTGAATCTTTTCAAACGACGGAATTCCTGTCGAGATATATCCATCAAACCGCTTAGACGATGTTTCAACATCGTCTTTATAATAACAATTAGTATTTAACACCTTTCACAACACCATATTACATTATTATAATTAAAACGAAAAATCGCAATGTGATCTTGGCCGCACAAAAGCGTTAATGAGATTGACAGGTCAGAGTGCGGAAAGCGGGGTTTGCGTTCGGAAATTTGGCGCGTTTTTTGAATTGAAAGCTTAAACTTCTGTACTCTGAATTATGTGATGAAAAGCCGTATAAACTGCGTATACTACATGAGTTAATTATCATGAAGAGACTGCGCAGCGAAATACAATAATACTTCATTAAACACGTAATTAATTACTTTAGATCTAGAATTTGATCAATCAACAAATTTAAATACTTATAAAAAAAATAAAAATTTTACTAACTAAGCAGGATCACGAGAAGGCGATAATAGAAAATAATATAAGGATAATCTGTTTAGGGAACTAGGACGACACCTAAGGGACAGGGGCTGCGATCCCCGCTCTGGCTCCTATCTTGTTCAGCAGGTCTCCATAGCCATTCAGCGGGGCAACGGTGCTGGTATTATGGCACAGACAACCCGCGGCGACCCGCGCGCACCAACGATATGGTACGGCAGAACATTAAAGTATCAACGTAGTAGTAGTAAATTGTAGTGTTAAGTGGTGTAGAGAGACCTCATAAACATGGACGCAACTAAACGGTGGCCGCCGTGTCGATACTTTAATGTTCTGCCGTACCATATCGTTGGTGCGCGCGGGTCGCCTTACATGCTCCGTCTAGTGGGGGTTGTCTGTGTATTATGGGGACCTTTGTGCCAGGTATAATGCAGGGCGGCTGCTTTCGGTTAGATTAGTTTAAATTAAGTTAGTCTTTATAACTAACAGTTTCTCTATTCTGTTGTACCTACACGTATTGTAAATCCCTTTTGAATAAATATGAGATATTTTGCGTTATCTCCTTAGATAAGGATGTACTCACGGCATCCGATTCGTCCATCCTGTAGGTGATCTTATTGACAGTCTCGCCCACTTTGTTGAAGAACCGCACCATGCCGGCGCTGCTGAGCGCTGATGTGCTCGTAGCCTTCGGTAGCTCCGTGTCTGAAACAAGCATTCCTTTATTGTATTGTCGTACTTTTTTGTTTTTAGGGTTCCGTAGTCAACGTCTGTCCGTCCGCGGCTTAGCTCCGTGATCATTAGTACTAGAAAGCTGAAATTTGGTATGAGTATGTGTATGTATCACGCCGACAAAACGGTAAAATAAAAACTAAAAAAAAACTTTTTTTTCGGGTACCTCTCGAAGAAATAAATGGGGGTGTTTTTTTTTTCGTTTCAACACAAGTGTGTGGGGTGTCGTTGAATAGGTCTTTTAAAAATAATAGTGGTCTCCAAACATTATTTTTTGATTTAGTCAGCAGTTTTGTAAATATTCGCTCCAAAAATAAAAAAAATAGCGTCCCCCCATCCCTCTAACTTTTCAACCACGGGTCAAAAAATTATGGAAAAATTCATGAAAATGAGGCCTCATAAGTACTTTCAATGAAAACTATATTGAACAAAATCGGTCGAGCCGTTTTTGAGTTATCGCAAAATTTCATAATTTTCTTAACAGGGCGTAAGTTGACTTCCAGAAGGTAATAAGTAACTACAGTCACTTTGGCGTTTACGACCTTTTTATAGAGCTTCTTGCTCGTAACTTAAGTCTATTGTGAAGGATGAGCAACTACGGAACCATACACTGAGCGTGGCCGGATTTACTTTTTATGCAAGAAATAAAATGTTACCTTATTTTATCTCTCTTTTGATCTTGGATGATGCGCGTTTATGTATACTGAATGGCTTCAGGACTACGGTCAAATACAAGACCAACTGAATAAATACCTTTCTTTTACATTTGCTGTACAAAAAATACAACACAACCAGTATAAACTGTATCTTATATCCCTATTACTCGTATTGTACCCGGTTTTGAATTGTGCCATCGCCAACGCGGCTAACTTACCATTGTGAACCATATCACAATGTGATTGGGTCCACCGGTGGTCAGTTGGGTGCGTTGCTGTTGTGTTGCTGTTTAATTTAGTTTAAGTATAGAAGAGTAGTGTAGTTAGCAAGTATGTACTTAATGTTAAATATATGGAGCCTCAACTGCCAATAAACCGCCTTGTGGTTTGGCAGAGGGTGAACATTAGTGATAAGGTTTTGCATTGAATAAACGTTATTATTATTATTATTATATTCTGTTGTTTTAATAATCCTATCAGCTGGGCCAGCATATCATGCAGCGACTTCTCTTGTCGTGCGACTCAGCGTCACCCGCCTTGTTCGCACATTATTAAAAGAAAAGTGATAGGTGGGTCGTTCTTCTTTTTTATCTACATTAAATCGAAGGTTTTCCGTTTTTTGGGCTTTTGAACTATCGATAATTGAGGTTTCAGAGTAGAATTAAAAAAAATGCATTTGTTTTATTTTTAGGACTATTACCTAATTAAAACTTATTTTACAGCCCATTCAGTTTTTTTATTGTGTTTTTTTTTATAGCGTGACAGAGTGGTCCTTTTAAGGGGAGACCGCGTTTTAGCTTACCACTCTGTCACGCCATTTTACGAAATAATAAACAAACGTTTGAAAAAAAAATGCTGGTTAGAGAAACTGACAGATTACATAATATTGATAGATAGAAAAATATGGATGATTTTTCGAACATTATAAAACCGAATATGATTACTCTGAGATGCCATAATAAGACGAAGGACGGACTATTGTAGGTAAAAAAGAAGAACGACTCAGGTAGTATTTGTCGCGCGACAAAGAGTCGCGTGTCAAAGTTATGCTAGACGTACAGGTTAAAAAGTCTATCTTTGTAGACAAGCTCCGGTATGGTCTTTGATCCACTACCAACTCTCTGAAATCTGGTTAAAAACAAAGGATAAAGGAACACCACACAAATGCGGCCAGAATCACGGGCTCGCGACGTTAATCTTTTCATTCGGTTTTCATACTCATGAACAGACCTAGGAATCCGTGGGGCAAATTTCGTTGACAGGTAGGGACATCCTATATCGACAAATTAAATTGTCGATGTTCGTTTTATATACTAGTGTAAAAATATGTTTAAAAGTAAAAAATAATAATTACGTAATAACTCAATACTCTTCTTCGTTTTTAAAGAGAAGAGAATATTTTTTGCGATGAAAGGCGGATTGACATTTGTTACAGTATAGCTTGGACCCACGTTTAATTATTTCAGGTTGTTTTTTAAGCAATTCTTCTATTTTTTTAGGAGGCATTATTTATTTATATAAAATACTTATGTAATATAACGTGTTTACAAATGACACTGTCCGACGACATTGACAAGTACCTATTGTCTTATAGCGAGTTAGCGATTGTCTATGTAGGTAATTTACTTCTATTGAATTATCAAAAGAGGTTGAGATAATTATTAACTATTTTGTAGTGCTATAGGTATTACACCCTACCTTTATATTAAATATTGTAACCTAGCGATTATTTAAAATATGCTATGTTGAACAATTGAACAAAAAAACACACAATGTTGGGGGCGATCACTAGTATATAGAACGAACATCGATAGTTTAATTTGTCGATATAGGATGTCCCTACCTGTCAACGAAATTTGCCCCACGGATTCCTAGGTCTGCTCATGAAGAAGTTTAAAAGTAAATTTTTGGTGTGTTGATATTTATAACTTTGCTTTTGTATTTAAAGTGAAATCTTGGACTTTTTGTATGTTTTTATAAGGTACCCAACTGTCCAACTCCGATTTGATTCATTTTGATATATGTTATAGAGTAGTCTAAAATGGCAGACACGTATTTTTTTTAGCTGCCCAAATTCAACCTGTGTAGGAAAAATTGTCCTTCAAAGTACTGAAAATTTACCAAACGCTCTAACTTCTTCAGAGAGATTTGTTAAAGCAAATTGATAATTAGTTACTGGTTTCATTATGTGTTGGCAAAATGACAAAACACTTGTCCATTCTTTTTTCATAACATATGTCAAAATGAATCAAATCGGAGTCGGACAGTTGGGTACCTTTCCTCGTAAGTAGATTTCTGGTCCAATGGCCCTTCATGTGAATGGGCTCCTAGAAGTATGAAAAACGAAGACCAGATTGATGGACGGCATGGGGTATAGTGTTTATGTACTCTGCTGTCTTAAAAACTCCTATGGGACCGAAGCATATTCTTCGTGGAAAGATGCAGTGTTTGGCTCACTTACCAGATTCAAGGAACTTCCTGAAGTCCGGATCAATGCAGAACATGGGGTATTTTGTTTATGCTACGTATTGTAGTAAAGTCCTATTGAATCGAAGCGTACCTATCCTTCTTGGGAAGATGCAGTGTTAGCCTTACTTACCAGATTCAAGGATCTCCTTGAAGAACGGCTCGATGCAGAGCATGGGGTGTTGGGTTTATGTTCTGTTGTCTTGAAAAGTCCTATAGGATCATATCCTTCATGGAAAGATGCAGTGCTAGGATTACTTACCAAATTCAAGGAAGAAGTCCAGGTTGATGCAAATCATTAAGTATTGTGTTTATGCTCTCTGTTCCCTTAAAAATCCTAAAGTGACGCAGTGTACCTTTCTTGGAATGAAAACGCAGTGGTTGGCTTACCAGATTCAAGGAACTCCTTGAAGTCCGGTTCGATGCAGCACATGGGGTGTATAGGTTCTCTGTTGTCTTAAAAAGTACTATAGGATCAAAGAGAGTATCCGTCTCGGAAAGAAGATGCAGTAATAGGCTTACCAGACTCGAGGTACTCCCTGAAGTCCGGGTCGATGCAGAATGTGGGGTGTTCATGCTCATTGTTGTCTTAAAAAGTCCTATAAGATCAAATAGGGTATGGAAAGAAAATGCAGTAACGTAATAGCCTTACCCGACTCAAGGAACTCCCTGAAGTCCGGGTCGATGCAGAATGTGGGGTGTTCATGCTCATTGTTGTCTTAAAAAGTCCTATAAGATCAAATAGGGTATGGAAAGAAAATGCAGTAACGTAATAGCCTTACCCGACTCAAGGAACTCCCTGAAGTCCGGGTCGATGCAGAATGTGGGGTGTTCATGCTCATTGTTGTCTTAAAAAGACCTATAAGATCAAATAGGGTATGGAAAGAAAATGCAGTAACGTAATAGCCTTACCCGACTCAAGGAACTCCCTGAAGTCCGGGTCGATGCAGAATGTGGGGTGTTCATGCTCATTGTTGTCTTAAAAAGTCCTATAGGATCAAATAGGGTATCCGTCTTGGCAATACAGTAACGTAATAGCCTTACCCGACTCAAGGAACTCCCTGAAGTCCGGGTCGATGCAGAATGTGGGGTGTTCATGCTCATTGTTGTCTTAAAAAGTCCTATAAGATCAAATAGGGTATGGAAAGAAAATGCAGTAACGTAATAGCCTTACCCGACTCAAGGAACTCCCTGAAGTCCGGGTCAATGCAGAATGTGGGGTGTTCATGCTCATTGTTGTCTTAAAAAGTCCTATAAGATCAAATAGGGTATGGAAAGAAAATGCAGTAACGTAATAGCCTTACCCGACTCAAGGAACTCCCTGAAGTCCGGGTCGATGCACAGCACGGGGTGTTGCGCCACGCGGTTGAGGAACCGCTCGAGCGACGCGCGCCGCCGCTCCACGAACTGAGATTGCACGTTGGCGGACGCTGAGCCACCGTTTGCGCTCTCCGTAGACGGTGTTGATGTCATTTTTAGCTTTGTTGTACCTGAAAGGTTTGACGAGAGGATGAGTTTTAATAGAAACTAAAATCATTATTGATCTATTTTATTCTAATTAGTGATTATAACAAAGTGCAAGCGTGTCAACTTCGTCCGCGTGAAACTTAGATGGGTGATGGATAGGATAGGGTGGCTATAACCATCTTTGGTTGTCCAGCTATCCCTGTACCAAAATTGGCTAAATTCGTCCTGGCGTTTCGGTGTCACGGTCAAAATAGCTATAAAAGATGATGGTGACTTTAATTGACGATGACTTTACAGTTTGGACGCCATTGGTTTGGAGCGGTTTCAGCGCTACATAGGAATATCAAGCTTTAACGGTCAATTCTGACTTTTAGAGGAGTCTAAGTGTAGATTGTCATCATGCCTATTATACTATGGTGGCTCCCTCACGGGAAAACGAATAAGTATATAATTTTCTTACCCACAATACTTTTCTCAGGTGCCGGCGGTATTATTCTGCCTGAGCGTAAATATTTCTCCATCAATTTCCCATAAAGCCCAAGGAAGTCGCTGAACCGTCTCAATACAGAGAAGTCGTGTTTGCTGAATATTGGCATGTTGGTCTTTGTGAGCACTCTGTACGCCACATACGAGCTCATGCCTTCTCCGATCTTTTGTGGCTCCGTGACTGTTATAATTATGTTGTTGGCCCGCTCTGTAGCGATCTGTAATCAAAGGAAGTATTAAGTAAATGATAAGATGTTGAATAAACTTTGGTCACGATTCTTACCGCCCTATTCGAATTTCAGACATCCAGGTTTTTTATACTTGATATTGCTATAATTTGGTATGAACTTTCGTTTCCGCTACGGCTACCTCAGAGCGGTTGTGCTCTTCGGGCAACTTTTTGCAACGATTCAGTAGCGATGCAGACGCAAAAAGGTCAAGATACAGTTGTGATGCTGTCGCTGGTCGTATACCCTCACACACGTAAACAGGATTCTGCATCGCCACTATGGCAATATAGACGCGTTTCAACATCGATACAGTTGCAATTCAGCATCGAGACAGCCGCGATATTAGCATAACAGAGGCACGCGACCCTTTGTCGCGCGATAAATAGTACCTGTCACTGTCCTTCCAATACCGAAAAAATTATACCGAATGCGACTTGCTCGCAGGTGACCCTGATATGCTAGCCTCGAAAGTGCGATACAGTATCGATGCAGAATTCATTAAAACGCGAACCTTCCTCTCCACTCTTCCTACAGCCGATGTATATAAATGTAATGTTCGATCTCAATACAAATTTGATATCAAAGTCCCCAAAATTAATAATGCAATTTATAAGAAGAGTGCGTTTGTATCAGCCATTCGCATTTTTAACAATCTTCCTGCTGATATTAAAGGTATAGAAGATAGCAGTTTTAAAGGGAAGCTAAAGGGCTGGTCATTAGATAAGTCATTTTATATCTTAAATGAATCTTATAATTGTTAAATTTTAATTAATTTTATGATAGTTATTAAGGCCCTTGTATGCCCGGAGGGGTAACTGGTGGAACTTATATTTAATAACACCACCATGTACCTACACAGTATTATACAATAAAGATTTTCTATTCTATTCTATGCCTGTATTGCGACAGTCGCGAGACTAATTCCCTACATAAAGTCGCCCTATACGATCTCCCTATAAGCTAAATGCGGCATCCATTGTATATAGTCAGCCATACAATTTGTGTTTGTAAATTAAAACACAAGCATGTACTCATCATGTTGTGCACAATGAGTCATGTGGGCGTTTATCTCAGTCAATGCCCAATACTGACATTGCTTTGATAATACTACAGTCATTATCTGTGTAAAACAAAGCTAATAATACATGTTTGGAAAGGTGGTGTTTATGAATTATTTGTCATACAATGAACTCAACAGATTAGACATGAGCCTGCGCCTCTTGCAGGCAAGCTCGATAGCTATAGGTACTTACAATACAATAGTACAATAATAATTTATTGCACACCAACAAGAAAATAATGGCATTTTTATAATGCCATGCACTAACCACCGGGATAAAATACTATGTATATGTTAACAAACATACATACCAACAATGTAATATTTTCTAACACAAATTAAATTCCATTTTGGAATAAGAATCCAAAAGCAATTTAGCAACTAAAAATAAATATTTCTCTTCCGATTATCAATTAATTCTAATCAACATAAAAAAGGATCAATAGGCTTTTGTAGACTAATGGCTTGTAGTATCGGAGTATAAGAAATTTCTGTCTATGAAGGGGCATGCAAAATCAGACGGAATGGCCCTATGTAACACTTTATTGTACACATAAATAGGTTATAAATATCATCATAACAAATATCACATGTGCAGATGCGAAGTTATCCGTATTAGGGATCTCTTCCAGGTAAACTTTTGTATGTTAACAACTTTAGTCTTTCCTAACACTGATTTCATAAAAGGTTGTATGATGATGATGATTTGAAAATGGGTATGACAAATTGAAACAATTTCAATTGAAGTATATTTGGTTTAGCATACCTCTTCCATGATAGGGCTTCCGATAGAGCCAGTGTTGACAGGAGCATCGCTGATGGATATCTTGTCCAAGCTCCCTCGAGTCCCGTTCACCTCTGGGTCCAGGCTGACCTCCTGGAATATAAATAATTACGGAATTAAAGCCTGACCAGAAATATATGAGGATGCGCCATATTGCGGAATTTCACTGGAACTAATTTCTTACACTGGCAATGATTTTACGATGGTTTGTCAACAATGTCAATGTCATTCGTGGTGATTTCTCTTAAGACAAATATTTAAAATTATCCAAAGAAAATGCCGAAAACCATTCACAGTGGTCAACGTAAGATTATAAATAGAGAGCGGATTTCAAGTAGCAATCTCGATATTAATATGGATATGACTTCTTAGTGCAATTTTTTAAATACCTGCCATGTTCTTTATATAGTTTCTTAACAGTCTATTATTATTACACCGCACACCGCAAGCAAATAAATAATTAGATTAAATGAATGTTATTTTTGCAACAAACTACATTTAAAGAAAAATATTTTATTACAAATAAAGGAGTTTTTATACAACTCAAAGATAGTAGTTCCTATATATTACGTACCTACATGATAGTTCATTTCAACAATGTCATTAATATTATGGATTTCTTGTTTTAGATGGCAATTTGCAAACAATGTTTTTTTGAACTAGAATTGCCAAGAAATTTAAGTATAAAACTGTTTTATGCAATCGTTACCATCGTGGACAGTAAACATAACGGATGAAAATGTATTTTTCGATGGTGTATGCTTAAAATGCACTGTAAATGAGTATCATTATTGCTTAGACTTCGTTTGTGAGGAAGCACTAATAAACTAACTCAAAATTAATGAATTGTTCTGTAAGAATTGTGGAAGCGAATTATTTTATTTTTACATTACTTAAAAAAAATCCTAATATTTTTTTTTACTGTGCATTGTGCACAAAAAAATATTAAAGAGGAAGAACTTAAAGAAATAAACTATTACAAAAATTGACAAACGGTGTTTTTATTTATTATCATCATAATTTTTGCCCAGTAATTTACAAAAGCTTCCAAAATCATTTTTACTTTTTTGTTCTAATAAGTTACATTATTTTTGTATGTAGAAAAAATAATAAATTATACCAGTCATATCCATATTAATATTGAGATCGCTACTTCAAATCCGCTCTCTAATTATAAATAAAGTGTATATGTGTTTACTACACGAAAAACAGTCAGGAAAAGAGTGCATTCCATCAAATGGTATTACGAGGTTAACTAGTGGAACTGACAGGTATTTATAACTAATGTCATTATAGTGGGTTGTGATTGGTTGCAAAATTGTTGCCATATAAATCTTATAAATAGCGCCCTCTTGACAATCCTTATATATTTCTGGCCAGGCTTTATATTAATCACTAGGAGGTGGCCAACTTCGTCCGCGTATTTTTTTCTTAACCGTAGACGGATAAATACCTGATATGACCTATGGAGCAGAGACATGGACCTTCACCCGCCAAACCATGCATCAACTCCAAGTTGCCCAGAGAGCGATGGAGAGAGCGATGCTGGGGATAACATTCAGAGACCGACATCGCTAGGAAAGCCGCTACTCTAAAATGGAGATGGGCGGGGCATGTATGTAGGCGAGAAGACGGACGCTGGTCTCAAAAGATACTGGAGTGGCAACCACGAATGGGAAAAAGAAGCGTGGGCAGACCTCCCTCTAGATGGAGAGCCGACATAGTTGGGGTCGCAGGAAGAAAGTGGATGCACGCGGCCCGGAATCGCAGTGAATGGAAAATGCACGAGGAGGCCCTAGTCCAGCAGTGGATAGATACGGGCTGATGATGATGAGACGGATAAAAAGTATCCTAATTATCTTTGGATGTCCAGCTATTCCTGTACCAAAATTGGTTGAAATTTGTCCAGCCGTTTCGGCGTGATGCGAGGGCAAAGGAAATTATGAAAACAGATGGCGCCAGGTTGGCACGGCGCCGCTCGCCCATATAAAACAAATGACGACCCTGCATCACACTAAAAGACTTTTCCTGAAATGATGACGCCTCTCCATAGAAAGATGATTTTCATTACAAATATAGAATTTTATAATAGTATAGAATAGATAACTGGGCTTAGTGTGGAGGGATGAAGTAAAAGATTAAGACCAAAGAAAAGATGTATTGCGTGAAGGATCAGGATAGAGAAGAAGAAGAGCATTAATTAAATGGACGGGAAATATAACCATGTAAGGTAGCATTTCTAATCAGGGATCTACATCAGTATTCGATAAATATCTTTCGAAAAATTCGTTTTATTAATGATTTTAAATACTTAGAATTTAGGTATTGAAAGAAAGAAATGTATAATAACAAGCGAAAACCTGAAATTGGATATGCTTAATGCTATCTTGCATGGAGTTGGATACCAGTAGGTATGCCATCCGTTTGTAATAGTTTTTAGGGTTCCGTACCCAAAGAGTAAAAACGGGACCCTATTACTGAGACTTCGCTGTCCGTCTGTCACCAGGCTGTATCACAAGAATGGTGATAGCTAGACAGTTGAAATTTTCACGGATGATGTATTTCTATTGCCGCTATAACAACAAATACTAAAAATAAAATAAAATAAATATTTAAGGGGGGCTCTATTATATTATTATTATTATATTTATTATTATTATAGTTCTTGGTAAAAATACCACTTCTCTTACAATGATTGTCAATGTTACAAAACTGTACTGTACTGATGGATACATGTTAAGGAGGATAAATTATTTTATTTCCTTATTCATTATAATGTATTAAATGATTCAATACTGATTGGTGAACATGCTTCACTCAATAGTACATTACTGCAGAGGCCGCGAAATAGGGAATTGTTGGCTGAGTAGTAATAACGAGGCCATCTAGAGATACGAGGCCGACAATCCCTGTTCGCGCCGAGGCTTGTATAGTGCTTTTCTCAAACAAATCCAAGGAAATAATACAAATGTTCAACTTATATATTCATATATTTTTACTATTCCCCCCAACTTTTTACTTTTTCAAAATTTATTTTTTTAAGCTGTTTGGGTTAATATTTTTGCCCACAAATGTTAAGATGATTCTATTTATTAAAAAATGACAACACCTTATTAATTAGATATTGTTATATTTTTTAACAATAAACGTGATACCTTGTTTATTTTATTAAATATCTGTTTTAACCTAATTGAATAATCTAGTTAAATATAACAAATAAAACGTAAATATACATACACAAACTACGTTTTTTTTATTGGCAGTATGCCATAGATTAGATTATCAATAAAGGAAATAAACCCCACTGAAACAACAGACAATCTCTTTGTTGGCCACGGCCAATAATGTTGTATGAAATTCCTTTATTGACCTCTAATTTCAAATTAGAACGAATCTTCAACAGTTGCTATACAAAGACGTATTTCGCGTTCTATTACCACGATCATAAGAATGACATTTCCTTGGATGTTTGAGAAAAGAACTTTATAGGGTTGCATTGTATTATAAACTAGAATCCAAAGAATTAATCACTAGCGGGACTATGATGATTCTGTTTATGAGGTGATAAAATAAATGACGACGCGTTTGGCTCGGTTGGTAGACACCTGCCTACTGAGTCGACAGTCCCGGGTTCGAATCCCGGCCGGGGCAAATATTTGTGCAAAATATTTGTTCTTGGGTCATGGATGTTATCTATATATGTATTTATATATTATGTATATCGTCGTCTGGTACCCATAGTACAAGCTTTGCTTAGTTTGGGACTAGGTCGATTTGTGTATGATTGTGTCCCTTAATATTTATTTATTTATTTATTTATAGGATCCATCACTTTTAATTTGTGTGAGAGTGTGAATGCTTTGTCACTTTTTATTGTGATGTGATAAAACGACAATACCACTGTAGGCCCAAATGGATAATTAAAATGTTTGTTTTGTTAATGGATAACAAGTGCTGAAGCGCTTTTTCGTCATTAGGCTAGGCATTATGATTTGAATTATATTAAGAGAGGACAACAATTAAATTTTATGTAAATACTGGTAAGCCAGTTTTGATATTCCAATGTTTCAATTCCTACATTTTAGGGGAGCCATAATGTTGTTGTATGATATGGAATTGGTTCATTTCATTATTTATAAAATTCAGAGGATAAACAAATTATATCAACAAGTAAATGAGTCATTTTCAAAAAACATGTACATGGTTAAGGGCTTTAATTAAAACAAAACTTAATTGATTCCTTTGTTTAATGATAGTTACCAATATCTTTTATATGAGTAACTTTTGTATCACAAAAGACACAATCGTAATTTTGTTTTTATTAAGCCTTTATTGCTATGTACATGTTTTTTGAAAATGACTCATATGCAAGTTTATTTATTTTATAATATGTAATAACATTTTTGTTGAATGGATCATTATGATCATTCACTTTACAGATTGTAACATTATAAAAGCATACTACTATTTTAAAGTAAATAAAGTTACACACATTACTTTTTAAACAATAAATGAGATGTGAACTCTGCACTTCTTTTTTCTTGGATTTTGCTAACTGTATATCAATATTCTCATTTAGATTTTTACTGTTTATATTATTTATGATTATAATAAAAACTAGTCCCCATAAGTTTTAATATGGAATTGGTTTAATTTATAAATTTAACTTTATACTGACTGCTTAAAAAAATGTACAAGAATCAGAGCATAGGTATGTACTTATGTAGGTAATTTTAAAGTCAATTGCTGTGTTAGCATATATGTGTATGTATAAAAACAGCTTTGCGAGCAAGAATGAGGTGATTTCATCATAAATTTTATAAGGCAAAGATATTGAGTTTATTAAGTTGACTAGTCTGTAGAGTTATTATTAAAATTGATTCATTATAATAATTATTATCAGTCCTCTATCTAAGGTAATGATATAAACTTCAAAAAGTTTGACATCAACTATGCAGTAGTAGTAATGACTAATGATTGATGTTATAGAAAGAAGCTACATAAAACTTGTTTTGCATCCTACATATAAAAACAAACAAGAAACTCAATGTTCAAGGTGACGATTAACCTGAAAACGCTAATTAAGTATTCAGCTGAGTAGTAATAATGGCCAATTAGTAACATCCCAATTCAGATGTGTAATTATAATTGAAGTCAAAAACAATGGGTGTATGTGACAAGAGAACAAGGGGGCGTCGACGGCAGTGGAGCCGGCTTGGCGGGACACGATCGGGTTTGGGGGGAGCAGGCACTTATAACAAACAAACAGGATTCTAGTAAGATACCTGGACCGCGGATGCAAAAAGATCCTCGTCATCACGGCTCTCGTTGTTAATATCGATGTTGCTGAAGGGCGGCGTGTCAGGCTCCTCAGACATTTTGAGCGGCTAAACACAATTGAAGAGTTCACTATTTAAATACAAGTACAGCGTTATCACAAACAGCAGCAGAATCCACTTCAATTACACCGAGTTGAGTTAAAATGAAATGAAAGATAACTGTTCTTGTCTTTTTCTACCGACATGTCGTCCAAAGCTATTTGAGACCAGGTTTTAAAAGCGTTTATTCAGATTTGTTGGGGAAACATTTTGGTTTAAAACGCTCATAAAATATTTGTATTTTTGTCTTTTATCTTATCTGTTATGTTTTTGTACATCTGTCAGTTAGTTGTCACTTCTGTCAAACAGAGTATAATATAATTTTGTCGTATTTCCTGCAAAACATTACAAAGGAAATCGTTTATATTTCCGAAAAGGTACATAACTTTTAATTGATTGCAGTATTTAATTATTGTTTTCCCACTTTCAACATTACTTAACTTCCCTACATGATGCATTTTTTGGATCCGATGCACGTACTTACGTGTCCAAGAAAGTATGTTATGTTGTTTGTTTCATGTAGCTCGCAGATTTAACCGGTGTACCTACACTTACTTGGCGCTCTTAAAGTAACTTGAAAATGTATTTAAATATTTTAAAGTTACTTTATTATTATATCGGATTGTAACACACCTACTAATTTAAGGCTTCATTCTAATAAACTTTCCGAAACCAATATACAAATCGCTGTTTTTGCATGCTAAGGCTGCCAAATCGTTTTAGTAACGGTTATGATTTATTTACAAAGTTTTTATAATCTTATTAAGAAACATTTTTAAACAGGTGACTGCAGAAAGCTAATATGAGCAATAATGGGAAGAAAGTTATACCAGACGCACCCACGCCGGCTGCCGCCACAGGCAACCTGCTGTCGAGCGTGGCGCCCCCCTCCCAGCTGCCTAACTTTGTCACTTCAAGCCCGTCTCCTGTACCAGTTGCTGTGGTACGTCTTGGGACATTCTGTCTTACGAATGTAAACTTTCTTTACTCCTACGGACATGCAGCCAGAAAATATCCTATTTAATTGTCAAACAAGTGAAAGCAGCTTCACTTTATCAGCTAGATAGCTGGTTTAGCACATACACCCATTTTCACAGCAGTGGCAGGCAGTGTAATCCAAACTAATCCGCATGTGACTTCAGTTTAAAGTGGTTTCTTAAATAAAACGTAAACCACTTTTATTTAAGTGCTTCTAATGATTTTTATCAGTGTTTAGTAAAAGTTCCGATTAGGGTTTGAAAGGATAATTGGTTGAATCAACTTTTTTGTGTTGCTTACTCTGTCCCCGTTGTCCAAGTGACATCTTCATACTGTTTCATAGAAAAAGGCTTAGGTTGTCCGAGCGACAAATTTTGCGTAACCATAGCAATAATGTGCATTTAAAAGTTGATTCACCCAATTATCAATTGTAATTGAATTAGTGTCAATATGCCACGTGGGGATTCCCCTTACAAGAAAAATTCAGTTTGGATTATGCAAAGTTCAGTTAACTCAAGTGTCATTGGTTTGTTAAAGTTACCTATATATTGAATTAAATAAAAAAATTCAGTTTGTAATGAAACAATATAACAAAGAAATTTCTTATACTGGTGATAATTATTAAGAAGCGTAATTATCTTGATAATTTCGAACCCTGCACTTGTTTGGGTCATAGTGAAATCATAATATTTCGTTCCATCATGAAATTTTTTTTTTCTCTAATCTAATATTATTATTATTATTCCTGTATGTCGCACCCGCTCACGGGACAATAGTGTCCCGGACCTTTGGGAGGCGTGCGCGGAGCCGAAGCCAACGCGTAGAGGCCCTTTCGACAATTTAATGAAATGTAATGTGTACATCGAGCGGATGCTGTCCCTATCCGTGTCATGGGACGCACACAGAGACAGCACCCGCTTGGTGCAAGAACTATTTATGAATATATGGAATCTAAATACAAATCGGGCTATGGGGATGAAATGGAGGACTGGGGTAATTGGGCTATTTGTTTGAGACAGCCAGACGTCTACCAAGAAAAGTGTCTCATAGCAAAAAAAAACTGGTAGACGATGACTCGCCTCCCGCTAGATGGGCCCCCATAAAAAGCGACACATAGAGTGGCCTAAGGGCAACACCAGTGCGGAAGGCTAAGGGCGGAGAGGTGTAATACTGGGCTTTAAACCGAAGCCAACTAACCCCTTACGTTTCCACATCCACCCCCGAGCCGCAACTCTCGCGACTCCACTCTGTCCGGTCGGTTAAGGCAAGACAGAGGCGGAGGCCCCGACCCATCACCCCCCGTCAGGATCCCCCAGGAGCACTCAGGTACATGGGGTCGCTACCCCCCAACAGCTCGCCATAAGCTGCCCTGCGTGACTGATTGCGCTGGTCATACCAGCGGGCGATGGGGTCGTCACATCCCTACGCCTATTATTATTATTGTTATTATAATCTAATACTGGACTTCAAATAGTATGTCTATATTTCAGACACCACAGTTACCACCACAGCTGGCCGCTACCTTAGCCCCCGCAGCAGCCCCGGCAGTGCCTCCTACATCAGTGCCTATTGCCCCAGCATCTACACCTATTGCACCAGTTCTGCTTCAGGCAACAACACCAGAAAAATTTAGGTAACATATTCAATTCAAAAAGCATGTGACTATTACTGTTGTAATCTCCACAGAAATATATCAAGATAGAAGGAAAGAGTGTACATACCTCGCGTGGCGAAATGTTGACACGGTGTCAACTTTGCTCGCCGCGAACATTAGTCAGCTCGCAACCGCGGTCTGTGTGCGACGTCAGGTATTAAAAACAAAATGGCTTGTTGCGCAATAATTAATTGTTCAAACACTTCCAATAAAATTGGAGTTGAAAATCGAGGTATTTCCTTTCATTGGTATTTACAATTTGTCCTTAAATATCTGTTATTAATTAGAAAACTATTTATTTTATTATTTTCATCAAAACAGAGGCGGGCGGTTGTGTCCAACGCTAGCTTTCCATTGCGGCTTTAATTTGACTAGCCAACCTTGGCGTGCATTCAAAGCCAGCGATGTAAAAATATGCTATTCAAACTGTCGAGTCACGTTCAAGGTCGATTTCTCATTTTTTCTGTCAAAAGTAAGAATAGTGCTGCTGTACACTGCGATTTTCTTATTCGATTAAAATCGATTTTGAAAACAGTATATAATGTAGGGTAAATCGCCAATTACTGGCCACCGTTCAATAACTGGCCACCTCATACTAAAAATTAACTCTGTCTACCTACAAACTAAACTTATTTTAGTATAACGTGGCCAGTTATTGAAGGTTGGCCAGTAATTAACACCTTATACTAAAATGAATTATGTTTGTTGGTGAACAGAGTTCATTTTTAGTATGAGGTGGCCAGTTATTGAACGGTGGCTAGTAATTAGCGATTTACTATAATGTAAGTACATAGTGCAAAGCAAATATTATTGTGACTGTTTTTGTTTGTGACGGGGGCTGGGCCGCGGCGCGGTGCGGTTTGGGTGGCGATACATAGAATCGGTGCTGTGTTCGAATCGATCTATGAATGTTTCTGAATCGTTTTCGCGCGGCTTATGTTTCCCATCACTAGATTACGCTGGTGACGTCAAAGTACCTACGCAAAATGTTACACGCTCGGTCTCCCTACAAATCGCTGAACTCTTTCCTTCTATCTTGATATATTTCTATGGTAATTTCATAAAATTACAAAAGTATATCGGGGGATCAATCCAAATGGGTCAGTAGGGAGAAGTTACAAACTATAAGAGATAGGGAAACCTGTTGGCGTCTATTTTAGATTTAATCTATTGACCGCCAAGCGGTCTAGCAATTTACCGTGCCACTGACGCCAGAGTAAAAAAAAACAGATGTGCCCCAAAATCAACAGGGATTGAAAAATACTTGTAGCGGTTAGAATTACAAAGTTTTTGATCATTGAAATTTGGACGGCTGTGGCCGACGTGGCGTCAGGGGCACGATTTTTTGTTGACGGCCACAGCCGACTGTGGCGGTCAAAAGGTTAATGAAAACTTTTATATTTTTATAAATCTCATACATAATTTCATACATGTAGTGTTGCCGTCCTATGGTACCCCAGTGCTACAGAAGGCCTTCGTGAAATGCGACATTCATGACCCGGTCAAAACCGATAGTACAATATTTTATTATATTATAGAATGTTATAATATGACTTGCGATTACTTATAGAATTTTAACCAGGTTCAATTCGCCGGTTATGTTTGAGATTCATACAAAAAAATTGAATGCAGTTTCTATTAAATCTAAAATCAGCGCCATGGTTCCTAAGAACAGATTTCCCTGTCTTATCGTTTTAGTTTTTTTTTGTACTGAACCATTTGGATTGATAATCCTGTATAATAAACGAGACTTCCATATGTCATTTTAGCATTAGATATCTAGGCAATGTCATTTGGGAATTTCCAATTCTTTGAATATCGATATGATGTAAATGTCCACTGCCTCAAACATCTCAGGCTGACTGATGGACTTACTGACCGTATGAATGACAGATGTATCAGAATCAGCCGCTCAGTTAAGATTTTCCTTTTTACATTATTTAACACTTACAATACAAACGTTTAAAAGACTAAAGCTCAAAGAAAAATTTAAATGCGTAACCTGGTGGAATCGAACCCGGTACCTCTGGATTGCCGGTCCAGCGCGTTAACCTTTCCGCCACTCTTACGCCCAGGCAACCTTTCGAATTTTTCCTTATGCTTTGTTTTTCGATCTTTGCATTGTTTATTTGAAAGGCTTTACACCTTAATTAATATAAAAATTGTGGTGCATGACCAAATAAAAAAAAATGAGACATTCCTTGTTTCATTAATGCAATGTCTGTTTTCTTCAGCCCAGCTATACCGCCCAGTAAAGGCGAGCCAATGCTGTCAATAAGATCTCCGGAAGATTCTCAAACCACACATTCACCTGATTCTTTGCCGGAATCAATATCGGATGTCGACAAAATTGGTTTGTATATCTCTTAATATCATATACCAGTTCCTAATACTGTTGTTTTAAAGAATGGTCCTAAGTTTCTAGAGGCGTTCAACACTCCCTGCCAGCCATATATAAAGCGATTCTGCTTCAGTAGGCCAAGGGGTCCGCTGGCGTATCCCAATTTTTCTGAAACTCCATGCCACGCCCTGTTAAAATATAAAGTTTTTCTACTCCAGTACTTTTTCTGTCATTTATATAGTTACTAACATATTAAGACATAAATTATGAAAGTCTGTAAAAGTCTATACTCTATTGCCCAAAAAAACACTGCTAAACGATGTTATAATGTCGCCAAAAAAGCATCACTTAGTACCACAGATTAAAAGATAAGCAGCTGCATTCACACAATTTGCAATTAAAAAAAAAACTTATTGTACTACGGCATTGCTCCCAACTTAAAAAAAAAGTTTTATCTTCAGTGCATGGATGTTTAGTATAGTGAACGTATACCTTTAAAAAAAGTTTATCAGACTATTTTTTTTATTTATTTTGTTGAGTCCGAGCTCCAACATGCATTTTATTTATGAAATGTCGAGTCGTAGAAAAAGTATTGTATGCAACGTTGTATAAGTAGGTCAAAAACGCTCGTGGCGCTCGCGTCAAAAACGCTCTTTCTTACGATGTTCGCTACGCTCACATTGTAACCCATGCCACTCGCGATTTTTGCCCCCTCTTATACAACGGTTGCATAAAATACTATTGTGGGTCGCGGGCGTACCCCATGGCCTCCTGATGGAAAACGTTGAATATTAGCCTCGCGTGCTGTGCAAGGTCAGCTGGGGGTCGCCGGCAGATCCCATGGCAGGGAGAATGTTAATTTGTTTTATCCCATTTGTTCAACTAGTGGTATTGTACCATAGACATAATCAAATGCTCTGTGGATTGGTGATCCATGTGACGTATTCTTTGTTCGCTTTTAGCTATATCTAAATAATATTAAAGCATTATTCACTTTTGAAATTTGTAATTGTAAACATTTGGTTTACGTTAGCAGACGTTATTGCTTTAATAAAAAAAAAAAATCGGGTGTAGCACATTGTTACTATCGATTCTCAACAAAGAGACGATGGTGCCGACTATAAAGTCTGTACGGTAGATGGCGCTACGATGCCACCCTAAGGCATATTGAAGCAACTGGTTGAAAGCTTCAATGGCTCTGACATCTGGTTCGGTGGTACTGTTGTTAGGACGCCCGTGTTGGCCCGGAAAGCCGTTGGAAACGCAGGTTCGAATCCTGTCTGAACCATTAAATTTTTCAATTTTTCGCTTCATTGTAAACATTTGGTTTACGTTAGCAGACGTTACTGCTTTAAAAAAATAAATAAAGCTACAACTAAACTATAATTGTTGGCAGGCGATATAATGCCGGGCAGCGGCTTACTGACATGGGTGAAGGGCGCGGTATCGACGGGTGGCATCCTACAGCGCGTAGCTGAGAAAGCGAAGAGTTCTGTGGATTCCATGATCACCACACTCGACCCTCAGATGAAGGAGTACCTCAGTATGTTCTTTATGGTCATATTCATATGTTTCTTTCTCGTGTATGTATTGAATTTTTATAAAAAAATCAGTTTTGCTTCTTACATGTAAAGCTTATCGTAACACTTGTGATGATGTTCTTTTAACACGTTCACTGTCCGTGTCCCATATGCGGGGTCACGGCAAGCCTCTATTACAGAGACATAAGGTTCACATGTCACACTGGGACAGTGAACTTGTTAAATAAACATGTAGGTATATGGGTGGATCGACTTTTTCTTTGTTGTTGTTCTACCTCATGACCCAATGGTAATTAAATTTCTTAGAAAAATGATAATAAATTTAAAATTACTGAACCGCCAGGGAAGCTCAAATAATACGCGATGTAATTCGTTTAAATTGTTTTATTTAAAGTGTTGATAATTTATGTTATAGGTATTGTCAGGATATAGTCTACACAAGAATGGGCTTATGACTGTAGAAATTACAATGTTTTTGGTAGACCAAGTTTGTTTGTTTAGTAAACTACTGGGTTAACACAGGGGATGTCATTAGAAAAAAGTTAATTGACCCATATGGGTAAGGTAACTGTGGCATTACGTGTATTTTACGAAGTGTCATAACGCTTAGCATAGGCTTGCTTGTGCATCTTGAGATGTCGTCAATCCAGTGTCTACTTGTCAAATAAACCTAACGCCAGTTCACTCTGTGTATTTTTTTTATTTAATCCCTTTTAATTACATACAGATAGTGGCGGCGATGTCCAAATAGTGGTAGCTTCAGATAAGGACGTCAAGATATCACCAATCAGGGAGGCTTTCCAAGTCGTCTTTGGTAAAGCAACTGTCATGTAAGTGTTACAAATCATGCCTGTTTAACTTTGCTAAGAATTCGGAGCAACCGAATTCATTCAGGAAACTTGCTTAGTCTCGAAACACAAAATATGTTTGCAATGTTTATTCCACTCCAGCATAGTTTTCCTTGAGCTAGATCCTAGACCATAGTAGAGAGTCGTGTCGTCTGATTTTCTTGTGTGTTCTCATCCTTCGCGCTGGACTTTATTCGGTGCGCAGCCCTATCGTCATTCTTTCGATATAATTCTATACAATTGAAAAAGCTTAAAATTTTATTAAAAATGTGTTTATATTGTGGAAAAATGGAAGGTAAAATCTTAACAGCTTGACGTAGGATTTGCACGGGCGCGCTGCGCTGGCCCTAGTGACCCATCTGTTGGTAGAAACATTTTTGTCCTCTCGTCATCCCGATACAGGTTTTCCCCCAATTTTGGTCCAGGGATAACTGGACATCCGACGATGGTTATAGGATACTTTTTACGACGATTACGCCAAGATGAAAAGTTTTACGTTGGTGAAGTTGCAGACATCTTCTAGTCTCTATTAATTTTCCAGTGGTTACGATGCGCAAAGCGACGTGACAGCCGCGCAGCCCGTAGGCTACGCAGCAGCGTACGCGGCGGCCAAGCAGCGCATCGCGCACATACGATCTGCTCATACAGAAATCCACAACAACATCCCCATCGTCGCCGTCGAAGGCTTCCTGCACGAGGCCGTCTCCGACAGGTACAACACTACTACAGTAACAATGTGATGTGACAGCCGCTACAGCTGGGTACGCAGCAGCGTAAACGGCGGCCAAGCAGCGCATCGCGCACATACGATCTGCTCATACAGAAGTCCACAACAACATCCCCATCGTCGCCGTCGAAGGCTTCCTGCACGAGGCCGTCTCCGACAGGTACAACACTACTACAGTAACAATGTGATGTGACAGCCGCTACAGCTGGGTACGCAGCAGCGTAAACGGCGGCCAAGCAGCGCATCGCGCACATACGATCTGCTCATACAGAAATCCACAACAACATCCCCATCGTCGCCGTCGAAGGCTTCCTGCACGAGGCCGTCTCCGACAGGTACAACACTACTACAGTAACAATGTGATGTGACAGCCGCTACAGTTTGATACGCAGCAGTGTAGGCGGCTGCCAAGCAGCGCATCGCGCACATACGATCTGCTCATACAGAAATCCACAACAACATCCCCATCGTCGCCGTCGAAGGCTTCCTGCACGAGGCCGTCTCCGACAGGTACAACACTACTACAGTAACAATGTGATGTGACAGCCGCTACAGTTTGATACGCAGCAGTGTAGGCGGCTGCCAAGCAGCGCATCGCGCACATACGATCTGCTCATACAGAAATCCACAACAACATCCCCATCGTCGCCGTCGAAGGCTTCCTGCACGAGGCCGTCTCCGACAGGTACAACACTACTACAGTAACAATGTGATGTGACAGCCGCTACAGTTTGATACGCAGCAGTGTAGGCGGCTGCCAAGCAGCGCATCGCGCACATACGATCTGCTCATACAGAAGCCCACAACAACGTCCCCATCGTCGCCGTCGAAGGCTTCTTGCACGAGGCCGTCTCCGATAGGTACTACACTACTACAGTAACAATGTGATGTGACAGCCGCTACAGTTTGATACGCAGCAGTGTAGGCGGCTGCCAAGCAGCGCATCGCGCACATACGATCTGCTCATACAGAAATCACAACAACATCCCCATCGTCGCCGTCGAAGGCTTCCTGCACGAGGCCGTCTCCGACAGGTACAACACTACTACAGTAACAATGTGATGTGACAGCCGCTACAGTTTGATACGCAGCAGTGTAGGCGGCTGCCAAGCAGCGCATCGCGCACATACGATCTGCTCATACAGAAATCCACAACAACATCCCCATCGTCGCCGTCGAAGGCTTCCTGCACGAGGCCGTCTCCGACAGGTACAACACTACTACAGTAACAATGTGATGTGACAGCCGCTACAGTTTGATACGCAGCAGTGTAGGCGGCTGCCAAGCAGCGCATCGCGCACATACGATCTGCTCATACAGAAATCCACAACAACATCCCCATCGTCGCCGTCGAAGGCTTCCTGCACGAGGCCGTCTCCGACAGGTACAACACTACTACAGTAACAATGTGATGTGACAGCCGCTACAGTTTGATACGCAGCAGTGTAGGCGGCTGCCAAGCAGCGCATCGCGCACATACGATCTGCTCATACAGAAGCCCACAACAACGTCCCCATCGTCGCCGTCGAAGGCTTCTTGCACGAGGCCGTCTCCGATAGGTACTACACTACTACAGTAACAATGTGATGTGACAGCCGCTACAGTTTGATACGCAGCAGTGTAGGCGGCTGCCAAGCAGCGCATCGCGCACATACGATCTGCTCATACAGAAATCACAACAACATCCCCATCGTCGCCGTCGAAGGCTTCCTGCACGAGGCCGTCTCCGACAGGTACAACACTACTACAGTAACAATGTGATGTGACAGCCGCTACAGTTTGATACGCAGCAGTGTAGGCGGCTGCCAAGCAGCGCATCGCGCACATACGATCTGCTCATACAGAAGCCCACAACAACGTCCCCATCGTCGCCGTCGAAGGCTTCTTGCACGAGGCCGTCTCCGATAGGTACTACACTACTACAGTAACAATGTGATGTGACAGCCGCTACAGTTTGATACGCAGCAGTGTAGGCGGCTGCCAAGCAGCGCATCGCGCACATACGATCTGCTCATACAGAAATCACAACAACATCCCCATCGTCGCCGTCGAAGGCTTCCTGCACGAGGCCGTCTCCGACAGGTACAACACTACTACAGTAACAATGTGATGTGACAGCCGCTACAGTTTGATACGCAGCAGTGTAGGCGGCTGCCAAGCAGCGCATCGCGCACATACGATCTGCTCATACAGAAATCCACAACAACGTTCCCATCGTCGCCGTCGAAGGCTTCCTGCTCGAGGCCGTCTCCGACAGTTGTACCTGACTCTACTACAGTAACAATGTGACGTGACAGCCGCGCAGCTCGTAAGCTTACACTTTTCTGAGCGACCTTGACAGGGCGATGACTAGGTTAGGTCAGCGTACGCAGTGTCGTACCCTGCCCGTTGAGCAGACAATTCAGAAAGGTTGATTCCACTAACGTCAGATCTGTTTTTGTTCCATTTAGGTCATATCTGACCTAATTGGACTTTGCTGACAGAAATTAAATGACTTGCTTAGACGGCAGTATTGACAGCATGCTGACCTGACTCCCTTATTCCACTCCGACCAACTGGGCTAATCAATCAATAAGTACGCCTAGAACGAGCGAACGGCAGAACCGAACTGCTACCAGTAAATTAGTTTAATGGGTTAGTGTCGTGGCTTCCCACGTCCGTGGCGACCTGACGTAGACCAACTGACTGACTGGCTGATTGACAGAGATATTTGGAACGGACATTCAAATTCAAAATTAGACATGACAGCGACACGACAAAAGACCATCCGTTCTCGACGGACAGACCAGACTGTTTAGGTTAAGTTATGCTAGAACTGCGATCACAACACCGCGCGAGCTGAGTGAGCGAAGCGAGCGTTCTGCGGCAGCGGTTGGCAAAGTGCCGGGACTGACCTGTTACCAATAAAGTAGGTTAGGTTAGAACTGCGACTACCACAGCGCGCGTGCCGAGTATATACAGGAAGTGAGTTTTGCCTACAAACATAAAGTAGAATAAATCAGTATAGGACCACGAGAAAACGGGGGAGTTGCTCCATCAAGAGAAAAAAATGTTGGTTCTTTTATTTCCTAACCGACCGACCGCCAACTTATGTGGCATACGGGAAAACTGTCTTAATTGTACCTGACAAAATTGACATTAAAATATTCCACTTACGTCAGCCGTTTTGATTTTCTGACCTACATATATGGAATTCCATACATTTTGATGTATGAAAAAACAAAATCCGACCTAAGTGGCAGCTGACGCAAGTGGAATAATTCATTTGCACGTAGCGGGGCTCTACATATTATTTTAAAGTTTCAGATATAAAATGAATCCGGATCACATTCGCTATGTTCTCAGATGGTACGCGATAGACCTGCTAGTGCTGTCCCAGCCGTCCCTGGGAATCGAACTGCAACTGCAGTCGCAAGGCTGCCCGGTGCCCGCGGCTGCGGTGGCGGCCGCGCGCGCCAACACACCTGACGACTACGCGCACATACAGACAGGGTTCAGCGTCACCGTGCCCTCCGTTATGGCTGCCAGCTTACAGGTAACTCTTCTAAACTACTATAAAATTATTTGTATAGAATCTTTTTTTATCGATTCATTTTTTTATGCGGTATTACCACATTTTTATTTTTATATCACGATCTACTACAATCGAAGCGGGGTTTGAACCCGCGACCTCTGCGTTTGCGGCGCATTGCTCTCCCAACTGAGCTATTCGATACTATAAAATTCTAAACTATTGAAGATCAGTTTTCTATGGGTTATGATTTCAGGAAAAATCTTAATAGCGTGATGCAGAATCGTCATTTGTTTTGTATGGGCGCGCTGCGCGATGCCAGTCTGGCACCATGGTCATAATTTCCTTTGTCCTCTCATCACTCCGAAACGGCTAAACAAATTTAAACAAATTTTGGTACAAGGCTAGCTGGGACATCCTCGTTCAATGATAAAATTAATAGATATTGACACAAAAGTATCTCCCCTTCGCCTCCCTTCTCCTCCCGCCCTGTCATACTGATTCGGTTCAGTCTATTCACGACGCAGTCCATGCGCCCAGTGCGCCCGCGTCACCTTCCCCCAAAATTAGTCCTGTGGCGCGGAGATAATCCCATTAGAGGGTGTTACTCCCACACAAAGTCCGACAACGCCCCGAAACAGTTCATGTCATGTCTTAAAAAAAGTCAGGTGAAAGAAGAATGTAATGTAAACAGGACTGAAACCTGCGACCCTACGTTTCCGGCGTAATGCTCTCCCAACTGAGCTATTAGATCGTTACGTCTATCACACCAGTTCGCCTTTGTACATATCAATTGTTTATTGTCCTTGTTATGTATATATATATTTTAATGTACAATAAAGAGTTTACATACATACAAATCTTTGATTCCATATTTCTACGCTACTAGAGCGCCCTCTGCGTCATGGGTTCTTTAAAATGCTTAAGCGCATTAGCCCATTTTTATTCCATAATTTATCTGTCAATATTTAAATATAAAAAAATAGAGTCAATAAAAAGATTCTATAAAAAAAACAACTCTCAATAATGTTATCTTCGGTTTCCCTTGATGTTTATGATATGGCTAAATAAAATAAAAAAACACTTCTGCTACGTTATTTTCATATACGTTGCTCTATTTTCGCCGGGCGAAGCGGGATTAAAGTGGTAGTTTTAGCCGCTTGGGTTCAAACAGGAATCATAATCCAGAAAAAAGAGTATTTCCTTCAAGAAAAGAGCGTACTCCCACCTAAAAGGCCGGTGTTGCAGGCGTCTTGAGGGCGACGGTAATCGCTTTTCATCAGGCGATCCGTTTGCTCGTGTGCCCCCTATGATATAAACAATAATATTAATAATATAGTAATTTCTATGAAAATAAAAAAGGAAATTTGTTAGAATTTATAGGGACATTTTACCACAGTGTCGGGCAAGTGACTATTATTTTCATACTTAAAGAGAAGTTAGGAAGTAAATTTTTGTTATGTCAATATATTATAAGTTATAACTTGGCTTTTGTATCGATAGTGAATTCTTAAACGTTTTGAATGTTTTTGGGGCAGCTCTGTCACGTGTCAGGCAAAGAAGACGTTCTGGCGAAACGCCCCTATACTTGAGAGATAACATCAAAGCCATATATTTTTATTATTCCGTAAGTTTATACTAAGCGTGGAAGCGGCATGTATGGGCAATAAAGATTACTAATAATAATTCAAGATAATCTTTAATAGCCCTTGTCCCTACGTAAACGTGTAGGTATAAAACTTTAAAATTACGCACATCTAACTATCTTTTGACTCTTTTGTTAGGGTTCCAAACCCAAAAAACGGGACCCTATTACTGAGACTTCGCTGTCCGTCTGTCCTTCCGTCCGTCCGTCCGGACGTCCGTCCGTCTGTCACCAGGCTGTATCTCAAGAAAGGTGATAGCTAGACAGTTGAAATTTTCACAGATGATGTATTTCTATTGCCGCTATAACCACAAATACTAAAAATAAAATAAAGTACATATTTAAGGGGGGCTCCCATACAACAAACTTGTTATAGATTATGGTACGGAACCCTTCATGCGCGAGTCGGACTCGCACTTGCAATTTTTTTTTATTAGGTTTTCTCTCTTCTTTCTTCCGCCGTTCTCAGTCCGCCGTTCTCAGTTACGCATTTAAATTTTTTCTTTGTGCTTTGATCTTTGTGACAATAGTTCAATACAAAATGCATTTTTTCCCCAGGTACCACATACGCAATGGCAAGAGGCGAGTACGGGCGTAAGTCGCCGCGACATGCTTCTTCTAGCCGCGCGTTCACTTGCCGGCTCCTACAAGAAACTACTAGCGGTCTCTGCGGCCGAGATATGAACATGAAGACAGGTAATTTTTTTATTCTAAAGTCCATCCGGTATATGTTATACACGCAATGTCAGAGGGCGAGTACGCGAGTTAAGTCGCCGCGACTTGCTTCTTCTAGCCGCGCGTTCACTGGCCGGCTCCTACAAGTAACTACTAGCGGTCTCTGCGGCCGAGATATGAACATGAAGACAGAGGTAATTTTTCTATTCTAAAGTCCATCCGGTAGAGGTTATACACGCAATGACAGAGGGCGAGTACGAAGGTAAGTCGCCGCGACTTGCTTCTTCTAGAAGCGCGTTCTCTGGCCGGCTCCTACAAGAAACTACTAGCGGTCTCTGCGGCTGAGATATGAACATGAAGACAGAGGTAATTTTTTTTATTCTAAAGTCCATCCGGTATATGTTATACGGGTAAGGACCAAATTCTTTGCATCGTTGGACAACGGAAATCACAATGGAATGTGTCACACCGGAAAAAAAGTATCACAATAAAATTGTAAATGTACGTGTACAAGGTTTGAAGATGAATAATAAATAAACATCGGGACAGGTGAAACTAAATCAAAGCTTGTAATAAGCACAATTGGTAACGTTGTTTTCGTTTCGACGAATTTCCGTTGTGACACGTAGCACAATGTTGTGTCACTCGTCGCACAATGTTGTGTCACTCGTCGCACAATGGAGGCAAAATACTTCACGACCTAACCAGAAATGTTTCACACTCAATAAAATAAACGAGTATTACTAGTGAACTTTGATGTGTAGCAGCAATATACTATTATAGTTGGCAGTTAATCATTCGCAAGCAGAGAAAGCGTGATGGAAAACAATAAAATTACATAAGAAGTCACAGAATTTTAACGGTACGCGGAGCTTCCACCAACACGATGCTCGACTGTCAGTAAAAACATCATGGCAACACTATCGAAGTCAAGCTTGCAAGTTCGGAGTCAGTGTTCCATTAAAATAATTGAAGAATCTACTGGAATAGCGTTGTAAGTTCCGTGTAATGTCGTCGCACAACTGGAGGTTGCACAATGGAAGAATATTTGGGACATGCATAAAATAGCCGCAAAATTTAAAATGATGAAGGATATCGAATATTAAACTATACCTGCGTCTTAACAAAACCTAAGACTATATATACAAATAAACTGTATAAGTTAAGGTGTTCGTACTTTAAAACAAAATCAATATATTCTCGAGAAAGCAGAGTACGGACATATTCATTTTGTATGGGAAATATAATAAAGATAAAAAAGTATATTTTTGAATATTTTTTTTATTAACTATTCTGAACATCAATTCGTTTATTGATGATTGGGTTAATAGGAACTGTTATTTGGCGTGTTTTTGTACTCTACAAATTAACGATAAATGTTCTATTTTTAGTTTGAGATGAGGCAGTTTGAGGTGAACATTAATGTATGACAGTATTTGCAAAGAATTTGGTCCTTACCCATACACGCAATAGCAGAGGGCGAGTACGAAGGTAAGTCGCTGCGATTTGCTTCTTCTAGCCGCGCGTTCACTTGCCGGCTCCTACAAGAAACTACTAGCGGTCTCTGCGGCTGAGATATGAACATGAAGACAACGGTACAAATTTTATTCTAAGGTCCATCCAGTAGATATCACACACGTGATGGCAGAGGGCGAGAATGAATGAGAATGATTGATAAAAATTCGTTCACATGTAATTTGGTAGTTGTATTATTTAATTTATTGCACCAATTGTACCAATGTGCTTGGTTTCTTCTTGGGCTTTTGATCAAGCAAAATCAGCGCGTTCATAGCCAGATTCGTGGTGCACACTCGCCGAAATGGACAAATCGCGTGAAGTCAGAAAATTGGGTTTTTGTAAATAAATACATTCGTCAATAAAAGCTTGTGTAAATAATTGATAAAAATTCGTTTACATGAAATTTTTGATGACATTTTATTTCACTACGACGAATAAAGGAGGATTACGACTTTTACTATTCCCGTGAATGCAGTTGCGAAAATACAACCAATGCTTTTAGTCGAATAACACATTTTTTTGTTTCAGAATCACTAATGGAATTAAGCAGAGGATCTTATTTTGACTGAAGTACCTACCTAACATAATAAATAGTGTTCGAATATTTTATTTTTTCTAGTTCTCTATCGAAAATGTTCCTTAGATTAAGGTATTTGCACAGAACAGGTACATTCTTGTTGTGGCGGGTATTCGCTTATACGGCGTTTCTTGATCGAGTGGCCTTTAGCATAATTGACAAAGTCTCGAAATGACGTTGTTTTCGATTTATTGTAATTTAAGTTGTGCAATTTTGGATACTTCATGAATTTAAGGGTTCAGAAGGGTACTTATAGTTCAAAAGGTCCACTGTGCTAAATGAGGTCTCATCAAATGCCGTATATATTGAAGTTTTATGTCGTGAACACCGCCCACTATTTTCAAAAACAAATTACATGTTTGATTTTATATGATATAAAATTATTTACTTGTCTATACAAACATACTTAAATACTTTTTATTTACACAATTTTCTATGTGTTTGAAAATATTAGAAAATAATAAGTGTAAGTATATGTATATGTGGCCTCTATTATAATAAAAATCCTTATACAAGAAAATGTCTACAAATGTGTTATGTACCTAATAATGTAATATAAGCGTGAATAAATATAAAATGGCTTAAAGCACAATTACTTCGTCGAAGTGTGTTCTATTCTAAATTAGCAGTTAATGTAAGCATACATAATAATTAATAAATATATGTTACTTATACGTTAAGACATTTTTGATAAGTTAATCTTAATTTAAAAATTTTAATATATATTATTTTATTTTAAACTCTGGCATACATAATGTTTTTAGAAAATAAACTGATTTATGTTGGGGCCCACGCATCTTATTTTTTGACCATCCACTGTGAACTGTTATGCAATGCATGACATGTTTGATCCATCTAGTTACAAAATTTATTATGGGTGAGTGTAATCGTTGCGTGATCGAATCCGAAATGATGAGATACGAAGAGAAAGGGTGTACCTAGATATATCTACCCTTGGTTGGTTCTCTATAGCTCAGTATAGTTCTTGGTTCAGCTATAGCTAAGACAGTCGCCAAACTTAAGTGGGTTAACAATGCTCGTGGAACCGATGACCGTTGGGGCAGAAGATGTTGAGTGCCTTCCGCGGTCCGGAAGACGACAGCGTGGAAAAGGCCTCTAACAAGGTGAACCGACGACCTGGTTAAGATCGCGGGCAGAATCTGGATAAAGGTGGTGCACGACCAATCGTTATGGAGAACTTTGGGGGTGGCCTTTACTCCCGCAGCGGACGTCAATCGGCTGATATGATGATTAGTGTAAGGGTCGATTGCAAAAAAATTGTACATAGTTAAGGGCTTTAATTAAAACAAAACTTATTGATGGGTCGATTGCAAAAAAATTGTACATAGTTAAGGGCTTTAATTAAAACAAAACTTATTGATGGGTTGGGTCGACTGCAAAAAAATTGTACATAGTTAAGGGCTTTAATTAAAACAAAACTTATTGATGGGTCGATTGCAAAAAAATTGTACATAGTTAAGGGCTTTAATTAAAACAAAACTTATTGATGGGTTGGGTCGATTGCAAAAAAATTGTACATAGTTAAGGGCTTTAATTAAAACAAAACTTATTGATGGGTCGATTGCAAAAAGATTGTACATAGTTAAGGGCTTTAATTAAAACAAAACTTATTGATGGGTTGGGTCGATTGCAAAAAAAATGTACATAGTTAAGGGCTTTAATTAAAACAAAACTTATTGATGGGTCGATTGCAAAAAAATTGTACATAGTTAAGGGCTTTAATTAAAAAAAAAAAGTTTTGATGGGTCGATTGCAAAAAAAAATGTACATAGTTAAGGGCTTTAATTAAAACAAAACTTATTGATGGGTCGATTGCAAAAAAAATGTACATAGTTAAGGGCTTTAATTAAAACAAAACTTATTGATGGGTCGATTGCATAAAAATTGAACATAGTTAAGGGCTTTAATTAAAACAAAACTTATTGATGGGTCGATTGCAATTTTTTTTTACATAGTTAAGGGCTTTAATTAAAACAAAACTTATTGATCAATATTGGGTAACTTATTGGGTAACTTTTGTGACACAAAGGAGGGTCAATTGCAAAAAAAATTGTACATAGTTAAGGGCTTTAATTAAAACAATGTTAATTGATTCCTTTGTGTGACGAAAGTTACCCATACATTTTGTATGACTAACTTTCGTCACCCAAAGGAAGCGATCGTATTTAATGTTAACTAAGCCTTTAACTATGTACAATTTTTTTGCGTTCGACCCAGGAATCAATTCATTTGTGTGACAAAAGTTACCCATACATTTTGTATGACTAACTTTTGTGACACAAAGGAAGCGATCGTGATTTTTTGTTTACTAAGCTTTTTACTATGTTCAATTTTTTTGCAATCGACCCTGGTTCCTTTGTGTGACAAAAGTTACCCATACATTTTGTATGACTAACTTTCGTGACACAAAGGAAGCGATCGTGATTTTTTGTTTACTAACCTTTAAACTATGTAAAAAAAAATTGCAATCGACCCTGATTCCTTTGTGTGACAAAAGTTACCCATACATTTTGTATGACTAACTTTTGTGACACAAAGGAAGCGATCGTGACTTTTTGTTTACTAAGCTTTTAACTATGTATTTTTTTTTTGCTATCGACCCTGATTCTTTTGTGTGACAAAAGTTACCCATACATTTTGTATGACTAACTTTCGTGACACAAAGGAAGCGATCGTGATTTTTTGTTTACTAAGCTTTTAACTAGTTATAAAAATGGCGACGTGTCAAACGCCTTTTCGCATATAAAAAATTATATAAATTTATTGTTTAGCAATGTAATGCATTTTTAAAACGAACAGATATACCTTAAATATATGTGTATCTATATGTGCACATAGTGGAAACCGAAAAGCAAAACGTCCAGCTGTTTATCCGGCCGTCTAGATCCGGCATAAAAATTTAAGGCCTCGGAAAAAATTTAATATACGCCTAGCTACAAGATATAATCGAAGCGTCTAAACCACGTGAAGGAGCTCCGCATGCGCCCCGACCGCCAGCCCCGTTACGTTGTGACAGGCTGTCACAATGTCAAGTCAATAGGAATTTTGAAAACATTGTTGTTTTTTTTAATGTTATTGTTACGTGAAAATCAGTTAACTTATCAGTGTGGTGTGTGCTATGTTCTCTTTTTTTTCTATTTTTTTTTATTATTACTATTCTGTATTGTTTATTTTTAAGTCTAGTTTTTAATGTCAACACAGCCCCTTCCAACATCGGTGGACCTGTTGACTTGCCCCTTATGTGGGGACAACAAACAATATAAGGGGCAGCGGGGGCTCGCAATCCAATGGTTTTCGATCCCCCGCTGCTCAGCGCCTCACAGCCTGCGCCAACGTCATCTCACGTGGACTCTACAGGGGTATTAGTCAGCAGCTCCACCGAGTTCGCTGAAAAGTTGGGTCTATGGAAGTCTAACCTGCCGGTCATAAAAAGAATACCCCGCGGCGCGCGGATTTCAGTGGCCCGCTGCCTCACCACAGTCGTCGCCAAAGTCGTCGCTGAGAATTCAACCCAAGCATGGGAGCGTCTACTCACATTTCCCTACACAGTCCTCCACGCTGACAGAGCTAATAAGAACTCTCTCACTACTCAAATAAAAAATAATACCAAAGGCTTTACGGAACCACATATTAACCCCCAAAGCGTTAAAAGAAATCGACCGATCGAGCGTTAAGAGTTATCTCAACAATATTATAAAATTAAAACCATAGAAAGTAAAATATCGGAGGGTAATGTGAGTGGAGCTGCCCGGCTACTTTTCTCCAGCGACGGATTGGCGACACACTCAGCCGAAACATTTGCCGCCCTTAGGGACAAGCACCCAACCCCAAGCGCTTCTATACAGCTGCCAGATCCCCCTTCTCCAGATGATGACACCATCACCATAACCGAGGAGGCAGTACAAGAGGCTATTTTCTCGTTCCCGAATGGGTCAGCTGGTGGTCTAGACGCGCTGTCACCTCAGCACTTGAAGGACCTGACAACTGTGACTTCTGGGGATGCTGGAACGGCTCTTCTTAAGGAGATAACCGCCCTGGTGAACTTCATGCTGTCCGGCCGCGTCAACTCGGAGATAGTCCCCGTCCTTTATGGTGCAAATCTAGTAGCCCTCGCCAAAAAGGACGGTGGTATTCGCCCGATTGCCGTCGGGAGTACCCTCAGGCGCTTAACTTCTAAGCTGTGTTGCCGAAAGTTTCACCAGAGGCTGGGTAAAATATTCAAGCCGCGACAACTGGGTGTCGGAGTAAAAGGCGGCTGCGAGGCAGCGGTACACTCTGCACGTTCCTTTTTGAGTCGTCCGGAACACGAGGTATTTTTAAAAATTGATGTAAAAAATGCATTTAATTCGGTCGATCGCGGTGCCCTCTTAGTCGAAGCCAGAAAAGAATTGCCAGAGCTTTATAAATATCTCTGGCAATGCTATGGGGCACCCACTAAATTACTTTTTGGTGACAACACTATCCCATCAAGTGTGGGATGCCAACAGGGAGACCCGCTTGGACCTGCTTTATTTAGTTTGGCTATTCATCCGGTGATCTCAAATCTAAATTCTAAATTTAATATGTGGTACCTGGACGACGGTTCCCTAGGTGGAGACGCCACCACCGTTTTACAGGATTTACAAATAATAGTGGAAAAATTTTCTCACATTGGACTTTGCCTAAATTCAACAAAATGTGAAATTTACCTTCCTAATCATCTTTCATTAGAAAAAAGAATTGAAATTATTACAAATTTTAACGCAGTCTTACCAAACATTTCGGTCCTATCAAATTCATCCCTCACACTTTTAGGCTCTCCAATTTTTGATGAAGCAGTAAAACCCATCATAAATTGCAAACTAAACCTCTTTAATAGCACATCAGACCTTTTATTTGAAATTAACCCACACATGGCACTTTTTATTATCAGATTCTGCTTATTCACACCAAAATTCATGTATTTAATCCGCAGTTGCCCGATATGGAAATTTCCATCTATTTTATCAGCCATAGACAATTCCCTTCGGTCGACAATTTCAAAAATATTAAACGTTAATTTCGATGACAGAACCTGGACTCAAGCGGTTCTCCCAATAAGATTTGGGGGCCTGGGCGTTCGCTCGTCGACTGGAGTGGCACTTCCGGCGTTCTTGTCCTCCGCCTACAGCTCGTTGTCTCTTGTCGGTATTATTTTAGACCTTCAACAGATTTCCGACACAGAGCTAGCGAGCCTGGCGGAGGCAAGAAATGCTTGGTGTGAATCTTGTCCGGGAGCTGACATTCCATCCTCCAAATCTTGTCAGAGGGCCTGGGACGCTCCTCGTCTCAAGGCATCCCATACAGCCCTGATCGACAATAGTTCTGACGACTCAGATCGTGTCCGTATCTTGGCGGTGTCTGCGCCTGAATCAGGTCACTGGCTCCGCGCTCTGCCCTCCCACAACGTGGGAACAGTTCTTGACCCAGGCTGCCTGCGAATAGCAGTTTGCCTGAGGCTTGGGTCAAGAATATGCATCCCACACACGTGCTCCTGCGGCAAGGGCGTGGATCAGCTGGGTCGACACGGCCTCTAATGTCCCAGAAGCGCCGGTCGCCTATACCGTCACGGCGCCATAAACGACTTGGTCCGCCGTTCGCTTGCTACCGCCTCTGTACCTGCAATTTTGGAACCCGTGGGTATGGCCAGAGACGATGGCAAGCGTCCGGATGGCGCCACTTTGGTACCGTGGAAGCTGGGGCGAGTCCTGGTGTGGGACGCAACATGTGTCGACACGTTCGCCGCGTCCCACATCCAGGCGACTCGTTCACAAGCCGGCGCAGCTGCCGACCAGGCTCAAATCCTCAAGCGCCGCAAATACTCATCTTTGTCTAAAGATTATGAATTTGCGGCACTTGCGGTAGAGACATTAGGACCCTGGTCGGCCGATATGAAGGCATTTATGAGGGCCCTGTCGCCTCGGTTGGTACGTGTCTCGGGGGACCCCAGAGCTGGCGCGTACCTCTCACAGAGGATCGCTCTTGCGATCCAAAGAGGTAACGCCGCCAGCGTAATGGGAACCATGCCGCAGGCAGACCTCCTGGAAGGGGTATTCTTTTTATAGAAAATGTATATATTTTATTCTTATTTTTTCTAATTAGTTTTAACAAATTGTACATAATAATTATCCTTTCTTTTATGTTTATCTGTAGTTTTTAGTATTGTAAATATTATATTGTATGTGTTTATTTTAAAATAAACTTTATACATCTTTTTAACTATGTAATTTTTTTTTGCAATCGACCCTGATTCCTTTGTGTGACAAAAGTTACCCATACATTTTGTATGACTAACTTTCGTGACACAAAGAAATCGATCGTGATTTTTTGTTAACTATAAGCTTTTAACTATGTACATTTTTTTGCAATCGACTCGTAACCGGATTTTATTTCATTCATTACCGAGGCCCTACTATAGTTATTGTAGATGGATATTAGGTTCTTATCGACAGTCAACTTTTGACTGAAAACGCTACCTATAAACAAAACTTATCTATTAATTGGTTATATTACTGTGAATTCAAACAACTTTGTACTGTTATCGAAGTTTATTACATGTTTAGATATTCTCGTTTGCGTGACGTAAAAAGCTACCTAATGCTGATACGACGATCTAATTCTATCCATTGTTTTCATGAAGTAGGTCCAGTCGCCGCCGTCAGATATCGATATATCGGATGGCGACTGGACCTACTCTGGCTTCTATGAGCAAATAATGCGTTCATTAATGTCTGAATATGAATACGCACTCAAACGCCTTGACAGTAAGAGTCGGTTCAGATATTTATGAACGTATTATTTGATGCAATATGGCGACTTTACCAGCACAATAAATCCTTATAATTATAATCGAAGCGTATTGGGCCATTGTTCGAGCGTTTTAAGAGCCTATTTTTTGTGGGCACATTTCTCGTAGAGACTGTATTTTTTTTGCAATTTTGAGGTACTTAATCGGTAAAATATCCCGGACATTCATTCACAAATAGTCCAGTAAAAATAGCGTTAACCCTTTAATGCATAAGTGATGTAAATTTAGGTACAAAGTACAATGACACAAGTAAAAATCTAAATATATTATTGTCAATAAATATTTTGTCATGATTGTCCCGAAATCTCGAAACTGACGTGGATTTGATTGCTAATTACGTCATTTCAGAAATAAAATGAGTGTATTTTTTGCAGGGAAATCGAGGGCAACCCTCATATGTTACAGGCACTAATCATCTCACGATGCTGAGCAGATGATGGAAGGTATAACTCCACCTGTTCATGGACAGTGCTCCCATTGTTCCCAGGAATATACGAGCTCGGTGGATCCATTAATAATAAATAAATATTATGGGACAATCATACACAAATCGACATAGTCCCAAACTAAGCAAAGCTTGTACTATGGGTCCTGGACGACGATATACATAATATATAAATACATATATAGATAACATCCATGACCCAAGAACAAATATTTGAGTTCATCACACAAATATTTGCCCCGGCCGGGGTTCGAACCCGGGACCGCCCGGCTCAGTAGGCAGGTGTCTGCAAACTGCGCCAAACGTGTCGCCATTCCTTTGTTATTTCGTTTTTAGGTACCTAATTAATTCAATACAAGCAAACCGTAGTCAAAATCATAAAATTGACCTCATGATGGACCCTGGAAGCCCGTAATGGATCGGATCTCAAGATACGTTCAACGTAGACATGTGCGGTTTTCGCATTTCAACTCATCATGATGAGCAGTTAGAGCCGGTATCATAAAATAAACCTGATGATGGATCCTGGAAGCCCGCAATGGATCTCAGGATACGTTCAACGTAGACATGTGCGGTTTTCGTATTAAGCTCATCTTGGTGAGCATTACAACCTGCATCATCAAATTTACTTGATGATGGACCCTGAAAGTGCCCATTGGATCTCAGGGTTCGTTCAAGGTTTGTATTAATTGCGGTAGTGTTATAATTTTTTCGAGTTTTTTCGAATAATAAAAAAATAAAACGTAAAGAATTAGGTAAACATTTTAACCATTTGGAAACAAACTCGCGAGGTTTACAGTTCACAGAGTCACTATTGCTAACTTACTAATCGCTTCAGATTACTAATCTGCCAGGGTTCAAACCAGCCCGTCCAGCACAACTAGGCTTCACGACTCTTGTCGCGCGACATAGCATAGCACTCTCTCACAGTACCTACAGCGAAGAAAGAGATAAAGCCTGACCAGAAATATATGAGGATTGACAAGAGGGCGTTATTTATAAGATTTATATGGCAACAATTTTGCAACCAATCACAGCCCACTATAATGACTTTAGTTAAATACCTGCAGTTCCACTATGTTAACCTCGTAATATCATTTAATGGAATGCACTCTTTTCCTGACCTCTTTTTCGTGTAGTAAAGACGTGTACCTACACTTTATTTATAATCTTACGTTCACGGCTGTGAATTGTTTTTGGCATTTTCTTTGGATAATTTTAAATATTTTTCTTTTAAAGAAATCACAACCCATGGCGCATCCTCATATATTTCTGGTCAGGCTTTAGGTAATATTTCCCGCGCGAAAAAGAGTCGCGTGCACAGGCGATGTAGGGGTTGGCCAGGTTGGGCCTTGCCCACTCCAATATGGTCTAGTGCCCACCCCATAATGTTGGGTTACCGATAATAGAAAGTCACGGCTTTATGTCATAGGCCATGGTCAGGCCCCGTCTGGAAAATGATCTTAGATACGGCAATGGCCGCGTGCCACAGTTGTTCTAGAGGTGCAGGTACGGAAGGTAGCGAGAAGACAGTAAAATTGCTCTGGTCCTTACGACTAAATCATTCTGTTGTCTCTGTCTAGTCTGTCCTTTGTCGTTGTCTTGCCCGTTTTGAGGCACCCATATTGCTACACTTGCGCCATTTTTAAGGTGTGACACGCGACTCTTTCTCGCGCGAGAAATATTACCTATTTTTAGGGTTCCGTAGTCAATTAGGAACCCTTATAGTTTCGCCAAGTCCGTCTGTCCATCCGTCCGCGGCTTAGCTCCGTGATCATTAGTACTAGAAAACTGAAATTTGGTATGAGTATGTGTATGAGTTACGCTGACAAAACGGTAAAAAAAAAACTGAAAGAATAACTTTTTTTCGGATACCTCTCGAACACTTAATGAGGGGGTGTTTTTTTTTTTCGTTTCAAAACTTAGTGTGTGGGGTGTTGTTAAATAGGTCTTTTAAAAATAATAGGGGTCTCCAAAAATATTTTTGATCAAGTCAGCAGTTTTGTAAATATTCGCTCCAAAAATAAAAAATATAGCCTTTTTTATAGAGCTTCTTTCTCGTAATTTAAACCTCGAAGCCCGTCTATTGTGAAGGATGGGCAACTATCCTACACTGAGCGTGGCCTGACATGCTCATGCCCGGTTTTTATGAGTTGACGGCAGATTTGGCCGACCCAGTCTCACGTTGGCCTGGCGGCTTTTTAATATCAGTATTTGGTTTTTGAACCATAGTATGGCATTCTGGACTTATAGACATTACTAAATGAATACATCTATGTACTTAAGGATAGGCTGTACGTACGTTACCGTTTATGATGATACCCATACCTATGTTTACGACGATAAATTATATCGTGATCACAGTAATCAGTTAACGTAGTTTATAGCCTCTATATTTTCGGATTACTGCGCTAATCCTTAAAGAAACTACCGAAAGCCACTAATAATCCATTAATATTTAGATATTTAATAATTATCTAATCAAAACTGTATAAATACTGAGAATTGAGAAGCGAATATCAAATCGTTCAGCGATTCGGTAAGTACCAAACGTCGCAATAATAAAATAAAATAAATGGGGGAATATTTTCTGTTTCGCCCTCAGGTAGAAAATGCCTCATGGTATTAAGTTCGCCTTTTCTACTATAAGATTTGTTTTGTGCAATCAATATTGAATAAATAAATAATTCACTTCCATAGTCGGACACATCTGGCTTCCGTATACTAAGGACCAAATTTTAAGATAATTTTACTAAATCTATTTTGTTTATTCCAGCAAAAATAAATTTCAACATGAAATTCTTCGCCGTTTTCGCTGCCGTCCTGGCCCTCTCGGCCGCTGCGCCCACCACCCACTGGACCCTCAATGAACTGTCCCAGGCCATGCAGGACCCGGCTACCCCGGCCGCGGTCATGCCCTACCTCGAGCAGGCCCTCAACACCATGATGGAGGCTATGTTCGCTGGACAATCCGTGGTAACTATACTCTTCTTATGTAAGGATCACCAAGTGGACCCTCAATATCCGAGGCCATCCAGAACCCGGCTACCCCGGCCGCGGTTATGCACTACCTCGAGCAGGCCCTCAACACTATGATGGAGGCTAAGTGCGCTGGACAGGCTGTGGTAACTACGCTTCATATGTGTGGACCAACCAGTGGACCCTCTATATCCCAGGCACAGATAACCCCCACTGTGGGGGTTGTCTGTGATCCCAGGCCATCTAGAACCCGGCTACCCCAGCCGTAAGGCTACGGCAAGTCGTGATAACCCGACACTCGACAGCACACACATGAAGATTATTAAGCTTTAGATATATGTAGCTCTGGAAAATGCTCTTTAAAAGAAAAAATCAAACAAAGCTGTACGAATAGCTTTATTGTTCATGGTCCTTCGAGCCGGATTCGGCTCGGCATGAAAGAGGACAACCGGTAAAATTTATTTACTAAATATCATTTACTCCACAGGAGAGCATCGCCGTCCCCATTCCCGCGGGTCTCCTCCCCGTCGCCCCCGCTCCCGTCGCCGACGCCATCCCCGCCGTCATCGCTGATGCTTCCGGCAGCCCTCTGGTCCAGATCATCGTCAACATCCAGTCCCAGGAGGCTGTTGCTGTACGTGAATCAACCATTTTTGGTTGGATCCAACCAAATTTTAATAAGAAGTAGTCGGAGATCCATAATGACATATAAATTGGACTTGAATTATTGGAATCGACTCTAAATGAATTGGGTAATTCTACCCTATTTTAGAAACAGTATTTCGTTATAAGTATCTATTGTATGTTTTTCGTAAATTACCAATATCATAAGACTTTTACAAATTAGTCACACATATAAGTATGATCGTGTACTATGAGCTGCAGAAATGCATGGCCCATTTAAGAATAAATTCATTGATAAACTGGCCATGCAATTCTGCAGCTCATTGTACCTACTAGTAAACAATGAGAGCATACGCTTAGCATAATGCGACCCATTTTTTTCAAGTATAAAAGCGTCTCACTGACCCACTCATTCAACCACGTCCCGTTCTGTAATCGAAGTTCTGCAGACTAAAGTTTTGATAATTTTTCAGGAGACTCCCGCCTCCGTTGCCGAGGCTGAGGAATCCCCCATCCTGACCCCCTCTCCCGTCGTCGTCGTGCCTGAGGTCCCCGAGAGCGTGATTATCGCCCCCACCCCCGTCCAGGTTGTCCCCGAGGCCCCCACGCCCGTCGTGATTGCCCCTGCTCCTGTTGAGATCGCCCCTGAGGTTCCCGCGCCCATTGTGATCGCCCCCGCTCCTATTGAGATTGCCCCTGCCCCCGCACCCATCGTGATTGCCCCTGCCCCCGCTCCTATTGAGATCGCGCCTGCCCCCGCGCCCATCGTGATCGCCCCTGCCCCCGCGCCCATCGTGATCGCCCCTACCCCTGAGGCTATTGAGATCTCCCCCGTGGTCCCCGCCCCCGCGCCCATCGTGATCGCCCCCGCGCCCATCGTGATCGCCCCTACCCCTGAGGCTATTGAGATCTCCCCCGTGGTCCCCGCCCCCGAGGTTAACCCCATTGATGTGATCGCCGTCGGCGCCCCTCAGATCAACCCCATCGATCTGCTGCAGCCCGTGCCCGTCGCTGTCGCCGCTGGTGAATCCCAGGCCGGTATCCTCGTTTAAGAAGCGATAGAAATTCACGAATTATATTGATTTATCTTTGTTAATTAATTACTTTCTTTTTTCCCAAATTTTCCATTTCTTGAATCGTAACTGGTGCGCAATTGCTCGTACCAATAAACATGTTAAGATGTTCGTAGTAAACGCTTACTGGACCAGCGTTTAGTGTGCCAAGGTGCTATAACTAAGCTACGAAAGAAAAGGACATTTCTTTTCAAACTGCAAAGAGCCTGATATTCGTAAACAATGTTCGTTGTTGTCAAACAGTTGATTAGTAACAGAAAAAGAGTACAACAAGTGCAAATATTCAAAAAATGCAGTTGGACATGCTGATGATACCTATAATTTTCAACAGATTGTATCCATTAGGCGTTCATCCATGTGTCTTACGGCTGAACAGATCACGAGATGTATTTCCCATAATCATGTAGGCTTGTGATCCGCAAAATAGAGAATCACATGAGTAATAACATCCTCGCAATGCATGAAATGTTTTAATTTAACTCGATTAGATATTATTTGGCAAGTTGGCCTTCGCAATGCCGTAGGAATCATTCGTCCTACCTACGGTCACAGAATACTTAAAAGTACTACGGTATTGCCAAGGCAAAGTTGCCTTCGCTATCTGAAAGGTGTGTCATCTGACTCATGATGACGATGGATTGGTCTCCCTCTGAATAATGTATGTGTTAAAAGATGACGATTTGGCAGAGAAGTTACTAAAGTAGATGAACAAACTTCTTGATATCCAAAATATAACGTGAAGTCTTAACTGGAGGGTCTAGTATAAGATTTAGAGGTATATAAGAAAAAAAGTGATATAAGCAAGGTTTTAGAAAATACAAAGAAGGTTAGAGAGAAGGAATGAGACTTTGAGGAAAATTCGTGGGCGCAGTAAAATACCGATTTTATTTTTACTTATCAATAACATGGAATTCTGATAACATATCAAGTGATATCACATAGACTTAGCAATCACAAATAAACCTAGATAATGTCAAAAGTGACAAATGCAATTTCGAGAATCTTGAGCTGTCCTGATTCGCATGACCATAGATATGCATTTTTAGCAACTCTTATCAGCGGTGTATGTATGAAATGTAACCACTCGCGAATTTTATCGTCTGTCCGATAAGTTGTGGTGAGATATCGACTATCGACCGGTGACATGGGCCGGGCCCTGATTGTGATTTGTTTATAAGAGTGGCGTGTATCGAAGGGCCGGCAGTAAGCAACTTGTTACTTAGTGCTGCTTGTGAGCTATCCTGGTATCCCAGGTAAGTTACTAACGTTATTTTACGTAGCCTTTTTCTTGGTGGTATACTTTAAAAGTAGGTAGGTGTACGCTGTATAAGTATAAATAATATCTAGTGACTTTTTGATATCTTTAGTACATGAGCATAGAATAAAGTAACTCTTATTATATTGACAGGCAAATAGGTATGTATAGCCTGGTATTTTACACCAGATAACGTATTTCAACCTTTCTTTGAGCTTTGATCTTCGTATTTAATTAATGGTTTAAGGTAAATATAACTTCTTCAAGTTTTGATTATTATTTGTAATTGGTTTTTGGTGACCAATAATAAGTGCGGAGCAGCGGGCAGCAGTGATTAAAAATATGAACTTCGGATGCAGACTGACGTGTAATTGTCAGGAACGAACGCCCGTACAGCCTCGCGGTAACTTGGTCTCTAATTTAACTTTGACTGCTGGACTTTACGTTTAACAGTCCCCGATGAAGAGCTCCATACGAGTTCGAAACATGTCGGGCCGTTCCTGACAATTTCAACTGAGTGTAAGCCGCGTAATACATTGTTTACATATGTCTCACGAAAGTTTTAATAAGATTACGGCAATTTTAATTTAAATTAGATTTATCTTCACGAACGATTTCCTTATTTCGTGGGTGTTTATATACCTCAAATGGAATTTAACTCAACTTGTATTGCTGATTGTAATTAATTTTCCCCAGATAAACCACGATGACTGTCCCCACCATAACCCTCGATGAGCTCTCAAAGGGCATCCAGGATCCCGTTACCAACGCGACCTGCAAGAAGGTTCTAGAAGGCATCCTCAACGACTTCATGGATCTCCAATACGGAAAGGAGACTCCTTACACGACTGGCAAGCAGGTTGTGCCAACAGGCTCCACCCTTGATGATGTCGACAAGTCCATTGCCGATGATACGACTGAGAAGCCGTTCAAAGATATCTTCGCTAAAATCTCTGAGACCGAAAAGAGTGGGGATCGCACTCCTCAGTCAGAAAACGATGGCACTTGGGACTCCAAGTTGAAGCCCGTTTTAGTATTAGTGTCGACAAAAAAGTAGAATTACTTGTGTAAATAGCTGTATTTAATATTTGTATGTATTTATTTAAATACTGATGTTAAGTCTGGTACGTTGACCACTTCAAAAACTGTGGGTACATTTTGCTAAGATCGTATGATTTAGGATATAACCTTCCGAAAGATTCGATTATCTCAATATGGACCAATATTTAATGTGAAATTCGTACCGTTTATTGATCTTTATTGTAGCATTAGCATTTATGTAACCTAAATTTTGTTTATGACAGTAAATAAAATATATAAGTCAATAACAGCTTTTATTATGTGCTCGGAGGAGCGAGGCGCGTTGCTGGGCTGCTGAAAATAAGATAGTTTATACTATATTGGAGGGTCTAGTATAAGATTTAGAGGTATATAAGAAAAAAACGTGTATGGTGCATGTGAGGGAAGGAGAAGGCACAGGATCTATAGGTACAGGAATTAGTATAGGTTTCTTTATAATGATGACGCATCCTCCTGCTCTACCCTGATTCATACGAAATTTAGGATAGGTATTTTTCATCAACGACGACAAAAAAGAAAGGGGTTAAGTACAATGAGCTGCAGAATTGCCCCATTTCTGAATGAATTCATCCATAGTACCTACATTACTTTCTTTATCAGAACTAATTACTGGATAAAGGGATAAGTTCACCTTTGTATATACTTTTTCTTTTAAATAAAATGTACAATTTCATGTTTTGTGTGCAATAAAGACTTCCCATTCATACAGAACGCTCTTATGATGACACCGAGGACATATTACTATGTCGAAAATAATTTGTGTTGACCTAATCAGACAGACTGGCACACACACACACACACACACACACACACACACACACACACACACACACACACACACACACGCACGCATACACACACACACACACACACACACACACACACACACACACACACACACACACACACACACACACACACACACACACACACACACACACACACACACAGACACGCGCGCGCGCGCGCACACAACTTCCCTTTAGCCATTGTATTAATTAAAGTCAAAGACTAAATAACTTTTTTTGCTATTTTTTATTGAGTCACATTTAATATTGTTCTACCATATGTTTGTAGGTACTTCTTTTTTTTCCGTATAACAACTATTCTCAATGTTAACCGACTCACAGGATCCCAAGATACAGGCTCAGCCTAGTTTGGAGCCCGCTGGATATCTCATGATGTACTATGCCCTAAGTTTCAATAAATATATTTCATTTAATATATTTCATTTCATTTCATTTACATACATACTGTATCGTAGTACTGCGACAAATTACTTAAACGTTAAATTCGTTCACTAAACTATTTCGATTCCAAATTCTATTTTCATTTAAACCTGTTTAGAAGCAGAAGCACACTTCACCATTAGCACCCGTTTGGAAATGTCGAGCTCAATTCAGTCCATAGACGATACGATTAGAGTACGTTAACCGAGTCGATTTCATCTCGAATGCGACTTTACACTTACATGCAATTGAAACTTTATAGTACATTACGGCAGAGACCAGTAAGTAAGCCATACTGGCCGAGTAGTAATTAGACGGACCGAGCCGTAGGCGAGGTCCGGATATAATACGAGGCCAGGATGGCTCTTACGGTCGAAGCAAGTATAGTGCTTTTCTCAAAAAATTAAACAAGAAAATTAGATTAAAATTATATTTGTAGGTGACATTCATATTCGGCCATTTTCCAATGAATATTTTTGTTATATCCCATTTTTATTATTACACATTGTGATATTCGTCGTCGCAGGCACCATTAACTCCCATGATGACAACCTATAACAAAAATAATTATGAGTTTATACTTGGATAAAAGATATAGTTATATCGTTATCAAATAGTGGCAGCATTTATTTACCTTCATCGCCAAAATGGTTATCATCTAGAGCTTGATTTAAGAACTTTTCTATATTTTGCTGCTGAATATTTGTGATTTCTTTCCTTTGTAGCCATCCGATTGTCTGAGAAAGATTGTTGAAATATTCTGACCTTATCACACATTATCTGACCAATTATTAACTTGATTTTCTTCCTTCCATTTAATGAATCTCTTGTATTTTTTTATATCTCCTTGGATTTAGTCGGAAGTAAATTATTTTAGCTAACTCTGCCTCCGCTTATGTAGTATGGAGGAGTGCCGTCTATTCGGAATCAGACTCGTCTGAACTAATTTTTGCTGAATTATTGTAATAGATCACACAAACAAATTTGAAATTTTTGTCTTTTAATTTAAATCCCGCCTTAATTTCTTTTTTTTTATAAATAATGCGTTTAATTATTTGCACTGTCTTACAAATCTAAGTCTTAAAGATAAAATTTAATTATCGTTATACAAATATACATTGTTGTATTTTCTAACTAATTTTCATATCATAAAGCTTACCTTCAATTTTAACTCCGAGGTTTTTTCTAAACTACACAAAAAAGGAAGGAATTCCGAAATATCATTGTCATTTTACACAGCACAATTATGAACTAAACGCTGCATACAAACTTCCGCACTAAACCTTGTCGCTACTTTTTTTTTTAAATATGCATCTTGAGTTACGTTTATACTGCCAATAGTGCTAACCTCTTTTTATTTTACATTTGCTCTTAGTGTAAATTGCAAGTGTATACTGCAATGTCGTCTCTTTCTATTTAATCTATGAAAAAGGGACGCCACTTTTTAATTTCTACAATTTGCTGTAGCACTGTACCTACTTATAATTAAAACAATTTGTGGAATGCATCCTTTTTACATTTGTATACGACCTCATCGCCTTCATATCCTTAGTTTTTTCATAGGTCGGTGACGATGTAAATCGTGTTTCGATATTCAAATATCTTGATACGTAATAGGAATTACATACTTACTTACTGGACAAATATTGATTCCAAATTTAAAATCTCGCTGTTTACTGGACACTTCTAAAAAGTCTTCGGTATGTTCCACTTACTGTAGTCTATCTAGCGATGGTAAGGCAACATTACATGCAATTTTTGAGAAAATCTAATTGGCAGTGCTACTGCCTACGAAACTACTCGTTGGTTTAAAAAGTATAAAATCATGGCACGAAGATGTGACTTGCAACTTGCAACAATGAACTACGTATTGTATTGTGCTGTTCTAATAAATGGTCGGGTATGATGACTATTGATCATAATAAAAAAAAATGTTTATTTAAAAAGAAGAACCTAAATAAAATATTACAATAAAACATCAGGATGCGAAGTGCATAGTTTATGGCCAGTCAAGAATAAAAAAAAACCTTGCCGGTTCGGTTTTCTCAACAATACTGTTTATGAAATGTTTTTATTTGTCGAGGTACAAAGATTAAAAAAAAAAGTTATAAACAATTGCATAGCTTATGATTATGACGTTTTCGGAAGAAAAATACACTTCTACTTTTTCAGGTTTGACATAATAGTGGCTGAATAAATCTTATCGGTACTTATTTTGTTATCTTGCACGATTTTTGAAAAAAAAAATCACTGTATTTGTTTCAGCCGGACGGGCAAGGACGAAGCCAGCATCGTATTATATTAAACAGACTCCCAAGGTTGTTCGTTTAAAAGTAAAACTCAGCCAGCAATTGACTACTTCCCTCACTTCGACAATAATGTACTATAGTGTGGTTTCACGGGTATTTTCTTTTCACCCGTTCGGTAAGTGGGTGAGGGCGCCAGTGACCGGAAAATATATAGACATCGCTCTCAGTACAAAATTGGCTTTCAAAAACGGTCCCAATATTTGACTGAAAACAATCCCCTCCACAAGAATTTGTCCTGCCAACAGTTTTAAATATTAGCCTATACGAAGTCCTCCCCTCCCTCCTCTTAGAAATAGTTGTGATTGGTTGGTTAAAGTTTTCATTGGCTAAAATAGACTTGTAAGTGTCAAAATCCATGCGCGGCGCACGAAAAAGGGTAGTTGTCAAACCTAATGTGGATGCAGTAATCGAAAGGTAACCAGTTTAGAAAATATATTACTCTACTAGCTCTTAATTATTTTTTCGAACACTTGAGAACGGTTTTAAAATAGTGACGCTTTTTCTGATTTACTACTAAAACGTGTAAAGAGCGTAATTTTTTTATGAAAATCACTATTGAATGCAACTTTTATGTCGCAAAATCTCAAATCAAAGTAAATTTTGATTAAATATTTTATAATATATTAAAAAAAAAATTTGAAGCCTAATTAAATTTAAACGACAAGACAATAAGGTACCTTTAAATAATAGTAGGTAATAAAGGTACCTTTGCGTTTAACATTGAGTTTTACAATATAATACAATGCAACAGTCCTTTATTGCACACCAACAACAAAAATATTACATGAGAAATCATAAATTATAATATGGTAGACAATAGGCGGTCTTAGCGCTAAAGAGCGATCTCTTCCAGACAACCTTTGGGTAGCGGAGAAAACAAAATTAAACAGAAAATAGTAGGTGGTGGAAAAAAACTTTAAGTAATTTGAGAAATAATAAATAAACGACATACAAAATATTAAAGACAGATAGGTCATACACATACACAAATAATATCTATACAGGGTGTAACCGACAGCGTACCGAAAACGAAAACTGTAGTTTTAGACCATAAACACGAACTGAAAACGAGAATTCATATTCTCGGAAAACTCAAGGTTAAGATTTTCCAAAATAAATTATAAAACTCGACGCGCAATGTATTGCGTCCAATTCTCTCGGGTACAGACGCGCGGCGAGGGGAGCACTCACGCGTCAACGCAAAACATACCGTTACGCCAATGCGCATCGAATGACATGAATGAATGCAACCACAAAAATAACACAATACATTGCGTGTTTTGCGGAAAATGCTATTTTCATGCTATTTTTCATGAAAAATTGATACCGGTAGAGTCCGATGAACGAAAAAATAAAGAAAAAATTAAAACTCGCGCGGAAAATTTGTGAATTTTCTCAAAGAAATTTCCACGATTTTCCAGCCCAGAATAATGGTTTGAAGTTTTCGGTACACCATCGGTTACACCCTGTATATATAAACATACATAAACGTACATACATACAAAAAGGAAGAATGAAAAAAATATCACAGCTAACATTAGACTTATAATGAAAAACGACAGCATAGAATTATTAAAGGGTTAGGCTACGGTAGAGACAAGGGTTTCCCTCGTGATCCCTAACATCGTTTGTCCTAAAATCACTTGCCCGAACTGTCTTGTCCTAATGGGCGTTAGCCCTGACGATCAATTGCCTTAACAATAATTTTCCATAACGTAATGGTTGTCCTAAAACTCATTTGTCCGAAACATCAATATCCCTAACTATCAATATCCCTAATATTTTTAGCCATATTCCTCGCAATTTGACGACGCTTTTGGCTCGGTTGGTAGACACCTGCCTACTGAGTCGGCGGTCCCGGGTTCGAATCCCGGCCGGGGCAAATATTTGTGCGAAATATTTGTTCTTGGGTCATGGATGTTGTTATCTATATATGTATTTATATATTATGTATATCGTCGTCTAGTACCCATAGTACAAGCTTTGCTTAGTTTGGGACTAGGTCGATTTGTGTATGATTGTCCCTTAATATTTATTTATTTATTTTATTTATTTAATCCCTAAAATCAATTTTCGTTTTTTAAGTCCCCGCCCCTTTTGCAACCACCGAACTTCTACCAGTAAAGTAGTTTAATGGGTTAGGTTAGGTTAGAACTGCGACCACGACAGTACTCGAGCCGAGCGATTACCTAAAACCAAAATAAGGGCATATGAGTGTTAGGACAAATGATCATTATGACAAATGACATTAGGATAAATTATCAATGTAGCAAGTGATATTAGGAAATAAGATATTAGGGAAACCAAAACTAGGGCATATGAGTGTTACAAAAAATGATCATTATGACATTAAACGTTAGGGAATGCAAAAATAGGTTAAAAAACGTTAGGAATTCAGATATAGATCCCATCATCATTAAAATGAACACAGTACAGATCCACGAAGATACTGTAGGAAGGTTCTAGAGAAACTGCATTTGTCCACTTTAATTTTTGCTCGCGGTTCTTCGGATAACTAATTTAAAAGTAAAATGTAAAATAATAAGAGATGTTAAATTATGAATAGGTCTAGTTACTCGTTTACATATACTGTAGATACCGCAGGTAACAGAATATGTGCCTAACACTGAAAGGGAAATTGTACTATTTACGGTACGAAAAAACATAAATGTACCTATTCCTTAGAGTCCAAATTGATAACTTTTGACATAAACTCATTGAAACCCATTTTGAGCACTTTCATCAAAATGCCCATTAATCGGACACTAGAAGCGGTACAACACCTTAGTAGGTAAAGACCGTCAGGTATATTGTTGTCATAACATTTTTTTTAATTTTAGCAGATTATAGGTGTAAATCTTAATACCTGTACGTAAAGTATAAATACCTACCTTAAAAGGTAAGGCATAATACCATCCCACAGACCACTTAACCTATACCATCCCCATACAAATGTCTTCGAAAAATATTTTATATTTTAATAATTCAAAGAACGTTACTTAGATGAACCAATGGATGCCGTGTTTTTTATTATTATTACTTGAGTGGTTTCCACACTATTTCACTGCACATGAAGGCATTTTGAATGAAATGTAGATATTTTCATTTTATACAACCTGACATGTTCTGCCATCGACAGACGCCATCGTATTAAACCTGTCAATTTGGCCTTGGTACAAATGAATCGTTTCAGGTACATGTCGGCGATATTCCACTGTTCGATGGATTTACGGGTCACCATCGTCGACAGACTCATCATCGTCCATGATAAGGTGTAGGTATGACGAGAAATTTGATAAATAAACGAAGTATATAGAATAACTTCTGATTTATTCGTAAAACACAGAGTAACAGTTTACAAGCAAGTTCAGGTAAAAAGTGCGTATAAAATGAGAGTGCAGCGTCTTATATAATCTTTCTACCCCTACCACAATAAGCCACACCACCTGCAAGGTGGCGTGATTTGGTTTGCTAACAATTCACTTACTTTAATAAAGAAAAGAAATCATAAGGTATGTTAAACAATATTATAAATACTATCATAATTATTTATTCATATATGTATGTGATTAACAACATATCATAAACATTAAACTCGACTACTAGAACTTATCTTGAATCAATTGCAATTCAAATGAACTACCTTATTATTTAGCATAAAAAAATAATAACAAATCAAAATGCCGCCCACACGGCCATTCTGCTCCAGCGCGCTCCCTGCGCTGTAGTTCAGGCGTCACCCGTCCTGGGATCTAGCCTACCCAGGCATCACTCACTCAGAGATCTAGCCTCTAAGACCGGGAAAAGGAAACGCATAGTGGCCAGCCAGCGCTTAAGGAAGGAGTGGTGGACAGGTGAAATACATGTTAAGAATGAAATGTAAACATTGACACGCAAAATGTTCTTATAGATACATTAAAATTATAATTGCCTTTAGCTGTTGTTTTATTATTATATTATTTTTAACATTTACTTTGAAATAATCATTTTAAAGCGTCATCAGACTCAGCACAGTTTCCATCTAGAACACTGTCACTGATTACAATCCGCCCACATGGCAGTCATCATCATAACTTTGACATGGATCGACCTGACCTACGGGTGCAGGTCTCAAAAAGTCATGACTAGCGATCTTTTCCGAACTTCCCCGTAAATTGACATGTTTTAACTTATAACGATCGTTTGGCAAAATCTCCAATATTTCCATAGGACCCTCAAATTTAGAACCCAGTTTAGTTGTATGTCTTTCGTGCCTGCGCATCGAAACAAAATCACCCACCTTAAAAGGTTTTATTTGAGCTTTACCCATATCAAATCTCATTTTGTCTTGAAAAGATCGCTCGTCCATCCTCTGTTTAGAAGCATTTCTTACAGAAACAAGGTTTTCAATAGGTTCTTCCTCATCAACTTGGAGGAGCTTGATAGCGGGTGGCGAGCATTTCTTGCCAATTAACAATTCCAATGGAGTTTTACCGGTACTTTTAGATAAAGTGCAATTAATAGCTAATTGTAAATCTTGCATGGATGAATGCCACCTTTTATCAAGCTCTACCACGGACATATTATCTTTAATTACTTTCATTATGCGTTCTACCTGACCGTTTGCCCTACTAGCGCCTTTGGCTACTACATGATGATCAATACGGAATTTGTTGCAAAAATCTTTGAATTCCAAAGAGGTCATACTTTTATCTTGATCGGTAATAAGACGCGTAGGCGTACCAAATATAGTTATTAATTATTTTAAGCTTTTTATGGCGGTTTGTGTCGTGCGGTCATTAGCATAAACCAGGTGAACATATTTGGTAAAAGCGTCTATGAAAACAAAAGCGTATTCAGATTCAGCTCGTGTGCCGTTCATCCGCCCTGTTATATCTGCATGCACAGTGTAAAAGGGTATAGCGACTTTGTCGATAGGATGTAAAGAAATTTGCCTAGCCCCAGATACACCTTTTCTCACGCGGCAACTGACACAATTTTCGATAAATTTGCGGACTAGTTTTGACATATTAGGGAACCAATATTGTTCTCTTATCTTTGCCAAAACCTTTTCCCAGCTAAAATGTTGGAGTGTGGTATGATAATGAGCTATGAGATTCCAACGGTAACTACAGGGGACGATTATGAGCTTTCGTGTCTTATTATCAATCTGTACTTTACGTCTGAGCAATTAGAAAAATAACATACGTATTAGCTATATTATTTGGTATCGAATCTGACCTCAGTTGTTCGACGATATTTTTCAGTATTGGGTCACGTTTTTGTTCAATGAGTAACCAGTTGTGGTCAAGGGTGGATGCATTAACTGAGAATTGCAAAGATTGAGATTGTAGTTCGTCATTTCGGGGATGTTTTGATATATCAGTCGGAGCAGGATCCACAGGATTCCTGCTGAAATAATCAGCGTGAGACAATCTCTCGCCCTTACGATATTCAATGTCGAATTGGAAGTTCTGTAAAAAGGCCCACCAACGATGGACTCTAGGGGTTAGCTCTCTTTTGTGCCGGGAGGCTTTAAGTGAATTGCAGTCTGTAACTACTTCGAAAGTTCGGCCATATAGAAAGTGGCGAAAATGTTTTATCGCTTTGACAACGGCCAGCGTTTCCAGTTCATACGAATGGTATTTACTTTCAGCGCTGGTCGTCCTCATACTAAAGTAACCTACAACGTTAAGTTGTTGATCACGGTTTTGGAATAAAACGGCGCCATACCCTAGAGAACTGGCGTCCGTATGAAGTTCAGTTGGAAGATCCGGATCAAATATCGTAAGCAGGGGCGAACACGTTAAGCGGCTGATTATCTCTTGTCGGGCTTGTTCTTGGTGCTCTGTCCAATTCCAGGGCACGTTAGCCTTTGTCAACTCATATAGAGGAATCATAATTTTTGAAAAATTTGGGACAAATTTTCGAAAATATCCAGCTAATCCGTTAAATTGGCGGAGTTCTTTAATGTTCCTGGGTATCGGGGAATTGGACAGGGCCTCAATTTTCCTTGGACTGGGCTTGACAGTTCCATTTTCTATAATGTTTCCCAAATACTCAATGGACGTCTTCAAAAATGAGCATTTGGAAACATTCAGTGAGAATCCAGCTACGGTTAATCGTTCGAGTACGAGATCGAGGTTACGCAAACCTTCATCAGGTGTCTCGGACATGATCAGTATGTCATCGAGGTAGACAAGAGCTGGGTCAATTTCAACAAGACGCATTTTTTGTATCATTTCGGTGTGATTCTTTATTTTGGATTATTTTTGAGTTTTTTAAATGTGAAGAGATACTTTAGACTATATTATTAAACATATGTAAAAGGGACCCTGAAATCTGAAATAGTTTTCGAGATATTTGAGATCGAACATGAAACACACAACGGAATGATAAATGTACACCAGGATGATAAAATAAGTGCACCGCAATTAGATTTCATACACCGGAATGAAAGAAAAGTGGCAAATTATGAAAGTAATTTTACGTTTTATATTCGTAATATATATTATATTGGCATTACATAATAATATAAACATATATCTTAGTCTGGTATTAAAAACAAAATAATAAAAAAAAAACCGGCCAAGTGCGAGTCGGACTCGCGCACCGAGGGTTCCGTACAAACACTTTCCATCCCTAAGTGGTTAAGTTAAGTTTGCACCTGGTATGTATAGCGCCCCATATAAATTAGGTGCAAAGTTAGGTATTAAAAAAAAAAATTATGGTTTTCGTAATTTTTCCTTTATCTATGCTATAAGACGTTGCTTCGTACCAAATTTCAAGATTCTGAGTTCACGGGAAGCACCCTGTAGGTTTTGATTCCCTTGCAAGTGTCGAAAATTTGCGGCATAAACGGCTGTATCTTTTGATTGCGTTGGCTTAGAAGTTTGATTTTTTCACAGCTTCAAGGGACAGTAGACCTGAGTAATTGATATAAATTTCAGCTTCATACCTCCACGCGTTCCTGAGAAAAAGGGTCTTGACAGACGGACGGACGGACGGACAGACGGACAACAAAGTGATCCTATAAGGGTTCCGTTTTTTCCTTTTGAGGTACGGAACCCTAAAAATATTATTTCAACAATATCTATGAGAAGTGAAGCTACTTTTGATGTCATTCCGGTGTTTTCCTCATTTTGGTGGGGTTTTATAGTCATTTTACTACACCGGAAACACCGGAATGAGAATGGTGGAATGAGAAACACGACATATTTTTATTTCTTAAAAAAAGAGTAAGCCCTATATTCTAAAACTAATTCAACTCTTTAAATCACGAGTATACTTTACCTGATATATATGGATTTCAAACCACACAGTTAAACAATAAAGAAGCTATAACAAACTCCGGAATGACATTTTTTTTGTCCCCGGTCCACCGCGATGATATATTCACGTTTACACAAGCCAACGTATTGCCACTATACACAACCGGCTTCGTCGAGCGCCGCAGCTAGACTAATTCTTTGAAGTGCGCGGGAGACGGGGGGCGCAATTGATCAAGTTTGGGAAATAAATCGGTTCCAAACATTGTCGGCGGTAATGAGAAGTTTTCTCGGGACAAATTTATATGCACTTATTCAAGGGTATACAAAGGAGATATAAAACGGGTAATGTGCTTTTTTCGTTACCTATTTAAATGGTAATAAAATAAAGGTAACAGATTTTCTTTGTCATGCATAGTTATTGACTTACCCGGCATTTTACAAACAAAACCGGCTTGGGGACAACCCACCTTGATGAGAAATTTGGTCTAAATATGTTTTTTTAAATTATTATATATATTAATATTTTAATTTTAGCTGTTGCCCGAGGTAGACAATGGCGGGCTGTTTCCGAAAAAAAATGGTACTTTATTATTAAACCTTTCTGCACCTGCGTTTTCAGTCTTGCCATCAAAAAATACTGCTTGGGAAATTGACCCAGCTATGTTATCCTTATAGTCGCCAAGTGCTTTATTTATAGCACGTTGGTAAACGGATGGAGCATTACAAAGCCCAAATGGCATGCGTAGATATTCGTACTGACCGTCGGGGGTCACGAAAGCTGTTTTTTCTATTGAATCTTCGGCAATGGGAATTTGATGAAACCCGGCGGTCATATCAAGGCACGTAAAATAACGTGCTTTCCCTAATCTATCTATCTGGTCTGCGATCAAAGGCAACGGAAAGTTATCCCTGAGAGTATTTGCGTTCAGCTCACGAAAATCTACACAAAGACGATCTGAACCATCTTTTTTTTTGACAAGTAAGATAGGGCTACTAAATGGTGAAGAACTATCGCGGATTATACCATTGCTTTTAAGATCAGTGATCATTTCCTTAACCTTCTCCCGCTCATTAGGTGATAATCTATATGGTCTGCGACCTGCGTTGAACTATTTTGTCGGGATTTTTTAGTCTTATTTTTAGTTCACCGGTATTGATTTGTGAAACACGATTTCCAGAAGTAAAGTTATCTTTATATTTATTAACAATCAATTGTAATTTATGAAGCAGGTCTCCGTCTATTATATCAGTGTCAAAATCAGAACATGAATTTTGTTGGGTGCATTCACTTGCAAGGAAATCGCGTTTCACTGAAATACCATCCCTAGACATACTAACACTGAGACCAGGGATTTGCAACAAATCATAGCCTATTAAAATATCGAACTGCGTTTGAGTGTCTCCAACAATATAGAACTCAAGTTCAACACAAACACCGTCTAGTTCCACCATAGTGGTTATACTCTGCGTTGAACGAACCGGGCAACCGCCAACCCCAAAAAATGTAACATTTACATCTTTTCTCTTCCCGGGGTTCGAACCAGAAAAGCGTTCACGCATTAATGAACAGTCAGCGCCAGTATCAAAGAGACAAGAGTACGTAATATTACCTATTTTGACTGTGGTAGTGCTACGGTCCCTATTAGTGCAAAAATTTACGGTTTTGTTTGTTTTCAACCGTTCGTCGTTTTGTTTACGAAAGCAGTTCTTTTCTATATGGCCTTTTCTCTGACAGTATTTGCATTCAACAGACTTAGGGGCTTGAGATACACTTGAGCTACCTTGAGGGTTACAAAAAGTGGGCACTGATGTCAAACTTTCGGGTTTAGAAATGTTAAGCGTTTTGCAATCACGAAAACGGTGCCCAGGTTTATTACATCTAAAACAAACTGGTTGCTCGGATTTACTGGACATTTCCGAGGGCCGGGGCTTTTTAGAAAGGTTATTGTTACCATTGTTTGACTTATCCATGGCATCAAGTTTACGTTTACGGTAAGTTTTCAAAACGGACACAAGTTTAGGCAAAGAGTCAGGTGTGTTACGCAACAATTCAGATCGAATATGTTCAGGATAAATACCTGTTATAACAGAATCAATAATGTCAGCATCTCCCGCCTCCGGACGCACGCGCTTGAACAACGTCCACGCCGTAGTAGCATATTCGGCGTAACTCGTCGCCTGGTCCGAAGTGTAACTGCGCCATTTCTGAACATCATCCGCATACCGGAACTCCTTTGAAAACGTCTTGATTAAATCGTCCTTGACTTGCTCCCACGTGGTTGAATGCAGCAGACCAAGTGTCAGCCCACACTTTCGCTCTGCCTTTGAGTTGAAGAATAGCTTTCATTCGAGCCTCTTGAGGTGATATGGCAAAGGCAGAAATTGTTTCGTCGACATTCGCACACCAATCCCGAATGTCATGAGAACGCACATCCGGGTCAAACGGCGGTAAATAGAAATTTCCACGTTCACGGGGTGGCAGTGGCAGTTGTGGCTGGCTGGCGGCAGACATAGCCGCAGTGACAGCGCTGGAAGCAGCTTGCTTGGTGATTGTTGTCATTAGGTTCATGACTTGATCTATGGTAAAAGTTGGTTCTGGTTGCGTACCAGTTGGACGCGATTGTAAAATAGGGGATTGTGATCCCACCGCTGCTGTCGGCGATATTCCACTGTTCGATGGATTTACGGGTCGATCGGCTGGCAAACCATTGACAGATCATCATCGTCCATGATAAGGTGTAGGTATGACGAGATAAACGAAGTATATAGAATAACTTCTGATTTATTCGTAAAACACAGAGTAACAGTTTACAAGCAAGTTCAGGTAAAAAGTGCGTATAAAATGAGAGTGCAGCGTCTTATATAATCTTTCTACCCCTACCACAATAAGCCACACCACCTGCAAGGTGGCGTGATTTGGTTTGCTAACAATTAACTTACTTTAATAAAGAAAATAAATCATAAGGTATGTTAAACAATATTATAAATACTATCATAATTATTTATTCATATATTTATGTCATTAACAACATATCATAAACATTAAACTCGACTACTAGAACTTATCTTGAATCAATTGCAAATGAAGTACCTTATTATTTAGCATAAAAAAATAATAACAAATCAAAATGCCGCCCACATACACTTCACGTGGGGTCATTTTTGAGCTCCAATGAGACTTCTATGTTTATATGCGTTCACTGGAGGGCGCAAATATAAGCTCATATCTAGCTCACACTAGTGTTTGAACCGTTTATTCTCTGTCCGCAATATTAGCCAAGTCAATTAATCAATCAACATAATATTGATAGTAATTGTACAAAGCCGAAACTTCTACAAGACAACCGAAAACTCGCCACATTTCATAAGATAAGAGTTCGTTTAATATTGGGAATAGTGTTGGGACAGTGTACCTAATAAGACGATTAAAATGCTTAAATAATCACCCAAGCACCTATGAATGATGAATGACGATGCGTAGTACTTCGTGTCACAAAAAGGCTTACTTTACTAACTAAAAGATGCGGATGCATTCTAGGTAGGTACAGATTGCGATTCGGATTTGGGTGAAAACTAAGAGGTTCTTATCTGGATCGCGTAAGAGCGAGCGTGACAGGTATAAGAAGTGAATTGCATTATGACAGTGACAGCTCACACACTGTACAACTGGTACAAGTCTCATTGTGTAAGATATTGTTTTTTATTTAATTCAATTTGCAATTCAAAGCTTTATTTGCCGATCTTTGATACCTCAGGGACCTCTTTACATGTCTGATGCTGTCATAAAGGACCTAAACTTTTACACAGGACTAACGTCATACCTAAACTACATTTTGCTTAGGTTTATTCGGTGCCTAATAAGTAGATACATTATTTACAATGTTGTATTAATCAGAGACATTAACAATTCTTGGTACTTTTTTATAATCGTACGGTAGTATTCACATTAAATCTGTTTTGTTTACATAAACAGTACTGTAACGATTATTCGGAAATAGAATGCTCGTATACGTTCTAGCTAGAAGCGATGCCATACGTTTTTCTGAATCACAACACTAATGTAATCTAATAAATAAGGATATGATCGTGGTACCTAGAAAAAAGTAAATCAATTGTAATGATTAAATGACACAACTTTAAATTCAAATATTTTGTACCAAAAAGAGTGAATGATTATGAAAACTCTTATTTGCACTTATTTTCCAATTTTCGTTAAGCTCTGTTAGATATAAACAGCTGATTATTTCTGTCAAATTACAAACATGGTCAGGTGTAGGTAATGTAAGAAAAATATATATGAATAATAGGCTCGTCGTATGGTCAGTTATGAATTTCATAAAATTGTAGAGTTTTTGTTCATAAGAATGAGTAATTTGTGTCCTTCTCTAGCCATTGAATAAATACCTACAAAAGCACTGCAATTTTTAATCAAAGGATCGGCACATCGTTGCATTGCGGTTAAAGTCCTCTTTGACTGGGTTATAAAGCGATAATAACGACTGTTAGAGTAAACTCGTATAAAAGTAGCACTTGCGGTGATCTCACGCGCAGGCGTTTGCTGTTATTGCGATTAACTGGCGATGAAATTGTGTTAGAGATCACTTTTATGAGACAAGCTTCTGTCTTTGGGATACGGGGTCGATTCGATCTAGGAATGTAGAAAAGTGTACCATGTTCAGAGCTCGGAGTTTTTCTGCGGAATACAAACCTCGAAACGTACAATGTTTAAACTTTTCGCTATAATATAATTTTAAATGTCTGGATGCAAACAAGACCATCAGAAATGGCCAGAAAATAAAAAAAATACGTTCCAGTAGCGGAATTTTCATTTTCAAGTACTTAATGATGATCGTGATGGCGTTCAGGCGGATCAGTACCTACTTATAACTTGCCAACAGCCTCCTTACCTTAGTCGTGTGACTACTTTTGTAGTATAATTTTATGACACATTCTGTAAAAGATTAGCCACGCTCCTGTTATAGGGTTTAAAAGACACGTCGAGGTTATGGAACCTTTGTCTACGGAACCATAAAAACTTTCGTATTCATAGTCACATATCTGAATGTACTTTTGAAATATCCGGGCATAGACTGAAACATTGAAAGTTATGAATATTGAAAATGCTAATCCGCGCTTTTCTGCGTTTTCTGAACAACGCTCACTGCTAACCTTTATTTGAAAATGCAAATAGAATATTTTTTTTATATGTACCTGAATAATAAAAGCGACACATTAGTGAAATACGATGCGATTATAAGTAATATATGTAACATCGACCATCATTATTATTATTATATATCCATACAACGTTCGCGACGGAGTATTAGCCCTGTTTAGTTGTTTTAAAATGACCAAACAAGTAGGGAAGTAGCTAATAATTTATTAGAGTAGTTTAGAGTGACTCTTAAAAAACATTATTAAGGAAATACAGAGGTATTTGTACATAGCCCTCAGTACGCAATATCAATCTTAATTTTTTGCCTTTTTGTTCCAAAATTAAGATATGTACTTCGCTGCTGCCCCTTCTGGAAATTCAAAATCTCTTGTTACCTCTGGATGATCATATTAGAACAAATTTAGAAACAATTCTAAACATACAGCTCAGCGAACAATCCTGGTCTCAGGCATCCCTTCCCATTCGTTACGGTGGGTTAGGAATACGCAAAATTAGCAATGTTTCGTTACCGGCCTTTTTGTCTTCTGCCCTTCTCATAGCTTAGTTAATCTTGTAGGTAAAATCCTAAGGATTCTGCCCTCAAACTATGAGATTACTGACTTGGCAGAAACTAAAAATGCTTGGTCAATTGCTTGTCCGGGAAAGGATTTTCCTGACCACCTCATGTCCCAGAGGAGTTGGGATGACACCATGTGTCAAATATCTGTTGATTTTCTCCTCAGCCGTAGCTCAGGTCCAGAGAGAGCCCGGCTACTAGCGTCGGGTACCAAGGAAGCCGGCGGTTGGCTTCACGCTTACCCCTCGCCAAATACCGGCACCTTCCTGGAGCCCGACACACTTCGTGTGGCAACGTGCCTGCGGCTGGGGTTAAAGACACCATATGTACACCCCATAGATGCCCTTGCGGCAGCGATGTCGACCCTCTGGGCCACCACGGACTATCATGTCAAAAAAGCACCGGCCGCTTCTCTAGGCAAGCCGCGCTTAACGACATCATCCGTCGCTCTCTTGCCAGCGTTAATGTCCCGGCTCTGCTGGAACCAACCGGCATCGCCAGAGACGATGCCAAGGGACCGGATGGGATGTCTTTGATTCCATGGAGATTGGGAAGGACTCTTATGTGGGATGCTACCTGTGTGGACACTCTGGCTCCTTCCCATCTCCATGGAACATCGCATAAGCCAGGCGCAGCGCCCGAAGCGGCCGAAAAATTAAAAACACATAAATACAATCCGTGGGGGCCCAGTGCTCAATAATTATTTAAACAAATTGCAAAAAGACTGGTTGACATCGCAGGGGACCCATGAGCTGGCAGCTTCCTCGCTCAATGTATTTAGCGCTGCTATTCAGCGAGGAAATGCTGCCAGCATCTTCGGGACAATGCCAAAGGGGTCCGATTTCTAAGTCTTTTTTAATATTAAATTCATTTCGTTTTAGCATATATTTTAGTTAGTTAAGTTTTCAGTTTGTAGTTAGTATTTTCATATCTGTGTACATAGCCCTGTTACCTATAAAGTTTAATTAAATATAATTTATCACATTGTTTACATAATATAAATTTATGGTAAATTACGTTCCCACCGTACAAATTAGACGACGCGGTTGGCGCAGTGGTAAAGCAGCTGCCTACTGAGCCGGCGGTCCTGGGTTCGAATCAGGGCAAACATTTGTGTGATGAACTCGAATATTTTTGCTTGGATGTTATTTGTATTTAAGTAAGTATTTATCTATATAAGTATGTTCATTGTCATCTAGTGTCTATAACACAAGCCTACTAAAGCTTACTGTGGAACTAGATCGATTTGTGTAAGGTTGTGCGATTCATTAATTATTTACATATTTTTTTAAAGCAAATATTTGGTCCAATCTCAGAAGTTTAAGAGCAAACCATCTTGGCTGAGTCCCTATTCAATCATTACAAAGCTGAGCCTATATAGATATGAATTGATCGTCGTTAGATCGGGCTTGCAGTCTTGGCCAATATTTGTCTTTCCGTAAACTATCCAGTCCATCCAGCATATCCGCGATATGGTTCTTACCCTATTGATTTACAGTCTATTATTGTTTGAGGGATATTGTCGATCAGTTTGCAAGTTTGTGCAACAGTTTTGGCCGTTCAATAGAGTATGAAATATCGATAACGACAGACGAGTCTCAAGTTTAAGTCGACTCAACTCAAGTCTCAAGACGTAAGCACATTTGTTCCTCGAACGAATTCAGTCGTACGATGTGCAGGATAAAGTTGATTTTACATAATAATCTTTTATTATTAAGGAAAGAACTTGATGTTAATAGTGGATATCAAGTAATTAAAGGGCAATAGAAATTATCTTTAACAAAAGTAGTTATCTTTTTATTGCTTATAAATTACACTTTACCGTTTTAGTGCCGGCTAAACTAAATCCATGGAGATTATGTTATCGTACCATTGATGTCGGGCCAAAATTTACCTAAAAGGAAATTTGATTCACTGTCATACGGCTTATATCCTTCGACAACAGCGCAGGTGAGGTTCTTTGAATAAAACATACTTGTAACTAATATGACAAATAAATAATAGAACAATTGACTACCTGCTAATTAACAAAATTAAGAACCTGCAATACTATCGAATAAAATATAACGCATAAAAAATTGTTGCTGCTATAAATTGTTGTTCCTATAGAATTTTTGTATAATTGTTTTTGGTTTATTGTTTAGTCGTATCTAATTATATAATGGCAACAGACAAGGATAGGGACTTATCTTTTATAATAATTTGAAGGATATTATTTGAAAAATTTACATTTCAGGTTAGCTAAACACCATGAAACTGTTAATGTTGGTTCTCTTCGCCGCGGTGGCGGTCGCCACCCCTATTCCCATGGATGATGCCGTGGAGGTGGTGGTCAACGGCCTGGCTAAAGGCGAGGCTCTGGATATCGGTCACATCGTCGACGTCAAAGTGAAGGACATCGTGGATGGTGAAGTGGCTGCCGTCGCTAATGCTCTCCATCCGTTCACCGCCCAAGGTCTGGCCGAGATTGCTCAAGCTGAAGCCGCTGCTGCGGCGCCTGCCCCTGAAGTGATTGTGCCTGAGGCCGCTACTCCCGAGTATGTCCCTCAACCTATTGTCCTGCCTGAAGCCGCTATTCCCGAGTATGTCCCTCAACCTATTGTCCTGCCTGAAGCCGCTATTCCCGAGTATGTCCCTCAACCTATTGTCCTGCCTGAGGCCGCTATTCCCGAGTATGTCCCTCAACCTATTGTCCTGCCTGAAGCCGCTATTCCCGAGTATGTCCCTCAACCTATTGTCCTGCCTGAGGCCGCTATTCCCGAGTATGTCCCTCAACCTATTGTCCTGCCTGAAGCCGCTATTCCCGAGTATGTCCCTCAACCTATTGTCTTGCCTGAGGCCGCTATTCCCGAGTATGTCCCTCAACCTATTGTCCTGCCTGAGGCCGCTATTCCCGAGTATGTCCCTCAACCTATTGTCTTGCCTGAGGTCGCTATTCCCGAGTATGTCCCTCAGCCTATTGTCCTTCCTGAATCTGTTGCCCCTGAAGTCGCCCCTGGGATCGTCGAGACTCCCGAGGCTGCTGAGGTTCCCGCTCCTCAACACAACGGTGAGATTTTCAACGATGGAACTGTCTCCATCACTGTAAACACATCTGAGGATGCTGGTGTGATCGCCACGCTGTCTTCCTGGGTCAGCATGATGGTGAACTACGTCAACAGCGGAATCGCCTACACTCAGCAGCTCATCTAAACAATTTAACTGTTAGAGTATTCAAATATCTGTCAGCATTTGACTATATCGTGTATAACGTTAAGGGTATTTGAATTAAACGGTTTTTTCTACTCATTTGTTTGAACTCGCCCAATGTATTCAATTGTAACGGTAAACTTAGGCTCAACAGTTGTTACTGTGAGCTTAGATAAATATACATACTAAAAGCAATGCATGAGACGCGGCTTAATATTGAGTGCTTCATTTTGTGAAATGCTCTGGAGGCCGTAGATTAGTGTAGTGGTGAGCGAAAGATTGCGCTCAGTCCTTCAGCTACCACCTAGGGCGAGGGTCCAACGCTGCCGCTCGCTGCAGTAGTTGTGGCCAGGGTGTCAATTCCGTCACGCGCATATGTGTATGTACAGGTTTTTTGTTTTTATTTCCGTTAATTTTAACCGATGATTATCCCCTGTTTAGTGTTTATACCTGTTAATATTGAGTCCATGGAGAAATTAGGCAAATCTCTCTTGGACAAAGGTTAATCGTCACACAGATATCGCTACTAGTACTAATATTTTAATGGACTCTATAACCAGATAAAATATTAATACCTTAGCGTGCCTCAATTGATACCAAACTCATGTCTTGTATCTTCTATCTTCGAAGCGTGTGAATCGCCAAGACAAGTATCTTGAATTTAGAACAGTGCACGTCGTGAACTGGACACATTTAATAGCCTGCCGTCCACAGATGCAAATATATTGGGGTGTAAATCGACGAGCGGCCGGTTCATAAACTGCCCGGCCGGCGCAGGCTGGCGCAGGCTGGCAAGCGCCCAGCAAGCCGGCGCGGCGACCGCGTAGCATTGACTTTGTAACCACAGTACAGTCTTCACACTAATATTATAAAGGCGAAAGTTTGTGACTGTGTTTATGTGTTAGTTTGTTACTTCTTCACGCTCAAACGGCTGGACCAATTTTGATAAATTTTGGTATGAAAGTAGCTGGATTAACACTTAGGATACTTTTTATCCCGTATCTAGTATTCTCGTGGGATGAGCAACACCGCGCGGCGCAGTAAGTGTATAATATTACTAGTGGCTGTGTAGACCTCGTGATAGTTTTTCAAAGTAGCTGAACTATGACTTTTTTCGTACAAACCCCGCCATTTTGAAAAATTTCGAATGATAATGGATAAAAAAAATCTATAGGTATACTTAACAAACTTACTAACAACATTTCATGAGAAGTGGTAGATAAATACTTCCTCTAAGCGAGCACAGCCGGAAATCAAATGAAAATAAATAAATAAATAAATATCGGACAACCTCACACACAAATCGATCTAGTCTATCTAACAAACCGAGCCAAACGCGTCGTCAATAATCGCGTCGAAAATGATTACCATAATTACGATGATTATAATAAAAAAGCGTTACTTATACCAAAACATTACCAGTGGCTGTCCCAAAATTTCTTCCGAATGTCCGAATGTTCGGATTTCCGGCTGCTTTCGCCTCACTCTCTGGAGTCGGTCCCTCATGTCTGAGGATCGTGGTCAGCGTTCAGGGTTGCATCTGGCGCGGATAATCTGTCACCACAAGTTTCTGTCCGGCGCGTCTCTTAAAACCGAGTAGAATTTAGATTTCGATGTGTCTTTTTTTTTTTTTATTTTTTTTTTATTTATTTATTACATACAAATTAACAGTACATATGACCAAAGCATTTGTATGGTATACAAAAAGAAACACAAAAATTATTAGGTATACTCAAACATAAAACAAGATAACAATAAAAATAAAAGTAAAAACAGTAACATCTAGGTAATAACACAAGATAAAATAATGTACGACATATCATAAAGGCACGTTTACGATTATTTATTACTACTACTTGGAATAAATAATGGCAGACGTATATCAACATCTGTAGTGCTTAGGTAGGCAATGATTTTCCTGCAAAATGCACCAACACTATCAGCAAACATATCAACGTCCTCGGCATCAATCATAACGCGGTTTAGGATGCTAATCGCTCGCGCCGTTGGGGCGTTAGCGCCGCGGTGGGTGCGCGTGGCGGGGCCCGCCAGCAGCCGGCGGGGCCTCCGCGCCGGCACCGCGCCGCCCGCGCCGCATGCTCGCGGTACCAGCAGACCGATGCGTTGTAAGACAGACGGATTATTCACTTTATTATTGAGGAGACAATAATTTTACTTGATTGGTGAGGTAAGGTTCTTCAAGTGCTTAGATTTTTACTCGATACAGTTTTTTTCTTTTTTTTTTAATGGCGGTGATGGGGGTTGTAAACGTAAAACACTTCAAATTTCGACTATTTGGAAACAAAATCGTGACGACTACATTTATTTATTTATTTATTTAAACTTTATTTACAAAAGAAAAACTTAACGTACAAAAGGCGGACTTATTGACATGTGTGTGGACAGTTCAAAGAGACAAGTTTATCACGTGATGAAGAGGAGTATCACACGCCCCACAACGTGCTACAACCAACGACGTTGCACGTCATTCAAAATTACCAATCAGATACTGGTAGGCTAATTTCGTAATTTCTTTGCAAAAGCGGCAAATAACAAAAGAGTGCGGCCTCTGTAGTCTCTTTATTCTCTGCTACTGATATCTATTCTGTGGTCAAGGTACTATACATAATAATAAAGTTAGTTCTATTGTGTCCTAGCCACGATAGAATCGGCTTGGGGATTATGAAGCCGGAATACTGGACCAACTTTGCCCAACTTTTTTTATACTAACTAGTGTTGTTTGAGTTTAGACTAAGCTAAGTTTTAATACGAAGTGTGGCTAGGTTTGTTCAGTTGGTTTTATTCCCGATAGGCGTAACTTCTAACAACAGAAATTAATGTATGTTGTCAAGCCTTATAACACCATAATATTTGAATATTCTGCCTTAATAAGTACCGAAATACCGTTACCGTTTGAATAATTCGAATTTGTCGTCTATCTATATTTACCATTGAAACTCTAAGGAAAAAAAAACGCTAGTGGAAGATATTTTAGAAGGCGACTTACTCCAAAAATATTTGAATTACAAGCTTTTGCCCGTTGTAATGGAATTTTGCAAGTTGAATTTGATCCACTTTCCGGTTTCCGATTGAGCTGAAATTTTGCACGAATATGCTAATCGCGTGACAATGCATGAAATCTATTAAGACGAAGGCCATTGGTGAAGATAGCCTTAGTATAGACATGCTTATGCTCGTCGCGGAAATCATTGCTCCGATCCTTTCTAGTATATTAAATTCTGATTTTCCTCGGGCACATTTCCTTCATGTTGGAAACTTGCCCATGTAATTCCCCTTCCCAAAAAACCTAATCCTACTGATTTTTCACAATATCGCCCCATTTCCATACTCCCAGTTTTGTCTAAAATTATTGAACATTTTGTAAATCGCCGACTCCTTTCACATCTTAATAGGTATTCATTGTTTAACCCATTTCAATCCGGATTCCGCCCCGGGCATAGCACAGTTACTGCTCTGGTTAGGGTCACTGATGACATCCGTCTTAATATAGAACACAAAAAACTCACCGTACTTGTCCTTCTCGATTTTAGTAGTGCTTTCAATACCGTAGATTTTGACATCCTCCTCGGTATCCTTCGTACACTTAATGTGTCTCACTCATCCCTATCTTGGTTTCACGACTACCTCTTTGGTCGACGCCAGCGGGTTAGGGTCGACAACAAACTGTCGGAATGGCGTGAAATTTCCGCTGGTGTCCCTCAGGGGGCGTCCTCTCTCCACTTCTCTTCTCAATATTTATTGGTGGGATCACCGAGTGTTTAAGATCCTCGTTCCATCTTTATGCAGATGACCTGCAGATCTATGCAGCGGCTAGTATCGAGGATATGCCGTCGCTTATTAATATGATCAATGCGGATTTGGAGTCTATTTACAGCTGGGCAAATAACTTCGGGTTAAACATAAACGCAAAAAAGTCGCAAGCAATTGTTATTGGTAGTCCTCATTTTGTAAATAAAGTATCTGTAGTATGTGTAAAATGATTTTTTTTACCAATAAATATCTGAATCTGAATCTGAATCTGAAATGGTGGTACCTGATATTCTTTTTGGTGGGATTCCTATCCCCCTTTCCTCTACAGTTAGAAATTTGGGTATCACCATGGACCAGACGCTTTCGTGGGCACCGCACATAGCGCAAGTTAGCAAGAAGCTCTTTGCATCTCTCCACTCTTTAAGGCGCCTGCAGAACTTTCTGCCAATTTCCACCAAGATCACTCTTGCCAGATCTCTCTTGCTCCCACTACTAGACTATGGTGATATTGCTCTACTGGATCTTAAGGAGGAACTGCTTGACAAGCTTGAACGCCTACAAAATGTGTGTATCAGGTATATATTTGGATTGCGAAAATATGACCACATCTCTTCCTTTCGAGCGCAGCTGGGTTGGCTACCGATTCGTCGGCGTAGAGACGTGCATGTCCTTTCATTGCTCTTTAATGTCCTGTTTAATCCTACTTCTCCTCCTTACCTTAGTGAGAGATTTTCGTATATGGCTGATGGCAGTGGTCACCGCTTGCGGTCTAGCGCCAATCTCACTCTGGCTGTACCGTCTAATAAGACGCGTACCTATAGCAAGTCTTTCACGGTAAGCGCAGTGAAGTTGTGGAATGAGTTGCCTTTGTCCCTTAGGAAGTCTCCATCTGTTGCATCACTTAAGATTAACTTGAAGAAATTGTGGCTGTCCGATGACGTGTGAATTCATTGAATAGTATATTTATTTACGCATGTATATGTATTATATGTATATATATATATATATATATATATATATATATATATATATATATGTGTGTATATATAATATATATCTTATAAATAGTACAAATATATGTGTATTATTACTTACTTAGTTTATGTACTTATTATAGTTTTATTAAGTATAATATAGATATCTTGGTTGTACGCAGTGTAATTTGCCTATTTTCTTCGTATACCCATTCCTTCAATTGCTCAAAGGTTAACTGGAAGAGATCCCTAATAGGGATAAGTTCGCCTTTGTACATATTTCATTTGTTATCAATGTATTTATAACCAGTTGTTGTGTACAATAAAGCGTTTACATACATACATACATACATACATACATACAATGCAATATTATGATGACGTGGAGCTGATCTGATGATGAAGCTGGAAGGTAGCCAATCGTCTCTGTGAGCAATTGATGGGTGTTCAAAGAAAAGTATACAGTCGGTTATAAAAGCTTGTCACAAGTATAATTTTTTTGACAGAAATTTATTTTTTGTTCGTTTTTATGAATGTTTATGCGGGTTTCATTGCACCAATACCTACAGCTGAATGGATTTCTACTATTTATCTTTGTCCAAGTAGCATACTAGCTATATATGAGCTTATACAGTCCTGAAACAGCTGAAATAAGCCGTATCTGTGAGCTACGTGGGTGGTATACAGGTATAGCCGGGTAGTTGAACAATTTTGACCAGACCTTTGAGAAGATGGTAAAGCAATAACGTAACTTATGACTACTTCCTTCCCCATATGGATGATGTTGTGAGTGTCTTCTAATATAATATGACTATAATAACATGTAAGCGTGATCCAACACAGCTACTAGTACTAAAATCATTTTATATTTTTTTATATCCAAGACGGAAGGGACGGAACGAAGGCGATACGTATATTATACGTATGGAGTAAGAGGATGTTTGTGTGTATGTCTTTACTTTTTTCTGGAAAACTACTGGACCGATTTAATTATTTTTATTTGCATTATACGCTGATTATTTCAGAGCAGGTTCTCAGATACATTTTACAGCCGTATACTGCCACGGGTAGCTGCAGCAACCAGGATGGTTAACGTTTGAGGGCTTCCTTTCGTGTTTAGGGCTCCATACCCAAAGGGTAAAAAACGGGACCCCATTACTAAGACCCCCGCCGTCCGTCCGTCTGTCACCAGGCTGTATCTCATGAACCGTGATAGTTAGACAGTTGAAATTTTCACAGATGATGTATTGCACCTCATTTGTATCCGACGTCATACATACCAGGTGCAAACTTAACTTAACCCGGCCACATAAGATGGGATAAGTATTGTACGGAACCCTCGGTGCGCCAGTCAGACTCGTACTTGGCCGGTATTTTTTAAAAGCCTGTCAGTGTCCCACTGCTGGGCAAAGTTATCTCGGTTATGTCTCCACAACTCCCTATAGGCCGTTGTTTCCGGCCAGTCGGCAAAAAATGCATCTAAATCGTCCCGCCATCTCTGTTTTGGTCTACCTAGATGTCGCCGCCCATCTTGCGGCACCCACTTGGTGACTATATAAGCTGTGAGCAGCCAAGTCCATTTTGACTGTGGCGGTTTTTGCTCTAACGCTATGCGTGTTTTGGTGCGCATCTGTTAATATCCGGCGTAGGTATTTTTTTCTTTATTAATCTCTCACTTGTTTTGTCATCATATTCGAAGACGCGGTTGGTGCAATTTGTAGTGCACCTGCCTACTGAGCCGGCGGTCCTGGCCTCGAATCCCGGCAAGGGCAAATATGTGCGATGAACTAGAGTATTTATACCTACCTGGATCTGAGGTCATCTAGTACCCATAGTACAAGCTTTGCTTAGTTTGGGACTAGGTCGATTTGTGTAAGATTGTCCCTAAATAGTTATTTTATTATTTATATTGTATCGTTGTCGTGTAGATCATTACTGATCATGACTATTCATGAGTGTACCGGTTAACAGTTCAAGATATCAGACATGTAAGCGATTATCACAGACTTGTATTATCAATGATTACGCGAAGCCGCTGATTACATTCTGTTTAATGTAAACGGCACCTCTAATAGCGTACGAGGCGCTCTCATTTACATATTAAATCAATTTGAGGTAATGAAAGTTTGCACCATTATGGGCTATACTAATATAATGTGACCTCAGTTTATGAGCGTTCTTAAAGTTTGCCGCGGAATTGCTCTTTAAGTTACTACTTAGAAACCGGCTTGTACAATGTCACACTACCTAAGGTTAGTAGGGTGCTATTAAATATGAAATTGTTACACAAGTAACTGCATGAAATGTTACAGCTAAAGTAATGTTCGAGTGGGATTCGAACTCATGTCTTGCCACTAGGGTTGCCAACCGTCCCGAAATACGCGGCACGTGTTGTTTCGGAAGCCCTGGAGTATGTCCCGCAAAGGGTCCGCGTGGGACGTTGATTCCCGTCCCGGTCCCGTTTTCAGGCTAGATTAGATTATAAGTACTAAAACGAATGTTCAGTAGAGTCAAAACTATGAACTGCTGCTTAAAATATGGGAACTGGAAGAGCAGCCCCAAGAATGGAATGTAGGTGTCATTTATCCTGTCCACAAAAAAGGCTCCAAAAGAAAGTGCACAAACTATAGGGGGATTGATTGCTCTTCTCACGACAGCGTACAAAATCTTTTCTAATGTCCTGTTAAATAGACTTGAGCCACATGCGGAAAGGATCCTTGGGGACTACCAATATGGTATTCGCAGCACAACCAACCGGTCGACGACCGGTTGGTCGTCCCAGGTACCGCTGGGGAGACGTGGTGGAGGTTGATCGGCGTAAGCTTCGAGCCGAAAACTGGCAAGAAACTGCGCAGGATCGGGACAAGTGGCGTACTCTTGTTTCGGAGGCTAAGATACTGTTTGGGTCGCTGAGCCAAAATAGTTAGTTAGTTAGTTGAAACGAATGTTCAGGTGTAATTTTGAGTAATTTGAACGCACGGCACGACCGCACCCTCCTCATGAGCCCTTCTCTCATTTTTCTTTGCATGCTTTTCAATATATTGACGGGCAATATACCGTTCTCAGTTAAGCCGTGTGAAGGAGTCCCGTATTTTATAGCGAAGTCCCGCAATTTGATCGCAAATGTACTGAAAATCTATGCATAATCGTTGGCAACCCTACTCTCTGACCAACATGCAGTGCAGGTACCAAATTGTTTGTTTTTATGTCCTTAGAAGGTGTGTGTGAACGATGTCAGTGAAGTGGTAGCAAAAATGTAGGAAAGCGGACCCCGTCTCCGGACGGGACAAACGCTAGGAGGATGATGATGATGATGAGAAGATGTGTGAACCGTCGTTAACCAATGTTTTACAATTTCAATAAGTTAGCAATTTTTGGCATTTGGGTGCAAGTCTGCACTCTGAACTTGAATTAGTTGTTGGGCTTTTGTTGTTTTTAGGATTCCGTAGTCAACTAGGAACCCTTATAGTTTCGCCATGTCCGTCTGTCTGTCCGTCCGCGGCTTAAGTCCGTGATCAGTACTAGGAAGCTGTGGTATGAGTATGTGTATGTATCACGCCAACAAAACGGTAAAATAAAAACGAAAAAAACCTTTTTTCGGGTACCTCTTCGTATGTATCTACACCTAAAGTAGGGGTGAATTTTTTTTTCGTTGCAACACTAGCGTGTGGGGTGTCGTTGAATAGGACTGGTCGACGACTTTGGACTTAATATTAACTACACTATTATAAAATATTAGATTTCCATTGAAAATCAATTTTCTATGGGGGGCCATTTCAGGAAAAAATTTAATAGCTGGTGCAGGATCGTCTTTTGTTGGGTATATGTGGGGTATATATTGGGTATGTATATTATTTGTTCTCTCATCACGCCGAAACGGCTGGATGGATTGTAACCAATTGTGGTACAGGTATAGCTGGGCATCCAAAGATGGTTATAGGACACTTTTTGCCCGACTACGGTTTAAAAAAATACGCGTAGGAAGTTCCCCACCTTCTAGTTATTTAATAAACAAACAGGTTAAACCTGCGACTCGTGACGCTTTTTGGTGTCAGTTAATCGGCCTCGGTAACGTCGGAAAACGACACCTTTTGGCCAGAGCTCCTTCTTCTTTATAAAGCTGGGTAGATTGAGCTCGAGTTGCGTCAAAATAAAGACTAATACGTTCCTTCCTTTCAATATGAAACGACCCATAAAACAATAAAATCTTACAGCTCGGCCTAAAATTCTTTCTTATGTCCGGATGTTCGGCTGTTCTCGCCTACTGGTCGTATTTCTTAACTGATCCTCATGAAATTTTGTGAGTAGGTTCGTTAATTATAAAGATATTTATTTGTCGATTCAGTTTCATGAAACATTTCAAAATGTTACGAACGTAGAAAACCGGCCAAGTTCGAGTCTGACTCGCGCACCGAGGGTTCCGTGCAGGCACTTATCCCATCTCAACTGGCCGAGTTAGGTAAAGTATGCACCATGGCACCGAATCCAAATGAGCTGCAAAGTTAACGGAACCGTTCACGTTTGTTGTATGGGAGCCCCACTTAATTTTTTTTTTAGTTTCTACTGTCTAGCTCACGGATCACGGTTCATGAGATTCAGCCTGGTGACAGAGTCGAGCAAAAAAACGGCAAAAAATCACGTTTGTTGTATGGGAGCCCCCTTAAATACTTATTTTATTCTGTTATCTATATTTGTTGTTATAGCGCCAATAGAAGTCGTAGCACCATCTGTGAAAAATTGAACTGTTTAGCTATCGCGGTTCATGAGATACAGTCTGGTGATAGACGGACAGAAGGACGGACAGTGAAGGCATAGTAATAGGATCCCGTTTTTTTCTCTTTGGGTACGGAACACTAAAAATGAATATGCCATTTCAGAACAAGCTCGTGAGGTCTACAGCTCACAAAGCCATTATGTAACTCAATCTACAAATCATCTTCTTCATTAATCTCATCCCAGTTCATCACAGTCCCCTGTCCTCAGTCCCTTATCATGCGATCAGCGACAAAACGGCCATATTAGCCCTTACCAATTTCCCTTAATCTAGATACGAGTACATAAAATAAAGAGGGGCGATTATCACGAAACCGCGACCGAAACGCGGACGTTTTAGTAACCCTTAGCATTTACGACTGTACTTACTGAGAAACGTAACGTTAACGCAGGAGAATATACCTTGTGTCTAAACCAGTAAGGGAGGGCAGTAAAATTTATCCTTAGGGCAAAAAGCTAACACCAAGCTAATAAAGATTAAAATTTGAATAGTGGACTGATGGTTTCGAGATGTTTAAATAGAGGAATGACGAATTCATTTAAAATTATGAAGGGTTTATGTGGTAATTTATTAGATAGTAGGTATAGTTTGACGTATGTGAGAGAAATGGAATAGATAAGACAATGGGAAGTGGATGAAAAGTTTCAAATATCTTACTTTATGGTACGTAAGAATAACCCCCCCTAAAAATAGTTACTTTTCTGTAGCTTAAAAAACATGAATATGTTTTTTCCCGCCTTGTACGAGCATCGTAGGGAAAATTAGCCCAAGTGATATTTTTTTCGACTTGGCAGGGATGCTATCGTGTTCCAAAACATCAAGCTTTTTGAAAGTATTCATCCGTTCCCATTAGTATATATACCAATTTTGTACGACCTATGTTAATACAGTAACAATTTCTGAGAATATAAATCTTATATCGCAACAAACAAGATTGTGACAATATGACACCTGGGAAAAGCACAAGTTCGGTCTATAGTGCCGTCATCACAAAAAACTTACTAGGGAGAAAATCAATTTTATTAAGCTCCATGTTTAATACTTATCCATGCAAAAGCCTCGAGCTGCCATTCTTGGCTTCATAATAATAATGCTTAATTAATATATTGTTGTGCCTAGATGTCTATCGATCTGACTCTTAATGTATACATTTCCAAGGGCGTTTTTTCAAGACACCCTTTTTTGCAAGAGGGGCTCAATTCGACCAATTTTTGAGATATCTCCGTTATATCGCCATCAGCCACTTTAGACGTGACAGATGGCGAGATGCGGCGATGTCCTTAGAAGATCGCAACTTCGCTAACCCGGTCGCATTAGGTTTGCGTTTCTCTTAGCATTCCTTACGCCAGGTGCCAGCTAAGTTTAATTAAAATTAGTTTTGCTAATAGGAAGACGTCGGATTTCTTCGTCTGTAACTTAGATTGTTAGTCTGGCCATGTCTGGCTGGCATTATTGTGATCAAATTATTTCATCTACACAAAATTCAATTTCAACTTCCCGACAAAGTTTAAATCATTATAAACACAATTGAATACCGAACTCAAGTTAATATTCAACTTTATCTATACGATAAGGTTACAACGTTGGACTAACCCAAACCGTAATAGCAATTTTACTCGCATTAACCGTAAATTGAATTAAACCCACGAATCCCACGAAATTACCTCTTTACCACTGAAATTTAGAAAGCGGCTGTTGCTTACTGGAAGCTAAAATTGTCAGGGATCTATTCATAAGTGTCATTTAAATACGTAGCGTAAATAATTTAAGTTCCCATTGTGCTTACAGAGTAGACTGAGTAAAGCAGTATTTGTCTGTCAAATTTAGTTTTGTGTAAAGTATATCCATTAACAACCCAAACCACGAATGAACTCGTAAAACATTTGAGTAGTTATTTTTTGACAAATGATCGTATTTGATGTCTTAAGCTAGTTAATAGTAGATTTATCAAAGCCTCGTTTTACGCGCGATTCACACTCATACGAGTACGTGTACCATACAGGTATCAGAAAGTGTTCTGTTTTATTGAAATAAACATTTTTTCTTTCTTTCTTTCTTTCTTTCTTTCTTTCTTTCTTTCTTTCTTTCTTTCTTTCTGTTATTGAACGAGGGAGCAAAGCGTCTCCGGTTCAGCTTGGCCAAAAAAATCGTATGTCCGTATCGTATGTTTGGAGGTCTGTATGTTCTCGCCTACAGGTCGCATTTTTCAATCGATTCGCGTGAAATTTGGTTGCGATATCAAGAATAAAAATAGATTAAGCTTTTCGCTTTTTTTTTGCAAAATGGCGGAGATATGGGGGTTGAAAAAGTAAAAAATTGCATATTTTTGTCACCTCAAAACATTTTGGAGAGGCCTACGTGGGCTGTACGTCAGAGACACTAGATTATCCGTGGCACGATAAATGCAACCATCATAAACTCCAAAACATATCTGTTTAAATCTTCCAAAATAAGCAACGAGAGCTAAAGGTGGTTAACTCCGCGTCACCGTATTAGCGTTGAACGTAACTTCCATTTATCGCAACCTCATATTCAATTTAATAGTTTGTTGAAGATTGTTCTTTTTGTAATTGGAATACGTGTTTTATCCATCTGAGCGTATGCCTGATACGTGGTTGCGAAAACAATGGAAATGGAAACAGTATAATTCTTTCAACTTATTAATCTAACTGAATTGTTTGTTGAAAATAGTTCTTTTTCTAATTTGAATACGTGTATTTTGCCTATTAAGGCTTGGCTCAGATACGAGGTTGGGAAAGTAGAAGTACGATTAGCGGTTTAATACTTTTTTTTAAGCCGCGCAAACAAATGCCGCACGCACCGGCGCGAGCGACACGCGAGAGTGGCACGCCAACAGAACCCAGCTCTAGTGGTCATAATGTACCCATAACTAACTAGGTGTACAATGTGGCTCGCAAAACCCTACATTTTTACCGTGCTCGGGTAAAAATTGTCCTATGACTGTGACATAGGCTAGCCATGAGATTTTTTGGTTGATTCCCAGACTGTCCAATGTAATTTTGTCACTTAAACGTTAAGTAATCCAGCGAGCCTTTGATGGTTGCTTTTATTACGCGATAAATACTTAAGTGACAAAGCATCCGTCACATTTTGACAGGATGAGTGTGAGTACCAAATGGTTTGTCACTTATTTATCACGTTATAAACGCAACCATCATAGGCCCCCTGCTATAGTCCGACCAAAAGAGTAGAAATTAAAAAGTGGCAATATGTAGTGTCGTCCCCGTTTTCTTATATTGATTAGAAAAGGAGGATACTATACTATTGCCACTTTTTAATTTCTACTCTTTTTGGTCGGACTGTATAATATTAGGCATAGTATCTGTAATACGGAAGATGTTAGTTCTTCCATCGATAAACAGTTCAGCTATCTTTGTCCCAAAAATACTTCCGTCTCCAAACGTCTCCACGTCTCCGCGTCGTGTGTTTTTCCAATTTTTATACAAATAAATATGAATATTGTACAAGATAAGATTTCCGAAGTGTGCGCTTTCGTAAGTATGTCCCGTTTCCGTTATAGTTCAAGCTACCAGTGTGTAAAAGCGACTATATTACTACTATAGTCACTTTAAGAACAAAAGCTATTAAGCAACAAGTGCAGTAAGTAAAACATTGAATCTTACTATGTGATCCAAGAGCCGGTTTTCTTTCAAAGCTTCATTGAAGTTAAGTCTTTTTATTTTAATATACCGTGATATGTAAACCTTTTACAAAATTTGAAATTTTCTCGAACAAACTGTACTGCAAAGAGGTAGTTATTTCCTTCTTAGTATAGGTGCTTGGAGTTTAGCAAATATTTCCAACATTCTTCGTCCGGTTAAAATGAAAACTAGGAAAAGAACAATGGATATACTCAACACGGGACTCATGTAGTTGAAAATAAAAACAGTTACATACCTACCCCTTTTTCTTATACAAACAATTGAATATGTTTAAAAATATTATATAAAATGATGTAAATTGGGCTGCAGAGAAGGCGTGTGAATTTCATTAAATTCTTTACGACCTATATTAATTCACGAACCATTTAGGAAATGGGGCTCTTATGCCGCAAAAATCAATTAGAGCAATGACAATATTACACACGTGACAAGTTATTCATATTAAATTTTTGACAACAACGCAACTTTGCTTTCTTGTTGCACAAATAACAATTTTTAATCAGTTCATCATTAATATCCTTTTTTATACTAGCGTACTTTACCTGTCCATTATAATTTCACAGAAAAATTCACAATAACGTACTTTTTAACCCTCTACCAAAATTCTATACTCTATGGTACCCGCTACAGAACTTTAATATTCATAAGACATCTCAACTCATCTCTAATAATTTCAGAAAGAGAAAATCAGCATATTTGATTTAAACAACAGCATATTAGATTCGGATATTGTACCGTCTGTTGCACCTATAAGCGTGCCCGATAATATTAAAACCACAGAAGAAGAAGTTAGTGCTGGCGAGTACCAAGAGGTTCGCTACCAGAAGCGACGTTTCACATCACTTCGCTGTACCGCTGGCCCTGATGTAACTACGCTGAAAGCTGTGGAGTATCGCAAGTACATACATTTATGGAACATGGTTTCTGGGGCTGAGGATATACGAGGTTATCTGCAAACCCTGTGCCCGGGATCCACCTGCACTGTCGATGAGCTGAAGTCCAAGGGTGAATATAAGTCCTTCAAAATTGGAGTTCCCGCTGAAGTGTATGAAAAATGTCTGTCCACAGCAGTTTGGCCTGATAATGCCAGGGTTAAGTCCTGGTTATTTCGGAAGCCAAAAATCGATGGAAATTTCCTCAAGCGTTCCAAAGGCCAAAATGAAAATTAACAGGAAAACCCCATTGAATGTCCAGTATCAAAACGTAAGGGGCCTCAACACAAAGCTCAATCACTTTAGGCTCAATCTTCTGTCCTTGGAATGTGATATTGTGGCTGTGACGGAGTCCTTCCTAACTGATGCTATTAATGATTCTGAGCTTGCGTCCGGTGGATGGAACGTGTTGCGCCGAGACCGTGCCACAGGTTCGCGAGGTGGTGGCGTGCTGTTCGCATCTCGTCCCGGCTTGGAGATGCGACGTCGTCTAGATTTGGAGACAACGACAGGGGAAGACTTGTGGGTTACTTTCACACTGGATGAAATTGTTTACTTTGTATGTGTAGTGTACATTCCTCCTGGTGCCTCTTGTGCTGATTATATGCATTGGTTCCAAACTGTAGAACAAGTTATAGTCTCGTTGAATGGTGTTGTGCTTGTACTTGGTGATTTGAACTTGAATCCGATGTATACATCTCATGATATCTTATGCTATTACTCGTATTTTCTAACTGTGTGTGGACTGTATGAAGCGAATGAAGTGACGAATGCATACGGTGGAAAATTGGATGTTGTGCTGGTGCCGGAGCGCATTAGCGACGTAATGATCCTAGAAATTGAGGGGGGTGGGCTCGTCCCTCGACGGGATGCATATCATCCGCCGTTAGAGATATTAGTCCCGGTAATTGATGATATGCAGCGGTGTATTCCTGAGAGAATTGACCCTAGTAATCTAGATTCTGGACGAGATTGGAATTTCGCAAAGGGCAATTTTGAACTTTTATATAAGCTTATATCTCAAGTCAGTTGGCACGAAGTTCTTCAGTCAAAAAATGCTGACATGGCAGTGGACAGTTTTTATAAAGTGATATATAACATATTTGACACCTGTATACCCCGGAAGGTGCGATCTAAGAAAGTAAGTCGGCGTTACCCTGTATGGTTTACAGCGGATATAATTTCTGACTTAGTGCGAAAAGCTAGGATCCATCAGAGATGGAAAGCAACTAAAAATGCAGAAGTATATGATGAGTTTGCCATACTTAGAAAGGACTTAAAAAAACGAATAAGCTTGGCGTACGATTGTTACATTGATCGCATCCAAGGAAAAGTTAAAAGTGACCCTCGGTCTTTTTGGCAGCACATAGACAGTCTGAAATCAAAAGGTGGGTTTGTGTCAGAAGTCACGTTTGAAGGGACAAAGTTCGTTGGAGCTAAAGCCGCAGATGCCTTCTCTAGGTTTTTCTCCAGTGTATTCTTACCTGACATTCCTCGTCTGGATGCGAACTCGCCCGAAGGTTGTAGTCAAACACGTTCTTCCCAATGTATCGATATAGATCATATATCGATGCAAGACGTAGAGGCAGGCATAAAGAAACTTAAACCTAATAGCTCTATGGGGCCTGATAATTTGCCTGCCTATATTGTCAAAGGCTGCATGGAACATCTGAAGGTGCCCATACACTTCATATTTAATTTAGCGCTCTCTACTGGATCATATCCGCGTCAGTGGAAGACAACGAGGGTAAAACCCATTCCAAAGAGTAGTGACACAGCCAACGTCGAAAATTACAGACCAATTGCAATACTGTCAACGCTAGCAAAAGTGTTCGAATCCATATTACATAAAGCTATATCTATCCAGACTAAACCTTTTTTGTCCAACTCGCAACATGGCTTTCGACCTAATCGCTCCGTTGATACAAATCTTTTAATCCTGACTGACACCATCTCTGAGTTTCTAGACAGAGGTGTCCAGGTTGATGTCATATATTTTGACTTTAAAAAGGCATTTGATCGCGTAGATAATGACTTGTTGTTAGGTAAGCTCGATGGTCTAGGATTTTCGCCAAAGTTGCTTGCTTTTTTTGCAAATTATCTGCGTGATCGAATGCAGTACGTTCGACATGGACACTTCATCTCTACTCCGTACCCTACGAGATCTGGCGTCAGTCAGGGTTCAATTTTGGGCCCCCTCCTCTTTGGGTTAATGATTAACGATCTTGTTGCCGTTGTTAAGTATGCCAAGTGCCTCTTATACGCTGACGATCTTAAGCTGGTTTTTGGAGTTAAAAACGTTACGGATTGTGATCTGCTTCAAGAAGATATCGTGTCTGTTACCCAATGGAGCAAAGACAACAAACTTCTATTCAATGTGTCTAAGTGTTGTGTATGTACATTTAGTCGTGCTGCTGCCCCTATACACGCGCGATACACACTTGATGTTGTCGATGTAATTGAGCGTGTTAGCTCCGTGAAAGATCTCGGTGTGGTCTTCGATTCTCATCTCACATTTCATGACCATATTCGTAGCCTCGCAAACAATTGTTTTCGTAGACTCGGTTTTATCATCCGAAACATCAGACACTTCCATGATCTTGGGGCGATAAAGTTAGTTTTCTGCGCGTTTGTGGGAAGCAAATTAGAGGCGTCTTCTCTCATATGGAACCCTTACGAGTCCACATATGCATTGCTTCTTGAAAAGGTTCAAAAAGCCTTTCTTAGGTTTTTATATAAAAAAAGATACATATGGTTTTTATCCCTTTCTATATCCAACTAAGTTCCTACTTGGCTGTTTAGGTTTTAATTCTCTAGAGGTAAGGCGAAATAACATTTTGCTGGTCACTGCATGTCGTATATTACGAGGTGATTCTGATTGTCCAGAACTCGTGCAGCGAGTAGTGAGGCTTTTTGTTGCTGACGTTCCGAGGATAAACCTCAGACCGCGGGTGCGCCCTCTGCTGGCCGTGCCGGCGGCGAGGACGGTGTCGCGCAGGAACTCCCCGCTGCTCCGTGCGCTGGTAATGCTCAATGCTCTCCTGGCATCAGCTCCTGAGTGTGATTTGTTTGCATGGAGATGGGCAGCTGTATGCCGGGAATGTCTGCGTTTCTGCGAGATGATGGATGATCTTGGCTTTTAAATTTATATATATATTTTACTTTGTTATGTTAATTGTGTTTCTCGGTGCATTGGTCTATAGCTGTAATGCCGTGTAAACTTTATGGTAAATAAATAAATAAATAAATAAATAAATAAATTTAAAAAAAGCACGCTACTGTTCACTGATTGGTTGAAATTACTTGGTCAAAAAATTTAACCAAAGTTTTAGTTGAACGAAAAAGGTTAAGTACATCAAAAATAAAAATTCATAGTGGGGAATGACGATTAAAGTAAAAAATGATTTTCTGTGTTTTGCTCGTATAAAAAGTTTGTATGCAATAGTTACACAATTAGGTCCTAAAAGCTCGTACTTACTTAGGCCACTTGGCAAACCTCGTGACCTAAACACGGTACTCGACTTTAAGAACCTTCATTGTGCAACGATTGCATAAAATACTATTTCCTACAGGTGTTTATAATGAGTGTTTCTTCTGATAGTGGCTTGTTAGGTTAAGGCTCTTAAATCAATACGTGGACATGATGTTATTTCTTTCTCTCTAGCAAGAGGCTTGTAATTCAACTGCCAGACTTTTGAATTAAGAGTCCTTCGGAGAAGCCGGGGCGCCGGACGACGTCCTCGAGGGGTGCTTCATTAGAAAGGACTGGTTTAATGAATTCTTTGGAAAGGAAATCTTTGGAAACGAAATTCGCCTGCGAAATTTAGGATGCAACATAAAGGATGCACGCTGCCAATAGACGGCGATTTGGACCAATTTTTTTATTTATAGTTTATTTTTAAGGCTGGTTTTAAATTTTTACTTTATGGTTTATTTTCGTGTCATATAATTATTGTTTAGCTAATTAAATAAATGAGTATGTATTTAAAAAGAAATGCCTATATTCATTAAAAAAATTACTAACAACATAAAATCTTGGAGTTGCAACTAAATATTTGCACTAGAGGCCAGAACAGTCGGACATCCAAACATTCAGAATTCGGATATTTAAATATATTTAAATAAGTCGTACGTGGATGCTGTAAATGAAAGTACCAAAACATCGCAGAATACCAAAGTTATAGAAAAAGGCTGGCAGACTGTTGATTACAAAAAGAAAGTTAACAAGCGTTACAAAGGGCAAGTTGGTACGGCGAGTGTCTCGGTCGGTAATTTTAAAGCGGCGGAACGTAGGTTACCGTTATTCATATCGAGGATAAACAAAGATGCTGACGAATCTGAGATAACGAGGTATATTTTACAAAAGACTCAAGAGTCGGTATCCTTGGAAAAACGAAAAATTTTAAATGAAATGTTTTATAACGCCTACAAATTCTTTGTCAAGGAATCCAAAATACCACTATTTTTGGACAGCAATATATGGCCTAAAGATGTTGTGTTCCGCAAGTTTGTGCATTTCAAGCATAAATTTTCTGACAGAGCTAGCTCTGATAACGGCAAGATAAGAAATTCGTAAAATGGCAATTTCATATACATTTGCTAGTTTTAATTGTAAAAATGTTAAAAGATGTGTCGACGGCGTCAGAGATCTATGTAAAACCTGTGACATAATAGGCTTACAAGAGACGTGGCTGTCCAGTGATGAATTGGAGTACTTGAGTAGCATTGACGAGAATTTCTGTGCGACGGGGACGTCTGCCATGGACTCCACGGCGGGAATGCTGCGGGGGAGACCGTGGGGCGGCACAGGGTTGTTGTGGAAACGTGCGGTATTTCAAGATGTGTCGGTAATTTCGTGTAATAATCCGCGAGTGTGCGCAATTAAAATAGTGACCAAGGATCGACCCCTTATTGTGATGAGTGTGTACATGCCTACTAATAGTGCGGACAACCTAACGGATTTCACGGACTGCCTCAGTGCGGTGAGTGCTATTATTAATGAATATGGCATGGAATCAGTGTACATACTAGGAGATTTCAATGCCCATCCAAACGAACTTTTTTACACTGAACTAATGAATTACTGCGATGAACAGGAGTGGTGTTGCATTGACTTAAAAAAGTTAGGTGTAGATTCCGATACGTATACTTACATTAGTGAAGCGCATCACTGTAAACGATGGTTGGATCATATTGTGATAACACAATCTGTTGAGTCTTCGATAAAAAGAGTATATGTTAAACACGATGTTACCTGGTTAGACCACTTCCCTCTTCTGCTAGAGTGTGATTTAGATCTACTGACACCTAGGTTAATAGCCCCAACTATCTCTAAAAATCGACAAATAGTGTGGGGCGAGAGGGGGCCTGAGCAGGTAGCTTGTTATACTGAAGAGTGTCAAAAAGGTTTGAAATCGATTGACTTTCCTATGGAATTTAAACACTGCGCTGATAGGTACTGTAGTGAAACTAGTCATAGGGTTATTATTGATAGTTTATATCAAAATATTGTTGCTGTCCTTTGCAGGGCTGCCACTGTCAGTAACAAGAAAAATAAGCGTAAATCTAAGAATCAGGTTGTGGGATGGAACAAGTACGTCAGAGATGCTCACAGTGCAGCCAGGATAAAGTTTCAGGAATGGACGTTTCATGGTAGGCCTGAATGTGGCATATTGTTCAACGAGATGAATGAAACTCGAAAAATATTTAAATCACGGCTTAAATGGTGTCAAGATCACCAGGCACAAATAAAAATGGATATCTTGGCTGCACAGCATTCCAAAAAAGACTTCCGTTCTTTTTGGAAAGCTACCAAAGCTATGAACTATCGACTTGGCTGCCCTGTTAGTGTGGATGGTACATATGGGTGAATTTCAACAAGCTCGAAATTAACCTAATTTTGGTGGCATTTTTTATTTTTGATGGTAGAGCCAAAATTATATATCAATAATACGAATAAAGTCATAACCAATATTGTGTAGTAATGGCCCTTTGTTATACATAATAGTTTTAAAGATATTACGATTTTAGTAATTGGCCTGCCACCAAAATTGTACATCTACACCAAAATTAGTTACTTGTGCTAAAAATTTATATTTGTCAATGAAATTGCCTGCTGGAAATGAAAAGAAAGTATGTTTAATTAATCATTTTAATTATACCAAAATATCTATGAAAATACAATCACTAACTCGTTTGTAACAACAGTATATATTTTTTTCGAGGACTTCTCTTGATTGATTTTTCTTGCGATTAGCCATTAAAAACCCTACATACATTTCAAAAAAATAAGCATGTACAAAAGCGAACTTATCTCTCTAAGGGATTTCTTCCATAACCTTCGAGTAAATGAGTGTTAAACACAAGTAAATGGCAGACAAACCAAGCAACATGTACAATACGATAACTTTACAATAGTACAAATGAAAATGCAAAAACCAAATGAGAGAGAGATAGGCAAACAGTCAACGTAATACATATTACGTTATATCTATATAAATACATATAACATAAATATAATCATAATTATAACAAAAACAGCAACCTAATCAAATAATCATTAATTCGACAGCCATAATTTCTTGAACTTCCCCTTGAACGATGCTATATACGGACTACGTCTGCCTTAGGGTGGGAGACAATTTATTTTATAATTTCACGGCGCGCACAGCAAAAGATACATCGTAAACATGAGATCTATCCTGTGGGATAGATAGAGCCAGATTTGCACTTGACCGCAGGCGAACAACGACAATAGCCTGCGACTTCTTGGCATTCTTCATCAAACCAAAGAATCAAGCCCAAGCACGGATTGATTCCAGGTCTAAATTGATTTGCGAAACAAAGGAGCCAAAATCATCAATGCTGGCCACCGCATAAAGCTGCAAATCGTCTGCATAGACATGGAACGAGGAGGAGAGTGACTGTGGTTGGTGATTCCGTTAATGAAGACAGAAAAGAGTAATGTAGAGAGTATGCCCCTTGAGGGACACCAGAAGACAGTTCACACCAGCTAGAAAATCGGTCATCAACTCGAACCCGCTGCTGTCCCCCAAAGAGGTAATCACGAAACCAGGACAGTGAAGTTGGAGATATATTTAAAGTACTAAGTAAACTGAGAAGAATATCAAAATCAACAGTGTTAAAAACACTACTAAAATCTAGGAGCACCAATATAGTCACTTTTCTATATTCTATATTAAGACGAATATCGTCGGTGATCTTAAAAACAAGTAATATAGGAAAGGATAGGAGCTATAGAATCCGCCACCAGCATAAGCATATCTAAGCTAAGATTACCCTCACCGACAGCGTGTAATATTAAATGTATTGTGTTTATACTTGACTTCAAATAAATTCACCGAGTCAAAAGTGTTGGAAATGCGATTACAAATGTGTAATTATATACAGATTACAGAATTAGCAATTCTGGTGGCATCAAGCAATTTTGGTGACTTTCAAATTACCACCAAAACCACCAAAATTGATCCACCGAAATTAGAAACAGTGATTAAAAAAATATTTAAAAAATATCCGTATTATTTAATTCCAATTTAACTTTATATTTTAAAAAAGAAACCTTTAACACGTCTTACACACAATTCACACACAGTCAATGATTGCTAAGTCACTAGAAACATATACCACAAAAATTGTGTCAAAAAGTATTTTGAACACACCAAAATTAGATACTTACGTGCTGGTGGACAGATCCAGCAAGGTACGACGTGTATGTCGTCGCTCCATGCCGGAGCGGAACTAAACGAACAGGTTAACACACGTTTGCTGGTCTTGTTGCGTTTCATTCAACCATAAACACATTTTCAATATTTACCACCAAAATTATCAATTTCACCCGGACAACTCTTAGTGCTCAATTTTGAGTATCTATTTATGTATTAATCTTTATTTATATATCCTTATAATATACTTAAACTAATAAAGATTATAAATAAATGCAATTTTAGTTTAAAACATTGATGATATGGTTCTATCAAAGACATTTATGAGGAACAACGAATACTGGACGCCGCACCAAAATTATCATTTTACCGCAAAAAAAAAAATTATTGAACATAAATGACTTTCAAAATACTTTGCGATTTGGCTTAAGATAGTAATTTGTATCTTCTTTTCAGAAAAAAATTAAAACTTTTAAAACAATTGTTTCACACTATAGTTATCAATTCCGCCGCAATTTTTTTTCGCTGAGATAATCACCCATATATGTGATTCAGAAGATATTGCTAACCTCTTTAAAGATCAATTCATTGTTAAAACTCCCCTGATGAATGTACTGAGGCGTACCGAGGTGATCGATGCTGAGAACAACACTGATCAACTTGGACCTGGTTACACCGCAAAAGAGGTATCTAAGGCTATCAAGTCAATATCTAGGGGTAAATCACCGGGGCAGGATGGACTCAGCATCGAGCATCTTCTAAATGGGGGTCCGCATATCTCAAGAGTATTGGCAATGTTCTTTACGTTATGTGTCAGACACAGCTACTTGCCGGAGGATATGCTAAAAACTATTGTGATACCGGTAGTCAAGAACAAAACTGGAGATTTGTCAGACTCCAGTAATTATAGACCTATATCTCTTGCTACCGTTATAGCTAAAGTATTTGATAGTATGCTTAACGCACAGCTTAACAAATATGTGCAACTCAGTCATAACCAGTTCGGCTTCCGCCCCGGGTTATCCACTGAAAGCGCGATACAGTGCCTTAAGCATACTGTCAAGTATTACGTGGATAGACAAAACTCCGGTTGCTTGGCTCGGTATGCTGGTTTTCTTAATTTATCTAAGGCTTTTGACCTGGTTTCCTATAATATCTTATGGGAAAAGCTGCATGACATTAAAGTGCCAACTGTAATAATTAAGATCCTCAAATATTGGTATGGAAACCAGGTCAATAGGGTTAGATGGTCGGGCAGTCTGTCAGAGCCATACAGGCTGGAGTGTGGTGTAAGGCAGGGCGGGCTAACCTCGCCCGTACACTCTTTAACCTCTATATAAATGAGCTTCTTGAGGAGCTGAGCAAGATGCATGTCGGATGCCATATTGATTCAGTTTGCATAAATAATATAAGCTATGCGGATGACATGGTCTTGCTCAGCGCTTCAGCGTGCGGCTTACGCAGACTGTTGAATGTATGTGAGGAGTACGCCATTAAACATGGTCTTAAATACAACGAGTACATGGTGTTTGAACCGTCTTGTAACCGGATATTGGAAGTTCCTCCAATTAATCTTAATGGCAGTCCAATAGAAAGGGTAAAGAGCTTCAAATATCTAGGCCATATTGTTACGTCTGATCTGAAGGACAATATGGACATAGAATGGGAACGGAGGGCCCTGTCGGTCAGGGCTAACATGATTGCCCGTAAGTTCTCTCGCTGTACTAGGGAAGTTAAAGTGACTCTGTTCCAAGTGTTACGAGCGTGGGGTTCGTATTTGATAGAAAAGCACAAATTAATCCACTAAATAAAACACTCACTTTATTACCCAAATTACGTACTGACAATTCACACGAACTGTACTTAAAATCCACTAATTAAAACACACACAAACTATTTCACAAATTATGCACTCACTATTCACACGAACTGTACTTAAGCGCACTAATCACTCAAGAGTCTTTCTCTCCGATTATCCTTGTACTACTAGCTCTCGATCGCAGTTAGAATGTAACTAACTCGCGCCGGCCGTCGGCGCCTTATATATCCCGCGGAACCGCTTTCTCGATGCGTTGTCCACACATATCGCGAATATTCTAGTAAGGTCCAGTGTGAGGGCCGAGAACATTCGAGGCTATATATGTCTCTCTCTAATGGTGCACTCTCTGTCACTCCTTTCTCGAATGTTCCGAGTATAGCTATCTCTTTCTAGTAGTCCTATCTCTGTCACACACTTCTCGAATGTTCCGAGTATAGCTATCTCATTCTACTAGTGCTATCTCTGTCACTCCTACGGGATATTTCGCCATATAACGATTTGTGCTTCAGAGGCCCATAAGGGGTCCTGAAAACGCCTGAAAACGGGTTTTCAGGTTATGGCGTCATCTGATAGAGGGTGCCCTGAAACGGACTGAAAACATGTTTCAGGCGCCTGAAAACGACGGCAACTTGGGTGAAATTTCGATCTTTAGATATGTGATAGAGCAACTTCTGAAACGGCCTGAAATGACTTTTCAGCCTGCTGAAAACGCCTCTAAAGCACTGAAATTGACATTCAAAGTTTTTGACCTAACCTACCGGCGTAACACAAGCATACTGTACTTCCCTATACACGTGTAGTTTGTGGAGGTATTTTACGCAACGGACCTACGGGGCTCTCCGGGTCCAATATAATAACGCGTTCCGGGTGCTGGTGGGGCTGCCCCGCTTCTGTAGCCCATCAGGGATGTTTGCGGAAGCAGGCATCGACTGTTTCTATGCGACCATGCGCAAACGCTGCACATCCCTGGTGCGCAGGGTGCGGGCCAGCCCCAACCCCATCCTACGCTCGATTGGGGATAGGTTTGACTGCCCTTACATAAGACACTGCTGTGAGCAGCATGTGTCAAAAAGCGCTTATGCTGTGTAATTTTATGTAATGTTTTTACTAACACTTTAGATATAGATTTGTACTAACCAATAATATGAGTCATCCTGTTACTCGAATTAAATGATTTCATTCATTTCATTAAATGAATTTTTGGTCAAGCTGAATCGAAGACGCCTCGCTCGCTCGATCATTAAGTGAAAAAGAATACTAGAGTCAAGCCAATGTGAAAATAAACGCGAATCCATTGGGTGCATGCACTATTAAATAATGTGTAAATATGAATTTAAATTGATGTAAATACATTGTAGACGCGTATATTTTTCAATTAAATTTCCATTTGAAAATGTCTTTAATGAATCAGCCGGTGAAATTTTTAGTTACGGTGGATAGGACGTCGCGTCCGAAACACCACGCTGCGCTTCAGGACACGCATATCTGACGTAGGCAATAAAACAGCCAGGCTCAAGTGGGATTGGGCAGGCTACGTCTGTCGTATGAACCCAGAAAGATGGGCCAGCATAGCCATCTAGTGGGTGCCCCAAAAATGGCGATGTAGACGGGGCCGGTCCGGACGGAGATGGCGGGATGACATAGACGCATTCCTCAGCAACTGGTCGAAGAACGCGTCAGGCAGGGACCTGTACAAATCAGGTCTCTGCCCAGCAGTGGGATACTTCTACAGGCTAGCTAAAAAAACATCCGCTAAATATGTACTTCTTCTGTGTTTTATCCATGGCTTGATATACTAGTTTGTGGGTGTAGTTTCATTTAAATCTATTTGAATTACGATTTAGACAGATATCCTGACAATTTCTCCTCTTAATTTATGCGTGAAACGCTTGATGAATGGCGACCACGTATCGTAATACCCGTAGAGTTACAGTAAAATAACAGAAAAAGCTAAACAACTGGTGGCAGCTAAGTAACAATCTCTTCCAGACAACTTTTAGGTATCGGATTTATTTTACTGCCAGTAACAACTACTTCGTTCGTATATTTCTTGTTTGGTTCCATATGTTAATATTATCCGGGATTACATCTAGCTTATGTTAAATATTCTTCTCTCAACGATCTCTATGCAAATATTCACGCGACTTCGTCGCTCATAACCACGCCAAGAGCAGAAAACAAATAGTCATAAAGGAACTAAGTTAATTAATGTGCTCAGCTTTCAAGAATAAAATGTACCTATATCTAAACATATTTAATAGTTTTCTGTTATTAAGTCCGTAATAAAATCCCTGCTCTGTAAACAAAGGATAAAATACAATCTTGATGCTATCGTAACATATGTCATGCCTATAATTTTATAACGACCAAAACTCTGTCTATGTCCTAAAATTGCTTTTTCAATATCCTATTCTATTTCCTACTGGCGACATCTCGAATTATCCATGCATAACCACTCGTCGTAGCACTCGTCGTAGCAGCGTAGCGCCGTAGACGCGTAGCGCGATGCGCTCTCGGCACGCCATCGTAGCCGTTGTCAGGTTACCACAGAAAGCTTTCATGCGGTCTAGTACTTTTAAACTTCACAAAGTTTAAATAAATTCTCAAACTATTTAAGTGCGTGCGCTGAACCATAAAAAAATACTCTTAATGTAGTGGATGATATACAAAATAATCAATATGAAATTTCCTAGCCATTTGTGACCTAGAAAACGGGTTCGTTTCCGATGGAAAACAGTGACCGCATTGTATTCGATTGAGTTAACTTTTTACTTTCACGAAACGTACACGATACGGAGCGAATCGATAGGCGGCCGTCGCGGCTGCAGCTGTACGACAATTATTGTGCGGCGGCTGTAACGCGAATTTAGGGCAGGGAAGGGGGGGTTGAGGGGGTTCGGGGGGGAAGGCGGAGGGGTTTGGAGGGGAGGGGCCGCCCGGGCCAGTCCGCGCCGCGCCGTGCGCTGTACGCCCGTCCGCGCCGCTCGACGTCGCCAGCTCGCGACCGCGTGCCGTGCTGTGCTGTGTGTGACCATGCGCGCGCCTCCCGCCGCGTCGCGTCGCGCGCTGTCGTCTGTCTAACCCCCACCTTATGGACTAACATGAGCGTACCCTACCACGAAACTCGCAGGTGAGCATACTTTCCCAACAAAGTTAGTTTAATGTGAAATCGATGACTCTGCGTCACGAGATCGATATTTGTCGGCGTAAATGCCGCTAGATTATTAACGAATGGTACAGTAATAGATTTCGGTCAAAATTGCCGGCGTGCCGCAGTGGGCAGGTACTTGTGGCGCGAAGGGCTAGTGCTACCTGTCCTGACCTATTTCAACACTAGATCGATTTCAACAACTCTCAACACTTGACGCAACACCGATACATCTCCCGAAGCCGACACTAAACAGACTCCGAAGGTAAAAGGTCAAAGATCAACCCAGGATCGACTATGAATGGCAGCGCGTTTTATATTTATTACAATATTCATCAAAAGGAAAATAACAAGGATTCCGGACACGTGTTATTCAAACCGTCTTTTTCCTGGTATTCCTTTAACTTTACCAAAATTTGAATTAAAGCGGAAACCTGTTCATTCCAGGTTGTGAAATAAATAATTATTTCGAGGAGGAAAGTGAACGAGGAATAGTAATTTCGACTAGGTTAGGAACACGCGACACCGCACGCACAATGAGCCTTTGTAACATGTAACATTGTTCCTCGCAAATGTCACCAAATCGTATTGATTCCGACCTCGAGGCATTTAACATTCAAATGTCTAGCTCGTAATGGCCATAATGGGTGCGATGCAGAATATGGGTGCAATCCTAGCTTTGGGAAGGTAGTGATAATAAAATGAGTATTATGGGTACGTTCTGTTTTAGAACTATGAGATTTGGACCTGTCTCCCCTTGTGCCTTTTCGGTTCTGTCTTCGACACCGCATCCTCTGAGTAAACGTGTTCCACCTACATTTGACTTTTCATCTGGTGATACTTAGGTCCAACGTGAAGGCATTTGTCGTAAAGAAATGCTCATACAAGTTGAATCTTAATAAAGTCATACTTATCGACAAAAACGTTTCAGAATATTACAGGAAATACATATATATTTACTAGTATTTATTTATTTCTTTATTTAAACTTTATTGTACAAAACAAAAGTCAGTACAAATGGCGGACTTAATGCCAAATGGCATTCTCTACCATAGGGCCAAACAGAGATAAGTAGTAGAAGGTGGTGCAAATCAGAAATCAAATTGTACAGAGATTGTAGTAAATAGTGACCCACCTTGAACTTTGCACGAATCGGGTCAGTATTTACTAATAATAATAAATATAACACACCACATGTACATTTGTACAATTATACATATTAACTGTATACTGAATAGCAGTTAATATAACTTCACCCCTATGTAAGCTGCTTGTAGTATGTATCAAAAGCCCCATCAAAATCAGTTCAGGAGTTTCCGGAATCCATCGTTTGTTTTTCAATATGATGAGAATAAGTCACCATGATAAATTTAAGAGCCAAACTGTTGTCGGTGTAGATGTAGTATGTAGCCTCCATCTATCCCTATCCATAGCCGCCTCCTTGATGTCCCTATACGACATGACGGTTACCTTCTCTTTCATTTGTTTTGGTAGCTTATTCTTGGTCTACCCCGGCCTCGCTTTCCTTCAAGTTTTCCTTCGATGTTGTTGCTTAGAAAAGCGTCATGTCACATAAGGTGACCAAACATCCCTCTCCTTTTCTCAATAAGTCACGTTTAAATCCGATACCTGATGTCGTGATGTCCTACATATCTGCTGAGCTGAAACGACTCTGGACCGCACACGTCTGTCGCTCGCCCCGACGATTTGTGTTCTATAGAACAACCCCACCGTGGCTCCCACAATATACTTAGTTCCGAGCTTAGAAAACTCAGCGGCCAATACAATCGGTCGTTATTTTTTCTACTGAATTTTTGACTACGGAGCAGGTTTTCAATTCGTTGGTATGTTTTTTTTTTATGTAAGTTCCTCGATTATTCGAAGACGACTGGGCCAATTTGGAAAATATTTTTATTTTTTGTTTAAAATGGTATACTTTCTAAATGTTAATCGTCGAAGGTCAAATGTTAACAGATAAGTGGAAGTGCAGTATTAAGTCGTGGACATCTGTTGTTTAGAGATTATTCACTGGTGTTGTTGTTAGAATATAAAAGATTAAATTTACGTTTTGCCCACCGAATATGAACTTGTTTGCAAGGTTATTAAATAATAAATACATTACGTGAAATTTGGTATTATCATAAAATCAATGAGGCATTAACGTAACGATGAATACTGGGATATGATAGACGGTAGGTGCTATAAAATTTCTCTGAATACACTGAATTGAATTATTCTAATGGATCTCTCTGGTAGTCACATCATCGGTGTACTACCTTTTTGCGGAATTATTTTTCGCTGAATATTTCATTTCGCCCAATTTTTATTCCTCTGTAGTGTTACATAATTCTTACAATCATCCTATTGATTAGGTTAGGTTAGGTTTGTTTTATAACAATCCCTACGGTTTCAGAGAAAATTGCGTTTTCCAAATTGACACTTCTGAGAACTGAAACATTCGACGAAACAAAATACACCGAAACACAACTAACCAAAAATTATTTACGCGCGCAGCGGCATTACGCGCTGGACCGGTAATGCAGAGGTGCCGGGTTCGACTCCCGGACTCTTCCACCAGGTTTTTTCATTAAGCTTAGATCTTTGTATCAATGGTTTAATATAAAAGTAGTGTACCCACATAAAAAAAATAAGGCATGTTTCATACATTTATAACCAAAAAGTGCTGTTTTTAGCGGCGGGTTCACCAAAACAGCATTTGAATATTAATTGGCTTCTGATTTATTTTGGGTAAAGATAGGAGTATATTTCTATAGGTTGGCAGATTATCATCAAGGGCGCAGAAAAACAACAAACGACGACAAATTAGTAAAAAGTAAATAAGCTCGTATATTTGGCACTCTTATTCATTAAAGCTAAATGAATTATAAGCAGTGATCGGACAAATGGGCGTTATTACCTATATGCGGTGTCCTGTATTTAACGGACAAAAATCTAACCCTACCGCCATATTGGCTACTCTGATCTCCATTTGTTTTTTCACCACAAGTAATACAAGACACAAACACACACAAACTTGATCACAATTTTAAAGAAAAACCGATTTCTGGTTATAAGAAACTTTCGTAGCATTAAATAAAGATTGGTGTACATTATATATGTATAAACTGGAATAGAATATCGTAGCACTCCGAAAGAAGACCGAGGACTCAGAACACCATTACAAGGCGCGGGATATTAACTTTTTATTAAAATCGGAGGTGTCTATATTTCTCGTTTTACACCGTACTAAAGCTACGATGACTGACGTTAAAATGTTCAGGTCGGTTAATTAGAAATGTGCTTTGCCGCGTTTATGTTTCCGTGTAAATAACTAGAATAATTAATGAAGAACGAGATTGGAGAATGCTGGGTGCAGAAGTGCTAAACAAAGGGAATTTGTGTTGTGTACACAATTCACGCGGATGGTGTTTGTCTCTGTTTAATAATGATGGAATATAGTGTGGTGAATACTCTCTGAAATATACGAGAGATATAGAAGTTGTTATTTGAAAGGAGACAAGGCAAAACTAGCGATATTGTTTGCCCCTACCGTTTTATGTTTTACTTTAATGTTATATTCATATTCATATTCATATTCATATTCATATTCATATCGTTTATTGCGAATCATGTTCATTTTACAATGGATGGTATGGTAATTATAATGTAGGTACATGAAACCAAAAAAGTATAAAATGTTGATATTATTAATTTAACAATGCAGCAATATTAATTACATTTCAAACATATATATGCGTTTTAAATATCGTAACTTCTGGGTAACTAAGTATTAATTTAAATTAGAAATTATTCGGCGTGACATTACTATATTAGAAGAATAATAATTAAATTACAAAGCTTATTTTAATTTATCATTTAAATAATCTTGGACAGCATAGTAGCATTTCGAATGTAGTAGCTGTTTCAATATTTTCATAAATAAATTAATATATAAATTATAAATTGATATATTTAATTTGGTTTAATGTTATAAATGGTAATGTAGGTATATAAATAGGTCATGCATCTCAATAAGGTTAAAAATAACAAAATGAATGAACTTCACTCAAATGGCTTAAGTATACCTAAATTTAGAACATTTAGTACTATACATTGTTTTAATGAAAAAATAAGTTATTAATTTTTGTGCCAAGCTTTTATTGCCGACTATATTTATCTTTGAACATCCGCCAACTACTCACGGAGACAATTATAAGGAGCCCAAACTTGTTGTATTGCATCGTCCGATTACAGCGTTCCTATGAACAACTTTCGGCTCTATTTTCAGACTAGATTCATGGTGTCATATTATTGTATTGTCGTCGAAGTTACTTCGGTAGGTACACCAAATTTCAGCTCAATCGGTCATCGAGAAGTGGTTCAAATCTTACTTTCAAGATTTCATTACAGACAATCGGACAGGTAAAAATAAATAAAAGTTTGTAAAAACAGACTTAACTTTACTAACTTAATATTTGATTATTAATTAAATTTAAATGATTAAATTTAGACAATAGTACACGCAATAATTTCACAAAATCATGTAACCGTATCTGGTACAAACAGTTGTTTTCATAGATCTTTCTCGCCGTATTTCCTCCAATTTCCTTGTTTTCCTCCGAGGCTCGGAGCGAAAAGATCTCGAATAGAATTGTTACTTTTTCTGTACGAAACGTGACTTCCGTCGCCCCCTACGCCGTTCTTGTACAGATTTAAGAAATGGCGCCATTTTGTAATGCGGCTTTTAAAAGGGCATGGGGTTTTGCTTTATGGTAAACATTTAGCAGTCATCATCATCATCTTCTCAGCCATAGGACGTCCACTGCTGAACATAGGCCTCCCCTTTGGACTTCCATATATACCGGTTGGAAGCGACCTGCATCCAGCACCTTCCGGCGACCTTTATAAGGTCATCTGTCCATCTTGTAGGTGGACGTCCTACGCAGCGCTTGCTGGTCCGAGGTCTCCACTCGAGCACTTTTCGGCCCCATCGGCCATCTGCTCTGCGTGCTATGTGGCCTGCCCATTGTCACTTCAACTTGCTAATCCGGTGAGCTATATCGGTCACTTTAGTTCGTCTAAGGATTTCCTAATTTCTGATTCGATCACGTAGAGACACCCCGAGCATAGCCCTCTCCATTGCTCGTTGAGCGACTTTGAGCTTTGAGATGAGGCCGATAGTGAAAGACCACGTTTCGGTGCCGTAAGTCATCACTGGTAACACACATTGGTTGAAGACTTTCGTCTTGAGGCACTGAGGTATGTCGGACGAAAAGACATTGCGTAATAGTTTCCCGAACGCTGCCCAGCCGAGTTGGATTCGGCGGTTGACCTCTTTCTCGAAGTTGGACCTACCTAATTGGACCACTTGTCCTAGGTAGATGTATGAGTCAACAACTTCGAGTACCGAGTTTTCAACAGAGACTGGGATGGGCACAACCTTGGCATTTGACATGAGTTTCGTCTTGTCCATGTTCATTTTTAAGCCCACCCGTTGAGAAACTCGATTGAGGTCATCGAGCATCATGCTGAGTTCCTCCATCGACTTTGCCATGACTACGATGTCGTCGGCAAACCGAAGGTGAGTGATGTATTCGCCATTGATGTTGATGCCAAGTCCTTGCCATTCCAGGAGCTTCAAGGCGTCTTCCATAACGGCCGTAAACAGTTTCGGGGACACAACGTCCCCCTGTCTTACGCCTCTTCTCAATGGAATGGCCTTTGTGCTCTGCTCCTGAACTCGGACCGACCATTTAGCAGTAAACATTCAATATTGAGCAGGTAAACTCCGCATTCAAAATAACTAAAAGAGACAGAGAAAACTCAGGATAAGAGGTCAATTCGAACATTATTTTCCCCCAATAGGTACATAATTAATAACCTAAAATCGTATCTATCACACTAATATTATAAAGGAAAAAGTTTGTTTGTTTATGTGTATGTTTGTTACTTCTTCATGCTCAAATGGCTGGTACAATTTTGATAAATATTGGTATGAAGGTAGCTGACACCCTGGATTAATACATATACTACTTTTTATCCCGAAAAATTTAGTGTTCCCGTGGGATGAGCGGGTAAAACCGCGCGGCGCAGCTAGTACTGTTATTAAACTATACAATTGTATTGAAATACAGTTTTCTATGGAGAGGGGTGATTATTACAAGAACAATCTTAATAGCGCGATGCAGGATTTGTAATCAGAAATGGTTAAGTATAGGATGCTTTTTACCTGACTACGGTAAAGAAAAGAGTTTAATGCAAACGAAGTTCGCACCTTCTAGTTCAGTAAAAGTAAATAAATAAAAAACTAAGCCAAGCTTGTACTATCGGTACTAGACGACGATATACATAGTATACGAGTATAAAGACATATATAGATAACATCCATGACCCAAGAACAAATATTCGAGTTCATCACACAAATATTTGCCCGGGCCGGGATAAAGTAATAAAATGAAGAAGATGAAGTACAAAGATGACAGGAGCCAAGATTCACTTTTTTTTTGAGTTCACCTCATAAAATGATAGAAAAATATATGGCAGCATTAAGTGGGATGGGAGTGGGGAAGGAGTGGTTATAAATTAACTAATTTTTACTTCTAAACATTGTAGAAACCAAACTTTTAGTATATAAAAGTAAGCACTTTGCAAGCATTAATTTGATTATGACCTAGGAAACTTTAGTAGAAGAGTCTGCTTTTTATAAGACTAAAGTTGGGGCACTTTAGAATGTAGGGCACGTGAAACTATTCAAAAGTTAGAAAAGTATTTTTTTTAATAATATTTTATAACTGTATTGCTAGTGAATTCTAGGACTTTCTGTATGTTTTCAAGTTAGCTGTCACGTACCCAACAAAGTAGACGTTCTGTTGGAACGCCCCATTTTGAATAAATAAATATTAATAAATATCCGACATCCTCATACAAATCAATCTAGTCCCACAGTAAGCTCTAATAGGCTTGTGTTATAGACACTAGACGATGATAAACATACTTATATAGATAAATACATACTTAAATACAAATAACACCCATGACCCAGGCACAAATATTCGAGTTCATCACACAAATATTTGCCCTTACCGGGATTCGAACCCAGGACCGTCGGCTCAGTAGGCAGTAGCTTAACCATTACGCCAACCGCGTCGTCAATGTTGATGACGATGACGTGACATTAATAGTGCCTTACAAAATTTATTTCATTACCAGACGGTGCCCGCAATCCACGGTTATATCCGTATTCTGCCGTGCTAAGGTAAAAGGCGGCCTTTTTGTATGGAGCTCCATAGTAAAAGGTTGCCTTTTACCTTAGAACGGCAGCATTAGTCTCCCGACTACTAATTTGAAATTAAATATAGCAAAAGTATCTCCTTAGAGGATTAATTGTCAATGTTTATTACTACAAGAAAGTAAAAACTATTTAAATAAAATATAAATTACATATTCATACCTATACATATATAGGCTGATGATAAATAATTACAACAATTCCAAACAATCACATAAAAAACATCTGTAATTTCAAATGACGAGGGATACTCATGTGTTTACGAATTGCCAAGCGTGAAACGCGGCTGCAGTAATGAGTAAAGTTTCGCAATAGCTGCGGCGCGATTCCCATTTGCATGCGTGGGTGTGTTTTGTTTTGATTTTTACTGTTTTGTTGCTTTTGTCTGTAAATTGAAATTTGTAATTCATCGCCCTGTGTTCGGAAACAGAGGCTAATATTTTATAAATAAAGACTTGACGGATGTCAACAGCGAATCTGGCTCCATGACCTTCACGAGCGTCGATCATGTGCCCGAATGTGGCATGCAAAACTTGGTTCTGTTGCAAGGCGCGCAATGCAATTCTCCTTTGTTATAATATTATGTAATATTATAAATGCGAAAGCAACTCTGTCTGTCTGTCTGTTACCTCTTCACGATTGAACCGTTGGACCTATGGCGATGATATTTTATATTGTGATAAGTTTTGTTTTTACTATCAAGTCGAGATGTGAATAGGATAGAAGCAACTGTCATTTCATATGCATTTTGATGTATGTATATGGAATAACTGTCACCCGATCTTAATCTCACTGCGGTCTTATAATATACCCGAGCAAATCTGAGGTGGATCGCTAGTCCTCTAGACTGACTAAAATCGGATTACATTTTGATTGACGAAGGGATCCGGATTTTTTAAAGATAAGTTGTTTTTAGAAAATGGCTTAAGCAAATAACCTAAATAATCATAACTCTATTAAAAAACTCTTAAGGTTGAATCGATTCCGACGACCTTAATCACAAACACAATTCACCTAGTTTTTCGCTTAAATTAACCCACAAGAGCACAAAATCGATGTCCCTTTCGCAAATCTGACGTAATAAAAAAACCGGATAAAGTGACGTTCCCGGGGGACGGCGGCAAGCGACGTTGTAACAGATATTAATGACTCCGGGAGCGATCGAAACATAACTCGGTTACACCATTGAAGGGGGATTTATTACCTGACTCTAACAGGACCATATTAACGGTTACACTGCATACATCACCTAAATGGAGTGAGAAAACAGGTAAGTAATTTTCATGGGTAGATTTAACTGTTTTTCTTCTCCAGCCAGTCTAAATAGTACAACTTGGCTTCGCGACATTGCATCGCCCGTCACTCTCACAGTACTGTGAAGAAAGAGGCGGGCTAGCACAACTACGACCCTTGCCGCGCAGTATAGCGTTACTCGTCACTCTCTTATGGTACTTCATAGAAAGAGACAGGTATTATGTCTCGCGCGAGAAAGAGTCACGTGTCATAGTTGTGCTAGAGGTGCAGTAACTACATACTTTCTCTGTCATTTATATAGTTACCGACTCAAATATAAATATATACATTACCTACTTAAACCTGGAAAAGTATAGTTTATTGCCCAAACAACACCGCTGTACTGATAAGGACATTTTCAATTTCGGATTCCTTTGCTAGGCATAATTATTGAAAATCATATGGAAATGGTAGTCTGAAAATAGTTCATGTGAAATCTAAAACCAATACGAATTATACAGGATTTTTGTGAAGCTTATCCAGTAGAACCTATGTAGTAAATTGGGATACCTATACTAAAACACACTACAATATGCGCAGCGGAGAGCGTGTAGTGCGGACGTGTTGACGATCTATTTTAAAAATATAATTAATGTTGTGAGTGAAAACAGACCTTAAGATTAATGTCATAAAGGCTGTTATCAACCTGCAAGTTAAGTGAGTGCTAAGCCGATTTGCAACTAAAACAAGCACGGCAAGCGCAGGTCGCTTATCAGTGCGCAGCAAGTTCGGTCCGGTTAAACGGAGGATTAACTGAAGATTAATAATCGGCGCACAATCGACACAAAATGAATGTCCAGAAGAGCCCGCCTTTAACACGATCTCAGCCAGATCTATCGAAAATTGGTGTGGCTGACACAGAAATAGAAAAATCAGAGAATATTACTGTCCGTAAGAGGAAACGTTCACAAAACGATGATGACCTAAGAACCGATTTTCAAGACTTTCGCAAGGAAATTATCTCTATACTATCGGAATTTAGTCAAAAGCAAACTGCTAAAATGGATAGTATTGCAGAAGATATTTCAACTATAAAAGTTCAAATAAACAGCATCCAATACAAAACAGACCAACTCATCTTAGAACAGGACAAACTGAAAATGGAAGTTGCGGAACTGAAAAGCAGCGCCAATGATGCAGCATTAAAAGTAGCCTCACTAGAAACTAACGTACGAAATATACAGGAGTCAATACCACCAGGGCTACCAGGAGCACCGGAGATAGCCCTCACATGCGACGACATGCTGCAGGAATTCAATGAGCGCGGTGTGCGTGAGAAAAAATTAATTATTATTGGCATACCAGAACCAGAGGCCGCTGACCGCGACGGACGAACTGCCTCAGATGCTAAAGAAGTCGAAACACTGATCAAACTGGCTGATGCAAACTGTCCCCTTCCAAAAACAAACTTGCGCCTGGGCAAATATACGCCGGGGAAGGTAAGACCAATCAAAGCAACTTTTAACGATGCTTCCACTGTAAAAGATATTCTCAAGAACCGATCAAAAATAAACCGGGACAATATACAACTTTACTCTGATAAAACACCATATCAGCAGAAACACCTAAAAAAACAAAAAGAAGAATTGCAGGCTCGTACAAGTAGCGGAGAGACAAATATTGGCATAAAATATATCAGAGGGGTTCCAAAAATTATACAATTGGAGCCAAAAAACTAACTTCTAATACACAAAATAGTGCTAGTGTAACAAGAAAGGAAATAACGCACCAAGTTGTGAGTAATTACAAAGACCTCATGAAAACTAATAAATCTCTCTCAATTCTATATCTGAATATTCGTAGTTTAATGACTGCTGGAAGAATGGATGAACTAAGATGCATAATAAAAGCCATAGGGAAGGTACACATCATAGCTTTAACCGAAACATGGATAAAATCGGAAGCTGAAGGAAACGCACTAAATCTAGCAAACTATACCCACTACTACAATTTTCGATCGCATTCAAGAGGAGGAGGTGTTTCCATGTTCGTACATAATGACATAAAGCAGCATATCATCGAAGAAAAAACTGAAGATGATAACCACTTTCTTTGGGTACACATTGAGAAGTTTGGCTTGGACATCGGAGTAATCTATAAGCCCGGACGTACAGACACAGATAGTTTCTTAGAAACGTTGTCAGAACAACTGCAACGCAGAAGGAGAACTCTCATACTGGGTGATTTCAATTACAATCTAATGGAAAAAACAAAGAACATTGAAGAATATAAACTAAAAATGCGTGAACACGGATATACTATTCTGAACAAACTAAGTAAAAAATATAGCACCCGAGAAACTCTAGAAACTAAATCCATCCTGGATCATATATGGTCCAATGTCAAAGGTCATGAATATCATATAGCCATAATTGAATCTAACATGTCTGATCATAAACAAATCTACTTTGAAATGAAGGGATGCCCACAAATCCCAATACAAAGAGTAAAATATGAATCTGTAAACTATACCAATTTATATAAATCTGTGGAACATATTACCGATAATGACACATTTGACAAGTATGAGGATTTAGAGAATTATCTTATAAGTAAAATCAATAAAAGCAAATCAACAAAAATTAAAATTCTCAACCCACCCAAAAATGACTGGATAAACAGAGACATAATTGAAGCAATAAACCATCGCAATACATTATGGAAAAAGAGTAAGCTGGTCACGGATGACCAAAGCCTAAAGGAACAACTACGGGTAGAAAGAAATAAAGTTTTTAACCTGATACAGTCAACCAAAAGCGAATATTACTATAAAGCTTTTAATTTATGTAAGGGAAAGCCTTTAAAGATGTGGGATCTAATTAATAACCTCTCAAATAACAAAGCTAAATCCGACAGCATTGAAATTAAGTTAAAGATAGGATCGGAAATACTTTCAGACATCAAAGAAGTCTGTGAATGTTTCAATAACTACTTTGCCAATATAGGGTCTACATTAGCCAATAAAATACCACAAGAATATCACAATGTTACACCAAGTGGCCTTACACTTTTAAAGAAAGAGCTTGCTAATTTTAAACCTACGACCACTGACGAAATTGCTAAAATAATTGATGACCTAAATCAAAACATTAGTTCGGGATTAGACGGGGTCACTGTTAAAATTTTAAAATGCGTTAAAAATCTTATATGTCACAGTCTTGCAAATTGTATTAATCGGTGCCTGGAGATCGGAGTATTCCCTGATTCACTTAAAATAGCCAAAGTTAGACCCGTATTTAAATCTGGTGATAAATTGGATCCCGGCAATTATAGACCCATATCGGTTCTACCAGTTACATCAAAAATATTTGAAAAGATTATACATCAGCGAGTAACAGAACATCTAGATAATAATAATTTCCTGTTTGACAAACAATACGGTTTTCGCTCAAAGTCAAATACCCTTTCGGCAACTTCAGATCTTCTTACAGAAATAAAAGTAAATATAGACAAGAAAAACATTGCACTAGGCATCTTTATTGACCTAAAAAAGGCATTTGATACAGTGAGCCATACGCTTTTGTTGTCAAAGCTGTATTCCATTGGCATTTTTGGAAATGCATTTAAAATCTTAGAATCATACTTAAAGAACCGTACACAAGTTACAAAACTGGGTCAAATGAAGAGCAATTCTCACGACATTAAATACGGAATCCCACAGGGATCTATTTTGGGACCACTTCTGTTCTTAATCTATGTTAATGATATGAATAATATTGGACTGAAGGCACACCTAACATTATACGCGGATGATACCTGTCTATTCTATTTTGGTTCAAAAATAGATACTCTTATAGAGCAAGCCCAAGACGATTTAAATCTACTCCACAGATGGCTTCTCTGTAACCTATTAACGATTAATGAGTCTAAAACCAAGTACATTATATTTGCGGCAAAAAATAAAGTCATTGAAAATCATGAGCCCCTAGTAATAAATAATGTACAATTACAAACCGTAGAAGAAGAAAAATACCTTGGTCTTATTCTGGATAATAAACTATCATGGAAACATCTCATATCATTAAATATCTCTCAAACTTATATATACAACACATGCATTCTAATAAGAAAAATCATAAATAAAGATATACGTAGCCATATAACATTCACCAAAAGATCAGAAGTACAAAAAAGACTGACGCGACAAGCTAATAATTTACTCCTTCGACCACCTAGAACATTATATGGAAAAAGGAATATAATATACGAAGGAGCTCAATTATATAATAAATTACCAAAAGACGTTAAAGATGCCAAATCAATGATAGTATTCAAAAGAGCACTAAAACAACACGTATTAAATAAAAACTCTAGGTAGGCTTTCCGCTTCCGATTTTTGCCAAGTAAAAAATAAATAAATAAAAAAACAGGCTTTCCCATAATAATGATTATAATTTTTAATATTATAATTAAGTATTAATTGTTAAAACATAAATTTATATGTATTTTGCATATCCTAATTTAATAATGAAAAATTACATTTAAACACACTTTGCTAGCAGAGTTAAACCACGCATACTATATAACCTACACTTAACTAGTGGTTGCACAGGTAGTTCAGTTTAACCGGCCTCTACGCACCCCACTACATTGTTGCATTTTGCTTGATGTTACCAAGCGCGTTTATACGTAAGTCATCAACCGTTTTAGCATGCTACCCTCTCCTATTTAGAAATAAGTAAATTATTGTTTTCTCAGTAAGTGATTTATGTAAATCTTTTGAGAAATAAATGTCTTAAACCATAAACCATAAAAAAATATAGGCCAATTTTAGACAGTAATTTCATCCGTTTGGAAGTATTTTATGGTGACGAAACTATTGACTTGATTTGTACTACAAAAGGACAAAGTAAAAGTCGAAAAATAAAATATGAATTCACTTGTGTCATATTGTCACAATCTAATTGTTCATTGCGGTTTAGGAAACCCATTCCTGTAAATGGTTTTTGAATTAACATAGGTTGTAAAAAATTGGTACATGCCAATTACAGTGTAGTTCACATAAAAACTAGAAGGCGGTTACAGCTTTGTTTAATAAAACACTCTTTTTCCAGTAACCTTACTTAACACGTTCACTATCCGTGTCCCATATGTGGGGTCACGGCAAGCATCTATTACAGAGACATAAGGTTCACATGTCAAACTGGGACAGTGAACGCGTGTTAACCGCAGTCGGATAAAGAGTATCTTATACCCGTCTACCGGTGTACCAAACGCTGCTTCTGATAAAACAAAAACGTTAACTATACTAAACTCTACTACTCGTATTTCATTTCAGAACCCATTGTTTAAGTAAGCAATAAAAAAAAAACAAAGAATTTCCGTATTTTCCGTAAGAAACCTTTTCATCCCGGATAGATTGCGCTATCGGTAAATATTTAACTACCCCAAAAATACGTCCTTTGCGCCACGCGGAAATCAAAACATTTCCGAGTAAATAATAAATACTGCGTCAAAAAACTGCGGGCGAAGGGTTAATAAGAAGGCGTTTATAAGGAGTAATAATATAACCCGCCTGATACCTACGGCGCGTGTGCATGAATTATTTACTAAATTACTGCGCTTTTCTGATGCGGGTGGAGTTCTTATTGCTATTAGTGTTTACTTACATACAATAGGCGGTACTTGGGATTTGTGCACACGTGGAGACGTGCAGTTTAAAACCACAACACGTCCATGGGCAGTTTTTGAATGAATGAATGATGGTACTGGATGGTAACAGAAGGTCTTACATTAATAACATGGTTCATAACATAATATAATCTATCGTTAGGCATGTGAAACTCGATTAAGTAACTATAAGATAATTATTGCATGCTATAATCCTTACAATTATAAATTTTATATTGTTGTCTCATGTCAGTGTGTAAAACTTGTCATTGACAAGTATAAGCCATAGACCAGTTTCTTTTTATTAGGTTTTGAAAGCAGAAAGCCCTTCAGCCAAAAAGAAAGCAAACTGTCATGATGAACAGATATTTCAAAAAATATTTTGGAAAAATCATGGTAAGGAAAAATTCAAGAGCTGCTTTGTAGATACTTATTAGCAAAGATTATTGAAAAAAGAAAATTGTCTTCCAAACACTTTAACCAGCCAATTTTCGCATTACGAACGAAGAAGTTCTAGTTTCATAATAATTTAAGAAAACGACAAAATAACGTTTGAATTTAATACCCATTTTAAACAATTAAATCTAAATAACAATTACAACAATCAAGCTAAAAATTTACAGTTGCATTTATCATTTGAACAGCGCTGGCACTAAAAACCTTGTCATTCTATACCTGATAACAATTACTTGTTTCGAAAAATAAACGAAATACACTGGCATCTTACCCGAGTTACTTCGGAGAGATAGACGAAGCTGGCATCTTTTGTTCTCTTCCAAATGGAATATTGACTTTTCTTGTTCTTTCATAAATAAAACAAGTGAAGGTACTTAAATCGGGCCGGTAGAGGTAGATCTCTGCAGAATTATTTTTTAAATTGCCGGCTTTTTATCAGACGACTTTGAAGACTCAGAGTGCTGGCTCGGTTGCAAAAAATATGTTTCTTGAGACTCTGGAATTCTCATCTACGTATATCTAACATAAGGTGCCTCCATAGTCGTCGTCAGTGCAAGAAAGAAGTCATAAACCTTATTTTTCCCTTTATCGTATCCTATAAGCTTCTGTGGTTATCCTACCCGAATTGATGAGGTCGTGAAGACATGTAATCCAATAAAAGAAAATGTCGGGTCGATTCACCTACCTTTTAGTAGTCTACTCTACCTAATTTTGTAAATTAATATTATTTATATTGTTGTATAATTGTGTCAAAGTTGAAAATCAGACGTAAGCTACCGCCATATCAGCTGTATCAACAATACCGTGGCCGGACACGACATGTTGTGCCCTCGCCTATCGTCGGGGTCTCCCGAGTCCCGATATACAGGGTGATCAATCCAAATGGGTCAGTAGGGAGAAAACGAAAACTATAAGAGACAGGGAAATCTGTTCTTAGGAACCATGGCGTCGATTTTAAATTTAATAGAAACAGCATTCATTTTTATTTCATAAATCTCATACATAACCGGGACTTGAACCTATATAATATATTATAACATTCTTTTTGGTGGTTTTGACCGGGTTATGTATGGAATTATCATGGTATTAGAAAATAAGGAGAGAGGAGGAGAATGGCGAGACTCACGCTATGATTGGTTGGTCGGTTCTGTCAATCCTTTTCTGTGTTACCAGTGATGCATCATAATACTCCCCGATTCTTTTGTTATCTGTATGAATCTCATAAAATTGTGAGAATGTGAGTGTTTTAAGAATTTGTGGTAAAGTATTTTATTCTCAAAGCTCAACATTAACCTTTAAAGCTCGCACTTAAAACATCCCTGCTTTTACTTAACACAGCCTGTCACTGTCACCCATAAAATAGAAAAGCGAGAGGGAAGCTTTATGAATGTAGTGTGTATATGTGTAGCCTTATTTCCGTGCCGTTTTTTCCTTCACAGCAAAGCAACATAAATTGAAATGTTTTCCACGTTCCCGCATTTATTATTGACACGTTTAGCGTAGTCTATTGTTCACTGTCGGGAAATACAAATACCTACTCCGTACATAGACGTTTATATACTCGCGCACTTTAATCTGTCAATTATAATTTCACAGACAAAATCACAATAACGCACTTCTTAATCCTGTACCAAAATTCTAGGTATACTCTATGGTACCCGCTACAGCTTTAATATTCATAAGACATCTCTCTACTCAACTCTAATAATTTCAAAAAGAGAACATTAGCATATTTGTTTAAAAAAAAGCACGCTACTGTCCAATGATTGGTTGAAATTACTTGTCAATTTTTTTTACCAATCACGAGCCACCCGCCATGACCATCGCGATAATTTTTTTTGAATGGGTCAATTTTAGTTGAACGAAAACATACATGGAAAATAAAAAATCATTGTGGGGAATGACCATTAAAGTAAAAAATGTTTTTCTGTGTTTTGCTCGTATAAAAAGTCTTGTATGCAATAGTTACACAATTAGGTCATAAAATCTCGTACCTTACTTAGGCCACTCGGCAAGCCTCGTGACCTAAACGCGGTACTCGACTTTAAGAACCTTCATTGTGCAACGATTGCATAAAATACTATTTCAACAATAATGTTTTTTTATTTTACCATATTATGGCTATTAAAATACATCTATTTGTTTTCAGTCCGTTCCAGGCCTTTCTCTCTCTAACACGTTCTGTCAAACACGAACCCCACGCTCGTAACAACATGAAACGGGTTTGCTCACGTCGTAAAAGGTTTGCGATTCATCACCAGGAGCGCTGCGTTGGCGGTGACAGAGAGTTGTGTGTTCGATTGGCCGCCGCCACGACTGATCGACGCTTCGCTTCTGACGATGAATCGTGAACCGGTTTGAAATAAGGAGCGATGTTTGACTTTACGATGTGATACATACGAAACGTGTGTTTATTTCGTATGTATTTAGAGATTCACGGAACTACTAATCTATGTAAAATAATATGAGTAATTACGTCTCTCAAATTCCGGTTAATAAAAACAAACATTTATGATGTGTTTCCAAACAAATAATGTGTCTGAATCGAAATTTAGCTTACTACCCTAGCTAACCCGATTCCCACTGGCTTGTCCACTTCAGGACAATTGAGCGCCATTTCTCTAAGCGCTGAGTGTTAGTTTGACGTCACGCCACTGCTAATTAACGATACTTTTAATAGAGCACATCACTAACGTAAATTATCGACACCTTGTACACGTGTCATAAGAAACGTCGAATATCAAATATATTGAACTATTACCTCCAAATTATCTTATTTATTAACCACTCAACATAATTACGTGATCAACGAAAATAAGAATGGGTTCCCCTTAGTGCGAAGCGTTTGTCAGTTGTTTAGGCGTTTCTCTTCGTTATCTTCAGGAAAGGGCAGAGGTCATGACGTGTAAGACGTATTGTGTTATAAGCAGCGACCATTTGTTCCGCCACGTAACCAAAAGGGCGCAACTGAACGCGTTTTCCTATACAAAAAACCCCTTTGGAATCTACTGCTGCTTTATAAAAATGACTCTCTATGATAACAAGCGGAAAGTGACGCGGCCCATGAATTCTGGCTGCCCCCACAATCTGTTTAGCATTATTAGGCTAAGCCGGGTAATTTTAATGTTGGCACTTAAGAAACATTGCTTTCCACAAACTGACTGTGATAGAAATTCATAGAAGGGTTTTAATGTTTATCAAAATGAAACGACTAGAAAGCGCCTGCAAACTTCGTCAGCGTGGACGAAAAAGGTACAAACCTCATTGTTTCTTCTCTGTAGTCGGGTAAAAAGTATCCTATAATCTTCTCGGTATGTGCAGCTACCCGTATACTATAAGGGTTTCGTTTTTGCCGATCAAGGTACGGAACCCTAAAAACGTCTCAACGTGTTTGTAGCAATAAACGTTTCATTGTGTTAGAATTCGTTACAATTTGGAGTGAAAGTCGAGAGGGATTGTTAAAAAAAATCCAATTAGAGGAGAAATATCCAAATAAATAAATGATATTCTACTCTTTCAAGAACCTATTTCAACGTAATATCGTTTGTTAATAAGGGATTTCAACAAGTACCTAATTGTTAATTTATTACTTTTAAATCGGCAGTCTAATTCAGAAACGTTTACTTAAAAAACTCGGTTCTAAACTGGGCAAAGGTGAGATTATTCCCGTAATTTTCTACCAGTTACCACCTAAACCTACTGGCCGGTTTAATTATTTTTACTTGACAGATAATAAATCAAATACAGGCGTGATTAAGCATAATGGTGAACGTAATAGAAAACAGGAAGCTATAATTTATAGCGCCTTCCAAAGAGTAACGATGTAAGTATACATAAAGCTAAGACTAATATAACCCCTTTTTCTTCTGTGATTGTTGTATAGAAGGTATAACTCACGGTTGATGCGATGGACGATTTCATATAAGCGTTCATTCGCTTGTTTTTTCAGTCTGTGAGAAAAATAAAGCTATTTTCTTCAATAACTGGATACTTTCTACTGCTCTAATCTTCTGTGGTCGGGATAGGTTTCCTTCCTACGGTAAATGGAGCTTCGATAACATTTTGTACTTAAAAGGAAGTGCCGAGATTTATGATGCTGCCACTGAGTTATATTTATGTGAGGTGCATAATATTGTTTTCACGTCTCGCTCGAAAAGTACGTTTTTTAGCTTCGCGAATCGGGGCTAAAGTGGTCGTTTTAACCCCTAGGGTTTAAATGGAAACCACACTAATTAATATATTATGGAATTTTGAAATATTATTATAATATTTCAAAATTCCTAATTTGACTCAATTTATTGTCAATATCATGAACTTTCTAGTTATAAATGGATATTCGATCAATATAAAATCCAATTTATCCCAGAAAACATGGATAAAGTTGCAAATATTTACGTATTTTATGGTGGCGAAAAAAACAATGCCTACACAAATCAGGTATTTGTATATTCTTCTGACTTTATCCTTGACTATAAAATTAAAATTGCGAATGAAATACACTTATGAGTATGAGTATGAATAGTATTTTAATGTTAATATCGGCTCCATAGCTCTCCATTACTCCTACCGTGCGAAAGAAAGTCCGACCCCTGCTGATAAGTATTATAGATAATTGTCTTAGCACGCTAAGTCCCATTTTAATGAAAAAGTGAGCTTTTGCGTAAGGTGACTACAATTGTTTTTTTAACTGTATTTCAGTTGTAACACGGGGCTTAAAGCCAATGCGTATCATAATTGCTTATTTTTAAACCGTTGTCAAATAATCTACCTACTATTTCTCTATAGTTGGTAATTTTTTCACGCAATCCAAATCAGAGGAGAATGAATAAATATCAATGTTTCAAAAAATTACCTACTTAGTCCCAATCCCAAATTAAGCTCAAGATGGCTTTCTGACGCATAGTTGATGGTATAAAAACTAAAATTATATAGGAAAACAATTCGGGGGTTATTTCAGGAAAATAATTAATTGCTCTTAAGACGTATGAAAATTCGGGCATTAATCATAAATAAATAGTTTTTCCCACATGACAAAGCCCATATATGCCTTGTCCGTTGCAGACATGTTTATCGTCAAATAAGAGTGAGAGTAAGTATGTTTACTAACATCAAATAATCTTTGTCGGCGAGCAAATAAATAGTATTTATATTAACAACAAATAATACCCCAGTCATTAGAGATCGATATCCATGTTTGCTCCATTAACTTGCCGATGGGGAAATCTGCTAACAGATTGACTAAATGAGCAAACGGCTTAACGCGGCCTTATTAGCGGGGTGAACCCTCTTGTGACGCGTAAGCTGTGGCTTAGATTGAAGATATCGGTGTATTGACTTGGGGATTATGGAGTGCGCTTTCTTTGTAAAGCGTATTCTGTGACAGTGACGAAGTTGATATACAGCGGGGCCAGCATATCTTGCCGCGATTTCGCTCGTCGCGCGCCTCAACGTCACCTGTCTTACTCGTACAGTATTGACAGGAAAGAGACAGGTAGTATTTGTCGCGCCTCAAGAGTCGCGTGTCACAGTTATGCTGCACGTGTTGGATGACTGTTGATGATTTTACTTTGACTCAACGTCTACTACTGTAGACGCCGCTGCATGTAGTTCCTGCTCGTTCTCTTGCACAATGAATGTGTTGACAACTGGTGTCGCAAATATAAATTTTTCATTATCAATCACCTTACCAATTATGGAGCGTAAAAGGGAAGGACTGCAGCATCTTTCATAGGTAAGCAGTAAATAATAGTTCCAATGTCGTCCGCAATAGCGCTAGAGTATCAAAAAAGTATTGAAACATTCCAAGTTTTAGACGGAGTGAACTGTGTCGAATTGAGTTTTTTAATATTTTAGATGATCAGAGTAATTCCTACATAGTGCCTTTGAGTAATATACAGAAAAAAACGCATAATTAAGTTTTATTAAGAATGTATGAGTTATGCTCGGAATTTCCTTGCGGAATCGAATTCGAAATGATGAGATACGCAAGAGAACCAAGGTCGTAGATATAGCTCAGACAGTCGCCAAACTTAATTGGCAGTGGGCGGGGCACATTGGCTCGTAGAATCGATGGCCATTGGGGCAGAAAGGTTCTTGAGTGGTGACCGCGGACCGGAAGACGCAGCGTTGGAAGGCCTCCAACAAGGTGGACCGATGACCTGATTAAGATCGCGGGTAGAAATTGGATGAGGGCGGCGCAAGATCGATCGTTGTGGAGAACTTTGGGAGAGGCCTTTGTCCAGCAGTGGACGTCTATAGGCTGATATGATGATGATGATGATGATGAAGAATGTATAAGAAAACTGTTGCTAAGTAATTGACTTTCAGCCGCAGTAGCGCCACCAATTTAACACCTTTCAGCAGACACTTTTGGATATATGAAGATGCCGCTTCTCCGGTTTACAATCCAAATTACCAATACTTGAATTTGACATTTATTACAGTGCTGCCACCTAGTCGTCCACGTTCCCTATAAATGGAAAAGTTGACATGACATGCGAAGCTAGCCTAGAGGCTTAAATTATCACTTGCTGCACGAAGTTATAATGAGATGTTTCGAGCACTGGAAGGAAAAAAAAACTTTACTTTGATGTTAATTGTACATCTCTGATTTAAGCTGGACATAGCACACTATTAAAAGTTTGCACAGACTCAATAAATAATCCCCTAGTCCACTACACTATCTTATGTAAAAAATGTCTTAACAACCATACTTTTTGTGAGGACATAGGATCTTTTGTGCCAGCAGTCCAGCCTCGCGGGACCAATCGGCAAAACTTTTACCTTCTTACTTTCCACTTTCTATATAGAATTGTTTAGTTTGCTGTTGGTTGTCACGGCTTAATTTATGGCCAGTTTGTACGTTGAACACTTATTTATGTACGTACGTGACTTAGAAACTTAGTTTTCAGATTTGGTAAGAAGAAAACTACTTACTAAGCCATATTAAAATACATACCAAACGGGTTTACACACGTGGTAGAAGTTGAATCGCTCGACATGTTTCGAATCGGTCAAATAATTGGTCTTAAATGTATGCCTATCGAAGTATAATAGCTAAGCGATGTAGCATCCAAAAGGTATAGGCCGCCACTGATTTGAAACGTGTCGAACATTATTTATTCTACTTAAACAAAGCGACTAGACCCGTTTGACATATAGCTACTTTAATTTGGTGAATAAGATGAATTGAATACTATATTATGGCAGATTCCATAAATTCATTGAGCTTTAACCAACAAGTTGAGTATTCATCTGCTGACTTAGCAAATTGACGTGTGCTCAATTTGACGTTCGCAGCATCAGCGTTCATCCGACAGGAACCGATCATACACGGGGGGAATGGGGCGGAAAACTGGCCCGAAATGTACGGAATACCAATACATTTGCAGCTTATGGTAAACTAGTATTTGAGTATTCAGAGACAGTACAATAAAACCGAAGTATCGCGTCTGGGGCATCGTACTTAGCTTCTAAACGGATGACCCGATTTTGATTAAAGTATTGTTCTACAAAAAAACAGATTGCGTGCAATTCATTTGTGCGAAGAAGTTGTCACATAGTTAAACACTACAGAAGATGCTTTCATTTGACCTTCGAAAAAGCCGCCTGATAACTGTATTTTATTTGTTGTTCGCGTAATTTATTTATAACTAAGGCCTCCCCTATAGCTCGCCACAGAGCAGTACGATGCAGGACATGTATGGGCGCGCAGCAGTCATCTCATCATACCGAAACGGCTGGACGGATTTTAACCAATTTTGGTACAGGGATAGCTGGACATCTAAAGGTTACTTTTTACCTAACTATGGATAAGAAGGTTTCACGCGGACGTAGTTGAACCTTCTAATTGCAAACATTTTCATGTTTTCATGGCATGAACAGGAAAATGAAATTATAATCTTAATCTGTGCATGACCTATTTGTGGGGCATCACCCCCGTGTCAAGCGAGTTTCGCTTATCCCTATGGAAACGGGCCTTTTCCCGGAGGACGAACGCAACATTTGATCTCTATGCCAAAAAAACTTACAGTAAACCTAAATAGATGACCCCAGGGGCTCGACGTTTCTTGGGAAATCCCTTATTCACCTTTAAACTACAACTTGTTAATGTTACTTAAGAGGCCTTATTCCTTTTAAAATGCTGATTGTTTTTGACATTTTTCTCTATGATCAGACATGTTTCTTAACATATTATTGATGTAACTACCTAGAATAGGGCTATTGGGATTTATTGGTATATATTTGAAACCTATAGTTTTAATCTTTCTTTGTCAATTTTTGTTTCAAAAACGACTCGAAATTAACAAAAAATTCACAATATTAGTTTTTTCAACTTATTTTCGGCTGCACGCAATGAAATCATGAAATAGCTATAATTACTAAAGTTGGTTGAAACTATCAATCTATTTTCCATAATATGAAAAAATAAATGTTAAAAGGGCCTCTTAATACGGCTTCGGATATATGTTGGTCATAATATAACTATAGATAGAATAGTTATTGCACACCTCAACAAGAAAGAAATACAAACACTTAGCATTACAATTACAATAGAGGTAAATAATAGGCGATCTTATTGCTAAGGAGCGATCTCTTTCATCAATGACCATTATCATATATCATGAGTAAAGGATGTTTTCTCAAAAATTGCATGTAATGTTGCCTTACCATCGCTAGATAGACTACAGTAAGTGGAACATACCGAAGACTTTTTAGAAGTGTCCAGTAAACAGCGAGATTTTAAATTTGGAATCAATATTTGTCCAGTAAGTAAGTATGTAATTCCTATTACGTATCAAGATATTTGAATATCGAAACACGATTTACATCGTCACCAACCTATAAAAAAACTAAGGATGTGAAGGCGATGAGGTCGTATATAAATGTAAAAAGGATGCATTCCACAAATTGTTTTAATTATAAGTACAGTGCGAGAGCAAATAGGCTATTAGACCCACTTTTGAAATATATTTGAAATGGTTAATAATGATCTTACTAGCTCTAAAAAAAATGTCTCGTATTTTTGTAAAAGCTAGAAAGCTAAATTTTATCAATTGAAAATCAGACATTTCATGAACAGTCAAAAAAACTGGTTTGCTATTTATTCTACTCTGCTATATGTGTTTATTATATCTAAGTATTGTATGTAGGTATATCTGATTATTGTTATTTATTTATTTATTTATTTATTTATTTATTTATTTATTTAATCTTTATTGCACAAAAGAAAACTTATCGTACAAAAGGCGGACTTAATGCCATGAGGCATTCTCTACCAGTCAACCTTAGGGCAAAGCGGAAAAATTGTAGGCGGTGCAACTAACTTACACATAAGTAACAAAACATAATTATAATACTTATACATAATTTGCTATACATATAAATATTAATAATAAATGTAATATTATATTTATGTACGTTTATTGTTTTTTATTTATTTACTTTTTATTTTTTGTAGTTAATTTTTGTGGCTTAAAGTTGTTTTGCATCACCTACTCAATTCTAACTAAGGTTGTCTGGAGAGCTATTTAGCGATAAGACCGCCTGTTGTTAACCTCTTTTTATTCTCTTACTGTATCTCTCATGTTTTGTATCCCTGTGTATTTGAGGTGTGCAATAAAGTGGATTTGTATTGTATTGTATTGTACTTTTGAAAAGTTTATCCATCAAAATTATTATTTTGGTCGTACGACGTTGAAGTTTATGTATAATGTTTTAGTCGGTAGTTAAACTTTTTTATTTAAGCTTTAATTATTATTATTTAGTGATATGGGTGTTATGTTTGTCTGATATTTATTATATATACTACCAATTACGATTTATTCACCATTCCCGATTTTCAGAGACATTATTCATGTTAAATTATCACCATTTGCTCCTAACAAAAAAATAACACATTTTTGGATGGCTAAATCGCATCAAAAGAAATAGATAATTCAAGTACTTTGTCACTGTAAATAATACAATAGTTTGCGACAGTTTGATTATGCAATTAAAGTAAAAAGGTTATGGTGTTGCTTAAAAATTAACTTTCAAAAAGTCATTGTCTCACCCCGCCATTATGTTCTAGTACCCTGATTAACGAATGCTAGTTTTTTTTTTTTTTTCTTAATTCAATTTTAGAGGTCGCTACCGCTTGATAAAGTTTTGGAAAAAACATAATTTAGGTGTCAATATGACAAGCTTGGCAGTCACTATTTTATATTTATTTTACTTCTATAACGTTTGTCGATTGCTTGGGAATCCCCCTTGATCGATACATACCCCTCGCCCCCCGGCAGGCCGCGTTAAGATAAGCAATCGGTCGAGTTTAGAGTGCACTGCTCCCTAATTCGAAACAATCTACTTTAGTGTCATAAAAATTGAAATTTTAATTTTGTTTTACTTAATTATCATAATTTTAATTAATTTTAATAAGAATGTATGTAAATTATATTTGTTTTTTTGAACATGTTTTTATTGTTTTTCCAAAACTTTGAAAGCTGGTAGCGACCCCTAAAATTGGTTTAAAAAAAAAAGCAAAAAAACTAGCATCCGTTAATAGGGGTCGTAGAACAAAATGGGGGGGTGAGACTTTAAGATTTCAGTTTTTTTCCATTTTTCGCCATATAAGCAACACCCTAAAAAAGGTACTAAAATGATTTGATAGATACGTTTGGACTATACAAGCAATGTAGCGGGAATTTACTTCGCAAAATGAAATAGAGGCTTCCCGTCGCTACGAACTCATGCTACGCCGTAGGCGCCTACGAACCGCTACGAATTAACTTGCGCTCAAAATATAAGTGCAAATTGGGGCACTCTGCTCCGCATCAGTTAGAAAAGACGCCCAAGTCATTAAAAGTACGGTGTAGTTACGCTGCTTCGGTTCCCACATTTATAAGTACCTTTGCATCAAACGGTTAGCCACTATAGTCGCTTAGTGTACAAAATTTTGGCAGTTTCTAAGAATCATGCACTATTTCTGAAGACAAAATTAAGTAATCGAATTTAAATTATAAACGTCTTACTAGCGTTGCCTCTTCGAATTAAACATTTTAAAAGCGCGATTCATGGGATTCTTGTAACGTGTAAGCATTGATAATGGACACTATCGTAAAGCCATCTCTTAGATAATGTAACAGAATCTAGATCGTACGAGGGGTTTTCTGCAATGTTAATCTTAAATTTTTACTGTAGAAATTTTGTTTTGTTGCAATTGTATTTTTATTACTACATACTTGTTTTTGTATTTTAGTATGGGTGTCTGACCTGTACAAAAGAACTAAAACAAACAGATTTATTATTTAATTTAATTTACATTACTTAAGCCACATTTAAGTTTGGTAAAATAAAGAACAGTGATAAAAATGGCGACGTGGGTGGGTCACGTAGCTCAGAAGGAACAAACAGCTTGCATAATAAAGATATTAATATAACGGCGTGCAGTGGGTGTAAATTATTTTATTCAAATACCTAATTATTTTGTTCGAATCCCTCCATTTAGTATCAACCCACGACTGAATGATTCGTAACAGGTCTTATAAATAAACCACACACCCCCACACATCCTCCACCACCATATTATTTCTGTCTCGTTAAAAAACGCCATCAATTCACTTATTTTTAACCACCGACAAAAATATCTGTGTGTCTGTATGTGGCATCGTAGCTCCCAAACGGATAGTCCGATTTGAATGCATTTTTTTTATCGAAAGCCTTGTCTGTTGAGATAGTTCTTAGCTATGTTTGATTTGGTCGGGGGTTTTAATTTTTTTTAGGGTTCCGTACCCAAACGGTAAAAACGGGACCCTATTACTGAGACTTCGCTGTCCGTCCGTCCGTCCGTCCGTCCGTCCGTTTGTCACCAGGCTGTATCTCAAGAACGGTGATAGCTAGACAGTTGAAATTTTCACAGATGATGTATTTCTATTGCCGCTATAACAACAAATACTAAAAATAAATATTTAAGGGGGGCTCCCATACAACAAACTTGTTATACCTAGATTATGGTACGGAACCCTTCATGCGCAAGTCGGACTCGTACTAGCCCAATTTTTAAGGTTATTGGAAATTGTATTGGAATTTCTTTAGTTTCCTGATAATGACTTGCAACTTATACTCCACATTGATTGGTATTTATTTCTACGTTGGTACACGTATGTGTGTATCTGTATACTTCCACAAAGGAGTGTGGGACTATCTAGACGAATTTTATGGCCGCTCGTTCCTATTGGTTCCATGTTTTTGTAGAACAAATGCTTAGATACAAGTGGCAATAAAGACCTCTACCTAGTGGAACGTTAAGTCAAAGAAAGATCGTAAACCGCAGGCTCAGAAGGCTGTACATTGTCTGTATAGATATTAAACTAAATCTACACAAAAAGATCACGTTAGTAGCATACTGCACCTCGGTTCGCAGGTTAAGAGATGTCAAACATACATTATCTGATTTGAATGTGATGTTTTATTTTTTCCAGGTAAAATCCAATCTTGACGTCAATATGGGTTTAACATCAACTAGTGCTAAAGACTCAAGTTGCAGGTTAGTCATCCCCGGACGGCGAATAATCGGCCCCATTACAAGATTAATTTTAGAGATTTCAAATGAAGTTTCCATGGAACATCATTAGCCTGCAGGGGTATGGTAATAGTAGCTAGTACGCGCCACGAGCGACCGTAATAGTCTATAATATAATTATAGCTGCAGCCAGTCTCACCAATGTGCTCAACCCCGCCTTCCTCTTCAGTTTGGCAAAACGGCGCGCATGTATCGGTCGGTCGGCCTTGCCACGCCCCCCACAATCAATTGCGGTGCATTCTACACAAACAACTAATCAAATACAGTCCTCAGGTGGCTTTTGCAAAGATTAGAGAGAGAACCTTCTATAGCCTTTTATTCAGTACCAGTGCCGTGGTATTGTAATCTGCGGTACGATTAGCTGAAATCTGAAACAGTAAGTAGTTCGCATGGACTAACCTTACAACGAAACAATAACTTGTTTTCTCAGTAATATTGCCGCTATTTGAGGGTACAATAAAACAAATAGTTCCAATTTACCCCGCGCTCACGGCGTGTGGTTCAGAGGCTGACAAATCACCGACGACGAGCGATTGAGTCTCAGTCTCAATCGATAACCTTAAGAGGTTTTTAAGAGGTTTTATATACGTTTGTGAAAGCATTCGCAAAGAAAAGTAATCCTTTGTCATTGCTTCGCGGTTCATCGCCTTTTGACGGCGTGCAGTGGATACAAGCTCGTGGCGCTTAAGTTATTAAATATTTTATTATTACCGTTCGGGCCCATGGTTCGACAGCCTTGTCCGAAATCTCATGGTGGATTTACATGCTTGCCAAGCCTCGGCACGCCTACAGGATGCAGTTATATGTTAGGGTGAGCACGATGTAGTTCCGTCTCACTCTAACATATGACTGGGTCCTCCACGCTTGCCAAGGCTTGGCAAGCGTGTAATTGCACCGTTTAGGAGTTTTAATTTCTCGCTGTCCGATCACTTGGAGCATTAAGAAAAAAAAAACTCGTAGTTTGACTAAGGTAAGGTGGGATAATACTAACATAGTTAATTGTCTACTGGGGTAAGAGTAACAGTTAGTCAGTTATTGGTTTGTGGCAGTCTTCACCCGGTGATGGACTAACCCCAACTTACCTTATTTAAACACATATATCCTAATATTCTACTTATTTGCCCGGTCGGGGCAAATATTTGTGCAAAATATTTGTTCTTGGGTCATGGATGTTATCTATATTATATATTATGTATATCGTCGTCTAGTACCCATAGTACAAGCTTTGCTTAGTTTGGGACTAGGTCGATTTGTGTAAGATTGTCCCTTAATATTTATTTATTTTATTTTATTTATTTATTTCAACTGTCGTCGAACCACGAGATTAAAAAAAAAAACCTATTTTGAATAAATGATGGCAACTCATGCCTTGATCACACGTACCGAGACAGTGGGCGAGACAGTACTCTCGTCCCTGTTACACACAAGACAAACGGGCGAGACAGAGCACTGTCTCGCCCGTTTACTCGGTACGTGTGATCAAGGCATCAGAGAGAATATGTCGGAAAAGCCTGTCGACCCACGTGGGCGGAGGGTAATAAAATAATAACTTAAGTGCCACAACCTCATACCTGACTCACTTATATTTGACTTACTTTATAGATATTTAATACTAACACATCTTGACTTGATACTATGAAACCATTTTCAATACCCACTACCATGCTACACAATGCTTATATTTATGCTCGTTCCAAGGTGCCCATTCATCCGATGTTAACATCTTTACGTACAAATAAATTAATTCTAGAACGGTCGTTTGGAGAAGGCCTCGGATTGGGTGCAAAAACTTAATTGCGTTGGAAACAGCTCGGTTCCGCTCCTCGGAAATGGGCGGCGCCTGTCATCGGTTGGCCTCGCCTGGGTTAGGCCGAATTGAATGTTGCATTATACAATTTTTCATACACCAACATTTTGACACCGTAAGGTTAGGTTAGATTATTTGTAGGCTATTTGGAACGAGGGAGCTATATGGTAATTTGCAAATTTGAGGTTTTAAAATATATATCCATCGTAATAGTAGGAAAAGATGTCTTATACCTGAAAACGTATGTTTATACATTCAAATGGTAAAAAAACGAGCTTAAAAGTGTTTTATTGCTTCGTACCAAAAAACTCCTTCGGTTCCAAATAGCCTCTCCTTACGGTACATTAAAGTCATTTCGTGTACTTGTCTAATTTAGCAAATAAGTTGCTAACAATACGTCTTTCTTTTTCTCTAAAACTGTATTTTTTTTGATAATGCAGCCTGAGTATCACGATTCCAAGTTTATAAATAACATAGCAGGTTTCCGGAGTAAGTATTCATTTTGAGTCTATAATCTTGTTTACTAAATTAGACAAGAAAGAACTAAACAAAAATCACACTTACCATCAATCATCGCACCATTCAATAATAAACTGAATAAGAAAAGCTACCCACCACAAATATACTTTGAATTTTTTTTCTTTTTTTTTTATGAAACAAAAAATAAATGAGGGCGTATTGTTACAATTATTTTTTATGCTATCATTGCTTAGTATTTTACTAAAACTTCATATTTATGGAACCTATTAGTAATTTCAAAAAGAAACCGTTTTTTTTAAAGAAACATAAGCTTAATCAATAATTATGATAAATTTTGGCTTAACCAGTTAATGACACTTAATTTATGTACCGTTAAACTTAATTTAACTTTAACTTTACTTTAGCTCATGTGTCGACGAAAGTTTGAACATGTGTTTTTATTTCGAGATAGGTAAATGTGGAGTAATTTCGCGGAGTACCCAAACTTTCCCGGTTTATAGGGTTGCCAGATGATAAATACTTTCTAATATATCGTATCGTAATAATCTATATATGTATATAAAAGAAGAAGTCCTGACTGACTCATCAACGCACAGCCGAAACTACCAATGTTAGAGAGTTGATTTTTGCACAGTAGGTTAATTTTATAACGTGGGCTAGGGATAAGAAGGGATTTTTAAAAATACCTCCCCTAAGAGGTTTAAATAGGGGTGCAAAGTTTGTATGGGGTACAAGTTTTTTTTTAATCTAGGAAATTGAAACTTTGTAAAAAGGTATTAAAATAAAATGGAAGAAAACTAATTTCAGCGTTTTTGAAAATTCACCCCCTAAGGTGGTAAAAAAGGGGTTAAAAGTTTGTATGGAAATTAAGTATTTTTTTGAGCGCGGGTCTTGAATTTTTGTGTATAAGTACACTATTAAAATACAAGAAAAGTAATTTCAGCGTTTTCAAAAATTCGTCCCCTAAAAGGGTTAAAAAGGGATTGAAAGTTCGAATCCATTAGAAATTCCTTGAATCTTCTTATCTATCTATTTATTTACTAGCTTTTGCCCGCGGCTTCGCTCGCACAGGGTCTGGAAACTGCCCGTTTTATTGTTTCTTAAAATAATAAAAACTAATAAAAACCTGCGCGCATAGGTACATATATTTTGGGTAGTACATTTATTATATTTCTATAGATCACGTTGTTGGTATATAACACAATACATGGGACAATTTATTTTCCGATGAACCAAACGAAATCATAGTCAAAAGTTTAATCTCCTTAGGGATAGGAATAATACGTATAAATCAGTATTCTCAGTTAATAGTTAATACCAACAGCCGGTCAAGTGCGAGTCGGATTCCTTACGAACTTTGAAAACACTGCATATTGCTGATGAAAAGATAAAATGTACTAAGCAGCAAACTTAACATTACCGTTGGAAAACTGCTTTAGGTACGTACTTTAAATACATACTATTTTATTTATTTAATTAGAAATGTTCATAGTTTATAGTTTTCAGATTTTTCCCTATAAGTACTGGTAGTATGACACGGTATTACTTGCCAAATTCACAGTTTAAGATCAACGGAAAATACCTATCTTATAAATTTTGATTCCTTTGCGAGTATCGAGATATACCTACGTTTTTTGCGGCATACACAGCCGGATCCTTTTTTACGTTTTTCCTTAAAATTTTGGTTTTTAAACAGCTTCAAGGGACTATAGTCCTAAGTACCTATATGGTTTTAATTTCCATTGAAATTCGATAGACGAGATATTTTGAGGGTTAAGTTTCTTCCTTTTGGGGCACGGAAACCTGAATATGCCAAAAAGAAACACGAAATTTTGTCACTTATCCAGAGAATCCTACGTTTTTCACACAGTCAAAAAACTTTCCAGAAATGAATTCAGTTTATACACGAAAATATTTCTTGCATGAACTTTCATCTTCCCCATTTACGCAGACATTAAATTACATTTTATAAATTTCTAAAAATAGTATTTTAGTGACACACAGAATATGAGCAGACTTACGAAAATAATCTAACTTTTTCTCATCCAAACTTTCACCTCCCATTAGACCCATTTTGGAGATGAATTTCCAGAGGCTTAAGTTTATTTTCTCAGTTTTAAATTAATATTCTACAAAAAACCCGCGTACCTCTTAATTATAACATGAAATTCAACCAATTTAGGGGATGAATATTTTTTTTTTCTTACTTAGTAATTTCATTTAATGGTGTGGTGCAAAGTTAGTTGTCGTGATGTAATTTGTAATGAATAACCTATACCCGAAATATTATCACTCTTACTCAAAAAATGCCAAGCTCTTCAAACAAACTGCCACCTCTCAGCGTACCCCATTAGGGGTTGAATTTTCAAAAACGCTAAAATCTATATACTCAGTTTTTGATGAAAAGTCTACACGCAAAATATAACACCCCATACTAAAAAAAAGACCCGTTTATCACAGAAAGTTCCACTGTCCATTTAACCCCTTTCGCAGGTGAATTTCCAAAATGCTAAAACTTGTTTCCTTACTTTGCATATACACGAAATATTACCACTCATACTTAAAGAATATCAAGCTTTTCATAAAAACATTCATCTCCCTCTTTACCCCATTAGGGGTTGAACTCAAATACGCTGGAATCAATATTCACAGTTTTTGATGAAGAGTCTACACGCAAAAGAATTCACCCTCTACTCATAGAAAGTTCCACTGTCCGTTTAACCCATTTTGGAGGTGAATTTTCAAAAATGCCAAAATTTGTTTTCTTACTTTGTATAAAAAAGACTATACTCGAAATATTAGCACTCAAATAATTTCAAGCTCTTCATAGCAACTTTCAAGTCCCTCTTTACCCCATGAGGGGTTAAATTTTCAAAAACGCTCAAATATATGTTCTCAGTTTTTAGTGATCAGTGTACTCGCACAAGAATGCGCCCCTTACTCAAAAAAACCCCGTTTCTCATAGAAAGTTCTACTGTCCATTTAACCCCTTTCAGGGATGAATTTCCAAAAATGCTGAAACTTGTTTTCTTAATTTGCATAGAAGAACTTATACACGAAATATTACTACTCCTACTCAACGAATCCCAAGCTCTTCATAGAAACTTTCACCTCCTTCTTTACCCCATTAGGGGTTGAATTTTCGAGAACGTTGAAATACATGTTCTTAGTTTTTTATGATCAGTCTACACGCAAGATAATTCACCCCTTCCTAAAAAATACCACGTTTTTCATACAAAGTTTCACTGTGCCTTTAAGCCCTTTCGGGGATGAATTTCCAAAAATGCTGAAATTGGTTTTCTTACTTTGTATAGAAAGAGCTATACACGAAGTATCACCACTCTTACTCAAAGAATCCCAAGTTCCTCATACAAACTTTCACCTCGCTTTTAACCCCTTTAAAGGATGAGTTTTCAAAAATCCTGAAATTAGTTTTCCTGTCTTTACATGAAACATCTGTACACAAAGTTTTATGTCTCTTACTTAAAAATTACACGATTTCCATACAAACTTTCAACCCCAATTTGACCCCCTTTGGGGATGAATTTTGAAATATCCCTTCTTATTCCTTGCTTTCGTTATATATTTGATCTATTCCAAAAATTGGAAGGTCCTGGGTTCAGTAGTTTCGGCCCTGCGTTGATATGTCAGTCAGTCAGGACATATCCGTATATATATAGAAGATAGATTTATTTAAACTTTATTGCACAAAACAAAAAGTGTACAAATGGCGAACTTAATGCCATAATGCATTCTCTACCAGTCAACCATTGGGCTAAACAGAAACATTTTATGGTGCAGGGCCTGTCAACTATCAACATTATACCAAAAGAGAAACTTATTATATATCAGTAATATAATGAACACAATAAATAAACATACACAAATATGCAATACAATATACTTACATAAACATTCATTCTTGTACCCAGTGCAAAATATCATAACCGACAATCAGTCTAGGAGCTTACGGGTGAGATGCTTGCGCAACATGTGCTTAAAGGTTTGATTTGTTTGTGCTTGCCTGATGGAAAGTGGGAGATCGTTCCAAAGCCGTATTGCCTGAACAGTGAAAGAATTTGACATAAAGCCGTTGAAATGAGCCTGAGCCAATGAGCATGAGTTTACGAGAAGTGCGAAGGACGCAACCGGGTCGAGCAGATACAAATTGAAATTTAGATCTAAGATACTCGGGTGCAGCTGGATCAAATAAAATGGAATAAAGAGTGGATAAGACTCGTAATGACCTAAGTTCACGAATGCGAATGGAAAGCCAATTAAGTTGACGGCGAAAATCAGATATGTGGTCATATTTACGAAGTCCAAAAATGAATCTAATGCTGTTATTAAGAACACGATCCAAACGATTCAATGAAGCCTGAGTGATGTTGGAATAACACACGTCAGCATAATCAAATACGGGCAGAACAAGAGCTTGAATAGGGAGAGTTTTGGCGCTGACAGGAAGAAAGTGTTTTAGTCGGTAAAGCGATCAAAGTGTGTTGGTCACTCTGCGACATACGTCAGACACCTGTGGCTCCCACGTAAGGCCGGAGTCAAAAATCAGACCCAGGTTCTTCACTTGCGACGCCAACGGAATAGGAGTGTCTTCAAACCGGATAGGAGCTATGTGCGCCATTTCAGTTGTAGAGAGCAAACGGGGACTTCCAAGTACAATGGCCTGACATTTAGACGGGCCTGATATATATAAAAGAAGAAGTCCTGACTGACTCATCAACGCACAGCCGAAACTACCAATGTTAGAGAGTTGATTTTTGCACAGTAGGTTACTTTTACAACGTGGGCTAGGGATAAGAAGAGATTTTTGGAAATACCTTTCCTAAGAGGGTTAAATAGGGCTGCAAAGTTTGTATGGGGGGAACTTTTTTTTGAGTTAGACTTGAAACTTTGTAGAAAGATTACTTATTAAAAAACACAAAAAGTACTTTCAGCATTTTAGAGAATTCCACTGCTTAAGGGGTTAAATAGGGGTGCAATGTTTATATGGGAGAAACTTTATTTTTTGAACTAAAGACTTGAAACTTTGTAGAAAGCTTACTTAATCAAATACAAAAAAAAGTAATTTCAGCATTTTAAAAAATTCTGCCTCTAAGGGGGTGAATTAACTAAGAATAAAATTCCTTACCTAACTATTTTAATATCTTTGTCATCATCAAAAATCTACGCGGACGAAGTCGCGGGCGGTCGCTAGTAAATACATATAAACCTTCTTCTTGAATAACTCTATCTATTAAAAAAACCGCATCAAAATCCGTTTCACTTTATAGTATGTAGTGATTATTGTCTTTTCCCTTCTAAAATTTGACGTAGCAACCCTAACTACAACTCATTCATACTTATAAGAGCTCTATAGAGCTCGTGGCCGAAAGCCGAAACTGAACTTTGGCGACCCTACTCGTTAAAATGTGTCAGAGCGCGTTCGCAAATATTATCACAAGAAAGCCGTTGTTTGCAAGTGTAAGCGACGATGATTAACGTTTGGTTCAGTCATTATACAGTTAGGCGTAATATTATATTATAACGATGCCTTACGCTTTACGCTTATGCGGAACAGGGCGCCTATGATGGTTGCCTTTATCACGTGATAAATAAGTGACAAAGCATCTGTCACTCACACTCGCATTCTAACAAAAAGTGACGGATGCTTTGTCACTTATTTATTAATCAATAATAGGCCCGCAGAAGACGGTTAACGAGTAGTTGATAAAATTTACATGAAGTAATTTGACAGATAAAGATAACTTTTTTGACAAAAAGAACAATCAGGAGAGATCCCTGACTTCTGAGCCTGAAACCCTGTGTTACAAATTTATAGATTGCCCTTACTGGAAACTGTAAAAATGTAGACGAGGTACAGACAGTGAACATTGAAGATCAATAATATAAAATTAGTGAAACGAACTCTTTGGAGGTTACTGAATGCACATTTTTTTATTACCGATTCGTTTATGTGTCTTTTTGATCTCACACCAAAGGATAAATGGATTTGAAATGCAGCAATAAAATTTACAAATTCTGTCTCTGCCAGACAAGATGCCTTCTTATTTTAAATAAAACTAAATGACTAACTAGTATATTATTCCGGTATATTTCTTATGTCTAATGATAATGACATGTATCTTATAATATTTTTTATAACATCCAACCGCAGACTACGAAATGACGGCCTCACGGTGCAAGATATCCGGATATCCGGCCGTGTCACTTCCCGTCTGTGCCCGCCTTTACAAGGCTTGGAGGAGCCTTTTTATGCAGAGGTTGTTACGGCCCGGCCTCGACTACGCGCGACCAGCGGCAGCGGAAAGCGGTAAATAAGACTTCAAAATAAACTGAAAAACCAAAATTAACCCGTCCATGTACAGATTACATTTGAATCACCTCTTGAAGTCGCAGTCTTGCCAAATCACTCAATTATTATTATGAAACAGATGCCACGCATGAAGCCTATACTGCCGTGCTAAGGTAAAAGGCGACCTCTTGCTATGGAGCTCCATACAAAAAGGTCGCCTTTTACCTTAGCACGGCAGTATAATGATAATGATTGTATTTACGAGTATTTTTGTTCGATAAAGAAGTTTACGTGAGGTTTGGCACCGACTGCAAAAGGTGATTCAAATGTAATCTGTACAAAACAAAAGCGCGTGTTTGCCGCTCTATTTGTTCCCTCGCCGCGCCGCTCGTCGCCCCGCTTACCGCCCCGCTCGACGCACCGCTCGCTGCCCGCTTGCCGCTAAACCTAAGTCATGGCCGGATCGTAAGCTGTGATCATGCATTCGCAATCATGGGAAACTACCCTAAAGCCTACGGCTAACATTTTAGCTAAAGTGACTTAGTAAAATTTGCCAGGGCACCATGTGTTCGTAAATTTCTGGATTAAGCAAGATATTAGACCTTTAACGCTATTCTGGTTTAGTTATGCTTCCATTATATTCTTGTATGAGAATGTTGTGACCTGTACATGTGTTGAGGATTCTGCACCTAATTGTTACTTATGATAGGTACATTTGTGTCAATAATAGTGTTTACATGCTATTAGATCAATGTCTTTAATTAGAAGGCCATTAAACATTTAAGTAAACCATCATTTCTCAATACGGTGTTTAGAAACTACCTACCCCAAGAGTTTGGATATTATACTATTTTAATCGACCAAAATATTAAAAAGAGGAGGATATTTTGATTGCCGCTTTTTAAGACGTCACAAGCTTTACAACTCACACAAACGTCACAAAATCAAAAATACTCTTTACATTTGTATACAATAACTTCAGAGAAACTTTCACACTAATGGATCCTTTTTGACATTTTATAATGACTAGTTGATTTGATCTGCCATATATACCGTATTGTGCCAAAAACTTAATATTAAAATTAGCTATTCTTTATAAAATGTCAAAAACGATCTGTTAGAGTGCAGTTTCTAATTCAATGAAGTTACTGGCTTGTGACGTCATAAAATTAGTACTCAAAACACATCTTATTTTTGCTTTTTGACCAATTAAAAACAGTGTAATGAATAAAACTTAGTAGTCATTTATTTAGATCCGCGTATTTTTGAATGTGTGATTAGTGGTTTCAATGATATACCTACTTTATTTTTAAACCAGTAATTTATATGGTACTTCAACAAAGTAACGCCTGAATCTATCAATATCTTTCACCATAATACGTCCCTGTTTCATAAATCATAATAAACGGCCCGAAGACTGTTATGCTATTAATTCTGCATTTTCTGCGATTTGTCTTGACCCCGCTCGTTCCTGCGTTAGAGCGAAGCGAGCGTAAGTAGAAGAATTGAATCCGTCCGTGCGGACTGAGACTGAGCCTTTCCGACATTCTACGTTCGTTTTACTTGTATTCAGTTGAGCGTTTTCGTAAAAACGATACCTATTGGTTTTTCTCATTGTTGACTTCGGAATAGTTTTTATTACGTGTCTTAAATTTTCTATTCTAAAACGTCACATTTTGTATGAACCGCCGGCCGGTCTACTGAGCCGGCGGTCCCGTGTTCGAATCCCGGCCAGGGCAAATATTTGAGTGATGAACTCGAATATTTGTGCTTGGGTCATAGTTGTTGTATGTATTTAAGTATATATTTATCTATATAAGTACGTATATCGTCGTCTAACTAGTACCCATAACACTTCTTCCATGCATAACACAAGCCTTCTTGAGCTTAATTTGGGAGGTTGTCCGATATATATATATATATACATATCTTCTTTTATTAAAGGTTTTTTTTTTGTTTTTAATCGCTCTGTTTACACGTAATTGAGCGTTTCCGTAATAACGTGGAAGAATTTTCCGTCCGAGTGCAGTTAAAAAAATATACGACAGTAACATTAATAATCTACAGGAGATCTCTAAACTTAAATTGGAGTTACTATCACTTTTAGTTATATCCAAGCTTCTAGTTCACTTCACTTAAAAACTTATTAATTCTAGCTGTAAAGTTTATTAACAGTGACAAATATTCGTTCAACAATAAATGAATGTTGTCCTTTCTGTCATACATGAACGGAATAAAAAAGTGTATTTTCGCCTTGCGGACAAAGCCATAAAAATGTTTTAAATTAATCTTCAGTTTGTTTATTGAGGTATAAAATATCTGATCCCAGCATCGCACTGCTATGCATATATGTATGTATACTTACATCACGCTATAAACACAGTAAGCACGTATCGGCCAAATATTGGTCGTGAATCTTTTAGTAACCTAATTCACTGCTTTCTCACGCAGACTGTTTTTATTTTATCTTAACGCCTCGAGTTCAAGTAGCCCGTAAAGTTCACCTGACATCTGCCCCGGGAGTAATGGGTGCGGATATATGGTGTAGTGTAGTCCAGTGAAATTAGATTGAAAAAGGAGATGATTGTTAAAGGAGTTAAGGAGTTATTTAGACATTTCGACCATCATTTATTTCAATTTTGACATGAAATTAATTGTTTTAATATAAATTCTGGTGTTCATATTATTGCTTTAGATTATTATTATTTTATGTGACGATCATTGTATGTATGTAAATGGACTCAAGTAATGTAATATATACTGACATATTACATTTTTTTTTATAAAATTTCATTACCACTTTTTTTAAACGATTCATTGCTTTTATTTATTTATTATTTAAATACATAATTTACACAGCATTACAGTAATAATAACTAAGGCACTGTAAACTACAAAATACATATACATAACTCTTTCGCAACCGAGGATTTCGTAGCGCTACATGGGGAAATGCGTATGTAGCGAAAACTGGCTACGAGCACTGTGCCCACGGGGCGGGCTCCCGGTGTTGAATGTGACACAGATTTAAAACTAGTTAGATTTAGGCGATTACGATGATAGGTGTTTGTTTTACGTGGATTTATTGTCAGTAAAGATTGACTTGTTTGTTAAATGTTGTTGTAAGTAAAGTAAGTAAGTAAGTAAACGCTTTATTGTACACAAAAACAGTTAAAAAATACATCTATTACAATTAACATATAGGTACAAAGGCGAACTTATCCCTATAAGGGATCTCTTCCAGTTAACCTTTGAGCAGTTGAGTGAGTACGAGAAGAAGATAGACAAACTAACACCGTGTACAAAAAGGTATTAAAAATAATAAGACTACTAATAATTACACATATAAACTATTAATACATACATACATATATACATACATATATATAATGTAATATAAATATACACATAAATATAAATACATTGTAGATCCAATTCACAAGTCATTGGAAAGCCATAACTTCTTAAGATTCGTCTTGAGTGATGCTACAGATGGAGACTTCCTAAGGGACAGTGGCAATTCGTTCCACAGCTTCACAGCGCTTACTGTGAAAGATTTGGCGTACGTACGCGTCTTGTTAGACGGTACAGCCAGAGTGAGATTGGCAGACGACCGCAAGCGGTGACCACTGCCATCGCCCATATATTTAAACCTTTCACTGAGGTAAGGAGGTGAAGCAGGGTTGTAGAGAACATTAAAAAGCAATGACAGGACATGCAGGTCTCTACGCTGACGTATTGGCAGCCAACCCAGCTGCGCTCTAAAGGCGGACACGTGATCGTATTTGCGCAGTCCGAAAACATATTTTATGCACACATTTTGTAAGCGCTCGAGCTTGTCAAGTAGTTCCTCTTTGAGATTCGTCATAGCAATGTCACCATAATCCAGAAGGGGCAGCAAGAGTGAACTGGCAAGAGTAAGCTTGGTGGACATAGGAAGGAAGTTCTGCAGGCGCCTAAGTGAGTGAAGAGATGCGAAGAGCTTCCGGCTGACCTCCGAGATATGCGGAGACCAAGACAATGTCTGGTCCATGATGATACCTAAATTCCTAACAGTAGAGGAAAGAGGGATAGGAATCCCACCAAAAAGAATATCAGGCACCACCATTTCCGCCAGCTTGTTCACAAAGTGAGGACTACCGATGACAATTGCTTGCGATTTTTGTGCGTTTACGTTTAAACCAAAATTATTAGCCCAGCTGTGAATAGATTCTAAATCTGCATTGATTTGATCAATAAGCGATGGCAGATCCTCAATACTAGCCGCTGCATAGATCTGCAGGTCATCTGCATAAAGATGGAACGAAGATCTTAGGCACTCTGTGATCCCACCAATGAAAATCGAAAAGAGAAGAGGAGAAAGGACCCCCCCTTGAGGGACACCAGCGGAAAGTTCACGCCATTCCGTTCATGTTGTGTAGTCAACGTTGAACGTAGCACGAATGTTGGCAATGCAAGGCTTTTGCAGGGTCGGCTTGTTATGAGACTGGTACATACATACATGTATATCGCGCTCGTTTGACCACCCTATCCAATGTTGTTTGCGATATGTGCATTTAATATGTTATGTTTTTGTTACAGGTAATAAATAATCAAATCGCGACATCTAAATGGGTTAACATTGCATCTTCAAACAAACAGACAGGTTAGCTAGCGATATAAACATGATGACAGCTTCACAGCTATCGACACGCAAATAAGACATAATAAACGTCAACACATTTTGATCGTTGAGTTCGAATTTCTCGTTCAGACTGACTGACTATAGAATTTCTGATGTTTCAGATTATGAAATAAAGTATGCAATGTTTCGGTCAAATCAGAAAGGGGGCTAAATGTTTCCAAACTGACAAGGCAAAGCAGTTTTACTAATATTTTTCTACATTAGAAAATAATAATTCTATAAAAAAACTCTGTTGCATTTTTACTGGAAACCGCGGATTGCTACGGCCAGGTGGCGAAAAAGGAATCAAAAAGCCAAAAGCATATGTGTTCTAACTTTTTGAACATAGCTCCCAATCGACATTATAACACTTTTATAAAGGTATTTTAATGAATGAAAATTCGCCTGATAGGGCCGCGCGTCGTTACAGGCCAGTTATTTGCTGATAGCGGGGCTGTACGATTAGCTGTCTCTGATGAAGAGCTCCATGCGACTTGGAAACATATCGAGCCATTCCTGTTTTTTACGTGTGTTTTAAACGATCATAATAATTATCAGAGATGTCTCACGAAAGATTTGATAAGGTTATAGTATTTAATTTATCAATGGTTAAAACATTTATTTGACTGGACTACGGGAAGTGACGGCCAAGCAGTGCGGTACGGCAAAGGATTACGCTACCTGACTCGCCCTAAAACGCGCGGATATAAAAGTTCACTAATCTGATCCATGCGGGCGTAGAGGGGATTTTTATAAGGTTTTTATGATGCCGGAACTAAATTAGCAAGTTTTTGAGGAAAAGTTGGCCGTAGTTGTCTTGGCATTTTAGAAGTTGGAAAATTGGTTTGGGACGGTGATGTTTAAATAAAAGTAATACACACTAAATTCGACTCCTTAAATAGTATTAGTTAACTAGCAGGGCACCTGCTCGTCGAGTTCGTCCGTGTAAACAAGACTTAATCTACTTTCCCAGATTATGTCTTCATTGTTATCGAAACACGAACTAAGGACGAAAAACAAACTAACACTTTATAATCACCGCAAAAGTTTTTGTTTTTGACTTGAAAGTTACATTTGTATTTAATCGTTAATTACCTACTTCGGCATAATGCGAATTCATAATCTATCAATCTAACTTCTTATGCCTTTCGCCTTAGATACGTAAATGGAAGCACTTCGCTATTCGAGCATCGTGTTTATCTTTTTGATTAATGAAATCGAGACTACCGTGCATGAAGCGCCTACAGCAAGTCATTAGTTTCTGTCCAACATACTCTCAGTCCAGTAAAATTTTAGTGAAATAATAAAATAAATAATTTACTAAAACCTTTGACAATTCTAAAAATTTTAAATTTTGGCGTGCGGATAAATGATAACATTTGAAAGCTATTTTCATAATTCATAATTCATAATTCATAATTATTTATTTCCAAGAATATGGTACATTTGGTTATTATAAAGTGTCTTAGTGCTACATATTCGGCCAGTATTGGCGTAGAAATGTTATTATAGTATTGCTAGTAAACATGTCAATTAAATTATTAAATTAAATTATATTAAAGTTAATATTGCAATCAATTAAATATAAATATGTCAATTAATATTAAAAATAATTAAAATTAAGTCCTTACAAAAATAACATGCACCCTTATAAAACATGTATACATTTGAAATTTATTTACAATAGTTAGAGTTGTCATAGTTTAAAAAATCTGTTACAGTATAAAAACATTCATTTAAAAGCAATTTAAACATTTTTTTTTCGAATTCACGTGTGTGTAATGCTTGGAACTGCTCTGGTACTTTATTATATAACTTTATAGCCATACAATATGCGTTTGAGCCAAACATTTTCAATTTTTGTCTTGGCTGATATAGTTTGAGCGGATTCCTACTAGGCCTATTTGTTTTTTTTATGATGACGTCATGTAATGGAAAGAGATGAGGGTGTTTTTGAACAAAGGCCGTTTCCGGTTAAGGGAAGAAAATATGCCCTTTTGTGATAATGGACAGATTTTTTTTTCTACAGTCAGTTACGTCTAGTAGAGTAACTGTGTCAAGTTTGGTTAAAAAATTCTTTGTGGTTCCGCAGAATAAAAATAAAAACGGAAATAATGAAATATGGTTTTTCTCCAAAACTATTTAACTTTAATGTACTATTATTTTTTCATTCTGTAAAGCTTAGTCAAGTTCATGTTTTAAGTGAAAATGGTATCTCTATATCTAACGATTATGTAAAAAAAATAGGTAAGTCAAAATTTTAATATATATATTTTTTTACTTTTGTGAGAGATACCACTCTAATTGACATTTCTAAATAAGCCTTAGTTAACGTCCTGTAACACATATTAATTTGATGGATAAAATCGGAAAGCAACTGTGTCAAAATGAAATAAATAACTGGGCTGGAATTCATTACTATTTAATTAGTAAACTACTCTAACACTGCTAAATAACCAAAACATAATATCCTCTTTACAAATAAACAAGATTTGACAGTTACAGTGACATTTGCTAGAAAATGTCACCTTTTTAGTTACGTAATGAAAAAAAATACACTTATTCTAATCCTCATCGCTATCTTCATTGACAGTAACGTGAATTCCGTGATTCAAAAAAAGTCCGCTTAAAGTTTCAGCAGGCCGAACGATTTTGGACAAGTATCTTGCGTGCGATAAATAATAAACAATAGCAACAATGTGTGAACAACACCCTACTGTTCGCATTCCGTTGGCACGTCCACAATAATGCCGCCTTATGGATCCAACACCAATGCTGTTTGGGACATATTCGATAAAGCATCTGTAAATATTTTTTGAAATATGGCGAGATTGGACTTTCAGTTTCAGTATATTAGAATTTTCCTTCACATATTCCAAATTCAACGAACCATCTTCATTAAGTATTTCTGATAGATACGAAATCGCTACTTATATCATTGCGAGGTGATATAATGATGTAGGTTTCTTTCTTAATATTTTTTTGATTGCATTCGCTTTAGAATTCATTTTGTAAAGACGAGTTATCTTTCTAATGTCCCTGAAATGTCATGTTACATTTAAAAAAACAATTCATCTTTATTACTGTCATAATATGTATTTATTTTAATTTCGGTAGAAAGAGGATTATTGCGTGGCGAAAAAAGAATAGTTTGTAATTACAATTTCAAGATAATGAAGTCATACCCGAAAAGTCTTTTAAATTCCATTTTACAGTTAGTGTCCGATTAAAACCTTTAAATTGATAATTTGGTATAATGTTAAGTAAAGCTTATATACCAAATAGCAAAAATGATTAATATATACATAGTTTTTAATTTTTATATTATTAGAAAAATAATGACATTTTCAATAACAATAAAAGGCAAATGTCACTAACCGTCAAATCTTGTTCATTTGTAAAGAGGATGTATGCTTTGGTTATTTGGAAGTGTTAGAATAGCTTACTAATAAAATGTAATAAAATCCAACCCAGTTATTTATTTCATTTTGACACAGTTGCTTTCCGATTTTATCCATCAAATTAATATGTGTTACAGGACGTTAACTAAGGCTTATTTAGAAATGTCAATTAGAGTGGTATCTCTCACAAAAGTAAAAAAATATATATATTAAAATTTTGACTTACCTATTTTTTACATAATCGTTAGATATAGAGATACCATTTTCACTTAAAACATGAACTTGACTAAGCTTTACAGGATGAAAAAATAATAGTACATTAAAGTTAAATAGTTTTGGAGAAAAATCATATTTCATTATTTCCGTTTTTATTTTTTTTCTGCGGAACCGCAAAGAATTTTTCAACCAAACTTGACACAGTTACTCTACTAGACGTAACTGACTGTAGAAAAAAAAACCAAGTCATAATATTAAAGGGCATTTTTGCTTCCCTTAATCGGAAACGGCCTTTGGTGATTTCTAAAATGTACAGACACGGTAGCGGTAGTATATTTAGTTCTTGAAATAATGGTTTACAATGAGCAAGATAATCCGCACCATATACGGCTCTAATACATATTTTTTGAATTAGAAACGCTCTCTGGGTTTTCAGTACAATTACCCCAAACAACAAGTCCGTATCGCAAAAGCGAGGAAACGTATCCATGAAATGCTGACAATGCAGCCTCTCTTGAAGCCACAGACTTAAGGCGTCGTAACGCAAATACAAATCTGTCCAGTCTTGTACATACGTTTTCAACGTGTGCTTTCCAATTAAGACGCTCGTCCAGTGTGACACCCAGGAACGTTGCAGAATCTACTAATTGTATATCGGTGTTATTACATTTGATTTTTATATCAGGTTGAGAGGTATTACTACTTCTAAACTTAATGACCTTAGTTTTATCATAATTTAATTTCAGTTTATTATCTTCTAACCACACTAAAGTATTTTGTAATTCCGTAATGGCTTCATTTTCAAGATTGCATTTTTTTTCGCATTTTATTATTATAGTAGCGTCATCAGCAAACAAAAGACACGTATGTTTGAGGAATTCTGGTAAATCATTGATATACATCAAAAATAATAAGGGACCCAGAACGCTGCCTTGGGGTACACCACAACTACTAATTTTTGATGAAGACTTATGTATAGTTTTTTTATTATCATCCACTCTTGTGAGCTCTGTATACTGTCTGCGCTCGGACAGATAACTTTGCAACCACTCATTTGCCCTGCCTCTAATACCATACTTTTCTAATTTAGCAAGCAGAAAAATTGTAGGTACCCAATTTTATTATTATCTGGTACAATATAAATATAAAAAAATCTAAATAATTGCGTTAGACGGATTTAAACTGGAAACCGTTGACTAACATCTCGCGAAGCGGTAGGGGAAAAAGTAAAAAAGCTCAATAGTCGATTTTAATTTTTTTTAAATTTTTAACTCGAATAATGCACTCAAACAAAAATCAAAGACTTTAAAATTACCAATGGTCAAAACGCTATTTTTACTGGACTAAAATCAATGTACCTAATTCGCATCGCAGCATAGCTGAATAGTACATCTCTGGTAGAAAGGCACCTTAAAACAACCATCGAAACATCGCTATTGCAGCTACAGTACTAAAAGTGCTCATGTTTTCATCCCCCTTGGTTCATATTTGTCGGATCGTGTAAGCCGCGCTTTAAGGATTTGTCGTGCCGGAGTCAATTCCCCTCGCTAAGCTCGGTAATTCATCGGATCATCTGGATTTGTACTCATATTAATTTGTAAATACAGTGTGTATTTTACTTTTCGGGGCAGCTCAAATAGTCTTGTACCGATTACGGTGATAGAAATGTTATAAACCCTTATTTAATAAATGTCTAGTGTGTGAAATTACGTTTAATTCCAATTAGTGGCCTGTTTGAAAATTGATCGATTTTATACCAAAAAAAAAGAAAATAGATAAAATAACCAAAACTAGTCCTCGACCTATGCGCGAAAAAAATTAAGCAGTCAAACGTCATTCGTTTTTTTTTAATTAAACACCAGGTTAAATGGAATGAAATGAAATTTATTTGCTTGAGACATGATATGACATGAGATACATGAAGTAACTTTTCCATTGTGTCATAGTTTTGGAGTTACGACATTTTAATATGAGTAAATTTTAATAAAGTAATATTTAAATAATTTGTTATCTTAGAAAATATATAAAAAACATTAATGACATCCTCTTCCTAGGCGGAATAAAAACAGTAATAAAATTTTATTGTAGTATAGTTATGAAATCTTGACAATTTTATTGGATTGATTTTAAAAATGAAAGATATCAAAATAAAAAGGACACTTCGAAACACTAAATATTTACTGGCGATATTTAGGACAGATATCATTCCAAAAACGACGAATTCAGTCCAGGATATATTACACCATATGGTAAGTCGATCTATACGTTTTTCTGCGTTAAATCATGGGTGAGCCCCGGCGACCCACATCAGTACTGACATTTTGACTATCGACGTTTTCCATTACCAGCGAATTAGGGAAGAAGACGCAGATAACCTTCTTTTAATACGAGCTTTTTGCAGGATCTCTACTATTAAAATTGGGTTTCAGTCTTATTTCGATATTTTTTTTGTGGTAATATTGAATTTTCTATATGATGAATATCGGAATATTAATACATTATTGGGTATTTCTACCATTTCGTGTAAATCGGCAGACATGAGGAGAAATTTTTATTTTTTATTTTTTTCTATGCCAATGGGAAGAAATGGGAAAAAGAATAACTGTAATATAATCTATTTAGAATTATACCCAAAATTTACCGAGATATAAGTAATTTTGTTTTTTCAAATGGAATGGTAATGAACTACGGAATATGGTAATGATATAAAGTGGTATGGTAATGAAAATGTGGTGTTGGTAATGAAGGATTAAGCAAAAAGCCTATATTAGATATTTTTTTATTTCTTCCTATCCTTAGTAATTACTCTATGAAAGAGTGATTACGACATATTCACAAAAAAGGAAAAAAAAACAGTCTCATAAAAAGTAGTGCAGCAGTGCACATGTTTTTGATCTATCATACTTTACTAAAAAAAATATAACTCTTCACGTAATATAAAAATCTTTTAAATTCTGATTGTTATTGTATATTATACACATTAACATTCCAGAACAAAGTATTAGTTAAGTATATGTTTTATACTCAAAACTAATTCGTAAACATTTAGTAGTTTTATGAATAGAAATCCACATCTAATTCTACAAACGCCTAAATAACCTAACAGTACAGAATTCCGAAATGAGTTAAATTTACAACGTACTGTGTAGTGCAATTTAACCTAATAATGTTACTTTTTGCTTTCAATTTTACCTACTTCAAACCATATAAGTCCCTAGAATAAGTTTTTTAGTATTCTTATTTTTATGTCAAATTGTATAGGTACCCATAAATAGTATCTCACAAATTGCTGCGCCCTACTTCAGGATACATGATGTGATCTCAAATTTGTAACTTTACCACCTGTTTTGTAAAACCATTATGTGCAATAAAGTATTGAGTGTATAATTAACCATTTAACGTCTAATCATCAGTTGAAATCCACTTCTTAGAATACTTTACTTATTATATTGTGTAACCCGAATTAATATTACAATAACAAAGTTTTAGTTGTGAATTTGACTCAAACGAATTGGTTAATATTTAACAGTCTTGACAATAGAACGCAACATAGATACTCTGTACCACAATAGAACATTTCAATTAGACTTCAAACAACGTGCTGTAGGAAGTTCTTCATAATTATAATGATTTAAGATTATATTACAAAACTTAAAAAATGTTAAATTCATCGTCAGATGAAGAACTGTCGAAAAATTTGCTCACTTTTTTAGAAGTGTTTAGAAGTTTAGAAGTACTTTCTTGTTTATAATTTGCTCCAACTTTCGTTCCTTTATCATTTTCCTCTGAAGAACCATTACTAATTGTGGCCTTCAGTATTTTACAGCCCTTTCCAGTTTTAGCAATACTTTTCTCTATTTTCTCTTGTGTCGGTTTCTTAACTCGCATACAAGACAGGACGAGATCAACATCTGCATCCAGAACACCTTACGCTGCAGCGCGGCACTTCATAGGGTGTTGGTGTCCAAGCTCCTCAGCAGATCTACAAAAATACGGATATACAAAACCGTCATCAGACCTATATTAATGTATGGCTGTGAGGCTTGGACGCTGACCCTTAGGGAGGAGAAAAGTTTGTTAGTTGCAGAAAGAAAGGTGTTCAGAAAGATTCTGGGACCTACTCAAAGAGAAGATGGAAGCTGGAGGATCCGCAAAAACACGGAGATCGCCGAACTAGTAGCCGAACTTAAGATCATTGGCGAAACCAAGGCACATCGTCTTCGCTGGATTGGCCACGTCGAGAGAATGGGGGACGATCGAAATGTCAAGAGAGCATACTTAGGCCGACCAATTGGACGACGTCCTATTGGTCACCCCAAGTATCGCTGGAAAGACATGGTGGAGGCGGATCTGCGTGAGCTAGGAGTTAGCGACAGCTGGCACGAAGTGGTGCAGGATCGGGCAAGATGGCGTGCTCTTGTGTTGGAGGCCAAAACTCATTTTGGGTTGCTGCGCCAAAGTAGTTAGTTTAGTTTCTTTATTTTACTTTCCGTATATGACGTTTGGTTCTGATCACTTTTATTTTCTTTCTTAGAGTCAACAACAGTTCTTTTTCGGGTGACTGGAATCTGTTTTAATAAAAGATTCGTTAGTCCAATGTCGTTTTATATTCGAAAGCAAAGTGATAGTTTTGCTTTGAGTAGCTCCACTCGCCTTGACATGAGCAGCTCTGATATTATGTTGCAACTGTTGTGTTTGTTCTAAAGTGGTTAAGTTTTCTATTATTGGGGAAGGACAGGTTGACTCGTTTTCCACTTCTTTAAAAAATCTTTCGGTGGTACGTTGATGCATAAAGTCTTTTAGTTCTACAAAAGCATTGTCAGATGCAGGGATAATATCAATGAACCCTATAACGAAGATAAATAAAAAAATCCCAAAAAATATATATAACGTTCTGCATACATATACCCACTGAAAACGTATTGTCACGTAAAAGAGGAACGGATAGAAGATAAGATTTTCACAATTTTAATACTTAAATTCATTACCAGTATTTTATATTCATTACCATTCGCCTAAAAGTGACTGGTAAATCATGGTAATGAAGAGGATGGTAATGAGTTTTCTTTACCTTTTGCAGATTTACTCATTATAAACAACTGCAATCGTAGGTATATTCATACACTAAGTTTTCGAACTTAATGTTGCTTATTTAAGTATCAACAGTACAATAAAACTCTAAAGCATTAATATCAAAACAGCACGAATGGCAATGAAAAAAAATCGTACCAATTCCAAAATCTCGCCACGAATTATTTTTTTACAAAATTATGGCACGCGTCCACTCTCTTCACTATTCACTGAGTCGACTGAGGTGGGATCGCGAGTGGAAGGGACAACGCATAAAATACTACTTTGTACGTCTACAGGCCGATGTTGCCATTGCAAATTTAATTGATGGTAATGAAGTTTTTTGATGGACAAAAATATTCTGCTATACAATCAACGTAAATAAGAATTATACGACTGTTAGACTCTCAAAGTTATATCCCTTATTACATAGTTCAACCATATCAGAGATTAAATTTAATGTGATACATGTAAAATAGATTAGTTATTCGCTGTCTAATCTATACATTTGTGTTCTGAACGGTGATGGTAATGAATTTTTCGCATGTTATTTTTTTTTTATATTTATTTATTTTGCAATAGTATAATATATTTTAGATGCAAAGTATACCCATGTACCTGACACAATACATAAAAAATATTTGAAGTAAATTTGACACTTAATACATGTTTTTTTTTTCTACGAACATGTGATTTGCACGAAATGGTAGAAATACCCTATTACTAAATTAACTCGTAAATAATTTTTAAATTTAGGACTTAATTTAGTAATGTAAATAAATACCGGACAACCTCACACAAATCAATCTAGTCCCACATTAAGCTCAGTTCATCACACAAATATTTGCTCTTGCACTAAACATAAGTAATTATAATGTATTAAGAAGTGAGTACAAACAACTTTTGGTATTAGAGGTGAAAAAGGGTACATCACTGTACTGATAAGTACTTTTTCCAAATCGACTTTCAAGGGACGAATAAAAGTTGTAAGCATATTTATTTACATAAAAAAAATAACTTTATATATTAGGGCCAATTTTTTTAAATTGCGGTCATAATTTTCCCGCTACGCGCTAACTATTCCATAGCTCAACAACCATTTAGATATTTAACGGTCACACAAAATTAGTTATTGCAATAATTGACCTATCGACACGCTAATTAAATGATTTCGACGTGACATAAATCGAATTCAGCTAGGTACCAATTAAACTGCCTCCATTCTATATTAGTCAGTAAATTAGAGACCAGTTTATTTACCAGCTATATTTTAGCTTCACGTAATATAGGAAATTCACTAGGTCCAGTGAACGAAATTAAAAGACGTACTATTTTCGCTCTCGTCACAATGACAATAAGGGTCAAAGAGGTACGCGTTTGAGTTTCCTTCACTGTACAATGTAAATTTCCTACTTATTACGTAAATAAAGGGTATCGTGAATTCTCCAATGGATTTACATTAATGGAATGAACGGTGAATTTAAAGAAAAACATGTCGCTTTTGTTATACGAGCTGGTAAAGCGGATTTAAAAATTCTACTTTTCATTTCCGAATGGCGTTACACGATGAAATTGGATGACATTGTCATTTATTTCACCAATTTAATGTACGTTTGTTATTTCGAACAAGATTAAAATCCTTAACTTTAATATGCATTTGGGCGGCTCTTTTTAATACACTTTTATTTGGTTTCCTTTTAACTAAGTTAGTTACTTAGTCTGTAGCAAATAAAAAAAAAAACATTTATTTCGACCAACTGGGATCATAGTGCTTACAAAATATATTCGTAACAGACTGAAATTCTTATCCTACGGTTAGTGTAACATTGTTATTAGGTGTATTATAATATAGTTTGCATTTAATAAATTCGCTCAGTACTTACAAGGGCTTGAAAGGCTTGATTGTCAGTACATGAACCATATGGCAGTGGTTCAAATACTGACATAATAATGTAATGAAATTTGGAAGTTAATTTTAACCTAACTTACTTACCTTTTAATTGTCGTATCAACATATAACGTCTACATGTAGTTCACGCGATTACGTGGGTTTCAATCCCGGCAAAGGCAAATACATATTTGTAACATGAATTTGAATATTCATTACTGGGTCGTGGATTTTTCTATATAGAAATATATATTTAAGTATGTATGTATGTATGTATGTAAACTCTTTATTGTACATTAAAATATACATATACATTAGCAAGGACAGTAAACTAATGATATGTACAAAGGCGAACTTATCCCTTATAACGGATAATTAGTGTAAACGTTATAGATAGGTTAGTTAGTTAGTAAGGAATTAATGAAATTCAGATTGAACTGTACAAATGTTTAATAAAAGTAAAATAAAGTAAAAAATAGGTAGATCCGGCTAGGTCGTGGGTAATTTAGATTGTTAATCCGAGCTGAGTACACTTTAGAGGAGACAAGTCCTTGTTAGGAGCCACTTCCCTGCACACGTCGTCTTCGTCGCAGCAGGCTAGGTTCGAGCTAGGTAGCTCTAGCCGTCCTGTAGTCTGGGTAGGGCAGACTAGCTCCAGACTGATGAACTCGATGTAGTCCTGGACAAGCCCCAGGCTTAGTCTTGGTAGCGTCAGGATCAGAAGCCGGGATCGCGGCTCTAGGTTAGGTTTTCCGGCCCCGGGGTAGGTTCGGTGGCCCTAGGGTTGCTCCCTGGAAATCCCGTAATCATTAGGTGAAGTTCGGCATGTGACTGCGACATCTAGATTTCCAACGAGTTTCGTAGGTTGGTTAAGTGAACTCCTAAGCATTTATTAGTCATGAATGATGTGGCAGTCACAAGCACAATAACATTAAAGCAAAGAAATACACTTAGAAAATAGTTCATATATTATTTAGAGTAGACCGAAACGAAATCAAATAAGAAATATTTTTTACAGATAAAAATAAACTGTAGTACTAGTATGAAGTTGTTACCATTTAATTACATTAAAACATTAAATAAATTATATTAAATTACATTAAAATTAATAAATATAGGGGTCTCGGTCCCGAATATAATTTTGTTCCTTTTGGGGTCGAGACCTTAGGTCCGTGGGGTCCCAGTGCCCACAAACTACTAAATGAGATTAGTAAAAGGCTCATTGAGTCCACTGGTGACCGAAGAGCTGGCAGCTTCCTCGCACAACGCATCAGCATTGCGATTCAGCGAGGAAATGCTGCCAGCGTCTTCGGGACTATGCCGCGGGGGCACAGTTTTTTAGATTTATTTTAGCTTAATTTAATTTACTTTATTTTAGATGTTAGTTCTTTAGTTTTAATTTGAATTTAATTGTCCATTTATATATTTTGCTATAATAAATAAATTGAGATATGAAATTATATTAACGACAAGACAAGATAACTAGCGATATCAAGAAACTTAACCTATGTAAAATATAATTTTCGCAACACTCACCCGTATTGGGGAAAACACAGCAACTTATTTACACATGTACAGACATAATAGGAAAACTGTACATAAAAGTATTATTTACACATCGGTGGCAATTTATTTACACAATATTTATAGATGTATTCAAGAAATACAATTTAATTTCTTAATAGTTAATAAATTTACATCGACTATTACAATGCCAGCGCATGCCGTGTTCTATTTTTCACGATCGTCTATTGTTTTCTTTTCACGAGTTCTTTTTCGGCCAGTACGTAGTTATTCAGCCAGTGCTGAATAAAGAGGTTTAATTTATTACAGATGCAAATAGAGTATAATCAGTATAACATAATATCAGTGAACGATTAGATTTAAGTTTTTAATTAAGGTTAGTGTTTGTAGTAAATAATATTGTAGATTTAGTTTTATAAGTAGTTATTAAGGCTTAATTAATTATTTGTAACGCTAAATCGTTACATACCCCCTTTTTTAGGTTAGGATTTTTGCTAGAGAAAATCCGCTATCTCGTTTACTGCTATATAGTTATACTTTACTCTTTTAGACCTCAATCTCAACATTCCTCCCCACACACACAAACATAGTTACATCACGCAAGTAAATAGGCAATAAACACTTAGTCTACGTGTTATTGCATCCTAGCAAGCTGAGTACTTTAAGAACATTAATTTAAAGTACTCTTATATAACTATTATAGGATCTTATTAATAAGTCTTGTAATTCTTACCAAAGTAAAACATGTATGTAAGTGCTAACACTCGTACTTTTTTAGAAAATACAATCCTATACGACAGCTTTTACTATCCGGTAGGGGACAGCAAAATATAATTTAGTAGAACTGGTATAGAACGTGATAGCAGTTACAGGTTAATGCTATTACTTGTATTTTTTTAGAAAATACAATTCTATACTATATAGGCTTCACTGTCCGGTAGGGGAGAGCAAAATAAAATTCAGTAGAATTAGTATAGAAAGCAATAGCAGTAAAATGTACATATTCTAATAGGGTATATAGATCAGATTATAAGACAGAAGGGTTTAGAGATAGGTCCTTAGGGGATTATTCGACTTCATATATCTTCAATCTCATAGAATAGGTTCGACAATCTAGAAATATTTAGTATTTTATGAACTTGAGTCCAACTGGTTTAGAAAGCATGGTACACATTTAATAGAATAAGTCTGTATAACATCAGAAGTAATGTTTTAGATTACGATCAGGCTAATCAGATGTTATTCAGAATCAAATGAACTACTAGTAAGAAGAACCTGAACCTCATACTGAAGTTCGGCCTTTTGTAGTGATAGGTATTTGATTGGATACGACATTGCTACAGATTTGCAAAATACGTAGGTATGACAAGAAATTTTAAAATTGGGTGTGTGTTGCGATTACAATAACGAAAAAAAAAAACAATATTTACAATAATACTGCTCAGTTTGTGGTAATCAAATAAAAAAAACGTAAATTAAATTTAGTTAGTCTAAGTAGGTACTCTCAGTAGTAATATAATACAAGTATATAGATTACGATAGTACAATGTATGATTATTAGGCTAGTTTTAACGACCACAAACTAAACAACACAGCTGAAATTAAAATTTAACGTTTAGAACCTTAAACTAAAATTAAAAAACACAAGTAAATATTATACATCTGCCAACATCAAAGAAAACCAAAAGTAAATGCCAAGGACCTGTTTCAGTAATACTCAGCTCAGAAAAATACCGGGAATGGGCGCCACTATAACGCCGTATAGTGGGTAGTTTAGTTTAGAGAGAGCTGAATATACTTTAGATGAAACAAGTCCTTGTTAGGAGCCACTTCCCTGCACACGTCGTCTTCGTCGCAGCAGGCTAGGTTCGAGCTAGGTAGCTCTAGCCGTCCTGTAGTCTGGGTAGGGCAGACTAGCTCCAGACTGATGAACTCGATGTAGTCCTGGACAAGCCCCAGGCTTAGTCTTGGTAGCGTCAGGATCAGAAGCCGGGATCGCGGCTCTAGGTTAGGTTTTCCGGCCCCGGGGTAGGTTCGGTGGCCCTAGGGTTGCTCCCTGGAAATCCCGTAATCATTAGGTGAAGTTCGGCATGTGACTGCGACATCTAGATTTCCAACGAGTTTCGTAGGTTGGTTAAGTGAACTCCTAAGCATTTATTAGTCATGAATGATGTGGCAGTCACAAGCACAATAACATTAAAGCAAAGAAATACACTTAGAAAATAGTTCATACATTATTTAGAGTAGACCGAAACGAAATCAAATAAGAAATATTTTTTACAGATAAAAAAAATATGTAGTACTAGTATGAAGTTGTTACCATTTAATTACATTAAAACATTAAATAAATTATATTAACGACAAGACAAGATATCTAGCGATATCAAGAAACTTAACCTATGTAAAATATAATTTTCGCAACACTCACCCGTATTGGGGAAAACACAGCAACTTATTTACACATGTACAGACATAATAGGAAAACTGTACATAAAAGTATTATTTACACATCGGTGGCAATTTATTTACACAATATTTATAGATGTATTCAAGAAATACAATTTAATTTCTTAATAGTTAATAAATTTACATCGACTATTACAATGCCAGCGCATGCCGTGTTCTATTTTTCACGATCGTCTATTGTTTTCTTTTCACGAGTTCTTTTTCGGCCAGTACGTAGTTATTCAGCCAGTGCTGAATAAAGAGGTTTAATTTATTACAGATGCAAATAGTTTATAATCAGTATAACATAATATCAGTGAACGATTAGATTTAAGTTTTTAATTAAGGTTCGTGTTTGTAGTAAATAATATTGTAGATTTAGTTTTATAAGTAGTTATTAAGGCTTAATTAATTATTTGTAACGCTAAATCGTTACACCCTGTAAGGGATTTCGGAAGTATGTACAGTATAGCGTCGTATTTTTTTTATATTATGACTAATATGAATTGATAATTTCAACCAACTTCTTAAAATCATTTATTCCCTGAGTTATAGATAGTAACAAAGCTATTTCATGCGTTTATTGCGTGCAGTCGAAAATAGTATGTAATAAAAACGCTTTTTTGCATGAATTTTGTCAATTTCGAGTAGTTTTTGAAACAAAAATTATCAATGACAAAATCAACCTGTAGGTTTCAAGTATATACTTACCTATAAATCGCAATAGCCCTGTTCTAGGTAGTAACATTGATAATATATTCAGAAACATGTTTGATCATAGAGGAAAGTATCTAAAACAATCAACATTTTTGAACGATAAGGAACCTTATTAACTTTAGGACTATTTACATCGATCTGTGTGGAGTCTTATATGTATTTATTGATTTATTACGGACTTACTTAATTACAACCTACGAATATGACCGCTATTACTGTTACAAACATCCGAGATCCCCGTACATATTTTGAATGTCCTTCAATATTAAAACATCTCGGTCGGCTGACGACGGCTCTCTTGACACGCTCTCGGGCTCTGAAGGACCCTCGGCTCCGGGCTAAACACTGACACCGGCTACTGTCTGCAAAATCACAATCACAAAAAGTTATACCTTTACCATGGTATAAGAAAACGAGGTGTGTCACTCGGGCTAGACTTTCTACATCATTAGTTGCCGCTTTATGGTAACAAAATAATTATAAAGAAATAAATTTTTAACAAAAAAAGAACAGGCTAAAAAACCTAAAAAGCCAAAAATAAACCGATCATATACAGATTACATTTGAATCACCTTTTGAAGTCATTATTCAAATATAGTCACTTTTCACAAAAAAATAACCGACTTCAATGAGCGAAATTGAACACAATAACATTATATGATTTTCTCATGGATGCCTTTGTCAGAACTGGACCAAATTTAAATGGGACCACACGGGACGCACCAGCTTTCCAATATCTTCAATATCGGTTCACCCAGTCGAAAGTTCTGAGGTAACAAACATAAAAATACAGTTGAATTGAGAACCCTCCTGCTTTTTTTGAAGGCGGTTAAAAATATTTGCCGCCAGTCGCACAAACAAAAATAATGCATTTATGAATTATAATAGTTGACATGTTCTTTGACTAAATTTAATTTAAATTTATCGTAATAATTGATTTATAATACTCACTATCTTATGAGATTCATACAGGGAATCAGGGAGTATTATGATACACTACACCACTATACTAGAAAGTGCGCGCAACTGCGACCGCGTCCGCGTGAAACTTTTTCTTTACCGTTGTTGGGTAAAAAATATCCTATAACCATCTTTGGATGTCCAGCTCTCACTGTGCCTTAATTGGTAAAATCCGTTAAGCTGTTTCAGACAAAGAAAATTGTACCAACAGATGACTGTACGGCAGGTGCCGCGAGGCCATACAAATCCTGCATCGCGATTTTAAGATTTTTCCTGAAATAAGAACCCCTCTACATAGAAAACTAATTTTCAACCAAATTTTTGAATTTTTTAATGGTGTAGATGTTCAAAATCGAATTAATCTTCTCAATGTCCCAATGGACTGCTTAATTATATACTTAGATGAATTTCATGTCTTTGTATACTATTTCTACGGTTGTGTACAGTTTTTTTAAGTAATCCGCTATTAGTTTTCTTTTCAAATCGAATATACGTAAATTTTAGCCCTGCCCTGCGAACCACATCTCTGCTAGAAAATTTACGAACTATTCAATTTTATTAAATGTTTTTCCCCGGAATATAGTCGTCTATTGATATCTCGGTCGTCAGACGACGGATCTCTTGAGGCACTCTCGGGCCTCCTCTGAAGGACTCTCGGCTCGAGGCTAAACACTGACACCGTGTTCAAGTCACTGTACTGAGGTTATTTATTTGTAGACTTTTCACTTTTGGTAAAGAAAGTAAGGACTTGTGTTCAAGGCTCCTTATCCGTTCAAAAATGCTGATTGTTTTAGATTTGTTTCTCTATGGTCCATTCTTCCATTCAATCATCAGGCTGCGTCTTTGTAAAGCCCAAAAGAAGTGCATTTAAATATGAGGAATGCGATTGCTCCAAGGCAGCCCAAGTAGCATACAGGCCATTTTTTCTAAAGTTGTACATCCCACTTTTTTTTTAATATTCATACATTTTTTGTTTTTCCATTCCGTTACCGCTGTAGTAGATTATATGGAAATGGTAATGGAATGGAACGGAAAAACATTGGGGCAGTTTTTTTCTCCTAATTAGATCGAAATCGCTCGTGATTCTGAGTTGAAAATACCCAAAATATCGAAAACAAAAAAAAATGGGTGGTGTACAATTTTCGAAAACATGGCCCATACACGCTGTATAAGAGCTTATACAGTCCTTACACAGCTTAAATAAGCCGTTTAAGGGCTGTATAAACGCTTATACACGACGACGCGGTTGGCGCAGTTTGTAAGCACCTGCCTACTGAGCCGGCGGTCCCGGGTTCGAATCCCGGTCAGGGCAAATATTTGTGTGATGAACTCTAATATTTGTGCTTCGGCCACGTTGTTCTATGTATTTAAGTATATATTTATCTATATAATATGTATATCGTCGTCTAGTACCCATAACACAAGCCTTGAGCTTAATTTGGGACTAGATCGATTTGTGTGAGGTTTTCTGATATTTATTTAATACTAGCTTTTGCCCGCGACTACGTTCGCGTGGAACTTGGAAGTATGGAAGCAACCTCGTACAACACGATAGATATCCACCTAATCACCTTAATTAATAAAAGGGATTATTAAAACCGCCTAAGCAATTGTGAGAGCAATTGTGCTTTTGGTCTAATAATTACATTTCCGACAAGGTCATCAATGTCATCATGAATTACTTTCTCACTTTTCAATCTTTTTAGGGATAATTTCCAAGATGAAAACCATCCTATGTCCTTCCTCGGATCTTAAACTATCTTCATGCCAAATTTCATCAAAATCGATTCAGCGGTTTAAGCGTCAAGAGGTAACAGACAGACAGACACACTTTCGCATTTTATAATATTAGTATGGATTAGTATGGATTATTATGCACCCTGCTGTGCGCTACGTGGGAGCCTTAATATCGTTATTGATAATGTCAAATAGTCACAATGTCAAATAGTCACTCAGTCGCGAGTACTTTCATGTCAAATTGTTAACCCTTTTTCAACGAGGACCAGAAATGTAAATCCTATTTAGTGAAGCGTACCGAATAGGAATTGCTTAGACTAAGGCTTGGTAGGCCGAGCACGTACGACCGACCAGGGTATCTGTGTAATGAGAACAGATACCTATAGATATATTTAGCTTCTAAATATTTGTTTGCATTGTTAAATAATGATCACACTCGACGGCCCTATTCGTAATTATATTAATGATTGATACTTAATTTCACTGCCATGACAATGTCATTGAAATGTTTTTTTTTATCAAGTTTTATATTAAGTTTTTGATTTGATTTCTTACTATCACGATACGGATCTCGCATCTGAAATATATGTTGTTTTTACTCTACTAATCCTACAGTATGGACTACAAAGGATGGAACTATGCGATTCTTATTGCTGGATATACGCTCGCGAAAGAAGTCGCTTAGCGACTTACCATTATTTTAATCTTTACATGGTATCTGTGTTATAATCTCTTTCTTGGCGTGCTATAATATAAAGACCCCGGGCATTTGTCGCGGTGACGTCACAATAGGGTAGTTTGGGGAGTAAACGGACCGGTGTTAATTAATACAATAAATAAATTAATATTCTTTAGTTAATATCACCTATATATAGGTAAATTGACAATCATTAATATACCAAAAAATATATTGATCTATTAATTAACATGATTATATAATTACTGTCGTAAATTATTTAAATTTATAAACATATACAAAGACAAAAGCATCTTACATATTTTAGATTTAGAATTTTTATTGTTTGTAATTTAATAACAAGTGGAGTGTATTACTTAATAGAAAATAAGAATAAATTGTGATTATCATTTTTGAAATAAAATGTTATAGTTTATTGGGTTCAAAACTGTTATTAGGGTTCCGTAGTCAACTAGGAACCCTTATAGTTTCGCCATGTCCGTCTGTCCGTCCATCCGTCCGTCCGCGGCTTAGCTCCGTGATCGTTAGTACTAGAAAGCTGAAATTTGGTATGAGTATGTGTATGTATAACGCCGACAGAACGGTAAAATAAAATTAAAAAAAAATATATTTTTTTCGTGTACCTCTCGAACACCTAAAGTGGGGGTGAATTTTTTTTTCTTTTCGTGGGGTGTCGTTGAATAGGTCAAGTAAAAATAATAGGGGTCTTCTAACATTATTTTTTGATAAAGTCAGCAGTTTTGTAAATATTCGCTCCAAAAACAAAAAAAAATAGTGTCCCCCCCCTCTAACTTTTCAACCACGGGGCAAAAAAAATCGGAAAAATTCATGTAAATGAGGCCTTATAAGTACTTTCAATGAAAACTATATTGAACAAAATCGGTTGAGCTGTTTTTGAGTTATCGCCAAATTTCATATTTTTTCTTTAAAAGGTCGTAAGTTGGCTTCCAGAAGGTAATAAGTGATTACAGTTTCTAGGGCGTTTACGACCTTTTTATAGAGCTTAAAATCTTTCTTAACGTAAACCTCGGGCTTAAAACAGCAGTTTATTGTGAAGGATGAGCAACTACGGAACCCTACACTGAGCGTGGCCCGACATGCTCTTGGCCGGTTTTTCCTTATTAATTAACACAGGCCCATTTACTCCCCAAACCACCCTATTGTCACGTGACTGCGACGAAAATCCGGGGTCTAGCTGGGTAGGCTGGGCAAGCTGAAAATCAGCGCTGGAACTGCGTCACAGTAGCATCACAGTGACTAGGCTCCCAGCACATTGCTGAGGTTGTCCTTTTGCCATTGTTTTATTATTTGATGCTTTTATATGCAAATTCAAATATTTATTGCGTATCACATTTTACATTACAAATGGATCAGTATAATATGTATAGGTACATGTGACACCCTGCAAGGGCACAGCTATTAGAGAGGGCTACTATTTAAACAATTTAAAATATTACAATTAATTAATTAGTTTAAGGTGCGTTATATGCATTATTGTACATATAGCGATTCACTAAGTTACACTCTTGCCTATCATCAATCATTAGTATTTTTTTCAAAAAATTCACGTAGGGTAATTCACTACCCGAATTTTCATTTGCCCGAAAGCTATTTATTCCAAAACTATTAATATTTTCAGGACTTTATAAACGTCGTTGTAAGAACCCGTTAGGTTAGGTTAGGTTTGTTTTATAATTATTTTGAAATATGAATAGTTTTGGAATAAATAGGTTTCGGGCAAATGAAAATTCGGGATTATGATAGGTAACCTTCACGTATATATTTTATTTATATTTTGTTTTTTTTTTTATGTCTTTCGGAAATGAAATGAAATGAAATAATTTATTCAGCAAGAGCACTTTTAGAAGTCTGATGGTGAATCTACCGGCATTTCCCAAGAGGAGACCGCTGTTGAGAAGAAAGCCGAAAGAAACTCAACAGTTAGTAATATTTTCGTAAATCATTAAAACAATCATATACATTTATGGTATAACTAAATGCATTGATATACGTAAATGAGATGTTTGGATTCTCCAAATCAACGTTAAGTATGTAGGTAACTACATTTATTCAAAATGTATTCAAGTCTTCTTTCTACGCAACTGAGCACATATCAAGTGAAAAAGCAGCCTTGCACTGTCAAAATTGGTCTTTATTAAATGTTTACCCCCAGAATATTGTACGCTATTGATTGCGAGTGGCACGAGCTATCACTGCGGCAGATAATGGGGTTGACAGCGTGTCAAAAGCCTGCGGGTATAATGGCGCTTGAAATAGAGAGCCTTTGTATCGGCAACCTGAGGCGTCGGGATTCAAACCTTAGTCCCGCGTATTTGTATGTTTGAAACAGTCGTGTAGGGAATGACCGAGTTTGAAACCAAAGCCGGTTATTTTTTCATAGCGTAACCGGTTATAGCCGGTTATTTCAATAGAAAGATATTGGTACACGGTTACATATACGGTTTTGGTAAAATAAGTTTCCCAAAATTATGCTATGGGTCTTAAATTCAGGAGGTATTTTTTATTTATTCTCACTATTTCTTTCTAATATTTAATATATCGCTGGAAATATTCAATGTTAGAGAAGCTATAATATAGGTAAGGATTTTAATATTTTTCCAAACTTTCACTCAATTGGAGAAACAAATGAAAACGCCACCCAATTTCATCGTCTGTGTAACGCAATTCGGAAATGAAAAGTAGAATTCTAAATTCTCTGTTCAGTCCACTAATTAAAAGTTGATTCATTGACAAATTCACGATACCCGTGATTTACGTAATAAGTAGGAAATTGTCACTGTACGTGAAGCTAAAATTTTGCTGGCAAATTCGTCTGGTAATTAAGTGACTAATTTAGAATGGCGTCAGTTTAATTGGCAGTTGAATTCGATGATGTCACGTCGAAATAATTTAATTAGTGAGTCGAAATATCTACTATTAATTTTGCGCGCTGATCAGATTGTTGAATATCTAAATGGTTGCATATTTATAAAATAGATAAAATAGATAGGTACTACATTATTTTGTCATCGAGAAAAAAGATGCTCTTACATATTTAACTTTAAAATTTTGCGTATAAGTGAGTTTATATGCATTGTTTTTGTCACTTTCGCAAATATTTTATTCTGTCGGTAATTATAGAAAAATCTAATAATCTTTCAACGGTCGTTTATTACGTATAAGGTGTCATTAAATTATAGGTAAGTATGCTCAGCTTCAAGGCTGACCTACCTACTTCGTTTATATTCGTTATCATTTACTTCAGCCGAATAACGTCCACTGCTGGACAGAGGCGTCCCCCAAAATTATCCACAACGATCAGTCGTGCACGACGCACGTGCACTAATCTGACTGTTTCCCGCATTCCTAACCAGGTCGTCGATTTACCTAATTGCGTCTTCCGGTACGCGGTTGCCACTCAAGAACCTCTTACCCAACGGCCATCGGACTGTACTTGGCTCAAAGCTATCGAAAAACGATTTACGTCGTGAAACTAATCCGGAGTCGATGCAACTCGCGAGTGCACGTCAAACACCGCTTAGACCGCTCTGGGTGTACACTAATCAACGAAGCTCGAAGGTTACTTATAGCTTTTAACATTTATCAACTTGTTTTGTTTCATTTATCAAAATCTTTTTATCGATGATTTTTTATTATGTGGAAATACCACATTTTTATTTTTATAAATATTGACACAAAGGTAAATTATGAAACAAAAATGTTATGTGATCAGTAGATAACATTACATTTTTCTTTCATTGAAATGTTATGTGATCAGTAGATAACATTACATTTTTCTTTCATATATTACCTCACAATGTATGCAGGACTCGAACCTGTGACCCTAAGTTTCCGGCGGCGTAGTGCTCTCCTAACTGAGCTATTAGATCGTTACTTCAATCACGCCAAATCTTTGATTCCATAATTCTACGCTACTAGAGCGCCCTCTGCGTTATAAGTATGTTCTTTAAAATGCTTAAGCTCGTGTCAATATTTATTTACTAAGAGATAATCGAGATAAGTATTTAGGCTTCCTGTCTACTGAAGCGAAGCGGACGAAGCTGTGTAAAATGGACCAGTCACAATCCTCAGATTTAAATTCACTTCTTTTGGACTTCATAAAGACACAGAATGCTTGGTTAATTTTCTCCACTCAGCTTGAGTTGATTGAGGCTTGTGCTAGTGCAGAAATATTAAATCGGCTTTTTAATTTTTATGAAACGTCAATAAGCTGATAATGTCAAATATATGCGAAAAATACAAACGTGTTACGTGACATGGTTTTATTATTTCCTTTTAATTGTTTTGATAATGATTATTTTAATGATAATGATTACATTTTTATTTATAAACTGTGAATGTTTAATTTATTATCATCTATTTTATATTGATCACAATCGCAAATTGACTGTGCTCGAATGGCTTGAAGATAGCGCACTTTTTCACAATCACTTTAGACTGAAATTATATTTTTTTCTTTAAATCTCGAGTTGGTGGTTACCGATCTCAGATCCTTTGGTGTGAACGAAGGATAATATCTTGTGAGTACCTAATAAATGTACTGACGTTAAATATGTGAAATCCAAACCTCGTTTACTGGGCTATTCAGTGAGCGAGCGGTGTCTAAGCTATGCGCTCAAGTATTCGGAAGAATTCTGCCGAGCGCTGGATCTTTAATGTTCAATGCGATATCGATTTACATTCCCGCCCCTCGTCTGAGCGTTGTTTTCAGACCTGAACGTTTACAACGAACAAAGATATTATGAAAAAACAAGAGTACACAACTTAACTATAGTCAGGTTTTAAATTTCACACTAAAGGTTTGTTCTAGCAAACATTTTAAAACATAGGTAGACGCGGCTCACTCCGCGATATACGTTTTTTGCTATAAGTACATGCCGATCGCCCCGACGGAGTGGTATATTCAGTGAGCGGTGAATCTCTACAACTGTCTGTTATAACCCAGTGTGCTCTTTTTGTGTGGTTGTTTTGTCACCAACAAGGCACGAGATGAAAAACAGCGTTCCGGCCTCTTTGCTTGCACGTTGTCTCAAATTTTGTATAATGTTGTTTCTATTATTTAATGAGTATGCACACGTGTGTACTGTGTTCAAATAAATATTTATTTCTTTCTTTCTTTCCCCCCTTCTGTCTGCCTGGTATCAACCTTGAAAGTAGTCCAGGGTTCCGTTCCCGGTCAAAACGCCCACACTTTCTCGCGGCTAATCATACCACGTATTTATCTGATTTATAACCCTGCGTGACTACCGCCATTGCTCAAAACTGATTTCGTGAAGCCATCTTTCAACCAAACCTGGATTTTAAGCCTTCCACGCTTGAGCTCAAAATGTAATGAGCGAGAAACAAAATGGTGTCATGTTGGCGCAGTGTGGCCCTGGAATTAGGAATGGCGAAACTAATCAAAACATCATTACTTTTTTCTTTGTGGGAGCGGTTTTCTTAGTAAGTGTTGCTAAAAACATGTATGTTGCTAAACCATTGATACAAAGATCAAAGCTCATTAAAGAAAAGTTTTAATGAGTTGTCTGGTGGAAGAGACCGGGAATCGAACCCTGTACCTCTGGACCGGCAATCCAGGCAACTTATATCAATTTTTCTTTGGTTTAACAACATAATTGGGTCATTGTCAGATTTAGGTTCGCGTCTTTTCGGTGGACACGTGATGCTTAGACACGGATACGTACGGGACATTTGAACCTTAAGTTAAAATGACAGTTTCAATTTGATTAGCAAATTTTTGACATCGCATACGAGGGGTTAAGGACTTTTAGGAATAGTTTTCTGATCAACATTATATTAGCATAAACGACGTTTGCCTTTCTATGGGTTTGCGTACTGAAAACATAACTTCTATGCACATACGCTGTTAACTATTGGCCACCGAAGAGATAACTTTTGTTTTTTAACTGATAATGACCCAATTAAAATCTCGAGTTGTAACGCAAGTTGTGGAGTTTGTCGTGAGCATAAAAATTTCGTAATCGCGTGACAATTGGCATGAATGTGAAATAGACTTTGGACTTACATCTACATACGATATTAATTACACACACTAGGCACATAGAATTTATAAAAATAAGATATAATACGATTTTTTGCATTTCGAGTCACTTAGAGATACCAATACCAACACCTTCTGTAACACGATGATATTTTTCCAAACTACTTACACGTTATTTCTACAGTATTAGATGGCTCATACATACACACATAGGAGTTCTAGAAATATTCCTATTACGTAGTAATTATTTTGAGCAGATTGACCGAAAAATATCAATTTTCAAAGCTTATAATACCGGATTAAACAAGTACGCTTGTTACCCCTAACATGACCGTATATTTATCTACTGGATTATTTCAATTCAGCCTCCCGTACTTACAAAACATCACCGTAATCTCTCACAGCCGGCACACAACCCGTAGCTTTAAGGCTCTGTTTTAAAGTTTAGAGACCTTTGCCTCCGCTGAGCTAGTGGCTCTCCGATGTGAATCGTAGGCATTACGTAATTAAAGGGAGTTTCACATTATCCGATAAGATCCGATTGGTATCCAATTTGATGCTATTATCTACTAATTGAAGCAAGTCAAGCTCATTGTTTTGTTATCAAAAATAACGTTGCGTTATTGTGATTATGTCTGAACATATGCTGTGGAAAACATAAATATAACGTACAAAATTGGCTAGGAAGTGATGAAAACTACATGTCATCCTCCTAGCCTTTGTCCCTTTTGTAGAGAATGAATTCTCAATCGGGGTCGGCTACCTAAATCCCAAGATTTGGCGTAGGCACTAGTTTTTACGCAAGCGACTGCCATCTGACCTTCCAACCCAGAGGGGAAACTAGGCCTTATTGGGCTTAGGCGGTTTCCTCACGATGTTTTCCTTCACCGAAAAGCGAGTGGAAGGTAAATATCAAATGACATTCCGTACATAAGTTCCGAAAAACTCATTGGTACGGGCCGGGTTCGAACCCGCGACCTCCGTAAGTCCGTATTGAAAGTCGCATGCCCTAACCACTAGGCTACCACCGCTTCTTTTGATGAAAACTACATGTGTGTGTTGATAAAGGCCATTAAATGGGCAGATATTATCACTCGGACAAAAATCACTCGGCAAATCAATAAAAAATATAAACATAATCAATCGATAACCCAAACTACTTACTAGCGCGCCCAACATGTAATGTAATGTAACCTGTTGATATGGTTTTAAGAAACAATACTACAAGTTTAAATTTGTAATGTTGTGCACTATGATATTACACTTAAATCAATGCTGTATAATTATTCAATGATGTTACCGTAATAAAATAGTCTTTTTCGTGCTCCGTATATCCTCAAAAAGGTGATTTTATAATTTCCTGACCTTAAGCACATTTTACCATTCCGGTGTCAATCAACCATCCTGACTTCAAATCGGACGGTGTAAAAACGCTCTAACACAAGTTACGGAGGTACCCACGATAATTGCCCACGATTAAGGGAAATTGGAAAGGAGTAAAGCCGACGCCCTGATTAAGGTTTCCGAGATAAATTTTGCCCTTTGGCTGAGATCGACCTGACAATTTACCTGCGCGCCTCGTAATTGCAATTTTAATGAACTAACCGAATTTAGGTGAAAACAGCCGCCCAGTGCTGTTTCATAAACAAAATTAAATAATTGATTTCATTTAGCAGCTTCAGAAGTTCAAAGGAATTTGATTTGTTTAGTGATTGGAAGGAGCTTAAGGACGCCGCGTATATAGGATTTTTTTTTAAATCTCATCTGAGAGCACTATGTCCCTAAATTAGAGATTTACTGAAGAATTAGCTAATTATGTTCACTGCTTTGTGGCGGCTCTGTTTAATTACACCATCTAAGTTTTGCTCTAAAGTCATAAATTTACAGATCTATAAAAATCTAACCTTCGGGTAAAATGCTGCGGGTTCTATGATGGATCCGTTCATCGCGCGATAAATACTTAAATGTTAAAACATCCCTTATTCTCGCATTAATCGCTTTTCAGAAAGTGCCGGGTGCTTTGTCATTTATTTATCGCGTGACTAACGCAACCATCAGAAAAGCCCTCATGTTTTTGTTGCATAATCATTAAAAAAGAAACATACAGCCCGATCAAGTTTAAACTTCAAAAAAAGGAGCTCATTTATTTTTTATGAAAATACCTACTTAACGGTATCTATGTCTATCTATCTATCAGCCAAAGACGTCCACTGCTGAACATAGGCCTCTCCTATAGCTCGCCACAAAGTGCGATCCCGTGCAGACCGCATCAATTGATTCCCCGCTACCCTCACGAGGTCATCCGTCCATCTTGTTGAGGGCCGTCCCACGGTGCGTTTTCCTACTTAACTGTAATCTACCGGATTTGTAAATAACGACGTAAGTGAATTGATGTTACGCGAACCAGATACAAAAATCGATTAGCGGTGAGCAGTTTCCGCTTGAGCGTTTTGCGAGCGATAATGGCAGTTAGGGTTGCCACTTTTATGTTCTGAATATGATCATATCTGTGACAGCCCCACAATAGGGCAGATCACCTGACAAGCCGGATACACTAAGGGGCACAGATATATAAGGAAAGATACGCTCCGGGCTCAGTCAGCCAGCATAAATATACAGTATTAATAGTAATCTATGAGGTTTTTAATTACAGCAACTACAAAATATATTATTGAAACCTATTTATTATCCACGTATTGTATCCGAATATTTGTGCGGTTACAATATGTCTGAATATCTTGCAAATTTCTAATACTAACCTTGTACGTCATCTTTTGTAGGTTTATTAACACACATCAGTCTACTTAAAAAAACATTAAGACGTAAAAAAAATACGGCAATATAGAGACGAAAACAACTAATATTGCAACACATTTACAACTTTTGCCGCTTCCGACAAGGGTTCCGCCAATATTGCGTTAAACATTCCTGTATGAACAGATTTCACACCCCCAGTCTCAAAGTATTCCAAATACTATGTCGGTATATTAGTTTGAAATCTATTTGTCAAGTCACATAGCTATGGGACGTGACACACCCATCGGGACAAATACATGCAGAAAATAGTAAGTTTTTAACCGTTGATACAAAGATCAAGGCACAAAGAACCTGGCGGAAGTGACCGGGAATCCAGAGGTACCGGGTTCGATTCCCGGTCTCTTCCGCCAGGTTTTTGTGCCTTGATCTTTGTATCGTTAGGTTAACGCATTTAATTTTTGGTTTCATGTAAAAATAGTGGTGTGTACCCACATTAAAAATAATGAGACATTACAAGCTTCATAAATGTACATGCTTCATATATTATTTTAGCAAGATAATTAGAAACAGTTCCGCCATCCCCGGAGACGACGTCGCGGAAGTTTTCAACAACTACCACAACTACACTAATTATAGTGGAGTTTGACTTAAAATAAGTCATTGTTAGTTCTGTCTGCGATTCTTGTGAGCATGTTCAGTTATAGTTTTACCTATACTTGAAATTACATATAATTACCAAGAGATCTCAGAACGTATTAGTCTATCTCACATTCTCACCAAATTAATATCTTTGTTGGTTGTCTACTTAGTAGTAAATACGTTCCGATATTAAGTCCCTTTTTTAGTGCTATAAAATACAAACATAATTTAAATTGTCTTGAAATTATTTATTCGGGCATTACAACGAGCGTTGAATGATCTTTACCTGCAAGGTCTTTTTTATGATCGATTGTTTTTTTGAACTACCACTCTGTGTTATATTACTGATCGTCAGTACGTCATAGACCTAAGCGTATAGCTTCCTTACAGTCGGAAGCTTGCCGGCTGTACAACGTTGAGCTGATGAAAATAGGTAATGCATAATTTCTGACTAAATATATAATATAACAAAATCCATCCAAATGGATATTTATTCATATATTATGGGAAAATATATTAAGCAGTGACTCAATGGTAAGTATGCACAACCATTTTCTTTCTCACTAGAACGTTGATTATCGCTTGAGTCAAAAGGGATAGCAATACCTTCCGAATTCTGGCGGTCATTTCTGTCAGAGTGTATTTCAACGAAATAAGATGTGACCATTGAAATCTAGTAGTATCTATGTATACACTAATTAAGTTTTATTAGCGTTTACCAATTACAGCCAAGTTTCATTGAATAATTCGCTGCGTCCGATAAGCCGACTTCACACAAAGGGACGAGCGGTTTGATTTAAGCGGCTTACTTAACTGCTACTGTGAATTCAACTAATGGGTAAGGCCGCGAATCGTTTTTAACAGACCTTTCCTTTGCGTTACCTAATATTCATACATACGATAGCAAATGTATTCATTTTTAATTAAATTAACAAGATCCGGTAAAATGTATCTATGTAATTTTTTTAAAATATAATGTTTTTTTTTGTTCAAAGTATTTGGTAACGCAAAGGAAAGCCCAGCTGATTATTATCAAAAAACTGAAAAAAACTGTAAGTAATAAAAGATGCATATATGTTTTATTAATGACAATAAAAAATTATATAGCAACATTATGTAGTTTACACAAATAAAATAGTGTTCGAATTATTTAATTCGCCTATTTAGGCCACTGTCGCGCCTGTAATATACCTATGTTTTAAAACACAAAAGATTTTATGAGATTCATACAGGTAATAAGTACCTAATAAGCATTGACCTAAACGGACTTTCAGAACCATCATCACAGCAATGTTGACGTCAGTTAGTGTCACCCAACCGTATCGGAGCAGCATACCTGTCCGTCTAACTACGCTTTGCGACTCTTGTCACGCGACATAGCATCGTCTGTCACTCTTTCACAGTACAGAGAAGAAAGAGATAGGTAATATTTCTCGCACGAGAAAGAGTCGCGTGTCAAAGTTGTGCTAGAGGTGCTGATATATTCTTATACTCTGAGTCCACTGAAGCGAAGCGGAAAAATTTACCAATCAGGCTGCGTCTTTGTGAAAGTTCAAAAGAATTGCATTTCAAACTGAGCATTTTGATTTGTCCACTTTACACAGCTCTGCTCCAGTGGACAGCAGCCTTATACTATGAAATAAACTTAGTATACAAATACAACGACCTCTACTTCACTCACTAACAAGTCATGGCCGAATTCACAAGGAAAACTCTCTCGCTTGAATTCATTTGTTACCTGATATCATAAAACAAACCGAAAGCTTACCATAAGTTATTTCTCCCCTAATTCCACCCAATTACCCCAGGCTTTAGGGGTAACGTAGAATTTAAAGTATGCGACTTCGTGTCGTTGCACGTCGTGATGTCGTGTCGTCATGTCGTCGAAATCTACGGCGCACATTTTAAAAATACACCAATTGAAGAACAGTGAAAACTGTTTTTTTTATTCCGAATCGTTCTTCTAGGTTACTTATCTCAAACACTAAAAACGTTAGTCCGAATTTCGTTGCGACAAAAACTATTCGACAATTATTATCATTTCAACTTTTTTTATTAGGCATTAATTGTTTAGGTTTTTGAAGTGAAACTTCTAATGCGACTTCCAACAAGGTTGCGTTAAACGTTTAACGGTTGCGTTAAACGTTTAACGATAATAATTCGAATATTTTTCGTACAAATGAAATTCGGTTAATGATATTTAGTGTTTGAGATAGGTTACCGTTCTACTATTTTTTTTTATTAAAAATCTTGCTAGAAAATTATATATCTGAAAACCGTTATTTAAGGTTTATTTTCCAGCGTTAATTAACATCGATAATCTTTTAAATAAAACATTTAAACGGATTATATCGCGTATATGAATTATTTAAGCCTCCCCGACAACAAATAATACACGATATAATCCGTTTAAATTATTTTATTTTAATGTGTGACGGCCCCGGAAACCGAAGAAAGTATTATCGATTATTTATTTATTTATTTATTTATTTATTTATTCATTTATTACATACAAATTAACAGTACATATGACCAAAGCATTTGTATGGTATACAAAAAGAAACACAAAAATTAGTAGGTATACTCAAACATAAAACAAGATAACAATAAAAATAAAAGTAAAAACAGTAACATCTAGGTAATAACACAAGATAAAATAATGTACGACATATCATAAAGGCACGTTTACGATTATTTATTACTACTACTTGGAATAAATAATGGCAGAGATCTGTAGTGCTTAGGTAGGCAATGATTTTCCTGTAAAATGCACCAACACTATCAGCAAACATATTGTTACGCCGGTAGGTTAGGTCAAAAACTTTGAACGTCAATTTCAGTGCTTTAGAGGCGTTTTCAGCAGGCTGAAAAGTCATTTCAGGCCGTTTCAGAAGTTGCTCTATCACATATCTAAAGATCGAAATTTCACCCAAGTTGCCGTCGTTTTCAGGCGCCTGAAACATATTTTCAGTCCGTTTCAGGGCACCCTCTATCAGATGACGCCATAACCTGAAAACCCGTTTTCAGGCGTTTTCAGGACCTCTTATGGGCCTCTGAAGCACAAATCGTTATATGGCGAAATATCCCGTAGGAGTGACAGAGATAGCACTAGTAGAATGAGATAGCTATACTCGGAACATTTGAGAAGTGTGGGACAGAGATAGGACTACTAGAAAGAGATAGCTATACTCGGAACATTCGAGAAGGGAGTGACAGAGAGTGCACCATTAGAGAGAGACATATATGGCCTCGAATGTTCTCGGCCCTTACGCTGGACCTTACTAGAATATTCGCGATATGTGTGGACAACGCATCGAGAAAGCGGTGCCGCGGGATATATAAGGCGCCGACGGCCGGCGCGAGTTAGTTACATTTTAACTGCGAACGACTGCTGGTACAAGGATAATCGGAGAGAAAGACTCTTGAGTGATTAGTGCGCTTAAGTACAGTTCGTGTGAATAGTGAGTGCATAAATTGTGAAATAGTGTGTTTGTTTTAATTAGTGGATTTTAAGTACAGTTCGTGTGAATTGTAAGTACGTAATTTGGGTAATAAAGTAAGTGTTTTATTTAGTGGATTAATTTGTGCTTTTCTATCATATACGAACCCCACGCTCGTAACAATATCAACGTCCTCGGCTTCAAGCATAACGCGGTTTAGGATGCTAATCGCTCGCGCCGTTGGGGCGTTAGCGCCGCGGTGGGTGCGCGTGGCGGGGCCCGCCAGCAGCCGGCGGGGCCTCCGCGCCGGCACCGCGCCGCCCGCGCCGCATGCTCGCGGTACCAGCAGACCGATGCGTTGTATAGTCCTACTCCCATTTTTTAAGCGAATCCCATTAGCTTTGTACCCGATGAACAATACACATTATCTGTATTGTTAGCTGTGGCCACAACTGCCACTTCAAAATGTAAGGCGTTATAAGTGCAAATTACTTTTACACTAAATTAGTCTTTAAATCAAACAAAATAAGGTTTACTCTTAAACAAAGAGAACACAGATGTTGGTCACTTCGTAAGTGAAAGAGCAGTGAAGCTCGTTTCGATGCTGATAGAGACAATGAAGTGACCAACATCTCTGTTCTCTTTGTTTAAGAGTAAACCTTATTTCGTTTGACTTAAAGACTAATTTAGTGTAAAAGTAGTTTGCACTTATAATGCCTTACATTTTGAAGTGGCAGTTGTGGCCACAGCTAACAATAGAGATAATGTGTATTGTTCATCGGGTACAAAGCTAAGTGGATTCGCTCAACCAAAAGAATTATTTCTATAAGACAGACGGATTATTCACTTTATTATTGAGGAGACAATAATAATGTACTATAAGCAGTAGTTTGCGCCTCAACTCAAGCGTGTGAATCGATAATCTTATACCTAGTAATGTATGTATAATGTCGCATCGAAGACAACACAGATTCGTACCGCGTAGACCCATCTTCGTTCAGACGAAATCGGCGCGCTTTCATAGTTTAGTAAGTCGTAGAGCTTATGAAAAGATCAGAAGAAAAAACCTTCTCTAGTTGTTCACACTCCCTACACATTGTAACTTATTACCTACCGTGGATTTTAAGTACAGTTCGTGTGAATTGTAAGTACGTAATTTGGGTAATAAAGTAAGTGTTTTATTTAGTGGATTAATTTGTGCTTTTCTATCATATACGAACCCCACGCTCGTAACATTTGGTGTCAGAAGTGCGGATAGAAAATGCCGTTAATGCCACGAGAAACCGAGCCGAAAGGAGTGACGACGCGAAGCCAAACATCTGGATCCGGAGACTCGGCACCTGGAACATCGAAATCTACGGCTCCAGCTGTACAGGGTGCGGACTTCAACGCCATCTTGATCCTTTTGAAGGAACAGTCGCGAAAACTGGAGGAACACCAGGAGAAACATGAAAGGAAACTGGAGGAACAGTCTCGAATGCTACGTGAGGTACACGAGTCCACGACCGAATGGAAAAAGGAAATGTTGGAAGTTCAGGAGAAACTGGCCGATATGGATATAAAGCTGGAGAGTCGAGTCCATGCGGTCGATGAAAAGGTGGAAACTGTCAAGGAGGACGTTGAAGCCTATAAGAACCGCCTCCAGAAACTAGAAGTGAAAGTGGCGAATGGTACAAGCACCTGTGTACCCGACGCATTGGTGGCGGGAGGCGGCCGGTTCAAGGTACCGCCTTTTGATGGTACCTCCTCGTGGACCGCCTATAAGCTACAGTTCGAGTCTGTTTCCCGGGCTAATGGCTGGAGTAAGGAGCAAGCCAGAACAGCACTGACGTTGGCGCTCCGTGACGAGGCCCTCACAATACTTGAAGCTCTGGGAAACGACCAGACGTACGAACGCCTTCTAGAAGCTCTGGAGGCACGTTACGGCGACAGTCACCTGGAGCACGTATACCGAGCTCAATTAAAGGACAGGACGCAGGGACGTAACGAGTCCTTACAACAGTGGGCCCTGGAAATCGAGAAGTTGGTTAGAAAGGCCTATCAACGTACGTCCGCGTCCTTTGTGGACAGTATGCTGGTGCAGGCCTTCATCGATGGGATCCGGGATCTGGAAGTGAGGGCAGCCGTGCGATTGGGACATCATGGCTGCTTAAAGGTTGCAGTAGCCCACGCTCTCGAGGTGGAAGCTGTACGACAGGACTCATCCAGGCCTTTCAGGGTGCGAGAAGTGTCGGCTGGGAAACCGGTAGATTTCCGCCGTGAATTCGGGCCACGTTGTTACCAATGTGGACAACGTGGACACATACAGTCAGGCTGCCCGAAAAGGAATAGGCGAGGAATGTTGGCTAGGAAGCCGGTAGCTCCTTGCGGCGAATCCGGACCACGTTGTTACCAATGTGGAGAACGTGGACACATACAGTCAAGTTGTCCGGATAGGAATAGGAGGGACAGGGATCCAGCTTCAATAGTAACGCCAATGGGCCCCTTTGGGTCAGTACCACAACGGGTAAATGCTGACGCTGTATCACGAAGACCTTGTGTGGATAACGATGAACATTGCTTAAGACGAGATGACAAGGAATGTGTTCGAATTCGAATGTTAAGAACTGTTACCGGCAGCAATGAGTGGAGTGATGAAATAATGCAGCAAGCGCAACAAGAGGATCCTGACGTGAGACCCATTTTCAATTGGATTAGTACGGGTGCGCCTAAGCCAAGATGGTGTGACGTAGCTCCGATGAGTGCGGTAACAAAAAGTTACTGGGCACAATGGGATAGCTTGGTTATGCATAATGGTGTGCTGTGCAGGTTGTGGGAATCAGCAAATGGGAAGGATGCTCACCTGCAAGTTGTTGTCCCAAAGAAAAGGGTGAGAGATGTTTTGAGATGCTTTCACAGCGGAGCGTCTGGTGGACATCTTGGAGTGAAAAGTACCCTAATGAAAATTCGAGAACGTTTTTATTGGATGAACTATCGCGAAGATGTTGAAAACTGGTGCAGAAGATGCACTAGGTGTGCATCAGACAAGGGACCGCATACCCGTAGCAGAGAAACACTCAAGTTGAGCAACGTTGGAGCACCATGGAAAGCGACGGCATGGAAACGAGGCGACGCAGGATCGTTTCCAAAGTCTGACTCCGAAAACAAGTACAATCATGGTCATAGACTGATATGTGAACACGGGCTCCACGCTAGCATAAAGATGAAAACCCGATATGACCGGAAGTCTTATCAAGTGGGCTTTGAGGAAGGTTCGTTGGTGTGGCTACATAACCCTATGCGACGAGTGGGAAAGTCCCCGAAACTGTCTCCGAATTGGGAGGGGCCTTACAAGGTAGTCACAAAAATAAACGACGTCACGTATCGAATCCAGCGGAATCCTCGTAACCCGAGCAAGTTTGTTCATGTTGACCGGCTGGCCAGATACCACGGAAATAATGATGCTCGGGACGAGCATGTCTTAGGAGGGGGCAGTGTTACGCCGGTAGGCTAGGTCAAAAACTTTGAACGTCAATTTCAGTGCTTTAGAGGCGTTTTCAGCAGGCTGAAAAGTCATTTCAGGCCGTTTCAGAAGTTGCTCTATCACATATCTAAAGATCGAAATTTCACCCAAGTTGCCGTCGTTTTCAGGCGCCTGAAACATATTTTCAGTCCGTTTCAGGGCACCCTCTATCAGATGACGCCATAACCTGAAAACCCGTTTTCAGGCGTTTTCAGGACCTCTTATGTGCCTCTGAAGCACAAATCGTTATATGGCGAAATATCCCGTAGGAGTGACAGAGATAGCACTAGTAGAATGAGATAGCTATACTCGGAACATTCGAGAAGTGTGGGACAGAGATAGGACTACTAGAAAGAGATAGCTATACTCGGAACATTCGAGAAGGGAGTGACAGAGAGTGCACCATTAGAGAGAGACATATATGGCCTCGAATGTTCTCGGCCCTTACGCTGGACCTTACTAGAATATTCGCGATATGTGTGGACAACGCATCGAGAAAGCGGTGCCGCGGGATATATAAGGCGCCGACGGCCGGCGCGAGTTAGTTACATTTTAACTGCGAACGACTGCTGGTACAAGGATAATCGGAGAGAAAGACTCTTGAGTGATTAGTGCGCTTAAGTACAGTTCGTGTGAATAGTGAGTGCATAAATTGTGAAATAGTGTGTTTGTTTTAATTAGTGGATTTTAAGTACAGTTCGTGTGAATTGTAAGTACGTAATTTGGGTAATAAAGTAAGTGTTTTATTTAGTGGATTAATTTGTGCTTTTCTATCATATACGAACCCCACGCTCGTAACAATATCAACGTCCTCGGCTTCAAGCATAACGCGGTTTAGGATGCTAATCGCTCGCGCCGTTGGGGCGTTAGCGCCGCGGTGGGTGCGCGTGGCGGGGCCCGCCAGCAGCCGGCGGGGCCTCCGCGCCGGCACCGCGCCGCCCGCGCCGCATGCTCGCGGTACCAGCAGACCGATGCGTTGTATAGTCCTACTCCCATTTTTTAAGCGAATCCCATTAGCTTTGTACCCGATGAACAATACACATTATCTGTATTGTTAGCTGTGGCCACAACTGCCACTTCAAAATGTAAGGCGTTATAAGTGCAAATTACTTTTACACTAAATTAGTCTTTAAATCAAACAAAATAAGGTTTACTCTTAAACAAAGAGAACACAGATGTTGGTCACTTCGTAAGTGAAAGAGCAGTGAAGCTCGTTTCGATGCTGATAGAGACAATGAAGTGACCAACATCTCTGTTCTCTTTGTTTAAGAGTAAACCTTATTTCGTTTGACTTAAAGACTAATTTAGTGTAAAAGTAGTTTGCACTTATAATGCCTTACATTTTGAAGTGGCAGTTGTGGCCACAGCTAACAATAGAGATAATGTGTATTGTTCATCGGGTACAAAGCTAAGTGGATTCGCTCAACCAAAAGAATTATTTCTATAAGACAGACGGATTATTCACTTTATTATTGAGGAGACAATAATAATGTACTATAAGCAGTAGTTTGCGCCTCAACTCAAGCGTGTGAATCGATAATCTTATACCTAGTAATGTATGTATAATGTCGCATCGAAGACAACACAGATTCGTACCGCGTAGACCCATCTTCGTTCAGACGAAATCGGCGCGCTTTCATAGTTTAGTAAGTCGTAGAGCTTATGAAAAGATCAGAAGAAAAAACCTTCTCTAGTTGTTCACACTCCCTACACATTGTAACTTATTACCTTTTGCAATGTCACTTTAACTTATACTCATTTAATTAATGAATTGACAAATCCTTATATCTTCTACATAAGAGCTACAAAAGCGCGATTAAGCTCATTTTGCGAATGTAGCACCGCCATCTAGCGGATAATTGGGTCCCTAAACAAAACGTTTTTTGTTTAGGGGTTTTGTTTTAAATTAGTCCTTTATTCTGTGCCATACGAGTAGCACGCCATATGGTGCTAAAGTTGTAAGATGCAGGTCGTAGGTATCCACACGACATCGTATCGTGTAATTGTGTTCGGCCCTAAAGTCATCTGCTCAGTTATGCATGAATCGGACTAATTACATTTTAAGTTTCTCACTCGTTGTTTAAGAGTTAAAATGATTCAGGATTCTGCAGTCTGGAGTTTAGTGTTGCAGGTGTTTTAAAACGTGTTATAATGGTTGCTGCTGGCCTTCGTTGGTTTTATGACAGTGCTTTAAGAGATGAATAAAAGGTTGATTTTTAAATTTGATTAATCTCGGACGAAAAAATGGGTGTTAAAAGTTTAATGTATGTAGGAATCTGTGTCGAATAGTCGGATATTGGTTTAGTATTTTTTTCATATGAAAAGTGACTTGATCAAAGGTTTTCTTAGTAAAATGTAAGTATAAAAAAAATTGGTTCAAGCCTTTGAAAACCCAGGTCATGTTATATTCGGGTCATTGTCAGTTCCAAAAACAAAATTCGTCCCTCCGATGGTCAAAAGTTAAGAGCTTGTATGAATCTAGGTTATGTTGCTATTACATCGGATTATAGAAGAGGGAACGTTCTTTATTCTCACAGGCATTTTATCGGAAAATTAGGCCCTGCAGTCCTTAATTTGGCAAATGTCCACCGGGAAGACTTGAACCTAAATCTGACAGTGACCCATTCATGAAAAAGATGAAGCCTACTTATGTCGGCACCGGATGTATGAACGGACCGGATCTAAACTCTGTAATAAAGTTTTATAAGGGTAATAATACTCGTATGTCGCAGTTAAATGGTAAAAACAGGGATTTGATCAACACTCATGCATTCCAAGAATATTAAACATCTTTCAACATTAGTTTATGAAAAAATTAATGTGTTATTAATTTTTTAATGTGAGTACACTCCAATTTTTTTTTATCAAACCATTTTGATACTAAGATCACAACACAAAGAAAAAAAGGGGTAAAGCCTTTAAAATAAACAATTCAAAGATCGACATACAATCTAGTCTAGCGTTAGGGCGGTGGAGAGGTTAACACGCTGGACCAGAGGTAATACAGAGGTACCGGGTTCTATTCCCGGTCTTGTCCGCCAAGTTACGCATTTCAATTTCTTTTTGTGCTTTGATCTTTGTATCAATTATCTTTCAACATTATCTGTAAGTACATAGTATAAAACAAAGTCGCTTCCTGCTGTCTGTATGTGCCTATGCTTAGAACAGCTTAGAACTTTAAAACGGAACGGATTTTGATGCGGTCTTAATAGATAGAGTTATTCAAGAGGAAGGATTATATGTACATGCATAGTATATTCAGTATCATCGTTGCACCCGTGCGAAGCCGGGGCGGGTCGCTAGTCATACATTAAAATATTGTTTCACAAGCTAGCAAACGTCAATTTCAAACTTTCCAGCTAACCCTTCCTTATAAGCATTGTTTGTCCGTCGGCGCTTGTTCCAAACTTCGCATACATAATTCCGTCCAAAGATGTCGATCTCGCGTACACCTACGTCCAACTCGGATCACTGACGTCACTCAAACTACACAACTTGAGTCTGAAATGACGTAATTACATGGCGGTTTACTGGCGCTTACGTCTTTTGTCTAGTGAGGTAACAGAACATAGTCAAATACACTGTGGTCAAACTGTGACTTAAATTTTATTGGAAGCCGCGATCGCACATGACGCAGATTCTGCGCTGTGATTGGTGGATTTTTAACCAAGTTTGAGAAAGGAAGGTTTTCAAGCCACTGTAGAACATACCTACATAATTTTTGGTGTTGAATATCTCTGTTTATATCTTCACCGGCTGTAAACCGATTTTGATGAATCTATTAAGAATCTATTAATCCGTACCTCATTCAAGTTCAAATTCAAATCATTTTGACATGTCAAAACCGTTAAAATTTAGACTAAATATTACACTTATATGGGTTTGAGATATATAGAGATATTAAACTTGTAGATCAATTAGTCCCGAAGCGAAGATAATATTTATAGATCTATATCTATATACATATTTATGCTTGGGACTTTATCTACAAGTTTAATATGTCAAGTCATATCCACCAAATAGTTATATATAAATATAGAAATGTTGTTGTTGTTGTTTGAATAGGTAATTATAATTTACTGTATAACATTATATGTTATTATATTATAAATAAAAAAAGCTCAATATGTCACGAAATAAAGAAAATATGTGACTTTAAAAGTACTGAAAATTCATGTTTTTTTTTAATATACAAAAACACACTTGAAATTGTTTTCAGAATCATCATAATTCAATAAAATAATAGTATCTCAACCATGCACTTAAACGCACTTTTTCACATACATAGTTCTGCCCACAGCACACTAAATGTATGTATAAGTACACATAGACATTTTGGTCCGAATAAACAAATAACAACTTTAAAATAACTTCACCAACCCGTATTGATGATCTTAATGTTAAAAAGATGACTCAGAACGCTTTTTATAGGTCTGTATAACGCTAGTGAAATAGGAATTACGGCCGGGCCTCGACTTCACTTTTTTTTTTGGTGATAGTTGAATCTGCAATCTCGACTTCGCGCGACCAGCAGTGTTAATAGGAGTGAGCAAGACATCGGGCTCGGACCTTCCGCTCCCACCTATGGCCGCCGTTTGCCGACTGGCCGAACCGATACGCTGCCGAGTAACGTGTGGGTGGTTACTGTGCCATTACCATGAGTTTACGAGTACATTGACATCGACTGCGTAAAGGATTTGTATGGAGAATTGTAGTTCTACAAAGTAACCGCCAGGGGCCTTGTACTATTCTACATACAAATTGTTTACGCTGTCGCTAGCGAGTCACGTTCTCATGGTTTAGCCAATAACGTTGTGGCCAAATATTGCGGTTTGGTTGATGTTATTAAATGCACCTAAATAAATCTAGCAAACGTTGGCTACCATTGTATAAAGTACGCAAAGCGGAATATTTCGTTTTATTTAAATAGAGTTTATTATTATTCGTTCCCGTAATTTTCGTCTCATATTTATTTAAACGGATGAATCAATTATATCCGATTTTCAATTGGATTTATTACCTTATTTAACTATTTAGGTAGGTACTTTAGTTATTAAATATTTTACGATGACTCCACTCGTGACGTGTGTACTATGAAACAGCTCGGATAAGTAAAACAAATCAAATCGAAAATAAAATACGAATAACTACAGTCACCAGGCACCATATTTTAAAAATGGATCCTCATAAACCCAACCAACCCGGCCTCATGAAAGTTGTTTCATTGGCAAGTTTCGTATTTGTAAGCCTTTTGTCCAACATTGGCCAAACTATCGTCAATCATCTGTGGAGCCATAGGGCCTCCGCTGAATAGGAGTAAGCACATAATAGATACTCTCTCTTTTAGCGAAGCTACAGTATAAGTACAGAAAGCTCTCTCTTTTAGATAAGCGTTTTAAAGACCGGCCAAGTGCGAGTCGTACTCGCGTATCAAGGGTTCCGTACAAACATTTTCCATCTTAACTAGCCGGGTTAAGTTAAGGGACCTGGTATGTAATGGTGCCGGATACAAATGAGGTGCAAAGTTAACGTAACCGATCACGTTTATTGTATGGGAGCCCCACTTAAATATTTATTTTATTCTATTTTTAGTATCTGTTGTTATAGCGGCAGCAAAAATACATCATCTGTGAAAATTTCAACTGTCTAGTTACTGCCCAAGTAGCACAACTGGGTCTAAATAGCTCGTATACCATATCTAATTAGATGCTTAAGTTAAATTTACCACCATGACTAAGTGCTATATAGGTGGCAAGAACCCTTATGCCACCAGTATAGAACCAAAAGGAGAAAAATTGCAGCCTATTTTTGGTGCTAAATAGAATCCATAAGAGATCTCACAAATACCTTAAGTGGTAATTAGAACTATGGGTGAAAGTTATGCGCAGTGAAGCCAGTGAACGAATGAAAACAATTTCAGTTCGGTCAATGAGTGATAAATGAGTCGCCAAAGTATCTGAATGGCGTGGCAACTGTCAAAGTTGTGTTTATTAAAATTAATATGTGATCTGCCATATTAATTTTGGATGAGTGATTAAATCTTCACGTTATACAGGCATTGAAATAAGCATGAAATTCTTGCGAATGTTTTGTTACTGTGAAACTATGGTATGGTTTCTTAGTAAATTTCGATGCGCCTTTGATTTGATCAGGAATATTAAAAAAGAGAGTGCTAAATCAAATAAGGAATAGATACTGATAAGAAATAAAACTGTTAAAAACCTGACCTAATGATTGTAGGTTACGTACAATGTTAAAGTAACATCGTCACAACTATCAAAAGTCTGTGATTATGCGTGAGTGTGATAAAATTCTGGTTAAAATAATTAATTTTCATAGGCTTCCATTTGTAAACATGGCGAAACAAAAAAGATCCTACACTGTTTATTTTCACTTATTTGCTCCTTATTTGGAACCATCAGGTCTAATAATCACTTATTTGTATCTTGCGAGTGGAAAGCAGTGAATGCTATTACCAATAGTAATTATTTGCTCTTTTGTAGACTATTAAACAAGCAAGACTATTAAATATATTTTGACAAGGCGCAATAGGAACAATAATAGAACTTTTATTTCGTTAGTGGTTTGAAATAAGTGAAAATAACTGCTTTTGGTTCCAAGAACCTCCTATTGAGACTTATTTATGCGTTGGAGTGGCAATAAGGTACTTCTTAGGCCTTAAAGTTGCAATAATTTTTGGTTCCAAAAGAGCCGTAAAATTATCCCTTTAGCCACTTTTGGTGATATAATTCGCTATTGTACTAGTCATTTGGAACTTTTAGTTCCAAATAAGGGTATGTTCCCACTTATATGTAAAAGTTGCTTATAAGTTATTTTAAGGCCTTATATAGCACTATTGCTTCTTATTGAGTGACTATTTAAACCTGCATGCAACTTTAAGTAGCAAAATCGACTTTATCCCACCATAAGTAATAACGTAGTAACAAAAAACGTTCCTATGCAACTACAAGTGATAGGATGAACTCATATACAGTTTTGAGTTAAGTTTAAAGCTATAAGTTGTATCAAACACTGTTAAACCACTCATTTAGAACTTAAAGCTATAAGATAAGCTGCAACATTCACTAATGTGCTGCTTGGGTGTGCTGTGTTACTCTATCACGCTTCATGAGATACAGGTTCATAGGACGGACAGACAGACAGCTGACGGTCCGACAGCGGAGTCGGTCCCGTTTTTTACCCTTTGGGTACGGAACCCTAAAAAACAAGCTTATTTTGTAAATCACTTAAACATTGAAGGTTTATAAATTACGCATTCTTATTATACCAAACAACCTTAAAGGTCTCGTTGAATAGCCCGGCAACGTTGCGCCTTTTTGTTGTCACTAAGTATTTCCTAACATAGCTCTGGACGTCACTACCTGCTAACCAAGTTGATATCACCCTATATTTGTAAGCCATTCGTCTAACTTTGGTCGGCAGATAACCTGTCGTCAATCATCTCAGGAGCCATACTGCCATGCTACGGTAATAGGCCGTATCTTCATAAAGATGTCAGAGTATGATACGACATTTTATAGTAACGCAGCATAAGCTTTGTCGTTCGAGCGTAAGTCAATTAATATTGAGGTTGCCTGATAGACTCTGTCGAAGATTGAGAGAATAATTTTAAGATTGATTGTCTTTCCGATTCTAACAACCCACGTAGCACACAGGCTGCATAAGAGCTTATACATACAGCCCTTATACGACTTATTTCAGCTGTCTAAGGGCTGTTGCGGAATTAATCAATAAAGATGTAATACACGACAATAATAACACTTATTGATTCAGCTTTGTATTCAAAGTATCTTTCTTACAGAAGTCTTGTGTGAGGAACTACGGACCCGACCCGTGTATTGTTATTCGTCTCGAGTGACCCGTGGCTTCTGCACGGCTACGGTCCTGCCTCGTCACATTAGTTCCGTACGAGTCTCTTACTTGTATAGTATTGAACGTAACTCTTGGACGAGTTATAATTGAACTGTCTCACAACCGGCGATTGTAGACTTTTGTGACTGACTCATACACCAAAGGTACTATGATTGTTTGTGGACTTCGATAAAACCGAAGCTGAATCCCGCAACACCACTACTGAGAATCAAAGGTAGAAAATAGCAAGCACTCACAAGCACCCCCGTTCTCCTTTTTTCCATTCCACGTCAAAGTCACTCGCTCTTCTTTGCCGCCTTTTTACTCACTTTTTTCTTTTATTAACCTATAGACTAAAATATAGGATATTGTGTTGCCAGTTAGTAAAAAGACATAATTTATAATTCATTCAATTAAATTGGTGCAACTCACCGACTCCTAAAAGGACTCGCGAGTCGCGATGTTCCGCCACAAGGGCTGCATAAGTGGCGTTATAAAGAGCTTTCATGTGGCAATAATGTGTACCAGAATTATCCAATTTAACGCATTCACTACCGCGTAGCGCTACGGGCTACGCTCGTAGCCGAGAACATGGGAAAAACCGTATGTAGCGAAAACTTACTATACGAGCAGAACGCCCGGCTACCGGGTTGCTGGTGTCGAAAGTGTACGTTAATGCAGCTCAAGTTATGCGCGGTAGGTACAAAAACAAATACTCTTTGTTGTACACCTCAAACACAACATGAGATACATTAAAAAAACAGGCAGAGGTAAACAACAGGCGGTCTTATCGCTAAATAGCTCTCTCTATAATCTCTTCCAGACAACCTTTAGGTAGCGGAGTAGTTGAAAATTAATGTTTGAATTTAGTAGGTGGTGTAGAATAATAGCAGGATTAAATAAACGACAATCCTAAAAACAAAAAAGATAAACATTAAGTCTTGTCTTGTTATGCATTCTAAGTTCGACTTAGATAATATCCAAGTAGAATAATTATATAATTTGCACCAACTCGTTTATTAAATTCCTCAAAAAACATGAAAATTGGAAAGTAATCCCAATTCCGCCTCAAAGGTTGGCTAATTATGAACCAAGCGGCTCAAAGCCCATTTTGTAGGGGCTAAAACAAAGGCTTCAACAAATCGATCCGTACTTAACCCAAGCTCGTATCTTACTGGAAAATTTTGTCTGAAATACGTTCTGCTGCTATAGTTATAAGGTTCTAGGTCCTAGGGATAGAAAATAAGTGATCTGACGGTTATAGAAGTGGTATAAAATGCTAGTCATCGACTAACGCTGTGTCATCATGCAGTAGCGAACTGGGCTTGACTAACAGTTGATTGTGTTTTGTTTCATTAAAACGATTTGTCAGCTTTTTGTGCTGTACAAGTTATTGCTTTTATGATGACGGGTGCTATTTTACGCAGATTTTTTAAAGTTCAAATATTTTTGTTTATTTACAAAATCGATTGTGTCTTGTTTCACTGGATGACCTGTGGTTTCACTATAACGTTAAATTGACAGTTATTTGACAAGTTATAGCTATATTTGTGTTAACTCGCCGTGGATAAACCAACTGCCACTTTTCTACATATAGTATTATCAGAAAGATCCCTTTCTTGGGTGCTTGTCGAATAGAATTGACAAATTTGATCGTACCGGTTGACATAATATGAAGGGTACGGAAATAACACGTTTAGTCAGTTTAGCAACGTTTTTGAAAAATTGCTATTTTAAAGTTTAACATATTCTTACAGCATCGCTAACTTTAAGGGTTTTTTTTTACAGGTAATTCGGTGTTGGCGGCAATATGAGTTAACGTCAACAAGTACTACAGGCTGAGGTCGCAGGCTAGCTAGTATACAGGTGAATGTCCGTGTTGTGAGCAACGCTGCACCAGCGCGCACCAAAATGCTTGAGTCCGGGCAATACGGCGTACACTCGTTGCTAGTCGTAGCGACGCGCACGCGTCTATCGCGCGTGTTCAGCCATCCCCAAAAAGATGGCCGATGACCTTGGGCCTTTGGGTGGCGGTTTAAGTCGCAGGCGCGCAACGACGCGTCTGCGCGCCTGCGACTTAAACCGCCACCCAAAGGCCCAAGGCTCACATGGTGCCTCCCCGTCTCGGGACTTGAGAATACGAACGACGGTCTGACGTGTCCTCAAGCCCCTAGACCAAATACGTTACATTTTACATAAACGTCCGCCATTTGTCCGCTATCAGTCTACGTGATGGCACGGACTTTTTAACCCCCCCGAAAGCAGAAGGGTGGTTTGTGTATCTGTGTGTCTGTCTGTGGCATCGTAGCTCCCAAATGGATGGACCAATTGCAAATTGCCAAATGCGGTTTTTTTTTATCGAAAGACTTGTCCGTCGACATAGTTCTTAGCTATGTTTGGTGGAAATAGGACCAGTAGTTTCCAAGATGTTCACCTTTATATGGAACAAGTGAAAGGATATCAGCCAACATTGAAGCTTAAAATTAAATTTTTTTTATGTTCAGTTTTAGTAGCATTTTTTTTCTATATCACTCATTGAATGAGGATCTCATGATGACCAGCTACATGTGACGGGGGTGTTTTCAATTTTTAATTTGGGTTATTCTATTAGTGAACTCGTAATATCCATGCATAAACATGCTGAGCCTGGCCCTTTTTGCTTGCACACGGCTCAAATCTCTGAATGTTTTTTGTTTGTACTACTACTGTGTTCATGTGTATGCAAATAAATATTTCTTTCTTTCTAATATATCGTTCATGGAAATAAAGTCGATACATGTCATGTATTGAGCTTTCAGGGTTGCTGTAACAACGTTTTACAATAGGTATGGTGATTTATGTATTCAGTAATCATAACAAAGCCATTGTAAAAGGGATCGGGGGATTGGACACATCCAAAACAAAAATACTATACTACTAGTCCTTATCAATGAGCTCTCGAACGGTCGTGGCAGACAGTGAATACCATTCACTGCCACGAAGGCCGCATCGATCGTACGCACGACACATGGCGCTAATAATACCCGTAGTGCGGTATTCTATGACGAAACTCTTTCAATTGGGATGACGACTGATCTTCAATTCTACAGCATACTGTAGTTACCTATATGAATAAACTTAGCTAAATATGTCATGAAACAAAGAAACAAACTGTATATACAGCGTGTATATTTGATACAACCGCATATTGTAGCCAGACGGAGATTTTAGTGCTACAATCTGATATTTATAACAATTATTAACTTATGGCGTAGTTATTACTAGTGACAGCTGTGACATCACGATGTTATGTGTCAACAAACAACAACAAACAAGTACCTACAATACCTACATTGCTTGCTGATTTATTTTATATGGAAAAAAAAATTCGATTTAAGTATGCGGTTATATCAAATATACACACTGTATATATATTTTATATATACGGTTAGCAAAAATATGTGGTTAGCAAACTTCATACTTTTTAAATCCAAAAAAAAAAATAGATTGTATTCAGAATCATACTTTTACTAAACAATAATTGTAGGACAACCATGAACTTAAACGCACTTTTTCACGCTGAAAATGTCAAATTACTTATTGTCTCCATACAAATATTGGTACCCGTAACAAATGAGTATGACGTCACGATTAGTTGGCCATTAGTATGGAGCGTTACCGCTCCGTAGGCATGTTGAACTTTGTCGGTAATTTCTGACTTTTAGAGCAGTCTAAGGACTATATGAGACTAACTACACTTAGAGTGCCTTAAAAGTCAGAAATCATTGTGAAAATTTAATTCGACATTCCTACGGAGTGCGGAAAAGGCTACGATACCATGCCGTCATCGTCATGTAAAGGTACCTAGCAATATGTGTATAGAACTAATTTGCCATTTTGACCGTGAAATACTGCGTTTGGAATCGAACCAGCTGTAGATTCAAAAAATGAAACCTCGTTATTTTATTCTACCAATCGATACGATTATACATAGGGTCAGAAAATTTCTGTAATAAACATTTGGTTCATATAGTCCGCGCGTTCATGGAATCAGTCGGTACTTTTCTGTTAAACTGATAGCATCGATGTTTTACCCAATCAGAAAATGGCTTCAGGAAGAATGAAATTTCAGCTTTCACAAAAATGAGGTTTCCTCAAACAATAGCGCGGATTTTGTGAGATAAGTTAAAGTTTGAGAAGTGGTGGAGAATATTTTAGCGCCGAGGAACTATGCTTAACTATATGAAATTATCTTAAAGCAGAATCGTCTACTAAGAATATTTTACGGACGCTTATTCTAAACTATACAATTGTGAAATTGAAATGCCTTTTAAAGCACCCATTGATTCACAATTTGATTAATTTTTGTATTATAGGCACCTACTGTATTTTTTTGTAAATCGAACAGTTGTTTCCTGATTGCATTATTTTGCTTTAATGACGTCGGCTACTTTCTTGTTAAATGTGATTGAGTATTTATTTATTTAATCTTTATTGCACAAAACAAATAATGGTACAAATGGCCAAGTTAATGCCAAATAGAATTTTTTAATTATTTATTTTTAGATTATTGTTGTAATAATACCGCATAATGTGCCAAAATTGTGTTAGTTGAAATCAATAACGAAGTAGGCCTGAGGTAGCCCCAACAAGATCTTAATTTTATAAATTTATGAATCATGTAATGTCTAATTTTTTTTCATGTGGGTACACCACAATTTTTATTTAAACTATGAATACAAAGATCAAAGCTTAAAGAAAAATTTAAAAAATGGGCAAGTGCGAGTCCGACTCGCGCATGAAGGGTTCCGTACCTATATAGATTATATATATAATCTATAACAAGTTTGTTGTATGGGAGCCCCCCTTAAATATTTATTTTATTTTATTTTTAGTATTTGTTGTTATAGCGGCAATAGAAATACATCATCTAAGCATCATCATAGAAGCGGTGGTAGCCTAGTGGTTAGGGCATGCGACTTTCAATACGGAGGTCGCGGGTTCGAACCCGGCCCGTACCAATGAGTTTTTCGGAACTTATGTACGGAATGTCATTTGATATTTACCTACCACTCGCTTTTCGGCGAAGGAAAACATCGTGAGGAAACCGCCTAAGCCCAATAAGGCCTAGTTTCCCCTCTGGGTTGGAAGGTCAGATGGCAGTCGCTTGCGTAAAAACTAGTGCCTACGCCAAATCTTGGGATTTAGGTAGCCGACCCCGATTGAGAATTCATTCTCTACAAAAGGGACAAAGGCTAGGAGGATGATGAGAAATACATCATCTGTGAAAATTTCAACTGTCTAGCTATCACCGTTCTTGAGATACAGCCATGGTGACAGACGGACGGACGGACGGACGGACAGCGAAGTCTCAGTACTAGGGTCCCGTTTGTACCCTTTGGGTACGGAACCCTAAAAAGGAAAAAGAAAATTGAAAAGATGTAAAAACCTTTCAAATAAACAATGCAAAGATCGACACACAAAGCATAAGGAAAAATTCGTCAGGTCTACGTGGAGCGAGGGTAGCGAAGTGGCTAACGCGCTGGACCGGTAATCCAGAGGTACCGGGTTCGATTCCCGGTCCCTTCCACCAGGTACCTCCTTTTTCAATTTTTCTTTAAGCTTTGATCTTTGTATTCATAGTTTAAGATCCTAATTTGCTAAATACACCTTCGATATAAATTTGAGATTAAGTATGTGATATCGGGGGGCACGGCAGTGCCCCCGCCAAGTCGAGCGCGAAGCAAACACTGCCGTACCATCCTTTACTGGAACCATTTCGCCGCATTTTCAGGCCCCTATTTGAGCACCTCTGGATAAGACCAGAACGCAGAAATTTCCGTCATCCAGTAAGCTATAATCACACACTTAAAATCCAAAATTTCAAGTCTGTAGGTCATTTAGTTCCGAAGTTAAGCGAAAGCAAACTTTCGCATTTACGACACTCACTCACTCACTCACTCATGATCATCAGTAAAGAAGTAGTACTTCCCATAAATTCAGAGAGCTGAAATTTGGTACAGAGTTAGGGTTTAATGGCCACATAAAGCGAAAACTATAAAAATTGGCCAAGTGCGAGTCCGACTCGCGCATGAAGGGTTCCGTACCATAAAACAAGTTTGTTGTATGGGAGCCCTTAAATGTTTATTTTATTTTATTTTTAGTATTTGTTGTTATAGCGGCAATAGAAATAGATCATCTGTGAAAATTTCAACTGTCTAGCTATCACCGTTCTTGATATACAGCCTGGTGACAGACGGACGGACGGGCGGACAGACGGACGGACGGACGGACGGACAGCGAAGTCTCAGTAATAGGGTCTCGTTTTTACCCTTTGGGTACGGAACCCTAAAAACTAGGATAATCGAAGATCTGGAGTACTGTGATTAGAAAACACAAGAGCCCAACCAAACTGCTAGAGATCGACATACCGCCTTTACAAAAAATATTCAACTTGTTGTGTTCGGTTGGCCGCCGTCGCGACTGATCGTCTCTCCTGATGATGGATCGCGTACCGATTCGACACATGTCGAGCGTTATTCGATTTCTACGACGTGAGTAAACCCGTTTAAGTATTTTAATATTCAACTTGGTGGGCCGCTTCATTTGATGTCAAAAATCCAAGGTCTGAAGTATTTTGACGACGCGTTTGGCTGGGTTTGTAAACACCTGCCTACTGAGCCGGCGGTCCCGGGTTCGAGTCCCGGCCAGGGCAAATATTTGTGTGATGAACTCGAATATTTGTGCTTGGGTCATGGTTGTTCTATGTATTTAAGTATATATTTATCTATATAAGTATGTATATCGTCGTCTAGTACCCATAACACAAGCCTTCTAGAGCTTAATTTGGGACTAGATCGATTTGTGTGAGGTTGTCCGATATTTATTTATTTATTATTTATTTTGTAGGTTCTTATTAAAACTCAGACGTTGGTAATCTACTTTATTTTTAGGAAACACGAATCAATAACAGAATAATATAAATTAGCAATGTCACGTAAAAACGAACTGACATAACAGAAGTCATATCAAAACCCAAAGAGGCCGTGCGCCTACAATACTCCCCCCCAAGACCGTGGCTACGGTCGATAGTAGTCCTGAAGATGGGCAGGAAATCGTACATGACGTCCGCTACGCGACCTCTGGTTGGCACTCTGATGTTTGACAGTCTCGTCACCGATCATGTCTCTTGGTGTAATGCACTCTTTTGCTATATACGCCGGTTTAAGCCGGTCGATCGTGACAGTAACTGCATTTCCTTTAATCTCTAGGTCAAAGGTTTTTGAGCCGCGACGTAGCACCTTAAATGGACCCTGATATGGTGCTTCCAGAGATCTCCGTTCGGGTCCTTGACGCAGAAACACATGAGTTGCAGTTTGTAAATCTTTTGGAATGTAGAAAGGGCGATTAGAACTAGTATGCCATGAAGTAGGCTGAGGTGCAAGTTTGGTAATGTGATTTCGTAGACGACTTGCAAAATTGGTAACATCTACTACTGGATCTTGAGCTACAGAAGAAAAGAACTGGCCGGGAAGTGTAAGCGGTTCGCCATAGACTAGTTCTGCTGGTGAACTTTGCAGATCCTCCTTCCATGCACTCCTAATGCCTAATAGCACCAATGGCAGAGCTTCTGTCCAAGTAGTAGTAGCGTGACACATAATAGCAGCTTTGAGTTGGCGGTGAAGCCTTTCCACAAGTCCATTGGCAGCAGGATGGTAGGACGTGGTGGTGAGATGAGTTGCACCCAAGAAGGCGGAAATCTTTTTGAAGAGTTTCGACTCAAATTGACGTCCACGGTCTGTTGTTATACGTTCCGGACAGCCGAATCGAGCAATCCAACCTTCAACAAAAGCCGTTGCACAGGTCTCTGCAGTAATGTCGCGAAGTGGGTATACCTCCGGCCACCGTGTGAAGCGATCAACAATTGTGAGACAATACTTGAAGCCAGAAGATGGTGGTAGGGGACCTACTATATCAGCATGCACGTGACGGAACCGGGCTGCGGGAAGGCTAAATTCTGACAGGGGTGCATTTGTGTGTCTCGTAATTTTGCTGCGTTGGCACTGTTGACATTCTTTTGCCCATACCCGACAATCTTTTCTTATGCCTGGCCATACAAATCTTTGACTTATAAGACGTGTTGTTGTCTTAGCCCCTGGATGGCTTAGATTATGTAGTGAGTCAAAGATTTGGCGACGAAATGTGGGTGTGATATATGGTCTTGGTGAATGCGTAGAGGTGTCGCAGTATATTTCCAGACCTGGCTCCAGAGTCGTCATCTTTTGCAGTTGTAAGGCACAACCATCTTTCAGAAGACCTGTTAGTTCTGTATCAGCAGCCTGAGCTCGAGCGAGAGAACCGTAATCTATAACAGCAGTGAGCTCCTGGATTCTGGATAGGGTATCAGCTACCGTATTATCTTTGCCTGGTACATGTCGGATGTCTGTAGAAAATTGTGCTATAAAATCTAAATACCTGAATTGTCTCGGAGAGCACCTGTCTCGGTTTTTAGTGAAGGCAAAAGTTAGTGGTTTATGATCTGTAAGGATTGTAAATGGACGTGCTTCTACCATGTACCGGAAGTATTTTATTGCTTCATAAATTGCAAGAAGCTCGCGGTCATAAGGGCTGTATTTTCGTTGAGCCGTACTTAACTTCATCGAGAAAAAAGCTAGAGGTTCCCATACACCTTTCTTACGCTGCTGCAGCACTCCTCCTACAGCAACATCTGAAGCATCAGTCTGTATTGCTAGCTCTGCAGTAGCATCTGGATGAGCCAGTAAAGTCGCTCTCGAAAGGTGTTGCTTGCTCTCACTGAATGCCTCTAGTAGAGCAGGTGTCCAATTGATAGTTGCAGATCCTTTAGGATCACCAGCAAGTAGGGCAGTGAGTGGTGATAGAATATGTGCTGCTCCGGGGACAAAGCGCCGATAGAAGTTAAGCATCCCCAAGTATCTTCTCAGTTCTTTAATGGTTTGAGGGGCTGGGAAATCATTTATAGCTTGTACCTTAGATTGCAATGGACAAATGCCCTCAGCTGAGACGTTGTACCCCAGAAAAACTACCTCAGGTTGCCCAAAGACACACTTCGATGTATTTATGAGAACACCGTAATCTTGGAGACGTTCGAACAGCAGCTTTAGGTGTTCTTTGTGCTCAGCCTCTGAGGATGATGCAATTAAAATATCATCGAGGTATCCGTAAGCAAAGTCAAAACCGCGTAGAGCTTCGTCCATAAACCTTTGGAATGTTTGAGCTGCATTGCGAAGCCCAAATGTCATAAATGGGAACTCAAACATTCCGAACGGCGTGGTGATTGCGGTTTTAGGAATATCTGGTTCATGTACACGTATTTGGTTATATGCTTTTATGAGGTCAATAGTAGAAAATATTTTTTTACCCGCCAGAAAGTAAGCGAAGTCTTGAATGTGCCGCACGGGATACTGATCTGGAATAGTTCGAGCATTTAACGCCCTATAGTCGCCACATGGTCTCCATCCATTGTTTTTCTTGCGTACCAGATGTAGCGGTGAAGACCATGGGCTCTCTGATCTCCGAGCAGTTCCATTCTCAAGCATATCATCGAATTCTTTCTGCGCAATCTTCAGGCGTTCTGGATCTAGGCGCCGGGGGCGACTGGAAACCGGGGGTCCAGGTGTTGTCCTTACATGATGCACTGTGTTGTGCTTAGGAGCACCTAGCTTACCGGCCGGACGGGTGATGTCTGGGAAGGCTCGAAGAAGTTGCGTGTAAATTGAGTCACACAGCGAGGTTGTGCGAACCGACGATATAACCTCGGAAACACTGCAATGCGGCACAGAAATTGAGAGAGAAGTAGTTCCATCAGTAAGCTTTTGATTGCGGCAATCAACGAGCAAGTTGTAATGAGCTAAAAAGTCAACGCCGATGATAGGTTTGGAAACATCGGCTATTGTAAACCGCCATTCAAAATCTCGCTGCAAGCCTAAATCCAATTGTAATGTTATATAACCATAAGTAGCTATACTTGTACCATTAGCGGCGTACAGCTCGTATTTAGTCTTCTTTCGGCGTTCGTTAACAGACGATCGAGGAAACACGCACAGGTCTGAACCCGTGTCAATTAAATATTGAATTTTTGTCGAACGATCTGTGATGAATAGGCGGCCTGATGACGTGGGGCAGACGTTTTCGGCCACTATTGCCTGCCCTGAATGTTTCCCGATTTAAAAGTACATGGTTGCACACAGTTTGTTGCCTTTGTCCCGAAGCGGTAATGATACCAGCATATGGTAAATCCTTCAGGAACATCATGATAGCTCGTTGAGTAACGTTGTCGCGACTTCGAACGCGATTGAGTCCTGTTCTGAGATTGGAAGTTTCGTCCAGCTTGTCTTCCACGTCGATTTGGATTTTCAACTTTAAGTAATGCTTCGACTTGTTGTGCTAGACGATCTACGCGTTGGTGCAATTCATACGTTGACGTCTCAGATGATGTACTGGCCACCTGCCTCGTAACTGGTGCTAATTCCTGAATGCGGTCGGCAAGCTCCGCCACATCGTCAAGCGAGATTTTAGGTTGCGACGCGACGATGGTTTGAATATTAGCAGGTAGACGGGTTGACCAGACTGGGCGCAGAAACTCGTCCGGCACCGACGGTCCCGCAAGGCTTCTCAAGTGTCGCAGAAATTGAGTAGGTTTACGGTCGCCTAATTCTTCATGTAGCATGAGTTGTTGTGTTTTTTGCTCCTGCGATACTGACAATCGTCTAATTAATTCCGTTTTAAGTTTTTCATATTTGTTAGTATGAGGCGGTGAAAGAATTATACCCTTCACTTCGACGGCAAACTGCGGATCGAGTTGTCCGATAACATGATAGAATTTAGTTGTATCTTGCGAAATGCCAGACAAAGCGAACTGACCTTCAAGCTGGGCAAACCACACCGCCGGTTCTTCAGGCCAAAATGGGGGCACACGTACACTAACTCGGCAAACAGCTTCACCATCAGACGTTAGCTGTGTATTTGAATTCGATGTCTTTGGCGGTGGCGTCGCGCCGGCATTACTATCGTTCGACATGTCTAATCTGTTCGTCTTCGGGGTCACCAATGTAGGTTCTTATTAAAACTCAGACGTTGGTAATCTACTTTATTTTTAGGAAACACGAATCAATAACAGAATAATATAAATTAGCAATGTCACGTAAAAACGAACTGACATAACAGAAGTCATATCAAAACCCAAAGAGGCCGTGCGCCTACAATTTGATGAAGAACCCTCAGCTGGTCTCAGCTGTATTAGAGATATGGTAATGCCCCCTTCTACTATTGGTACATAAAAAAATCGACTGTCATTGCAAAAATCCAGCGTAGTGGGATACATCTAATTTAATCTAGCCTATAGCGTCCCACAGATGGGCGGGTTACGTATTAAAATCCCGAATGTTCATAATACCTACAGTTGAAATACCGAAGGTCAAAATACCGAAAGTTCAAAAAGCCGATATTCGATAAACCGAAGCTCAAATTACCTATTTTCAGAAAATGGAAAGTTGAAAATCTCGAAATTTCATAATCCCGAAATTTTTAAAATCTTGAAATGTTATAATCCCGAAAGTCAATAAGCACTTTAAAAGTGTCAGGACACTAAACCAATCTGACTTTTCCGTGGAGCCGATCTGCTCCGGTGCTGCGGGATGTTCAGCCCCTCCGCCCTAGCGTAAGAAAGTGCGGCACCTACGGTCGCCTCCGCAGCTTCGGCTTTTTGGTCACCTTCGGCGACCAGCCTCAGCCGCTGCGCCTCGCTTGATGCCCGCACTTTCTTACGGCGGCCGGGGGCTGCCCTCCCTCCGCGCCTCCGGGCTTTTATATACACTCTAGGGGTAGGGCAGACAAGACCACGTGGAATCGGGGTTGACATCTTCGGTTCTGTGGCAAGTCGATTAAGAAAAGAAAAGAGTCCGGGAAAGTGGGAAATTAAGTATGACACTAAATATTCGATATTATGATAAAATATTCTGTCATGGACGGCCAACCGAACCGAACTTGTCTGGAACCGAAACTGTCAACGCTCGCCTCCGCAGCTTCGGCTTTTTAGTCACCTTCGGCAACCAGCCTCAGCCGCTGCGACTCGCTTGATGCCCGCACTTTCTTACGCTAGGGCCACAGTATAATAAAGAGTACTAACATACTAGGGCGGAGGGGCTGCACATCCCACAGCGCCGGAGCAGATCGGTTCCACAGAAGAGTTCACTTATAAATAGTAGGTAATTATAGTAGTAGGCAAGTAGGTTACGTAATTTAGGTTAATATTCTTTGTATAAAATAAACATTAGAATCTGTAAGACTACAGAAATACGAGATAATTCTCGAGAGTTTAAATAATATTCCGCATTACAACCTTCAGGCAGGATCATAGTCTTCGGGATTATAATCTTCGGGATTACAGTCTTCGGGATTACATTCTTCGGGATTACAGTCTTCGGGATTATCTATAAAGGCTGATTTAGACGATGCCAATTTTGAGACGCCTAAATTACGGCGCCAGTGATTACCGCACAGCACACCTCCGACCGTTTAGACAATGATTATGTTCAGCCGCCTAAATCTCGCCGCCAGTCGTGTTTACACAGTGCTTTTTTTCAGTACCAGTCATTAGTGGCAGCGAGAGACGCGGAGGGGGGGTCACTGGCGCCAAAAAATAGGCTCGTGTTCTATTCCGCGCCAGCGCTGGCATGCGGCGAAAAAATGGCGCGGAAAGTGTTTATACGGTGCCTTTTCGAGGCGCCGTAATTTAGGCGTCTCAAAATTGGCATCGTCTAAATCAGCCTTAATATTCAGTATTTCATCCTTTCGATCAAACGTTCTTTCGGGATTTTAAACTTTCGGTCAAATAAACATTCGACATTTTAATTTTCGGCCTTCCGTCCATAGGTCTTATGATATTCGGTATTTTGAACTTCGGCATTGTAATATTTACGTACCCGCTGGGCGAATGCCTCCCCTTCTGCTTTTAATACGCATATAAATAAAATTAAAGGAAAACTCTGGACAAGACTAGACTGGCTTTTATACTTATACTTACAAGATTACAAGAAGAAATAGTCGAACGATTAACTTTATTCTACTCGAACATTACACAAATTAAATAAACAAATTACACCAAAATATTAATTTTGCTCAAAATTTGGTCAAAATATAATGCATTGGACTAAGAGTGGCGGTGATACCCGCACACGTCGCTAGATGGCGCTGACTGTATTTTAAAACGCGCGAATAAATTCACGCAAAATAGGCACGTTGGATGTCGACTTGCGGAAAATTCCCAGCGCAACTAACTAACTAACTAACTAAAACGCGCCGTCGTTTGTTTTTCCGATAATCTTACCTATATGGCGAAGTGGCAACCGGCCGCGTTACAGTCGTTTACGACATTCTTCTACTGCGCTTGGAAACGTTTGCTAGGGATTAGGAGGGATTATTTGCATTTCGTTGATTTCGCTTATTATTTCGTGAGGTTTGCTAAAGTTAATTAGCAGGTTGTTATAAAACAATATGCCCACGTTTCTACAAAAAGAAGTGAAATCCCACCAAAAACATTCTGTAAAAAACTAGCCAAGTCTCGATGGAGCTGCTTGTTTATCTCTAAAAAGTAATGAAATCTAGACAAAGTCATACCAAGTCTAAGGTTCCTTACTGCGATTTCTTTATTATTATAGTTAATGTTGTGTGACTTGGCCGTTGAAGGGTACACAAGGGTACAAAACCAGGTGCTCCATGACACCATTTCACCAATCTGTGGCCAGAACCGCTATAAGTCAATTTTGTTTACACGTAATGTTATTTCTGTTGTAACTACCTATGTTTGTTAAGCGAGATCATAGCCCATACTGGTGTAACCTTCAACGGCCTAGTCACACAGCATTAACTATAATAATAAAGAAATCGCAGTAAGGAACCTTAGACTTGGTATGACTTTGTCTAGATTTCATTACTTTTTAGAGATAAACAAGCAGCTCCATCGAGACTTGGCTAGTTTTTTACAGAATGTTTTTGGTGGGATTAATATTGACTTGAATATACAATTCGCCAACTCGTTGATTCTAGGGATCTAGAATAAAATAAATGTACAAAAAACTACACAGTTGGTGCTGGCACTTTTTAAAAACACTCCAGTATGTTATTTTTTTTAACCGACTTCAAAAAAAGGAGGGGGTTCTCAGTTCGGTTGTATGTTTTTTTTTTTTTTTTTTTTTTATTTTTTTTAATGTTTGTTACCTCATAACTCCGTCATTTATGAGTCGATTTGGAAAATTCTTTTTAGGTTCATGAATAGACATCTCAAGGTTGGTCCCATAAAATTTTGGTGAAGATCGGATGACGAGATCCATGAGGAATCGAAGGAATTCCTGAAATTTTATAGGCACTCATAATATTTTTCATGTATTTTCTAAAACTATTTAAGTATTTGCATATGGTAGTCATCATCTTCTCATGCTGAACTGATGATGGAAGGTACAACTCCTTAACAGTTAGGAGTTAGGAGATATTTCAAACGAGATGCATGCCTTCAAGACCTCCCTGATCACCCCGCCATAAGTATTTTATATGAATCACTAAAAAGCGAAAAAAAAAAATATTTTAACAAAAAAAAGAACCGACTTCAGTAAAACTAAAAAGCCGAAAATAACCCGTTCAAGTACAGATTACATTTGACTCACCCTTTGAAGTCGGTGCCAAACCTCACGTAAACTTTAATATATAAATATAATAACTGAGTGGTTTGGGATCGATTTCAAAGGGTGAGTCAAATGTAATCTGTACTTGAACGGGTTATTTTCGGCTTTTTAGTTTTACTGAAGTCGGTTCTTTTTTTTGTTCAAATATTTTTAATAACTTCGCGTGGTTTAAATTATTTTCAACACGATCAATCCCGGAAACATTTTCGACATTTCAATCGCGGCAGCTAAAGTTCGCTCGAATTGTTACAAAACGATTGGCGGAATTGGAAATTCGGAAATAGTTAAATCGACAGTTGACGGCGAACGGAACTGCGTCGACACGACTTTTAGTTGGACGGTATTAAATGACGCTTAGATGAAATTAGTTAAAGGAAACTGTAAAAAATAAAGGAAACTGTAATAAAATTGCATTAGAAGTGAGGAGAGGTCATTATTTCAGGAAACATCATCAGCGTGAAGCAGGATTTGTACAGGCGCGCGGGGTTAGACGCAACGACTGGACGGATTTTAACCATTATTGGTACATGATAGCTGGGTAAATATTATAAATATAAATATTAAGGGACAATCATACACAAATCGACCTAGTCCCAAACTAAGCAAAGCTTGTACTATGGGTACTAGACGACGATATACATAATATATAAATACATATATAAATAACATCCATGACCCGAGAACAAATATTTTGCACAAATATTTGCCCCGGCCGGGATTCGAACCCGAGACCGCCGACTCAGTAGGCAGGTGTCTACCAACCGAGCCAAACGCGTCGCCGAAAATATAATAATAATTCAATTGTCTATTGGGTATCCAAGGATGGTAATTTTTATACATGTTTTTTTATCCGACTATAGAAAAAAATACGCGGACTAAGATGCGGACAACTTCTAGTCGAGAAATATATTTTTTTAATTATTTTTATGCATGTGTGAGTCTGCGGCTTTATCACGGTTAAATGGCTGGAATTATTTAAATTTTACTGCTACTATACAGTGTGGGGAAAAAAGAGGGCCCTGGATAGTGTTTGTGTTTTTTACCGCTTCGATTCCCGGGTAAGACAAACGAATTTTAGAACGTTTTAAGAATAAAATAATGTTTCCTTCAAGTAAGATGAGCTAACTTGATTTAAGGTAGTTTCCTTCCAGAGCCCATAACTTTATTCTGCACTGTATACGATAAGTCTCGATTTTGTGATAAGAGGCGGCTTCATAAAACTAAGACTTGGCGGTTTCGACGCGCGCTCGGAGATACTCATCTTAGACGCTTGCATCCGCTCGACCGGAGAAGTTTCGCGGTTGGCGTGTAAATAGTTCGCCCGAACCAGCGACAGCTCTTGAACTACAGTCAATGTTCATCGTTTAATATGTAAATTATGTATGGATATACAAGGCCGTCTTAGCACATACTGGGGCCCACGGGCCCTCAATAACTAGGGGCTTGCGCCACCATTGATAAAGTTTGCTTTTTAGTGTCCAAAAAACGGCATCTATGGTTTGGGTTGGGGGCCTCTGTAAGACGAACTTACTTAAGGATTTAAGGTTGTTTCCTTCCAGCGCCCATAACTTTATTTCACACTGTATACCTACGATAAGACTCGATTTTGTTGTGGCTAGTATAGTATTATATAATCTGTGGTTGTGGGGAAGTTTCGCGGTTAGGGTGTAAACAGTTCGCCTGAACCAGCTACAGGTCTTGAACTACTTATAGTCAATGTTCATCGTTTAACATGTAAATTATGTATGGATATACAAGGCCGTCTTAGTACATGTCGGGGCCCACGAGCCCTCAATAAGTAAAGGCTCGCGTTAGAAAAGTTACTTTTTTACTGTCCGCAAAAATGGCATCTATGGTTTTTCTGAGTCTCTGTGAGATTATGGGTGCCATAGACACGGGACCCGTGTGCCCTTATGGTGAAGACGGTAATTAAAAAATCGATCTAGTCCCAAATTAAGCTTTAGTGGGCTTTCGTTATGGGTACTAGAATAGACGATGAGATGTATTGATTATATAGAGAAAATATGTACACTTACCCCAGTTTGACATAATATGATCTTAGAGTTCCGGAAAAACTATAGTCATTTTTAAATATGAAAACCCTAAAAAATACTTCTGATATTCATGAAATTCATGATCGTTCGTCGTGAGGTACAGTGAGGAAGAGAAGTGACACGGACAAGTTGATATATAAAGGTATTAGAACACGTCTATAAAAAACATAAACCTATATGTATATTATCAGAATTTAGCTCCAGATCTCTCGTGCAGTATCGACAATCTACCTCGTCTAAACCCTCAAAGTTGCGGCCACCAAGTTTGGCGGTTTCGCCGCTTGGCATACCTTCATCCGCTCTAGAAGTTCGCCGCTTGGCATACATACCTTCATCCGCTCTAGAAGTTCGGTGGTTGGCGTACAAACTACGCATAGTCAATGCTTAACGCTTCACTTGATTATGATTATGCATGAATTTAAATAGGTTACTTCCAATCATTGATACAAACCTACTAGAATAGGATACCTTGGATTGTCTGATTGTACATCGGACAGATGTCATAGGAGGCATCGTAATGCTCTTGTGCTAGTTCAGCTCACTCATGCAAGATGACATTGATTTGATAGGTATTGACGTGTGTATAAGTAAATAGATCTATATATGTTTGTCAATGTCAGCTTGCATGAGCTTGGTAGACGTGTACACCGTGTACACGTATACCAATACATGCTGATGCCCTTCTCCATAATGTAAATGTGAGAATGAGTTTGTTTGTTTATAGGTTTATTAAGGTATTTGTCAGGTATGTATATATTTGTATATGTAGGGTCGATGAATAAATTCGGTTTTATATCAGCCTACATGTACAGATGTGTCTTCCACTTCACTTAAATAGTCATTTTACATGTCGCAGTCGGTAGGATAACAGGTAAAATATGAAACTGCGTATCTATAGTTGCTTAGATATTTAAGTTAATTCGGTAAACAAACAGACATGTGACTCAGGTCATTCGGGCAGTCTATCAGTCAGGTCAAATCATACATAGGAAAAATGACGAGAGTAAATAAGATCTATCTAGTTATGTAAAAAGCTTCAACGTCACTTATGAACAGACAATTGTAGATTTGCCTTTAAAACGTGCATAAATATTATCAATAATTCAAATCCATAAATGCAACTCTGAACTGATCCCTCACGTCCCTATAGATAGCGTCGTCGGAAACAAGCAGGATTTCTGCTCCCGCGGGCCCCTAATTACCTTTTCGATGACGGATAGTCTCGCGCTGGGACCTCCAAGCTTCGTAGCCCCCCGAGGGGCCCCGAGTCGAGACTCGCACATGCCCTCGGGTAGCCCAATGCAATTGAACTGATCTCAATTATTCGGCACTGTTAACCGAAAGATAATTCAAATGTCTTTGCTTTTGCTTAAATGCCAATCGATATAACTGGATAAAAGGCAAATGAAGCCGTCTGAAGAGATAAGTATGTTACCTAAGTAAGTACTCATCGTTTTGTCACTATAATATCACTTGGACTTCATATAAATAATTAAGTTTTTCTACGATAAAGAAATCGACAGTTTCACTACTCAATTTTCATAGCCCTACGCGCTTAGCCATAACATTTCGAGGTATCGAAAGGACAACTGCAGTCTTACCTTAATACAAAAGAATTCTACTCATCTTACTAACTAACGTTGTACTACTCGTACTTATTGCATTTACATAGGACTAGGCATCATGATTATTATAACAAAATGGGACTTAATCGCGTTGAAAAAGCTCAGTCCCTTCGGGATGTCCCCATGAACATTAAATTACGTTAGAAACGTCGAGGCAATTAAATAAAGGGATATATTTAAATGCACATCTGTATATTTTTTCAGTACACTAGGTAACACCACTAATTAACTGAATGCATACCAGAAAAACTAATGCTGTGCAAAAAAAACAAATGATTAACTGAACATGTCCTACAAAAAAAACTTAAACATCATACAAAACGAGATGACCTTTTTAACCGAATTCACACCAAAAATATGTTTCGTACATCGGATATATTTGAAAGTTTCACCAAAAATACTGACTTGCACACTAATTATCCTCGCACTGCACACTAAGATCCGACTCGGCCGGGTTAGGTTAGGTTAGTTTTTTTTTTATATCCATTAAAACAGTTTTGCAAATACCTTAAAATAGTATATTTCATTCGCATTATTTCGGTTTAAAGAACTTTATTCTCATTAAGACAATTGTCACTTACATGAGAACTTACAGGCTAAGTAATGCAATGTTAGTATATAACAGTATGAATTTAGATAGTGATGTTAGTAATATACAATGGTATGGTTTTAGATTATGATATAATATAAGTAATGTAGTGGAGGAGTTATTTAGTGTGCATAATTAGTATGCAAGTCAGTATTTTTGGTGAAACTTTCAAATATTTTGATCGAAAAAAGGGAATGGCCCTACTGATAGTTTTTGTGTATTTTAACAGCTCCCAATCCCATTTCTGCTAAGACTAAACTAAAAGGACGTTGACAAAAAAAGAGATCATCACTTTCGCTATTATTCTACTGTGATTTAATTACTTATGTTTATTAAATCACAATAGCTAAAAACCTGAAAACTCCGACTGCACAGTTACAGTAACAAATATTTGCGAGTCTAAACACAAATATTTGCAAAAGTTTCCTCGGAAACAGTAATAACATTAGGTGCTTGTGTGTTCTTCCTTCCTTTACGTTTGTTTGCAATTCTGAACTAGCCGAGCAGATTCAGACATAACTATTCAAAGGTCGTGTTGGTATACTGAACTTGTGAAAGTTTGTTCCTAATTTTGGAAATCTTAGATATCAATGATGACTATCATGGTGCGTTGGAGTAAGATTGAACGGTTTTACACGAGATGAGCAGTGTTTTTTTTTTAAGTTATATTGTGCAAACAATATGAAGATTAGGTACTTACAGGAATCTATGTGTTTTAGTAAAAATTACATATTAATATTTATATTTAAACTAAAACGAGGAATTTACTAATACCTTTAGTATGAAAAAAGTATGTGTATCTTGGGGCAAGATTGAAAGGCTATGGGGAAAGTATGATATATTTTTCAAAATCATTATTTATATGCACCTTAGATAAATTTGATGTATAGGTACAGTCCAACATTAGGTATTTCAGCGTAGTAGTTTAAAACTTTCATTCATATTTGAAAAGAACCGTTATTTACCGCGAAAATACGATTTTCCGATTTTTTTACGATTTTCTTACAATAATATTACAATCTGATTTTTGACGACGCCTTTGGCTCGGTTTGTAGACACCTCTACTGAGCCGGCGGTCCCGGGTTCGAATCCCGGCCGGGGCAAATATTTGTGTGATGAACTCGAATATTTGTGCTTGGGTCATGGTTGTTCTATGTATTTAAGTATAATATTTATCTATATAAGTACGTATAACGTTGTCTAGTACCCATAACACAAGCCTTCTTGAGCTTAATTTGGGACTAGATCGATTTGTGTGAGGTTGTCCGATATTTTATTTATCTGACCCTACTTTGAGATTCGGTAATGAAAATAGTTTACCGCTTCTACATTTGGAGAACCAGTTATTGTTACTATGTGTTTTGAAAGCAGTTTAAGATGAAAACATCAATATTGCCGTCTTATCCCTTCAAATTTAGCCGGTGCAAGACTGAAATGTATAAAATCTCGTAAAATAAGAAATATAATTAAATTCCACATTGGCAGGTAACGAAGATAACAATAACAAGTAATTGTATGAATAGAACATGTCTTTAGTGTCACTGCAAGAAAAGTTACAGACATTGAAAAAACCCGATTTGTAATTCAATAAGATTAGCTGAAAATTTGGCAAAATTAAAGGACAACTTTTATCTATCAGGATATGTAGGTTATAGAGCCAAGTTTAATTTTATCTACTCTCCCCCCCTCTCAGGGGTGAGCGTCACCCCCCCGCGACCGCTAATGGGTCCCGGAGCACGGTATTTTCCACTTTAAAAGAAAACCGTGTACGATACATACAAAATGTATAGGAACGAAATAATTCTGAATAAATTTACTATAAACCTTTCATACATATAAAAGCGATAGCACTTATACAATCAGCGCAATCTGTTACCAAAAACTAACGTTTTTAATTATTGATCTTTTTTTTCTGCTAAAAGGTTAGTTATCTCAAAAACTGGACACTTCTCGGCCAAAATATGTATGTCAAAAGTAAAGAATGGAAAATGTTCTCTCTAAAAATGTATAATTTATTTCTGTTACTCTTTAATTTACTGTTGCAATGCTATTTATAAAATTTAAGTCATTTGGCCATTATGCGAAATATAAATATTCGTACTAGTTAAACGGTGTTACTTGCAATACCATAGACTTCTTATATGTTTATCTGTAATCTACAAATATTGAACTATATCATGTTTTTTTTTTTTTTTTTAGGCCTACTATTTTAGGAAATAAGGGATGTGTGGGGAAATCGTCAAGTATTGCTCATTTTCGTAAATAACTTCAAAACCGTTTCATTTAGAATGATGAAATATATATATTTGAGATGTTCATAACGTACCCTTTCATTTGATATGTCACACGATAAACTTTGCTATTTTTTTTTTCTAATTTACCCGTCAAATCTGGCTCCCATGTTTCAAATTACTTGATTTACTTTACGTTACGTTACATTTCCATGTTTGGGTTATCAATTTACATACGTGTACCAAATTTCAACTCAATCGGTCCAGTAGTTTCGGAGAAAATTCGCTATGATTATAGTAGGATCCCTCGTGTATCTGTGTCAGTCCGTCGGTCTGTCATAGCCAATTTGCTCCGAAACTACTGGACCGATTGAGTTCAAATTTGGTACACCTATGTAAATTGATGACCCAAACATGGACGTGTAACGTAACGTAACGCAAATTAATAAATTTTGGCATGGCAAAGTATATCGTGTGACATATCTAATGAAAGGGTACATTATGAACATCTCAAATATATACATTTCATCATTCTAAATTAAACGGTTTTGAAGTTATTTATGAAAATGAGCAATACTGGACGATTTCCCCACACATCCCTTATTTCCTAAAATAGTAGGCCTAAAAAAAAAATTCATGATATAGTTCAATATTTGTAGATTACAGAAAAACATATAAGAAGTCTATGGTATTGCAAGTAACACCGTTTAACTAGTACGAATATTTATATTTCAAATAATGGCCAAATGACTTAAATTTTAAAAATAGCATTGCAACGGTAAATTAAAGAGTAACAGAAATAAATTATACACTTTTAGAGAGAACATTTTCCATTCTTTACTTTTGACATACATATTTTGGCCGAGAAGTGTGTAGTATTTGAGATAACTAACCTTTTAGCAGAAAAAAAAATTCAATAATTAAAAACGTTGATATTTGGTAACAGATTGCGCTGATTGTATAAGTGCTATCGCTTTTATATGTATGAAAGGTTTATAGTAAATTTATTCAGAATTATTTCGTTCCTATACATTTTGTATGTATCGTACACGGTTTTCTTTTAAAGTGGAAAATACCGTGCTCCGGGACCCATTAGCGGTCGCGGGGGGGTGACGCTCACCCCTGAGAGGGGGGGAGAGTAGATAAAATTAAACTTGGCTCTATAACCTACATATCCTGATAGATAAAAGTTGTCCTTTAATTTTGCCAAATTTTCAGCTAATCTTATTGAATTACAAATCGGGTTTTTTCAATGTCTGTAACTTTTCTTGCAGTGACACTAAAGACATGTTCTATTCATACAATTACTTGTTATTGTTATCTTCGTTACCTGCCAATGTGGAATTTAATTATATTTCTTATTTTACGAGATTTTATACATTTCAGTCTTGCACCGGCTAAATTTGAAGGGATAAGACGGCAATATTGATGTTTTCATCTTAAACTGCTTTCAAAACACATAGTAACAATAACTGGTTCTCCAAATGTAGAAGCGGTATAACTATTTTCATTACCGAATCTCAAAGTAGGGTCAGATAAATAAAATATCGGACAACCTCACACAAATCGATCTAGTCCCAAATTAAGCTCAAGAAGGCTTGTGTTATGGGTACTAGACAACGTTATACGTACTTATATAGATAAATATTATACTTAAATACATAGAACAACCATGACCCAAGCACAAATATTCGAGTTCATCACACAAATATTTGCCCCGGCCGGGATTCGAACCCGGGACCGCCGGCTCAGTAGAGGTGTCTACAAACCGAGCCAAAGGCGTCGTCAAAAATCAGATTGTAATATTATTGTAAGAAAATCGTAAAAAAATCGGAAAATCGTATTTTCGCGGTAAATAACGGTTCTTTTCAAATATGAATGAAAGTTTTAAACTACTACGCTGAAATACCTAATGTTGGACTGTACCTATACATCAAATTTATCTAAGGTGCATATAAATAATGATTTTGAAAAATATATCATACTTTCCCCATAGCCTTTCAATCTTGCCCCAAGATACACATACTTTTTTCATACTAAAGGTATTAGTAAATTCCTCGTTTTAGTTTAAATATAAATATTAATATGTAATTTTTACTAAAACACATAGATTCCTGTAAGTACCTAATCTTCATATTGTTTGCACAATATAACTTATAAAAAAAAACACTGCTCATCTCGTGTAAAACCGTTCAATCTTACTCCAACGCACCATGATAGTCATCATTGATATCTAAGATTTCCAAAATTAGTAACAAACTTTCACAAGTTCAGTATACCAACACGACCTTTGAATAGTTATGTCTGAATCTGCTCGGCTAGTTCAGAATTGCAAACAAACGTAAAGGAAGGAAGAACACACAAGCACCTAATGTTATTACTGTTTCCGAGGAAACTTTTGCAAATATTTGTGTTTAGACTCGCAAATATTTGTTACTGTAACTGTGCAGTCGGAGTTTTCAGGTTTTTCGCTATTGTGATTTAATAAACATAAGTAATTAAATCACAGTAGAATAATAGCGAAAGTGATGATCTCTTTTTTTGTCAACGTCCTTTTAGTTTAGTCTTAGCAGAAATCGGATTGGGAGCTGTTAAAATACACAAAAACTATCAGTAGGGCCATAGAGCTTATTTTTTATTAGTTAGGGTTAGGCGTTTTTCCTGGACACGTGAACGTGGACTGTAAACGTGTTAAGGGACGTCAATTTAAAATTTTCTTGCTAACTACATGATAAATAAGGTACATGTACTCAAACCACAGATTATATACAAGTTACCCCAAACTATACATTTTAGTATCGTCCACAGGAAAAACGGCTATTCAATGACACTGCAGTTAAAACTCTCAATGGCTCATTAATGAAAAAGTAACGGTTATATCATCCAAATATTATAAGGTTGAAAGTTTAAGAGTGTGTTTGCATGTCTGTTACTACTTCACGCTCAAACGGGTGAACCAATTTTTATAAAATTCGGTATGGAGGTAGCTGATACCCTGATACATGGAAACTTTTTAATCCGAACGCAGGTAACACCGCCGGGTGCAGTTAGTAATTCATATACGTATACGTACAAAGACGCACTTATTCCATATACTATTACGCATACAATATTGTATCGATTGAAACATGTGTGTAACTAAATAAAATTTAAATACCCATACAATATTGTATCGATTTAAACATGCATGTAACATGTAACTAAATAAAATTCAAACACAAAATCAACATTACATTTTCAGTGGCTCATAACATAAAAACCAACGAGTGAGTAGAAACCCAGCTAAAATAAAAAGTAGGTCACGTTATGCTCAGTGCAGGTGGTCAGCACCTGCCGGAACTACCTTTTGTTTTAACATGCATTAAAATTTCATTTACATTTACTAAAATGTTCGTGGGAAATTATATTACGCTTTTTTTAAACGATTACGCCGGTAGTCAAATCTCTAACGAACTTTCTTCTTGACTTGGAATGTTTATAATGCTGCATTTACTTCACTTCTGCCACAGCTTCTGCCTACTTAGTATCTAAATTCAATGTTACTAATATAAGGAATCGATACGTTTAATTAAAACAACGACAGTTGATAACAAATGGTGTTTATTCGCACAATGAATACAACTTGCGAGCAGGCATAGACTTCATTAAATAGTATTAATATTGATTATACCCAATCAATACGAGAGCGACACTGACCTGTACTTAATTCAGTAGGCTTGAGCTTATAACTAGCCCTTAAATAACCAACAATGCCTCCACGGCGAGCAACCGACCGACCACGGCCAATGTCCGTTAGCGAATGCCTCTTATTCCCAGCCACGTGACCGGTCGCCATTGCTCGGAGTGGCAGGGGCGATCACGTGACTATCACGTGATCGTTCATTGCAAATACTTTTAAATTAGAAATTATCCTTACAGCTCGGCCATCCTGCTAGGGCAAGTCTCTTCGCTCTATAACTACATCATAGTAATATAAATAAAATTGTAAGTATATTGCGAAAACCTAGGTAAACCTTATAATTTTTAAAATCAAAGATTCATGTCTTAATTTAAAATGTACAAATACAAATACAAATACTCTTTATTGCACACCAACATCAAGGAATACAGAACACATCAACACAACATGAGATACATTCAAATAACAGGCAGAGGTATGTATTATGGTATGGTTAATCCTCCCAGCATCTATTAAGTATCTGACAAGAAAGATGATAGATATGAAATGTTCATATAAAAATTCAGGTAAACACCTATGTTCGGTAATCATTTGTGACATTAAGTTTCTGAGGAGGGGGAAAGTAGTGTCACCGTCACCAGCAATTTCGCGGGAACATTACGTTTCATCATTAATAAAACCACTACTAAGCTTATTACCACCTTAATATTATCTCATAAATATTATAAAGGAGAAAGTTTGTGAGCGTGTTTATCTGTATGTCTGTTACTTCCCCACGCTCAAACGGTTGGGCCAATTTTAATAAGTTTTGGTATGAAAATAACGTAGCTGACACCTTGGACCAACACATAGGCCAATGCAGCGTTCCCGAAGGATGAACGGCTAGTTGACACACAATTAAGGTTTTAATCCACCGAATCATTCACAGATTTATCGACTGAATCTTTCTTGATTTGTTGCAAGAACAGTTTGTTAGATTCTACTTTCTCGAAACTAACTGATGTGTAATCCTTATAATAGTTGAGTATTTTCGGCAACAGTAAAAACATGAGTTCAAACCGAATCGGATATTTTAGAACACGATTGTGTGTTCATGCCTAGAACTGACACACTCGAGGCGCCCTACTTAATGATGTCAATGATGGGCTCGACGCCTCGTATCAGACAACTTAAATATTTAGGTATCTAATAAATCGAATTATCTAATGAAGGTGCGTTGACTACCGACATGGCATAAAAGTCTCCTTTGATTTTGTTATGTATACTTATTTAGGTATATTCTTATGTGATTTTATTGATTATGGAATTTGATTATTGTATTTTAATTTCATTTTGTTATTTTAATTAAATTATAGACTATCTATGTTTGTAATTTAACATTTTTGCATGGTTTTTTCTTCCCGGCAATAAAACGAATTAAATTTAAAAGCATCCTACCCTTTATCAACTTGTAAAAGTCGGTAACTACATTAATTTAGTTCATTAGACAAATTTACTCGATAACATTTGACTTCCTTTGTAGCTGATACTTTCTGATATATCCGGCCTGAGCAGCTACTCGTACAACACGATCTTCTATACCGTTTGATAACTGATATTATAATAACTGAAATTATTTACCTAACTTAAAACTGATGTGTAAATCTAATATGAGTAGTTTAGTTTCTAGTTATAAGATAATTGCAATGCCCTATCAGGGCGTTTAACTGCCATATATGTTAACACCCCACCGTACCTACTCATGACAGCAATAAGCGAATATGAATAAATAATTCACCCATTTATAACCTGTTATATATTACATTCGTGTGTGTTATAGTTATGTGTTATATAGTATATTAGTTATGCTACACCTGTTCAATAAATTGATTTCAGCATAGTAGTAGTGCTCAAGGGAATCACTATATCGATCTTTTTCTTCTGGCCAGAACAAAAGCTCTGCGTAATCGTCACGGCAAGAGAATGACTCTATAAGTTGTATCTTCCACACTGACCATGAATGTGCCGAGACCCCGGTATCAAGACCTGGCAAGCTCTGTAAGTTTGGGAAGTGCGGTCTTCCTTTCAGTCCATCCACAGTTTCAGTACACTCCTTTACTTTGGTGGGCCACGTCAAAATCATGATATTCCGACATTGAATTCAGGAAAGACATTATTTAATGATATTGTCTAGCTAATGAATTAATACTCAAAGTTACGACGGAAAAATTAAAAAAAATCTGTGGCTAGCCACACTTTGTGTAGTAGGAATTATAGTTTTGGTACTAAAAAAAGGATTTTTTTTCTATTCACACGTAAGGCACCCAAACAAATAAGTTAAATATATGTTGTCGTGCATTCATAGTCAGCTCACATAATTATTACCACTATGTACGGTACCCTCAGCAACAAACACATGTTTACACTTTCTAACCATAACCAAGGTGAAAGATGAAATGTAATGTAAATAAAACCCAGCTCGATAATACCATAATAATAATTCATCACAAAAAGATTTACATAATTACTATGCCAAATTTCAACTCAATCGGAAACTACTAATAAGAAAAATATTAGATAAGAAAATCCATACCTTTGGGTATGGATTTTCTTCGGGCGGGCGCGCGTATTATTAGCGTTCCGCAACGGGCGTATTCCCATTTCACTCTTAGTTTTAGATTGTATTTGTACAATCTAAAACTAAGAGTGAAATGGGAATACGCCCGTTGCGGAACGCTAATAATCTATGTCTCAAATCAGCGCGTACTAAAACTGGCAAGAAACACATAGGGTTCCAAGGAGTACTATTCTACAACCAATTACCAAAACAAATAAAGGAATGTAAAAATTTTAATATGTTTAAACGAAAACTGAGAGACCATGTAATTAACAACGTCTAAATCCGGCCCTGGGAGTTCTGCATCGTATACACAAGACGACTGATAAGGATGTCATTAAGCATTTACCTTAAAATTTTATTTGAAGCACATTCAAACTAAACATAAATGAAGGCGTTTTATAAATTTACCGTACAGATAAATCTCTGCGTACCCACATTGTACTTTACTTGCATATTTTATGTTATGTCTGTGTGTTTTTATGTATCTCTCTAATAATTTTGTGGTATGTAAGTGCAAAGTGCTATTAGTAATGTATAAATAAAACTTAGATAATTTAACGTAACTTTGTATGTCGCAATCGATGTTCACTGAAATAATTAACTATTTTTTTTTTAGACAATAAGTTCTCATTAAGTGAAATGTAAAATTTCTTTTGAGAAATAAAGTTCTTTAACCATAAACCGCGAAGTGGGTCAAATTTAACTTAGTATATTCGCCTTTCTTGTTTGCTTGCTTCCAGACGGGACAGACACCGGAATAGGTAAAACCGCGAGAAACTAACTATAAACTACAACCAATTATTTTGACTAAGATGAATATTAACGCATTTTAATTTTACTAACCATAACCTATTCGCTATAGTCAAAATCGGCCTCTAAATATTCCACTACAATGTTTTTTTTTTTTTTTTTTGCTCCACAAATTTCTTTTTCTAAATATGGGTTTTCAGTAAATTTTTGCGTTCAAATGGTTTGATTTTATTTATATTCTACAGGACTTTTAGTTTGTCCGTTTCCTTACACACTTGTCCTGTTTATGAGATTCACAGAAATTAATAAACTTACGAACCTAATCAAAGTTATAGGTAAAAGATTGAACTAGTAAATAAAGTATCAAAATATTTACAAATAACCCAACTACTAAATTGTTTTCTATTGTTAACATTCAATGTTTTCGCTATACGACGCTTCACATCGGCTTCGCACACTGTCGCAATTATTTACGAGCTTAAATAATAGTTTGCTCACTTTGTATGGTTATTGTTAATATTAGTCATTCATTTAAAATAAACATTTGGTGATACAACGAAGAAATATCTGTCAACATTATTTGACTAGCCGGACTCTAGTTTAGAAGTTGGGCGGCGCTTGGAGAACGAGAGTACAACTTTTGAAAATTTGAATTTAGAAGCTTAATAATCACAACTACTACTACTACTACTATAAATATAAAGCCTCTTCGTCTCCATGCGCCCATACCGTCTTGGGCTCACATGACGTTACAAGTACGTGTCATGCTCCTTAAAGCGTTCATACGATGAACTCCGCGACCTCCGCAACCGTCTTTCCCGCCGATCGTCTACATCATGCGATCTGTGCTGATCACGTGGTGTGTGCTTCGACGGCCAACATTCACGCTCTAACAGCGTGAGTGGTGTGTGCTTCGACGGCCACATCCACGCTCTAACAGCGTGAGTGGTGTGTGCTTCGACGGCCAACATTCACGCTCTAACAGCGTGAGTGGTGCGTGCTTCGACGGCCAACATTCACGCTCTAGCAGCGTGAGCGGCGTCGTCGCGGGATCTTGCCATATTTACCTCGATCATATACGTACCCACGAGTGTGAAACTCACTCACGATATACTGCGCGATCATAACCGCGTCCAGCATGTACTCGTAAGTGTTTGCGGCTTTGCCTACTTTCAGGCTCCCTTCCGCTCCCTCACTTAGCATGACTGGTGACTTCCGCGGCGAATGTTGCGATGAATCTAACATTCATCGTATCTCCTCTCTCGCGCTCCTCATCAGTGCCCTCCTTATTTCTCAGCCTCCATCACTGAAACTTGCACTTAAACAGTGATTACACTGATAATTTATTTATCAGCATGCATACATCAGTGGTTCGATCATAAAAAATGAAACACATATATCGTATAGAGAACAAAGCCAGGAAAGGGTCCAGCTGTTAAACTCCTTAGTTACTAGTCCGTCATTTTCGAGAAGTCCTGCCAGATTATCTTATATTGTACATTATTACAAACGTGAGACACAGTGTTATGGTTACAAATCATAGGGTATTCATTCAAAGGAGGGACAAATAGGAGCCGAGGTTTTCTACGGGCGCACCTCATCCTCCCTACGCGAACGAAACCGCGAAGAAAAGCTAGTTAAATTTCTAATTCACCAAGTGCCAAAAACTTACTCCCAGTTTCTCGAATTAACCCATGATCATTTCTAATTTGCCTTTGGGGTAAGTTCTCAGAACCTACTCGTATATTATGGTAGGATTCCAGGAAACCTCGATGATGGTCGTGAACTTGAGATTTTAAGACCGATCTCGAGAATGTATCGGTATGTAACTCACAAAATAGTCTGATTGCTATCACATTGTTGGTCGCCTTGAGCGGCATAGCAATAACAAGCCGATACGTAATAAAACCCTACAACTTACGAGCGCAGAGGTTAGCGTATTGATAAGCGACTGGAATATTTTATCTAGTCACCCACTTTGTTGTTTATATTTTTGTTATTAGTAGTTACCTTATGTTGTATTATTTGCGATTCGTACACTTTGAGCTTAGTTGAGTATTCAGTTAATGATGTGCATGTATTTCTCTAGTTAAGTGAATCGTATTCTTTTAGAGAAATAGATTCTTAAACCATAACCATGTATGTATCTTTCTTTGTAGTATTTAAATTCCATTCTCACGAAAATTATCATCTTTACGTTTCACAGTAGGTACAGTCTTAGTAAAAGATCAGAATAGAGTAGACCCTAGTATGGTATGGTACATTCAAAGCCAAAGTAGTTCATTCTTCAAATTAGGCATAATTACAATGCACTTATGAATGCCGGCTGTTTTGTAAGACAGTAAGTATATTTTATACATACAATTACATTATTTTTTTTTACAGTTGGAGGGCTACGTATATTTTGTGTGTTCATTCAAGAGACAAAGCCCAGAAACATTTATAAATGAGAAATAGTTCTCGCATAAGTAATGTTCAGGTATTTAGGTACCTATACTAGAACCCGTAATATCACAGATACACAATCTGAACCACCTAAACATAATTAAGATAACTATCTAAAACCCAGCAAAAGAATATGGTCGAACACTATAATTTTACGGATATTCACCATTGCATTTTTAAGTGAGTTTGTATTTTTAATTGAATGTACATATATTATATCCCTTTAGTTGGTAATTAAAATGCCATAGTATTAGTAGCCCTTGAATTATTTCACAACACAAATTTAAGAGGATATTTGATATTATGCATTTATGTATGTAGACACTTTATCATAACAGCAATATTATAAATAGAACATAAAAACAATCAAAGTATACAAGGACGAACCCGTCATTATTTATAAGGGATTTCTTGTAGTTAAGCGCCGAGAAAATGGGTGTGAAAGGTATACGAACATATTGAACGCTGAATTATGCATACCCTTAAGATAGTTGTTTAATTATATAAACAAGTGTATTTACTTTTTTTTTGCAAATTTATCTCAAACGTTAAATCAAAAATGCCACAAAATAATTAAAAACATTTAGCACTTTCACGTCGTTTAAGGATGAAATTAATACTTATTCTTGCTCGTTAGTCGTATTCATTGTGTGAAGGCCGATAATTCAACATTTGCGGGCGGGATAAGCAAGTGATTATAAGAATACTCGCCTATCCCAACTTCTGATATATAAGGAATCGATACGTTTAATTAAAACAACGACAGTTGATAACAAATGGTGTTTATTCGCACAATGAATACAACTTGCGAGCAGGCATAGACTTCATTAAATAGTATTAATATTGATTATACCCAATCAATACGAGAGCGACACTGACCTGTACTTAATTCAGTAGGCTTGAACTTATAACTAGCCCTTAAATAACCAACAATGCCTCCACGGCGAGCAACCGACCGACCACGGCCAATGTCCGTTAGCGAATGCCTCTTATTCCCAGCCACGTGACCGGTCGCCATTGCTCGGAGTGGCAGGGGCGATCACGTGACTATCACGTGATCGTTCATTGCAAATACTTTTAAATTAGAAATTATCCTTACACTAATGACATATATACGGTGACCGGTATATATGTATATATGTTTAATTCATCAAAAAATAAGACAATGCACTAGGTCACCCATCGTTCCCTTAGGGAAGTTAACGAGAAGTCGCGTGGCACGTGCCAAACAGGCCGTCACAGCCCACGAGACTCGAGACAATGAGAAACTACTCCCATTGGCCATATTATGGTGTTACCTATACATATGCCTGTGATAAGGGCGACTCGAGATATCGACAGGTTGATATATAAAGGAAAACAAGTTTGTTATCAAAAAAACTGTTTTTTTAGCAAAGTTTAATTGGCGACTGTACCTTTTTTTGCTCAAACTTCAATTGGAAAGGTTATCTGGCGTTAGGGTGGAGGAGAGGTTACCACGGAACGGTAATCCAAAGGTACCGGGTTCGATTCCCGGTTTCTTCCGACAGGTTACGCATTAAAACTTTTCTTTGTGCTTTTATATTTGTATCAAATCAATGATTCTAACTTCAATTTCTCTTAAAAAAAAAGATAGAAAATGTACTTATTGACACAATATACTCTATGGACACAACTGTATGGTGCAGTGCAGAAACATGGAAATGAAAATGAAAATGAAAATGAAAATGAAAATGAAAATGAAAATGAAAATGAAAATGAAAATGAAAATGAAAATGAAAATGAAAATGAAAATGAAAATGAAAATGAAAATGAAAATGAAAATGAAAATGAAAATATTTTATTTGCTTACAAATATCCATACTATAATATTATAAATGCGAAAGTGTGTCTGTCTGTCTGTCTGTCTGTCTGTCTGTTACCTCTTCACGCTAAAACCGCTGAACCGATTTAGATGAAATTTGGTATATAGATAGTTTAAGTCCCGGGGAAGGACATAGGATACTTTTCATCCCGAATAAATTTAGTGTTCCCGTGGGATGAGCGGGTAACACCGCGGGGCACAGCTAGTATGTTATAAATAGAAACATGGTTGGAATCTCCTAGTAAGTATTACATATATACTTGTGGCAGGAGATCCCGCTCTTCCAGCTATAGCTTAAGACGTAACCGAAAACAATAGGTAAGTAAATAATTACTTGTTTACAGAAAATAAACTAAGATATTTTTTTTTTCTTAAAAACTAAAACAATTGCTAGAGTTTCTAAACTCACTAAAAAAAAAAAAAAATTGTTTGTGTGTGTGTGTGTGTGTATGTGTGTGTCTTTATTACCATGGTTAAGTTGTATGGTACAGATGTGATTCAGTTTGTTCGTAATTTAATGTCTTAATCCATTCTAAGATTACTTTTTTACAGCTGTACAACTGTAACGGGTATATGGACAATGTTTTGTTTAACTTGTTGTATAAGTGCGCGGATTGATTGACAAATTGCCTTTTTGCAAAAACTGATTTAGAAGGGGGTACTACTACAACTTTGTCTTTTCTTCTTTGTGTTGAAGTTTGAGGTTTGTAAGTTAGAGTTTGCATGGTATATTAACAACAAAAAGCCATGGTTAGAGTTCCCATGACCACCTTCAGACTCCATCATCGTATGAGTTATGTTATGGGTCCAGGTCATAATAGTAGTAATAGTATTTTATCTCATTGCGGTTTTGGTATATTATGTATAAATTGCAATAAATCGAAAAGAAGTGAAGAATTTGACTTGCGAGATTTGATTGTAAATAAACAGATACCGGGATAGACAAAGCCCATTCGCATTAGAAACGTTAAAGTTAGCTCTAAGACCTATAGCCCTATCCAATGGTAACTAGGAGTAGTTCCTCGAAATCCCTAATCACAGTCTCATGTGTATTAGTGTTCGGGCGATGGTGCACCATTTGAACCAGATAAACCGGGTTAATGGACCCAACAGATCCAGCCCTAAGCTGGGTCGGCGTCTCGACCGAGCCAATTTTTGTCCACTCCATTTTTTTGGAAGCTTGCGTACGGGATTCTTAATCAAAAGAATAGTGACTTCACTAATTGAAAGATGGCTTTGCTTTTGTGGGAAGTATACAGTGGAGGGGTTTTCGAAATTGGACGCGTAAAATATGATTTTATCTTCTAGTACACAAACACAAACCTTGACTACATATAATTTTTTAACGAAGCAATTGGCGTAGTGGTAAATTCACTACGCGAAGTAAAAGCAATTGCCTGGCTCTGAACTGAGCCGACGGTGCTGGATTCGAATCATGGCAGGGGTAAATATTTGTGTGATGAACTCGAATATTTGTTTCTGGGTCAAGGATGTTTTCTATGTATCTAAACTATCTAAGTGTATATTTATCGTATTTATCTATATAAGTATGTTTATCCTCGTCTAATGCCTATAACACAAGCCTACTGGAGCTTGATGTGGGACTAGATCGATTTGTGTGAGGATGTCCGATATTTCTTTTTATTGACTTTTTACATATATACAATCGGTTTAAAGAAACTTTATTGTCTTAAGAAATTACAGACTGTAATTTACAAGACAACTTATAAATAGTTAACATATCTAAAATGATTTTAATTTTACGCATTAAGCAAGCATTTACGATAATGTTTACACAAAACAGATGTATCTAAAATTAAGAAATAAGTAAGAGAGAATATTAAATTTAGGAATCGACCCTATGGTCTTAATATAAGGATTAGTTTTAAGTGAAATACAATAACATGGAACATAATTAGGAATCGGAAATTTAGGTGGATATATACCTAAAGTTGACAAAATCCTATTGCTATCTCACTCATACCTCAAACAAAGCCGCCTATACCTACAACTGAACAACAAAGCCGACGCCAAAGTTTAGGTATAAAAACATCCGATTATCCGATGCCTAAACATAATGCACACAGTAAAACTGTTACAATAAACGGGTGCATTTGGTCAGGCACGCTGTTGCGATATGCTGTGTGGGATTTAAATATTCCACTTATTTGTTTTCTGGGTTAGAAATTAAATATAGCTTTTTACTCAATCCCCGTACCTATCCATCCATACTAATCCACACTAATATACTAATAATATTATAAATGCGAAAGTGTGTCTGTCTGTCTGTTACCTCTTCACGCTTAAACCGCTGAATCGATTTTGATGAAATTTGGCATGGAGATAGTTTAAGATCCGAGGAAGGACATAGGATAGTTTTCATCCTGGAAATTATCCCTAAAAAGATTGAAAAGTGAGTAATTCATGATGACATTGATGACCCTGTAGGAAATGTAATTATTAGACCAGAATCACAATTGCTCTTACATTTGCTTAGGCGCTTTTAATAATCCCTTTTATTAATTAAGGTGATTAGGTGGATATGGATATCTATCGTGTTGTCCGAGGTTGCTTCCATACTTCCAAGTTCCACGCGGACGTAGTCGCGGGCAAAAGCTAGTTATGAATGTTTGCAAACACTATTATGTACCGCAGTACCGTTGGTAAACAGTACCTATTGAAAAAAAAAAAGAATGTTTTCGAAAATTATATTATTTCTCTTATAAATACAACAAATGGATGGAGGGGACCGATTTATTAGGATAGGAAACGTATAAAATTAAATATAACTATAACCAGTAATCGGCACGGCCCGTGTAGGTAACACCATGGGGTTTGATTAGTAATTTTAATATGAACATAATCTTAATCCGTTATAAAAATGTGGACATGTTGCAAGTGGCCTGTTTTCTTCTTTACCAAGCAGTTCTTGTTTGGTAATGTGTGGCTCTTTACCAAACAAGAAGCCCGTCAACAAGGCCTGTTTTCCTCTTTACCAAACAAGGCTTGTTTAGTAAAGAGGAAAACAGGCCCGTCCTTGAAACAAGTCCCCAGAAAGAATTAGCCGTAGGCTGTTCACTGCTGTAAATAATAAATTAAGTACGACATCGATGGAATTACAAATAGTAATTGAGTACAATGACATCATTAGTATCATTACCGGTTATTAGCGAATGTTATCGTGGGAACCATAATCGATCCGGACCATGCAGTAAGTCTTCCAAAATATGACATTCAGAGTAAATGGGACCTAGGTAAATGCTAATTGGGATTGGGATATACCAATTTTTTAAGACATGTATATTCATTAAAGTCTCACAGATACACTAGTATTATTATTCTAATCTATTCTATTATAAAATTCTACATTTGTATTGGCCGGGTGCATGACGTTAGCGCCACCTAGCGTTCACAACTTTGGAGGGGGTCTGTCAAAAGTGTTAAATAATGGACGCAATAAATATAAGGTAAAAAATTTAAAATATTGATTGTAGAGCACCTAACAAGTGCAAAATCTGTTTGTTTTTATGTGAAACACATTTGGTTCTTAGCTTTATTGAAGAAAGTAATTATTATATATGTGTTTAGTATTATTATGTCAATTTACTTCTTTGTTGTTTCCTTACAAATTAAAGGAAAAAAATAATGTTTTATTATGTTTGTGGTCAGATAATTGAAAAATTACTACTATTTTCAAAACTGGCTTCCAAAGCATCGGGCAGAACATAAGGTTTCAGCCTCAAACCGAGAGTAAAGGAAAGCTGTTAGTTTTGGCACATTAATAAACAAACAATAAGTAGGCAACATTTACAAATTATAAGTACCTAATTTTACATTTCATATTTTTGAAACATTGTAATAATTCTATCATAATATTATTATTGCACTAAATAGATAAAAATATGTTCAGTTTAATACACTTACTTTATTTTTCTAGCAACAGCGATCCAATTCATTTTCTGATCTTATTTCCAACTCGGTGTAGGAAAGCATAACATTTGCAATTGCTATTTCGTCCTGTATTGTTGCAGTTTACCACACAACACCTATCGTGACCCATTTTACTTATTTCAGTTTATTATTTTATAGTAGAAAACGTAAGCATTATAACTGAAAAGTATGACGTTTGACAGAAACAGAGAGGCCAAAGTTACCACTTTTGGCCACATCAAGCGCTGCGATCATTTTCGCTTTCCCTACGCGACCGCTGCACCCGGCCAATTTACAATCCGTTTTCTATGGAGAGGGGTCATGATTTTAGGAAAAAAAAAAATACCGTGATGAAGGATCGTCTTTTGTTTTGTATGGGTGCGCGGCGCCATGCCAGCCTGGCGCCATCTGTCATAATCATAATTTCCTTTGTTCTCTCATCACGCCGAAATGGCTGGACAAATTTAAGCCAATTTTGGTACAGGGATAGTTGGACATCTGGTGATGGTAGAATGTATCCTATAACTATAACATATTATAGGATCCTTTTTATCCGTCTACGGTAAAGATAAAAATACGCGAACGAAGTTGCGGTTACCTTCTAGTGCATTATATTATAGTTTATTTTCTTCAATTTGAAATAAGCGAAAACAAACCATGTCCGAGGATTTTTATAAGCTGTAACTTCTAAATATTATATTTTTTGATTGATTTACAGTACATTTTTGGATATCTAAAAGAGTTTAATAAGTAGGTACACACATTACATTTACGCGCATTTGTTGTTGTTTTACACGTCTTTATTATGAAATGTTTACGTTTGTTCTGTTATAGTAATTAGACTTAGAACGAACGTTAGATACAAGTGGAAGCGCTCGATTTGTGTCGGCGATATGCGTCCCTTGATGGAACTAGAGTATGATCTTGCTAAGTAGGTACCTACAAAATATAGTTTTTTAATACATATCAAAGGTTAATAAATAACTGTTAGGAAATAAATAGTTTCCTAGTGCCTAGCCTTTTGAAAATTAATGATTTGGACAAAAAATAGTGGCGCTAGCTTTCAGCATCTCGTCCCAGGTAGGAAACTGGCTGTACATATAAGAGCTTATAGAGGCATTATATTTCTAATTTAAGCTGTATAAAGGCTGTATAAGAGCTTATGCAGCATGTGTGCTACTAAGCGACTTATCTATACTATTTTATATTTAATTCAAAATATGTATTGAAATACAGTTTTCTATGGAGAGCGATTTCCGGAAAAAAATCTTAACAGAGCGATGTAGGATTCTTATAGACGCGCGACGTCAGCCGTATAATAGTCAACTATTGGTGTTTTGTTTGTCTTTTTATCACGCCGAAATGGCTGGACGGATTTTGACCAATTTGAGTGCAGGAATAGTTGGACATTTAAAGGTGGTTACATGATACTTTACCCGACTATTGCAAAAAAAAAAACAGTGGACGATGTTGCGCGCATCTTCTAGTATTACTTTTGCTATGAAAATTGATCTGATTTTCTCCGCACACTTTTTGAAAACCCCACAAATGGCCTCCGAACTAGGACAAATCCGGGGAAACCCAGACGGATAGCAACCTTTCAATTATAACCGACGCATCGCGACGTTTTGCAGCAAACTATTCACTTAAACCTGTTATAACCAAAGTTGTTGCTTTAACTAGTGTAGTTATTCTCGACTAAGCTGGTTTTAACCGCAGTAAGCGTCACGGTTTCGTTAGCTCGGCACGTACGGTCAACAGCGTTAGCTGCAGGTAAACGCGTCCGCGGCCATGACTAATTACTCGTAATACCCTTTATTCTGTGACGATGAGACATTATGGAATACTGGTTTTTTTTTACAATAGCATCTACGGTACAAAAAATAATCACTAAAATGTATTCATAATTGGCGGAATGATCGCGTAACATACACACAAAATAAAACATACCTACTTACAGTCGAATTGCGAACCTCCTCTTTTTTTAAAGTCGGTTAATAATTACAGCTGGTTTTAACCGCTCTCTCCCGCTCTCTCTTATAATAAAATTAATCACATGTAAATTAAAGGTTAACTGGAAGAGATCCCTTATAGGGATAAGTTCGCCTTTGTACCTATATGTTAATTGTAATAGATGTATTTTTTAACTGTTTTTGTGTACAATAAAGCGTTTACTTACTTACTTACTTACTTACTTAAATTTATTTACTAATGTGTAATGTATAACGTTTATACATAACTAGCGATAAATTATGCGTCAAAATGAAATCACGTAAAACATTCAGAAATGCAATAAAAACGGCCTTTCGAAATTCAAATGCTAAAAACACTCCCGCTCTCTCCCGCTCTCTCTTATAATAAAATTAATCACATGTAAATTAAAGGTTAACTGGAAGAGATCCCTTATAGGGATAAGTTCGCCTTTGTACCTATATGTTAATTGTAATAGATGTATTTTTTAACTGTTTTTGTGTACAATAAAGCGTTTACTTACTTACTTACTTACTTACTTAAATTTATTTACTAATGTGTAATGTATAACGTTTATACATAACTAGCGATAAATTATGCGTCAAAATGAAATCACGTAAAACATTCAGAAATGCAATAAAAACGGCCTTTCGAAATTCAAATGCTAAAAACATTTAATTCACTGGAATAATTCTAAACAAAGCGACGGAAAAATGTTGCGCGTTCGAAAGACAAATATTTACTCTGGGAGAGCTGCCAGATGGTCGGAACTCTGCCTGAGTTTTATATAATTTCAGCCTTAATATAAATAAAATAGAACGACTGAGTGAGACTAGATTTCATTTCTATACTATTATAAAATTCTTCGCGCCGCTCCATTTGTTGGTAGATTTTATTGTCCTCTCACCACGCCAAAACGGCTGCACGGATTCTAACCAATTTTAGTACACGGATAGCTAGCTAGGGAAAGACTATATACAACTTAGAGCACACACGTTACGTTAGTTTCGGAATACTTCACACAAGCCGATTACGGATTAGTTCCAAATTAAGCTCTAATAACTATATCAGGCTTGTGTTATGGGATTCGAACCCAGGACCGTCGGCTTAAGAGGCCTTATTCCTTTTAAAATGCTGATTGTTTAGACATTTTTCTCTATGATCAAACATGTTTCTTAAGATATTATTGATGTTACAACCTAGAACAGGACTATTGGGATTTATCCATACTTATATTATAAATGCGAAAGTGTAAGTGTAATATATTATTTTAAGAAATTTAATTTATAGATATTATGAAAGCTATAGATATCTAATTTTTAGGGTTCCGTACCTCTATCGGCAAAAACGGAAACCTTATATAATTGCGTTGTTTTCCTTCGGTCCGTATGTGTGTCAAAACCCTTATCTCGGGAACACGTGGAGATATCAAGTTGAAATTTAAACTATATACTCAAGTCTGCAATCCCTTGAAGTCGTGAAAAAAACAATTTTTTAAATTAATAAAAAAAAAGATACGGCCGTATATTTGTATTTCGCCACTCTCAAGAGAATCAAAGTATATAGGGTACTTTCCGTTGACCTAGAACTATGAAATTTAGCAACTAATGTCGTCTTATACCACCAGTACAGGTAATTATCTGAAAACTGTACATTTCTAATTAAAACATAAAAAAAATGTGCTCTCAAAAGTTATATGAGGACTACCCGTTTGGATTAAGTTTACACCTCATTTGTATGGGGGGCCATACTTACCAGGTGCAAACTTAACTTAACCGGGTCCTACCAGTTAAGATGGGATGAGAAAGGTTAAAATTTGTAGGGAACGCTCGATGCGCGAGTTCGACTCACACTTGACTGTTTTTTTTTGTTAGTAATGCTTATTTTACTTTAGTATTCGGGTCTTTTTGCCGTTCCCTACGCTGCGCTGACGACCGTTGCAGTACTTTCAATATTTTATTTTTCATTGAAAGTAGACAAATTTATATTAATTGTTAATGTTTTTAGAATCTGTATTAAATTGGCTTTTGGGTAGTATTTTTTATATACCAAGTTTAATACAAAAAATATGAAAATATAAGGGTTTGTTTACATTTTGTTAGTACTGAAAGTTTGTTATTTTAAGGATTGCGTCATATTTTGCTACGGGACCCTAAAAACTGGCACAGGTAATGAATCGGGCATCATCTAATTACCGGATAACGCCACCAAACTTGACTTAAAGGTCCAAACTAGTCCGCCAGATTTTTTTTTCTGTACGACGGGAGCACTGTATTTTGAACCCCCCCTCCCCCCTTCTGACGCGGTGTTCAGTCCGGCTACCGGGTGTTTTGGGCTCAGGTAGATGTGTATAATACCCGTGCCAAATGGCATTGCTGTACTCTAAAATGTCATACTGTTTCCCAATAGAAAACGAACTATCTAAATTGACAAAATTCACGCGGAAAATTAGTTCTTTCAACTTATTTTCGACTGCACGCAATGAAAGCGTAAAATAGCTATGTTACTACCTAGAACTCGGGGAAAAGTATTATTCACTTCAAAAAGTTGATTGAAAATGTTGAAATTATCAATATATTTGTCGTAAAATGAAAAAAATAAATTTTAAAAGGAATAAGGCCTCTTAATAAGCAGTCGCACTACAAGAAACTGTCAACATATTTTTGAATGCAATCAAGTCCCGTTTTGTTATAATAATGTGTATAAATCCTGTAATTTTAAATCAATATTTGGTTCCTATCACCCGGTGCATCACCCCCTCATTGTAGTGGAACATAAACCATGTCTTTGACCAACTCCACTACGCAAAAGATGTCTGGAAAAGATGGCTCTTTACCGATAAAACCGCATATTTTGTTTAATTATGTCTAAAGATACCTAATAAAACGTGTCTTATACCTGCATAAACAGTAACCACTAGATTGCTTTTGGTAACTACGGCTACCTGTCACCGCTCTTATTTTATTATATAAATAGAGTCCAACTCAAAATTCGAAGTAATTGAGTGGGTAAACACGAACCATCGCGAACCGTTAAAAACTCATGAGTCTCATCTGAGACTCTGCAAAGAGCATCTGCTCTCGAAAGATGCTTCGATTTTCAATAGCAATACTTGAAACTGAGAAACTGAATATTACAAGAATTCCTTTTGAGTATCAAGAATGGCCGAACAATGGTCGGCGGATGGAAATTGAATCGTGACCGCGGGAAGTGGAGCACGGGGACTCAAGTTTCCCTTCACGCTCCTTTGGAACTCAAAAAGCGGCGAAGTGGATTTAAAATTCTTACTTTTGACGTCGTTCGAGTAGATATCCTTATAAATAGAAACATACTAGCTGATGGGCAGCATTGTTGCCAGAGGCCTAATTCGAGTTGCATGACATTTAGCAGTGTAATGACACATGCCAACTCAGGGCCAAAATCCGTAACTTATTCCATTGCACGGAGTAAGGCGAGTAGGTGCTATCTCCCCAAACCCCTTAAACAGGAAGACGTTTTCAATTCACGTATATGTACAAACATAATTTTCCGAATCTTTACCAACAGTGTTATAAAATTTGTTTTAAGAAGGTATTTAAACTCATCGTCGGGTCGGCCGCCTGAAGCATCACAGTTATGCTTCAAAGCATTCCAGCCGAAAACGGCGACTTGGTGCCGCGGGCACGCCAAGCATCCGAGCGTTCAGTGTGGACTTGAAAATGAACAACGTTATAGTGTCGTTATTATTTTAACAAACATTTGACAGTTCTCCGTTGAAGTTTTGTAGTGACGTAGCAAAGACATATTATTGTTTGCCAAATCTAGCGATTATGAATGGTTTATCGAATCGATTTTATCGAAGATTTTTTTTCCGAACCTGCATATATTTTTCTTTATTTTGAGTAAATCAATTTTTTTTGAGCTACGAGCCGTCGGTCTCACTGGAGCTTTCAATGTAAAATAGTAATTTTGTTTTATTGTTTTTTCTTCAGGTTATCAATTTAATCGATTTCTACTAATTTACAGAAATAGTACATGAATCGAAACGCAAGAACTGTTTATGTAATGATTTATGATCATTAAATACTTCAACACCGTGATACGAAAAAATATAACTTGAACTCAATTGTATCGAATAGAAAGTAAAAAACGTTTATAGAACCACTATGACATTGCTTGTTTTTTTTATGAAATTCAATAAGTTGTGCAGTTTACGTTATATGGGTCCTGCGATGTGTCTAAGTGTCAAATGTGTGTAAAAAAAAAAATCATACTATAGGAATATGTCGCTTACATTCAAAGACAACTAAACAGAGCGGGATCGGGGATCGTGCTTGTAAACGGTAGAATTTCAATCAAAGATTTAGCATGATTGACGTAACCACGTGATAACTCAGTTGGTAGAGCACTGCGCCGGAAACATTGGGTCGCAAGTTCAAGTCCTGGGGGCTATGATGGTTGCGTTTATCACGAGATAAATAAGTAACAAAGCATCTGTCACTCACACCCGCATTTTTTCAAAAAGTGACAGATGCTTTTGTCAGTGCTTACATTGCAATGGATCGCAATACATTTTTCTTTCATAATTTCATTTATACCTTTATGTCAATATTTATAACAATAAAAATTTGGGATTTCCATCTTAAAAATAGAATCGATACCATCGTTTAAGTTATTTAACTCAATTTGACGTTTCCAAAAATTTTCGGCCTTTAATGTTAAATCGCAATTTTTTTATGTCGCTTGATCATGGTCATATTCTGTTACACTACTTACCTATTAAACCTATTAAACGGCTAAATGACAATGCTATTCGGTCCCTGTAAAGAATTGGGTGGGACTTTATTATAATTACGTGTCAGGGTACTGTATCTAACAAAACCTTCCCGAATCATCTAGTTGAAAATACAGACTAACACATTCCAAGTAATATTCCTAAGTGAGACTCAATGGGACATTTGCTCGTGGGCGGTGCGATAAGGAGCTCCATTCACCGACACGATGAGTTCTAGCCGGCTTTGACAGTATTCGATCGCCGAGCCATTCATGAATCTTTTTCTTTTATTGTTCAACGAAAGAGCTATGATATTACTCGGATTTAAGATTCGCTGGCTTAAAAGGCATTTCATCAAAAGCATAACTTTCCAGAATAATGTTTAATAAAACAATATTCCGGAGAAGAAAATGTTTAATGTTTTCTATCATATCCGTTTCATACCGGCAAGAGTAGTGTAAAACGGCCACACGCAAGGTGGTCGGCCTGGTTACAGTTGGTCACTTTAATCCGGCACATGTGAAAGTCTATGGAGGAGGCCTGCGTACAGCAATAGATGTCATATGGCTATGAAATGATAATGATGATGATTATATCCATAAGTAGGCACGAAGACATTTTCTTTCAGCAAAAAGCAAAAGGCAAGTGCAAGCCTCTTGCGGTTTGAATGATGACGGATACAGGCGTTACTCTGAAGTTCTAAATTCGTAGTTCGTATCACGCTATTCCTCTTGTTAAACTGTATTTAAATAAACGGGTTACCTTAGGGATATACCTAGTTTGAAGGATAAAATTTTGGCATGTATTTAACGCGGCGACAAATTAATCAGATTTAGGGATTTATAAAAAATTCAAGGGGATAGCAAAAATAATAAGTTGGCGACTAATTGCGGAGACTATTAAAGTAAAAAGTAGCAGCTAAGTAATCAATTTTCGGCTTTGTTTCAATATAAACTAGCATCGAGTTATTGTTTTGGCGACTGAATTAACTAATTAAGCGGAAACATGACAGCGGATAAAAAGTTGAAAATGGCCTACTCTAATTGTTCAATGGAGATTACATATAAAATAAATCAAGGTCATAAAAAAAATACTTTGTGCGACAATTTAAGAGCTTTAATCAAAGTTGAAAATTGCCTGTATAAATAATAATTTTGGTCTATAGTTTTATGTAGTGGCTCTGATTTTGGTCAATTTTTCGTCAGGTGTGATGTCATATTGACACCTATTTTTTATGATTCTATCGTATATAATACGTTAAAATAAACGTGTTTTGTATGGACAACTTTTTTCTAAACTTAATAATTACCAAGATATGGACTCCTAAAACCGACAATATTTTTTTGGATATTGTGTCAGACTCTGCCTTAGCTCCGGCGCTGCGGGAAGTGCAGCTCTTCCGCCCTTGCGTGGCAAAGCACGGTCGCCCGTACTCCGTTCCGCAGCTTCGGCTTGTTGGTCGCCTTCGGCGACCGGCCTCAGCCGCTCCGCTCCGCACGGCTCCCGAGCTTTGTCACGGCGGGCGAGGGCTGCTCTCCCTCCGCGCCTCCGGCTTTTTATATACACTCTAGGGGTAGGGCAGACAAGACCACGTGGAATCGGGGTTGACAGCTTCGGTTCTGAGGCAAGTCTTATGATAATGCAATGCTTATTTTAGCGTAGCGTGTTTTAGCTAGATTCGGACTAAAATAAGCGTGTTTTGTATGGGCAAAACATTTTTACCTAAAAAACGCTTATCGCCGTTTTCATTAAATTATGGTTTCGAAAACTGAAAAAATAACTCCCCATTACTTTTATATAGTACCCATTTTAATATTTAAGCTGCCAGCAAATCAAAGCCCAAAATGCTTTTTTAGATGGAGACCTGTAGTTGCCACTAATATAAAGTTTGTTATCCTTCTGCTAATATTAGTCGCCAAGTCATTATTTATAGTACCTCACCTATGATTTCAGTAATCTTGTTTATTATTTCTGCTACCTTAAAGTAGCTGCCATTAATTGAATTTTAAAATATCCTTAGTTTAAAGCTCATTTAATATAAATGATTGCCAAAATATTTAATCGCTGACAAGTTATTATTTTAGTTGCAAATAGTTTGCTGCTCTTTAATTTATCTGTCGCCGCGAAAATAATAAGCCTAAAATCATCGTCATACTCATACTTCGATCGATGAAAGGCCGTCTCTGCCGGGATACGCTCCACAGATTCAGATGCATATGTTTGGCCTAATGAGTCTATCTGAATATCTCCCGGTATATACCGGGTCGGACTTCCAATTACGGTATTTATTGATAATACCGGGTATTCAGGTACTGTGTTTACTATTATGTTAGATTATTACGCGTACAATGATCTGACGAGATATGCAACACCATTTACACCATGCCAATCGATTTGTACACTACAAAAACTTTTAGCCTAATGTTTATTAAACACAAATTTCTAAATGTTTACATCAGACTAGCTACTTATCAAGGCTTACTTAGTATTGGTGTAGTATCTCAACTCCGGAACATTGTTTCCCATCTGTAACGTTTTGCCAAATTTTCGTTTGTCTGAAAGTATTTTTTTTTCCTGAAAACCGTATTTTTATTAGGATTTTATAAACATCGCTTTAAAGAACCCATTAGGTTAGGTTAGGTTATTTTATAATTATTCTAAAAAATTAACAGTTGTGGAAAAAAATGTCTTTACGCCAAAATTTGGCGATACGTTACAGATGGAAAATAAAAGTTAGTGTTGAATTCAGATAAGTAACACTTAGTATATTGGCTATGAGATATTATTAAGTACCTATTTTAAATCTTATTTTAAAAGTCGGCTCGAAGACAGAGTTTATATAGGTCAGTGGTAAGCTCTGGGCAAACACCTTTATCCACCGACTACGGAACGCTTTTACACCGCGACTTCTCAAAAGGGATGAATACCTACTCCCACACGCCCCCTTTCCATTCATCCATTCACTCGCTGAAAGAACGGAATGATTACTTTCGTTCGTTCCCTTGTTCTCGTTACAAAAGTTGATTTATTTTATATATCGCTAATGGATTCATTTTATACTGATCCTTCGTTGAGTTTTAATTAATTCATTAGTGCGTCTCTAATTTGCCTTTATACACATTGGTTTGTTTATAAAAAAAAATCTAGTAATATGTTCTTAAATATTATTTGCGCAATATAATTCGAGCGAGTTATTCAATAGGTTATTGTTAGTCAACAAAAATGAGTTCTTAACTTTTCAATTTGGTCTTTTATTTATTTTTATTTCGGCAATCGTATATTATTGCAAATATTACGGATAAATAGAACTTCTTTTAACATTATTAACTTCCCAAATATTTTCGAAAAATACATTACAATATACACACGTGCAAAAGTACTCCGTTATACGGCGAAACGTATTAATAATGGCTCGGGTTGATAATAAAGAGGCATTTTATTGACATCGAGTCCTTATTAACGTCGGGATCGATCAGGCCGCCGCTCGCGGGGCGCGCGGTTACAATTATTTGAGGAGACAGGACTTTCTTACAAGATAGGTACTTATGTAATTTAATTTTTCTCCTCCTTTCCTCATACATGTGTCACCAGTCCCTATCGATTTTAATAGTTACATTACTGAACATAGTAGGTTTTAAATTGAGAGGGAGAGGATTAAAAAAAACTGAATTTTCGTGTTAGTATAACCCTAGCTCCACACTGCTCGCGAACTTGGCCGATGATGGAATATGATAGTGTGGAGAGGCACTTCTCTGCTCTCCATTGGAGACAGTTCCAAACCCCGCCTGAACCATTGATTTTTTAATCTTTCGCTTCATTCTAGAAACATTTTCTAAGTATAGGATTTGTATACAAATATGGAAATCCTGTAAGATAAGGGGGGGAAGCCTATCATCGGGAGAAGACAGCCTCAGTCCAATAACTAACTGACTATTATCCATTCTCTAATGAGTTACCCACCCACAGTGATTAACCCATTAGAGAATAAACCATGTTAGACTTATAGCAACTTACCTTAGATAAATCAAGTTAAATTAGCGCATCACAAATCTAGTTAGCGGCAAAGTTATCTTCATTTGCATTTAATTTGACCGTTTCGATTGTAGCAACGCAGCTGAAAGTCCGCAAATACTGAATTACTTATCAAGGTTGTCTATACTGAAATAGTCGTCGAACGATGCCCCTTGACATTATGCCGATATGTGCAATTGGTCCAGGTATATTTCCTCCATGGTTTTATGCATTATACATACTTAGTAAGATTAAAATGTTGATACAACCATCTACCTAACATTGATACAAAAATTCTTATAATAAAACTAAACCTAACAATAAAGATAAACTAAGTTAAATCTAAAAATGGGCCCTGCGGCATAGTGCCGAAAATGCCGACGGCGTTTCGCTCATTGAATAGATATTATAGTAGTATATACTCGTATGTATGAACTTTTAATACGTAAACTGGCTTTCGATGTTTTCTTATATGGAAGCGTAAAGGTTTACATGCTAGAAAACCGGGCGGTAAGTCAAAAATTACGCCCTAGGGTGGTTAAGTAATTTTTATCACACTTTAAGGGCATACATGGTAGAAAACCGGGCGGTAAGTCGTATATTACGCTCTAGGGCGTTAAGTAATTTTGGTATTGACTACTATTTATTACTTTTGTTTTATTTCCTCCAAAGTGTGATGAAAAACGTCGTACGTGACTCTGGTGGTACAGGAATTCCAAACTCGTGTCATTAAAGCCCTCGCCTTCGGCTTCGGGCTTCTAATAGACACTCGTTCGTAATTCTTGTTTACCACCATTATTACGTAATGTACTATTCCACTTGGCGAACGACAACCAACTTTTGCCAAACACAAATCTGACCAACACAAAAAAACGAATACGGAATGACGATCCAATAATTATGATATCATTAGTACGACTTGTTTCGACGTAAAAGGAAGAAAACGTTCAATGATATGTAGATAGTCAAATAGTATCAGTATTCAACCCTGGCGATTTGCCAACAGTGGTAGAAGCAAGTGGAAGAAACGAAAACATTGCTTGCGACAAGGGCGATTAATATCACGTGGTACTTTTTAGGGTTCCATACCCAAAGGGTAGAAACGGGACCCTATTACTAAGACTCCACTGTCCATCTGTCTGTCACCAGGCTGTATATCCTGAACCATGATAGCTAGACAGTTAAAGTTTTCACAGATGATTACAGATGATCACAGATGATGTATTTCGTTGCCTCTATATATTATAACAACAACGTGATTATTTTATTTGATGGTACGGAACCCTTCGTACGAGTCCGACTCGTACTTGGCCGGTTTTTTTCTATTATGTCCATTTCTTTAGGTTTATTTCCGAGTATCCCAGGGGAAAAAATCGTCTTACAATACCTAGTAATGAGCCCGTGGACTTAAATCGATGATTTTTTTAGAAAGGACATAGTGGTAGGAACTCATAAACGGAAATGCCAACTATTCTCAATTAGATAGAATCTATGATGGAGTGCGTTCCAGTTCCAAGGAGTCATGTAGACATGACCAAGAAAGTATGAAGGAAAATTACCAAGACAAAATACGAGATACGACCAAGGCATATACCTACATAAAATTTAGAAATTTAGTGTAATCTCAAATGGTGATGGTATTGTACAAACCGCAAAACATTAAAGTTCAGAGAGTGGATTTCCAGTTGTTTGTCCGATGACTGGCTTTTACCACTACGGGTACGCGTCCCCGGACTGCTCTAGCTACTACTGTTACATTCCCACTTCCTCCGTGGCAGTAGTATCCCCTTTATTCCTCTCGTCCTGTCCTAAACCTCTTTGGGTGTAGTAGAGAATCAGCGTCGCTCTCTATCGGCCGGACTTCTACTCGAAGGTGATAGACTGTCGTTAAATTCGTTTTTACTCTATATTCTCTCATCAGTGGCTCTAAAAAGTTGTAAAGACCTCGCAACGGCCACACCCTAGTCCCGCGCCGGCTCAGGGACTAAAACCTGGTGAGGGGGGGGTTATTAGACTCCATAAACAAAACGAGCGCAACACCTTGTCTCCTAAAAGAAGGAAAACTATAATCAAACCCGGAAATGGTGCCGCCGTTTAGCCACCTAGCCAGGCACCTGCGGCCAAACCGGCACCACACGTACTGACTTGTCATTCCTGTGGGCCCTGTCGGAGAGGAGGAGAGGGTGGCATGGGTGCTGGGCAAGCCCGTGTTACCACAAAGTCGTCTGACCCAGGCGTAGCAGCAACCGCGGAGAGGACACTTCGCCCGTCTGTGTATCAGACGGGAATCAACACGGAGAGTGACAGTTACCGGTTATAAGCCAGCACAAATAGGCGTAAGTGCAAGCGCCAGGGGTCACTCTCGACAGTAGGAGGATCCATCGCAGATCCACTGATCAGTTACCGCCTGCTTTAAGTTGGGCAGCCCCCGACCAATAAGGTACTGTTCCGCCTCGGTGTCAACTTGTTCCGTCTGGGTGAACGGAACACAGGCCTCACAGCTGGACGTTAACATCGTAACCTGTACCACCTGCTCGTACAAAAAACTTAAAATTAAACACCAACGCTGCACACATGCGCTTTGCGTCATGGAATGTCCGTACTATGAGGACAGGCCTCTCAAACAACTGCGGAGGCTCCGATTGCGTACAAGAGCTTCGCAAAACCTCCGTTATCGACATTGAACTTAAAAGGCTCAACGTAGATATTGCGGCTTTACAGGAAACCAGGATCGAAGACGAAGGATCTATTCGCGAAGCTAATTACACTTTTTTCTGGAAGGGCAAGAGTTCGGCGGAAATTCGTGAGCATGGCGTTGGATTTGCGGTTCGCAACAATTTAATTAACGTCATAGAAACACCTACGGGTGTTTCTGAACGCATAATGGTCTTGCGTCTTAACACCAAAAGCGGCTACCTTACCCTCATCTCCGCTTACGCCCCAACGCTAAATTCCACACCTGAGACCAAAGATCAATTTTATGACCTGCTCGACGAAACTTTGCGAAAGGTGCGCCCAACTGACAGACTGCACATTTTGGGCGATTTCAATGCTCGTGTTGGTCAGGACTCATCAGCCTGGCCTGAGTGCCTGGGTGCACATGGTGTGGGTAAGCAAAACGAAAATGGGCAACGATTATTAGAGTTTTGCTCTAAATACCAACTGTGTGTTACCAATACTTTCTTTAAAGGCAAATTCATGCGGAAAGTTTCCTGGATGCATCCTCGATCAAAATACTGGCATCAATTGGACCTTGCCCTCACCAGAAGGAGGGACCTGCGGGAAACCCTCCTCACCCGCACGTTTCACAGTGCCGATTGTACCACCGACCACAGCCTAGTTGCTACCAATGTTCGGCTTGTTCCCAAGAGAATCCACTCGTCTAAGCCACTGGGTCGTAAAAAGATAAATCTTATCAAAACCCGGGATCCACAGGCGGTGGACTCTTTTGAGACTATGGTCCGTGCGGAAGTTGCAACCTGGGACGTGTCAGCGTTGCCGCAGGCTCAATGGGCGAGGCTAAAATGTCTCCTCACTGTCACCGCAGGTAAAGCTTTTGGGTACCAAAAAGCAAAATCTCATGACTGGTTTCTCGAAAATGAGGAGGATTTAAGGCCACTTATCGACTCGAAACGCCAAGCTGCTCTAAATTTCCGCCTGAACCCTCGCGCTGCGACTCGGATGAATCTCAACAAAGCCAAAGCTACACTCCAGCGTGGCACTCGTTTCTATGCCAATGCGTACTGGACGGAGCTTTGTCAAAGTATTCAGGCTTGCGCTGGCGCAGGAGACTTCGGCGGAGTTTATGCAGGCATCAAAAGAGCACTTGGGCCTACTCCAAAAAAGACGGCGCCACTTAAAGAAGTAGACGGGTCGGTAATAACAGACAACAGCCGTCAAATGACGAGATGGGTAGAGCACTACACAGGGCTGTACTCGTGTCCTGTCGATATTCAGCCAGAATCAACGGATCTTGTTCCGAACCTGGCCACCTGGCACGAACTCGACGCTGCTCCCACAGTAAACGAGCTCTACCTGGCCACCCAACGTCTCAAGTGCGGAAAGAGTCCTGGCAAAGATGAGGTGCATACCGAGATCGTTAAACTTAAGTGTCTACTCCCCCTCCTTCACAACCATCTCTCCGCGTGCTGGGATGCCGGCTACGTGCCTCAGGATATGCGTGATGCTAACATCGTCACACTCTATAAAGGCAAAGGCGACCGCGGCGACTGCAATTGTTACCGAGGAATATCTCTTCTTAGCATCGTCGGCAAAGCATTTGCAAGAACAATTCTGGGCAAGCTGCAGCAGCTCGCCGACCGCATCTACCCTGAGGCACAATGTGGATTTCGATCCCAAAGATCAACGGTAGACATGATATTTTCATTGCGGCAGCTACAAGAAAAATGCAGAGAGCAACAGACCCCTCTAATTATATCATTCGTTGACCTGAACAAGGCTTTTGATACTGTGAGCAGGGAGGGGTTGTACTCGGTTCTCGAAAGAATTGGATGCCCTCCAAAGCTCCTGAAGGTAGTGCAGTCGTTCCACGAGGGAATGGAAGCCACAGTGTTGCACAACGGCGACATATCAGCGCCGTTCGATGTGCGCAGGGGTGTACGCCAAGGTTGTGTTCTGGCACCTACCCTCTTCGGTATATTCTTTTCTGCACTCCTGAAGGTTGCTTTTGGAGATGACCAGCAAGGCATTCACCTACACACGCGCTCCGATGGTAGGTTGTACAACATCTCCTTGCTCAAGTCAAAGCGCCACAGGGAGGATCTGTTCGCTGACAGCCTTCTTTTCGCCGATGACGCTGCCTTTGTCGCGCACGATCAATCTCAGCTCCAGAGCCTAATTAATAAATTTGCTAGAGCTTGCGATTACTTCTCAATGTCCGTGAACGCCAAGAAGACCGTCATCTTAGCGCAAGGGTTCCCCGAGCCTCCAGTGATATTGCTTAATGGCGCTCCACTGGAGGTGGTCACGAAATTTTGCTACCTTGGTTCGCTTGTGTCGAGCAATCTCTCGCTTGACGCAGAGATCGACTCCCGCATCGGCAAGGCTGCCACGACTTTTGGGAGGCTCCGTACGAGGGCTTGGGAAAACAGGCATCTTACGCTTAAAACAAAGATGCTTGTTTACCAAGCGTGTGTTTTGAGCACACTCCTATACGGAGCGGAATCTTGGACGACGTATGCAAAACAAGAACGCCGACTGAACACTTTTCACATGCGCTGTCTTCGCAGCATTCTAGGCATCACCTGGAGGGATCGTGTGACAAACGAAGCTGTCCTGGGCACGGCTCAGCTACCCAGTATCACAGCCATGCTCAAGCAGCGGAGGCTGAGATGGCTGGGTCACGTGCACCGCATGGAGCACACTCGCTTGCCCAGGCAGATTCTACTCGGAGAGGTCGCAGGGGCAAAGAGACCCGTAGGCCGACCCATGTTACGCTTCAAAGACTGTGCCAAGCGTGATATGGTTGCTTTTAACATCCCTAGCAACCAATGGGAAGAGCTGGCCGAGGATCGTGACAAGTGGCGACGCCTTGTTTATGAGGGCCAGTCAAAGCACGACGAAACCTGGTTCGGGGTGCTGAGGGAGAAACGCACAAGACGTCACGACGGGGCCGTCAACTCCCGTCCACCTGGGGGTGGATACACTTGTCGGGAATGCGGCCGACGGATTCAGTCCCGAATAGGACTAGTAAGTCATGAGCGCAAGTGTTGTCGCGATGCTGCTTAAATCATCTGTTATAGATGACAAGGCCTATTTATTAAAAGCTTTTGACACAAGCGACCCGTATTTGCTGCAAAAATAAACTCTAGCAATAAAATGTGAAACATTTCACAAAAATCCTTCAAAGGCACGAAACATGCGATGCATTCCTGTAAAAATAGACGTAACAATCCTTAATTCAGAGCAATAAGTCTTCTCAGATGGAAGTCGTTAATCAAAACTGTTGTGCTATTACCGACTAAATGGGGCCACGGCAAACACCATGGATAAATAGGTAAACAACGAGTTATCCCGCAGAAATGATGAATGGCCGCGGACCAGAAAGTAAATAATATTGGTATTGTCTCGAATTAGCGTAAGTTGGGAATGCGATCAAATGGGAGTTTGATTTGTTTTCTCTGAACAATTCGAGATTGCGAACATTATTTTGTTAAATTGATGGTGTTTTTATTGTTAGAACAGGGATCGAATTGCTAAGTTCACAACAGAGGTTTAATGAAACAATTCTTACGACATCAGCCAGTTATATCACTACTATGTAATGTTATGTCCACTTTAGCGAATGCTTATATAGAATCGCATCGGATAGTTTTTCTGGAATGATGTCTTCCTGACGTGTTTCCAATCTAAGAAATTTTGACTTTATGGAACAGTGTTTTAGAGGTTAAAATTACTTCTACCATCGCCAATTTTCATCATCATCTCTTTTTAATAAAAGCATATACCTTGTATTGCGAAGAGTAATTGTTCTCTACTGTTAACTGCACGACTACTATAACGACTATTAACATAAAGAAATGTAAATAAGAAGCGAAATCTGCAAACACTGCCAATTAGCAGTACCGGCGATATCAGAAAGGGTCGTGGCGCTCAATTTTCCAACCGGATTGGCTCCAGGCTTGTTTATAAACATCAGTCGATATCGGATGTGCTCGAGTGGTAAATCAAGAATTAAAGGGTTCATTGTTTGAGTGAATTCTTCTAGCTATCTTTCCAAAAATGTATCAACTAGTTGTATCTTTATGCAGCACTCACGCTATCACTATATCTTTTTATATTATTCATTTAGTACACAACAAATTCGGAGTTCAATATTTTGCAAGTTTCCACTGCTTCATGGTCTTGCACTCCATAGTATCCTGGGGTGGGCACTAGACCATATTGGGGTGGGCACGGCCCACCCGGCCACCCCCCTATATACGCCAATGATCCTAGGAGACTCAATGCAGCTAGGTCAACTTTGTATCCGCCGAAGTCTACTACTGCTGGACAAACCACGAGTATCCCCAGCATGATCGCTTGTGTATTGCTCTCGGTTTACTTTACTTAGCCAAATCCTCAATCGACTTTCTTGTAGGCGTCCACATAGCATCTTTCGTTGCGTGGGTAGAATATTTATTTATTTATTTAAATTAGTTACACAGCATAACAGTAAATAGACCAAGGCACTGTGAACTACAAAATTACATTACAAAACAAAAAAAACTTAAATCTAATTTGATTTAGGCGACGTAACAGCGTAGCTGCGTTGCGTCGTCTGATCTGGTGCAGGATTCGGCAGATTGCCCCGGAACTGCCGAAACACAACTCCCTTCGGCCAGAAGTCTGCACTTGCGATGGTGCCCTGCAGCGGCCGCGGCACGCGCACCACAAACGAGCTGAAGTGCACGTAGTGCCGGGACTGCAGCTGGTGCACCCTCAGCGAGAAGCCAGTCTTCCGGCGGACGTACTCCACCACATCTTCAGCCACGGCGGAGTGATGCAAGCGCGACACATAGAGCGCCTTACTCGGTGTGGCAATCCGAAGACCAGAACCAACCGGCTCGGCAGTGCCACTCAGATATCTGAAGTCTGAACGACGTCTATTGGCTCTAAGATAATTTGCTGCGTTCACTGTTACCCAAGCTTGGCACTAACTGGCGATTTATCACGTAACAATCCCGTGATAACAATAACTATCATAAACGGATCTGGGTTGGAGCTGGTCCACACTCAGTAGAAGGAGATACACATACAGCGTACATCAGGGTCGCGCGATTCAGTATCACCTGTTCTGCTCGCATGGCATTGAAAGGAAAGTGACCGGTAGTAGTTTGTCGCGCGACAACGAGTCGCCTGTCACAGTTATGCTGGTATAAATTGGCACTGGTGAATTCCAAAAAATCACGTTTCCCGAAGGAAAACCGAATTTTTACTTGGACGAATCAGCGGGAAAAATTCACTAAACACTTATATGCAACTTTATTCAGCAGAGAAAAGAGTACCTTGATACATGGCGCAGCGAAAACTAGTAGATTATTTAGTCTAGTGCATTCTGAGAGTTTATTGCCTCTCTGGAACCAGAAACTAGTTCGTTTACTGCCCCTGGGACTGGCTGGCCAGTGTTATTCGCTATTTATTAACTACAGTAAAATAAGTGTGTATAAAGAGACGACATATTGCATGGTATAAATAGTAGATTTACTGCAGACGCCGGGAAATAGTACCTAGATACAAAGCCGGCAAGCCCTTTTTACGCTTAAACCATGTATAGTGCTTTCTCAAACATATGCAATGAAATAAAATAAAAAACCGGCCAAGTGCGAGTCTGAGTCGCGCACCGAGGGTTCCGTACAAACTTTCACTTATCCCATCTTAATTGGCCTGGTTGAGTTAAGTTTGCACCTGAAATGTATGGCACCGCATACAAATGAGGTGCAAACAACGCAACCAAATTCTCCAAATATGATGTTTGAAAAGGACTAAGTAGGTATATTTTTTATGATTTTATTACCAATGTATAGTTTTCAGATTTTTATAAGCATTTGTAGTATGTGACGATATTACTTGCCAAATTTCAGTTCTAGGTCATCGGGAAGTACCCTCATCATCATTTTGAATCCCTTGAGAGTGTCGAGATGTACGTTTCGTGCGACATAAACGGCCGTATCTTTTTTTCACGTTAACATAGAAGTTTAATTTTTTCACAGCTTCAAGGGACCGTAGACTTGAGTGTTAATTTCAACTCGATATCTACGATATCTTGAGATAAAGGGTCTTGACAGACAGACAGACGGACGGACAACAAAGTGATCCTATAAGGGTTCCGTTTTTTCCGATTGAGGTACGGAACCCTAAAAATACCTACACCACCCAAAAAATATAATTCAGCTGTTAGCCTGTTCATAAACCTGAAACAATGTTTAAAAAAAATTACTTCCCGGTCTAGGCCTTCAATTTTGTATGAAATTATTTTACAGTTCTCTCGAGTTGTTTCGCCCGAAACGTGTTATAACGACATCTCATTGCATGTTTGGGAAAAAGTATTTTGGAAGGGTTTTTTTATTGATATAGTGGTGACATTTCGGACGAATGTCAATAAAAACTTCACGTTTTAGCCCCTGTGGGCATTTGGAAACAGATTGGAAAACCACCTATTTTTCTAGTCTGTGACTACAAGTAGGTATTTGTTCAAGACATTATTAATATATCACATAATTTCAAAATTATTTCAAATATTTGTCAGTACCAAACAATTGTTTTCACATTTCTGCCGTGCAACTCCCGTGTTTAAAACTGCCATTAACACCGACCATTGGCGTCATATATTACGAGCATGGGTTTTAGTACAAAGGGAACGTTTTTCATACGTTTTTTTTTACAGGAAATTGGTCGCGTTATTCGCTAAATGCTTTTTAAATTTATATCTCGCTTTTACTACGTAATTATATGATTTATGGCTTGGTATTATTCTTTTATAAGCTCTAATTGTGCAATTTAACTTGCAATGTTTGCATTTAATTCGTTCAAAGTATTTGTAAACTGAATATTGGAATACACGTATAAATTCGGTGACAACGGTATGAAATGAAATGAAATAAAATGAAATGAAATAATTTATTCAGTAAGTAGACCACAGGGGCACTTTTACAAGTCAGATTGTGAATCTACCGGCATTTCGCAAGAGCAGACCGCTGTTGAGAAGAAAGCCGAAAGAAACTCAATTGTAAGTCATTTTTTCGTAAATAATACTTAAACAATTACAATTATTACATTTGTGTTATAACTAATTATTACACTGGTACACGGAAAGGAGATGTATAGATACTCCAAATCAATGTTAAGTAACTAGGAACATTAAAATGAAATTTTAACGATAAATTCATAATATTAAATATACCCAGAGATGTATAAAGTCTCTGGGTGTCACAACATGCAATAAAATTACTTAACTAATTTAATTCCACAGATATGTATAAGGTCTCTAGGCGTCAACGTGAATAATTTACGATAGAAAATAATTATTAAACCAAAATTTCTTAGAGATGTATATGGTCTCTAGGCGTCATAACATGCAATAAAATATTTTAAAATTATTAAATTTCCTCAGAGATGTATACTTAAAGTCTCTGAGTGTCATACCACACTAAGCTGTTTCTTAGAGATGTATAGTCTCTAAGAGTTCAAAAGGTAAATATCAACATAGAATAACTTCAATCGAGTACAGGACGAAGTTTCTCGCGTTTACTTAATTTAACACTAGTATGCGGTTGATACATATTTAATTTGGCCCTTACGTAACGTACGTGACGTAAGTGTAAAAAAGATTTTTTTATCCACACAAAACCAATTTTTGCACACTAAACTTTCCATCTGATAAAAAAAATACGACGCGTTTAGCGCAGCGGTAGTGTAGTTGCCGGTGGTCGTGGGTTCGAATCCCGGCATGGGCCATAATTGTATGATTAACATAAATATGATTTGTTTCTTGGCCATGGATGTTTCTAGTATATCGTCGTCTAGTACCCATAACACAAGCCTACTACAGCTTACCTTGGAACTAGATAGACTTGCATGACATAGTCCGTTAATTATTTGTTTATTTAATTTCTGATTAAATAAAAAAGAGTCCAACAAATGGTAGGCGTCGAATTGTATACCACTTCTTTACATGTATCCTCCGTTTGTCTCTGCATGGTATACGATATTAACAATAAACGGATTAGCACCACGGAACCGTCAAAGCGTGAACGACCCGGGACCCTCTCGGAAATTTAATTTCAGGGTCCCGTCGCTCGGGAAATGTCGACGCCTACTAATGATAAAAAGCTACAATCTGTGAGCTCTCAGATTGCGATTCGGGTGTAGGTGAAAACTGAGAGGTTCTGACCTGGACCGTGTAGATCGAGCAAGATAAGTATAAAACGCGAGTCGTATTCTGACAGCTCACGCAACTGTACGTGTTGATGTGAATATCATTGCGTTTTGTGACGTGTGCGTTGGGTTCTAATTTCAATTACATTTAAACTAATTTTTTTGTACTGAAAAGGAAAACTTAGTTTTTCTCAGTTAACCTTTGACAACAGTAACTGTAATAGTTGCCGAAACGTCACGAAGGGTCAAATAATAAATATACGCGATATAACCGGTTTAAAATGTTTTATTTACATGTATGAACTGCTGATCTGCAACGAAGGTGTATAGCTAAACTTAGATGAGTTGTAGTAAGTTGAAGACTAAACCTTGGGTAGTTCGGAAAAGTTAGAACTACACTTTTGTATAAAACAATACCTATACAGGCACGAGTGCTACATACATGATATAGTAATAATTATGTTAAAATTGTTATAATATTTACAAATCTGAAGATGTCAAACTTAAAGTAAAACACATATTGCATACCTAACAGGGGATATAGGAAGGTATTGTGACTCCATCCATGAGAAATTTTTCGTGGCCTCATCTTCTGTAAGAACAACATCGTGTTAGACCTCTCTTAGTGTATTAATTTAAACATTTTCAAATGAATCTGAACATACAATGATACGGCTAGAAATGGCTCACTATATATATCCTGACAACGGTTATTCTGGTTGTATTTGTTGGACATTTTGCAACAATCAAATTGGGTTTAACCCCGTAACCCGTCCGCAGTCGCTGATGTATAAATTGACGCAAATTGAGCACGTTTATGCTGATAAAAATATTGCGAGTTTCCGATTGCATTTTATTGTGATAAAATTCATGTTTTTACTCGTTTTCTAAAGCCAATGAACGCAAAGATGTATTGCTATTTCATTGTCATACAAATAATACCTAACTGTAAAAATAGGTGGCAAATATGGATCGAGTGGAAACACTCGTTGAAATTGGCTTAAACTAGTTGCATTGGCTGCACGTTTTTGGGAAAACAATTAAATTGATAATTATAAAAACGGTTTAAACTCACGTAAAATTGTCATTAACGGCCCGACATGTTTTGAACTCATGTGGAGCTCTTCATCAGGGACAGCTATCCGTGCTGCTACACGACTAACGGCCCACTGGTTAGGATCGCCTCGCCACCCTCAGCACCCGCGCAGATAGCAATTAAATAATATTTTTTCCGATACTCCGTGCTATAAGGATCTACAAGCTGCAGCTCTTTCATTTTTATTCACCACTATTACTAATTTTTTTTTTGTCATGACAGTTTGCTTTGTTTTTGGCTGAACGGCGCGATGCCTTCACAACCCGACCTCTTTTACAACTTTCACAACCTCTTTTAGCTGACGATAAGTTGGTACAATTCACAAACTTACATTCGTCTCTCGAAAACTATTTCAGGTCAGGTTTACACTTACGACGAGCCGAAAGGATAATAAATAAAATTTAATATTCATTCTCTCGTTCAAGACTGGCATAACAACTTTATACGACGAGCATCCGTCACCCTCTCACCCGTCTAGAGTGAATGATAAACATTAACCTACTACACAACTTGGGAATATATTCTAACAATATTTCCCAACTGAAAACCATCATAAACTGGCAAGCAACTGCAAATTATGACCCCGTCGTTTAAGCGAAATATAAAAATGTGTGCGAAAGCAAAATAAATGCTTCAAATATTTCAAAACGACACGCGCTAAATTGCATACATCTTTACGCTCTAAAATATTGCATGATTTAAACCTCAAGCATAAAATTCATTTCACTGTAAAGTTCGCGACCTACAGTAATGTACGAAACCCACGGACCGTTAAAAACAAACATTTTGTGGTCGAGTCAAATCAAAACTTACGACCTCTTGGCCGTTAGCCAAATGAACATTAAACTCGTATTTTGAGCGCTCGCGGCATATTTTTATACAGATACGACGAGCAAAGTTTCCCTCTGTAAAATACTTCCTAGTGTCCGGACAGTGGCGGTCGAGACAATGGTACAATGGGGGGAGGCGGGGCGGTCTCAATAACGAATACCTTTTTATGCCAACGAGTGAAATGCGAGCAGATAGACGTGGGCTGTAGAATTACGTAGGATCAGAGAGGGATTCGACTGGGAATAATAGCTGAGATTGTGCAAAGAGTGGCTCATGAAGCACCAGCACCACACGTTTCACAATTCTTGGACTTGCTTTTCTTTGGACAAATCGGCGCGCAATCGTAACTAGAATAGTTGCGCACGTCAGTCGATCGCACGGCGCATTGCCCGGACAGTGGCGTTCTAAACAAAAGTAGGTACAATGAGGTTGGGCGCAGATAGACATGGGCTGTAGAATTACGTAGGATCAGAGAGGGATTCGACTGGGAATAAAGGCTGCGATTAAGCATTTGGCTGTGCCAGGAGTGGCTCACTAAGCATTGGGAACATGGTTAACATATCTGCTTTCCGCTTTAGTTCGGACAATCAATCAATCGTAGACAGTCGTACGCGTCGGTTCGTATCCTCGCCACGTCCTACGACCAATAGAATAGCGTTTCACACTAGCAACCAATTAAATATAGTGTAGGTTTATTTTTGTTAGATTATTTCCTAGGCGGCTTTTGGGAAAATTAATAGAACCTTCTGTAGTGTTTTATCTGTAGTCTATAGAAAATATATCTATGCATCTATGTAGATGCACTAGTTCATGTGAAAATACATTACATGTTCGGACCTCACGCAGCCAAAGATTGCGTTAAATTAAATACGTGATGACTACTAACTCACGTTTTCCTTCAGTTCCCTAGCCAATTGGAAAAAACACGTTTCTAATAAAGCAGACCCGCGTCAATCACATGACTAACGTGGCCCAGAGGTACGCAATCGCTTTCCAGACTCCATTTATTTTTTTATTTCTGCACCTCATTAACTTCTATAGGCGAAATTCAAATGAAGCCCATAAAAAAATCTTTAACTGTGTTTGTTGAGTCCTTTCGGCGACAATATAAAATATTCAAGAGATTTTCGTTGAAATTTCTTAAGAGATTTTTCAATATTCATTTATAAAAGCCGCGGCGGAAAGATAAGGTTAACTTTTCTTTGGAACATTTTCGACAATTCGTCGCTTCGGCTCGTGAATCAGTTGCGAAGTTACGACAGACTTATCCAAATTGTTACTTCGTCGAGTTAATTCAGACGTTTCCACGGTTAACTGCCATAAATATCGTTTATCTAAAACGAACATCTAATTTGTTAGACAGTGAGGCGTTCGCGTTCGTTCTACAACACAAATACATCCTTACCGTACAATTTTATACAGTTGCCAAGTTTAAATAGTCATCAAGAATATCTTTTTTGTACTGGGTAGTCAGGGGCAGTCATAAAATATAATTTTAACGTAACGTCCGTCACGATATTCCTTATTTACTTATCTCTATTATCCAACGTTTTGTGCGCAGTTGAATGCTTCGTGATCGTAAATGAACCGGTGAATTAGCGGACTCTGAATGGAAAACGGAATGTCGGCCAAATGTAAGGCTAACTGACGAATTTGTAGTAGGTAGGTAATTACTTTTAATAATGTGTCCAAACCATTAAAATTACATATCCTCTCATAGAATTCTCTAAGCACCACCCGCTTCTCTTATAGTAAATAAATATGTCTACACGTTGACAGTGGTGTAAATTTTCTCGATAAAATCAGCAAGAAACAAAAACCCTTTTTTCACTCACTTGCTGATTAAGCTGCTGAAAGTTAAGTGAAAGTTAAGGTTACAGAATATCTTTACCCGAATACGATAAAAAAAGTTTTATAGACAAAGCTGCGGGCACAGTCCGGTGTAAAATATCATGCGAGCAGACACATCTCGATTGAAGTTACACAATAAGCTTTCGCGTCGCTGCGGCTGTTGTCGCGGGGGCTTTATACGGGCTCATATACAATGACGCGTATGTAATGGGAATAGCTGGCGGAGAGAAAAACTGCTACTTAGCTTCGATAGTATGAAATAGCTATCCGCTTCACGACTTTGGATTACGAAAGCTTTACTTTGCTCACGAGGGACGGATTTCGCGGCTAAATTATGGAATTTTTACACGATAAAGATGATTTGCGAACTTCACTAGTAATACTATTTATATGCTATTCTTTTAAATACAAGTATGGCGTTTGCTGAAAATAAAAACTGACTCGGGCCTTATAACTCAGAAAATATGGATTTAAGAATGACAAAAAACTACATTTTCAGATTAGGAGGAGATTATGACGTCTTCAAGTTTATGTGAAGAATTATGTTTTTTTTTTTATAAAACCAGTACCTATATGTATTGCATTTGGCAACAAGCTTGTGAGCGTCGTTTCCACATGCAAAGCGCGTGTTGATTCAGATCTAATTATCGATGTATGGATTCAGATTTTGCAATACTCGTATGATGCAGATCATAATAATGGTATGCATGCAAATATTTATAGCCCGGTTGTACGGTAGTTCGTTGTGCTGATTAAATTCCCTCAATAGCACTTGTTATTGGATTTCATATTGCTGTACAGACTTTGTAGGTTCTGGGTGTAATTGCATATTGATTACGATACGCAACGCAAAAACTGAACTTAAGGATATACCTACCTTAAGCATAAATATTAAATGTTTTATTAAAATTGAAAAAGTATAGGCCAATTTAAGATGGGGTTTTCCGTTTGACAATAAGGTGTGTTTAATTATATTTATTTTCAGTAAGTAGGTATTTTTTGGTGATGTCGCTTTTGACTTGCCTTGTTGAGTTGTACTGTAAAAAGGAAAGGAAGAGTGAAAAAAAAAATATGACTAGGTATTGTCACAATCTAACTGTTTATAGCAGTATAAGAGCCCTATTTCCAGAAATGGTTTTTGAATTAACAAACGTAATAGTGTATCCTTTAAATAGTACCACAAACAATTTTCATAACATTATTGGGCTGCAGTTATTTAATCAGATTATATTTGCACATAAGCAGATATTGTGGATTAGACTGAGTGAAATAGAAGATGCCTTTACTAATCAGTCGGCTAAATAATGATGAAATTTCATAATCGTGACCTTTAATGCGAAAACTTACTTTTTCTTAATTTTTCGCAAAGCCAGCAAAATCCGGACTAAATTTATTTTACACACTATAGGTACATAATGGAGGTAAAATCTTTCTTCGATGGACAAAACATGTTCACAAGGGGTTAGGTTGGCTAAACTATGCATGTCTATACGTCTAGTGTGTCCGGGTCAGTGATCCCGGACATGTGGGCAACTAATCGGACGGCAACTGATGCGTGGATGACAGCGGAACCTGTACGAGGGCAATAACAATTACTGGGTCTTAGGGTGCTGCCTCGCCGCGAGTATTCGCATGTAATTTAACCAAAATAATAACTATGAAAAATTCATCTGTTAAATTACATGTGAATCGGAGCGAGGGAACTCCATTAGAGAACAAGCTTAACTACCTACAGAATCCTTAAAATCACAGCAATCCATATATCTAGGTTATTAATACTCTAATATTAGCGTTTAATTCGGATCACTTTCGGCTGATGCAGATTCGATTAGAATTTTATGAAATGGAATGCTTTATTTTGTAAGATCCTAGGCTTCAAGCCCTCAAGCACTTTTACAAGTATGAATCTGAATCTACCGCCTTTTTTTTAGAGGAGAACTTTGTTGAGAAGAAAGCTGAAAGAAACTCAACAGTAAGTCATAGAAGTCCGGCCGGAATCCCTACCAAATAGCTTAAAAGCCAGAAATTTTGGAACCACTCGCAAAAAAGGCTTGAACAGTTTATTAATGGTGAGGCCGATATATCGCTCACACAACTCTCCAATATGAAGTGGCAAGGGCAACAATACTACCTTGTCATTGTTTCCTAGACCATACATCCATAACCGTACGCACGAGTACCCTACATCGTTACGGCTACATTGTTCCCTGCAATTAGGAGCTTAGGGAGTTGACGTACGGAATTTTTGCAGCGATTTATACAAACAGCATACAATCACACTTAAGAGTTAACAAAAATAGATAACACAGAAGCCAAAACAGTTTCCACTAATGGTTCATACATTATTGCTCTGAGTGTACAGAAAACATGCATTAAACATATATAAGTTTAAGAAACTGGTTATGTGCCTGTCTCATTATTAAATTTTTAAAATTTTGTTTCTATGATAAGAACAAAAAGAAATAAGTTAAAGTTGAAAACAATAGTAGAATCTTGATTTTTATGAAAATTTAGTCGCAAAAAGGTCGCGATGCTATTACTGGTAATAAACCCTGCACACGTAAACACGATTTTGCATCGCTACTATCGATACAGTCGAGATTTAGCATCGATACAGCCGCAATTCAGCATCGATACTGTCGTGATGTACTTAGAATTAATTCAGACACGAACTTTCCCTCCTCTTCTTATACCCGATGTCGCGAAAAACAGCTGCGCGTTTAGTAGCAATGCTGAATCAATATAGGGGAAAGTAGTACGAGTTGATCCCTCGGGGTAAGATGATCATTTGCGATTGTGTGAAAACTGCTAACGCCATCTAGAACGTTTATATGCCAAACTGTAGCTCCAAACAAAACAAAAGTGTAAGTGCGGTGCGTGAGACACAGCGTCTTTTACGTAAAAAAATAAAAATTGTGTGTGCTTAATCTAAGGTAAGGCTGACTTTGAGCTTATGTTACTTTTATTATATTCTGTTAATTGCAATGACTGTTATGTTTGTGGCTTTCTAATATGCCTAATTTTGGTTTTTAGGCTACGGAAACATAGCCTCGTGCTTGGAGTTTATGTTTGACGACATTGCCAAAAAAAGTTTGATTTGGGGCGAGATGATCCCATTCTATGTGTACAAGATGATCCCCGGGGATCATCTTGTACATTTGGAATAGATGATCTTTACAATATGAACGAAACTTTTTTTTAAATATGTAATATAAAATGTTTTTATTATTCTATTAGTCAGTATATCTGATTATTGTATTAAGCGGTTTACACTCACGTGAAATTGTCAGGAACGGCCCGACATGTTTCTAACTCGTATGGAGCCCTTCATGAGGGACGGCTGCCCCGCCGCGGTACACCGCCGCGGCAAACTCGTCACTATATCAGTATATCTCGTCAGTATATCTGTCTGTTTGCTTGTCTGTATGTGTTTCTATCTTCAAATTGGTTATGGGAATTAAATATTTCTATTGCAGATAAATGCACCAGGTAAAAAACGAATAAATTTATAATGAGCCGAATGAGCGTAAATTAATTAAATTTGTTATTGGTAGTTGATTATTACTATCTGTATGATTATTACTGAACAGTTTGTACTTTTAATTACCTATATTAAAGAAGTTTATGACTGTTATAAGTGCTAATCTATCTCAGAAGACTGAATTATGTTTGTTTTTTTTTTGTTCATGACGACAAAACTCGTCTGCCTGCTATTTATATCAGTTTATAGACCATAGTCTAGATCCTTTCCATTTCTGCGTAATTTTATTTTTTAACACCTTTTAATTCTCAAAAACAGTTGTTAATTCTCAATAGGGGGTAAGATGATCATAGGGATCATCTTACCCTTACCATGGGAATCATCTTGTACCACCGGGGTGTACAAGATGATTACTTCGTAAGGTTTTGGAAAAACGACAATATTTCCATGAAATCTAAACTAATTTATTGTTTTGAGTATGAGGGAAGTTAGATCGATAAATTGGCTAGTAATTAGTGCCAACTTTTTTGGATTGCATGGAAAACTGTAGATTTTATAGTCATTCCCGCTTAAGGGGATCATCTCGTACTACTTTCCCCTAGTCGCGTTCGCGTGTGTGCATCGATGAAGAAGCGATGCTTACGGACATGACATTCAGCGTCAAGCGTCAAGATTCGAGCACGGCGGACACACATAGGGGTATATGAGCGTAAAAGGTGAACTAAAGTCGAAATAACAATTTCTAGAATTACAATAAACTGTAATGACGACACATTAGCTGAGAAGTTCATGGATAATAGTATTACATTTATTTTTCGATTGCAGTTGACGGTATCTGGCAATCGGGTGTGATTTGAGTTGTTTGTTCTACACGGTCCGAGCGCGGAGTAACACGCAAGAAAATTTTCACTTTTAATATAATTTTTAAACATATACGCAAGTAGTTTTGTGGTAATGTTTGTACATCAACATGATTTGCCGAGTATTTAAAATGTATTCTGTATGTTATTCTTTAATGATAAAGTCTAATTAATGTTGTATTTCACATTTGTATAAATACCTTCTTGTACATTGACTTTATTGACTTGACTGCAATTCAAAAGTCCAAAAGTTATATTTCCGGATGTTCCCCAGCTGTGATTTGTAACTTGTTCGATAGTACATTTTGTATTATTAGATATGGAAATAACAACGCGTGCCAAAAAGTGCCAATTTGGTATTTATCTTAATTTTTTACAACAAGCTATTTTACCAAACAAAGTTAATTTTGCGGTCGTGAAATTTAATTTAATGATTTATGATATCATCAGATTTTCAACGATTCTTCGGGCGTGAGAATTAAATGACAAGGGGATAAGTATTAACTCTATGAAGGACTGGCATGAGGTAACATTTCTGGATGCAGTAGAGAATACGATTGTCGACTCTACCACATTCCCTCAAGAACAAAAAAAACTAATTACTTCGCAATTTTTCGCGATTGAAGTCGTAACTTAAAACAAAATGGCGAGTTTCTATAAGAACAGAAACAATTGTTTTAAGGAATAATAAGGAATGGTTAAAAGGAACCTTGGAAATTCCACTTACTCGCAAGAGAACTGTTGCCGGTCTTTTTTGTCAGAGATATAGGTACTTACGTCATCAAATAGAGGTAAAAATATCTCGAATCCCGAGATATCATCAAACACCACGGAAATAGACCTGAATTTGATAAAAAGATTTACCACAGTTCTTAAAGTGATATCCAGTGGCCAAAAGATATATATAGAGTTCGACAAGTTTTATGACTCAAACTTGTCGAACTCTATCTTTTGACTTTTGTGACAACACGGCAAAGCTCTACGTTGGACCTGGACTGTTCACACAATTTTAATACATGGTCATATTGTCATAAAGCATGCCCTTCTCCCTATATGATATTTATCAGAAGAGGCTCCAGGGGCCAAAAACAAGCACTTTAAAGAATTCAGGAGGAATTAAGCAAGAACTTTCTCCAGGTGCCACTTACGTCAGATCCATTACTGACAAACCTTTTAGTTTTACTGCTAGAAACATAATGCTTGCTTCAGATATAGTGATGATGCCGAATTTGACGATTTGATGACAGATGTTGAAGATGGAAATGAATCAAACTGTGAGGAAGAATGGGACGCATCGTCTGTATGATGAGGGCAATGAATTATGTATACCTATAATGTAAATATATAAACTTTCTTTAAGTATATGGTATATTACACTACCCTAATTAAGAAAAAATGTGTCATATATGTCCAAAATAAAAAATAATAATATAGAAGGTATACTTCAATCAACAGAACACCAAAAAAATAAAAAAATAATTTTGTCCAGCTTTTTGGTTCAAATACCCCTATGTGGGACATACGAGTGAACAAGACGCACGAACCGCGCACCGCTGACGCTCGCCGCTAAGATTGAAATCAAATGGCGTGAGTGCCTCAGACAACGACAGTCGCGCGACGCAAATTTAATGCGACAAAGGGCTACATGCCACGATGCGGTCCCGCGTTCGTGAATCGCGCGACTGTATCGCTGCAAAAGTATCTGTGTGCGACTTCCCTTAGTCCGAATACAATGAGGCTTCCCCTGCTCGTTCATTTTTCGCTTTATGAGCACTTAAAGTCGTAATCCTAATCCGAAACTGTAACAACTTTAAGTCCTTATTAGCACAATCGTCGGCGGAGCCGTAAATGTTGAGCGCGACAATGTCATTTTCTAAATTTAATGCCATTTCAACCGTGAGGAAGAAAAAGCCAAAATCCTCTACCTACTTAAAATGCATTTCAAGGTAGTATTGAGTTAATGACAAAATTTAGTAATCAGTATAGGGAACATGCACAAAAAAGGCGAAATGTTGAAAAAATATTGAATTTTTGTTCAAAATATTCCTAGAATAGACGTGACAGATTTTTCCGTAGCTTAAATGAAATAAAAAATATGAGGGTTTTTTCCCGCCTTTTATGGGCACCACAATGGCAACCTAATCTAGGTGACAGCTTTTTCGACTTGGCTGGGGGCTATCGTGCGATGCTAGTTCATTAAAAGTGAGGCAATTTTGAAGTAATAGTAGGTAGTAATAATAAGACGATACGTTAATTTTCAACCGACTTCCAAAAAAATAAGGTTATCTCACTTTTTTATGTCTGTTACCTGAGTCCATCATTTATAAACCGAATTGGAGATTTTTTTTTGTCGTCAGTAGGTATCTCTAAATTGGTGCCATACAATTTTGGTGAAGATCTGATGACGACCATGAGGAATCGAAAGGAACTCCTTAAATATTATACTAATGTTGACTTCAATAATTTTTGTTTTCTTTGTCCGCAGACAGTAATCCAAAATGGCGTCCTCGTTTGGTGCAAGTGTGTTCGGCGGGGCCGCGTAGCGATGGGCGATCGCACGTAGCCCCCGGAATGGAGGAGGACGAGCGGCGGCTCTCTTTCCCGCCGCCGGCGCCGCTCAACTCGCCCGGCGAGGAGATCGACGGCTCCCGCCTCTTGGGCGAGATCGTGCGGACTCTCGAGGCCACAAATCCGGAGGCCGCTGCGCCGCTTGTGGCCTCGCAGTCGCGCGATGCGCTGGACGCTGAGTGCGAGCGGCCGCGGCGTGAGGAGCTGCGGATTCCGCTCGAGGGGGTCACCTTCTCCAGCGAGGCGCAGGGGAAAGGTAACTATCAACTACATCAGAGCATCTAAGTATAAGTATACATAATATTATATAATTTAAGAATGAACTCGCCTCCAACGTGTTATTTTTTTTATTTTTTTTTATTAGCCTATATTGGTGTCCCACTGCAGGGCAAAGGGATCTCCTCTCGATTTCCACAACTCCCTGTTCGATGCTATTTCTGGCCAATCATTTACACCTTGTTCGTATACACCTTGAACGGTATACAAAACAAGCTTATACAATATGAGCGTATATAATATGAATATTATAGTATAAGTTCTTATATCTTATATTACTTACCCCACCCAGACAGATGAGCTAATCAAATAACGCAGTGGGTGCCACATGATGGGCGGTGACGACGTGGCAGGCCAAGACGGAGATGGCGGGACGATCTGGACGCGTTCCTAAATGATTGGCCAGAAATAGCATCGAACAGGGAGTTGTGGAAATCGAGAGGAGATCCCTTTGCCCTGCAGTGGGACACCAATATAGGCTAATAAAAAAAAAAAAAAAAAATAACACGTTGGAGGCGAGTTCATTCTTAAATTATATAATGGGTAAGTAATATAAGATATAAGAACTTATACTATAATATTCATATTATATACGCTCATATTGTATAAGCTTGTTTTGTATACCGTTCAAGGTGTATAACGAACGTTAGATATAACATCAAAATATCTATTTTTGTTAAGAATAACGTTATTTAAGTATAATATCATTGTATATAACGATCATAACGTATAACGTTCATAATATCTCAGATTTATAATGTATATTACTCAATACATCTAACACCAAAATGCATAATGCTCGTATAGAATAACCGCCTGCACATCAATTGTGATCATACTTATGCAATAGTTCGCTGTAAAATTTTAATATATATGTTCCTCCATGCAAGCAAGAATTTTACGCTACGCTCGCTTCGCTCGCTCCGCTATCCATGGTCATAAAACAAACCTAACCTAACCTACAGTTTTCCGTTTTTGACCCATATTGCATTTTGTCGCAGTTCTTCCGAACGGTATACTCGTATTTGCCAGAATTTCATCTGCCATTATCAATTGTGAACATACGTATGGAATAGTTCGCTGTTAAATTTTAATGTAGGTACCTCCATGCAAGCAAGCATTTTGACGCTCCGCTCGCTTTGCTCGCTCCGCTATCCATGGTCATAAAACAAACCTAACCTAACCTACAGTTTCGGTTTTTGACCCATGTTCCATTTTAGGGGCATAGGGGTGTAGCAGTTATAACCTATTTAGTATATCATACGCTATTATATTTTCATTATACTAAAATAAAGTATACACTATGATCGATATACGTTATGTATGTTATATCAACCGAATTTAGAGTATTTGAGTGTTATATAAAAAAACATTCTACAACATGAGTATTATGCTAATTGACCGTTATTCCTAATAAAAATATTGATTTTGATGTTATAGCAAAAGTTTATTATATCTTGTGAACGTTATTAATATGAAATTATATATTATGTAGTTATATCTCATGGGACGCACCCGTCTGGGTGCATGCGGCATACGTGGCCTTCCCAGTCCCACTTCAGCCTGGCGGTTTTTTCTCCAACATCAGCAATACGTGTTTTGGAGCGCAACGTAGTGTTCCGGACTCGATCCGTCCTTTTAACACCTAATATGCTGCGCTCCATAGCCCTTTGGCAAACCTTCAATTTGGACTTCTGACCCTCTGTGAGTGACCATGTCTGAGCACCGTAGGTTAGGATGGGCAGAATACACATGTCAACGAGTTTGCGCTTGAGTGCTAGCGGGAGGGTTCCCTTCATAAGGTCCTTCATGGACCAGTAGCTCTTCCAGGCGTTTGCGATTCGTCTTTCGACTTCCTTATCCTGCCTGTTGCTGAAAGAGACTATCTGGCCCAAGTATATGTACTCGTCGACATAGTGTATCACGTGCCCATCTACCTCGACTCTACGTTTTGTGCTATTTGTCATGATCTGAGTCTTAGTTCGATTCATTTTTAGTCCAACTTGAAGGCTTGCTACGCTCAGTTCTTGGAGCGATTGTTGGAGTTCGGATGCTGATGAGGCAAACAGAACAATGTCGTCGGCAAAACGAAGATTTGTCAACCTTTTTTCACCGACGACTATACCTCTCGCCTCCCAGAAAACCGCCAGGCTTCTGAAAACTTCTTCTTGTGTTATAAACTTTAATATTAGTTTTAAACCAAGCGAAGTGTTTCCGTTTCTGCTTGGTCAAACTGCTTTCGTATGTCCAAATGTCCGTCTGCATTTTCTACATTGGCATCTCTTACCCGATTGTTATAGCATTTTGTGAGCTGTTTCGATAATTAAGTACCTACATATGATATATTATTGGTATTTTTTTGATCTATCAAAGTTTTTTATCAAATTTTTTGGAAAGATTTGTGGTTATAATGGTTAGAATAACAAAAATAAAACATAATTAAAACAATGTCTTAAAACAGACAGTTTCGAAATATCTTAAAACTTTATGAAATATGTTTTTTTAACTTACAAGGCGACTTTGCTATTTTCAACATGCAACATAAACTTGCAGGATAACAAACTTACAAAAGGCGAGATATCAACACTATTCAATATACACTCGATACTCATTTGTTCGAAAATTCACTATCTACTTACTGCACGTGTCAGTGACTGCTGTCACGCCACGATCCATCAAGCGGGATCAACACGGACAGCTCACTCGGGGAGTGTGACCCGTCAGCGTGACTGGCGGTTTTTGTTCGATCAGGGTGACGTATGGAGTCGACGAGGGGACGTGATGTCGTGATTGCTAACTAAGCGGCCCGGGGTTGTTCAATGTATATATTATGAATTTATGAGTGACGAAAGAAGATCTGTTGAGTTGATTTGCAATTCATATTCACTGTGATCCAATCAGTAGAACAGCGGTACAGTTCCTATAGTAATAATGCTCCTGTAGGTATGTATTACGCTGGTCAATTTACTAGTCACGTGCACCCACATATTTTTTGAATGAGGAACTTTTGTTTTTTTTTTTTCTGAAATACGTAGGTGTTTTAGAACTTTCTAATATTTTATTCTTTATCCTCTCTTTAATAATACCAAAAAATAGTCCCGTTACTATAATCCAATTTATTAAGATTAGAAACTGAAACTATTTTATACCCAAATATACTTATTACCAGTAGACCTGCGAGACGTGCGGCACGTGAAACCGTGTCGATACGTCAACATTAATTGTTGGTAAGCTTTTATTGTTTCACTTTTGTTTCGGCTACGAGTCGCGATCTACATTTCACGTGCAAAGCGATGCGGTATCTAGTGCTACTCGTACAAATTCAACAAGTTGAACAGTGTAACAGGTAAGTACTACAAGTATTACATCATCCTCAGTTCGTAGTGTGGCAATTTATATGCATTTTTTGTTCGAAGTTATATTGTGTAATAGTTGCACAATTAAAACTTATTAAATCGGTTCTGTTGAGTCGTTTTTTACTTAATTTAACTAACTGAAACTGCCACAAAATTGCAATATTTCAGCGACAAAGGTCTAAATTCAGCCACATTTTATCGTCGACACAGCTAAATATATCTGAGATAGCGACGACAAGATGTCGCGGAGAAATGGCTTACTGTCCGCAAAACCGCGCCGATCCACGATACATGGCGGCCATATTTCATGTCAGTGTCTATTTTGTCCACTGCCCATTCTATCTCGAATCATTTATGTCTAGAGGAAATGTCAGACGTTTTGTTATAGTCTAGCGGCGATTGTTCTTTCTTGCTCACCGCAAGCATTCGCTTGTAATGCAACAAGAAATAAATATGAAAAACATTTTTTTTTGTTTTATTACAGGCTCTTGGTAAGGGATGGTTTATAAAACTTTTCTTCGTTTCATAACCCAATCACGATTTTTTAAAATAAGGTTTTTTTACTGTTGTATTTATAAAATGCATTAATAGATTATAAGGAATCAAAAAATTGTGGAGTTGAATTGAATGAATGCGCGTTGCTTTTATAAGTAAGTAAGTAAGTAAGTAAACACTTTATTGTACACAAAAACAGTTAAAAAATACATCTATTACAAACAACATATAGGTACAAAGGCCAACTTATCCCTATAAGGGATCTCTTCCAGTTAACCTTTGAGCAATTGAGTGAGTACGAGAAGAAGATAGACAAACTAACACCGTGTACAAAAAGGTATTAAAAGTAACAAGACTACTAATAATTACACATATAAACTATTAATACATACATACATACATACATACATACATACATACATACATACATACATACATATATATATTATAATGTAATATAAATATACACATAAATATAAATACATTGTAGATGCAATTCACAAGTCATTGGAAAGCCATAACTTCTTAAGATTCGTCTTGAGCGATGCCACAGATGGAGACTTCCTAAGGGACAGTGGCAATTCGTTCCACAACTTCACAGCGCTTACTGTTAAAGATTTAGCGTAAGTACCTACGCGTCTTATATTTGCAGAAAATAATAAATATTCATTTCCTAACGTTCTTCTTTAGAATTTATAAAATTTCTGCTTTAGTTAATTCAACGACATTTAGTATACATACTATTCTATTTCTATTCTATTCTATTCATCGGGCACAATGTTATTTGTCAGAAATTTGCTCCGAGTAACACTTTTAGCTGAATGATCATTAATTATAAATTAAGGTAAGTACTTGGCAGAAAGTAGGTTAGATTAGATTAAAACTGCGACACCCTACCCTATTAAAATATGTTAAAAACTATCTGCAACACATTAATAAACCTAAACAAACACATGTGACGTTCCAAGAAAGTTAAAATAAGAAAAAAGCGACATCAGTTTGTAAATAAATGTGCTTATTTGTCTACGAATTATAAACTTAATTTCAAATAAGTACCAAGTTACGCAAAGAATAACCGCACTAAATAAAAAACTTCGTTCTTTAAAGTCTAATAGAAATTCATAAATTCAATCAGGGGGGGTATTCGACCTATTTTAGAGATATAATGGAGATCTCTCCTTTTCATCGCCATCCGTCACTTTTGACGTGTGCCTACTTGACAATTTAAGTGGCGATATCCCTAGAACATCGCAACTTCGTCAATTCGGACGCGCAAAATTTTCGCTTCCTTTGTATGTGACGGCATAAATAACAGGCGCATACTTTAAATTGACCGCGTAGTACGTGAAATTAGTCCGTTACGTTTCGTTCAAAACAGAAATGTATATACCTACATGAATAATTTTTTTCAAAATTGAGATGAGATATGTCACTTTTAAGCTCATCGCATTTAAATGACAGTTCAATGGCGATATAACTGTTATCTAATAGAGATTTGACGTTTGGCGATCACTCAAATGTCAATCTCGAATTAGGTCCCAGAAGATTTCATGGTAGGTATATTTCAGTTCCTTCTATAGTGTCAGAAAATAAATCTCGGACTTTTCTATCTTCATGGACTTTTCACGGCAATAACTGGCATTTTTCGACGCAAACCGAATTCCCGACGTAGCGAGACTGCACTGGCTGCCAAGGTACCCAGTCCGCAGTTTATTTTTATTGCACATAAAACATTCAATGTCATGGGCTAGTTTACGTTACCAAATCTATAAAACTTGCTTGTTTACATGGAATAGTTCAAGATCTGCGTACTTACGTAATTTAGGTTGGTGGAACACGAGTTTGTATAGGTTTTTTTTTATTATTTCTTTCATATTAATAATGGATAATCTTACAGAAATGTATCTACTTAGTCACAAACCACACCAAATTAAGCAATGCTTGCTGCTGAGTTTGCAGCCAGTTGGTTATCATTTTATTTGAAATTTGAAATGAAATGATTTATTTAAATCATTTTAGCGCACGCCATATTGCGGATTTTTAGTGGTACCTATCTACTAATTAATTATATTCGTCAAATTTTTAGAACTGACGTTGATATAAACAATGAGAAAACCGGTAAACAGTCCTTTTTCCTCATGGTTTCCGAAAATTTCAAGACATTTTCGCAAAATAAAGCCAAAACTATCCACAGACGTCAAGTTATTGTTTCAATACGAAACATTTTTTATTTCAAAATATGCACTCCACTGTGATGACTCATAAAAACCAAGTTTTTTTTTTTCAATACGATTCTGTTCTTATTTCAGAAGAAGAAGAAGAAAGTATTGAGCAGCATTCCGGTAGACAATGTTTTGAATTTAGTTGATGACATACCGCTACCGCTACTGACATCTAAATATATAAAAGAAGAAACTGACTGACTGACATATCAACGCACAGCCCAAACCGCTGGTTCTAGAGAGTCCAAAGGCACGTAGGTTCCTTATAAGGTGTAGAGGTGCACTAAGAAAGGATTTTTCAAAATTCACCCCCTAAAGGGGTGAAATGGGGGTCCAAAGTTTGTATAGGGAAACAAGATTAGTTAGACTATTTTATTCAAAACTTCACAGGAGTATTTCTAACGATAAATGAGTAAACACGTGTTTCAGGTTTTTTGAAAATTCTACCCCTAAAAGGGAGAAATGTGGTGACAAAGTCTGAAAATCAACATGGGTAGTTTTTATGGTTTATCGGGTCGCTGATTACGAAAACCGCAACGATTTTAAAATCCAACGTGGCGGACGTGAATTATCATCTCCCCTGTAGGCAGGCGGGGCGCACTCCGCGATTAACGTTTCCCGCTACAAGTACATGCCGGTGGCCTCATGCATGGTGCCTATTCAGTGGCTGCCACGCACTGTCTCGGAACGCACGTACACGAAATTCGCGCGCACGCTCTTCCGATTTATGTACGTCGCAAGTGAACGTTCCTCATTCATCTGTTGATACCAGTGTTATATTATAATATAAAGTGTTTAAATGGGTAAAAAGACAGGCGAAAAGATATTGTATCGCAGCGGGTTGTAGGAACAATGATCGAAATTGGAATCACGCGTTTTTCGTTCTCCCAACACGTCCGAAGGATGCCGATAGGTAAGAAAATTAACATAATATATAATAAGTAGTTACTGAATAATAATAAAAAACATATTGCAGGTGTATCTACTTCCATATTTAACACTGGTTACTCAGATCAATTTTAATTGTTAAGTACTTATGTAACTTTGAATTGATTATTTTATTAGTAATCAGCGACCCGATAATCCATAAAACCAACTCTCCCCTTTTCCCTCTTCCCTCTTCCCTCTTCCCTCTTCCCTCTTCCCTCTTCCCTCTTCCCTCTTCCCTCTTCCCTCTTCCCTCTTCCCTCTTCCCTCTTCCCTCTTCCCTCTTCCCTCTTCCCTCTTCCCTCTTCCCTCTTCCCTCTTCCCTCTTCCCTCTTCCCTCTTCCCTCTTCCCTCTTCCCTCTTCCCTCTTCCCTCTTCCCTCTTCCCTCTTCCCTCTTCCCTCTTCCCTCTTCCCTCTTCCCTCTTCCCTCTTCCCTCTTCCCTCTTCCCTCTTCCCTCTTCCCTCTTCCCTCTTCCCTCTTCCCTCTTCCCTCTTCCCTCTTCCCTCTTCCCTCTTCCCTCTTCCCTCTTCCCTCTTCCCTCTTCCCTCTTCCCTCTTCCCTCTTCCCTCTTCCCTCTTCCCTCTTCCCTCTTCCCTCTTCCCTCTTCCCTCTTCCCTCTTCCCTCTTCCCTCTTCCCTCTTCCCTCTTCCCTCTTCCCTCTTCCCTCTTCCCTCTTCCCTCTTCCCTCTTCCCTCTTCCCTCTTCCCTCTTCCCTCTTCCCTCTTCCCTCTTCCCTCTTCCCTCTTCCCTCTTCCCTCTTCCCTCTTCCCTCTTCCCTCTTCCCTCTTCCCTCTTCCCTCTTCCCTCTTCCCTCTTCCCTCTTCCCTCTTCCCTCTTCCCTCTTCCCTCTTCCCTCTTCCCTCTTCCCTCTTCCCTCTTCCCTCTTCCCTCTTCCCTCTTCCCTCTTCCCTCTTCCCTCTTCCCTCTTCCCTCTTCCCTCTTCCCTCTTCCCTCTTCCCTCTTCCCTCTTCCCTCTTCCCTCTTCCCTCTTCCCTCTTCCCTCTTCCCTCTTCCCTCTTCCCTCTTCCCTCTTCCCTCTTCCCTCTTCCCTCTTCCCTCTTCCCTCTTCCCTCTTCCCTCTTCCCTCTTCCCTCTTCCCTCTTCCCTCTTCCCTCTTCCCTCTTCCCTCTTCCCTCTTCCCTCTTCCCTCTTCCCTCTTCCCTCTTCCCTCTTCCCTCTTCCCTCTTCCCTCTTCCCTCTTCCCTCTTCCCTCTTCCCTCTTCCCTCTTCCCTCTTCCCTCTTCCCTCTTCCCTCTTCCCTCTTCCCTCTTCCCTCTTCCCTCTTCCCTCTTCCCTCTTCCCTCTTCCCTCTTCCCTCTTCCCACTTAGTGCACAATTCTCTCTTACTGCACCCTTACACCTTATAAGGAACCTACGTGCCAGGACACTCTAAAACCAGCGGTTTAGTATTTAGACATTTCAAAACCCCATTTCACCCCATCAGGGGAGATGGTAATTCACGTCCGCCACGTTGGATTTTAAAATCATTGCGGTTTTCGTAATCAGCGACCCGATAAACCATAAAAACAATACCTATGTTGATTTTCAGATTTTGTCACCACATTTCTCCCTTTTAGGGGTTGAATTTTTAAAAAACCTGAAACACGTGTTTACTCATTTATCGTTAGAAATACTCCTGTGAAGTTTTGAATTAAATAGTCTAACTAATCTTGTTTCCCCATACAATCTTTGGACCCCCATTTTACCCCTTTAGGGGGTTAATTTTGAAAAATCCTTTCTTAGTGCACCTTTACACCTTATAAGGAACCTATGTGCAAAATTTGGACTCTCTAGAACCAGCGGTTAGTATTTAGGACATTTCAACCGCATTTCACCCCTACAGCACAGAATAGATAATAGTACAAGTACAGAAGGCACACTACTTTGATCTTTACAAAAGCCGCTTTTTTTAGCCGAAAAAATATGATTTATGGCCCTTCTTAAGTCGTCGTCCCCAGCGCAAGCCAAACGGAACGTTAAAGCTGCGTGCCAACGGTAAAAATGAATCGGCTCGCTTGCCGCGTCGCCGAGAGCGAGGGCTGTCAACGACTAAAAATAAAAATGTATTTCCATTTATTTCTTGCATTCAATATAGAAAGTAATATGTTTATATCTTCATACATTATACATATTTATTATTTCATTATTTAACTATAAAATAATCAATCACAGAATTTCGACGAATTGAATCCACCACCAGGCCGCAAAACATTTTAGCTTTATTTTTAAACATTTTAATACGTATAATATAATAAAATAATGCAACGAATGCGTTACCTTAACATGCAATTAAATTCTTGAGCTTCATTTTGTTTTTGCTTAGTTGTCCCATATTTATTTATTTGTTCATATATATTCATCACTATACACCTAGTATAAAACAAAGTCGTTTCCTGCTGTCTGTCTGTCTGCCCCTATGTAGGTATGCTTAGATCTTTAAAAATACGCACGGACGCACCGTGCGAAGCCGGGACGGGTCGCTAGTTACAAATAAAACATGTATAAAGGCGAACTTATCCCTATTAGGGATCTCTTCCAATACATTTCTTTTAACTCTTTATTTATATATTTTATATACTCACCTATCAAACTATCACTCAATCGTTTATTCATTACTTATTTTACAAACTTGATATCAAATATTATTATAAAAACCTCTATGATTGTTGATTTAGTAGTAGACATACTTATATATTTTACTAGAATTTAAATTGACAAATATCAGCAAATAATCAATTCAAAGTTACATAAGTACTTAACAATTAAAATTGATCTGAGTAACCAGTGTTAAATATGGAAGTAGATACACCTGCAATATGTTTTTTATTATTATTCAGTAACTACTTATTATATATTATGTTAATTTTCTTACCTATCGGCATCCTTCGGACGTGTTGGGAGAACGAAAAACGCGTGATTCCAATTTCGATCATTGTTCCTACAACCCGCTGCGATACAATATCTTTTCGCCTGTCTTTTTACCCATTTAAACACTTTATATTATAATATAACACTGGTATCAACAGATGAATGAGGAACGTTCACTTGCGACGTACATAAATCGGAAGAGCGTGCGCGCGAATTTCGTGTACGTGCGTTCCGAGACAGTGCGTGGCAGCCACTGAATAGGCACCATGCATGAGGCCACCGGCATGTACTTGTAGCGGGAAACGTTAATCGCGGAGTGCGCCCCGCCTGCCTACAGGGGAGATGATAATTCACGTCCGCCACGTTGGATTTTAAAATCGTTGCGGTTTTCGTAATCAGCGACCCGATAAACCATAAAAACTACCCATGTTGATTTTCAGACTTTGTCACCACATTTCTCCCTTTTAGGGGTAGAATTTTCAAAAAACCTGAAACACGTGTTTACTCATTTATCGTTAGAAATACTCCTGTGAAGTTTTGAATAAAATAGTCTAACTAATCTTGTTTCCCTATACAAACTTTGGACCCCCATTTCACCCCTTTAGGGGGTGAATTTTGAAAAATCCTTTCTTAGTGCACCTCTACACCTTATAAGGAACCTACGTGCCTTTGGACTCTCTAGAACCAGCGGTTTGGGCTGTGCGTTGATATGTCAGTCAGTCAGTTTCTTCTTTTATATATTTAGATGTCAGTAGCGGTAGCGGTATGTCATCAACTAAATTCAAAACATTGTCTACCGGAATGCTGCTCAATACTTTCTTCTTCTTCTTCTGAAATAAAAACAGAATCGTATTGAAAAAAAAAAACTTGGTTTTTATGAGTCATCACAGTGGAGTGCATATTTTGAAATAAAAAATGTTTCGTATTGAAACAATAACTTGACGTCTGTGGATAGTTTTGGCTTTATTTTGCGAAAATGTCTTGAAATTTTCGGAAACCATGAGGAAAAAGGACTGTTTACCGGTTTTCTCATTGTTTATATCAACGTCAGTTCTAAAAATTTGACGAATATAATTAATTAGTAGATAGGTACCACTAAAAAGTAGATAGGTACCACTAAAAATCCGCAATATGGCGTGCGCTAAAATGATTTAAATAAATCATTTCATTTCAAATTTCAAATAAAATGATAACCAACTGGCTGCAAACTCAGCAGCAAGCATTGCTTAATTTGGTGTGGTTTGTGACTAAGTAGATACATTTCTGTAAGATTATCCATTATTAATATGAAAGAAATAATAAAAAAAAACCTATACAAACTCGTGTTCCACCAACCTAAATTACGTAAGTACGCAGATCTTGAACTATTCCATGTAAACAAGCAAGTTTTATAGATTTGGTAACGTAAACTAGCCCATGACATTGAATGTTTTATGTGCAATAAAAATAAACTGCGGACTGGGTACCTTGGCAGCCAGTGCAGTCTCGCTACGTCGGGAATTCGGTTTGCGTCGAAAAATGCCAGTTATTGCCGTGAAAAGTCCATGAAGATAGAAAAGTCCGAGATTTATTTTCTGACACTATAGAAGGAACTGAAATATACCTACCATGAAATCTTCTGGGACCTAATTCGAGATTGACATTTGAGTGATCGCCAAACGTCAAATCTCTATTAGATAACAGTTATATCGCCATTGAACTGTCATTTAAATGCGATGAGCTTAAAAGTGACATATCTCATCTCAATTTTGAAAAAAATTATTCATGTAGGTATATACATTTCTGTTTTGAACGAAACGTAACGGACTAATTTCACGTACTACGCGGTCAATTTAAAGTATGCGCCTGTTATTTATGCCGTCACATACAAAGGAAGCGAAAATTTTGCGCGTCCGAATTGACGAAGTTGCGATGTTCTAGGGAAGAGGGAAGAGGGAAGAGGGAAGAGGGCAGAGGGAAGAGGGAAGAGGGAAGAGGGAAGAGGGAAGAGGGAAGAGGGAAGAGGGAAGAGGGAAGAGGGAAGAGGGAAGAGGGAAGAGGGAAGAGGGAAGAGGGAAGAGGGAAGAGGGAAGAGGGAAGAGGGAAGAGGGAAGAGGGAAGAGGGAAGAGGGAAGAGGGAAGAGGGAAGAGGGAAGAGGGAAGAGGGAAGAGGGAAGAGGGAAGAGGGAAGAGGGAAGAGGGAAGAGGGAAGAGGGAAGAGGGAAGAGGGAAGAGGGAAGAGGGAAGAGGGAAGAGGGAAGAGGGAAGAGGGAAGAGGGAAGAGGGAAGAGGGAAGAGGGAAGAGGGAAGAGGGAAGAGGGAAGAGGGAAGAGGGAAGAGGGAAGAGGGAAGAGGGAAGAGGGAAGAGGGAAGAGGGAAGAGGGAAGAGGGAAGAGGGAAGAGGGAAGAGGGAAGAGGGAAGAGGGAAGAGGGAAGAGGGAAGAGGGAAGAGGGAAGAGGGAAGAGGGAAGAGGGAAGAGGGAAGAGGGAAGAGGGAAGAGGGAAGAGGGAAGAGGGAAGAGGGAAGAGGGAAGAGGGAAGAGGGAAGAGGGAAGAGGGAAGAGGGAAGAGGGAAGAGGGAAGAGGGAAGAGGGAAGAGGGAAGAGGGAAGAGGGAAGAGGGAAGAGGGAAGAGGGAAGAGGGAAGAGGGAAGAGGGAAGAGGGAAGAGGGAAGAGGGAAGAGGGAAGAGGGAAGAGGGAAGAGGGAAGAGGGAAGAGGGAAGAGGGAAGAGGGAAGAGGGAAGAGGGAAGAGGGAAGAGGGAAGAGGGAAAAGGGGAGAGTTGGTTTTATGGATTATCGGGTCGCTGATTACTAATAAAATAATGATTTTAAAATTCAACGTGGCGGACGTGTAATACCATCTCTCATGTTAGGGCGCGATGGGGTAGGAATGTCTAAATAATGACTAAAAATATGGGTGTCGTTTTTAAACGCACAGCCCAAAACCGCTGATTTTAAAGAGTTCAAATTTGGAACGTAGGTTCCTTATAAGGTCTAGGGGCGCACTAATAAACGATTTTTCTAAAGGGGGTGAAATAGAGAGATCCAAAGTTTGTATGGGAAAACAAGATTAGACTATTTATATTCGAAACTTCACAGGAGCATTTCTAACAATAAATGAGTAATCCTACAAGTACTCTTTATTGCACACCTCATAAAATATACAGGAGAAATACAATGCAAGACATTACAATTAGAGGTAAACAACAGGCGGTCTTATCGCTAAAGAGCGATCTCTTCCAGACAACCTTTGGGTGGTGGAGAACTTGAAAAAATAAGATTTTGTTATTCGGCGGTGCAAAAATCGTATAGTAATAATAATAATATATACATAAAAAACAAAAAAGACGTAAATATAATAAAAAATAAATACATACATACATTCAGCCAACAGATAATAGGACCATTTGAATAAAATACGAATTATGAAAAGGATAGATAGTGTTCTTTCAGTTGAGCTTTGAAAGTAACAAGAGATTTAGCGCGCCTTAAGCTAACAGGCAAGGAGTTCCATAAACAGACAGCTTTAAAAGTAAACGAATTATTATAAAATTTTGAGACGGAAGAAGGTACGGCAAGGAGCAAATTTTGGGCAGATCGAGCAGAAGTGAGATGAGTGAAACGCTTTTTGAGATAGCGGGGAGTTGCAGGATGAAAAAGTATACTATAGAGAAGAGCAAGAATATGAGAGTTACGACCTAAAATTAAACCTAATAGATGTTTAAAATTGTATTTGGTGCCATCTCGATTGTCGTCAAGGGCCGTGCGAGCGGCGCGGCGGGACTGGAGGAGTACACTGAAAAAAATACCCAGTGGAGCCTACTGAAATTACAGTAGGCGTAACCGTTATTACAGTTAGGTTTACTGAAATGTCAGTAGGCCTCACTGTTATTGCAGTAAGTCTTACTGTAATGTCAGTAGGCTCCACTGGATATTTTTTTCAGTGTAGTCATCGGGAAACTTCCTGCAGCCGTAATAAATGCATTCAAGCTTTTCAACAATAAAACGGCTAGACGGATATGAAGAAGGGATAAGCAGATAATACCCTAACTTTAACAAATAGCCTAATTTTTAACCTGAAAAAAAAGAGCATCGTTCCCGTAGGATAATGTATATTGTATAGGAACGCGGGCGAAGCCGCGGGTTAATGCTAGTTACTTATAAAATGCGTGCATGTACATAACTTATGCGCCACTATGACAAGGCATAACCGTAACTTGTTATATTATGGCTATACATACTATGAGTAGGTACCTACTTGATAACGATTTGCATAATATATGTTACATACATAGATAACGTCCAAGATCCGATAACATTGATACAAATTCGTCTAGTAATTTCGGCGTAAAAAATCTACAAAAATATTCGGACCCATATTAAAAAAAAAAAAAAACTTGAATCTTCTAATAAAATGTTATCGTTTGTTCCAGCGGGCACTCGCGATGAACCGCGCGCCGCCGTCACGCCGTTCACGCGCGAGTCGGCGCGGCGCGCGGGCTCCCGCGGCGCACAGCTCGTGCGCGAGTTCGGCTTCATGCCGCGCCGGCGCCTCAGCGTCGAGGACGGCGCACGGCTCCCGAGGAAGTACGAGCCCTTCCCGCCCAAGCTGTACGGTCGCCCGCTCGAGGAGATAGACAACTTCATTTATGACGAGGTCAGTCTAATAGCACATTCTAATCTTACCTATCTATTTATTTTTAATTCTATTTCAGTTTGAATTCAATTTAAACCTTTTTCAATTCAATTTCAATTCAGAGGTAAATAAATTTCAATTCGATCACAATCAATTTCAATTACAATTGAATTGTAATTTTACTTCAATTCAATTTGAAATTTAATTGCCAAAAATCTGTCAGATTTGCGAGACATTACTGTGCATATACTCTTGTTTATTTTTTATAGACAATTAATAAAAATATAAATATGCCTTTGACTTTCGGCACACTTGATGGAAAGTGAAGGTCTTAGTAATGGTTTAAGAGTGGATGGTAATTTATTCTAACACTATAAGTATTAAGTTATTGGGTCAATGAAAATAAAAACGCTCAAAAGGAATTCCAATCAGGACAGAAGATCGCACTGTACAGCAGTCAGAGCAAATCCACGACCAATGGGTAGGAAAGGTGTGGCGGTGCACCTAATCATGATGTGCGTGCATGAAATATAAATTATTAATCATTTGTGTAAACACGCAGATCCAAGATCACTTAGTGTAATGTTAGCAGACGATACTGCTTTAACAAAAATAATTATCACGTGGTGTAAATATGCAGTTTACATACATATAGATCTATACATACATACTAAGTAAGTATATCTATGTATATAAACTGTAGACCAGTCTTAGGTTGCATTGCCACAAAACAAAACGTAAGGGTTACGGTATAAAATTTTGAATAGAAAACAACTAAAACTATTTCCAGATAATTCGATAACATCCGTCTGTCGCAAACAATCGCGTATCACCCGGCATTTCCTATTTCGAAAACGCCCATAAACCGCAGTTGTAAAACTATCTCCCCAGCTTTATGTTACTACCAATCCGGTTCAGCATAATAACTGTGAAAAAGTTGTCGGTCCATAATCATAAAATTCTTTGTTCGCCTCCTTTTATGATAATCCGTGAAATATTACTCGGGCCTGGAGCGGGCATGATTTTATTTGAGTTTTGCATATTTTGCCTAACTCTATGCATTTTCACCGGAATGTGGGTAAAGTGGGGTACTACATTATGCAGCCCGTAAATCGTTATTTCGTTGACATGGGACAGGTATTCTGCTATCGGCGCACAAGTGATATTGAAAAAATTGCTAGGAATATTGTTGACTAAACTGATTAAATTTTCTACCTTAGACAGCGCTTTTGTACTTTATGGCGTTTTCGTCGAGCATTTCAGTTTCTTTGTACTTACTAATTTATTTTACTGGCAACGACAAACTTATGGTAACTGGCGTTGAAACTCGGTGAATGTCACTGATATAAACAAAGAGGAGACAGGACTAAATATTCCCGCACATTTCAAGTAATTTTTGCATAATGAGTACCTATACCTATTCAAAACTATCCACAGTGATGGAAGTCAAGTTTTTCAATAGGATTCAGTATTTATTTCGCAAGAAGAATGAATGATTTAGCAGCATTCCGGTAAACAAAGTTTTGGTTAATGACAAATCCTTGACAAATCACTATTGACGTTTAATAGACAAATAAACATTGTTGCCGTATGAAAGCTGTTTGTAGCGCCATTATCCCTGGGCCGGACCAACACTTGTTAGGCTATATAATATACTTATATCCTAGTTACCTTATAAAAGAAAATACAATTAACCTACACATTCAGGGGGGGTATTCGACCAATTTTAGAGATATAATGGAGATCTCTCCTTTTCATCGCCATCCGTCACTTTTGACGTGTGCCTACTTGACAAGTGGCGATATCCCTAGAACATCGCAACTTCGTCAATTCGGCCGCGCAAAATTTTCGCTTTCTTTGTATGTGACGGCATAAATAACAGGCGCATACTTTAAATTGACCGCGTATACGTGAAATTAGTACGTTACGTTTCGTTGAAAACAGAAATTTATATACATGAATAGCATTTTTGACAATTGTTATCGCCTTCGTATTTCCAAAACTGAGATGAGATATGTCACATGTGCCATTAAAACGCGATGAGCTTCATCATCGCGTTTTAATGACAGTTCAAAGGCGAGATCACGGAGAGATGACTGTTATCTAACGGTGATCTGACGTTTGGCGATCGACACTCGAATTGGGCCCCTGATTCTTTAATAAACATGACTACGTAATGCCACTGTCTGAAATAAGAGTATAACCTTATGACTTTTGATTGACGACGCGGTTGGCTCAGTGGTAGCAGCTGCCTTCGAAATTGTATTGCAATATACAGTTTTGGTTTCTAAAACTGCAACTGCAACCTACCGTGATTAGCTCGAATATTTGTTCCTGGGTCATGGATGCTTTAATAGTCGTTTAGTGCCACACAGGTTTGTATGTTATTTGGAACTCGATTTGAGTAAGATACTTCCATAAATATTTATTTATAATTTTATATATGTATAATATTTATTTTTATTTATAGTATCACTACATAGTATAAAAGTCGCTTCCTGTTGTCTGTCTGTCCTTATGTACCTATGTATGCTTAGATCTTTAAAACTACGCAACGGATTTTGATGCCGTTTTTTCGTCGCAAAAAAACGCTTATTGGTTCAGAAAAAAATCTCATTCCACATTAAAAATAATGAAACATGACATGTTTCACAAATTTATTATTAGATTATTGGATAAGCTGTTTTTTAATTCCCAGGAAAACGTCAATAAAACTCGAGCAAGATTTTTGCCTGGTACCTACCGTGCGAGGCAACAATTAAAATGACCTCTAATGTGGTAAAATGTTCGACGTGCAACATAGTGATTAACGAAGTGCTTGCTTTTGTGAGCAACAAAATTGATGTTGTTATTGAGGAAACCTTAAGCCGTATTTGTGTCAGTGCATTTTCGGAGGGTGACATATTGGAGGCAAAGAACCTGTTATTTGATTCCATACCGAATGTGAAGAAAATAGTACGAAAAGGCACAAGAAAGACAGTTCGTGAAATAGACGATATCATATGGGTGTTTAAGAACACGATTGCCGAGGAGAGACCAATATTTGTGGCAAGGGACCTACACAAATTACCTCCATTATTGTTTGATCATCTCGACGTAACAAAGTTACTAAAGGATATTTTAATATTGCGACAAGAAGTAATATGCCTTAGAGATAAATGTGCCACAGTCGAGCAACTAGACGTATTAAAGTCAGAGTTGGATTTGATAAAAAATAAGTCGTTTTCTAATCCATGCATCGAAATGTAAACACAAAGCGAGGAGCGTTTGTAGGTAATTATGAGCTAAACAGCGGGCCTATTGGCTTGCCTCCGATGTCGATTGATGCTCAAATTGTGAGTGGTGGCGACATATCGTTGGCAGAAAATAACGGCCGAAATAACTACAGAGATATCATACAACGATCGCAATTGTCAGGAACAGAAAATATCTTGGAACCGTCTTCGAATTCGCCTCAGCTCCATAAGCTAAATCAATCAGCTGAGAGTAGCCGTATTATGTCAGATTGTGTGGTTATTGGTGAAACGGAGATGAGTCATGCGCTCAACGGCGGCTCGCCTGCAACTGCGCCGGCCGCCGGCGCTGCCGCCGTGTTGACGCCATCGGCCGATTTATCTGTTGCCGGAGAGATAAACAACAGAATAACAAATGAAAATTCGATGGCCTGTGTCGCGCGCGGAGGTGAATTTAAACAAGAACTTCATAGTGAGGAGTGGACCTTAGTTCAGAAAAAGAGGTTGAAAAACCGTTTTATAGGTCATAGAGGAAATGCCCTTATGAGTACTGATCAGAAATTTAAAGCTGCGGATATCAAAGTACCTATTTATATATATGAGGTGGCAAAAGATGTTTCGATAAAAGATATATCGAGTTATATTGAGAATAAGTCTGGCCTAAGTGTTGCTGTGGTACAAATGAAAATGAAACTTCAGAAGAAATACAATTCTTTTAAAATCTTTGTTCCAAAACATAAGTTGACCTATTTTTAAAAGAAGACTTTTGGCCTAAGGATATAGCGTATCGTCGTTTTATTGATTTTGGTCAAACCAAGAAACAAACTACAGGAAGTTTAAATGAGGCCCACTCACATTTAAAATGAATAGTTTGACCAATTTAGTTACATTTAATTGTAAAAATGTGATAAGATCTATCGAGTGTATTCGAAAACTGTGCAATACAGCGGATGTGATCGCGCTACAAGAGACCTGGCTGCTCCCGCACGACCTAGCCTACCTAGGAAACATAGACGGTCGTTTCGCTGCTACGGGTACCTCTGCGGTCGATACCGGGGCTGGTGTTCTTCGAGGACGCCCATTCGGCGGCGTTGGCTTACTCTGGAGGACCGACCGGTTCCCTGACGTATCGGTTGTGACGTGCAAAAGTGTGCGTTTGGCGGCTTTTAAGGTACTGTTAAATAATCGTTCTATATTAATATTTTCCGTGTACATGCCCACCGCTTGTAACGAAAACTTAGCAGAATTTATAGAATGCCTGAGTGAAATAAGTGCAATAATTGAAGATCAAAGTGTCGAGTCAGTTTACATGTTAGGCGATTATAACGCGCACCCGGGTGAACTTTTTGCTACTGAACTTACGAGTTTTTGTGCGGAACAGGCTTGGTCGTGTTTGGACTGTGAACTCCTGGCGCCTGACACATACACTTTTGTGAGCGATGCGCACGGTTGTCGACGGTGGCTGGACCACTGTCTAGCCACCAGTGCTGCGTGTCAGAGTGTGACTGGCGCGTCAGTGTTACATGACGTATATTGGTCGGATCATGTTCCTCTCCTTATACAGTGTGACCTCACTAGAATAAAACCCAAAGTTGTAAACATACCTGTTAATAATAATAAAGTGATCTGGGGGGAGCGAGATTTGGCTCAAATTGATCAATACACTAATATGTGTAATTATAAATTGCGGGAAATAGATTTTCCATCTGAATTAAGAGGCTGCGCTGATAAAATGTGCAAAGACTGTAGTCATAAAATCATTTAAAAAAATATGTATAAAAATATTGTCAACATATTGAGTGAAGCAGCTGAAAGTAGCTATGATGGTAGGGCTGTGAGGAGGGGTAGGTATATAACGGGCTGGAACAAACACGTCCGCGAGGCTCACGGGAGTGCTAGACTTAGCTTTCAGACCTGGGTGCTGCATGGCAAGCCGATGGCAGGTCAAATTCATAAGCAGATGTGTGATTCCAGACGGCTTTTCAAATCAAAGTTAAAGTGGTGTCAAGACAATCAACAACAGATAAAAATGGATATCATTGCTCAACACCATTTTGATAAGGACTTTGGAAGGTTCTGGAAAGCTACCAATAAACTTAACCTTAGGCCTGGGCTACGGGAAGCCCAGTGTCGGGGGCGTGAATGATTCCTCCGAAATAGCTAACCTTTTTCAAAGTCACTTCAAGTTCGAATCTCCACCAGGCCCTGCGGCACAGTCACAGGTAAACGATGCTGATGACTTCTCTGACCTGAGCATCATGTTTACCGCGGATCAAGTATCATCTTTGATAAAATATATGGTTAGAGGTAAATCGCCAGGTCATGACTGCCTCAGTATTGAGCACTTGAAATACGCTGGAAAACATTTACCCAGAGTACTTGCCATGTTTTTTAACTTATGTTTGAGCCACGGTTATCTGCCTGATGAATTAATGAAGACAGTTGTGGTTCCAATCATTAAAAACAAAACCGGTGACGCTTCAGACTTATCTAATTACAGGCCGATATCCTTAGCTACCACGCTGGCTAAAGTGCTGGACGGGCTGCTTGACGACCAGCTGGACAAACACCTCATACTAAACGACGCCCAATTTGGCTTCCGGCGGGGGCTGTCCACAGAGAGTGCCATACTGGCCCTCAAGAATACCGTCCAGTACTATACCAGCAGGAAAACACCGGTATATGGTGTTTTCTTGGACCTGTCCAAGGCATTTGACCTGGTCTCCTATGACTTATTATGGAACAAGCTTCGTAATGAAACTAGTGTGCCTCGGGAAGTTGTAGGTTTATTTAGGTATTGGTACAGTGAACAAAATAATTGTGTAAGATGGGGTGACTCGATCTCGAATGATTATAAGCTGCAGTGCGGGGTGAGGCAGGGTGGGCTGTCTTCTAAACCAAAACTATTTAATTTGTATGTCAATCAACTCATTGAGGAGCTGAGCAGTACCTATGCCGGATGTCACATAGATGTAGTAGCTCTAAACAATTTTAGCTATGCAGATGACATGGTGCTGCTCGGCCCCTCAATCGACGCAATGAGAAGATTGACAAAGATATGTGAGTCGTATGCTGTGTCCCATGGACTAAGGTACAATGTTAAAAAGAGCGAGGTGATGATTTTTAAGGCGGGTAGAAAAACGTACTCGACCGTACCATCAGTTACTCTCCACGGCGTCCCGTTGAACTTCGTCACCAAGTTTAAGTACCTGGGTCACTGGGTCACAGACAACCTGAGCGATGATGCCGATATTGAGCGAGAGCGTAGTTCGTTGGCTGTCCGATGCAACATGTTGGCCCGCAGGTTTGCACGATGTACTGTACAGGTAAAGGCCACGCTTTTTAAAGCGTACTGTCAGTCTTTTTACACGTGCAGCCTGTGGACAGACTTTACGCAGAAGGCATACAGCGGCCTGCGCGTTCAATATAACAACGCGTTCCGGGTGCTGATGGGGTTGCCGCGCTTCTGTAGCGCTTCTGGTATGTTTGCAGAGGCGCAAATTGACAGCTTCTCGGCGATAATGCGCAAGAGGTGCGCGTCCTTAATGTGCCGACTGCGCGGCAGCCCCAACATCATTCTGAGCGTGTTTACAGAGCGCGGCGATGCTCCTATGCTCGCCCGCTGGCAGAATTTGCATACCGCAATCGTGGGATAAATCGTGGATTTTTTAAATTTAATTTAGTCTGTTTGTCTTGTCTCACTTTGTATACTAACATTAGAATAAGTTACCTATTTGTACTGACACTAACAATCTTATGGACAATAGTCTGAAATAAATGATTTATTATTATTATTATTATTTGCACTATAAACATAAAATTACAAATTAGTAATGTTCCCAGACATGACATTTTGAATACGACCCTTGTTTGCGTTTCTTTTTCGAATTATCGTAGATTGTAATCTCTCTCTCCCAGTTAGAGTTGCATTGCCCTCATTTTACCAACAGACCTCGCCGAATTACATTTTCGCGTTATTGGATTCGGCTAACATCAAACCATTCCAACATCCCCTAGAGTTCTCGCCTTTCCGTGTCACATTAACCTTATGTCCATTCAAGTCCACCAGTTACATCTGACCCCACTCCAGGCATTATTCCTTCATCAGAAAGATCTATTTATAATGGAAATGCTCCGTTTGACGAGCGAAAACACGTGAGCTGGTACGGCACCGTAAAAAATAATGGTCCATACGAGAATCTGTGGAAGCCTGTATGACAATTATGTCTTTTGATTTGAGCAGTTTTAACAGTGCAGTAAAGTGTGTGAAATATTGCGATGGTTACGGCCGGGTTTTTGGTTTATTGTCGAATAATATTGTTTGGTTTGTTAGGGCAGCAGTATTTTTACTGGCGAGTTTTCCTACTTTGTCGATTTCATTTTTAGCAACGTAGTGTTCGATTTCACTTCTCTTCAAAACGGCTTTTTATCTTTTTTTTGTATATAGTTGGCTATACGTATACACAGTACATATAGGACTCGTGGTCCAGGTTAGGACCAATACGCAAGAGTACAATAAGGTGCACAATTGCATGGCCCATTTATGAATTAATTCATTAATTGCGCAGCCCTTAGTACATCAAATGAGGTTTTAGTTACAAAATAAGATTACCAAGCCACAATTCTTTGAAGACATGATGATACATGGTTACAAAGGCGAAGATGCTCGTTGGTACAGTCTTGTAAGACAGCAGCGTTTTATCTGTACATAGATTATCTAGTCTAGTAATAGTAAGACTAGATAATCTATGTACAGAGATAAAACGCTGCTTGCGCAAAATACTCTCAATTCAATTACAGGGATCCCATTCTTTGTGTCGGCCCAACTCTAACCTAAGATGAACTCGCTTTTTTATTACCAAATCATATTTTATCGAAAACCTATTGAGTAACTGGCAAATATTTCCGTACGAACGGTCGAGGGATCCGCGGGCATGGAGTCAAATAGCCCAGCTTTTCCATTCGATTGCCTTCGCGATACCTTTGGTTCCGATTTACTGGCGATATTCCAACTTCTCCTGAATAGCCAGCTGTTTTCTGACAGGAAACAAGTTTGTTTTGTACAAGTTAATATGTTTGTTTGATAAATAAAACTATATTGGTATGTACAAATGTACAGTCAGCATCAAACGTAGCTAACTATTTTGGTATGCAATTTGACATACGCCATAGTACCACGCAAGGCGATCTTCGTCTGTTTTTAGTTATCCTCAACTTTGCAAGGTGGACACCGACCGAAGCCAGTGCGTAGGTGCTTAAAAAAACTGGCCAAATGCGAATTGGACTAGCGCACGAATAAGGTTCTGGACCATAATATTCATACATAATTATATTTTACATTATTAGTATTTGAGGCCTTTGTAATACAAACTGTATGCAAGTTGCAAATGTCTACCTATTATACCATTTGTGCTTTAGGAAATATACAGAAAAAACCTGAAAAAGACACGTTTGTTGTATGGGGAACTTTTTTTAGTATTTGTTGTTATAGCCGCTGTACTAATGCATTATGCGAATATTCTAATCGTCTATGTTTTTCCAGTATTCGTCCCTGTCCTAGTAGCTAAAAAGTTTTTTTTTTTAGCGAAACACTGACGACTTCGTAATAAAGTCTTAAGGAGTTTTCCTTAAGACTTTATTACTCGTTCGGCATAAAAGCTAACAATTTCGACGGCCAATTTAAAGTTGATAAGATGATTCGATTGGCGACCTCAAAATCCGATTAGGCCCGAGTACAAAGTTACTGACGAGTGGGTATCGATCGCCGAACTTCGTCGATATTAAAAAGTTTATTTATTTCAGTTCTTAAAAAGATACAGTTGGCTGTAACATTTTGTTCCGAAATTGTGATGCTATCATGTTCACGGTAAGAGTTCCACCGGAGTGGGAATCGTAATTATTTTGATGATATTAGAAATACCTATATTAATCTCGAAACACACAGAAACACTTAACAGTACTCCCTATCTGAAGAGTTTAAAAAAGCTTATTGAAAAATAAATAGGAACACTTGAAAATTGGATAATGCGTGCCACTAGACTTTCTAACATAAGCCTAGAGATAAAAGTACGTACACCGCCTCTTATAAGAATAGTAGAAATTGTAGGTACGTATAGTAAACAATTATCTTAGGCTTGTTGTGTCAAGTATAATATAGGTAGTATTTATTAAAAAAAGCCCCCGGTACTACTCAATGTACCGCTCGCCCCACATTTTTTCTTCCAAAAACTGCTTAAGTTACATACTCGAGTACGTAACTTAAGCGGTTCGTAACTAAGTCGTATATCTATTACAGTTATAATTATAACGCACGAACCCATACAGCAATCAGTGTCTGACACGGCCAGGCCGGTCATCCCAGAGCTGTCGATCACACTGACGCTTGCCTGACTGATTGCATATTGCTACACCGTCGAGGGATTAGGAAGCCTTATCTCTAAATTAGTACCTATTATTAAGGATTTTTCAGATTCCCAGATGCAATCAAATATTTGTAATTGAAAATTAGGCAGAATTTACAGTTTGTTTCAAGCTTTTGTAAAGTGTAAAGTTTTGTAGCGTGACATATAAATAATAAATAATTAATGAATATTAATTGAATATTATATTTTTATTTGGTACTGACATTGATATGGATTTAATCTGAAATAAAATATTTGAATTTGAATTAAGGTCAAATCGACCGAGTCCCAAACTAAGCAAAGCTTGTACTAAGAGTACTAGAACACGATATACATACATACACGATATACATAGAACACGATACATATACATATATATATAACATATTTAACATTGAATGCAAGTGAATCTATTACTGTTATAAAGCACGGATCCTTACACCAATTAGCGTGCGGCGCGGTCAGGCCGGTTATCCCAGAGCTGTCGATCACACTGACGCTCGCCTGACTGATTGCATATTGCTACACCGTCGAGGGACCGCGGCGATAAACTTTCAGACTAGACGGATAGGAGACCTAAATGTACAATCTCTTAATGAGTACATATATTGAAGTACATTTTTAATTGAAAATTAAGCAGAACTTACCGTTTCCTTCACGCTACAAAAGTAGCGTGAAGTATTTATAATTGTACCCAAGTACATATTTCCGTTTGTATAACAACCGTACAACCTACTTTAACGCTTTATTTTTTTTAACATCTGAAAACCGCCTAAGTAAATCTATTACTGTTATAACCTAAGTATGACCACACCAATCAGTGTCCGACACGGCCAAGCCGGTTATCCCAGAGCTGTCGATCACACTGACCCCCGCTTGACTGATTGCATATTGCTGGACCATTGAGTCCGCGGCGACAGATTCGTACATTTTAGCACACAATCTTTTTGATATTAGGATCCCATTTGATAAGAATTACCTACTTTGGAGGTCTATAAACCTACAATAAATTCACAAATTCAGTAAATGTGTTTTATGTCAACCAACAGTGTGATATTTCTACTATTTCTTTCTAACGCTTTGCTTTGCAGGGAGAGAAAGGTTATAAATAGTGTAGTATAATATCTAGGAAACATAAATACGTATACGTGTAATAGATACGTATACATGTGAAAAAATCACGTTCATGATGTATCACAAAAAGCCCTATCGAGCCATTTCTCTGTTATTGCGTTAAAGAAGAAAAGTGACGACCACGCATTGTAAGACGAAGGGGCAGGTTCCTCATGCGGTGACGCAAAAGACCGATAAAAATCGCATTCTTCGTGGGAGGCCTATGCCCAGCTATGGACGGCTTTTGATTCATTAGCGTTGGGATAGCATTAGTCAATGATTTTAAGCATTGTTAATTATATTTAATAACTGCAAAGCTAACTCATTAATTAACCAAATATTATTCAACAAGCAAATTAAATTAAAATCAAATAAACAGATGATTTGCTCAAAATAAACGGGCTGGAATTAATAACGTCTACAAACAAGTAGACCGGAAACGGGTGTTGAGACAGTGTTGAGCTCGGCAAGAATTATTTAACGTTGCCAATCCGTCACTCGCTTCCGGTCGGCCACTAACTGCTTTACCGGAAAAAGGCTTTCATTTTTACTTACGAAAAAAAACTGGTTCTGACGTTGATATAAGAATATACACTCGATATTATTAAGATTCTGTCAAGAAGACTTACTACACACTGTGAGTCGTGCTATTAAGCTAGGGCTCGCGGTCGTGTCCGTGTTTCGTGTACCCGTAGCCGGATCTCCGTGTTCGTATTACACGGCAACGGTTTTCTGCTCCGTTCGGTACGTGTAATTAATATACGTGTATCCGTGTAACACGGGTACACGTATCTTAATTACACGTGGATCCGATCCGCCCCGACGTTTAGTAAAGATTCGTTGCGATGTCTCTAAGAGCTACGAATGGAAATGTATAGTGAGTGAGACTCGTGCTTCTTAATTTGTCTTGTAAGTCGTATAAATACTACAAATACTAACAAAATGTATATTATATTATTGAAATACCAAAGATTATGTTACAATAGGTAATATTAGCTATACTTTATATTTAGACGGGGCGGTAACCGAAGAAAATATTAAGTACTAATTTCATAGTTACTAATCGTTCAGACGTTTCAAAGCGTATTCTATTAATTAGACTCTATCAAAACTAGCGTATTTAATAAAATATGTACAAGATAATTGGCACTGCAATTTATTTAAACAGGGCTTTATTTATTATAATGTGAAAATGTACTTACTCGTTCGATGTCGGGGTCGGGCCAGGAGATTTCAAGTAAACTACTTTCAAATGATTTTCTATAGATCCTGTAGTACCACCACGACACGAAAACTCATTGTTCACCCGATCATTGCACAAGGTACAAAAACCTGTATCACCGACTCTGGTGGCATATGTCCACACCCAACTTCTCTTCATTATTAGCAATTTTAAAACATACAACTAACCACACATTAACAGCAACAAATAACAAAGTAAAAAGTATTAGATAATATCTTTAAATTAACAGCTACAGTAAGATTTGCAGTGTTGACCGACTGAGATCGTATTAGTGACTAATGAGTATGAGTTTAAAATTCTAAACCGCCCCCTCTAAATTATCTGAAAAATTATTTGTATTAAGACAAAACAGCCCGACCACTTCATTCAACTTTACGAACAAAAGGTATACGACGTAAAGCCCAAAGTATTTATAAAATTATCAGTAAAATTACCACAGTTATATTAGAACGTCGCCGCCAATCCATTATTATCTTTATCTGCACGTGCAACTACTTCTTACCCACAAAAGGGTCGCCATGGTAGGTAGGTAATAAAATAATAATGAATGACTCAATTCTCTTTTTCGCTTAACATAACTTGAAAAAAATAATAATTATGTATTATATTTTTATCAATATGTAAGTATAATAAAATTGCATCAAAAGATTAAAAACCAAAACACCCGGTGGCGTCGGTCTATCGGTCGGTAGTTTTTACTCTCATAATAGATTATATTTAAGTGTATTTATATTTTTATTCGTGCAATGCACGGCCGGGTCGCTAATTTTGTCTAAAACCACAATCGCTGTTATATATGTATAATAAATAAATAAATAAAAAAAATAAATATCAGACAACCTCACACAAATCGATCTAGTCCCAAATTAAGCTCAAGAAGGCTTGTGTTATGGGTACTAGACGACGATATATATACTTATATAGATAAATATATACTTAAATACATAGGAACAACCATGACCCAAGCACAAATATTCGAGTTCATCACACAAATATTTGCCCTGGCTGGGATTCGAACCCGGGACCGCTGCTCAGTAGGCAGGTGCTTGCAAACTGAGCCAACCGCGTCGTCAAAAAAGTATAAAAAAGAATAATGCCATTTATTAGTTAAATAGAACCATTATTACTCAAATCAATGCAAAAATATGTAAATAACTCAAGTTTGATCCAAATAACAATAAATAAACCCCGTTCGTCCCATACTCAATAATAGTCCTTATTTGTTTTAACTCTAACCGGCCGGAGCGGATCGCTCCGACGAGTATTCAATACCCGAACGGAACCGAAGCTACGCGTATACGGACTCGAACGCAGACACGGCTTTAGTACTATACGTATAGTTAATTATACGTATCTCGGCGTGTCCGTGTTATTCGTGATCTTAGTACCGCCGGTGTTAAGGATACGGGGCTACGTTTCGGCGTGTAACACGGATATCGGGAGCCCTACTATTAACCCCTCGTATGCCATGTCAAAAATTTGCCAATTAAATTGAATCTAACTGATATTTTAACGTAAGGTTCAAATGTCCCGCACAGATCTTTGCCTAAGCATACGAGGGGTTACGGCTGTCTGTCAACTGAAGAGGTGCGGAGAAAATTAACCAATCAGGTTGCGTCCGTGTGAAGCCTAAAAGAACTGCATTTAAATCTGACGATTGTGATTGGACCATTTTACCCAGCTGTACGTGGACTACTCCAGTGGACTGGCAGCCTAAATTACACATAAACTCACACAATGGTGCACACGCGTCGGATGGCCGCATCGCCACGTCCGACAGCCAACTGCGTCATTTTACGCAAAAAACAAATAAAGTGCAATTCTCAGGCGGTTTTGTAAAGACCAAAAGGGATAACCGTTATTCTGTGATATAGCGTCCTACTAAATTTTGTATTGGTACTCAATTCAACTCCCTCCTGTCATCTCAAAAACCTGTCATTCAAAAAAACTGATTTGTAGTGGACCCGAAACGGGTATTGAGACACAGTTGAGCTCTAAAAAAATTATCTAACACTGCTAATCCGTCATCCCGGTCCCGTTTCTGGCCACGAAATGTTATCGGAATATGAATGCTTTGGGTCGTTTTTTAACCCATGAAAGAAGACGATAGATCTAGTTTGTTTTTCTAGAATTATTTCTAAATGGCATAGAGTGGTTGACTGGTAGAGAATGCCTAAAGGCATTAATTCCGCCATTTGTAGGTACTTTTTTTTTGTATTGTGCAATAAAGTTTAAATAAATAAATAAATAAATAAATACTGGGGCTGAAAACGCTGAAAAATACAAATTTCAGCCATTTTGTAACAAACTCATGAGGTCTACAACTCGGAGATATTATAAAAAAAAACCTTTATTTTAGACCAATTTTCGATTCATATTATGTTAGACCATTTTAAACCGTATCATTAACTTAGTATTTTATTCTAAAATTAGTAAATCCAAAGTAATATCCAAAGAACAGCAAAAATGTAAGAACATGATATAACGTAAATAGCCAGATGTGCGCTTTAGTTGTTCCGGCCTATATACACTTCGACCCAGTACTTCATGATCATGACTGGGCAGTCTAGGCGTTCTGCTAATATCCTTAGCATACTGTTGCCGCTGCTACGCACACGAGCTACTATTAGTATTTACAATTAGAATATACTACAAATACAACGCAAGAGAGGTTAACTAAAAATTAGTCGGTCGTCTGAAGAGGCGCAACAAGTTGACGGCAGATCAGATAATCGACCCCCTCTGCTCACCTGTGGCCGACAACTTTTTTATAAATAAATAAATAAATATTATGGGACAATCATACTCAAATCGACCTAGTCCCAAACTAAGCAAAGCTTGTACTATGGGTACTAGACGACGATATACATAATATATAAATACATATATAGATAACATCCATGACCCAAGAACAAATATTCGAGTTCATCACACAAATATTTGCCCCGGCCGGGATTCGAACCCGGGACCGCCGGCTCAGTAGGCAGGTGTCTGCAAACTGCGCCAACCGCGTCGGCTTAATATTAAATTTTATAAAATGGTTAACTGCTTTATTTATTTATTTATTTAAACTTTATTGCAAAAAATACACAAGTAAAAGTACAAATGGCGGACTTAATGCCATGAGGCATTCTCTACCAGTCAACCACAAGGTCAAACAGAGAAATTATTGGTGCGGGAAGGGTGTACAACAATACGTGTGTATACACACGATGCAAATGTCGAAACAAAAAAAAACACTAGTTACGTTGATAAATACATATTTATGGAGATATATTATTATTATTATATATCTCCATAAATATGTATTTATTATTATTATAATATATTATGAATATGGATAATATATATATACCTGCTGTTAAATGACTACGACGAGATTTAATGTTGAAGATTCTCCAAAAGGTGCTTGCACCAAGCGCTTGAAAGAGAGCTTGTTCTCAGCTTGACGTATACCTACAGAGAGAAGGGCATTCCAGAGATGAATTGCCTGCACTGAGAACGAATTGCCCATGGCACCAGAGCGATGGGAAGGCACAGAGAGTAGTAGTTTACGTGAGGTACGGAGCTCGCCGCCTGGCCGGGTACTTATGAACTGAAACTTAAAAATTCAAACATAAATTCAAACTCAAAATATTTATTTCAGACAATGTCCATCGAGTTAGGTCACAAAGGTCTCATAAACTATGCTGGTATGCAAATAAATAATCACACATCTGTACTATTTAAAATTCTAGTTTTGTATTGAAAATCAAGAAATATCTTAATAGCGTGATGCAGGATCGTCTTTTGTTTTGCATGGGCGGGCGGCTTCATGCCAGTTTGGCGCTGTCTGTTGGGCATAATTTCCTTTGTCCTCGTGTCATGCCGAAACGGCTAGACTTTACCAATTTCGGTACAGGGATAGCTGGACATTCAAACATGGTTATCGGATACTTTTTACTCAAATATGGTGAACAGATTACGCGTTCAAAGTTTCGTACACTTCGCGCTTGTAGAAAATAAAATTACTTAAAAATACCATAGACGATACCTGGAGAGCCCATGTATAGGGAATTCCAGTGTGTCCACAGTGTGCAAGTAGGAATCCCATACAAGCTGTGAGTGTTGGAGCTGTCACGCACGCGATGTATGAGGAACGCGGTTCGATTGCCGATTATTGCCGCGAAATTGTCTAATAAAAGGTAAGTAATCGCTCTAATTCAGACGCCATTGGGAACAATTATAAAAACGCTTTAAAGTTACGTAAAAATTGTCAGGAACGGCCCGACATGTTTCGACCTCATATGGAGCTCTTCGTCAGGGGCAGCTATCCGGGCTGCTACGCGGCGTGAACTTAAACCGTTTTTATAATTATTAAAGATGTCTCACAATAGTTTTAATAATATTATTGCTTTTGGGAACCTCCGGTATTACAATACAAGTACTCTCCCTTGCACACCTTACAAAAATAAACAGGATATATACAATTTAACAAATTACAATAAGAGGTAAGGAGGTCTCATCGTTAGTGAGCGATCTCTTCCAGACACCCTTAGGGTAGTGGAGACAATGCCATCTTTTATATCAATGGTATTAGTTTGCGCCTGTAATGGCAGGCTGGCGCTACTCAAAGACAGTGATCGATAATGACTGAGCGAGGAAAGTAATAGCGAGAAAAGTAACCTTAAAGATTACGATTAGCTAGCAAAATAATTGGTTACCAATTCATGGGTAAAATATAAAAAAAATCGTATGTTTTACGTAATCGTTTGATTACGGTGAGAAAGAAGAGGGTTTTGACTTTTTTTTCAAGATTGATCAATCTATACCTATAGATATAGGTATATAGATCTCAGATTCTATATCACTCATAGGTTTAGGCCTCACATGTTTTGTTATTCAAAATAGACCATAAGTGCTGAAACTAATATTTTACAATATCATAAAACCCGGCACAAAAGAGGGCGACTAAAAAGCCATCGTTAAAAGAGTCGTCTCAAGTGGCGCAACAAGTCGACGGCGGATCAGATAATCGACCCCCTCGTTCCGGTCACCTGTAGCTGACCGCTGAATACTTACATAAGTAATATATATATACTCGTAAGAATCTTTATTCTTCCTTGTGGTTAATACAGAAAATTGCAATGAAATATCGTCATAACGTGCGTTATAACAGGCTACGTTACGGGCGGAACAACTCGAGAGAACTGTAAAGCAATTTCATACAAAATTTAAGGCCTAAGCCAGGAAGTATTTTTTTTAAACATGGCGTCTGTCTTTGTGAACGGGCTAAACAGTTGAATTATATTTTTTTGAGATACACTACTCAAAAAATTATTTTTAATTCTTTTTTCGTTATATATGTTTGAGAAAATCACTATACAAGTATGTCACATGCTTAGCCGTGAAAAGGGCTTACCGACTTCGTATCCTATCCTATCGTCTATTCCAGTGTTTCTTAACCTGTGGTCCAAAGCATATGTATGGGGTCCGCAGTCTTATCTATGGACTATTTAAGAATCATTAATAAATGCCACCAAAAGTCTCGTAATCGCTACGCACGCCGTGCTATTTATTGCTGCTTTTTTTTATTAAGGGGGTCCTTAAAAGTGTGCTTGATTTCCTGAGGGGTCCGTGGACAAAAAAGGTTAAGAAACGCTGGGCTATACCTACTTACCCGGCAAGTCCGGGGTCTGCAGTAATGTACTATTGTGGACTGGATACCCTTGTTCCAGACCACAACGCTGTTACACTCCTGTTTAGTCGTATTTGTATGATTGCTTATCGTCTAAAATGTACCCTATTTTATTTAGTGCTGGGCGCTAAATTTGCTAACGTAACTTTTTTATTGCTCATATTTTTGATGAGGTTACACACAACAGTTTCGGTGTTAAACTCAGGTACCTCTGTGTAAAAGAGAACATGCTAACACTGTAAAGAACAAGATAATACTAGGATAGGATGAGAACTGAACAAAGGAAAAGACATTAATGTTATTTGTTTTTTTTTTTGTGGTTGTCAAGGGTTCCGACTGATAAAGCTAGCGAATTTTAGCCGAAAGGTTGTGGGTAGCCTATATAGACACAATAGTACCTACATATGTTAAAATTACAACTCTAATCATGTAGCAAATATGCAAAATTAGATTGTGAACTTTCAAAGACCACGACACATCTATTTGCCAAAGTCTGGCAATTAAGGTCTCACGTCACGCAAATTGAGATGAAGTGCCCGGGCCGTTTCCACCGCTTAAGTAATAACCCTTCGTAATATTATTCGAAACTTGCCCGGACAATAAGGGAACATCTGTGGAAAATTATTTACATATTGATCGCTAATAATACCGGCAGTAATACGCCCCAAGGCGGCTCTTAATTATACACACAACAACTTTTTTATATATGTCAATCAATTTGTTTCTATTGGTATCTAATGTCTATATGGGACTAAATACATTTACATCACTCTTTATAGTCAAAAACGACTGTTAAAGATCGATATTCTTACCGAGCGCTGAAAATGGCGAGCGTGCAGTGACGTCATCATCCCTAAAATGTAACAATATAATTTGTATGGAGAAATTAACTAAATTCCCAATATGACTGTAAAAAGTGCGTTTCAGTACTTTAGGTTTGAAAATTTACATTTGAAGTCACATAGTTCAAAAAGGTATTTTTATTATTTTATTCTTTATTTCATGATATACTATTAAGCATTTTGTACCTATGCGTAATATTTATTTATTTAACAAACAAATTACACAGCATTACAGCATTATGCTAGGCACTGTGAATTTAATAATAATACCTAAAATAAAACTAAAATAACAATTAACACAGATAGTAACAAACTTTCACGAATCACTAGGAGAACGTTCATCCATCGCCTCACAGAACTTCAGACATTCGTCACATATAACCTTCCAGCTGCTTGCAAAAACATCGCAATCAGGTGCTGATGCGAGAAGCGCATTCAGATCTCGCAAAGCACGGACCAATGGTGATTTTCTGTGGGATACCGTGCGCGCCCTCGGAACTTCCAGCAAATGACGAGCACGTGGTCGGAGATTAAAGTTGGATTTAGACAATGAGGGCACAAGCAAGCATAGAAATTGCGAAACCTATTCCGGACAATCCGAATCACCTCGTAAGATACGGCACGCACTGGTCAGAAGGCTATGATTTCGCCGCACCTCAAGGGAATTAAACCCTAACATGCCCAGCAGGAATTTAGTTAGGTACAAAAATGGATAGTACCCGTAAGTTTTCCTGTACAAGAAACGCAAAAAAGCTTTTTGGACTTTCTCCAGAAGCAGGGCGTAAGTGACCTCATGAGGGTTCCAGACAACAGAAGCTGCCTCCAGTTTGCTTCTGACTAACGAGGTGTAAATGAGTTTAATCGCCATGGGATTATCAAAGTCACGGGCATTTCGAATTACGAATCCCAACCTTCGATAGCAGCTGGCGTTAATGTCCTCATATGCTCATGAAAGTTGAGATGCACGTCGAACATTATGCCTAAGTCCTTAACAGAGTCGACACGTGGAATGGGTTCAAGGCCTAACTGATATTGTGCATGTACAGGGTCATGCGCGCGGCTGAAAGTCATCACTGAGCACTTTCCAGTATTAAAAAGAAGCTTGTTTTCAATGCTCCATTGATAAACCCGGTTGATGTCTTCCTGAAGTGATTCGCAATCGGATAACTGTTGCACACCATAAATGAGCTTCAAGTCATCAGCGTAGAGTAAGCATCTGGCATATGTAGTGACTGTTGCCAAGTCATTTACCATGACTCCGAATAAAAGTGGCCCTAAGATCGAACCTTGGCAGACTCTTGAACGTGAGTGATAGGGTTCGGAAACAAAGCATCCATGTTCCACAATATGTATAATTACATTAATTACACCTCTACCGATAGAGACAATGACAGTTCATTATTTGATATCATATCTAATGCCATTCACATATCTGTAATTATCTTATTATTATTTAATGTAAGGTATTATCTGTAATTCTAGAAGCGAACTTTAGTATGCCAAGCCACAAACTGGTACTCGTATAAACAGAAATTAAACTGCAGAATTAAAAACGGGTTTTTTAAACTAAAGCTAATGCAGTTAGAGTAATTGAATCTTCTCATTCGGCTAACCGCCTCCGCATGTGAGCCACAGTTGGCCCGATTCCAACCAAACTCAATGAGTTAATATTCGAGGTCACTTTCCGAAGTGTAGGTCATGTACGATTTACCGATGAAGCCTCGACCGCCGATTTCGCCAAGAGTTGAACTTAATAATTTTAAAAACGGTTTAAACTCACGTGAAAATTGACAGGAACATGCAGATGGGGCAACTATCTGTGCTGCTACGAGACTCGCGACCCACTGATGGCTGCACGCGTTGATACGCGTACGGATAGTTGCCCCTGATGAAGAGTTCCAGTTTTTATAATTACTAAAGATGTCTCACGATAGCCTTAATAATATTATAGCGTTGAACTTAACTGACCGAGCAACCCACTAGATCGCTTTTGGTAACTACGGCTACCTGTCACCGCTCTTATTTTATTATATAAATAGAGTCTAACTCAAAATTCGAAGCAATTGAGTGGGTAAGCGCGTCTCAGTTTCAGCGTGGCAATTTTTTTTTCGTATGTCCTGATATCCAGTTGTCTAGATTTCCAGCTGTTCTCACCTACGAGTCGTATTTCTACAGAATTATATATATTATTTAATCGTTTTTCAAATTAATATTTTATATTGTTTTATAAAATTTCAATTAATTATGTTTTTCACAATTTTTCAAAATGCCTGTAAATAATCTGCAGATGGAATATTTTTACCTAACTAAGGGGAACATAAAAAAGTATTACGAGTCTTTTTTTCTTCCTCGCTCGCACTAAGTTGCGGTCGCCTTCTAGTCTTTGTCAGGAGGGAAACAGAGACTAAACCAACTTACATGCCCTGCACTAAAAATGGCGCAGTGTAAAAAAATATTTTTAAATACCGTTAATATTGATTCAGTAGCAGTCAACGTGTCGATGAACAAAGCTTGAAGCATATTCGCTTTAATTTACGACATATTTTATTCAGCACGCCGGCGCCTCACTCCTGCCGCTTAACCGGCTCAATGTTAAATAACTGAATATTTTTACATGAATTTGTGTTCGCGGAAAACCCATCAGCCGTAGAGGGAATGCGTAATTTTGAGCAAACTTGTTGAGTCCATGTCATCGTCAGTGCAGATGAATGCTGCAGTGATGATATACTTACACAGCCAATATTGGCTACATACGCGGATATCGGCTATATTTGAAATGTACGCTGGAGGCTAGGTTAGCTCATACGTACTTACACGCTATCAAAATGTAAACCCTAGATGGTGTCAGTACTTTTGAAATGAGTGAATGACAAACGTCATTCATCATTTACTCATCATCCAAAGTCCACTGCAAAGGCCTACCGGTAACCGCATAGGTAGGTTATGTCGGAAAGGCATACTGTTCTGATGATAGAGTGCCATAAACAACCTAATAATCATTGGCCTTGGTACAAATAAAGATCTAAAATATGATAAAAACAAAATATATTCAGTATTTTCCTTAGAATACGGGTGAAACCGGGAATAAAAGTAGTAGGTACATATCGCCTGTTATGTTCCGTTATTAAAATTATTGTAAGTAAGTAAGTAAGTAAACGCTTTATTGTACACAAAAACAGTTAAAAAATACATCTATTACGATTAACATATAGGTACAAAGGCGAACTTATCCCTATAAGGGATCTCTTCCAGTTAACCTTTGAGCAATTGAGTGAGTACGAGAAGAAGATAGAAGAAAGAATTATTGAAGAAGATTTATTGTATCTGTCTTTAATTTGTAAACTTTTTTGGTCTGCACTAAAGCATTTTGTATTGTATTGTATATATGTAACTCAATAAAAGTGTATTTTATATTTCAAACACCTTAAAGTGCAATAAGTAGTTTATTACTCGACCTCATGAGCGTTTTATATTTCAAACACGTTCTTCCAACTATTAGCAGCTCCCCGCTTGACCTACATCTGCCCGGTACAAGGCACAGATTAAAAAAATAACTTATGTAAGAGGCCGACCACACTTCCCCATTTAAGATTTACAGCTCCATCTAGCATATCGACGGAATTACGTATTGTTACACTTTCGGGATTTAAGCTTTAATTCCTGAATTGTATTGTACACTTTTCGATATACGTTCGTCAGAGGGCTAGTGGGTGAAGACTGGGGACCCGTAGAATGTATGGGCGACCCATTTCTAAGTTAACATCGAGTATATGGAAAGAGTGCATCCGCGGCTGAGATTCTTTACCGTATGTATATCATCTCAACGCCATTTTGGTAAAGGAGGATAAGATGGTAACGATAGGTAGCTTATCATATTGTAGTTTTTTTTATATCCTATAGGGGAGTGTTCCACTGCTAGGCAAAGGCCTCTCCCTTAGATTTCCTCAGGTCCCTGTTTGATGTTATGGTAAAAACCAAAAAAAAAGTTCGTTGTATTCCATCGATGAGAGTCTTTATTTTATACTAAGGGTAGCTGTTTAGCAGGTCAACACTTAGAACTCATTTTACACAACAATTAATTAAATATGGCAAACAATAATAATACAATCATTAAACAGTTTATATTTAAGCTTAGTTTTTAATTTATACCTTAAGGTTTATTTCTCGGATATTTATAAGTAAAACAAATGAATTGCAATTTACAAACCATGTTTTACATTCATATAATAACTAACCCTTTCGTTTTGGATTATCCTTTCCTTAGTCTGCTAAATAACATGAAACACACTATTCGCCACAGTTTACCGCTACATAAACACAGCCATACCAGTAATACTATACACTGTACACGTATCGGACTGCAGATGCATTGCGTTAAAAGCGGTACGTGTCTGCCGGGACGCGGTACAAAGACCCTCTTTACAGATACCCTACATTTGTCCGCGTTGAGTTGCGGAGAGAATGCCATGGAGAGTCGCCGCGGAATTGAATATGAGTCTAGGTATTTATGTGTTACTGTGTTTATTATTTGAGTCGTTTTCAAAAAACATACATAGTATTAAAGGCTTAAGAACGAAACTACGATTGCGTGCTTTGTGTTACGAAAGTTAGTCATGCAAAAGAAGTAACTTTCGTTACAAACAGGAATAAATTAGAGTTTTGTTTTAATTATAGCCCAGCACATTCAACACCGGGAGCCCGCCCCGTGGGCACTATGCTCGTAGCCAGTTTTCGCTACATACGCATTTCCCCATGTTATCGGCTACGCGAAGCGCTACGAAATCCTCGGTTGCGAAAGAGTTTACTAAGCACATGTTTTTGAATTGTTGTATTGATGTCGAACACATCATTATTCAAAACGAAGTCACAAGCACAATTCTGCACATACTTTAAAGCAATCAAATGATACATTCATGTTTATCTTCATAAATCTAGTTACTTATCGTCAATCGCCGGTCAGTTTGAGAATATAAATAAATCTAACGTTTCTAGCATGTATATTTTTACTCACAACTGTTGAAATTCTCGACCGCCCCGAAAGTTTTTATACGTATTCATCTTCGTGTCATTCTTAACAAAATAAACCTCCCAAATTATGCTACCACAAAAGAAACAGGTTCACCAAACGTCTTTTAAAAAGGCCTAAATGAATTTCCAGAAAAATGCAAATCACAATGTACTCTTATCCGGGGCGGAAGAAATGGATAATGCGACTCCATTAGAACGTCTTTACTTTCTCAACCTCATATCTCTGTTCAGAGAGAAGTTGGAATGTTAACTTTATCCCTTAGTTGTTTGGTTGCTTCAGCAGGTTTAGATAGGAGACCTTGGAAGCTAGTAGTCGGGGATAGCGTCGTGCAATTTGTTGCAGTGTCAAACACAACGCCTCTTTATGTGGGTCGGGCAAGATTTGCGACTGTCTTATTTTGCAAATTCCTAGAGCTAACGCGTGAAATAGAATTCGGGCGTGCCTATCTTCTAGTCTAGATGTACGAATTGCGCAGATTTTGTTTCAACGCTGTGTGAATGTGAATGTTATTTCAAACCATGACATGTATTTTATATGTAACACTTTATTGTACACAAAAACAGTCAAAACTACACATTTGTAACCAGTTCACAGGTTTTCAGATCGTCAACTAAATTAAAATTAAATATACTTAAGTCGTCAACTAAATATATAAATGTACGGGGTGGCTTATCCTCGACTGAGTTGCTTTGAAGCCGGGCGAGCTCAGTAACACAATAAAATAAAATAACGCATTATTGGACACCAAAATTTATTTATGTTTATTTATTTATTTATTGAAAAAACAGGTTACATGACATTACAGTATACACCAATGCGTCATGAACCGAACAATGCTTATTTCGACGGCGAAACGGCGTGGCCCCGTTCTTCCGACATCTCAGGTGTTGGATTTGGTAGGTTGCCCCGGAACCGACGAAACACGACACCTTTCGGCCAGAAATCAGCACACGCGATAGTCTCCTGGAGCGGCCGCGGCACGCGCACTACAAACGAGCTGAAGTGCACGTAGTGGCGCGAATGCAACTGGAACACCCTTAGCGAGTAGCCGGTTTTCTGGCGAACATACTGCGTCACTTCTTCAGCGGTGGCAGTGTGATGCAGGCGCGACACGTACAGCGCCTTGCTCGGTGTGGAGACCCGCAGACCACAACCAACCGGTTCTGCAGTACCACACTGACTCTTGCGTGTCTTACGCTTTCTTGACACCGTTGTGAAACCCTCCTTGTCCACATTGGTGCGATGGGTTTCCTTTTTTGGAGGATCCCGAACTTCACGCGCTTTTGAGGGCGCGGCTTTCCGACGGGCTGGAACAGGCTCACCAGCAGAAACGACGTCAGCGAAACGACGACGTGGTTTCGATGAAGCGTTGACGGGAGGCCCCGCGAGGAGGGGACAGGGGGGCCGCGGATCGGCATGCACAGTGACATTGCTATTAGGCGCAGTGTCAGCTACACGCGAATTGACCGAGTTGGCATTTGCCGCCCGGTCATTATTCTTGAAATTTGACGCCGTCAGTGACCGCGTTTCTAGGGCACCGTCGCGCAAACGGATGATTTCTTTGCGCAATACGTCAATAACGGCCTGCGATTTGTCAAATTTCTCAAGAATTTCTGCCATGCCTGCTTTAAGAGCCACAATTTCTTTCAGCAGGTAGCTCACGTCGTCATGGTCTGGTGTATTGGACGGCAATCTGGAGACCTCCGTCGCCACGAACTCAGGCATGTCGCTTTCGTTCTCCCTCAGGACTTCAATGATGTCATCGAGGGTCTTCCTTCCGGTTTTATCTTCTCTGCGATGAGGTACAAATGTGCCGACAATCCCGAGAGACTGGAACAGCACCTTCTTCGCAGCGCAGATTTCGTCGACAGTAAAACGCGACGAACAGATCTGAACTGCAGTCCATCTGACCTTCCCGCAGCAGCTTCTGTTGTAGAAAGGCGAGGATCCCGTTGACAATGGGCTCACTTTTATTAGGGTCACCCATTGTTTAACTACAGGCAGCGGTCGAGCCGCGCTAATATCACAATTAAATAATTAATTAGTCATCGATGCGTCTACTGTCTAAAATGTGTTTACAAGAGAAGTACATTTATTTGAATAACAGAGAAAGTTCTCTCTGTTCATTTCCGGAGTACAATATATGATTCGTTGTTTGTGTAAAATGATCGTGGGGCGTGGCAACGCGGCCAACCGATATCGACGTTCGCGCGCCGTTTTTACCTCTACAAATTCAAACCCGGAAATGCTACAGCGCAGTGCATTGTACAATAACATGACCATATCAATTTTTGGTGCACGAATCATTAAGCACTAGACTGACAGTAGGCATAAAATCATTAGTGCACCAAAAACTTCGGTATATGAACATAACTAAACTGAGATGTCTCAACAGTTCTCCCTTATCAGCCCAACTTTATTGCTACAAACTTAAAATGCCGAGGTATTACAAAATTTCGCCGACCAGCCTTTTCCGAGCGTCAACTTTAAATTAAAAGAAAACTTCACGCCGTAGAACGTGACTATGATGCATAATATTTTCACATACTCGATAAGTCGACTGCCAGTATAAACGTAAGGGAGGGCTTATCTTAGACTGAGTTGCTTTGAAGCTGCTTGAGCTCATATTTCCTTTTATCACCTTTTATGAAGTAAGATGGGAGTGCGGGCTAGATTGGCTCATTATTTATACTATTGAAAATCTGTTTTCTATGAAGATGGTCACAGAAAAATCTTAATAGTGCGATGCAAATTGACGTGTGTGTACGCGAGGCGCCGTCATTTAACGCCATCTGTTGGAAAAATATATTTCTGAGCATCATCATCACCGATTACGACAGGCTGCAAACGCGCGCCGTTTTGTCTGAACAAAAAATGTAAGCGGAGCCGAGCAACTTGGTGCGCGCTAACCTGTTGCCATTGCTGTTTAAACTAAGTCATTAAAATTGGTAATACTATACTTGAAAGTATAAGGCGTGATATTATGAACATAGTACCCACGTCCACGCATAAGATTGGCTATTGTAGTCATATGAGCACAAGATAGGGCTAATCACTAGAGCCCCTAAACACCAGCGTAGTACCTACCTAGCAGTCACCGTAGTCGAAATTATCAAGGGAGTATATACCGGGTGATCAATCCAAATGGGTCAGTAAGGAGAAGTCACACACAAACTAGAAGAAATGGGTAAATCTGTACTTAGAAACCATGGAGTCAATTTTAGATTGCATAAAAGCTACATATTTTTTTTGTTATAAATCTCATACATAATTTCATACATAACCCGGACAAAACCGCTGTAAAGAATGTTACAATACGATACGACATGCGTTTACTTTCAGATTTTCTAACAGGTTCGATGCCCAGTTATGTATGAGATTTATAAAAAAAAAACTATTAAATCTAAGACCGACGCGATTGTTCCTAAGAACAGATTTTCCTATCTCTTATAGATTTCGTTTTCTCCCTACTGACCCATTTGGATTGATCACCCGGTATATATACCGAGTACCCAAGTGTGAGACTTGCACTAAATGGGCGTCACTCCCCGCTTTGAGGCGGTGACTAATTGCATCCAGGAATAGGGGGATGCTGCGGATGTTAATGACATGCGCTAGTTAATGACGGAGATCTGCAAAAGGGATGACGACAGATGTTGAATTCTACAGTATACTGTAGTTATATGAATAAAAACAGCTTAATATTGCGTTTTATTATATATTATTTGGTCTGCGCCGTGCGCTCGCGCTGTGTGTGCGTGTGTTAGCGGTTGCGTTGCGTAACGGGCGGTAGAAACTCTGCCGAAGTCATAATGTCGTCAATGAATATACTTCAATGTATTAACTGCAGGCTGGTGGTTAGTGAACCGCTATGTTTTATTCAAAATAAACATGTGATTATGGATAGTGACAGTTTAGTGAAAATTTGTGCATCGGCGTTTAGTACTGAAGACATTGTGGAGGCTAAGTCTTTATTATTTAAATCTATTTCGACGGACTTGCGCAACATCAAGCGTAAAGCGAAGAGTAAGGAGGGAAAGAAAAACAAGGACCTGTATGATATAATTAATGTGTTTAAAAAAATAGACAGTGAGACGATACCGGTGTTTGTGGCGTGTGATTTAAATAAGCTGCCACCAGTAACTTGGGATCACCTGGACGTATCGAAGCTGCTTAAGGATATAGTGGTGCTCAAACAAGACCTGGATGTTATGAAAAATTCATATGCTACTCTGGCCCATTTACGACAAACTAAAGAGGAGATTTTAAGTGCTAGAAATGACAGTTTAGCATCGGTTAATCATCAAGAGACGAATTTCAATTTCTCACAAAAGGCTAACATAAATAATCGTCGGGGTGCGCATGTGACAAATTTAAATTATGATAGTGGACCGATGGGCCTACCGCACTTATCATTTAGGTCGATATCGGATCATAACGGTCATGCACAGGGCGAGGTGAATGACCGGTTGACTCGTTCCTGCTCTCGCGAAGTATCGCCGTCTCACTCGCGCGTACGTACGAGCTCCGTAGCGTCTAACGTCACTGCCGAGGTGAACCGAGCGATCACCGAAACTAACATCGGAGCGCCAATCGAGGAGCGACTTTCGGTGTGTGCGCCGTCTACAGAAAATACAGCTTCGAACAACATATGCAAGGAATCAGCTGGTTGCTTTGAGAGGCGACATGACTCACCGTCTGATAAAGGCTCATCGATGCAGTGTAAGTCATTTGCGGAGATTGTTGAGGCGCCTGGCGAATGGAAGCAAGTGGTTCCAAAATCGAAATGGAAGAAAATGCAGAATGAGCGGTATAGAAATCGTTTTATTGGCGATAAGGGTGTTGCATCTATAGCACCGGAGTGCAAGTTTAGAGCAGCCTGCATAAAAATACCGCTGTTCATAAACAATGTAAACAAAGGCACGCTGCCGGCAGACATTATAGATTACATACAGGAAAAAACGAACATCAAGGTTACGCTGGAAAGATGTGGAATGAAGCGTGAGAAGGAGTATGACGCTTACAAAGTCTATGTGCCTGAAAACAGTTTAGAGGTTTTTATGAATAATAAGTTATGGCCGGAGGGCATTTCTTTTCGACGATTTATATTCTTTAAGAATAGGCATACTAGTTATGGAAATATGTAAGAAATCGAATTAAAATGAATGCAGTTACGCCGTTTAAATTTATAAGCTACAACTGTAAATCAGTTACTCGTTCGGAGACTTACGTTAAAAGTCTTTGTCAACAAGCCCAGATAGTATGTCTACAGGAAACCTGGCTTTTTAACTCGGATCTAACGCGTCTTGCCAGTATTGATAGCAATTTTGGTTACACAGGTAAATCTGCCATTGACGACGCGGCGGGCATCATACGTGGCCGTCCTTTTGGTGGCATTTGCATATTATATAAAAGGAGTGCTTTTGACTCTGTAAAGGTAATTGAGTGTGTCAGCAACAGGCTCGTGGCTATCAGTGTCGAAGTGCGCGACCGTTCTTTTTTGGTATTCTCAGCATATATGCCAGTAAATCATGCTGATAACTTAGCCGAGTTCACGGAGTGCCTCAGTGAAATGTGTGCCATAATTGAACATTTGCAGATTGCGACAGTTTTCATGCTAGGTGATTTCAATGCCCATCCTGACAGTTTATTTGGTCGTGAAATGCTAAAGTTTTGTGATGAGCAGACTTGGCTGTGTGCGGACATTAAGAAGTTGGGCGTCACGTCGGATACATTTACTTTTGTCAGTGGGGCCCATGGTTGTACTCGCTGGCTCGATCACTGTTTAGTGACCGAGGCAGCGATGCAATCGGTGCTAGGTACCAGGGTGCTCTATGGGTCCGACTGGTCAGATCACCTTGCTTTAGAAGTCAGCTGTGATATTGAGGTGCTGAAGTCTGTTCATGTTCCGACTATTAAACCTTATAACAGAGTACTATGGAGGCACAGGGATGCTGCACAAATTGAAACATACCACAAGCTGTGTAATGATAAGCTTAGAGACATACAGTTCCCAAACAACCTTACTAATTGTTGTGACGGTTTGTGCAGTAACACTGAGCATAGAATAACTTTAGACCGCCTGTATTGTGATATTGTTAGTGCGCTGAGGGGCGCGGCAGAGGATAGTTCAGTGGCTCCGGTTATCAATCGTAAGAAAGAAGGAAAGTACGTTGTGGGTTGGAATAAACATGTTTATCATGCGCATAAGGAGGCTAGGTACCATTTTCAGCTTTGGGTTTCGCATGGCAAGCCCGTATGTGGGCAGTATTATGCTCGTATGACGGAAACAAAGCGTATTTTTAAATCCAGACTGAAATGGTGCCAGGATAACTCGGAGCAGATAAAGATGGATATATTAGCCACACACCATGCAAGAAAGGACTTTCGCAACTTTTGGAAAGAGACCAATAAACTCAATCCAAGGCCGTGTACCCCTCTTAATGTGAACGGTGTTAGTGAGCACGTAGAAGTAGCTAATATGTTTAAAAATAGTTTCATGTTGGAGCCACGCACTTGTTCTGCGGTTACTTGTCCGTCGGACGTCTCTCTTTTACGTAGGTCCTCTCCACCCATTAAGTTTCATTCGTCAGAGGTCGCCACCGTCATACGTAATATGAAGGGAGGAAAATCGCCCGGTCATGACTCTCTTTCTGTTGAGCATTTAAAATATGCTGGTGTTCACCTGCCGCGTGTGCTCGCATTACTTTTCACTTTGTGCGTGCGTCATTCGTACCTACCGGAGGATTGCATGAGAACGATTGTTGTACCAATAGTCAAAAATAAAACAGGGGACTTGTCAGACAGGGCCAATTATAGACCCATATCACTGGCGACCACGATAGCTAAAGTGCTGGATAGTTTGCTTGATCGACAATTAGCTAAGCATCTGAAGCTGCATGACGCCCAGTTTGGTTTTCAAGCTGGGCTGTCGACTGACTCAGCGATCCTATGTCTCAAGCACACTGTCCGGCACTATACTGACAGGAAGACGCCTGTATATGCGTGTTTTCTGGACCTGTCCAGGGCTTTCGATATGGTGTCATATGATCTTTTGTGGAATAAAATGAGAACGGATACGGATTTGCCCCTAGAGGTAATAAATATGTTTGACTATTGGTACAAAAACCAAATAAACATGGTAAAATGGGCTGATGTTTATTCTGATGAGTACAGGTTGAAGTGTGGGGTAAGACAGGGGGGGTTGTCGTCTCCGAGACTCTTCAACCTATACGTAAATGCTCTCATAGAGGAACTCAGCGGAATCAGGGTCGGGTGCGCCATTGCCGGGGATATGGTTAACAATATCAGCTACGCTGATGATATGGTTCTGCTGGGTCCCTCTGTGTGTGCTATCAGAAAGTTGCTCAGGAAGTGCGAGGATTACGCCGAGGCCCATGGACTGAAGTACAATACAAGTAAGAGCGAGATTCTTGTGTTCCAGCCGCGTGAGCATAAGGTAGACAGAGTACCGGAAATCTTGCTGTACGGAGTTCCCCTCGCTAGAGCAACCAAATTTAAGTACTTAGGTCACTGGGTCACGGAGTCTCTCTCGGACGATCTAGACATTGAGAGGGAGCGTAGGGCGTTGGCAGTTCGGGGGAATATGTTGGCTCGCAGGTTTGCGCGATGTACGAATGAGGTAAAGATTACTTTATTTAGAGCCTACTGCCAGTCCTTTTACTCGTGCAGCCTGTGGGTCAATTATACCCTTAGGGCAATTAACGCCCTCCGCGTTCAGTACAATAATATACTTAGGATGCTGTTGGGTCGACCTAGGCACTGCAGTGCTTCTGGCATGTTTGCTGAGATGCGAGTTGACGATTTTCATGCTGTTAGGAGAAAACGAGCTGCCTCCATAATGCACCGCATTCGAGATAGCTCCAACAGCATCCTACGTGTGGTCGCGAGTAGACTGGATTGCCCACTGGCAAGGCATTGGTCGAGCCTCCATGTAACAAAGTTTAATTAATACAGTTAAATTCTAAGCATGTGACACTGTGATAATTTATAATTTTTAATGTGTTATAACTTTTAATATGAAATTGATTTTTTTATTGTTGTTATTCGTGTTTGTTTGACAACTTAGTGTTAAGCATTTATTAATTAGTAATTCTTTTAAAATTCAATTGTCTGCATTATGTTATTATTATTATTATATATCGATGTCACATGTACTATCGGCAGCAAAAGTGCATACCCCTTTTTAAACGCGAATGCTTTGAAGCCAGTCAAGACGGTTGAGCTATGTCACGTACTTCATTAGTTTAATAAGATCCCACTAGATGGCACTGATAAAAACCAAATATAAAATAAAATATGTTTTCTCCCGCAAATCCAATATTTAACTGACATGATATTATTATTATGGTCGTTCTTTCTTGTCCAACATCCAGAAATTATAGAATGCTAATACTTCGGCCATTTATGTTATTTTGTAAGGATGAATAAATACAAATCATATTTTAATCTACCAACGAAGATTCACACAACATCCAAAAACATTGTATTTCTTCATAATTATTGCGAAGATTTGAACATGGACCGTCCGACATCGAGACAGATGTATTCAACCTCCAAGCCAGCGAGACTTAATGAAAGCTGACGAAATTCATTACCATACTCAGAATAACTTTAGTTTACAAGAAAAACAAGAATTTTGTTTAGTACTAATACTTTTTTAATGTAAATAACAATTTGTAATAGCAAAGGAAAAGCTTAAATAAAGCCTTAAAGTAAAAATTAAAAACTAAGACTTAAAATAAACAATAGATAAAGAAATCTTATCTATTTTTTAGTGTTATCAAAAAATAATTGCAATTTTAAACAAATACAAATTAAATGAATAGTAAGTAAATTCATTTGGTATTCTTGTTGAAATGGGCAACTACATTATCTATTGTATTATTATCTATTGGCATACTTACACTCATAGTTACTTAGAGGGTAGATTTAGAACATCAAATATATACCGTTCCAGTTTTTATTACAAAACAGTTCGTCCGCTAACAGTAGCTAGTTCCGTTGATTTGATTGTCTTTTATTATTGCTTTTTATTACTTATCGAATATTAAAATGAGTTCTCATTGCAATATCGATTTAGTGAAAAGGTCACAGATCATTGCCTTGCATAATGAAGGCAAAAATATGGCAGAAATTGCCAGAGAAACCGGTGTAAATGTAAGTAGTTGTTTTAAGGTTCGAAGTATATTTTTATATATAATACAAACATAATAATTATATTTGAACGATATCTGTTTTATATTTTATCAATTATTATAATATATTCCTAAATTTTGTTGCAGAAAAAAACGGTAGCTTTATGGGTGCGGAGATTCGGAGAAGAAGGGTCATTATTGCACCGCCAAAGAAGTGGTCGACCACGGCTGATTGATGCACAGCAGCGTGAAATGTTAGTACGGGAGTATGAAGCAAACGGCTTTCAACCAATAAGACATTACGCCCGTTTATGTGACTCAAGTGTGGATACTATTCGTCGTGTCCTTCATAGTGAAGGATTGCATCATCGTAGGCATGCAGTCAAACCTTTGCTAACCCCACATCACAAAGAAGAGAGATTAAAGTTCGCCCGGGAGCACTTAAATGATGATTGGAGCAATGTCATCTTTACCGATGAAAAAACATTTAAATCGAGTCAACATGGACGTCTAAGCTTATGGCGTCGCGACAACACTCGGTATGACGCTGACCACGTAGTGCCTAATATGGAATCAGGTCGTATAACTGTGAACATGTGGGGTTGGATGAGTGCGGCTGATCCGGGAGAATTGGTCCGAGTGCCGAGTAGGGCGAAAAGTGGTGACTATTTAAATGTGCTGGAAGAAATCATGTTACCAACTGTTAGGAATGTCTATCCAGAAGGAGAATTACCACTAATTACGTTTGTTCAAGATAACTGTCCTATACATCGTTCGCAAAATGTGCGTGAGTGGTTTCGCCAGCACAAAGATATAAATGTCGTGTCGTGGCCCGCTAGATCACCTGATTTAAATCCCATAGAAAATTTATGGGGTGTTATCGTTCAACGTTGGGATAACCGAAATGAGCGAACCTCAGAAATATTGGAGACGCACTGTGCTACAATATGGGATAGTATTCGTGGTTCGGGACTGTGTGAACATTTAATAGAATCGATGCCTTCCCGCTTGCAAGCCGTTATAGACAAAAATGGTGGCTATACTAGTTATTAATGCAAAAGATGGCAATTAGCGGAGACCGGGTTACATTAGTAAATAAAACAATATTTTTTTAATTCTGCAACATGCTACATTATTCATTATTGTTTGAAATCGAAAAATATATATATATATATATATATTTTTAGTATTTATTATGAACATGAACATGATAATTGCTTCTAATATAACAAAAAGAGTGAAAAACCATGTTTAATATTTTTACACCATTTTGTGATAGGTATTGAGTTTATTACAATATTTTTACATCACGAGAATTTTCTATAGCTAATTGATAAATGACAAGCAAAAGCGTTTAAAACACTAAAATCGAAATATAACTATTTATATAACCCGGTCTCAGTTTTGTCTTTAAAATTGATTCACTAATAAAATAAACAAATGTTGTTTTGATTAAGGTGAAGCTTCAATCCTCTTTCTGATTTCAGAAACGAATAATTAAGCTTTTTACCTTCAACAAAACGTTAAGTAGTGGTATTGTTTTTCCCTTGAATTACATGAAACAAAAAACATGCTGTGTAAGTAATAAAGAAACTATGATTTTTAGTTGTTTTATTATTGTAGATCTATTAGTCCTGTTTAGTTAATTTTATAGTAACAAAAATCGCGCCCGTTCTGGTGGGGTTTTCTGTAAATGTAACTAACATATTATGGACCACTGTCTGAAATAAATTATTTTGACTTTGCGACTATAAACCCCAGTGATTAAAAAGTTTGTTTAACTGTTTAGAGTTTGACATGAGTTTAAGGCTATATTATACAATTAGATTGATCCCTATACCTATGAATTCAGGTCATGTTTTAAATTGTTGATTGTAGAATCCTAACTGATTTAACACTCAATATTTTCATACGAATATCTGCATAAATATCGTGTTATGTTTTTATATTAAAAATGATGATGTAACATAACATTTTGATTTCCACATTTGTATTATTCCAATTGTAGTGTTCCAAACATCTTAAGCACAAACATAAATTACCTAGGTATATGTTTAATTTGAGAGCCTATGTTTTCTTTTTGATAAAAACCTCATAACCATGAAATTGGTAGGTATTATTTGGTTTGAAAGCTTTATACAAATAAATGACACGAATTAGTGTCTATTACTCATGTCGTGTCTTTTTTTAAGACAAGAGTAATGATAAACATGACTTACTCTTACGATAACCCCGCATATTGCCTAAATAATTAAATTTCCTTTACATTTAATTTTCTGTGATTTAATTGAAGTTTTATTAAATCACACCTCTTGTGTATAAACTACGTAAACTTCATATTCATTCCTGATAATTTTTTGGCATATGTTTATAAAACCGTGAAACCGTGGATAAAAACATTCGTAATTTTATAATTACGAACTTACTTTGTATAAAATGGCGTCAAAAGAATCTGTAACGATGGGTTTCTTTGAAATAACGCGAGCGGTTTTAGAAGGGCAACATAGTTAAACGAACTGGGTTGCCAGTTAAAAAGACGGGTGGACGGACGGTTTCGGTGTAAGCTATTTTCAATTTGATGATAAATGTATATTTTAATTTGTCCGGTTAGATTATTAAATAGTAGAAGATTTTTATTGACTATAAGCCTATTATATTCAATTATGCCATTAAAATCGACAGCTTTGGACACAAAGACGCCATCTAGTTTGTTAACTGCAAACCTTGCCTACAGCCGTCCAAGCCATTATCGCCTCAAGGGGGTCCATGCAATTTTGCAGCCGATACAACTAATGTTAAGTTTACTAACAAATAATTATGGATCTTTGTTATCTGATATAAATAAATAATTAAATTAAATATGTCATGAAATTTAAAAAAAAAAAAACATTTTTGTATTTAATAAGTTAGTATGTGAGTTCAAAGGTACGCAATTTTTTTTTTAATCCAAATTAAATATTGGAATTGTTTTTTGAATCCTCATAGTTTAACAAAACAATAATTCTACGACAACCATAAACTTAAAAGGACTTTTTCAAATATTGGTACCTACCCATAACATATTATAATGACGTCACGATAAGGTGGCCATTTGTATGGAGCGTTTTTAGCGCTCCGTAGGAATGTTGAACTTTGACGGTCATTTCTGACTTTTAGAGCAGTCTAAGTGTAGTTAGTCCCATATAGACATTTGATTCCAATAAAAAATAGAATCGATTGCCATCCTGAATTTTAGAAACTAAATTCCCTATAAACTGCTTCTAAGCGCTCGGATTCCTTTTTGTGAATAACTATCCTAAACAAAAAAAAAACATACAATTTAATTAAAATACTATTTTTGCATTTTTTAGGGTTCCGTAGTCAACTAGGAACCCTTATAGTTTCGCCATGTCCGTCTGTCCGTCCGTCCGTCCGTCCGTCCGTCCGTTCGCGGCTTAGCTCCGTGATCATTAGTACTAGAAAGCTGAAATTTGGTATGAGTATGTGTATGTATAACGTCGACAGAACAGTAAAATAAAATTAATTTTTTTTTTCGGGTACCTCTCGTACACGTAAAGTGGGGGTGATTTTTATTTTTTATTTTCAAGACTGGTGTGTGGGGTGTTGTTGAATAGGTCTTGTAAAAATAATAGGGGTCTTTTAACATTATTTTTTGATAAAGTCAGCAGTTTTGTAAATATTCGCTCCAAAAACAAAAAAAATAGTGTCCCCCCCCCCCCCTCTAACTTTTCAGCCACGGGTCAAAAAAAATCGGAAACATTCATGTTAATGAGGCCTTATAAGTACTTTCAATGAAAACTATATTGAACAAAATCGGTTTAGCCGTTTTTGAGTTATCGCCAAATTTCATATTTTTTCTTTAAAAGGTCGTAAGTTGACTTCCAGAAGGTAATAAGTGATTACAGTTTCTAGGGTGTTTACGACCTTTTTATAGAGCTTAAAATCTTTCTTAACTTAAACCTCGGGCTTAAAACAGCAGTACATTGAGAAGGATGAGCAACTACGGAACCCTACACTGAGCGTGGCCCGACATGCTCTTGGCCGGTTTTTTTTTATGTTTCTGTGTGTTGTCTTTTCATCACGCCTAAACGGCTTGACTGATTTCAACAATTTGGGTACGCGGGTGAGAATGGATTGTTATAGGATAAGTATTTTTTAGCTGGGTCCTGAGAGTTGAAAAAAAAAAACATTACTCACGTTTTCTGCCGCATAGATGAAATTCACTCAATGGAAATGATGAGAAGACTAAGATTTTTTCACCAACAGATGCCTCTGTATGGCCGGTACCTCGCATCCATACAAATCCTTTATCGCACTGTTAAGATTTTTCCTGAAATTATGACATCTGGTCTCCATAAAAAACTAAAAAAAAAAATTGGGCAAGTGCGAGTCCGACTCGCGCGTGAAGGGTTCCATAATCTATAACAAGTTTGTTGTATGGGAGCCCCCTTCAATATTTATTTTATTTTATTTTTAGTATTTGTTGTTATAGCGGCAATAGAAATACATCATCTGTGAAAATTTCAACTGTCTAGCTATCACCGTTCTTGAGATACAGCCTGGTGACAGACAGATGGATGGACGGACAGCGAAGTCCCAGTAATAAGGTCCCGTTTTTACCCTTTGGTTACGGAACCCTAAAAAAATAATTTTATAATAATATAGAAGTACCGCAACAGGTTTATTGGTACCTCAGATTTCTCGTTGCTGAATAAAGATAATCTCACAGTGACATCGTGTTGAAAAGAATCGGTCCCAGTTTTAATTCATTCATACACTTAGCGGAATACCAATTGGCTAACATTCAGCATCATCACGTCCGAAGTATTTTTTACGAGAAACACCGCTATCCCGTTTCCTCATTCATTTAATTGTATAAGAGAGAAAGAAGCAGAACGATGTTTCGAATGAGCTTTCGTCTGTTTAAGAACTGGCAAGGTTTGAATTTTTAATTAATAGGTATAGATTTACATAGAATGGAGAAGTTTAAAAACTACTGAAGTATTCACTTAGGTTCTTTGTAAGAATAATAATATAAGAAAATTGGGTAATTTTAGGTCTTCACCATTAAAAAAAATTAAGATGGCGAATTTATGTCACTCAAACCGACGTAGTTAAGCGATACTTTTATTTGCTAGGTACTTGTAAATAAAATTATTAGATATTTTAAAAATGCTACGTTTCAAAGTAATGTCATATAATTTTAAGACGTATTTTTCCCGACTGTTTAAAAATAAAATCAATTAGTCTTGACCATAGTTTTGCTAGTCTCGCACAAGTATAGGCTATAATTTCTGGATATGCAAAGTGCAGTAATCCATAGGCTTCGAGATACATGTCCGCGTACACGCTGTCTGGCTGGTTTAATTTAGATATAGGCATGTGAAATGTACCGAGAAACTGCTTCATTTAATTCGTTCGATAAGGCCCCGTGTCTGACAGTATCGGGACATCAACACTTCCTTCCTCACACGCCGTAGAATGGATAATTTGCGTTCAACTCGCTCGCTGATGACGTCATGATTCTTGATGGGTACCTGAACGGTAGAAACGTTTTTATTGGCAGTCGATGGCAGCAAGCCGAGTAATGCCTGTTTTTTAGGGTTCCGTACCGAAAGGGTAAAAAACCGCTACAGTCAAACCACGCTACTCTTCCAAGCAAATGAACTGTCAAACCATACAAAGTGAGTCAGTTTGTATGGTTTGACAGTTCATTTGCTTGGAAGAGTAGCGTGGTTTGACTCTCCGCTGTCCATCCGTCTGTCTATCCGTCTGTCACCAGGCTATATCTCATGAACCGTGATAGTTAGACAATTGAAATTTTCACAGATGATGATGATGTATTTCTGTTGCCGCTATAACAACAAATACTAAAAAACAGAATAAAATAAATATTTAAGGGGGCTCCCATAACACAAACGTGATCAGTTACATTAACCTCTATTGTATCCGGTGCCATACATACCAGGTGCAATCCTAACTTAACCCGGCAAGTTAAGATGGGATAAGTATTTGTACAGAACCCTTCGGTGCGCGAGTCAGACTCTCAGACTTGGCCGGTTTTTAATGATTATTTTAAATGTGCAACCAAGGAGTTTGATACACGTACCTTGTTCAGACTTGAAACCAATGAAAATAACTTTTAAAAGATATGAATTTCAGGTGTAGGTGTAATAGGTTTTAGATCTAAGGAGAGTCTACCAGTGAATCAATTAAAGCCAGTAGTTAGCGACAGTCAATAATATTACACTTAATATACCTTTATTTTTATTATACTAACTGATCTGCTACTGGTGCATAAAAGATTTTTAATTTTCACTATACTTACTCATTTGATACCAGGATTTTCCCAGGGCGTTTAATCGCAATTTCCGCGTAAGATTCGTTTTTGAAGGATTACTTGTGCGCGCGCGCTTATTGCCACTGATAATTATGCACACCACGTAGGTCGATCACCTCACCATGTCTCACGGCTAATTGCGTAAATATTTACAAAAACAATCAATGAAATACAGTTCACAGGCGGCTTTTTAAGGACTCGGAAGAGAGAACCTTCTGTAGTGATTTATGCTGTGCAAGTAAGACCTACGCCCACGGTTTGGCCCATAGATTCTTCTCCACTGATGACAGCGACAAATTGAGTTACTGACTTTACAAAAGTATAGGTACCTACACTACAGAAAGATTAAACGATTTAGGTTCGAAGTGGTAAGCTGCATTTGAATAAGGCTAAAGCAACCTAACTTATATATAACACTAGCTGTGCCCCGCGGTGCTACCCCGCTCATCCCACGGGAACACTATATTTATTCGGGATGAAAAGTATCCTATGTCCTTCCCCGGGACTGAAACTATCTATATACCAAATTTTATCTAAATCGGTTCAGCGGTTTAAGCGTGAAGAGGTAACAGACAGACAGACAGACAGACAGACAGACACACTTTCGCATTTATAATATTAGTATGGATTATGTATTTGACTGTAACTCTTGTAAAATTGCTCCCTTTTGCAACTAAGTACATTTTGCAACACAATTTGTACCTCGGAGAGTTTTAAATCTTATTTACAAATTCATTCACTTTTTCACTTAAGCCCGTTTCACTGAGGAGATTAAGCCTGAAGCCAAGTGATTATGTAAAACCTGTGACACCAGAAAAAGATTTCAAAGAGGCTGTAATTCTCGTCTCTGGTGCTCCTCGGGGGTGATATGTGTTTGCCGATTTTTGTCTATGTGTATGTTCCATTTGTGGCACTGCATGCTGAAGGTACATTTTTGTGTATCATTGTGTGTTCTGGATCGGAATTCAGCGAGGCTTTGCAATTTCTTCAATTATGTACTTATGCTGGTTACATACGTAGCGGTTTTTAATAACATTCGTCTTAAATAATAAGAATAAATAATGGTTCCTTCGAATAGACCATATCGCTAAATTAGACATGATGGAAATATCTCGAACATTTATGTCATTAGAAATTTCAAATGTTAGTCCAGATTGAATCGCATTAATAACATTGCTAAGAACTTATAAGAAGGAACCCAAACAATCCCTCCTAGGCGAAATCTGTCAATAAAAGCCCGTTTAAGTTTACAAACCGGCCAATTTAAATCAGTAGTTAACAGCTACAGATTCAATACAATTAGAGTGATTAAAGAACCGTCTCGAGGAGGAGATAAACCCGGGATGTACAAACATCGTTAGACCGCTCGAGAGTATTGGCGCCGATGGATTGGCGGAGTATGGACTAAGCCGAGGAGATAAATCACTCAGAAGTGTTTTACCTACTGTTTGTGTTGATGATATGTTTACTCAGTGGCTACAATCGGTTCAGTCAGTTCGCTGATGAGTAGACAGTTGTATGATATGATATTATAGACCGAGGACACATATAATACACATACGTATCATAACCCTCTTCTTTGCATCACCGTAACAAGATATACTATATATAACTTAGCCTAACCTAACTTAACTATCCTTGGATATTTACATGATAATGTATTAAGGAAGTCACTTTCCTTTGCAACAGATAGTAGGCACGTACCGCGTTTCTTATTTGAGCCGTTTAATTACCTGCCAGGTACCTAATTTATTCAACAAATGTATGCCCCTAACTATGTTAAAAATACCCTATTATTCAGTCATCCCTCGTTCTAACTAGACCTTCCTACTTTCAAACTTCAAACAAAGCCGCAATACTATATCGAAAAAGTTATCGGGCCGATAGAAATCATAAACACTTTGAAGCCTTTAGCTAAACTAGTAAAAAGTCAATAAACCGGCAGTCCGAGGCGTCCGCATCGCGTGACCGCACCACATAAACAACGCGGCAACGCGCAACGCCGCGCGGCAACCCTCAACCATTATTGACCTCTTACCGCGCTATAAACCTTCTATTGTCCCAAGCTCCAAATATATCCCGCGACTCAAAAACAAAACGGATATTGCTTCATTTGTTTTCATTTGAAACTGCCGTGTTCCAAAAGCATAGGTACTATAAAATGATTGCCGTCTCTGGCACTCTTTTATGTTCACGGAAGAGTGAAAGTGACGAGAATGTAGCTTTCTAAATTTGTTGTACTAAACCGCAGTGACAGCGGGCTCATTATGCGCAGTTTATTTTGCTAACGATAGCTTCATTAACGAAACGGGAAGTGGCCCCACGTTGGGCGCCACTTTATCGATACGGCGGAATCAAACTGACGTTTCGAATAAAAACCCGTTGTAAAACAGAGCTTGTTTCAGCATTTTTTAAAATTAGGTGCTCGCAACAAAAACTCCGATCCAGGTCGGCCATTGTTTACCCTGGCATTGTGGAACGATTCTACAGAGCTATCCAATGCTGCGTGCTTTTCATTAAAATGTATCGGCAAAAACAACCACGCTTTAAGAAAATGTTTTTCATTTTAGTTGTGAATTCCGCTTCAAAATTGATTACACCTGGAGAACGAGTGTGAGTCACTTAACCTGTTTGCTGTGAGTGTGTTCTGTGGGCGATGAGGCTTGTGTCGTGTAGCCTGTAGATTGTAAGTTAGCCTGTGTAACACGACATGCATATTTCATACGCTGCAGCTGAACCAACGCGGATGTAGAGCTCACACATGTGGCATTGACCTTTAACTTAAATGAGTCAAGGTCGCAATAGAAAACTACAACGCATGGCTATTTTATCATCCCGAGCGAGTTGATTTAATCTTTTGTTACTTACTTACTAAGCTGGCTTGGTGACCCAAAGAGGATCTTGGCCTCTGACACGAGAGAACGCCACTCTTCTCTTTTCTGCGCCACTTCACGCCACTCGGGTACTTCAAGGGCGGTCAGATCTTTGAGGGCTTCGTCGCTCCAGCGGTATCTGGGCCGGCCCACCGGGCGTTTTCCGCTGGGCCACATAATACGCTCTCTTCACTGCACTTGGAGAGGATGGGAGACGATCGTGCAGTGAAGAGAGCAATCTTTTGTTACGACTACTTACCTAATTTTTATTGTAAAGGGGAGATTCCAATACAATATGCGATGCAACAATTTATATGTAAAAACCAAATTCTAATTCTCAGAACGATTATCTCATAAATAAATGGGTTATATTTGTATATTGCCTTTGTTGTTTGTTATTTAATCCGCTAAATGTTGTACATGCTCATATTGCTCATGCTCAAGAATAAACACAAAATGTGGTTAATATACATGGAAAATGTCGCAAAAGTTAATATCTAGTAATTGGAATTCCTTACTGGCTACCATCCACGTGTCCTCCGGGAAACGCAAGCCAATTTGTCTCTTGAATAACACCGAGCAGTTTAAAGCAAAAGAGCATCCTGTGGCAACCATGCATTTCACTATACAGTCCTAGTAGCAAGAATTACGGTTGAAATTGGAAAGAGCACGTATTTTCCGTGGGTGTTTTAGTCCCGAGGTTGAATAGCTTGCAACTAGCGTTTGCTTGTTTCGCTGACTGCTCGGGGATTGCTGAAAATATTGCGCTTATCCTATTTCGCTGATTGGATCTTCTGTTTGTAATTAGGACTTAGCGTTCGGTCGATAGGTGGCACGGAAGCTGTAAAACTTGAGCCGGCGTAAAATAATACTCGGTCCTAGCTGGTCCGTTACGTTCACATTACCTACTGCCAACCTTATCTACAAAAGCGCTGTCGTGTCGTTGTTACCTGGCGAAATCAAGTTAGGAAATAAGTACTTTGATTTATCAGTAACACCTCTATTAAAACCGAATCATTGAATACTATTGCTTTAACCATAATATCGATCGTTCACATTTGTAATTAATATAGAAATAGGTAACTATTAATGTGCCTCTGTATTACTAGCCACCGATTCAGGACGGCATATATATAACCGTTAAATTATCTGTGATCGACCAGAGGGGGGGTGCCTCAGTATAACTGGAAATCAGCCTATCGTATATCGGTGTGAGAAAACATACATCATAACGATTCGGAAATGCGGTCTCCATAATTTATTTTGCATAAACGAGGTTCCTCTGAAGATAATGCGCCATTAAGCTCCAGTGAATTCCGCGCGGTGGGAATCGGAATGCAAATGCATTCTCATATCCTCTGCGAAACAGTTTGTATGAGAACCGACGCGTAAATGTCGCAGAATTATCTGCGTGAGTGTTGTCACTCTATTTTAATTCAATTTGCATATGATAAGTATTTTTTAAAAACGATCAACTAATGCCCAGTTATATAAAGGTGGAGTAATGGTCCTTCTCCTCTGGGTCGATGTTATGTGAGCCCCCTTACCCATTCTCGAAATAGAAGGCTGGATCTGCTCTAGCTTAAGTTCAACATTTCTCTAAATACTAAAACACCACAATAACAACAACAGAAACCAATAGCACATCCAAATGTATACGAAAGTGTATACAGGGTGATTCAGGGGTCATGAGCAGGATTTATAGGGGTGATGAAGTGGATTGCACTGAGAAATTGCGATTTTGGGGTTACTATGGGGCCAACCCCAAAATCGCAAAACAAAAGATAACTGTTCCATACATTTCGGATTGTTAGCGATCAATTAGCTAGCAATTAAATATAAAAAAACACGATTCGGTGACTGATTCCATAGTGAAAGTTGCTCAGTGTGGGCCCCCCGATCGCCCCTATAACTCCTGCACATGATTCAAAGATTCAGATTCAAATATTTTATTTGCTTTACGTATACATGCAAATACAGTTTTAGCATAATACAATAGTTAATTTAAAAATCTTATTAACAATTTCACAATGATATTTACATTATAATTACAAAAATACTTTCTATTTGTCCAGAGCATTCGCAAAAAAATCATCAATTGAGTAGAATGGTCTGTCAATAAAATAATCTTTAAATTTTTTATCAAAAGCTCTAAATTTACTACATTCCTTTATGTCATCCTGAAACATGACTCCTGAATAACCCTGTAGGTATAGAGTTGAACATAAGGAAGTGGGGTAGTAAGAATAGCTTCCTACTATAGGTAAAACTTTTGCAGTGGAGCGAACTTATATTTTCTTAGGAGACACCGATGATTCTCATTTTAAGTTTCGTAACAATTATGTATCTGCAGTCAGAAATTACTATCGATTTATTTACTTACAATTTGACATATTCCTACCACTATTATTCCATCACTTGGAACTTATAATGGTGTCAAAATTGTTGTGACCTCGAATGTTCCTTAAAATCTACCAAATTATTATTTTGTCCTCGAAGATAAATATATGTGACAAAACGTGAACATTTATTAAAGGTATCAATTTTACTGACCACTTAACTATATTGGGTTATTCAACTGAAAGCTAATGAAATTGGTATTGGATATTATGAATGCAGCAAAATCAAACAATAATATTAATTTATTTAACACTATGCGGACTTTGGTTTTGGGTTGCGGTAATCCAATTGCTTTTAAATGATACCTCGTTCTCAATTCGACGTTTGCCACTGACATTTATCCGAGTTCTCGACATTTCTACTTTGGAGATGGGTGAATCAACTATTTTTTGTTGTTATTTTGTCGCGACACAAAAATTATGAAACTTCTTAGTAGTGTTGATAATGGATATTACTGGTATTGTCAGGAGATACTCTACGTTGGACTTATAACTCAATTAAATGGACTTATAACTGTTGCTAAGTTTTTGGTAACTATAAGCGCCGAAATTCATAGTTTTAATGAGTGACCCAGGAGACATTGCCATGGCAACGAACAACAGATTTTTTTTTATTAACCAAGATAAGCGGTATTTGACAGTCACCGTATTTTTCTCATTGTTTATTCTAAGGACCACGTAGAACTTCGAAGTGCTTACAAGCACATGTGACAATGTTCATGTGTCAACTTATCAATGTCACTTGATTGACTAGCAATAATTGATACATATTTATCGTTGATTAACCTTGACCATTGGTTTGATATGGCTGATTCATCGCTCAAATAGCCATATATCAATGTCAACCGAATTATTCCTCTGAATTAATGTAATTTGCGTTCATTCGACTGCATTAATACGCACTGCCGTATAATTTGTATTAATAAAATCGCGATCGTGACCATCCATCGCTGAATGGATAAAGTAAGTTACAACAGAGCGGAAGGTACTCCGACGGAATAAATAATAGAGCAGCTGTGAAAACGATTTGATTTGGTTTTCTTTGTTCCGAAGAATGAATTATTCTTGGGCAGGTAAAAAACCAAGGGAGCGAACAAATGAATACAGCAAACTTGGACGCTCCATTGTTTCGTTTTGTAAGGCTTTGAGAATTATGTCAGTATCTAACTTTGAGTGACCATATTTCTGCATTGTTTCGCTGAGCTTTGTTTTATTAAGAACTTCTTGGATCAAACGTAATTTATAACTATTATAATGTTTTTAAAGTATGTCTACATTAAAAAGGCTTTACGAAAATCACGTGAAGTTTTTTTTTTATGTAAGGAAGATATTATATGGTCTCAAAATTGAGCCCTGTGGTACTCCAAGTGTTACAGTCGAACCACTTGTCTCATTTCAACAACTGACGTATTAATTTTTTAAATACATATATGACAAGGAGTAGTGGTTCAAAGGACAGTTCCTAGTGTTTTGGTTTGTGTAAATGTATTAATATCATATCCTCACATCACATCCAAAAACATTTTCGAACATAAAAGTCCCGAAATAAAGCCTTTATAAAGCGTTTCATTAAATCAAAAACATAATACCTGCTTAACCTACCATTCTTAAAACAGGAATTGCCCCGATTTACGACCCGCTGTTAGCCCCCAAAGCTCTCGTTTAACAAATTGAGCTATGGAAATATTTTTAGAAGTGACCCGAGCGGTCTGAAATAGACTAAACCCGCTATTATCTCTTTAGGGCAGAAAAACCTCGGCTGTGACAGATTAACCGGCCGGGCGGAAAATGTAAATGGTAAATTAGTTTCCGAGCCGATAAGCTGGATCGGTATCAATAGGTATTCACGGTTCTGTACCATTAATGTTACAAATTTTAAATTGAATTGAATCAAGGGATGAAAGATTTGGTGTGATTGACGTAGCGATCTGATAGCTCAGTTGGAAGAGCAATGCGCCGGAAACGCAGAGGTCGCGGGTTCAAATCCCGCTTAGATTGTAGTAGATCGCGTTCAATTTTTCTTTCTTAATTTACCTTTGTGTCAATATTTATAAAAATAAAAATGTAGTATTACCACATTAAAAATATGAATCGATAAAAAGATTCTATACAAATATTTTGAATCAAACAGTCTTGCATATAACACTCGTAATCAAAGAATTTGGTTATTTTAGCGACACGCTTTCCGTCTACTTTTCTTATCGGGCCAGCAACAGAGTGGAACTCTCTTCCTGCTCACCTTTTCCCTGAAAAATATAACTTGGATCTCTTTAAGTCGAGATTGAATAAGCATCTTCTAGGTAAGTAATGCTACATGTTAGGTTAGGTTAGGATAGTGCTACACTACATGTTAGGTTAGGTTAGTTTGGATATCTTGAAGGAAAAAAAGGTTTTTAGTATACAGAGTTCTATAACCACCTAAGGGCTACATCATCAGATCACCTCTATGACATAATAATATTGTCAGCCGATTTAATAACTTTACGGACAGTTCAGCTCAATCAGAAACCGGGAAGTGGATGATTGTAACACGAAACATTTGATTACTTACAGACTATATATCAGCCAAAATAAAGTGCAGTGGCCCCCGACTAGCTGGCCAGATGACCTGAGGGTCACGGGGTGTCGATGTATTCGGTCTGCACAGGATCGCACCTCGCACCTTGTGGCAAGCTATTAGGGCCTATGTTCAGCATTGGACGTCTGCGGCTGATAGATAACTTAATAAACGCTTTTAAAATAGTCCTGTATAAATGTTAATATAAAAAATAAACTTAGATATATAGATTAATAGGCTAGTTGACCCATTTTTTTTATATAATATTTGAAATGGTAAATAATGATCTTACTGGATCTAAAAAAGTGTAATTTTTTGTAAGAGCTGTGAGAGCTAGAAAGCTAAATTTAATTAATTGAAAATAGACATTTCATGAACATACAAAAACGCCGTCCGCCATTTTTTCCTTCGATCAGCATAATATCTGTGGCGTGACGTAGAATACCGAGTAAATAAACTGAAGGGCTACTCCGATGTTCGAAATTCGACCATCGCATAGTGCTGTCCCGCTCACTCAAATATACTTTGACAGGAGATCGAAGTCGTCGGTGAAGTCTTCAGTTTTCTTTACGGGATTGGTGACGTCACTATCATGGGCGATAATGGCGGACAGCGTTTTAATTCATAATTTAAAAAACAATTTTTTCAGCCATCTTCTACTTTTATGAACTGAAAAATGTGTCAGTGCATCTGGAAAGGTACCTTGTCTCAGGTATTGAGTTATGCATAGTTCCAAAAAGTAGATTAAATTTGCTATCAATACAAAAAAGAATAATGACTGTAGGTGGAACCACTATTTTTATATAAATTTTTGAATTTTCGACTTCCGAAATGCACAAGTTGAGAAAATTGCATTTAAAGTTTATAGTGGCAAAAAACACACTTCTACTTCGAAGTTACATAGTGAAGTAATCATAATCTTTGAATGCTAAAGAATTATAATAAAGGTGAATTGTCTAAAAATACATGTTAATTATTTTGATTTCTTAGGTAGAACATGCCAGGGTGGAAAAAACACGAAAGTGTTAATTATACCCAATTCATAAAATAAAGAGATTAAAACTGTTATTTTCTCATCATAGTTACATATTCTATGGCATTTTGGGACAATTGAATGAAAGAAAACTCCATAATCATAAAGAAATTTAATAATTACCGCATTTTTAACAGTTACAAAAAAGTTCACTTATAATATTAAAAACCAACAAAATAATTTGTATATTCATGCTATATCACAAGATCAAATGGTATTTAGCGTGGTGTACCACAATGGTATAATAGAAATGGTGTTAAAGCAGTTTTTTCCAACAATAAAGTTTAGTGACTCGGTCGAAACTTTTGTATGGAAACGTAACTAGGGTACCTTGTCACGACATTTACTGAACTTTAGTAACTTAAACTCGAAGATCACTATTTTAGTACCTATAATGCAAGAAATATCTGTAACAAAATGTTATTTAGGATAATTATAGCGGAAATCAATGTATTCTTATTTATAAAAACTTCTGTTTTAGTCGTGTAAGACAAGTTTAGCATTTTACTAAACTGGGTACCTTGTCACGCTAAGTCATTATCTTACATAAATGGAGTAACTAGAAAAAATAACTCAATTGTGTACATAACTGCACCTAATTTATGATTAATCAGTCTTTAAATTAAAATAAATAGTTATTTCATACAAGTCATGCAAGCTGAATGTTTTTTTTTTATAAAAAACATGAAGTATTTTTTTTTGTTCAAAAAATTATTTTGCTATAGACCGATCCTATACCTTATCTTAGAAAGAGGTAGTTGACTACCCGCGATGGAAATATTGACAAAATTATTCAAAATTTAAAGGCTTTTAAGACATGGCGTGACAAGGTACCCTGACTACTAAACTTTATAGTCGGAGAAATATACTAAAAAAACATAATTTTACTGATATTCTTGTACACACGTGTTCCTTAGGATGTAAATAACCCAATTATAACACAAACCCATTTTGGCACTTTTTCACCAGCTTCCACAAAAACTCATGTAACTCGGTAACTAAATGTCGTGACTAGGTACCTTTCCAGATGCACTGACACAAATATATATTTAGTTTCCCTATGCTAAATACTATACGAAATAAACATTAGGTACTTTAATACAATTTTACAGATATATAAGATGCCCATACAACTAAAATAACTAAACCAAAGAAAATATCCAGTTAGTATTTGCAAGATTCATATTTCCAGAATTTTTATATTTCAAATAAAATTTATTGGAAGGTGAGTTACAAGTTATTACCAAAGATAAGTATTATCGAAAAGATTGGGAGCTTCGCGCCATCTGGTGCCCTCAGAAGCAATCAATATCTCCCTTCTTTTATTAAAGCCGTTGTAATTAAATGAGTGTTTCAATTTAATAAATTAAACCACTTCGCGATAATTTTATGTTGATTTTTCTTTTAGATCTATAATGAAAGAGCTTAGTCGTTGTGTAAAGAATGAAGGGGGTATTATTAAAACAAATATTTTTAACGGTATACATATAGACATATCATTTCATCGAAAGCATTTTCTCTAAAACCTTAAAATATTTTGGGTTATTATAAAACAAACCTAACCTAATCTAAGTAATATATAGGATGACATTAAAAAAATCTAAAAAAAAATATGTATTCAGGGGAGAACATGGTCTATGAAATAAAAATTCGATGAAATGAAACAAGTGTCTATAGAATAGGGGATCTCGTTTTTAACTCAACCAAGATGAGCTCGGCACGTAATCGCGCTAATAGCACACGCACCAACGAACATGAATCTACTAGCTCCACCTTCCACTTTTGTTCGATCATTTCCAGTGGTAGTGGTGTATACGCGTCACCTTCAGTCAGTCGCGACGACACATCCCACGAGCTATTGCGTCGCATTTTACACAAACAAACAATAAAATACTGTGCGCAGATTGCTTTCGCGTAGATCAAGTACATGTCCGTGTTGTAGCTTTAGGATAACTCGGGTGGTAAAGACCTAGCATTTACTTATATGTGCTTATATATGCTTACAAAGGAACATAAGTAATCACCATACATATAAATAAATAGTCTAATAATAACCAAATAACACCAGATTAATTAAAACCAATTTAGTTAAGAAAAAGTTTAATAAAACTTTAATATTTACGAGGGTTTTGTGCAAGTCTCTTAGCGCAAGTAATTTAATTCAGTGTAGCTGCAACAACAACCGAGTTAAATTTATACCAGCTAGGGTTTCTACGTTTTACTTGTGATTCTCTGTTGCACAAATTGTAATAATTATTCTATGATTTTAATGGGCTATCGTGCTGTTTATTATATGAGTTATATAAATCTAAATTATGGTTTTTAGTGATTTTCCGAGCGTTCTAACCGCGCGGTTCTAGCGTCATTACTTTTACACGATTATTGCCGCAATGGAAGAGCCAGTCGTTTTAATTATGATCTAACTAGGATTGTACTCGAGAGTGGCTTCGGGTTACATACATATTTGACTTACAACAATCATCTATTTTAACAATATTTGCAGGAATGGGAATGACGAAAAAAAATATTCACCCTGCTACCAGACATATCGCGGCGGGGTGGGGTTTAATTTTGAGTATATATATATATAATACAATTTAAGCTGATTACATTTATTTGAGAGCTTTACAGCTTCCCTACTGGGTAAGGAAATCATATTTTTTTTTCTATCTAGGGTGAAAATGTTTTGCTTCAAACAATTGACAATCACGGAAACTGACGAGACTATTATCGTTTCGTAGGGGCACGTGTAGGGAATGCAAACCGGTAAATTTTATGTTTCTATGTAAATTACCCGCTTACCAGTAGATAACCAACTTTAATAGAATATTTTACCGGTTTGCATTCCTCAGGCTCCTATCCATATCCTAACATTTTAGTGTGTTACTAACAAACATTACTAAACGAAATGCATTCTTTGTCCACAGGTACTGTTTTAATTTCGCGCTCATGATCAGGTAAACAAAGGCGAGCTAAATTCCAGCTGTCCTCATTTCTGACCGAAACGGTTTTATGTCACGAATTTCAAGTGCATGCCACTGTCACACGATGCGGCGTATGATAGGTCTATGACAGATATATGATAAAGCATCTGTCACTATTTGTCTCGTATTATGAGTGAGCTAAATTCCGTCTGTCCTCATATCTGGCCGAGTCGGCTTCACGTTACGAATTGCAAGCTATGACCCTGCCACACGATGGTAAAATAGATTTTAAACGGACTTTTGTAAAGCGTAGAAGAAATCTGAAATAAAGTTCATCATCATCATCATCATCTCAGCCATAGGACGTCCACTGCTGAACATAGGAAATAAAGTTACAATAAACTAAATTGTGAAGTTGCACTCTTGAAATACTTTATTGTGGTACAAAAATATTTACCCTTTCCGGGATTCGAACCCAGGACCGTTAGTAGGCACCCACGTATCACACCAGGCTGTATATGGCATAAAAGCTTAATACAGCCCTTACACACCTAAAATAAGCCGTATAAGGACTGTATAAGGTCTAATGCAGCCTGTTCGGCACGTGTGCTACGTGGGCAGCTGTACAATAAATAAATCAAAACGTGAATTTATTTCTTTATTTTCATTGAAATGATATTCGCACACTTTTTTATAATAAGAGGCTCGATATGATACATGATAAGTGATGTAGTATTAATACATATCGACTACTTTTTATCCACATCGAATCCCTAGAACGCGCCCCGAGTTATCACAGATATATGAGTGCCAATGACTATCAGTCGATTTACTTAGTCCCCTGGTGGAGCAATAAACAGATGTCAACTATGTGGATCGTCACAATTTACTTTGATGCTCAGGCTGCAGTAATCGTGACTTCATATCAATTTGCTTTTTGCGTCACACACGCCATATCTTTGCAAATATGACGTCATGCACTACCCTGCAAGCCTGCATTATGCGCTGAGCACACGCAAACTTGTTCCACTAGAATAAATACTCCGTATTCTCTATAGGTCGATAAAAAATATGTGCCAGTGAAGAGCCATGAACGACACGGTTGACGCAGTGGTTGTGCATCTGCATACGACGGTCGTGGGTTCGAACCCTGGTAAGGGCAAATATTTGTGTGATGAACTCAACTGCCATGGGGCAGTTTTCTATGTATTTATCTATTTAAGTATGTATATCGTCGTCTAATGCTCATAACACAAGCCTACCAGATTCTACCGTGGGACTAGATATATTTGTGGTAGGTTGTCCGATACTTATAGATAGGTACTATATTTTACTTATTTAGGTATATCTCATTTCCACTCTTGCCCGTTGATTGCTTGTCCTAATTGTCGCTTTATTCATTTTTTATGTCATACCTGTACCTGAATGGTACAACCGCTCTAAATTTTATCTGTCAATATATTCTTGCTCAAATACCAATATACTTATTCTAAACATGAAAATAATAGGGACGAGAGCTGCAACAAGTGGCTTTATTATAGATACCCCTACATTATTCACCGCCCCCATGTCCAAAACTTGTAATCGTCTTTTTGCGATATTTTATTGGAAATTGGACAGATTTAGATATCTAATAATACGAGGAAATCCCACGGCAATTCGTTCTTCCTCCGCACCGGAACCTCGATTGTTACGGCGAAATCAAATTTCTATCCAAATCGCAGAATCTGTTTTCCTTTATCTTATTAAACCTGGAAGTTTTTAAATTTCATATTCCGTTTGAAGTGGGAGACATATCGGCTGGTTCTTTGATAAAATTTGGCTCTTCTGAAGTCCCGTGACACAATTCAGATCAAAGACGGTTTCTTGAATAAATTACTTCATTATCCAGGTTTTATGTTTTGGTTGATTTCTACTCTAAATTATTAAATTCTGGGTGCAAAATACTGTCTCATTTGAAGTCGGCGACGGGAGTTTATGTACTTCAGGATCTTGTTTGAAAAAAATGGATTCAGGTTTCCTTTTACTTGTAAATTCAGTCGCGCAAATCGTGATTTGTCAACATCCAAAAATAATTTGGAAACGGTATAAATATTGAAGTCATTCTGGATTTAGTTAAATTGTTTTAACGAGTTTTACTTACCTGTTATATTTCAAAATATATCTACATTCAAAACCCAAAGAATATATGCCCAACTTTCGATTGTAATTTTGATTATGTACTGCAGAAAGTTCATCGTGACAATTATGGCATCTTTGAGATATATATTTTTTTTTTCAGTAAAACCGTCCCAAATTATGTCTAGTAGACTTGTGTTATGGGTACCAGACGGTACTTATAAAGATAAAGATAAATATATACTTAAATACATTCATGACCCATGAACAATATTGTGCGAGTGTATCACACAAATATTCACCCTTACCGAGATTCGAAGCCAGCTGGCTTAGTAGGCTGCCAACCGCGTCGTCAAAAATTGTATTCGGGCAAATCTTCTGTATGGCAATTTGTGCCCTATTGTTCTAGACCAGAGCCTCCGTCATCAATACCGTGAAGGATGATGTATAAATAATTTTGATTAAATTGTCGAGTGAAGTGACTCAGCGCCATCGGAGAGTGTGTTGATAGAATTAGGATTTAATTCGATTCCCATGTCTTGGGACATCGTCGATGCCTTAATAGCCGTGAAAATGTCTCTTTGTATAATGAATGCGTAACGAAGGCTTTTAATTAAATTCCATTTAACGAGGTCTTCGTGAATTTCTTAACTTATCCTTCGCAGTTTGAGACAGCTATGAAATATTTGCTATGTGCAAGGCTGCAGCGCGGACTAGCTTTGGTATAACATTTATAAATGGAAAGGGTTGTCAGATAAAGAAACATCGATACGATACCAACTTATTAATTTATTAAATTTTTATTGCACAAAAAAACCTAACGTACAAAAAGGTGGACTTAATTCTCACCTCTTAAGTTATATTTTACCCCTCATTTACAAATACATACTGTTATTAAAGTAGGGTCACTTTAGCGATGCCGTCACACCTAAAGCCTTTAGTACGGAGCATTTTCAACGCCTTTTACGAATGTAGAACTTTAACTGTCAATTCTGACATTCAAAGTTTTCTAATGGTAGTTACTTATTTCTTAAAGGCCTGCGTTGGTATCAACTACGCAAAATCGTAATAGATTTGAAACAACTATGAAATAAGATGGCATCATTCCAAATTACTTTTAAATATTCACTTGTTTGTGTTTCGACAGCAATAAAGGTGCAGTTTCAACTATACGTTGTGTATAAATGATCTCTCTCTCTGAAATAATATTTATGTTGGTTAACATTTAGATGTTGACAGTAACATCGATATACTTATTTGTCGATAAAATATTTTTCTACATTACTTTAGTATGGGTGCCCCGAGTTAGCACAGGTATGGCGATGACGTTATAATTAGGAATGTCGAATATTAGCTATCACTTTCTGATTTTCGAGCTGTTTGTACCATAATTGAACACATCCAAAATTGACATCTTTAAAAAAGGTCGAAGTCGCAATCCCAAGTGTGGTAGTAAAGTTACAGACAAACGATTTGTTACCTAGTTTGTTACGGGCGCGTTATGAGAAATATGAATATTTGGTTGCATGAATACGGTTAATATTCTCACTACTCTGACAGCAGTAGTAAAGGAGCAATAAATACACAACTGTCGGCACTTACAGAGCTAATAGGTTCATAGATGTCAAGACAGCGAATGCAATTTGTGCATCGCAAAGGAATTTTTACAGCGGAGCGGTATCCTTGTGTGCACATTAAATATTAGCTTTATAGCAGTTACTGTAGCTTCTAGCAGTGAACAAACACTTGGAATGGAGTTTTATAATATTATGAACAGTAATAGACCCTTGTGAATTGAAGTGTTGTTTAGGTACTGTACTGAAATGAGAAGTGGTTTTAAATTTTCATTATTAATTAGTTTGAAGCTTCCTCAATATTTCAATAATTGCCAGTCCTAATAAATAATAAACGCTATTGAGAGTTGCAGTCACAGACTAAAGTGTAAGTGTGGCTTCTGAACTGGGTCTTTCTCTCTCTCGTCTTCTCTCTCTATATCCCCTGTCTCTCTCCCTTCCTCTCTCTCTCTGTCCCTCTCCCTCTCTCTTCATCTCTCTCTATCACTCTCTCTATATCCCCCTCTCCCTCTCTCTTCATCTCTCTCTATCACTCTCTCTATATCCCCCTCTCCCTCTCTCAATCGCTACCTCTCTCTCTTTTCCTCCTCTCTCCTACTCTCTCTCTCTGTCTTAGTCTCTCCCTCTCCTTCTCTCCCTCTCTAAATGAAATACGAATTAGTATGACGTTTAATATTAGAAATTTGAATCTTTGGTTGAATAAATATCATAGTTGCGCCATCTTTAGCAGCAGTAAAGGAGCAATCCTTTACCGTCAGCACTCACACAGGGGTAATAATAATAAGTTCATCGACATCATGCCAGCGAACAATTTGTGCAATTCAAAGGAAATTGTGCGGCAGATGCCGGCGCGGAATTCTCGTGTGCACATTTAATATTAGCTTTATGTCAGACTAGGAATGGCTTACGCGGGTAAACAAACTCTTAAAATTTAGTGGAGAATTTATTTCGATGTTATTCGACCCTGGCGACGCGGTGGAAATTAAAGAATAGGTAAATAGTCGTACATATGTATTTCACATTATATTAAACTAGCTGTGCCCTGCGGTGATACTCGCTCATCCCACGGGAACACTAAATTTATGCGGGATGAAAAGTATCCTATGTCCTTCCCCGGGACTGAAACTATCTATATACCAAATTTCATCCAAATCGGTTCAGCGGTTTAAGCGTGAAGAGGTAACAGACAGACAGACAGACAGACAGACAGACACACTTTCGCATTTATAATATTAGTATGGATTACACTTGGTCTAACTGAGTATATTTATTATATACATTCGAGGTACTTTTATCAAACATAACTCGATCTTGACGTCATTATCTAACAGCTGCTGAAACAAAAAGGTAAAGCTGTATAAGAGTCATGGTTAGGTATGACGACGAGCGAAGCGAGGAGTGTTAGGTTAACTAGCGAATATAAACGTTATAACAATATCAAATGTTGTTATATCTACTGATATTAGGTATATGAACATTTGTTATACCCATCAAACAGGCTTAAGCCTTCTTATTATGCCCAGTGACGTCACGTCCCACTGCCGCATGTCACGTTGTGTCGTGTATTTACAGGGATGCCAACACCAACAATATCCCTCGCTACTAATTATGTTCGCCACATCGCGGCATCTGAATCAGACAGTCTCATTAGCTTTGACGTCGCGTCGTCCTCTTTTGACGCGACGCACGGGTTCCGTCACTTGCGTCTGACGGCGTGCGCAGTACCGCAATCGCGGACGAGTGCGTTACACACAGTAATAGGATTATTGTATTCCAAATCCTAAACGTTATTTCGCTTGGCACAGGCTGCTATAAATAAAAAGCTTTGCAGCAGGTATTTTTTAGTAAATTTGTTAGTAGGTAGCTAGTCGAGATGGCGTATTAAGTACCAGCTTAGTTTAGTTAAAAAAAAGAACAGGTACTGGAGCGCATCATACCACGTCTTCACTCTCTGGAAGCCCCTGATTTAAACAATATCTCAAACAACTAATTAAATTTGCCACAGCTCGGCATCTGTACCCTTACCATGAGATAACGTGACCGTATTCGATAGCGACTGTGATTTTTATAGAATTCTCTACAGCGCCCGGTGCGGTTACTTTGTGGAACTATAATTCTCCATACAAATCCTTTATTCAGTCACTAGTGAGTACGGTCACTGTAAACGCATGTTAAGGGTACTGAATCAGTCAGTCTCATTAGCTTTGACGTCGCGTCGTATTCTTTTTACGCGACGCACGGGTTGCGTCACTTGCGTCTGACGGCGTGCGCAGAACCGCAATCGCGGACGTGTACGTAATAGTGTGTATATAATAAATAATAATAATAATAAATATCAGACAACTTCACACAACCTAGTCCCAAATTAAGCTCAAGAAGGCTTGTGTTATGGGTACTAGGCGACGATATACATACTTATATAGATAAATAAATACTTAAATACATAGAACATCCATGACCCAGGCAAATAAACGTTGTTAGTTAGCTTAAATTTTAGTTGTTATTTAGTCGATATGCTTCTCCAGAGTAATATAAGAATTAAGTATCAGTTTCAAAGTAAAAAAATGTTGATGCAGGTTAAAAGTAAAAAATATTTAGCGTATCGCCCCAAGTAGCTATAAATCAATGTCGATTGAATTAAATCTTCGATACCTTGCGACGTGCCTTCACGCATAACGCACACAATTCTTTAAAAACGAGCGCTTGATGTTAATAAGATTTTTCTTACTATTATAATCTCGCGCAAGTACCCAAAATTGGCGTCATCTGTCAGGGCTGAATTTAAAATGTCCTCATTACATTTGACGTTGACACTCGTGAAGTCAAGTGACGTAGAGCAGTATAACGACGGGCGAGTAGCAAGTCAAGTAGTAGTCGAGTAGCAATAGTTGTAAAATAATTTGTCAGGTACTAATATTATTAAATTTGGTATTCAAGATAATGCAAACTAGGGCTAAGTTATACGTTTTATCATTAGTATATGTGTACCTATTAAATATACGTTAGTGATATGCTCTATTCACATTGAAATGACAAAACTTATCCATGTCACTTAAAGCATAATCTATATTTGTCATATATCTGTCATGGTATAGAACGATACCTAGACTGGCTAGCCAAATAATGTTGACAGATATTTCCTTGTGGTATCACCAATTGTATATAATTTCAACAATTTAGTAGGTGCTCTATAAACAATTTTGATACTTTATGTACAGTTCTAACATTCCAATCAAGTTGAAATTTGGCATAGTACTTATGTAATTTTTTTGGTGATAAATTAATATGGTATTATCGAGCAAAGTCTTATTTACACTGCATTTAATTTTTCGCCTTGTATATGGTTAGAAAGTGTAAACATATATGTTTGTCGTTGACTGTACTGCACATAGTGGTAGAAATTATGTGAGCTGTTTATGAGTGCACGTTATATTTAACTTATTTCTTTATGTACCTTACGTGTACATAGAAAATCAAAAATGTGTTCTAGTATCAAAACTATAATTCCAACTACACAGAGTGTGACCAGCCGCAGATTTTTTAAATTTCCCGCCAAAACTTCGAGTAATATTTCACTAACCAGACTATAGGTATATGTATTGCAAAAATAATGGTTATTTGTCTATGTCACTAAAATGCACAGCCCGTTGGAAATTACGAGAAAAAACGTGTTATGACGTCATACATATAATGCTTTATTATATGCCTTCTTGGGTGTATGGGGATTTTAAAATCACCAGAAGCTTTCATCTCGAGTACGTAGAGATTTTCCTCTATATTTTCAGAAATATTAATTTATATATTAAGTAAAAATTTCGGATTTTCGAAATATTTAGAGGGGCGCAGTGTTGTGATGTCATTTGACGACAGCGCTCAATATATGCAGATCCTATGACTATTACTTTCATGACGTCACCCAAGTGAAACAATATAATATCTATATAATATTGACTACAGAAAGTACCCAATTAAGCAATTTGTTGCACTGATAGCTTCCTAGCTTCGGTGTTTGCCCATAGGACATTTTGACCTAACTCACTTGGTTGCCTCACGGCACCCTAGGGAAGGGTTGATGCCATTTGACGCCGGTCACAGCCAATTACGGTAGGTGTTCCTTTAAAAATACTTGTGGCTACTTTACTGTCTTGGGGGAAAACTTGTTTCCAAAAAATCTCGAATGAATGTAACGTTTAAAAAAAAACTACATGACGTAAAATATCTATAACACCAGTTCTTACGAGATTTTATTTTATGCCAATCAGTTAACCAGGTAAGTAACTTATGTCAATTGCATACTAAAATTGACAGCTACCTTTGATTCTGACTGAGAATTAAATTCTAAGAAAAGCAAAATATCTAAAAACATTATATAGTTTCGTACCGTATCACTTTTACTATTTTTTTACGATTTTAGGCTTTTGATGGTATCGCATTCTTTTTGAGTTCCATCGAGCCATAAAACTATTTTTCCTACATTCATCATATTAAAGTTTAAACCATTAACTCGACTGTCTCGTTACCGCTCCATCACGTGACGTGTGTTCACGTCGCGAGTGTCAGCATCAAAGGTAATGAGGCCGCTTAATTCGGGTGTGGACAGCCACAGACAAGGACAGACTTGTAAACATAAAATTCTCGTTTTTAACTGACTTCCAAAAAAGAAGGAGGTTCTACGTTTCACTGTATTTTTTGCAGTGTACTTGCTGCAAAATAGGCCTTATACATTTTAAAATATTTTATTTTCATATTATTATAAATATATTGATAATATCAACCAAATTTCAAATTCCCTGATATGAGTTCTAGATAGTAACATAGCTATTTCATGCTTGCATTGCGTGCAGTTGAGAAAAACAGTTTTCTGCGTGAATTTTGACAATTTCGAGTAGTTTTTCAAACAAAAATGATCAATGAACAATTCAAACTGTAGGGTTCAAATATAGACCAATAAATCGCAGTAGCCCTGTTCTAAGTATAAACATTGATAATATGTTAAGAAACATGTTTGATCATAGAGAAAAATTACGAAAACAATCAGCACTTTTGACCGGATAAGGAGCCTTAAGTTAGCTCATGATTAATTATCTATAGGTACTTGTACAGGGTCCATAATTATGACCTATACTATACGCACTAAACATGTTTAGTATTTTATGCAACCGTTGTATAAGAGGGGGCAAAAAACGCGAGTGGCATGGGTTACGATGTGAGCGCAGCGAACATCGTAAGAAAGATGCCACGAGCGTTTTTTGACCTACTTATACAACGTTGCATACAATACTTTTTCTACGACTCGACATTTCATAAATAAAATGCAAATAAACAACAAAGAAAATAATTACATGTTCCCGCTCGGAATCAACAAAATTAAAAAGAAAAATTGTCTCTGATAAACTTTTTTTTATTGACATCCATCTGTCAAAAAAATATTAACTTATACATAAAGGTATACGATCACCATACTAAACATCTGTCAAAAAAATTAAACTTATACATAAAGGTATACATTCACTATACTAAACATCCATGCACTGAAGATAAAACTTTTTTTTTAAGTTGGCAGCAATGCCTTAGTACAAAAGTTTTTTTTTTAATTTGCAAATTGTGTGAATGCATCTGTTCATCATGTAATCTGAGGTACTAAGTGATGGTTTTTTGGCGACATTATAACATCGGTTAGCAGTGTGTTTTTGAGCAGTAGAGTATAGACTTTTACAGACTTTCATAATTTATGTCTTTATATTAGAGTTAGTAACTATATAAATGACAGAAAATAGTACTGGAGTAGAAAAAATAACTAACAGGGCATGGTAAAATTGAAAAACATTTTCATTCCGCCTAGTACTGTATATACGAACGGTTGCATTGCACAAATGTATATCCATAAAAAATATATTGCCGTCGTAAAACTCGTAAATTTTGGAGATAGATCGAACGCGTGGTGTTGTACGCTGATGTAAATGTTATTACTGTACTCGGGGTCAAAATGAGTAAATTTCGGGTTATTGAACTAGGGTTCGTGTATTGTGTATGTGCGTGGGAAACACATTTCAAATTAATTATGTTTCTAAGAAACGTTAATACACGGACAGAAATTATGTGTGAGAAGTGGATTGACAGCAATTATAATAATAATAAAAAAAATAAGTGACTGTACTGCTGGAAATAAATGAATATTTTGAGGTTTTCGTTTAGCATAACTTTGACACGCGACTCTGCGCGAGAAATACTACCTGTCACTTATTTCTTTTCAGTAATGTGCGAGCAAGACGAGTGATGCTGCACACGACAAGCGAAGTCGCGGCAAGATATGCTAGCCCTGGAGATGTTTTGTTCTCTCGTTCTGTGCGGTATGGATTTATTTTACGAGGAAGGAGTAATATTTGGTGCCTGACGTTGAAAGTCACCGAATCACCGATGTAAACAAAGAGAAAACAGAACGAAATATTTCACAAATCATTTTACCATAATAACGCCGAAAATTCGAGCATTGTTTTCAGTAGAATGTAGAATTAATAATAATAATAATAATACAATACTTTATTGCACACCAATAAAAGTTTACTAAGGGAAACAAGACAAATACAATTTATAAATAACGGTAGACAACAGGCGGTCTTATCGCTAAAAAGCGATCTCTTCCAGACAACCTTTGGGTAGTGAAATTGATGAAAATTCTAACTTAATACAGAGTAGGTGCAGCAAAAATTAAATATGTATTTCAGAAGAGGATGAATAGTATTCCGATTAACAATGCTTTGAAATTGCTTTTTGTTGTTGTTGTTGTTCAAATCCCGGCAAGGACAAATATTTGTGTGATGAACTCGAATATTTGTTCCTGGGTCATGAATGAATGAATGAATGAATGAATGAATGAATGAATATTTATTTGCATTAATCATGGTACAATAAATTGGTCTTAATATTGATTTACAAGGTTAGTTTCACACGATTAGCCACATAGTGGCGTGCAATATTTTACTTAAAAGTAGAATATGATCTGATCAAAAATCGGACCCGAGTTAAATTATACTAGCTAACAGTTTTCTTACATAACTATTTCGTTAACGCTATAAAAATTATTTTCAGTCAACCATTCATAAAGCTTTCGCTTGAGTGCTTTGGCATTTAAAGTTTTGAGTTCCTGAGGCATCTTATTAAAAAGCTTGATACTCATTTTTAGGCAGCTTTTGCTGTATCGTGCCGATTTTGGAATAACATCCAGCACAAGCCTGTTTGGGTCTCTACGAGAACGTTGATCTGAGTCACCTACTCATGCCTACCATGCATACCTAGTCATGGAGGATGTTATCGATATATGCATTATAATCGTCGTTTAGTACCCATAGTACAAGTATTGCTTAGTACGGGACTAGGTCGATTTGTGTAAGATTGTTCCTATTAATGGTTAACGCACTGGACCGGCAATCCAGAGGTACCGGGTTCGATTCCCGGTCTCGTCCCCCAGGTAACTCATTAATTTTTTTCTTTGAGCTTTGATATTTTTGTATCAATAGTTTAACTTCTTTTAATACACGCCACTTTTTTTCTTGTTTAAGGTTCGAATGTACAAACGATCTTTGTGAAATCAGCCTATTTTATTATCATGTAGATTTTTTTAAAACGTCCATCTCTTTCACTCGTACTATGGGAGAGTTTCCTCCCATAATGAAGTTGTGAACGGATGTGAAATAGTTTGACGTGTGAGATGCAAGATATTGAATCATGTGCAGCCGGAAATTGGCTGGAAGCGCGGCCTCGGGGAACGATTAAAGTCTAGAACTTTAGCGTCGCGACACTTTCTTACCAGCTGTTATCCAAAGGAAAAGGTTGTTGGAAAACGATTTTATACAATGTTCTAGAGACTTTCGTGACGTAGTTTTAATAATTTTGATAAATATGGATTTTGGTCGCGGTCATTTATTTATTTAAACTGCACAGAATGAAAGTCAGTGCAAATGGCGAACTTAACGCTAAATGGCAATCTCTATGAGTCAATCATATAACGATTACAAAGTTTTTGGTAAATGTGACCGCCGAAAACCGTAGTTTTAAAGAGAGGTGGCATCACCATGGCGACGAGCAACAGAGGAAAGTTGATTGACCCGCAAAATATGAACAAATGAAGTCTACGATTGCTTGAAAATGTACGATTATTAAGTTGCTTTCATAATTGAGGAACATAACTGTTGTTATTTAGTAGTAATAATAAGCTATTTAAGCTAATAACCTAAATGAAAAATTTTAATAATGAGACTCTCATTCATTGAGTTATATGTATAGAAAATACTACTAAAATTGAACATTACTTAATACAAAATTTAGAATTCTTAGTTTCATTATTAGCTGAGATCTTGTCACTTGTTCATATTAAAGCTTGGATCTTGGAAAATACGGGTTATATTTCCACCAAACAGATCTAAGAGCCATTTCGACGGTCAATGTCTTTCGATTAAAAAAAAAACTGCACTCAAATTGGTTCATCCATTTGGAAGTTACGAGCAGACACACAGATACATATGTTAAACTTATAACCCCCTTCTTTTTTCGCTGGGGGTTAATTAAGGATAGGATTATAATTAGGATCATTATTGGATCCAGTAGTGGTTTTTGTATATATAATAACATTAATAACTAAGATGAAATTCAATAAAAAAAACGAAAATATTAAAGTAAAACACTTGGTTCAAAGCGTTGAGCTTCAACATGGTACAGGATACTGGTGTAACATCCAATCAAAATTTATTTTTTTATCTGTTAATGTGTACAAAGTTAAACGACATTATACAAAAACTTACTGTTTAATAGGGTGAGTCACTTTTGCATGGAAAAAAATATATAAAACTTTTATTTCTTTAGGCATAGATAATATAAACTAAATACCAAAATTTCATTGTAATTGATGTTGATCTTTTGCCTCCGGATCAATTTTTTAAGTTAGTACTTATAGAAATGCCCATATTAAATATGCGTTATGAAGTCTGGTTTTATTATTTTAAATTTGGCCCAATATTTTAATGTATGTTTATTCTGAGTATTTATAATAAGTAGGGCATCACAAACGAAATACAACAAAAAAAAAAATTTTTCAAGGCCACTTTTTTTTTAGTGCTCCATACATTAGGTACCTACTTTTTTCTGGACTAATCCGGAGGCAATAAAACGGAAATATAAAAATAAATAAAAATATGTATCCATCAAAGGCACTAAATGGCACCTTTTTTCAACTGTGCCCATTAGAAATTGAAAAAAAAAATGACTCACCCTACTGCTTAATGAACCACAATATAACAAAAACTAAAACAATTAATACCAACACGATCAGTCGCAAAACATACAATTTACATATTAATGAACTTACACAGCCGAAATGAAATTGACTACATTACCTCTTTCATCGCTTTTCACTAGCTCAATTTTACGCAAACCCCAATTCAATCATCAATTCCAATCAATAACGAACAATAAATGTAAGGCCTTATTCACATTCATTCAAGTAACATGTAACTTTAATAACCTCGACATTATCACGTTCTGTACCCTTACTATGAGTTTACATAGACTTCGTCGGACCCGCAAGCTACCATGAAAAAAAAAAAAAAAACATTGACTTCGCTAGCGACTTCGTAAGCGATTTGTATGGTGTATTGTAGTTCTAAAAAGTAACCGCCAGGAGCGCTGTAGGTACTTTTCCCCATACAAATCGTCTACGCTGTCGCTACAGTTGGTTTTTTATGACATATTTGACACAATGACAGCACCCGTATAACGTAAATATGCATAATCTATTGAATTTGATAAAAAATCCAGCAATTAAATAAGTATCTATAAACGTGTTTTACTTTATATTTGATACAATTAAGTTTATGTTTTTTTTTCTTATCACAGTGTTGAAGTATTTAACGACAATAAAACATTACGTAAACAGTGACGTGCTTTTATTTTTAAAAGCTGTGTTGTGACCAAATCTTTCGTTTCGATTCGGGTGACATTTTTGTAAATAGATGTAGATCGATTAAGTAAATCGACAAATTTATAACCTGAAGGAAGGACAATAAAATTAATTACTATTTTACATTGAAAACTCTGGTGAGTCACAGGCATATTTAAATCAATCCCGTCCTATATGGCCACCTACTCAGAGTTTGGTATTAGTACGTATTAAAAAATAGTGCGTGGAGGCCCTCCGCGCGGAAGAAGTGAAACTTCGTAATGTGGAAATGAAAATAGGAAGGGGTAGAAATTGTAATTTCAAAAAAGAAAACCTAACAATCCATTGATATTCACAAGAGACCTACCTTGACATAAACTTAAATCCGTCGCATTGTCCGTGGGATTGTTGCGTTGAACGTTTAACGCAACAGTGCTTTCCTACCCCCTCCACGGTAGTATGTAATACTATTAAGTATTCTGTGACGGTAGCGTTAAACGTTAAACGTCTAAGGCAACCTTGTTGGAAGTCGCATAAGAAGTTTCACTTCAAAAGTTCGGGCACTCAAAAATTATGAGGCGATACTAGCGCCATCGAGCTAATTCCCTCGATGCGCCGTCAAACATAAGCAGGTTCGATAGAAAAATATCGTCAGTGAAATCGATTCCATCAACCGTTTATGATTAATAATCGTTAGATTTGGCATACAATATGTCTTAGCTACATCACTACAAACATCAACAGACAAGTGTCAAATTAGTGTGCAAAAAAATCCAACTGTAGCGAGTGCTGTCAGGTTAACTCATGGTAAGGTTGTTATTACAATAAGTTCTTCACTCGTCGTGTAAGGGTCTATATTACTTAGAGGGGAAGTCAAAGCCTGGTACGAGGTTGTGGGAGTAAGGGTTGTGTATCGGAGCACGTGGGCGCGACGGCATTGCGACATGGCGTGACGTCATCAGGGGGAGGGGTTGTTGGGTTACTTAGCTGTTGCGTCCGTGAATGTAGCTAGTTTTTAAGCTGTAGAGTAGGAAAGTATTTTGCATGTGAGGCATTAAAAAGGAAACGGAATTGAGTCGTTATTTTTTATTGATAATAAATCGGTCCTGTCGGTTTTTCTCTTGTGTTGTAATTACGATACAAAACAAACAATTCATTTAAAATTACATTACATTACAATGTTTTACATCATTGCGTCGTTTATACAGTGTGGAAAACATTGATGGGCCCTGTAGACTGACTGCCTTAAATCCTTATGTTAACTAATTATAAAATTAGGTGAACATTATTTTTTTAATAAATAAAAAAATGTGTTCAAATGTTTTCTACATATTGCAACCAACTAGAAAGTAAAAAATAAACACTCGCTAGCTACAAATTGATAGGATTATTGTTCAGTATAAAATCTCTCTAATAAACATTTTGTCTTAGAAATCAAAAAGGTCCAGAAATGTAAAATTAATTTAATTTTATACTGAATTCGGAATTCGTAAACGTTAATTTTCGAAAATCTATAAATGCAGATTCGTTTTATTTTAAAAATAAAAGTATATTTCCTTTAAGTAAAATGAGCTAACATAAAAACTTAAGGCATATTTTCCTCCAGGGCCCATATTTTTTCCACGCTGTATTCCCGGTACAGCCCACTGATTGATGGGTAGAGGATTCCTTAATGCATAATATTGTGCAGTAAAGATTAACACGTTCACTGCTCGTGACCTCGTATATAGGTCGAGGTAATTCCGTATTACACAGGCTTTAAAAATTTCAATTCAGATTCGGTTAAACTGTTAAATAAATAAATAAAAAACCGGCCAAAAGCATGTTGGGCCACGCTCAGTGTAGGGTTCCGTAGTTGCCCATCCTTCAAAATAGAGCGCTTCGAGGTTTAAATTACGAGACAGATTTCAAGCTCTATAAGAAAGGTCGTAAACGCCAAAGTATCTGTAATTACTTTCTGGAACTTATCGATTATATACGCCAGATTGAGCGGAATGTATTAATACAGTATGGTACTTAACGAATATGTGTAACGTTCGAAGTATAAGGACGCCGCGCGGCACTTACGTCATTTTAAAGAAAATTATGAAATTTTGCGATAACTCAAAAACAGCTCGACCGATTTCATTCAATATAGTTTTCATTGAAAGTGTTCGAGAGGTACTTACCCGAAAAAAGTTTTTTTTTAGTTTTTATTTTACGATAATGTATACACATGCTCATACCAAATTTCAGCTTTCTAGTACTAATGATCACGGAGATAAACCGCGGACAGACAGACATGGCGAAAGTATAAGGGTTCCTAGTTGACTAATTTACGGAACCCTAAAAATGGATATAAACATGTCTTCATTATTACGCCTTAATAACATTACAACAATCAAAAGCGGGCAATAATAAAACAAAACAGAAGTACAAAAATAGCTTAAACAAGAAAAAAAAATAATTAAATATTGAAAATTGATTACATATACAATTGAAACGGCATACCGTGTATTTAATTTTAACATGCAGATTGTTCTTTTTTTGTGACTGACTGATCAGACTAATAAAAATGCGACAAGGTAAAATTTTGCACCTACATTTTACCATTTTAGACAAAATTTTTTGGAGTTCCCGGGAACACAGGTTTTGGGGAGCTGAAAATAGACTGTAACAAATGACATGTCATTTAATTGTAAATTTGTCACCCAGCGAGTTGCAGCTGATGAAAACCGTACCCTTTATTCTCAACGTCAAATCACTCTTTTCCATCAGTTTAAAACGGAAATTGTTTTTTTACGGAACAGGGTTGCGTTTTCAGTACTATAAATGATGATATAAATCGCTTATGCAGTTGATAATAATGTACACTGGCGACGTTTTAAGGCAATCGAGAATGAAGTTAGGTACTTACAGGGCACAGTCTTTTAAAGACCCCGTTTTTGTCTCACGCCGGTTTTTTTTTTCCAAAATACGATACATAATTACCATGACGACTAAAACTCTGACATCGATAGGTCATCTAGAAATATATTAAAAAATCATCCAAGTTGCTCATATCTGGGTCATAAAATTTATATTTCATTTTACTGCTCAAGAATGGGTCTACTTACAAAAAAAAACTTAAACCACATGAACCTGCGTATGATAATATTGATTTTAAGCTTTTCCCATCCTTCAAAATAGAGCGCTTCGAGGTTTAAATTACGAGACAGATTTCAAGCTCTATAAGAAAGGTCGTAAACGCCAAAGTATCTGTAATTACCTTCTGGAACTTATCGATTATATACGCCAGATTGAGCGGAATGTATTAATACAGTATGGTACTTAACGAATATGTGTAACGTTCGAAGTATAAGGACGCCGCGCGGCACTTACGTCATTTTAAAGAAAATTATGAAATTTTGCGATAACTCAAAAACAGCTCGACCGATTTCATTCAATATAGTTTTCATTGAAAGTATTTATAAGGTCTCATATTCATTAATTTTTCCATAATTTTTTGACCCGTGGTTGAAAAGTTATTTACAAAACTGCTAACTTGATCAAAAAATAATGTTTGGAGACCCCTATTATTTTTAAAAGACCTATTTAAAGACACCCCCACACCCCACACACTAGTGTTGAAACGAAAAAAAAAATCACCCCTCTTTAGGTGTTCGAGAGGTACTTACCCGAAAAAAGTTTTTTTTTAGTTTTTATTTTACGATAATGTATACACATGCTCATACCAAATTTCAGCTTTCTAGTACTAATGATCACGGAGATAAACCGCGGACAGACAGACATGGCGAAAGTATAAGGGTTCCTAGTTGACTAATTTACGGAACCCTAAAAATGGATATAAACATGTCTTCATTATTACGCCTTAATAACATTACAACAATCAAAAGCGGGCATTAATAAAACAAAACAGAAGTACAAAAATAGCTTAAAGAAAAAAAAAAAAAAAAATATTGAAAATTGATTACATATACAATTGAAACGGCATACCGTGTATTTAATTTTAACATGCAGATTGTTCTTTTTTTGTGACTGACTGATCAGACTAATAAAAATGCGACAAGGTAAAATTTTGCACCTACATTTTACCATTTTAGACAAATTTTTTTGGAGTTCCCGGGAACACAGGTTTTGGGTAGCTGAAAATAGACTGTAACAAATGACATGTCATTTAATTGTAAATTTGTCACCCAGCGAGTTGCAGCTGATGAAAACCGTACCCTTTATTCTCAACGTCAAATCACTCTTTTTCATCAGTTTAAAACGGAAATTGTTTTTTTACGGAACAGGGTTGCGTTTTCAGTACTATAAATGATGATATAAATCGCTTATGCAGTTGATAATAATGTACACTGGCGACGTTTTAAGGCAATCGAGAATGAAGTTAGGTACTTACAGGGCACAGTCTTTTAAAGACCCCGTTTTTTATCACGCCGGTTTTTTTTTTCCAAAATACGATACATAATTACCATGACGACTAAAACTCTGACATCGATAGGTCATCTAGAAATATATTAAAAAATCATCCAAGTTGCTCATATCTGGGTCATAAAATTTATATTTCATTTTACTGCTCAAGAATGGGTCTACTTACAAAAAAAAAATTAAACCACATGAACCTGCGTATGATAATATTGATTTTAAGCTTTTCTGTTTTAATATTTTTTCCATATTTACCACGTATTAATTAGGCGAAGATATTTTAGTACAGGATAGCTGAAATGTACCTTTATCAACAGTATTAAAATCACGATCCAATTCCGCGGAAGATAGAAGATAATGAATGAAAAATAGCAGGGTTGCCACTTCATATATCCGGAAAATCCGGATATGAATATTTTTTTGGGATATAAAATGTTTAATTTAAAAGAAGTATATTTTCAACGAAATTATGTTACCGAAAAGTCTAAAAACAATATTTTTTCAGAAAGTAATCACGGTAAATGTACGAAACAAATGCAAACGGTAGGGAATCATACGCAGATTCATATGGTTTAATCGAAAATTTTATAAGTAGACCTATTCTTAAGCAATAAAATTAAATGTAAATTTCATGACCCGGATATGAGCAAACTTTGATGATTTATAAAAATAAAACTACAGGACCTATCGATGTGGGAGTTTTAGTCTAATATGCGTAATGGTAATATGTATCGTATTTTTTAATAAAACCGGCGTGCGACAAATACGGGGTTTTTAAAAGACTGTGCAGGGGCTACCTAAATTTTCTATTATTGACATAATAAATAATAGTATATTACTGCCGAGGCCGGGAAAAGTCAGTTCGTGGATGAGTATGATTTTGAAGGACGAGGCGTAGCCGAGTCCTTCAATAATACGAATCTGCGAACTGACATTCCCGCCGAGGCTTGTATAGTGCTTTTCTCCAAATATGCTTGGAAATAATCACCAATCTACATTTTAATTTAATATATCAGTACCATGAAGTTCATTTGGTACTTATTTTTTTTTAGGAATAGGAAAAAAATTTCGGGTCCGAATCATATGTTTGATTTAAAACAAAATATATGAATAAGAATTAAATATATATGAAAACACAATAACAAAAATTATGCACATAGGTAATTATAAATTTTAGTTAAATTAACAACTTCTAAATACACTGTTTTTTTTTAGAAACCATACCATATTTATCATTTGGAGAAGATCATAAGTTCAAAATAACTTTTATATTGATTTGGACACAGTCATTTCTGTTTTATTTTTTATTTGTTTACGTTTGGTACACTTATTTATTTTCAACTCACTCATTAAATATCATCATATTATTAAAATTAAAACTTTCGTGAGAAATCTCTAATAAATAACTAAGAATCATGAAAATAAATTAACCGCATATAAGATTATTATTTAAATTGTTTGTCCGTTATTCGAAATTTGTCGACATTTCAAATACATTGACAGTAGCAGAGCAAAAAAATGTTCAGTGCAAGAACTAAACGCAGAGAACAATTAAAAAGTTTATAATAGTTTTTATTTTTTAAATTTAGTGGACAATTGGCTGTATGGTGAATTATCAAAGTCTTTGAAAAAATTAAAAGTAAAAATGCAGTAACCGGCCAAATTAAGATTACCCTGATTTGTATGAGACGTTATAAACGGAAGGTGTGTTTTTTACTTAATCGTCTTATTTAAATAATATTGATTTCCCGGCTAAGGCCAATAATATATATTTTTTTTAATTTTCATTAACGCCTTCTAAATATAACGAACGATTTCGCGGTCCAGTTTTGCTACATTAATGGGAACATTTCCAAGCAAGTTGGAGAAAATAATAATAAATATCAGACAACCTCACACAAATCTATCTCTACAGTAATATCTAGTAGACTTGTTGTAGGACAATAAACATACTTATATAGACATACATACTTAAATACAACTAACATCCATGACCCAGGCACAAATATTCGAGTTCATCACACAAATATTTGCCCTTGCCGGGATTCGAACCCATGACCGCCGGCTCAGTAGGCAGTTGTTTAACCACTGCGCCAACCGCGTCGTCAAATATAAAGTGATATAAAGCGTTATGACCATTATTATTTTCCCGTTCGTTTGCGAAACAGATGTTAAGAAACTGTCAGTTGATGATTACCTATAAAAAGTTTTTATGGCTGTGGCTACCACACATTTAAAACGATTTTTTCACACCTGCTCGAAAAGTACGTCATTTTAACTTCGCGAAGCGCGGCTACTTTTTTCCATATTAAGACAGCGATAATCTCCACATTACGTTATTCATAATAGATCCCCAAACACACTTAGAAAGTCATAAAGCATCTTCATTATTCCAAAAAAGAGCCGCCATTGAAACCAAAAGTAAGGTATTTTTACCATCAACAAAATGACCGAGACGGTCTCCACGTCTGCGGATGACTGATAAGGATTATTCGGACTTTTCATACCAAGGTAGGACGTTTAAGAGCCGTGGAGCTGACATTAACATTAAAATAGAATTTATACTCATAATCATAGTGTGTGTAATGTGCAATTTCCATTTTATAGTCAAGGACAATTGTTAGAAGATTTATAGTCTTGATATGGGTGGATTTTTTTTGGACATCGTTTAATACGTGAATATTTGCGAGGTTTTGCATATTTTCTGTAAAAAAAATTGGGTTGACTCGTCACTCCAAAAAGCATGTTTGTTAAAATTAATTAAAATAGTTCAATCTACGAGTTTGTAGTATTATATATATATATATTTATATATATTATATTTAATTCTGCTTACCGCTGACGGCATCGCTATCCTATTAAACCACATCTTTACTGATGCAAAAAATCTGTAGGACCGTCTAACGTAAAACGCAACATACAAAGTATTACACAAAAACAATTAAACAATCTGTATATTCACTCAAATTGCTGAAATAACGTTTGCGAGGATGTTTTGGCGGCAGAAAATGAGATATACCCTTATTAAGGGGTACACTCGTTTGAAATAATTTAATTCTGTCCCTGGAATCCGCAGACGGGGAAAAGTGTTTTGGGCGCAAGTCATAAAATAGAGGTACTTTCACGTAATATTTAGCTCAAACTTGCTTACAGACGCTTCATATTACCTATATAGCTCAAACTTATGGAGTGTTGAATTAAAACGAGTTTATGTCTAATAATATATCTAAGCGTCAGTTAAAAGGGGTTAAATTGATGGCGATAGGTACTGTAGTAAACAGTAGTTATGTACGTTTTCCTAGGTTTTTTTTGTTTATACATTTTTAATAAAAGTGATTGTCGGTATAGTATTAGTGGGATAGAAACTTTAACGTTAGTCGCTTAAACTCTTGTAATACATTATTGAGCAAACATAGATGTATCTCGATTTTCGTTATATACGAAAACAACAGGAAATCGGACTAAACTAATAAACAGTAACCTATTGGTGCGACCTGTAAATAAAAGAATGACTGAACGAACGATTCCGAACAATGAATGTATTGTTTGCGTACAAAGACATTTTACCCTTTGGGCTGTGCTTTGGGTAATGCCACATTTATTTTATTTACCACAAGGAAGGCCATTACAACCCTCACGAAGTCATCGGTCCACCTAGCCGGTGGCCATGCCCGCTTTCCTATACGTGGTCACCTCTACTTATTTGTAAGAAAGTACAGCGTGTCTAAAAAACTCTTTGACAATACCTATCTAGTTGGACTATATTGCAAATGATTATTTATTGCTGAAATCATCGGCCTTGATATTGAGTCCCTCTTAGGGTTGAAGCAACTAGTTTTTCTTTTTTCCATTCATGGTAAACATACTATAACAAAACGGTTACTATTTACATATATTTTTATAGCAATAGCTGCATTATCTCCTTATTCCTAGAAGGTCCCTTGTCTTATCCCACTCTGTATAAACATGAAAATGCTTATAAGAGATATATTTAGCTTCAAACTCAGTTAGAACATGATAACCGCCTAATCACGGTTGGAAAGTTTCCCTTATTTCTGTCCGTCCCAAAGTAGAAGTAACGTAAATCACAGCGAGTTAATGCACATTCAGACCGTAAGCCAGCCCAATAAGGCCCGATCGACAAGAACAAAATAATGCAGAAAATTATCTTTTTCCATCTTCGTAAAAACTACCTAGTGATTGTATTTTAGTGGTTGTATGTGTAAAATATGACACAATTGGTCGTAGTGCATGGCGAAGCGAACGATTGTTACGTGTGCCGCTAGGACTGGCCGATTAATTTTGGCCGAACACGGCCGGCACGGGACGGCTCTGGTGGAGATCAAATGATAGTGCCTTTTGCAGTGTTTTATTTATTTATTTAAACTTTATTACGCAAAACAAAAGTCAAACATATATATTATGTAAGCTGTGACATAAGTAACTAATAAGTATCGCGACACACCCAATATGATTATAATTATGTACGTGTGTGTGTTATAATATAAATATAATGATTTGGAAGTTTAATTTTGCTGCGGAGAAGTGAGACTTTAATAAAGACCCAATTCACTCAGTTTCAATCCAACAAACCCGGTCCAAGTTTTGTTTTTAATATAAATGAGCTTTATAATTGCAATTACTTTCTCTTAAAACTCCATCGGCAACTTGCACTGGATACCTGAAGTTCTGGGTGATATGAAAATAATGACAGCCTTCCATTTCCGATTCCGTAAAATCGTTTTGTGTAATAAAGATTAAACATTATAACATACGACGACGCGTTGACGACGCGTTTGGCTCGGTTTGTAAACACCTGCCTATACTGAGCCGGCTGTCCCGGGTTCGAACCCCGGCCAGGGCAAATATTTGTGTGATGAACTCGAATCATGGTTGTTCTATTCATTTAAGTATATATTTATCTATGTAAGTACGTATATCGTCGTCTGGTACCCTTAACACAAGCCTTCTTGAGCTAAATTTGGGATTAGATCGATTTGTGTGAGGTTGTCCGATATTTATTTATTTATTATATATTTATTTATCCGAAAAAATGGGCTAAGCTAAAACGGCGACGATTTGCTCGCTCCGGTCAATCAATAAATAAAATATTGCCATAGGTATTTATACCCACTACAGACTTCATTAAATAACTAAAACCAACAACTAGAGGACAACGGACCAAAATAAGAGATATTGAGTAAACAACCTGCGAAGACAAACGACCAAACCCAAGACAAATACAAATATTTATAATACGGGTGCCAATATGTAATCGAACTCCTTATATTTAAATTCCTATGTAAACATTGTAACCCCCCTTTTTTTAACATGACTTCTACTGTATCAGGGTTGTTTAGCCCTGACTACCAGTGACTCGGACTTTGTGTAGGATATATAACCCGCTATTATGATTATCTCGGCACAGGAGTGATTGGGGGGGGGTGACGCGGACGCACTGTGCGCATAGACTGCGCCGTGAATAGACTGAACCGGGTAGGCTGCCTGACTTAGGGTGTAGTAGGGTGGGAAAAGAGAGGATGTTGTTACCCCTGTTCATACACATTGAAGGTTGACGTTTACACATTCACATATCCCCTCAGCTATGGAAAGCCCCCTCGGGCCCGCGTAGTAGTAAGTTCAAGACTCGTTTGCGCCGTTATGATAAAAAAAGTATCTTTAACTATGCGGCCCCCAGAGGGCTTTAAGGCGACTCCGTACGTGGAATGGTGATTTTTAAAGTCCTAAGGCTCGTAATCTAGCCAACAGAAAAATCTGAAAAAAAATATGTTATTTTTGACTATTTCTTCTAAAAAATTGTAGTTGGTTTTTTTTTTAAAGCAATAATTACTATGGAAAAAATAATGTTGAAATAGGGTCGTTTTCAATTTTCAATTCCCTAAGGATTCTAAACTACAAGTGATATTTACACGGCTCTTTCGCAAGAACATTGACAATTCATTGATCTTTAATCGTATTGTTTAAAAGTTAGTAAAATGGAAATTCGGTCTAATAAAGCATCAAAAAAACTGAATTTCCGCGAGCGCGGCCGTGCCCGGGCTGCGAGCTCAGTGTAAATCTAACCGTCGAAGGGGAAGGCTGTGTCACTTGCTCTCGCGATCCATCTAGTTACGGAAAATTGTTATAGTACCGGATCCCGCGGAGGTTCGATCTGTCTTCGTGCGTTTGAAGTGTATTTTAAGAGAGTGTAGTTCGTTTTTTCACACGACTACGCTATGCGACATAACAAAAAGCACTCATTTTCATATACTTAGAATTAAATTCAACTGTTTTTTTTTTCGTATTTAGGTATCTATTAATTTTAAGTACTTATAAAAAAAATGTCATTGCTTACCATTCCCGAACACATTTGGATACTTAGATATTCTCAGTCATGGGCCCACACCCGACAGGATTTCCAGAAAATAACACTTTTGGTGTGGGTTTTAGGGCACTTCTCTGTGTAATATTAGAGTACTTACCTTAGGTATTTCGGTTAGTAAAAAAAATCTGATGATACAGATATTTAAGTATGATAACGTCTAATGATCTTTATAAATTCAACCGTAAGAGATATGAATATCGTAATGCAGAACAAGTATTGTTAGTTTGAATACCATTGTAATATTCGGTAAAACGCTAATTTACGAATACGAATATTTATTGTAAGTATTCACATTCGTTGCGTCACTAGTATAGTACATGGCATATGATATAAAAATACATTATCAAAAATTACAATAATTTTCTAGTCCAAGAAGGCAAGTGACAATTTTGGCATGAGGGCTTATTTATGTAAATATAGTCAGAATACATATTTGCATCAATAAATTTCCCACTTCATATTTAAATCTAAATGAGCGTTAGTAATTATTGACATATCCGCCGGGCCTAGCTAGACATACCTAGCCTGGCCATAAGTTCTGTTCCAATTGTTTACCGTTTATAAAATAAAAACCTGATTTTTATTACATATCGTTTAAAAGCCATATATGAATGATCGAATTACAGTTGAATAATGAAAAAATATATAACTTTATTTAGACTCATCGAAATGCCCGGACTTGATTTTTGACTAATGCTCAGAATTTTTCTCTCTAAGTTTGCCAGAGGGCAATGAAACGATCTTGGATCAAATTAATCGATCGCGGAAGGAACGCCAAAACCCAAATAGCTTACGTAGCCCAGGCAACCGCTAAACTAAAGTAGAGCTGACACGTTTGCCGCATGTCAACCGATCTGCAGATCAAGAAATCTCCAATAAAATTCGGCGTCACGGTAGATGACGATGGAGATGGTAGGACTACCTGGATGTATTACAAAAGGGTTGGACATTGCTGATCTAAACAAGGACGAGTGGAAAAAAGATAGAGGCCTTTACCCGACAAAGGGACGGCACAGGCTTATATGCATAATAATCTGAAAAAAAAAACTTTTGAGTCATGTATAAGTACATTCAGTTATCGAAAGCTTGTTATTTTATTAAATCTTTTATCTATCCAAATATCATAAACCCTCCATGATGCGTTCAAGAACGGCACATTATGACCACCATAAAAATAGACTGTTTTTTAGCACAAATTTCTTATTTCGATATTATTATTTATTCAAATTTCGAACATCTCTGAAAAACAAAGAAATTTGATTTGACCTCTATTCTAATATCAATCGAGATGACGTTTAGTTCGACATGAATTGTCAATTTTCGATCAAATTTGACAAATGTCACACGTAAGTAAGATATCGAACGATATGATAGTTAGGGCCGACTCTAGTTTGTCTCTGAATTAAAATAAAAACAATGACAGCTGCCAGAAAACTTCATTACCGCTATTACCGGGTAATATTTGTTATAATGTGGAACTTCTGAATGCATCATGGAGGCTTATGATATGTGGCTAGATAAAGTAGTATATGTAACTGTACATATACGAGTTGAAATTAAAACCGTCTACACGTCGTACTTTGGTCTACAGTCCCTTGAAGCTGTAAAAAAACGAACTTCTAAGTTAACGTAAAAAAAAAGATACAGCTCTTTATACCGCAAAAAAACGTATCTACGCTGGAAAGGAAAATTATCCAAGAGACACCGAGCTAGCTTTACAGGAGATCTAAAAAACTACGAACTTTTTCAAAAAAATAAAAAGTTATTAAATATTCTGTGGACCTACTTTTTCAATGAAGCATTTTATAATTATAAACAACATCATGTTCTCTTCATGTCGCTTTTGTTATTTTGTCTATTAATGGAATATTTTAGGATTTAGCGTCGCTCACGCAAAATGGCCGTCAAAATAGAATTAGGTAAAACTATCTCAACGACACGTTTCCCGAGAAATTAGTCAGGTGAAATAGTATAATCTATTACTCAACAATCAAAACAGTTAACAATATATATGTGCATTGTGCATGCTCATTTTATAGTCAGGTAAATATATAAATGTGCATAAATCAGCATGAAATAAATCAAGAAAAATTATCTGATCGCCTTTGTAGGAAATATTTCAGACATGAAAAGCTATTTATCGTACAATAAAACCTCACGATTAATGTTTTAATTAGAGGAAAATATTTATTTTCAAACATTAAAATTAATTAAGTGACATTTAAAGTTCTCTAAGACAAAAACTTATGGTCCAACTACGCAACTACAAAAAAAACTGCTTTAGAAATGTTAAAGATTTATTCATCAGATATCACGTGAAATTTCAATAATATCAATTTTTATGTGTGATCTGCTGAAAGATTTCCAGTAGTTCTAGACCAATGTATGGTAGCAAACGATAGCTATGACTAATGAGAACAGCACAAGAGTTCTCAAGACTGCAGTCACTCGGTGCTCATTAAGGAATTTTAAATCACGAACTACGTGAAATTTCAAGTTTTACAATTGCAATGAGATAATATCCTATCCTAACAAGAATAACAAAACTACCTACAACTCTGTGTGGTATAAGTGACGTCTCGTAAGACACTGCTTGAGTGAGATGGCGTTTGGGTCCATCAAGCGAGTCCAAAGTAATGCCTTAGCGCCACAGACACAGATTTACACCGCAGGTGGGCCTAACGGCCTTTATAAAAATATTGAATCACTACTAAACGTGTGATATTTTATAAAACAGAACCGGTAAAGTTGTCTTACTACCAATTTAACGAAAATATTTGTTTTTTAGTACATTCTATGCGAAAAATACGACTCAATTGTCATTCAAGCAATTCAAGATAAGCGACAGTAGTCGATCAAAGTCATATCAGGTAAAAAAGGATAAGCGACAATGGTTTCATAATATCAAAGCAGGTAAATTTGGATAAACGCCAATTAGTTAAGATACGACAATCAGGTAATTTAGTCTATGTTATTTTTTTTATAGAATCTTATATCGATTCTGTTTAATAATGTGGAAATACCACATTTTTACTTTTTGGCTAATGCGCATAAGCATTTTAAACACACATGACACAGAGGGCGCTCCAGTAGCGAAGAAATATGGAATCAAAGATTTAGTGTGATTGACGTAACGATATGATAGCTCAGTTGGTAGAGCACTACGCCGGAAACTAAGGGTCGCAGGTTCGAGTCCTGCTTACATTGCAGTGGATCACATTCAATTTTTCTTTCATAATTTACCTTTTTGTTAATTTTATCATAAAGACATAGGTAAAATGCCTCAAACGACATTAAAATATATACCTATTACGATCAGGTAAAAACAGTTAACCAACAAGTGCAAGGTTAGTTGCAATAAAGAAACATTATCCAAGTTGTTTGATCTGTTTTGACAAATAAGTAAAAAAGCTCTAAGGTTCATTAATCATTATTATACAAAAAACCTTTTTATGTAATCTCCATTTTGCTAAAAAAACCTCAAAAATCAAGTCGTTTAGTAGAAAAAAAAGTAGAGATTCTCTAAATCACCGACGGGATAAGCGACACAAAAGTCGTCAGACAGATGTATACGAGACCCAACCCATTCGATGCAGAAAAATCTGCCGATCCCAACAGTGTGTATAACTCAATATCCCCAAAAATGTCGCTTAGATAAGTTCTCCTTTCCAGCATCGGCATATTTTGACACTCAAGTATATTAACATTTATAGGGTGAAATTTGCCAAAAAAATTCGTCTAGTAAAATATCGTATCAACAAGTATAGGGGAAAATCTGAGAACATTACTAATGTAGTCATAAAAAACTATCACTGTTTATAAGTAGGTAAAGGACGTAAATCCGTTTTCCAACGGTAAAGTTGAGTTTGTCACTCTATTATTTATAGTTTATCTTTTCATTAGAGCAGCATGACCCGGGGGATAAAGCTGTGCCTCCAATACTATGTTAAAATATCGGTTCATCCGCTGGGTCACGATATGATTTATTTATTTATTAAAAAACGATATTTTTTATTTCTGCATGATTTTACACGTATAATCAAGAATCTTGTCGGCATTTTAACTATTTTTGGTAAGTACCTACACATACAAAAGAAACTAAAAAGTATTTTTCGATTCGAGACTTCCAAATGGCCAATTTCACTTATTTTTTTGGAAAATAGCTTTAACGCATTTTATTTTTAATATTCTACTGTAGTGGGTAAATAGATATTTAGTAATCCGAAATAATTATATCATTGTTTAAATGATTTATTTTACTTCGAGATTTTTCAATGCCTTTAAATAAGGTATAAGGTTTGTTGATCTTCAACTCACGCTCGGACTATGCGAGTGTATGAAGCTGCTTGGACGCCACTCAACGAGATTATGAACGAAGTAATGTTCCGGGGGTGCACGGTCGGCGGGGGGAATGACGTTAGGCTCCGCCCAGATCCTCAAGGACGTTGGGATTAGGAGTCGCCTTAAACGGCTGTGGGGTCAGATTGTCAATTTTAAGTTATTAGCAGTATTTTTTTCTTCTTTAAACTGTATTTATCCACAACGCTTCTTTCTTACATGATTTACAAATTTTAGTGATCCTGAAAAAAGGTGATGTATGTTTTGAAAAACTTTTACGATTACGAAAGACGTCCGACGTGCGTCCGACGGACTCCAGCATGGCGTTCATTAGAACACGTTTTGACACTTTATTATTACAGTTTAACCTAGAAAACTTTCTATTGGCAGCCCGGAAGAATGTTGGCATTAAAAAGTTTCAATTTCGCGTTTTACGCGCCAGTAGATATTTTTGCTTTTATTAAAATAAGTCATTGTTAGTAGGACTTTGTTCTAGAACATTACCTACTTTTCGTTAATTAAATCACAAAAAAAGTATATTACTTATACTTATACAGTAATAACTGTAAGGGGTAATTCATATATTTTAGGGCTTTCTATTTTTAGGGTTCTGCACCATAAAAGAGATAATAATGGCTTTGCAGTGCCGGCCTTAGCCCTACGGATGCTCTTCTTTCAATGTGTGGCACTCTGGCGCCCTAGACTTTGTTTTAAAAATGCTCCACGCACCACTGTCACCACGCTCCACTTTACACAAAAAAACGAATAAATTATAGTGGTCAGGCGGTTTGCAAAGATTAAAAGAGAGAACCTACTGTGGTGTTGTATTTGTACAAACCCCTAATACTATAGATAGCACATCGATCAGTACATGTCAAATATCACTCCACAACAGTTCAAATAAAAGTGTATACACTCCACGACCCTCCAATTTGCATGTCCTTCACCCGCGGCTCAATGAATCCCGATTGTTGGGAAGGGAAAGCCAATAGGTTTAGCGGTGACCGATAGCTCGGCTGATGGGAAATCAGTTAGTTTTGTGAAATGTCGACACGGTTAGGGTATTTGCACAAAATATTTTTAAAACAAGCTGACGGTGTTTCTCACCTTAAATTCTCCCTTAAGAAAGTAAGGTGTTCTCTTTTTCAACGCATTATGAATGAAAACACTATGTGTAACAACAAAAAAACCGACAGTCACAGGAATAAATAAATGTATTTGAATGATTAACTTCAATGGATTAGATTTTTTTTTAGTGATATTGAGCCAGCGAGCTTGATGACAAATATAGGTAGATATGTTTCTTTTACCACCAAACAAAACTTCGCGTCAAGGGTTGATAATTCTAACCCCTTTTTATGGTAAGTTTCACTTTACAAAAGGAGCTTCTGAAGGACTCCCAAAGTGCCCTTAAGGCGTGAAAAACGACATTGTGAGATAGATTGATACAATAACGAAACTTCTAAAGGTGTTCAAGCAATTCTGTATTCCACTGAAGAATGCGTATTATTCTTACCAGTTTTTAAATGACGTCATGATCATGAGTTATAGTCACTAGGCAAAATACTAACCATTTTAAACATTGAAAAATATTATTAACAAAAAACTGCTTTTTTCGGACCTCACACCAATCGATCTAGTCCCAAATTAAGCCCAAGAAAGCTTATTTTATGGGTACTAGACGATGATATACGTATTTATATAGATATGGGGATTCGAACCCGGGACCGCTGGCTCAGTAGGCAGGTGTCTACAAACTGCACAAAACGCGTCGTTTTTACATTTCAAGATTATCCTTTAGTAACCAGACTAGTATGTCTGTATCCTGTCCATCAGCGAGTGCGGTTAACAAAGGAAATAATTTGAAAAATACAAAAGTTTTTAGTTAAGACATTAAATATGGAATACAAGAAAAAAAAGAAACTGATTTGCGCTGTTATCAAATACGGGTTCGTGTATAACTTTACAAGCTTAACTTTACTTAATATTGAAGAACTGATCATTAATATTTAAATAAAACAATTTAAACGGATTGTATCGCGTATATTAATTATTTGAGCCTTCCTGACGTTTCAGTACCTTTACAGATACCGTTGTCAAAGGTTGACTGGCAAAAAACACAATTTTTCTCTGTCAAAGTTACATTTGTGCAAACTACCCATTTTGTAAATATTAATTTAAAATACATGCCAGATGAGCCTAATGTGTAAAGACACATGTGCCAGAAGGGCATTTATTATTTTATTTAAAATATCTACCAGCGATTCACTAAAGGCTTACTGAGGAGAAAGAACCGCCAAAGAAAACTCCTAGATTGCCTTATTTATTACTATGAAATACTTTTAAACAAAAACTCTATTACATATACTACTTTTAACACTAATTTGTTTTACACCGTTCGAGGCCCAAGGTTTCCAGTCTTGTGTCTTGCTTGATCCTTGATAAGATGTACAACAGGATCCCAAGCCGGTGGTAATGACAAACCATCTTCTCTATTGAAATTGGGATATTTTTTGATTTCAATAGCCTCGCGCAACATTCTGGTAAAACGTCGTTTCTCTCTGGCAAGGATTGAAGTGTTGTCAAACTTAATTGAATGGTTTGGTTTGTCCATGACATGCTCGCAGACCGCAGACCTGTTGCAACGACGGTGCTTGACATCGGCTACATGCTCCTTAACCCGTGTAGCTATACTACGTTTCGTTTGGCCAATTTATGATAGACCACACTCGCAGTCCAGCTTGTAAACACCAGCACTCTGCAGAGGGATGCTGCACTTCACGGGCCTCAGGTATTGAGACATCTTCTTCATCGGCTTGAAATATGTTTTAATGGAAGCCCGTCTCAAGATGTTTCCAATCCTATCCGTGACCCCTTTCACATATGGCAGGACCGCAGGTTTACGCTCGACTGTAGGAGTCTTCACACGGGGTTTCTGGTTGAGGCGTGGTATCTTGAGCCCATTGGCCCAAAGCGCACGCTTGACATGCTGTAGTTCATCAGTCAAATGTTGGTCGTCACAGATTCCCTTGGCTCTCTGAAACAAAGATTTACCCACTGTAGCAAGTTGACTAGGATGTATGAACACCTTTATTTTAAATTAATATTTACAAAATGGGTAGTTTGCACAAATGTAACTTTGACAGAGAAAAATTGTGTTTTTCTCAGTCAACCTTTGACAACGGTATCTGTAAAGGTACTGAAACGTCAGGGAGGCTCAAATAATTAATATACGCGATATAATCCTTTTAAATTGTTTTATTTAAATGTGTGACAGTCGCGGAAACCGAAGAAAATATTATGATCATTAATATGTTTACGTCTTCTGAAGGTAAATTAGGTACTATTTATCATCGTATGTTTTCCATTGCCCTTAAAAAACGCTGACTACCGATATGAATTTACAAGAAAAGTTTCAGCAATTTGGAGGAACAAATTAATTAAGCCGACGCGGTGATTTGTGTTTCAGTTGGGAACCTATTTGTTCAGGAACTAAGCTTTGCTCAGGTGTCGACACAGTGATCGTAACCAGCAGGCCATTAAGCCCATTTACATAAGGTACTTATCACAATAAAAGAGGGACTTATGGCGTTACTACACTACCATCGGGTGATGATGGGTCTGTCGCTGGTCAGATTATAAAAAAAAAACTTGTATTGGTGCTTTTCTGCGGTTTCGACCATCTCACCAAGTATGATACCCAACCCAAGAATAATTCTTGTGTTGTTTTGGTAACTAAGGATTAATAATTAAATCTAATCAACACTAAAATGTCAATTTATATAGGTAAACCTAAATATAGTATAAGAACTACAACCATAGTAATACTCAGAATTAAAGAGCATGTACAATTTTATCATATTAGTAAATTGAATTTATTATTAGTAATAGATTTCTCGAATGCCTTCAATGCCGTCGATCATGATCTCTTACTGGCTGCACTTGATCGGTTGAATATCTCGCCATCAGTGGCTAAATGGTTTGCCTCTTACCTTCAAGGTCGCCGTCAGAGGATACACGCTAATCGGACCTTCTCCGATTGGTGTGATCTTACGTCTGGCGTTCCTCAGGGTGGCATTTTATCTCCATTGCTATTCTCTCTATTCATCAATTTAGTTGCGTCTAACTTAGTGTGCTCTTACCATTTGTATGCTGATGATTTGCAGCTATACACCCAAGGGAGTTCCAATGACTTGGATCGCGCTGTAACCGACATCAATGACGACTTGAAGCGCATCTCAGCTTGGTCACGCAGTTTTGGGATCGCCGTGAACCCGTCTAAATGCCAGGCTATTATACTCGGGAAAATAAAAAAGGTGTTACGCACCGATATGTGTCTATCTGATCATCACAGCGTAACCGTTGTTTTGAACATATGTAGAAATAACGTATCAAACACATGTATAACAAAACGGTTGTTTTCAAGTAATAACATATGTAACTTTACTAAAAGTCTAAATGAATATGACTGGAGTAAACTGTTAATTAAATGGACAGGTCCTGGTGAACAGATAGAATCGGTCCTAAATGTAATAAAACATTTTTTCGATATATATTTTCCATTAAAAAAATATCCCATCACGAACCATGTAAATGTGTGGGTCAATAATCAGGTTCGCCAATTGCGTCAACAAATACGTTCATGTAAACTTAAATTAATACAGGGCCCAACCGATATCGAGTATTTTTCGAACCTATTGCATCTCGAAGCGTGCTACTCGTCCGCCTTAAAGAATACGAGAAGTGAGTACGTAAATAACCTCATATCTAGTGCTGATGACATGCAGCGCAGTGTGTGGCGTGTCGTTGCGTCCGAGACGTGTAAAAGTCATACCGGCGGGAACACTGCGCTGGATGTACTCGTAAGCGGGTCGCCGGGGGACAGCCCGGGCGCGCGCGCCGCCGCCGCCGCCGACCAGCTAAACCGCTATTACATAACAGCCAACGATAACAACACAAAACCTCGCATATATGACGCGCTCGCTTATCTAGATCATTATCTACCGCCTATATCGCCAACGTTTAAATTTAAGTTATTTACGCTCGATGAAATTTTAAAAATCCTTAGAGATATAAAACTAAAAGGGTCGAGAGACATAAATGACATGTCCACTCACACCCTTAACCACCTACCACCGATATTAGTATCCTTATTATTAAAATTGTATAATGACTGCGTTGAAAACGGAGTCTACCCGGACTCTCTTAAAATCATTAAGGTGCAACCCGTCTACAAAGGTAAAGGTGAGATGCACCAAGCAAAATTTTATCGACCAATATCCTTGATACCGATTGTCTCAAAAGTGTTTGAGCGGCTACTGAGTAAAAGAATAATAGATTACTTTATTTCGAATAACCTACTAAATAAACAACAATATGCCTACCAGTTGGGCCGGTGCACGGTACATGCGGCGGGCGGCAGGTCGCGGCCATATTCTGCGACTTATCGCGCGCCTTCGAGATGGTCGATCACTCGCTTCTACTAAAAAAGATGTCACGTTATGGTATAGCGGGCAGTTTTCTGAATACAATAGCATCGTTTCTAAATAACCGAAAGCAATGCACATATGTACATAATTCGAAGTCTAACGTCCAATCCCTGGCCGGTTGCGCGGTGCCCCAAGGATCAACAATGGGAAATTACTTATTTCTTATACTTGTAAACGATATAACTGCTGCTTGTTCAGATCCTGAATACGTAACTTATGCTGATGACACCTGTATAATTAGAAATTAAACGAACTTACCTGAAGTGAAGTTCTATTTTAATTGTATGAGCTGCGCAGTCTCGAAATGATAATTAACTCATGTAGTATACGCAGTTTATACGGCTTTTCATCACATAATTCAGAGTACAGAAGTTTAAGCTTTCAATTCAAAAAACGCGCCAAATTTCCGAACACAAACCCCGCTTTCCGCACTCTGACCTGTCAATCTCATTTAGTTTAGAGTTTAGTAGCTTACAGCAGCTGCCCCATCCTGACGTGACGCCTGAGAAAACAGATCCTATGGAAATGTCCTGGAAAATAAACTTTGAAACGGGTATAGGGTGGGGGGGATTATCATTTCGAGACTGCGCAGCTCATACAATTAAAATAGAACTTCACTTCAGGTAAGTTCGTTTAATTTCTAATTGTATTTCGCTGCGCAGTCTCTTCATGATAATTAACTCATGTAGATGTTCAGAGTCAAATCAAAGTTTATTTCTAGCTTTGCGAGTAACTCGTAAGTGTTACTCGTCATAACAATACTTAATTTATGATATACGCGGCACTAGAGGCCTCTCATAAAATTGAGAAATTATGATGTGTCATTCAAACCTGCAGGTGCCTGCAGTCTATCTTATAACATCAATATTGAGACATAGCAGGCCCATGGCCAAGACCCGGGCAGGCCGAGTCGAGTGGGCGGTAAATATAGAAGACAGCTAAGCATTTTGAGAAGTTGTCTCCTTGTAAGTTATTATTTAGAACAATAATAAAAATAACATGACATAATGATAGTTATGTATAATCTTATTCATATATATGACAACAGGGCTTTTATTAGACCAATTACAGGTTTATATCTAAGGAAGGGCAACAAGAGTAGAGGCTTGTTCGAAACCTGCCTAGATGTCTTAATTAAAACCGGAATTTAATTCAAAACTTTATCCAGATATTGGAAAATATTGGATAATTTAATAAAAGACAGTGTTTGTAGCCACTGTACAGTAGTACTTATAAGCAAGGTATTATTTCTTGTTTAATTCCTCTAAGCAAAAACTAGATACTATTTGAAGACAATGATGCCAAGTAATTTAGGCACTAATTATGGTTCCCAAGTTGCGCTACATCTTGATTAATATAAACTAACGGATAAAAGCATCCTTAATGAATAGAGTTTGTAGATGTACCTATAGCAGTTACCACTGCTATCTCCGGCTCGCTTTTCCTAAATAGTTTAAAACATTTGTGCTGAAGGACTGATGCATCTAAATAATGTTTAATTAACACTTTCGACACCAACAACCCGGTAGCCGGGCGCTCTGATCGTGGTAAGTTTTCGCTACATACGGTTTTTCCCATGATATCGGCTACGAGCGTAGCCCGTAGCGCTACGCGGTAGCGATTGCGTTAATGTTTTGACACAAAACCAAAATGATGACAGTTTTACAGCATGTGTCTTACCGCTATGCGGTACTATGTGAGAGTGATGCCAGCAGGCCCGCATTATGTCTGCTGAGACTGATGGACACTTCTCTTAGTTAAATATAACACATTTCGCACAGCACCACCGTAACTAGGATAAAGCGTTCCAAGAATTTTTGCTAGCAACCAACGGTAACTTGCTAAAATCTAAGTTAGAACCAATTGTTATACATGTAGAGCTTACCAGCTTGAGCAAGACGGGATACCACACTAGCGCCCGCCAGCTATAATATATATCATATACATATAACATTTAGTAAATATATTTATGTGAGGGATGTTTATTTACATCAGTAGTTCGATATGTGACGGAGTCTGAGAAATCAATTATAATATATAACTTTTTCCATGACATGCCTAGCCTAACACAGTGACATCATCAGTGCAATCCCTTGTCATTAAGTAAATTTAATATTTTAAAATCTTTATTTGGTAGCTAACACATTCAATTTTTGAATGATTCCTTGTAGATTTTATTCAGGGATATTATTTTATTCAGATTTTGTATATATAACGAGAAAATAATAACATTACTTTCTCACACCACTGTCATATTTGTGTAACAATAGAATGTGGGTGTAGGATAATTTGAAAACTGAATTCAGTTTATGAATGAGATAATCTGTGGTTTAAGCAATTTTCTAAAAGATCCCACAGTTCTTTTAGTCAAAGCAGAAAAGATTTACGACCCTAAAAGCTGACAAGGCAGTACTATAATAGATTAATAATATCCACCAAAATAGCTCATTCTTTACCATTAAATAAATTTGCTTGGATTTATCATAATTGTTTCAATATTTCTATCGGAAATATGTATTATGCCTTTCTAACTCTGTAAACCTCGAGCATCAAGCCAAAATCGGTGGCAGACCGACCAGCACAAGCAAGCCTGTTGAATAGGCTAAATGTCCTCTTCATCATGTTGATAGTTTAATAGCTCTAGTTTAAAAAAAATATATATATAGGTATATAATAATAATAATTTAGCTAAAAAAAACTTTAAAAGGTTGTTTAAAATTTTAAAGGGACTTGATAATTGTCAGACCCACACAGATCCAAAAAATTTGGACCATGGTAAAATAAAAGGATCTTTCCTCCTAGTTTACAATGAAAACTTAGATTCTGTAACAGAGCTTTAGCTTTGCCTGTATGCTATTGAAGCATTCATTTATTTTTATTTCAAAAAAATTAATAAAAATTTACCCTGGTACTTATAAAAAAGGAGCTTGAAAAAACCAGCTTCTCTAACAACTTTAGAGTTGTCTGTATGCTATCAAAGCATTCATTTATTCTTATTTGTTTATTAGCCTTATTGCACAAAACAAGTCAGTATGAGTGACGGACACAATGCCAACGGCCTCCTCTAGCCATAGGGCCAAACCGAGATACTTACTAGTAAATATTGGAAGTAGGCATCTATTATGTATCATTATATGTAATTTCCCCAACAAAAAAAATAATAATGAATAAATAAAACACTGCACATATCAATCACAAACCTGATATCAATCAGAGAACTGCATGACAGGTTTAAGCAACTCTGTGTAAGCGTAGGATGACATGTTCAATCTTCTGATAATTTTAGAGAATTCTATTAATGGACTTGGAGAAAATATACATCTCCGGGTAAAGTGTGCCCTGTGATTTATTTGTTGCATTAATTTACTATTCTATTGTTGTGATGTAATTACAATTGTAATTTTATATTTATTATTGTTATTCAAAGACAGAATCAGACATGTAAAAAATGTCCTTGAGGCCTATTTGTAGATTATTCATGATTTAAATTTTAAATTTTATAGTACCAATATAGCAGTTAGGAAGCATCAGCCTAAAGGCTGTTCTAGAAATATCTTGCTTGGAGTGTTACCTTGCAATATGGTTATATAGTTCCTTTCAATTGTAATAAGACTTATCTTAAGACAGATTTTATGACAGAATATCATAGGTAAATATTGGCCTCTGCCAGGTAGGCCTTTAATAATGACTGCTTGCATTTAGTAGTCCAGCATAGTAAAAGATCTTACTTATTTAATTTACAAATTCTTCAACTGAAGAATATCTAATTCAGAATTATTTTTTTAATTACTCTCCGCTGCATGTTATAAAATGATAAGTTGCCATTGTACTAAGCAGTACTTAACACTATCCCTCAGGACTGTGATTATGGGAATCAGAATTCCCAAGTGATTTACATACTATATAGTGTGTTTAGCGCTGCCAGCTGGCCGCTGGTCTCAACTCCTATAGTTGTTTATGACCTCGTCGTACTTACTTGACATTTATTTAACATATGCTCTTCACTTTCTATCAACTAGCCACTTCGGCCTTTATGTAGTCTTGAGGCATCCTCCAATTTTTAATAGTCCGGAACGGTATACTTTTGAATTTTTCCTGTTAGTAGGCCATTTTCGATGACATTTTTGATTATAATGGGAATTTATTCATATTATTCTCAGCAAGAGCAGATCTGACTCACTGGATCTGGGCCAAGTGTGTCAAATTCTAGAGAGCTTCAGCTGGTAAGGCCAGTCTCTATGTTGATGTATTCATAATTCATCAGCTGTAGTATAAGGAAGCGCTTATAACGCACTGTCTAACGAGCCTGAAATAAGCCATATATCAGACTGTTATGTATGGCACAAACAGCAGAATGTGAGCCCAATATGGTGCACCACAACACTGATTTCAGCATGAACTGGACTAAGGTGACCTGAGCCCCCAAAACCATGCTGCGCATATAAAGCAACGAGTGAATCCAACTGATACACCATTCTACTCAGCAGAGCCAGCAGAAAATGCACCCAGATTAATTCACCACATTTGCTAAGGTAATAAGCATAGAGTGAACCCACGTAACACACCATATAACTTAAGTTTAAAGCTACAAGTGTATCCACTAAAGCGCACCACAATGCTTAATGAGCAAAGAGAGTACCCAACCATCCAATAGTTAGCACTCCACATTGCTACAAGATGCGAGCGAGCAAAAATATATTTCAATGCGCCAGCAGCACACGCCGCTCTCTGCTAAAGTTATGCATATTACGGCCTTCCGGAAGACAGGCAAGGCAGCGATCCAAACTTATAGAATTCTTGTCCTACCTTGTTTGTTATAATCCTCTTAGCATACCTAATGTTTTCCCTTTTCTGTCATCTCTCATGCTCAAGCAGTTGAAATGGCTTCGCCACCAGAATCCCGCTCCGCATGGCGCCTGTTCGGTGATGACGATTTGTGAGAACGTAAACAAGACGATCATTATGCCCGGGATATCGCTCACGAATCCCTTGAGTGATTCCGGCTTGCCGACCGACTCGAGCGCATGACGCCGTGAATCTTTTCAAACGACGGAATTCCTGTCGAGATATATCCATCAAACCGCTTAGACGATGTTTCAACATCATCTTTATAATAACAATTAGTATTTAACACCTTTCACAACACCATATTACATTATTATAATTAAAACGAAAAATCGCAATGTGATCTTGGCCGCACAAAAGCGTTAATGAGATTGACAGGTCAGAGTGCGGAAAGCGGGGTTTGTGTTCGGAAATTTGGCGCGTTTTTTGAATTGAAAGCTTAAACTTCTGTACTCTGAATTATGTGATGAAAAGCCGTATAAACTGCGTATACTACATGAGTTAATTATCATGAAGAGACTGCGCAGCGAAATACAATAGTCAATGCTGATAACGTATTGAACTTAAAACGGAACCTATGTCGAGCCATCGACAGAATATCTACATGGTTTTTAGCGAATGGTATGCAACTTAACCTAGAAAAAACTAACTTGATACATTTTCAGTTACGCAAAACAAAGAACGAGGAACTAAATATAATGTCAAATAACATACAGGTACCACAAGTCGATCAGGTAAACTATCTAGGATTCAAAATTGATTCTGGTCTCACATGGTCCCCTCATATAGACGTGACCTGTAACAAATTGAGTTCCGCATGCTTTGCACTATCAAGGCTTGCTCCAACTTTAACCAATGAAAATATGAAATTAGCCTACTTTGGATATTTTCATTCTATATTAACGTACGGTGTTGATCTTTGGGCTACTGCAGCTGATCGTGAGAGGGTATTTAAGATCCAAAAACGAGCCATACGCATCATTGCTAACAAACCATACGATCACCCTGCACAAGATCTATTTAAAGAATACCAAATCCTAACCTTACCTCGTGTGTATATTCTAGAGGCTTGCACATTTGTGAGGCACAACCTTGACCTTTACACGACTCGTGCGCAGCAGCACGGCAGGAACACGCGCGGCCAGCACCTGACTCGTCCCGCTGAGGAGATTAGCCAAGGTTCGAAAATCACTCGCTATAATGGGGCCAATACTGTACAACGCTCTCCCACAAGAAACTAAAAACTCGCCGAGTAATATAACATTTCATAAAAAGCTGAAAAGAATTTTATTAGAGATGGCCTGTTACAACATCGATGAATTCCTTGAGAAAATAAAATTGACCAACACATGATGCCTATCAAACTAATTTCCTGTTTTACCAATAACCAACATATTATGTAAAAAAAAATGTATAATAACAAAAGTGTACATGCACTCAATGAGTTGTTTTTTTTTTTTTTTTGATATAGGCGTGTGCCTGCGAATAGTACCTATACAAGAACATGACACTGTAAAACGAATATTTTTTTTTTAAGTAACTAACATGTTCTACAAATAATAATTTTAATAACATTATAATTATATTTATATCATGACGTGTAAAATGATTTTTTTACCAATAAATATCTGAATCTGAATCTGAATCTGAATCCCCGCATGCTTGCCATTACAGACATGACGAACATAGCCTCTGTAGAATTTGAGAACAAAGCTATTCAGCTGGCATCGGAAGTGAAGAACCTGGGGCTGATCCTCGATTCTGGCCTAACATGGGAGCCACAGGCTGTCCTGTGGCGACCGCAATCAATCGCGAAAGCGAACGCAATGTGTTAGTCACTCTGCGACACACATCAGATACCTGTGTATCTGATGTGTGTCGCAGAGTGACTAACACATTGCGTTCGCTTTACCGGCTCAAACACTTTCTTCCTGTCGGCACCAAGACTCTCCTCATTCAAACTCTCATTCTACCTGTCGTCGACTATGCTGATGTGTGTTATTCAAATATCTCGCAAGCCTCCTTGAACCGCTTGGATCGTCTTCTGAACAATTGCATCAGATTCATCTTTGGACTACGTAAATACGACCATATTTCTGATTTTCGCCGTCAACTTAATTGGCTCCCGATTCGAGAACGTAGGTCGTTACGAGTCTTATGCACGCTTTATTCCATCTTATTCGATCCAGCCGCTCCTGATTATCTCAGAACCAGATTTCACTTTGTTACTGCTAGACCAGGCTGTACTCTCCGCACTTCTCGTACCCTCACGCTCATCGTCCCTCCCCATCGCACCGGGTTTTTGTCAAATTCTTTTACCGTCCAGGCAATACGACTCTGGAATGATCTTCCACTCCCCATCAGGCAAGCACAAAGCAAACCTATTTTTAAGCGCATGCTACGCAAGCATCTTTCTGATATATCTGTCTAAAACAATTGTTTCAAGATGAATTATTATTGGTATGATGTTATCACTGGGTACATGAATCTATATGTATGTAGTATATTATAATTATGTATTTGTGTAAGTTTAAGTATGTATATTATATTTTATTTAAATTTGTTTCTTTTATTGTCTCCGAACGTTATACTCGTAGACCCTGCACCAACTCAATGTTTCTGTTTAGCCCTATGGTTGACTGGTAGAGAATGCCTTGTGGCATTAAGTCCGCCATTTGTACTAGCTTGATCTGGGCAGTAAAGTTTAAATAAATAAATAAATGAATAATTTAGTTGAATTGAAAGTGTATGTGATATATCTATACTATATTGTTATGAGCCTGCTGTTTGTTCGCTCCACTGTACCCCACCGTACCCGGTCTGGCTTTACATCCAAACTTTCTGTACTGTTTGCTTAATAGGTGCCCTAATGTTGTATGACGGTTTTAAATGCGTACTTTCCTACTGCTCACAACCGTCGGCAGTTATTTGTACAAGCTCGTAATCAAGCGTAATGCACTGACTGGGAATTTGTGAATGCGATTAGAATTATTCCTTCGGGATCAATCATTTAAGAGGAGTGCAAGTGCCTTTACCAGGAATGAGGCACCAAGGTACGTGACAAAATGTTAGCTTTCATTTAGAAAAAAAAATCACATAGCATTAAATTATGCTTTTTTTTTCGATAGTCCTTGCTGTAAGGATGTACAGTCTGCAGGTCATTATTTTTTTCAAAATGTTTTTTTGAATTGACAATTTGTCAGTTTGCAATAGTGTTGGCTGAAGGGACCTTTGCCATCGAAACCCAATTTAAAAAAATATAATTGTTGATGGCCGACACTTGTCAATATCAAATCATTGAAATATTGATACACGTCATTGTAAAACCGTAGAAATTTTGACATTGACAAGTGTCAACCATCGACTAGTTTTTTTTTGTAGGCTTTGTAGGCAAAGCCTCCTTCAGGCAACATTATAGCAAAGGTATGTGTCAAACATACTTAGGTATATTTCCAACTAACTTTACTCACTCTAAGATACTGATATTCAACTAAGAAAATCATTGGAAACGATGCTGAAAACACGAAGTTACAATATCTGTGTATATCAAAAGACACAAATAACCACGTACTGACCGCAGACTGTTGTTGGCCGATATCGCACTTCATTGTTTTTCCGGACAGTCCAAAATTCACACCTCTAGTGCAATAAAGATTTTGCACGCTACTTTCATTACACACGTGCAATCACTATATTTTTTTATAAAATAACGATTTGGTTCCAGACATTTAAGAGTAAAGTGTTTTCTTTTAACACAAAAAGTCTGGAACGCGTTGGCGGCAATGTTATTTTCACGGGAATCGATTTTTAGCTACTCAGTCTATACCGATCCGATAAACCACAAATGAAATTATTTAAAACGCTAATCTAAAACCATAGCATTATCTGTGCCTATCAAAAGCCACAAATAGCCATGTACGGCGACCGCAGACCGTCCGCGGTTATTGGTCGAAATCGCACTTCATTGTATATCCGACCAGTGCAAAATTCACAGCTCTAGTGTAATAAAGATGAACTTGCACACTAGTTTAAATTACCCTCCTGTTACTATTTTACGAAAGAACAATTTGGTTCCTGGATGATTTTGGCTACAGTTAGGTACATACATATAATTCAAAATACGTTTTTTTTATTCCAACCCCTTTAGCACAACGTGACACGCGACTCTTTTTGTGTTGTACTGTAAGAAAGTGACGGGTGACGCTATGTCGCGCGACAAGAGTCGCTCAGCATAGTTGTGCTAGACAGGCTGAATACCGGTATAAGTAGCTCTAATTCATACATTTCTATGGGTATATTATTAAATAAAATAATATTTTGTACAGTAAATTAATAACTTAATAATTAATAACTCAAATAAAACTAAATTATAGAAATAACAAGGTTCAAAAAACACCGCTCCCTGTCGTTTCTGGTCCAAAGGAGTATTTCCTACATAAAGTTGTAAAAATTTAACAAAAACAAATAGAAAGAGCTTTCTATATTGTGGGGCAAATGTCACACGATTAACGTAACAATGTGATTGCTCAGTTGGTCGAGCACTACTCCGGAAAAGTAGGAACGTCCATTCAAGTCCCTCTTACATTACAGTGCCAAAGTGTATCGTATACGCTGCCTTCTCAATCACCTTATGTACAGCAAAAGCCACAAATAGCCATCATATTATTAAAACTATCTCGAGACATCTTTAATCATTATAAAGCCGTTGGAAACGCAGGTTCGAATCCTGTCCGAATCATTAAATTTTTCAATTTTCGCTTCATTTGTAAACATTTATTATAAAAATGGTTTAAACTCGCGTAAAAATTGTCAAGAACGGCCCGACATGTTTCGAACTCATATGGAGCTCTTTACCAGGGACTGCTATCCGTGTTACTACGCGACTTGCGGCCCACTACACTGGTATTCGTTCTCCTTGCCGCCCTCTGCGCCCGCGCAGATAGCGCGGTAGGAGTAGGGAAGGGCTCTTGTATTGTACTGGACTATCTGTCACTGCATTTTCACTACTACCCACGGATACTACGCACACTTGCCTTATTGTATCTCTATGACATTGAACGCGCGATGTTTTTAAACGCCTGAAAGTTGCATATAGGGCCGTTCCTGACAATTTTTACGTGAGTTTAAACCGTTTTTAGGGTTCCGTAGTCAACTAGGAACCCTTATAGTTTCGCCATGTCCGCCTGTCCGTCTGTCAGTCTGTCCGTCCGCGGCTTATCTCCGTGATCATAAGTGCTAGAAAGCTGAAATTTGGTATGAGTATGTGTATGTATCACGCCGACATAACGGTAAAATAAAAACTAAAAATAAAACTTTTTTTCGGGTACCTCCCGTACACCTAAAGTGGCGGTGATTTTTTTTTTTCGTTCCAACACTAGCGTCCGGGGTGTCGTTAAATATGCCTTTAAAAAACAATAGGGGTCTTCAAACATCATTTTTAGGGTTCCGTAGTCAACTAGGAACCCTTATAGTTTCGCCATGTCCGTCTGTCCGTCTGTCCGTCTGTCCGTCTGTCCGTCCGTCCGCGGCTTAGCTCCGTGATCATTAGTACTAGAAAGCTGAAATTTGGTATGAGTATGTGTATGTATCACGCCGACAAAACGGTAAAATAAAAACTAAAAAAAAAATTTTTTTTCGGGTACCTCTCGAACACCTAAAGTGGGGGTGATTTTTTTTTTTCGTTTCAACCCTAATGTGTGGGGTGTCGTTGAATAGGTCTCTTGAAAATAATAGGGGGTTTCAAACATTACTTTTTGATAAAGTCAGTAGTTTTGTAAATATTCGCTCCGAAAATAAAAAAAATTGTGTCCCCCCCCCTCTAACTTTTGAACCACAAGTCAAAAAAATATGGAAAAATTCATGTTAATGCGGCCTTATAAGTACTTTCAATGAAAACTATATTGAACAAAATCGGTCAAGCCGTTTTTGAGTTATCGCCAAATTTCATATTTTTTCTTTAAAAGGTCGTAAGTTGACTTCCAGAAGGTAATAAGTGATTACAGTTTCTAGGGCGTTTACGACCTTTTTATAGAGCTTAAAATCTGTCTTAACTTAAACCTCGGGCTTAAAACAGCAGTTTATTGTGAAGGATGAGCAACTACGGAACCCTACACTGAGCGTGGCCCGACATGCTCTTGGCCGGTTTTTTGATAATGTCAGCAGTTTTGTAAATATTTGCTCGGGAAATTAAAAAATTGTGTCCCCCCCTCTAACTTCTCAACCACAGGTCAAAAATTTATGGAAAAATTCATGAAAATAAACCCTTATTATTAATTTCAATGAAAACTATATTGAATAAAATCGGTCGAGCCGTTTTTTAGTTATCGCAAAATTTCATAACTTTCTTTATAATGACGTAAGTGCCGTGCGGTGTTCTTCTACTTCGAACGTTACACATATTAGTTAAGTGCCATACTTCATTAAACATTTCACTCAATCTGGTGCGGATAATCGATAACTTCCAGAAGGTAATAAGTAATTACAGTTACTTTGACGTTTACGACCTTTATAAAAAGGGCTTGAAATCTTTCTCGTAATTTAAATTAGATTTTATTGTCATTTTATTTTTTTTAAGGATGGGCAACTACGGAACCCTACACTGAGCGTGGCCCGACATGCTCTTGGCCGGTTTTTTTATAATTATACCACAATCGTTGGTTGGCCAATATCACACTTCATTGTTTATCCAATGACGACGCGTTTGGCTCGGTTGGTAGACACCTGCCTACTGAGTCGGCGGTCCCGGGTTCGAATCCCGGCCGGGGCAAATATTTGTGCAAAATATTTGTTCTTGGGTCATGGATGTTATCTATATATGTATTTATATATTATGTATATCGTCGTCTAGTACCCATAGTACAAGCTTTGCTTAGTTTGGGACTAGGTCGATTTGTGTATGATTGTCCCTTAATATTTATTTATTTATTTAATCCGCCCGGAGTTCACGGCTTTAGTGCAATGTAGATAAATTTGCACGCCAGTTTAAATTGCCTGCATTCACCATTTTACCTTGTTTGAATGTAAAATAGGCGGCTGCTAAAAGTTTGAACTACATTATAATGCGATGCACGGGGGAGTATATTTCAACAAAATGAGAGACTCGATCAGAATCCGTTTTGTTGCTATCCATAGATTTAACCTTTAAACCATAATCATACATTTACTAACATACACGCTTTTAAATACCAGAAGATGTTTACGCCTACCTCTTCAGTCTCTTCGAGATCATGGACGTAACATGACGCCCGAAACGTTGAGGTTATTGTTATATAAACACATTTCCTGTTTTATTATAATAACATTATTAACATTAATTAGTATATTTGCTATTGTATGTTATATATTTAATTAATAATCTTCAGCCGGCTTTTAGGTGGTATATTTTTCTAATGACCAACATTTTTCGTAGCTAAATTGAATTGACCATAAAATAAAACAGCGCGGCAAACGAAAGATTGAATTTGATATTGACAAACTACTCGTAATGCAGTTACCACTGTAGCGGCAAATTCGAGATAATAATTACAAAATTGTTATAACTTACAAACTATTTTTTCGGCTTCTATGCATTAAAAACTTTAAGTTATGCGCCTGTAAGTGAACACAACACCCGGCCATCGAAAAAGAAAAACCTAGAAATTGCCTACGGCAAGAAAGTTCACGCCAATGCTAGCCTGAAGTGCAAAACACGAACAAAGTGAGAACTTCACATCCTATCCCTTTCACGCATGCCAGAATAACAGTAAGAGGGAGGGGAACGGAGTTTCGTTTTTGTTTTCGGAGTTGGGAATGAAGAGCGACACATTTACTTTGCAAATAGGCGTTGAAATATAGTGGAGTGACCGCAACTAAGTAATGGTCGGAAAGTGTTATTAATCGAAGCTACAGATATGTACCTATATACATACGACTACCTATATAAATTAATGAGATTTCAACTCTATTTCGATGCCAGGAAACGAACGAAATAACATGAAGATTATGTTCAACAATAGTACGAGTATAGCCCCATAAAATTTCAGCAACCGCAAACTTTGTCTATAATATTTCTTATGTACCTACTTCAATAAGGTAATTTTTAGGTAAGCAATCAATTACCACATCTTATAGTCATGTGATTAGCCCATCACAGCGCGTCTGTGCCCTTACGGCCTTATCACACTTGCGATTTGCGAGCGACTTTTGTATGAAGGCGATCACGCAGCGAGCTCGCCGCGTCGCTTATTTGTATAGAAAACTCGCTCGCAAATCGCAAGTGTGATAAGGCTCTTACCATGAGTTAACGTGACCTTACTCGCTAGCGACAGCATAAACGATTTGTATGGAGAATAGTACGGCGCCCCTCGCGGTTACTTTGTAGAACTACAATTCTCCATACAAATCGTTTACGCAGTCGCTAGCGATTACAGTCACTGTAAATTCATGGTAAGGGTACTGAACTACGGCGAGTCCTCGCCGCGGTTACTTACCGTTAGAGCGAGAGCCTATCATGGTAGAGTTTATCACGCCTTAAATTGAACATATGAGAAAGCATACGTCACTTTTCGACAAGTGTGCTAGAGATACGAATGCTTTATCATTAATTAGCTGTGCCGTGCGGTGTTACCAGCTCATCTCACGGGAACACTACATTTTTCGGGGTAAAAGGTAGCCTATGTGTTAATCCAGGGTGTCAGCTACCTTGATACCAAAATTTATCAAAATTGGTCCAGCCGTTTGAGCGTGAAGAATTAACAAACACACACATAAACTTTCGCTTTTATAATATTAGGTAGTGTGATTTATATATCATAGGCCTGATGATGATACATCGCGCGACAAACGACATCGCGGGTAGTAGCTAACTTAACAGCAAATGTGTCATATTGAATTTACTCAAAGGTAAAACTGGAAGAGATCCCTTGAAAGGATAAATTCGCATATTTACATACTTTGGACTATAAATTCTAAACTGTCAACGAATACCAAATCTGTCTTTAATTGAAACGTCGCGGGATGTAAGTAGTATTAAGCCTTTTGTCTACCGTTAATTATGAATTACTTATATTTATCTTGTTTCCTTTTGTAAACTTTTATTGGTGTGCAATAAAGTATTGTTGTATTGTAAGTGAAATGCTTTACTATTCGACATCTAAAATATTCTCGAACTCGTAGTCGATTAAAATAATCAAATACCTCTGTGAAAAGTAATCCAATGAACTGATCCAGCCTTCAACTTTGAGACCGTAATTGGTTTACATTCCTGAAACCCTACACGTAATGCTCACTTAACCAATATACGAACAAATATTTGTGTCATAAAATGCCGGTGTAAAGCTAAGGGACCGGTGAAATTTAATAACCCAAATAATAATGTCGGCCGAGTTCATAGTGATGTGCCGATGCAGGATATCCGAGTGCGAATAGGGTTAATTCTAGCGAGCTATTCGACAAAATCAATGTTCTATTTTATAAAACATGGGTAAATTATACACGCCCTTGTTTTGCTAGTTGCGTACAACCAAGAAAGATTGATACAGATGACACTAATCCGTTAAGAGAGTTCTATTGTTTATTTTATGGAAATAAGTATAGGTACTAACCCGGCCTAACCCGGCTTGCCCAGATTTTATTTTTCACGCTTCGCCATTGTGGGTGTGAGTCCTCGCTAAGGCACCGTCAGCAAAAGATAAGTAGATGGAGCTTGATTGTTTTAGTATAGGTAAGTATTTACTGTCTTCTCGATTATTGGTCACACGTTTAAAAACACCGCGAAAATAGTTGTTCATTATAATCGTTTAATACGCTCAAATCTACACGTAAACTATTATTTAGTATGGCCCTTCCAAGGATCTGACACCATAAAAAAGTCCCCAATACCTCAAATACTCCAACGAAACATCACTAGGCGAATATTAAACCGGCATAAACTCGAAGATATTAAACAACAGAGTTCGACGTCGTCGGCTGTAACCCGCGCATTCAATATTCCATTTGAGTTACAGCGCAGCGGGTCACTGAGTGCTCGCCCATTTTGAGCGGAGTTGAATTCATTTGAAGTATAGTTTTACGCGGTCATTTGAGTGCATTTTGTAAACGATTGTACTAAACCAGTTTATTTTTGGCGCAATTTTGAACCTGTTGCTACTTAAAAGGTATATTTACCCAACACATAGCTAAACTAAATGATTGAATTGTATTTATAATAATTAAAATTATTGTAAGAATCAATTCTACAGGCCTAGTATAAATATTAATGTTAATTCCTACTTCCGAGTAATCCCAAAGGAAGCAACGAAACAGCAATTTGAAATAACCTTAAATAATCCAAAACACAATATTAACGAACTTTATTGTAATGTAAATATTTTCCATATTTTACTCACAGCGCATCCACAGCGTTGAAATTAATCACCGGTATATTTTCTCGTGCAATGCTAAAAGGTCGTATCTTAATATGAATCTCATAGCGAGATACAACGTTTTGTCCATGACGGTTACATTGGATGTAAATACGTGATTTAATTACTTTCCGGTCGTATTTCACGCGCGAAAAGTTCGGTTTCATAAGTTAAAGCATATTTATTGCTTGAGGTTCAGATGCATTATTAAAATTTCAAACAAGCATAGGTTTCCGGAATATTATTGATAAAATATTTAAATTAATTGCATTAACCATATTCATAGTCAATGTGTGAAAAACATCGTTATTAAAACGATACAGAAGGGTTTCTCTTATGATCTTCACTAAAGCCGCTTGATAACTGTATTTAACGCTTCTTTATGTAAAATGGGCCGTTATTGGTTGTAGGACGTGGCGACGCGATGAACACACACAAGCGATCCGCTACGACCATCGGGGCGTGAAAAGAAAGTGTACATAAACTTCTTTACGAAAATTGATTTTTAAAATATTTTTCTAGTGCGTCACGATCCTAGAAATTCAAAAAAACATTTATACGAAAACGTGACAAATTGACGATCTGGAATGGAAATTTAGGAACATAATTATTTTTTTCTTGTGATTTTCCGTGTGTTTGAATATACAAGTGATTCTGAGTAAGATATGGATAGGAAAAAAATTTTCTGAAAAATAAAAAGAAGTGCTCATGTAGGTACACCTTTTTTTGGAAAACGCTCATCTACGAACAGTACGAACTGATGCACTGCTGGTGTATGCGGGCTCACTATGAGCTGCGAACCGCGCTAGAATGATTATGCACCAGAGCGGCCACGAAGGTTCTCCTTGTTCGGGCAAAATCGGCGTTTATTAGTAGCCGGTCGTGTACCAATTGTGTCGCATTTTTTACAAACACGCTATTAAATACAATTTTCAGTGACTATCAAATGAGAGAAACCATTGTAGAATTTAATTCGCCCCTGTTATTAGGCGAGCTAGCGAAGCAGGTTCAATAATTATAATTATATTACTAGCTGCGCTGCGCGGTGTGTTACCCGCTCAACCCACGGAAATACTACATTTATCAGGATAAAAAGTAGCCTATGTGTTAATTCAGGGTGTCAGCTACCTACATACCAAAATTTATCAAAATTGGTTCAGCCGTTTGAGCGTTAAGAAGTAACAAACATACACATAAACACACTCACAAACTTTCGCCTCTATAATATTAGTGTGATATATTTTTTGTAGAGTATTTTTTTTAAATCATTCAAAATGGCGGAGATATGAGGATCGAAACTTCTACCATTTCTAAACAGACTAGATGTTTACAGCTCTCTGAGACACTTGTTTAATTGTTATCCTTCGTTATTTACCATAGCTGTCCTCTATTTCATTATATCAGCTTCAACGGTCGCCGCCTGCAGTCTGCAATCTAATCACGACGGGCTCCGACAGCGAACAGATGCTATTGGATTACAACTCGGGACAATCCATAATAGTTTCCATAAATACAATGTACAGATACTCGTAACATTGAATTCCATCTTAAATTCGGTACAATCTCATTTGTATTTACTTTGATATTCATGAATGTTGTGAGCTAATTCGAATGTACTTTGAGATGCCGCCAAATAAGAGACTTCTCAAGTAGGTATATTCCAGGTATATCGCCTTGAACTGTGTTGATGTCCTATGGTGAGAGGGCACGTGCTCGAGATTTCTCTTATGGCCTCCATAGGAAACGTGCACGAACAATAGGAGGCAGCAATGTAATTTACAAATAAAACGTCAAATTTAAGGTTCGCACTAGACCGCTGCTCAAAATACAAACGGTGCGTTTACGAAATAAAATGTATGACAAACACACCCGTCAATTATTATTCATACATTTAATTGCGTAAACTTACCGACAGCGTATTTCGAGCAGCGGTGTAGAGAACATGCATTAAATCGTTACGGATGCGTCACATCACTGCGTAAACGCACCCACTGAAAAAAGTTGCTCAACTAGTTTAACTACTTGAAAAATAGCCAAATTGTGCTCAGTAGGCAGTTTGTCAGTACTCCGATTTATGTAACTAGCAGCTAACATTTGGCCTACTGTTAAAATTTTTTTTCCGTCGCTGTCACCGTATTTAGAGCATCGGTGTGGTCGAATCCTTAGTCCCCTGTTCTACAATGAATCCGTATTACCCCTTAATTACCCATAATGTGTCGCAGTGGACGCAACTTCCGCCAAGTTCGGCCATTATCGTACAGTCCGGTTTGTATTTTGCATATAACCTTTTTTCAACTAATGAAGAATTAACAGTTACCGGTTTTTTTTTTCAATGGAAGTGATGTTGGTAAGATTCGTCTGTAATTTATGCATAGATTTAGATAAGTACATTATATGGTCAGAAAAACAAACGAGTATAAGATGAGTTCAAACATTTATCGCGCGGTAGAAAGACCTAAATAAAATACACACACTCTTTAGAATTCTTTATAAGTACCACAAAGTACCTAAGCATTAGTGTCCATACACTTCAAGTCAATTTCTCACCAGTTACACTAAATCTGTGGCCCTGGCGTCGGGCCAAGCTAGCAATTGATGGCGAAGACAATAAGTTGGCCTGCTATTAAACCGAGTGAGAATTAAAGAGGCTATACAATAAAACCCGTTTAAGACGTTTCTGAAGGGACCAAGCAAAATAAACTGTTTTAAGCGTGAAGGCGTATTAAACGGGAAGAAACACTGCTAATTGTGCAGGGACCGACGAAAATGGTGTATTACGTGGGAAATCGTATTAAACGTGGTCGTATTAAGCGGGTATTAATCGCCGCTGTTGCTATCACTCGCCGACAGCATACATCCCCATACCACCCATACCCTGGAGCCTAAATGGTCGCCCACGGCACGGCACGGTTTCAAAGGAGTTTTCTCCCGCGTACGCTCAGGCTATGGAATGAGCTCCCTGCCAAGTTTTTTGGGGGGTCTACAGTAAGAAGTTCTTCAAAAAAGGAGTGTACAGATTTTTAACGGGTCGGCAACACGCATGCGAATCCCCTGGATTTGAAAGCGTCCATAGGCTGCGGTAACCGCTTCCCATCAGGCGGGCCGTACGCTTGCTTGCCACTTCCGTGGTATAAAAAAAAAAGAGGGTCATAGTTATACCAGTAAACACTGGCTTTTAAATGATATTCCTTCGTCGTCTATGGTAATTTACTCGCCACTAGCTACAAGATAGAGCTTCTAAAATAATGATAAAATAACAAGTTGATAAAGCGTCGTTAACTATTTTTTAAATTCCTAAATAGCATTGATGCTGGCTGAGTTGGACCAGGATTAAAGCTTTTTATGAAACTGCAAAGTAAAAAAGAAAACAGAAGCAAATTCATCCCGTGCAAATAGCCATTTTCAACTTTACTTGTACTTAATTGCCTCAGACGATCGAAGAGAAAGATAGAGCGAGAAAATTCATCATGATTTATGTTCAGTCTACTTATAATAATTAAGTACTTTCAATTAAATATTCTTTGGCTGTTCCGACTAATTACCACGTCGCTGGTGCTTTCTTAATTATTTTACCGGCCTCGTTTTATTTGCGTTTTATGAAAAAATATTTTGGAAATTTTAATGAACTATTGTTTTGTCGAAGTTTCGTCAAAGGAAAGAGAAAGTGAAGTAGATTAAGGAGGCTCAGGAAGAAGACAAGAAATTTCGTCCCCTGACAAGAGCTTATCTTAAATTTAATAATATCTGTTATGAATGTGCACTGTTTGAATACGCAGGGACATTTTGTAAGTTTTATTAAACATAAGTACCTAAGTTGGAAGTTAATAGATGCATGTCAAATCATCCTCATCACGGAAGGTACTACCATCTGGTGCCACCAATCCGATTCTTTTAAATTGACATTGATGGAATAGTGCTGTACAACTTGAAATTACTAGTAAATTGATGACTATGGAAATGAAACTAAATATTTATTAAAAACAGTAAGCGTTGAACGACACAAGGCGTCCGCAACTTCTTCATGTCCGTGAAGTTGGCAGATCAAGTTCTAGCAGATCACAAAATTATTGGAGTTCTATTCGCTTGCAACATAGTTCTATAGTTCCTGATACTTTTTAGAAATAGTTCTGTTGTAGTAACGAAAATAGAGCCCATAACAGTTTTCAACCAAATGATGTGCTAATTTCACGTAGCAGATCTATTTCCTCCAAAACAAGCCAAACAATTTTATTATGTCAAATTGAAGGTATCTTAGAGTTCCTTATACTTAAAAAAATTGTTCACGTTGTTTAATAAAAATAAAACGTATCTTTTTTAAAATAAAATAAAACTACTTTATTTAAGTATAGGTGCGATCTGCTGCGAGATTGCCAGAAGTTCTAGGCCAGTGTGTGGCCTCAAACGATAGCTATAGTAGAGTTGCTAAGCCGCGAAATTGTGCGCATCGGGCTACAAGCATGAAATTTCTACCACACATAGAGCGTTCCACGGTGATTATTTTCAGATGTGGAGGGAAGTCAGATTAGTCCCCTGTGTGGTGGGAGAGCGGGATGAAGAGGACTAAGTACTGTTCTTTTTCTTTTTTTTATTACAGATCAGTTGAGGCTATTAGGGCTTGCGCGACATCGTTTTCGTGTAAAATAGATATCAGCTATTAATTCTTTATGTTATTTAAGAATAGTTTCATATAAAAATTTGGGTTTATTGCCGAAAAGGTAAAAATCACAACACGTTTTTTTTATTCAGAACGATAAATTAGTTATCTATCCTGAATATTTACAATTTAAAAAAATATTACTAAACAGCAAATTTAATCTTGTTTTTAAAAATGTATACATATTGGGCACATCTGATACAAAAAGTACCTTGAAAAAAATGTTGATGTTAAGCTTAGCCTGCGTGTTCTAGTACATTTTGCTAAGTCGCGAAATTGTGTACATCGGGATACAACCACGAAATTTCTACCACAGATAGAGTATTTTGTGGTGATTATTTTCAGATGTAGAGGGAAGTCAGATTCATCCCCTGTGCGGCGGGAAAGTGGGGTGAAGAGGACAAAGGAGTCCTCTTTTTCTCTTTATATTACTGATCAGGTAACGCTAGTAGGACTTGTGTCGTGTCGTTTTCGTGTAAAACAGATATCAAAAATTAATTTTTCATCTTATTTATTTATAGTACCATATAAAAATATGGTTGTACTTCCGAAATTGTAAAAATCACAACAAGTTTTTTTTATTCAGGGAGATAAATTAGTTATATTTCCTGAATGTTTACAACTAACAAAAATATTTCAAAATAGCAAATTTCATCTAGTTTCTAAAAATATATAGATATTGGGAACTCTTCATACAAACAGTAAATATAAATTGTTGATGTTGAAATTAGCCCGCGTGCTCGTGATACATTAGCAAAAAAATATTTTGTTTTAATTACATTAATTTGTTTTTTAGGACGTAAATAGTAAATATGATATGTAAAAGCATGTTAAAAATCACATCACATCACAAATACAGCAGGCTGAGGGAGAAATGCAGCCGGGAAGGCTGGAGACAATATACTGAAGAGATAAATAACTACTCGGAGGGGGCAAGGGTGGTGAAACTATTAGCAGGCGATAAGGCATGCCAGCTGGGAAGCCTGAAGGCAGGCGATAGCTTGATCACGGACCCGGGAGAAGTTTTGGAAGTGATGCTGAAGACGCACTTCCCGGACTGTGAAGCAGCCAGGTTAGATGAAGAGGATTCGTCAGGATGCTCTAAACCGGACTGGAAGACGGCTAAGGAGGTAGTAGCGGATGAGAGACTGGCCTGGGCAGTCAAATCCTTCGCTCCTTTTAAAGCAGCAGGACCGGACGGCGTAATACCGGGTTTACTCCAAAAGGGCTACGACCTGATAAAAGAGAATCTGAAGGAAATATTCAAAAGCAGTATTGCCCTGGGGCACATCCCGAAAGCATGGAGAGAAGTACGGGCAGTCTTTCTACCAAAGCCGGGGAAAAAGACATACCAGGATGCAAAGTCATTCAGAAGCATAAGCCTATCATCATTCGTATTGAAAACACTGGAGAAAGTGATAGACGCATTCGTAAGAACAAAAATAGGAGAGAGTGGAAAGCCACTACATGGAAACCAACACGCCTATATGGTGGGAAAATCCACGGAAACGGCTCTACACAATTTGACAATAAGGATCGAGAGATCTCTGGAAGCAAAACACTACGCACTAGGATGTTTCTTCGACGTGGAAGGGGCCTTCGACAAGGCGACCTTCGAAGCGGTGGAAGAAAGTCTAAGGAGAGACGGGATGATAAATCCTACTATTGGGTCCTGGATAAGCAAAATGCTCAGGGGAAGGGCGGTAACGGCGAAACTCGAAGAACTCGAACTCGAAGACCGAGAAGAGGCTTTCCACAAGGAGGATGTCTATCGCCACTAATGTGGTGTGTACTTCTAGACTCCTTAATTGAGAAAACAAATAAAGGAGGCCTATACGTACAAGCATACTCCGATGATGGAGTCATACTTGTACGAGGAGTGGCCCTAAATGTAGTCAGAGACATAATGAGGAAAGGGGTGATGGAAATATTAGCATGGTGCAGGGGCAGAGGATTGGACCTGAACCCCGATAAAACTAAACTAATATTATTTACCAATAAGAGGAAAACAGAGAAAATGAAGCCTATCAGCATTCAAGGTAAAGAACTCGAAGTAGTCAAGGAGCTAAAATATCTGGGAGTAACGCTAGATAGTTCTCTCAGATATAAAACACATATAAGAGAGCAATCGGCCAAGGCCATAAGAACGCTCTACCAGTGTAAAAGGGCGGTAGGAAGGAAATGGGGCCTGAAACCACATATGATACACTGGATTTACAAGGCAGTGATACTACCCAGGATACTATACGGGGCCCTGGTATGGTGGCATAAGGCCAACATCAAAGAACACCACAAAGAATTATCCAAAGTACAAAGACTGGCATGTCTTATGATTAATACGGGGGCAATGAGGACAACGCCAACGCAAGCAATGGAAATCATGCTCGGTCTCAAGTCACTTAAAATAGAAGCGGAGAAGAGGGCCATGGAGCAATGGCACAGAATGAAAGCATGTAAGGAATGGAGAGGAAGTTGTGTGGATAAGGGACATGCACTCATTCAGAGGGAAGCATGTTCGAAGATGGGGATGATCACCCAAAACTGGAAGATAGAGGTAGAACACCCCGTGACTGTCTGCTTTACGGATGGTTCTCGGCGGGAATCGACGAAACTGGCAGGAGCCGGTGTAGTGATACCGAAGCTGGGGAAGAAGGTACACATACCTCTGGGGAGGTATGCCAGCGTATTTCAGGCAGAGGTATGTGGCATAATGAGATGTGTGCAAATAATAGATGAATCCTCGCAGAGAGAGGGATCTGTCGTCATATACACAGATAGCCAGGCTGCGCTAAAAGCGTTAGACAAGCCGATGGTAAGCTCATCCTTGGTAATGGAATGTAGGGAAGCCCTAAACAAACTTGGAGAGCACACAAGGATTACGGTAGCATGGGTACCTGGACATCAGGGTGTGATAGGGAATGAAAGGGCAGACGAGATGGCAAGACTGGGGGCAGAAAGGGAACTCATAGGACCTGAACCTGCACTGCCAATATCGGCAGAAGTCACGAAAGGAGTTATAGCCAGACTAATGGAGGAAGAGGCCAACAAACAATGGCGTGAGACAACGGACTGTCGACAATCGAAGATGATCCTAGGAGGCATAAACAGGAAAAGGACCAGGTATCTCCTGGAACTAGGTAAGAAAAATCTCAGATTATTAACAGGTATAATCTCGGGCCACAACAGCCTTAACAGGCACCTAAACGTCATGGGTGTAGTAAGTGACCCAAGCTGCTCATATTGTGGCCATGAGGAGACTAGTAAGCATGTTATAGCAGAGTGTGGCATGTATGCGATAGTACGCTATAGCATCTTCGGGAAAGATAAACTGGAAGAGGAGGAGCTGAGGGACATTAACCTTAAAGATGTCCTTTCCTTCTGCAGGAGAACAAGAAGATTCGAGGAAGAAGGCTGTATGGGAGCGCTGCCGGGACAGTAACCGTTGGCTCCAACTGGGAACTGGGCTGAATGAACGCACCCAAGCGATCGACAGCCCGCCTGTCTCCGGCCGGGCGTCCCTACACCAAATCATCATCAAATCATCATCATCATGTTAAAAATCATTATTTAATGTATTTAATGAAGCGAAATAGGATGCGTTCGGAGATTTACGTTGGTTACGCCGACGTAAAGATATATTTTAAGCTACTGTTTGTATGAGAAGTGCCCAACATGCATATATTTTTAGAAACCAGATTAAATGAACTTTTTGAAATAATAATAATAATTTGAAAATGTTCACGAAATTGAACTAATTTACCTCACTGAATAAAAAAACTTGTTGTGATTTTTACCTTTTCGGCCATTACACCCATATTTTTATATAGAACTATACAAAAATAACATAAAAAATTAATTTCTGATATTTGTTTTACACGGAAACGATACCAAACACGTCCTGGTAGACTTAACTGACCAGCAATAAAGAAAGAAAAGAGGGATACTTGGCCGTATTTACTCCGCTCTCCCGCCTGACAGGGGACGAATCTGACTTCCCTCCACATCTGAAAATAATCACCGTGGAACACTCTATCTGTGGTAGAAATTTCATGCTTGTAACCCGATGCGCACAATTATGTTAGAAAACAGCGGACTAACAACTCTACTACTATGACTCTAAACTAATAAAAACAAAAGAGTTCTCTTTACTGCTGGCACTCGGAACTCATGAACGATTTTTTTTACTACAACATAGTTGAAATTTCAAGTTTATCAAGGTACTGATCTGCTGAGAGATTTCCAGGAGTTCTAGGCCAGTGTGTGACGTCAAACGATAGCTACGACTCTAAACTAATAAAAACAAAAGAGTTCTCTCTACTGCTGGAACTTGGAACTATTTCTAAAAAGTATCAGGAACTATAGAACTATGTTGCAAGCGAATAGAACTGCAATAATTTTGTGGTCTGCTGGAACTTGATCTGCCAACTTCACGGACATAACTTCTTCTGTGTATTTATTTTTTCCATAGTCGGGTAGAAACTGTCCTATAACCATCTTTGGATGTCCAGCTATCTCTGTACAAAAATTGCTTAAAATCTGCTCAGCCGTTTGAACAGGCCAGAACAAAGAAAATGTTTTTACCAACGGATGGCGCTATACGGCTGCATCGCTTCGTAAAGATTTTTACCTGAAATAATGACTCCCTCCATATAAAAAATTATTATCAATACAATTACAGAATTTAATAATAGTAATAGACGCCACCGTATAATTGTATTTCGCTGCGCAGTCTCTTCATGATAATTAACTCATGTAGTATACGCAGTTTATACGGCTTTTCATCACATAATTCAGAGTACAGAAGTTTAAGCTTTCAATTCAAAAAACGCGCCTAATTTCCGAACACAAACCCCGCTTTCCGCACTCTGACCTGTCAATCTCATTAACGCTTTTGTGCGGCCAAGATCACATTGCGATTTTTCGTTTTAATTATAATAATGTAATATGGTGTTGTGAAAGGTGTTAAATACTAATTGTTATTATAAAGATGATGTTGAAACATCGTCTAAGCGGTTTGATGGATATATCTCGACAGGAATTCCGTCGTTTGAAAAGATTCACGGCGTCATGCGCTCGAGTCGGTCGGCAAGCCGGAATCACTCAAGGGATTCGTGAGCGATATCCCGGGCATAATGATCGTCTTGTTTACGTTCTCACAAATCGTCATCACCGAACAGGCGCCATGCGGAGCGGGATTCTGGTGGCGAAGCCATTTCAACTGCTTGAGCATGAGAGATGACAGAAAAGGGAAAACATTAGGTATGCTAAGAGGATTATAACAAACAAGGTAGGACAAGAATTCTATAAGTTTGGATCGCTGCCTTGCCTGTCTTCCGGAAGGCCGTAATATGCATAACTTTAGCAGAGAGCGGCGTGTGCTGCTGGCGCATTGAAATATATTTTTGCTCGCTCGCATCTTGTAGCAATGTGGAGTGCTAACTATTGGATGGTTGGGTACTCTCTTTGCTCATTAAGCATTGTGGTGCGCTTTAGTGGATACACTTGTAGCTTTAAACTTAAGTTATATGGTGTGTTACGTGGGTTCACTCTATGCTTATTACCTTAGCAAATGTGGTGAATTAATCTGGGTGCATTTTCTGCTGGCTCTGCTGAGTAGAATGGTGTATCAGTTGGATTCACTCGTTGCTTTATATGCGCAGCATGGTTTTGGGGGCTCAGGTCACCTTAGTCCAGTTCATGCTGAAATCAGTGTTGTGGTGCACCATATTGGGCTCACATTCTGCTGTTTGTGCCATACATAACAGTCTGATATATGGCTTATTTCAGGCTCGTTAGACAGTGCGTTATAAGCGCTTCCTTATACTACAGCTGATGAATTATGAATACATCAACATAGAGACTGGCCTTACCAGCTGAAGCTCTCTAGAATTTGACACACTTGGCCCAGATCCAGTGAGTCAGATCTGCTCTTGCTGAGAATAATATGAATAAATTCCCATTATAATCAAAAATGTCATCGAAAATGGCCTACTAACAGGAAAAATTCAAAAGTATACCGTTCCGGACTATTAAAAATTGGAGGATGCCTCAAGACTACATAAAGGCCGAAGTGGCTAGTTGATAGAAAGTGAAGAGCATATGTTAAATAAATGTCAAGTAAGTACGACGAGGTCATAAACAACTATAGGAGTTGAGACCAGCGGCCAGCTGGCAGCGCTAAACACACTATATAGTATGTAAATCACTTGGGAATTCTGATTCCCATAATCACAGTCCTGAGGGATAGTGTTAAGTACTGCTTAGTACAATGGCAACTTATCATTTTATAACATGCAGCGGAGAGTAATTAAAAAATTAATTCTGAATTAGATATTCTTCAGTTGAAGAATTTGTAAATTAAATAAGTAAGATCTTTTACTATGCTGGACTACTAAATGCAAGCAGTCATTATTAAAGGCCTACCTGGCAGAGGCCAATATTTACCTATGATATTCTGTCATAAAATCTGTCTTAAGATAAGTCTTATTACAATTGAAAGGAATTAACCACTCAATTGCTTCGAATTTTGAGTTGGACTCTATTTATGTAATAAAATAAGAGCGGTGACAGGTAGCCGTAGTTACCAAAAGCAATCTAGTGGCTATATAACCATATTGCAAGGTAACACTCCAAGCAAGATATTTCTAGAACAGCCTTTAGGCTGATGCTTCCTAACTGCTATATTGGTACTATAAAATTTAAAATTTAAATCATGAATAATCTACAAATAGGCCTCAAGGACATTTTTTACATGTCTGATTCTGTCTTTGAATAACAATAATAAATATAAAATTACAATTGTAATTACATCACAACAATAGAATAGTAAATTAATGCAACAAATAAATCACAGGGCACACTTTACCCGGAGATGTATATTTTCTCCAAGTCCATTAATAGAATTCTCTAAAATTATCAGAAGATTGAACATGTCATCCTACGCTTACACAGAGTTGCTTAAACCTGTCATGCAGTTCTCTGATTGATATCAGGTTTGTGATTGATATGTGCAGTGTTTTATTTATTCATTATTATTTTTTTTGTTGGGGAAATTACATATAATGATACATAATAGATGCCTACTTCCAATATTTACTAGTAAGTATCTCGGTTTGGCCCTATGGCTAGAGGAGGCCGTTGGCATTGTGTCCGTCACTCATACTGACTTGTTTTGTGCAATAAGGCTAATAAACAAATAAGAATAAATGAATGCTTTGATAGCATACAGACAACTCTAAAGTTGTTAGAGAAGCTGGTTTTTTCAAGCTCCTTTTTTATAAGTACCAGGGTAAATTTTTATTAATTTTTTTGAAATAAAAATAAATGAATGCTTCAATAGCATACAGGCAAAGCTAAAGCTCTGTTACAGAATCTAAGTTTTCATTGTAAACTAGGAGGAAAGATCCTTTTATTTTACCATGGTCCAAATTTTTTGGATCTGTGTGGGAGTCTGACAATTATCAAGTCCCTTTAAAATTTTAAACAACCTTTTAAAGTTTTTTTTAGCTAAATTATTATTATTATATACCTATATATATATTTTTTTTTAAACTAGAGCTATTAAACTATCAACATGATGAATAGGACATTTAGCCTATTCAACAGGCTTGCTTGTGCTGGTCGGTCTGCCACCGATTTTGGCTTGATGCTCGAGGTTTACAGAGTTAGAAAGGCATAATACATATTTCCGATAGAAATATTGAAACAATTATGATAAATCCAAGCAAATTTATTTAATGGTAAAGAATGAGCTATTTTGGTGGATATTATTAATCTATTATAGTACTGCCTTGTCAGCTTTTAGGGTCGTAAATCTTTTCTGCTTTGACTAAAAGAACTGTGGGATCTTTTAGAAAATTGCTTAAACCACAGATTATCTCATTCATAAACTGAATTCAGTTTTCAAATTATCCTACACCCACATTCTATTGTTACACAAATATGACAGTGGTGTGAGAAAGTAATGTTATTATTTTCTCGTTATATATATAAAATCTGAATAAAATAATATCCCTGAATAAAATCTACAAGGAATCATTCAAAAATTGAATGTGTTAGCTACCAAATAAAGATTTTAAAATATTAAATTTACTTAATGACAAGGGATTGCACTGATGATGTCACTGTGTTAGGCTAGGCATGTCATGGAAAAAGTTATATATTATAATTGATTTCTCAGACTCCGTCACATATCGAACTACTGATGTAAATAAACATCCCTCACATAAATATATTTACTAAACGTTATATGTATATGATATATATTATAGCTGGCGGGCGCTAGTGTGGTATCCCGTCTTGCTCAAGCTGGTAAGCTCTACATGTATAACAATTGGTTCTAACTTAGATTTTAGCAAGTTACCGTTGGTTGCTAGCAAAAATTCTTGGAACGCTTTATCCTAGTTACGGTGGTGCTGTGCGAAATGTGTTATATTTAACTAAGAGAAGTGTCCATCAGTCTCAGCAGACATAATGCGGGCCTGCTGGCATCACTCTCACATAGTACCGCATAGCGGTAAGACACATGCTGTAAAACTGTCATCATTTTGGTTTTGTGTCAAAACATTAACGCAATCGCTACCGCGTAGCGCTACGGGCTACGCTCGTAGCCGATATCATGGGAAAAACCGTATGTAGCGAAAACTTACCACGATCAGAGCGCCCGGCTACCGGGTTGTTGGTGTCGAAAGTGTTAATTAAACATTATTTAGATGCATCAGTCCTTCAGCACAAATGTTTTAAACTATTTAGGAAAAGCGAGCCGGAGATAGCAGTGGTAACTGCTATAGGTACATCTACAAACTCTATTCATTAAGGATGCTTTTATCCGTTAGTTTATATTAATCAAGATGTAGCGCAACTTGGGAACCATAATTAGTGCCTAAATTACTTGGCATCATTGTCTTCAAATAGTATCTAGTTTTTGCTTAGAGGAATTAAACAAGAAATAATACCTTGCTTATAAGTACTACTGTACAGTGGCTACAAACACTGTCTTTTATTAAATTATCCAATATTTTCCAATATCTGGATAAAGTTTTGAATTAAATTCCGGTTTTAATTAAGACATCTAGGCAGGTTTCGAACAAGCCTCTACTCTTGTTGCCCTTCCTTAGATATAAACCTGTAATTGGTCTAATAAAAGCCCTGTTGTCATATATATGAATAAGATTATACATAACTATCATTATGTCATGTTATTTTTATTATTGTTCTAAATAATAACTTACAAGGAGACAACTTCTCAAAATGCTTAGCTGTCTTCTATATTTACCGCCCACTCGACTCGGCCTGCCCGGGTCTTGGCCATGGGCCTGCTATGTCTCAATATTGATGTTATAAGATAGACTGCAGGCACCTGCAGGTTTGAATGACACATCATAATTTCTCAATTTTATGAGAGGCCTCTAGTGCCGCGTATATCATAAATTAAGTATTGTTATGACGAGTAACACTTACGAGTTACTCGCAAAGCTAGAAATAAACTTTGATTTGACTCTGAACATCTACATGAGTTAATTATCATGAAGAGACTGCGCAGCGAAATACAATTAGAAATTAAACGAACTTACCTGAAGTGAAGTTCTATTTTAATTGTATGAGCTGCGCAGTCTCGAAATGATAATCCCCCCCACCCTATACCCGTTTCAAAGTTTATTTTCCAGGACATTTCCATAGGATCTGTTTTCTCAGGCGTCACGTCAGGATGGGGCAGCTGCTGTAAGCTACTAAACTCTAAACTAAATGAGATTGACAGGTCAGAGTGCGGAAAGCGGGGTTTGTGTTCGGAAATTTGGCGCGTTTTTTGAATTGAAAGCTTAAACTTCTGTACTCTGAATTATGTGATGAAAAGCCGTATAAACTGCGTATACTACATGAGTTAATTATCATTTCGAGACTGCGCAGCTCATACAATTAAAATAGAACTTCACTTCAGGTAAGTTCGTTTAATTTCTAATTAATCGCTTTTGAATTTGTGGTTTAAATGTATTGTGTGCGAGAATCATGGAAGTTTAAACCAATCAATTTACCTATTCAATCGAGCTAAGTAGACAATCAGATATGTTGATTCCTAGTAGTGACAATGTTTGGCCTGCGACGCCCCATTTCTCGCGCAAACAAAATTAATCGCGACTACATGTTTGGGCGTGAGTTGCATAGCGAATTACCTACTGTTCGGGACAATTCACATTTCCGTCGTAATTGACGAGTGAAGCTTCATGGTTTCAGCTTGGCCGAAGTTTATTTCGGATTTCTAGCTATCCTTTCCTACAGGCCGTACTTCTCAAAACATTCACGTGGAATTTTGTATACAGGTTCAATAATTATAAAGACTTTTCTCAAACATGCAATGGAATGTCGTCAGTAACGTGAGCTATTTATTGCCAAAAAGTATACAAGAGCTTCCTTTAAATAGATTTAAAAATAAAGTAACGCAACTATTCAATGAATAAATGTATTACAGTGTGAAGGAATTCCTCTCTCGTGAGATGTAATGTCCAAAATATTTGCATGCTAGTATTTAAATACAGATAGCAGAATAAGCTACCTATTGTCACATACCATACTATGACACATTTGTACCTACTTATTCTAAGCAAATAAATACTATTCTATTCTATTCTATTCCATTCCATTCCATTCCATTCCATTCCATTCCATTCCATTCCATTCCATTCCATTCCATTCCATTCCATTCCATTCCATTCCATTCCATTCCATTCCATTCCATTCCATTCCATTCTATTCTATTCTATGCCTATATCCATTCCATTCCATTCTATTCTATTCTATGCCTATAACAGGCTTCGAAGTATCACGTTTCGGGCAGAACAACTCGAGAGAACTGTAAAGGAATCTCATACAAAATAAAGGCCTAGGCCGGGAAATATTTTTTTTTTACGTCGTGTGTGTTCACGGAGGCTGAACAGCTGAATTATATTTTTTGAGTGTTGTATTTTTCACTGCATATGTTTGAGAAAAGCACTATGCATGCCTTAGCCGTGAAAAGGGCTTGCCGGCTTCGTATCACTATCCGTCTATACCTACTCACCCGGCAAGCCCTTCTTTCCCGGCGTCTGCATCAATGTACTTTTTTGTGGTATCACTGTTTAATTTTTTTTCAATCAAGCAGTTCTCATGATAAACGTTCAATAGGATGGGAGACAGAATACAGCCCTGCCGTACGCCTTTTTCAAAGTAGAAAGAGCCCTATGTGGTTTTCTCTACCTCGACAACGCCCTGATTGTTTGAGTAAAGCGATTGGAGAAGAGCAATTAGGTGATTGGGAACTCCGAGTTCATCCAATACTCGCCACAAAGCCGACAAGGTAACGCAGTCAAAAGCTTTACTGTAGTCTACGAAACATAGGATGATGGAGGTATAAAATTTGTATATGACTTTTCTATCAATTAATGTTGTCGCCTATAGGCCCTATTTCTCAACGGACTCTCATCTCATCAAATTGTATTTTCGTACTAGTTTTTCGAAAGTATACAAAATGACGGGGGGTTGAAAAATTTTGCGACTTTTACAGCTCATATATCTACTCCATAGAAAATTACTCCAATAGAATTTAGGAATTCTATCATAGTAATAGATGTGTTGCTTCCCATTTGGCGTGTGCAATAAAGAGGATTTGTGTTTGTATTGTAATCTAAATAGCACGCCAGTGACAGAAATTCCCACTACGCATGCCAAATGTAAACAAGAGAAGGCAAATTAGCGATATTGTAACTGTACAGTTTTATGCGTTTCTGATTCAAGCCACGTTCGTGACCCACAAGCATAGTGTGTCCTAATTAGGATTTGTTCTAAAATTCGCTTTTGTGTTATATTTTCACATCGATATAAAAGATTATACCACCGTGTTTCTGACGGGTACACGACGTTTAACATAATTTCACTTAATCTATTTCGATTTGATATACTATTTTACTATGTTACTTTGACGACGCGTTTGGCTCGGTTGGTAGACACCTGCCTACTGAGTCGGCGGTCCCGGGTTCGAATCCCGGCCGGGGCAAATATTTGTGCAAAATATTTGTTCTTGGGTCATGGATGTTATCTATATATGTATTTATATATTATGTATGTCGTCGTCTAGTACCCATAGTACAAGCTTTGCTTAGTTTGGGACTAGGTCGATTTGTGTATGATTGTCCCTTAATATTTATTTATTATTTATTTATTTTATATTGCTTTGTATAATGTAACGCATGGTATAATGTCGTTTTAGATAGTTTCCAAATAATATAATGTAATAACAGATATAATGAATTAGGTGCTACAGAGCTATAAACCTGTCAAAATGTCACTTGTTTGCCAGGTTAGGTTCGTTGGGTACCTTGCGCCCATCGGAGTGGAAATAGAAGCCCCGCGAAGCTTGCTCCCGTTGTTAAACATTTTATCAGTAGGTATACCAATTAATAATTAGAGTAAAACAAACTATAACTAAAAACAGTTACATCAAACGTTAAATAACTTTATGTCAATTTATTGTGAATAAAGTGTACGACTGTACGTGTAATTATATAAACTGTTACCTACCCGTTTCTGACGACGCGGCGCAGTGATGGTAAAGCAAACTGCTTACTGAGCCGGCGGTCCAGGCCTGGGATCGAATTTCGACGGGGTCATGGGTGTTTCTATGTATTTAAATGTGTATTTATCCATATACCTCAGTATGTATATCGTCGTCTAGTGGCCATAACACAAGCGTACTAGAGTTTACTGTGGGATTAGATCGATTTGTTTGTGGTTGCTCGATATTTACCTAATTACAAGCTTTTATTTACTTTCACCTCTCCCGTTGTCTGTAATGGAATTTTGCAAGTTAAATTTGACCCATTTTTCGGTTTTAGATAAAGCTGAAATTTTGCACGAATATGCAAATCGCGTGACAATGCAATATTATGATGACATGGATCTGATCTGATGATGGAGCTGGAAGGTGGCCACAGGAAGGATAATAAAACCACCTAACCCCATCGAGTTTGGGCTTTTTTGATTCGTCTTGATGATTACTTTGTCTTCGGATAGTCTCCAGGGTCTGATGATGGAGCCGGAAGGTGGCCCTAGGAACGGAAGCCTGCCATAGTGCAAATCTACCGAGTTTGGGCCTTTTAGAATCGTATCAGTAAGCAATTGATGGATGTTCAAGGAAAAGTACAGTCAGCTATAAAAGCGTGTCACAAATAATAATTTTTTGACCAAAACTTATTATTTAATTATTATGTAAAGCTTATGTAAAGCGGAGCGTAGAAATTGAACCAATTGGGCGGCGTCTTTGTGAAGCTCAAAGTAGAGCATTTAAATCTGAGTAATGTACTTAATAGGTTCCATTTACACAGCTCTGCTCCGTTTCAGTGGACAGGCAGCCATAGTAGTACCTATGTATATGGTTATGATTATACTTATTAACAAAATGTTTATAAGTTGGGCTAGCTTAGCCACTGAGTGGGTGCCACAAGATAGGCGGCGCAGGCGGGGCAGGCCTAGGCGGAGATGGCGGGACGACCTGGACACGTTCCTCAACGGCTGGCCGGAAGAGGCTTCTGATCGAGAGTCGTGGAAATCAAGAGGAGAGGCCTAGCAGGCCTAGGCCCAGCAGTGGGACACTCAATAGGCTAATAAAAAAAATAAAAAAGGTTACTCCTTTTTGTACCTGCCCTGGCTGGCCTGCCTGTTCAGGCGCGCGTCATTTTTTGTCAAGTTAGAAAGTCTTAGGTAGTCGATAGTTATATATATATATATTACTGTAAAATTAGTTATTATTATTGAATTAAATTGTAGTTACTCATTTTCTATGAGATAAGATATTTATTGAAATATCTTATCTCATAGAAAATGAGTCACTGCGTGAAACTGCTTTGTATTCAGTCTCGTTTTAGTTTAGTCTTACATAACGCACCGTTTTCCGATTGTTTTCAATTTGGAAATGTATTTTCAGTTCACGTATAAGTATGGAGTAGAGTAGACAATAAGAAGTTTCGTGCACAAAAGCAATGCAGGTGGAAAGTACGAACTCCGGTCCTAATTAGAACAGACGAGCATGCTTCGTGAAAATATGGCGTATAATTTGCAGACTGAGTTCGTGTACCTACAAATTTATAGGCCCGAAGATATCTTTACACTGAATAAAAAGATTTATTAACAGTAGCCCATATGTTAGCTGCTAGTTACATAACTCGGAGAACTCATAAACTGAGGGCTACTAGTAACCAAAATAAGTTATAAAAAATTAGCATATAACTTCGGTTACTACTAAGCACAATTTGACTATTCCTCAAGTAGTTAAACTAGTTGAGCTATTACTTTTTTTTTTCAATGTAGTGCTTCTTAACATCTCTTATCTACACTTTTCGACCAAGCGAGCAAAGCAATTTTTGTGTTTTTTTTTAAGCAGGTTCGTAAATTATAAATACATAAGTGTAGAACTTTCGTCGACACATTATTTCGAAATTTTTCAAAATGCTGGGGAACCCAAAATGACCTATTTTAGCCATTCCAAATGATGTTTACGAGTGCCGCTCACAGAGCCACTATTATAATTAAGTTCTTACACTATTTTGTATTTTTTAAGATGCTTTATGTTTTCTCTGTTAACTATTTATTTAAAGCGAAATATTTTCTTCGGTTTCCTCAACTGGCACACATTTAATTAAACAATTTAAACGGATATATCGCGTGTATTAAAAAGGGACGCTCAAATAATTAATATACGCGATATAATTCGTTTCAAATGTTTTATTTAAAGCTAATTAGATATAAAATCGTACGTAACTGACGATTTGAAACCATTACAGCTTCCATTTTGAATACCCGTAGATTGATTGGTAAATATTCCATAAATTGCGTTAAATCTTAATAATGGTTAACAACAGTTTATTATATGTATATGTTACTTTTTCCAACTATGGCTCACTTGTCTCGACTGATATTTAGCCTTTTTTAAGGTCGTCCACCTCTACTTTAATCAGGTAAACAATAAACAGTCGTCATAAACTTACTTGTAAGTACACAGGAAAAGTGTATTCCTACTTGAACTAAACTTGAAACAAATGCGATGCGATAACAAACAAATGCCAAGATAAACTTTGAAAAGAATGACAACGATATGGATCAATTAACGTTGTTTGTTCGCTTTCCGATTCTACTGAATTCGAACGTCTTTTTAGAGAAAGTTGAATAGTTTCAAAGCGACTGCTGCTACTTTAAATAATTTTCTGGTGTGTTGCGTGCATTTAAATCTGGTTGCAAGGAATCTTTCAATTGCCGCGAGGAATTCCATCGAAGATTCTGTTATCTACCATGGTCGGGGATTCGGACGCTTTTAGCTCAGCCGTTTTATATTTTGACGTTCACAGTTAAACGCAGTTGGGTAGTTATAAATGATGTAAGGTGTACTCAGGTAATTCCGAATGTTCCGGCATATTCCGAAAATTTCTATTAGCTACTTAACGCTGCATAATTATTTGCGCTAGTTACACTTACTCGGATGTTCGTTTACAGTCCGACCAAAAAGAGTAGAAATTAAAAAGTGGCAATACCGTAGTGTCGTCCCTGTTTTCTTATATTGATTAGAAAGGGAGGACACTACAGTATTGCCACTTTTTAATTTCTACTCTTATTGGTCGGACTGTAATAGCATCTAAGGAAGTGTTGTTAGACTAGCTAGCACAGATAATGTTGCAGCGTTTAGTAGATATGAGTAATTTTCGGAATAGCCCGACATTCGAAATTACCCGAGTATGTATACCTTATTTAATAAATATAATATAATATTTAACAGGATTTTTCTGCGAATTTCTCAATCTGTTTCGCAGTTAATTTCAAACCGAAAATATTTTCAAAGTGTATGTAGATACAAAGTAGTAGCGAGGTAGTAGCAAGAAAACTACGGGTTATCTGAGTCAGTGTTCCTGAGGTCAATTGCTGAATACTTACTTTTTTTTTATGTGACACTGTTGGGCAAAGGCCACTTCTTGGTTAGTTTATGAATAAAAAAAATACATACATATTTTTCTTCAACCGTGACACTATAATTTTCAGTCTCTCTGATTAATAGGCATAGCTCAAGTTATGTGATAGTGTGGGCGCAGCGCGTCAGGCGTGCCGGAGTGGCGGTTGAGACGCCGCACTGCGTCACGCGCTAAATAAAGAACGCAGGCCTAATTCGACGAGGCAATGCCGTAGTTTACACGGGCTAGTTTTCCACAACTCGCCTATTTCGTGCGAGATATTAGTATGTTTAAAATTCAGCAATATATATCGGTATTACCTCATCACAGATTTATACCGAACATAGTAAATTTTAGGTATCGGAGCTGCATTGGGTGACATTGACAAGTTCACTCGCCATTTTGAATTATACGTCTATCAATGTCCCGTTAAATCAATGCCACAGAATACATAACCACTCATCTGTGGAGAATAAACATGGCCACCTTTGCGCATAACCCGATTTTGGTCGTCCCACAGACAAGCATTCTAATGTCGAGTAATTTGATGCATTTCGCCACAAATGTAAGAGACCAAAATCGGGTCTCCCACAGATGAGAGGTTAATAGTATTACATATAACAATGCTTAGCTATTCCGAATATTTTACTCTAATTTTAAAATTATATTTTAATACGTAGTAGGTACTCGTACAGTCCGACAAGAAAGTGTAGAAATTAAAAAGTGGCAATACTGTAGTGTCGTCCCTTTTTTCTTAGATTAATTATAAAGGGACGACGCTACAGTATTTTTCCATTTAATTTCTACTCTCTATTATGTCTTACTGTATGTCCCATGCGCCGGCACATTTCAGAATCGGAACGGCTTAGAATCCCCTTTTAAAGGCTTTCGAACAATTTCAGCTGCACTTAACTCAATTAATTGAGTGTATAGTATAGCTACCCAAAATTTTTATTCCTCAATATTTTATTTTCCATTCGCTTTTTTCCCCACTTTATAAATTTCCTATGCAGCTGTGTTACCATTAGTTCATTTCTTCGGACGCATTAATTTCTATTCGATTTTATTGCTAGACGTATTTTTTCGCATGCATTTTGTCACCTAATGCGTATTATCCCTACGCGTATGGTTTACCTGTAGACACAGTTCTCAATTTTATTTTATCACATTTCTCACAGCTGTTATGCTTTCACAATAAATTGACTGAAATGACGTTTGAACTTAAATTGAACTAGTTTGAAGTATGAACTTAAACCAAAAATTAATGTCAAAAAATTTGCCGATCGATAGTCTCCGTCAAATTACGCTGTTACCCCAGCTCTACACTACTAGGAAAGTTGGCCGCGGTTAAGGGATGCAGCTATACGTGATACACGTATGGCGATATCACCATGGACATGGTATGACATGACATTTAGCGAACAAATTTTTCAGCCATTTTAGCGGGGGGCGAGGTAACATGTATACACACTACGGAAATATTCCTATTCGTACAAATGCAAACAATTAAAAAAAAATCACCTACAAACAAAAAAACACACACACTAACAAGTTATTGTATACAATAACTATACGATTTTCTATCTGATTTTCGTGGCAGAGGGGAAAGCAATCTCCAATCAAGCAACTATGGACTTGCTTGATTGGAGATTGCTTTCCCCTCTGCCATGGTCATATGGTCTAAGGACTAGGTTGATTTGTGTAAGGTTGTCCACAGGTACCCGTGCCACAAGTTAACACGGTAAAATATTTAGGATTTGTTATTGATGCGGGATTAACATGGTCACAACATATTGATGACACTTGCGATAAGCTGTCCTCAGCATCCTATGCATTGTCTAGATTAGCTCCCAGTCTATCTATTGAGAACATGAAAAAAGCGTACTATGGATACTTTCACTCTATTCTGACATACGGTGTAGTTCTGTGGGCCACTGCGGCTGACCGTGATAAGATCTTTAAAATACAGAAACGTGCCATGCGTGTTATTGCTAGAAAACCTATTGATTACCCGGCTCAGGAACTATTTAAGGAGTACAAAATTTTAACGTTACATAGCATTTTCATCCTTGAGGCTTGCAAGTGCGTCAGACTCAATGTAAGCTCGTACAAGACACGCGCGCAGCAACTCGGCCGCGACGCGCGCCGCGGGCACCTGCTGCTCGCGCCGCGCGCGCGCACATCGAAGTATCGCAAATCAGTCGCCGTGTTAGGCATAAAAATTTATAACGCCCTTCCAACAGACTTCAAAAATTCACCGAGTGATGCAATCTTCCTTAATAAAGTGAGGAAATATTTATTAGACAATGCTTTTTATAGCACTGATGAATTCTTCCACAAAATATCATCTCATCACTAACCCAAACAAAACATTAACAAAAATGTTTGAACAATCAAATACCTAAATATATTCTATTGTAACACAATCTTTAGACAAAATTATTATAATGACATCCTATCATACTAATGTATATACCTACTATTGTTGACAATTGACTTGTAAAATGTTTATTTTTACCAATAAAGAATCTGAATCTGAATCTGACAGGTGCATGCAACCACCTCCTTATTTAAAAACTAATCTCACCCCGGGGTGTAAAGCCGGACTACACTACTAGGAAAGAGAAAGACATGGTGATATCGCCATACGTGTCTCACGTATAGCTGCATCCCTTAACCGCGGCCAACTTTCCTAGTAGTGTAGCCAACTTTCCTAGTAGTGTAGAGCTGGGGTAACAGCGTAATTTGACGGAGACTATCGATCGGCAAATTTTTTGACATTAATTTTTGGTTTAAGTTCATACTTCAAACTAGTTCAATTTAAGTTCAAACGTCATTTCAGTCAATTTATTGTGAAAGCATAACAGCTGTGAGAAATGTGATAAAATAAAATTGAGAACTGTGTCTACAGGTAAACCATACGCGTAGGGATAATACGCATTAGGTGACAAAATGCATGCGAAAAAATACGTCTAGCAATAAAATCGAATAGAAATTAATGCGTCCGAAGAAATGAACTAATGGTAACACAGCTGCATAGGAAATTTATAAAGTGGGGAAAAAAGCTAATGGAAAATAAAATATTGAGGAATAAAAATTTTGGGTAGCTATACTATACACTCTGCGATGACAGTTAACCTTCCAATAACGTACCTTAAGCTTCTATTTTAAGGTTCCTTATTGTAACGTACATTTTTGTCGCACAACGGAATTTATTCCAATCGCTTTTATTTCCTCGTTTTGTATGGCTAACTACGCCTTAATTTCATCCAAATGTTTGGTCCTTAACCCATGTAGCAATTCAAATGGCAAACACGTCAACATAAATTGCTCCAAATGTTATCCATTAAAAAGTAAATCATTGAAATAAGGGTGAAATAAAATATGGGTGAATATGAACAGCGTAAACATGCTACAAATCCGTTAAACTTTATAAGTGAAAATTGCATACTCAATCCAACACCGCGCAATATCGATGTGACCTAGTTTTCTACACGGGGGCAAATATTTGCTATAATAACCTTCATTACATTGTGCAAATCGCGTAAACTCATACTCGAGTATGTAAATGTGACAGATAATTGGTATCACGGTTAATTAGTCTTAGTAAGCAAAATAAGGGACACAACAACCCTGATTTTCGGTGGGGCTATTATTTATTTATATATACCTTATTGCACAAAAAATGTGGCGAACAAAATGGCGAATTTAATGCCATAAGGCATTATATATCAGTCAACCATTGGACTTGGCAAAAACTACTACTGCCACTATGTAAAACCATGGATTGGTGTATATTCTAATGTGTAAGTGTTTTGGTTTTGCACTGTAAACTTGCACATTCTTTTGATTAAATAATTAAATGGAAATTAAGTAATAAACTGATGTGTATCAAAAATGATTTTTTTTTTTACTAAAAAATATCTAAACAAATATTTATCAATTTCACCCGCTTAGTCCTTAATACATCCACTTACGGCGTCAATATTCTTTTAAAATGTGTAAAATTCCAATATGAAACAGTGTGGCATAAAAAAACCTAAAATTAAAAAGGCTTGTGTTCATCACAACACCTTTCGGTGATGGTATAGCTCAATACATGATCGACTGGCAACTTTCTTACACATTTGGTAACACGCAACCAGGGGGGTATCACAAGCCTACTTAGAATGAATAGATAGGCCAAGGATCTTATCTCACTTAGGACCCTTTCGGATACAATTCACCTCCGTGAAATCTTTTGTATAGTTACCTCTTTGTTGCGCCTACTCAATTGCTTGTTCTTCCATCAAATACATCTATATAATATAGGTATATGTATGATAATAGAGAGACGAATGTTCCGATAAATTCGACTTTTGAGTAGCCATCAATGAGAGTGCAGAAACTAGGTAAGTACCTACTCTGTAAAATTTTTGTACCCCATATTATAATTACAAATCTCAAATATAGCTACACGTATGCATAGTAGTCAATCAGTAAAACAATACAATTCGTTTTAAGACTTATTTTTTGGTTCTTTAATTTAGGTATGAGTTAGGTGGTGAATCAAATTCCATAATGCTTGCCGCTTGCTTCAAGAATAATTTATTCATGGTAAGAAAATTGATGCTTGAAGTGACACTTCTGTGCCATATTGTCTGTGGGAGGATGCGGAACGAAATTAATTGCGTAAACATCCTGGGGCCGGGACGGCGAAGTATCTTATTGGAATTAAATTAAAAATAACTCTCGTGGGTTGACTTAAGCAAAATATCCAGGAACGCAACTCATCATCAGGCTTCAGAAATTCGAAGAAAAAACTGGCGGGGGCTTTGTTGTTCAGTTTTAGGCAAAGGCGGCTTTGTTTGAGGTATTAGTGAGATAGCAATAGGAGTTTGTCAACGTTAGGTAAATGGGTCGATTGCAAAAAAAATTTACTTAGTTAAGGGCTTTAATTAAAACAAAACTTAATTGATTCCTTTGTGTGACGAAAGTTACCCATATATTTTGAGTATGACTAACTTTCGTCACACAAAGGAAGCGATCTTGATTTTTTGTTAGCTAAGCTTTTAACTATTGTACAATTTTTTTGCAATTGACCCAAATATCCACCCGAAATTTCGATCCCTGCTCATATTTACGAATTAACGCTATATAATTGTAGTTAGTTTATGGCTATTTACATAATACTTACTATGATGTTAGGGTGGTCCACGATTGTATGGGAAAAATTCAAACTGTATAGTTACTGGTAGCGCCACCCCTCAAAAATGTTACACATATAATAGTAAATAAATACTGAAAGTTTGGTGAATTTATCTCAACTACTAAGCAGTGCTCAAGCGTCTGAAAAATACATTTAAAAGGTATTTTTTGTACCACTATAATTAATTAGTACACGGGCTTTTCTTACAAAACAATCATATTCATCACAAATAATCATTATTTACTACAAAATATTTATTACTATAATTTGTTTATTACTATAATTTGAACTATTTTTTAAAAGTCTCCGTTGTGCGATGACAGTTAACCTTCCAATAACGTACCTTAAGCTTCTATTTTAAGGTTCCTGATTGTAACGTACATTTTTGTCGCACAACGGAATTTATTCCAATCGCTTTTATTTCCTCGTTTTGTATGGCTAACTACGCCTTAATTTCATCCAAATTTTTGGTCCTTAACCCATGTAGCAATTCAAATGGCAAACACGTCAACATAAATTGCTCCAAATGTTATCCATTAAAAAGTAAATCATTGAAATAAGGGTGAAATAAAATATGGGTGAATATGAACAGCGTAAACATGCTACAAATCCGTTAAACTTTATAAGTGAAAATTGCATACTCAATCCAACACCGCGCAATATCGATGTGACCTAGTTTTCTACACGGGGGCAAATATTTGCTATAATAACCTTCATTACATTGTGCAAATCGCGTAAACTCATACTCGAGTATGTAAATGTGACAGATAATTGGTATCACGGTTAATTAGTCTTAGTAAGCAAAATAAGGGACACAACAACCCTGATTTTCGGTGGGGCTATTATTTATTTATATATACCTTATTGCACAAAAAAATGTGGCGAACAAAATGGCGAATTTAATGCCATAAGGCATTATCTATCAGTCAACCATTGGACTTGGCAAAAACTACTACTGCCACTATGTAAAACCATGGATTGGTGTATATTCTAATGTGTAAGTGTTTTGGTTTTGCACTGTAAACTTGCACATTCTTTTGATTAAATATTTAAATGGAAATTAAGTAATAAACTGATGTGTATCAAAAATGATTTTTTTTTACTAAAAAATATCTAAACAAATATTTATCAATTTCACCCGCTTAGTCCTTAATACATCCACTTACGGCGTCAATATTCTTTTAAAATGTGTAAAATTCCAATATGAAACAGTGTGGCATAAAAAAACCTAAAATTAAAAAGGCTTGTGTTCATCACAACACCTTTCGGTGATGGTATAGCTCAATACATGATCGACTGGCAACTTTCTTACACATTTGGTAACACGCAACCAGGGGGGTATCACAAGCCTACTTAGAATGAATAGATAGGCCAAGGATCTTATCTCACTTAGGACCCTTTCGGATACAATTCACCTCCGTGAAATCTTTTGTATAGTTACCTCTTTGTTGCGCCTACTCAATTGCTTGTTCTTCCATCAAATACATCTATATAATATAGGTATATGTATGATAATAGAGAGACGAATGTTCCGATAAATTCGACTTTTGAGTAGCCATCAATGAGAGTGCAGAAACTAGGTAAGTACCTACTCTGTAAAATTTTTGTACCCCATATTATAATTACAAATCTCAAATATAGCTACACGTATGCATAGTAGTCAATCAGTAAAACAATACAATTCGTTTTAAGACTTATTTTTTGGTTCTTTAATTTAGGTATGAGTTAGGTGGTGAATCAAATTCCATAATGCTTGCCGCTTGCTTCAAGAATAATTTATTCATGGTAAGAAAATTGATGCTTGAAGTGACACTTCTGTGCCATATTGTCTGTGGGAGGATGCGGAACGAAATTAATTGCGTAAACATCCTGGGGCCGGGACGGCGAAGTATCTTATTGGAATTAAATTAAAAATAACTCTCGTGGGTTGACTTAAGCAAAATATCCAGGAACGCAACTCATCATCAGGCTTCAGAAATTCGAAGAAAAAACTGGCGGGGGCTTTGTTGTTCAGTTTTAGGCATAGGCGGCTTTGTTTGAGGTATTAGTGAGATAGCAATAGGAGTTTGTCAACGTTAGGTAAATGGGTCGATTGCAAAAAAAAATGTACTTAGTTAAGGGCTTTAATTAAAACAAAACTTAATTGATTCCTTTGTGTGACGAAAGTTACCCATATATTTTGAGTATGACTAACTTTCGTCACACAAAGGAAGCGATCGTGATTTTTTGTTAGCTAAGCTTTTAACTATTGTACAATTTTTTTGCAATCGACCCAAATATCCACCCGAAATTTCGATCCCTGCTCATATTTACGAATTAACGCTATATAATTGTAGTTAGTTTATGGCTATTTACAGAATACTTACTATGATGTTAGGGTGGTCCACGATTGTATGGGAAAAATTCAAACTGTATAGTTACTGGTAGCGCCACCCCTCAAAAATGTTACACATATAATAGTAAATAAATACTGAAAGTTTGGTGAATTTATCTCAACTACTAAGCAGTGCTCAAGCGTCTGAAAAATACATTTAAAAGGTATTTTTTGTACCACTATAATTAATTAGTACACGGGCTCTTCTTACAAAACAATCATATTCATCACAAATAATCATTATTTACTACAAAATATTTATTACTATAATTTGTTTATTACTATAATTTGAACTATTTTTTAATGTTTGATCACCTTGAGCACTGTCTTGCAAGCAAGTTAGGAATCAAGGACAAGTGATATGTTCACTTGATAGGTATTTTTAGGTAAAAACAAGTTATTATTAAATAATTACATAGAACCGTGTATTACAAACAATAATATTTATTAAAAAACAATCATATTTATTTCACAAATATGAACAATTTTTGAAACTTTGATCACCTTGAGCACTATCTTGCAAGTAAGTTAGGAATTTGTAATTTAACATAAGTAATATAAGTGGCCTACCCGAATTTAAAAAAACATTTTTTTGCACGACCTTAATGCATGTATTATGTAAATTGCCATAAACTTACTACAATTATAAAACGTGCCAATGGTGCATTGGTGGCACAACAAAGGGCGCTAAGATACCTTTCAAAATGAAGGATAAAAAATCAGAAGAGTCAAGTCAGTTAATGATGTGAGCGATAGTAGATTGTGGAAAAGATACCACTTTTGTCACTTCGTGGAATAACAGACAAAATTAAAGCCATAAAAAGCTTTAACATATTTCTTTTTTTTTCTCAATTATTATATCATTATTATATAGAGCCCGTAATATCCCACTGCTGGACAAAGTCCTCCCCCCTTTTCTTCCAGTGATCTCGGCTTAAGGTTATTTCTGGCCAATCCTTCAAGAAGAAATCCAAGTCGTCCCGCCACCGCCGGCGAGGTCTGCCACGTTTTTTCTCAAAGTAAAGTAAAAATATATTTAAGTTCGAGGTTTTAATTAATTGTGCTCGAAATTCAGCTTTGATCTTAAGGGTGAAAGAGATAAATATATATTATATATTCGGCAATAAGCTATAAATACGCGAGCTTTAACCGTATTTCACGTGGCCGTAAACCCAGTAGAATTACATTACGTAGGAGTAAGTAACAGTTCCGGCATTTCGTTAAACTGCAATTTGCATGTAAAATGCATTTCGGTTAAAATAGTGGCAATTGTTACGGCGAAAACAATTAAGAAGTTTGGACTCGATTAACGTAAAAATAATGGACCAAACATTTTCGTTTTATAAAACTTAATCTGACCGTTAGGGGCAATTTTCAGACGCCTATTTGGTCAATTCGTTTTTTTTTTTATTTTAATGATTGGGGCTAGGTTTTTTATAAATATTGATACCAGAAATATTTGACTCGGCTCAGATTTCGTTACCAATTGTAGTTTATCGCTGTGGCAAAGCTTTAGTTGATTTCCGGAAAGTGACAGATAAGACTGAAAAACTGGGAAGTAAATATTGCAGCAAATTCGCGTCGAGTTTCTCAGTACCTATATGTTCATTTTCAATGTAAGAGTTACTTTCAATGTAAGAAATTGCTACGTGATTCACTACACAACATGACGTACGAAAATGTTTGTTGTTTATTTTTGTCAGTAGGTTAGGATTAATTTTAGTAGTTAAGTTACAGTAAACATAGGATAGAAGTCGATGGCGGAGGTATTGAATATGTCCATGAGTACATATACTTGGGCCAAATAGTTTCTTTCCAGGCACGACAAGACAAGGAGGTCATAAGGCGTACCGAAAATGCCTGGAAGAGCTATTGGTCCATGAAGGAATTCATGAAGGGAGAACTTCCTATTACTTTAAAGCGGAAACTCATGGACATGTGCATTCTTCCGATCCTCACCTATGGTGCCCAGACTTGGTCTTTGACTAAGGCTCAAAAACAATCCCTCAAGGTTTGCCAGAGGGCAATGGAGCGTAGTATCTTGGGCATAAAATTAGCAGATCGTATCAGAAATACCATCTTGCGCTCCAAAACCCAAATAGCCGACGTAGCCCTGACAGCCGCTAAACTTAAATGGGACTGGGCTGGACACGTTTGCCGCATGTCGACCGAACTGTGGGCTAAGAATACCACTGACTGGATCCCACCTAATGTACGACGTCGCGGCAGACCACGCCGGAGATGGCGGGATGACCTAGACATATTCCGAAAGGATTGGTCCGTTGCTGCCTTGTCCAGAGACGACTGGAAGAAAGAGAGGGAGGCCTTTGCCCTGCAGTGGGACAGTACAGGCTAAAAATAAAATAAAAAATAATAATAAATAATAAGTTACAGTAAGGTATACTATAATATAGATGAATACCTATTTAATTTAATAAAATAATGTAGGTAATATTAGGCTTTCCTTTTGCAAGGGGAACCCTAGTTCAGGTTACATAAAATTCGAATTTAATTATGTATAAGTCGTACCTATCTATATATTATGTTGGTTCAATAAATGTATTTGTATTTCTACTTTAACGTGAATTTCTATTGTTACAGACGTTTTGCGTGGTGTCGAAACGTTTCCGCAAGAACTACATCCACCGTTTCACCGCCACGCGCTCGCTGTTCTGGTGGTCGCCGTGGTCGCCGATGCGGCGGGCGTGCGTGTACCTCTCCACCAACCAGTTCTTCGATTACATCGTCATGGCCACTATCCTGCTCAACTGTGTCTTCCTCGCCATGTCGGAGACTATCGAAGAGGCTGAGTGAGTATTTGATAGATAGATCAACACTTCATATTCTATCACAAGTGACGTACGTGGTTACACTAAGTATAATGATTAGAAAACGACTAAAATATTATGCTACAAAAACTACATATTTAAAATAAAAAAAATAATAACACCTTTGTTGTATGGGAGCCCCATTAAATATTTATTTTATTCTGTTTTTAGTCTTCTCTGAGAAATACGTCATCTGTGAAAAGTTCAATTGTCTAGGTATCACGGTTCATGAGATATCGCCTGGTGACAGATAGACAGACGGACACTGGAGTCTCATTTTTACCCTTTGGGTTCGGAACCCTAAGAACTTAAGTGTCACTTCATAGAAAATAAATATTGTGTTATGTGTACTAGACGACGATATACATAATATATAGATAAATATATACTTAAATACATAGAACAACCATGACCCAAGCACAAATATTCGAGTTCATCACACAAATATTTGCCCTGGCCAGGATTCGAACCCGGGACCGCCAGCTCAGTAGGCAAGTGCTTACAAACTGAGCCAATCGCGTCGTTAAAAAGGCGCCGACCCGACAAAATTACGTCTTAGTTTCTACTAGGTAATTTATTGGGGAAATGGTAGCTTCTAACCAATATTACGAACGACAGTCTAAAGGTTTTCAAAAAGTATCTCTAGGTCTACATTAAACTACCATTTCACATGTGTAGATACGGCCGAAGCAGATAAATTTGGTTTTCAGGAGCTTTATAATATTTTCCGCGCTTTCCTTAAGTGAAGCAATAAATCGTAATATACCTAACTATTATATTACCGCATACTTTCATCAAACATAAACTGAAAATTATTGCCTTTTCTTCGCATAAATCTGCAAGTGCATGCCGCTGTGCTATAAAGAGCATCATTTCAGACACCTTTGTTGTTCTCATTATTTTTTTAAAAATTACAACACATACAATAATCTATCATTAGACGATTTTAATTGCACAGGTCTATATTATTATGAAATTATATTTCATTTCTTTATTTGCTAAAATCCGACTAAAGTCGTGACTTAAGTCATAGATTATAATAATGTGTCTAATTATAATAGCGACATACTAAACACGGTTATAAGTGGAAAGATGTAAATTCCACTCCTATTCCGACATGACGTAGGGTGTGTGTGACATAATTGACACGTCTTCGTAGCCAGTAGTAGCGGCAAACATGCGTCCGTCAACCGTGTCGCCACGCCCGCCCCATTAAATCGCATGTTATAATAACCAAAAAAATACAAATTTATGAAATATGTAATGTCTAATTTTTTTATTTAAGCCTTAAATACAAAGATCAAACCTTAAAGAAAAATTGAAAAAGGAGCTACCTGGGGGAAGATACCGGGAATCGAACCCGGTGCCTCTGATTGCCGGTCCAGTGCGTTAACCATTTCGCTACCCTAGCTCCAGGAAGATCTGACGAATTTATCCTTATGCTTTGTGTGTCGATCTTTGCATTGTTTTATTTGAAAGGTTTTTACACCTTAGCAACCTCTATGTGAATACGTTAATATTCACATCTTACCGCACCACTTTACAGTAGTGACCGAGCAAGCGAGAGAGGGCGCTGTTAGTTTTATAAATTTATGAAACATGTAATGTCTAATTTTTTAATGTGGGTAGGTAATACACCACATTTTTTTATTTAAGCCTTAAATACAAAGATCAAAGCTTAAAGAAAAATAATAGTTTGTAGCGTCTGCGATCAGAAGAAAGAACCTGCTGTATTTTAAATAGAAAATTCCCGCGATTCTCAGATATATTAATATGCTTATGAAGTGGGTTTACTCACGTTGTATAAGTTGAATATCGCTCGACATGTATCAAATCGGTTCGCAATTCATCCTCTGGAGCGTCAGTCGCGGCCGCGGCCAATCGAACACGTTTACCGCAAACCAATACGACACAAGTCGAGCAATATGCGACTTATACGACTTGGGTAAACCTTGAGTATCCACGACCGGTTTTATTGTCAATGTAAAATTTAAATTGACATTAAAACCGGTTTTAGGTCTAAGTATACCGGTTTAATATGCCTTTTAACAAAGCTTCTGTATGTTTATTCTGTGGTTGGTAGCGCCACGCATCGCTTTGATTTGGCCGGGCTCGCTTTATTTGGGGCGTGGAAATAAATCTTAATTACATCTTGACAAATTATTCAAAATACATTATGAAAGGCCGCAATTTGCGCGTTCGCGGGATTTCCAGCGTATTTGTTTAAATTAGAAGCTTTCTTTTTAAGGACGCTCGAAGTTTACTGAATAGGCCTTTTAATTCACAGCGTATTTAGTATTCCAAAAACCACTGCAAATGCATCGCTTGGTAGTTCATTACCATTAGAGGCAGGCTTTTTTCCTTCATGTTTGTATTGGCTATGTGTATACTGCAGTGGGACTGTACAGGTGACGAAACATTTGAATATTTGAAGGCGATTTAGAAATTAAAATGTAAACTCGGTAATCAATTAAAAACAATGGAACTAACCTGCGTTAGTATGATATGAACATGGATATTATTATCAAGTAGGTAAGAAATTGTAAGGAAAATGTGAAAGTGATATTTTTGCTATCTATGTATATCTTAACAGGCGGATGGCGCAAACGCGTTTTCGATGGTCGCAAACCTTGTTATGAAGCCTGGTTTGAGACTTTAGCTGGTAGAAGGATGCGTAGGGAGCAAACCAACTACTGACATAAACTATTTATGTCAGAAGTACGGGCGATCGTGCTGGTCTCACATTGGACTACAGTCACCAAAAATGGTGTCTATAGCACTCTGTAACAGACGAAATGGCCTTTGATGATATCTTAACAACAAAGAGATAAATATCCCGTATGAATTTCAACCTGTTACTTATATTCTTGAAATATAGGTACCTATATGTAGGTCAAAGACAGGTAAACAGACCATAAAGTGATCTAATCAAGCTTCGCGTGTATCAAATACGTAAGGATTTTGTTTGTGTCGTTTAAAGAAAGGAACACGAAAAACACAGACGTTTGCACTTTTTACAAATAAAGTAATGCCCAGTTTTCAAATCTAGTCTATTACTAACAGAACTGCAGTCCTTAAGTATAAAATTTTATTCACTGAACCATTGCAATGAATAGAAAGGTAGAAAAGTGACGCTTTTATATTCAGGGTCTAATTACAGGAAATTACATTCCCAAGGTGAGGTTTAAAAATGTACATTATATTTTAAGTGTTCGGCCCCCTTGACCTGCTTACTCTCTGTGATAAAAATTTAACGAGTATTCTGTCGCAAAGAGCTAACAATAAAAAGAAATGTAGAAACAGATAATGATCTCAAAGGATACAAAAGTGAAGGAGAAAATGTCAGATTAACTTTCCCAGTTAGAGAAAGTTGGGAATTGTAGAACAATAGGTTTTTGAAATAAATAACATTCAATTGTATAGCAATTGCAAGAGTTAACTTGTTCCAGTGAGTTAATAAGGATGTGCTGTTAACCTTTTGAACGTCATAGTCGTCATATCACGACATCGGAAAAAATGTTGCGCTAACGCCAACGTCATCAAAGGACGGCCTTTCAATGAATCGAAAAATTCGTAGGTAATTCAAAATGCTAAAAGTATTTATTAATACGTGTCAATTTTGGAGCACCTTTTTATGTTTTGTCAGTGCATTCTCGGGCATGTTATCGCTTCATCGTTTGGGTATATACGAGTTCTTTTTATTCTATTATTACACGATTCAATGGTTTTATAATGAGTGTCATTCGCGAATACTAAAATAAAGACAAACCAATACAATTATTGCAAATCCTCTTTTATGCACCCGTCATATACTTAAACAGGAATACAAAACATGAGAGATATTTACAGTAAAAGAGTAAGCAGAGGTACACAACAGACACAGTATTTACACAATATTGTTTTTAAAAAAAGTCTACCAAACAGTAGTGACTTTAAAATACAGGGGAGAGTTTGAAAATAGTATTTTATGCAATCGTTGCGATCGTACGAGCAAAACACAGTATTTTTACTTTAATCGTCATTCCCCACCATGAATTTTTATTTTTGATGTACCTAACCCTTTCGTTCAACTAAAACCAAGGAGCTTATATTGGTATACTATACGTAGTATATACTAGGTCCATGACTAAAACTGACCAATTAAAAAAACATGATCGCTATGGTCATGGCGGGTGCCTCGTGATTGGTTAAATTTTTTGACAAGTTATATCAACCAATCAGTGAACAGTAGCGTGCTTTTTTTATCAAATAATGCTGATGTTCTCTTTTTAAAATTATTAGAGTTGAGTAGAGAGATGTCTTATGAATACTAAAGTTCTGTAGCGGGTACCATGGAGTATAGAATTTTGGTACAGAATTAAAAAGTGCGTTAATACTATTTTAGTTTTAAGTTACATCATGGTTGCATTTTCGTATGAATTTAATAAATGGCCTGTTTACTTGGCTAGATCAAGATGACTTGGAATTATAATGCGTTTAGTTTCCGTTCTAAACGGAGGTACTATCGTAGTGTAGTGGGATACTACTTCGTTCTTCCTAATTTCGCCCCAGTTTTAGGATATACAGGTACGATCTAAAATAGTGATACAAGAGCGAGCGTTTCGCTCTTGTATGCTCTGTACAGAGCTCGTCTTCAAGATAAAGTAGCACTTAATTAAAGTGACCTAATTGTATTACGATACTCAGTCGACTTACTTAGTTCCATCAAGAAGGGAATTTACAATTTAAACAAGATATCTTCCAGAAACGCTACAAGACGGGGTATTTCAAATACCTACGTAAGGACCACATTTTTAAACAATGGCTAATCTTGGAAGTCAATTTTAACCGACCACTACTTAATTGTCGTATGGAAATTAAACTTTCCATAAATATGAATATAACTTTGAATCATAAAATCAACTTGAGACAAAACCCTACTGTAACAATACTAAGATCTCCAAAATGCAGGCACTTACTTAGAATAATATGTTCATAGTCGCATTTACACCAAATTATATGCGCTCCATAAGTCCCTCTGTTACTTACAAAGCGACGTAACCGCCATGCCTTTCGTACTAACAAACGCCCTTTTGTATCAGTACACAAGTCAAGTACACGTATAAAGTCAAATAGTTTCAGGATTTTCAGGTCACGTAGCCGAATTCCGAGTGAAGATGTGAACAGTTCACGTCCGGGACTGTGGCCCACTTACCTGTTATTACCTGCTTTAAGAGTCCTTGGGGATTTCAACTGAATTTGCATTGAATTTGAATGTTTGCATTAATTGCGAGTAATTTAGTCTGCTCTATAACGGAAGGGGTTTATTAATGTGATCTTATATAGTTGAGGTTTTGTAAACGAGTTACCTATAAGTAATATTAGTCTGGTTTAATTTATAATAATACCGAAATTTAATTATATTATTGTGCAGTTCAGGTACAAATATTATTTTTATTTTATTTCGATTGAAATAAGTACCGTAATAAAATAATGTACTGGGGTGATTCACAATTATGGGGTGTCTTACAACATCCGTGATAAAAATTATTGGTTCTAACATTTTAGCTTAGGGTACTTCATTCAAAAAGATTACTGTGTTTTTTAGGAATGAAATACTTACCTTAAAAATGTTATTGTAATTTAACAGCCAGTAGTTTTTTCCACGTGTGTTTTGTGATTGTGATACACTCCATAGTTGTAAAACACCTCTTATTACGATATAGTTGCCAATGTTAAAACATTGAGCAAAGGAGCAAAAAACTTCTTCTGCGGTTAAAACCGTCTTAAAATGTAAGTTGTAATATAGTTAACTTACATAAGTAAACTATGTCCCACCCGCAGCAAACACAAGTTAACTGCTGCTTGAACTTAATTCCCCACATATTCCAACTTTGCGATTTGCATTAATTCAATATCAATTCGCGCCCCAAATTGATTACAGATACGAGCATATGGCTGTGTTAGCATATTTAATGGTAGTTAGTTCCGTAAAGTCGGGTGCGTCGCGGGACGCAACTGTAAGAGGGCGGCAACGACCATTCGTTGTGGAGACCTTTAGGGGAGGTCTTTGTCTTGGACAATTGCCATTGCTCTCAGTGGACGTCTATCAGATGATATGATGATGTTCACCTGCAGGTGATATTATGGGAAAGGGTATTCATTCATTTAGTACGTGGAAGAGTGACCATTCATAAAACCTTAAGTAATAACATAAACTAAAAAAAAAAGTTTAGCCTATTAAATTACCTAATATGAAGCTAAGCTATTTAACATTAGTAGCATTTAGTCCGTTTTCTATTGGGAATGCTTGTATGGAGAGGTATACAATTTTGAGTACAGCAATGCCATTTGGCACGGGTATTATACACGTCTACCTGAGCTCAAAACACCCGGTAGCCAGTCTGAACACCGCGTCAGAAGGGGGGAGGGGGGTTCAAAATACAGTGCCCCCGTCGTTCAGAAAAAAAATCTGGCGGATTAGTTCGGACCTTTAAGTCAAGTTTGGTGGCGTTATCCGGTAATTAGATGATGCCCAATTCATTACCTGTGCCAGTTTTTTAGGGTCCCGTAGCAAAATATGACGCAATCCTTAAAATAATAAACTTTCAGTACTAACAAAATGTAAACAAACCCTTATATTTTCACATTTTTTGTATCAATCTTTGATATATAAAAAATACTATCCAAAAGCCAAACTATTACAGATTCTATAAAAAATTACAATAAATATAAATTTGTCTATTTTCAATGAAAAATAAAATATTTAAAGTACTGCAACGTTCGTCAGCGCAGCGTAGGGAACGGCAAAAAGACCCGAATACTAAAGTAAAATAAGTATTACTAACAAAAAAAAACCAGTCAAGTGCGAGTCGGACTCGTGCATCGAGCGTTCCCTAAAAATTTTAACCTTTCTCATCCCATCTTAACTGGTAGGATCCGGTTAAGTTAAGTTTGCACCTGGTACGTATGGCCTCGGATACAAATTCGGTGTAAACTTAATCCAAACGGGTAGTCCTCATATAACTTTTGAAAGAACATTTTTTTATCTTTTAATTAGAAATGTATAGTTTTCAGATAATTACCTGTACTGGTGGTATCAGACGACATTAGTTGCTAAATTTCATAGTTCTAGGTCAACGGAAAGTACCCTATATTATATAGGTACTTTGATTCTCTTGAGAGTGGCGAAATATAAATATACGGCCGTATCTTTTTTTTTATTAATTTAGAAAATTGATTTTTTAACACTTTAATATACGGTTCGTACCGAGGCAGCAGCCTACAAAAATCTAAAATGCAGGGCTTAAGTCGCTCTATCACAATGCAACTCAAAATATCCGGCCTTGCAACTTTTCCACCAGCCAGCTAATCCAAAGCGCATTACATTTGAGATATTAAACCTCTGAAGGCTGCTGAGGGCGCAATGTATAAAGAATAGGTACGCTAAAAGTATTAGTTTAGTTACTAGAATCGTCAAAGCGCGGCACACAAAGATGTTTGCTAAGAGGATTACAATCATTTGGAAGCCTGGAATATCTAACAAATAAGAATTTCCGAGAAAGTTTCAATTTGAGGTATTGAAAGTGCAGGTTTCTTGAATATACTTGAAAAGACAATGCGTAGACGGTGGATGAACTCCGAACGAAATCTAGCCAAGATGATACAGAAATACAAAAAAAATATCGATTGCTAAAATAACAGGACACGCCAACAAACATGCAAGCAAACCAACATAGATTTAATTTTGTATTCATTTGCCTCTATACACGCAATTATCCCAGGTGACATTAAACGGATTAGATTGACGTTCTTTCTACCAATCAAACTGTGAGTATCCATCTCTACAATCCCACAAATGTACCCCCGTCCACAAAGGCGCTATAGACAAATCACTATACACAGGCACGGCCTAATATGGCGGTTATATCGGCGAACATCAACAGGTTATTGATTTAAAGTTTACAGCCAGCCGTCGGATGCCGTCGCGTCGCGTCGCACCACAGAGGAAAACGACTCTTCCAAGCTATAATAAGAGTGAATTTCCACAGATGCCTTATACGCTTGCTATAAACATCTTAGCTAACTTTAGACCAGTGGTGGGCAAAGTACGGCCCGCGGGCCAGCTCCGGCCCGCGAATGGACTTTATCCGGCCCGACACCCGTCCTTCGCAATAGTATATTAGTATGGCCCGCGATAATTACATTTAGTCAAAATCAAAATTTTTGACGGTCCAGCCAAATCAAAATACATTTTTACTGCAATTCTGGCCCCCCTGAGAAATTTCCTTAATCTTCTGGCCCCCCATGTAGAAAGATTGCCCACCACTGCTTTAGACCATCGTAGTAAAGTTGACTTTCCTTTGGGAAATCGTGAGGCTTGTTTGAAGTCGAACCCTGAAGCTAAGCTAAGCTTTGCTTAGCGGTTTTCTAGATGACATTTGATTTTGCATTGTTCGAGTGTGTAACGGACGATTATGGCTCTTAGATGTTTTGAGGCTAAGTGCAACGTACTTCGGTTTGACGTCAACAGGCTTACCTACGTCAGAGTTGAGACAAAGAACACCTTGTTGATGTCGCAAATCGACCAAAGTTTGTGTGTTTTGTGTTTAGTCAAAGTATTTTATGCTGTTTTACACGATAACGGCATTTCACTCAATCATTTGTTGTATACATAGAAATACTTGGTATACTTTTCTATTTTGATTCTTAATATTTAATTGGTCTATTGTAATACCTGGAGTCCCACCGAATTACTACCTACATCTAAAGTTTTACACTTCGTAGTCTTCACAAAAATCTTAAAATACTGTTATTTTATTTTAACACTACGCCACACATTCGTAATTTCAATCAGTACGTGTTTTGGCTTGGACGATAGCAAAAAAGACTGGGATACTTAATGTTGTATTTTTGCGTGTTCATGCATTGTAATAAAGATGATTCCTTCTTTCGTTATGACGGGAATCCTCTAGGGACTCGTTAGATCCAGGAAAAAAATTAAATCCAACACAAAATGAAGTTCTAAGTAAAATAGGTACTGATCACTTTGTAATGTTTCTCAACCGTCTATAATCCCAACGGTCCGATCTCCGAGCACGCACTGTCAATAAGCGTCCGGTTTATCTCGGAAAATCTCGGCATATCACAGTAACTCGGAGTATCTCGATGTATCTTAGGTTGAGATCCCACTGCCTATTTGTGCACGAATCCGTTTTTCGATTTAACACTTTCACTCTCGAGAGAGACGTAAATTAGGACCCTCGTGATGCGGCACGGTGACTAAAAACGGTGAATTTTATTTATCTTCGCAAAACTGTCACTTCTAATAATACTTCTAGTTGTTTTTTTTATTATGAAGGTATGCCTTTTACCGTTTTTGGCACAAAGCTTCCTAGTGTCACAGCATGCAATATTCAAAATGGCCCTAAGTCCGTGAACGTGTTGGTAAAACTCTCTCAAAAGTACAATGAAATATTGAAATTGTGTTTCGAAGTCTCATGTTTCGAGTGCAGTGATACGAGGGGTACATAATGAAATTTCACACAGAAAGTAATCTTCTATTATTTTAATATCTATGTGTGACCGAAAATGGTAGCCTTTTTTATTTCATCACATTGTAAATAGCACTATAACCAATACTTCAGCGTGAACACTTTAACAACCAGGTACAGTATTGAAAACTACCCCAGAAGCTGGTATAGCCCTCTAGGTGGGCGCAACCCCACCCCGACACCGTCAGATCCCGCTTTATTAATACAATCCCTCCGACGAGCTGGGCCGGCAGATGAGCAAGAGCTACCAGCGCCCACCAGGCGGGTTGTTCATCATGATATGATTTAAAAGACATCTTGTCCATGTCACTTAATGTGTCTCGAATTGCAGCCATATAAAGGGGATTATTTTACTTTTATAACGCAAACGCAGTGTAAACTCTCGCCATACAACAAATACATACTTATGTCTGGTACATACATTTGCAATGGGATTTTAGCCTATATCTCGACGTATCTCGGACTAATCGCGGACGTGCCGTCGCGTTCCCCGGCGGATTATATTTATAGTCATTCATGAATGAGATGTTCAATAAAAGGCTATAGATGGAAGGAAGTAAGCGTAAATATACGTATAATAATGCTTTAGTGTTGGAGTCTTGATGAACTAAGAAAGTTTTCATGCGAAACTAGAATTTATTCTCAAGGTCGTAACTATCTATTTTGGCTACCTCTAACTATTTTCGCTTAGTGACCCAAACAGGGTCTTAGCCTCCGAAACGAGGGCACGCCACTTGTCCCGATTCTACGCAGTTTCTCGCCAGCTTTCGACTGAAGAAGACTGCCACAGTCCAATAAATAACTAACTGTTACCCCATTAGACAATAAACTATGTTAGCCTTATCCCACCTTACCTTACAGCATCTCCACAGCAACCCCAAAATTTAATATAAGAAATGTCACGTATACTTACTTACTTAGGAAATGAGAGGCCATAAAAACATACTTAGGTTGCCTGTTCACTGACGGAGCGGCCAAAATTAACCGATCAGGTTTCGTCTTTGTGAAGCTCAAAACAAGATTTTTTTTTAATAACGGTCTTACAATCTATTTTTATACCCATTAAATATTTTGCGAAGTAACGCCTATGAAAATTTAATAGCAACATAAGCAAGTTATACCTCCAATCTCCATGATCCCTGGGACAATTCACCGATGATGATATATTTCTAATAATATTGCTTTGCTTCAATGCAAAGTTTTGTCGTATGGTCGCCGTACGTACAATAACGGTGACAAGGGGATCAAAATCTATTTATTTATTTTATAAAATTCTTACTATTTTAATAATACTGCTCCGTAACTTAAGTTAAGACTCCTTATCCGTTCAAATTTTTTTTTTTACATTTTTTTCTATGATCATGATCAATGTTCCTTAACATATTATCAATGTTACTGCGTGCAATTTATTTATAATAATAAATTGCACGTTTCAAAAACTACTCGAATTTGATAAAATTCAAACAGCTTATTTTTCAACTTACTTCCAACTGCACACAATGGAAGCATGAAATAGCTATGTTACTTTCTAGAACTCAGAGAAAGTATTATTCAGTTCAAAAAGTTGGTTGAGATTATCAATATATTTAATTTATCATAATATGCAAAAAAATTTTTTTTTAAAGGAATAAGGCCTCTTAAATTTATTTTTTCTTAGCTCACGTTAAAGCAATCTAAATAATATGGAAGACAATAAATTCAAGTTTATTTATTAATAATATTAACAGTAACATTGCCTACATTAGTACAGTTTTTGAAAATAACAGTTATATTTTTTCCAGCAACCGTTAGTTTGGTATCATACGGACTGGACGTTTCTTGCGGCGATTCCTCTCGAAGTGATTGCAAAGAGATTTTCCGATCCACATTATCGCTTTTAATGCGAACTAAATCTTCTTCATCGCCATCAGAATCTTCAATAACAATATCCGTCGATCGTAACTCTCTACCAGAATCAGATGCGTGCGCCTGCGACGTGGCCTGCTTATCTTTAACAGTTTCCAAAGCCGTAGATACATTCCAATCAGTGGCTTCTACCTCTTTAGTTTTAAAATCAATCGCATCAGTGGGCATTTGTGGTACGCTAACAATTTCATTTTGCAATTCATTAACAGTTGTTACTTCTACTTCTTCAGCTTTAATATGCATTACATCGATATGTGCCAGTTCTGTTGGTTCAGTTTTAATATAAATCTCTTCCTCAGTAGCCGACTCCATTTCATCTCTCTCATATGCAGTTTCCAGTCCCATCTCTTCATTATCGATATAAATCTCATCTTCCATGCGCTCGACCTCAACAGCTATGCATTTTGGCATAACAGAATTATTCCCTTTGTAGTTCTTTGCAAATTCAAGCATATCAACGAACTGTTGTTGATTTGAACATCTAAATTTATCTTTATTTTTATCTAAACTGGTCACCTGGCCACCAAAAGCAGCCGCGGATCTCCGGTAACAATGACCAGTATAACGTTCAGGGTTCGGTAAATTCAAGTACTTCGCTATTTCTTTAGGAAGGGCTGCCATTTTATGCCGCCCAATGACTTGCTTCGTGCAATGACCATCTCTAAAATTCAAAAAGAATCTGGACGTCTCAATATCAATGGGTCTTAAGGCTTGATACTTTTGTACCACAGGAATAAAGTCATCTCGAATGGCGAACAGTTTTTCCGTTTTGTTTATAGAATCTAACGCTTTTCCAATCATGTTACTGTCTATCAATTTTATGTCGTTCACAGTGATGGCAGTTAGTTCTACTGATCTACAACCACCACAAACACCGATGATAATGGCCACCTGTAACAATAGAAATAAAGTCAGCAATCTTTCTTACTAAAGCCGAAAGATACACGCGTTAGAAGTTACTTTAGCTCATACTTATATCAGATATAATATATATATTGCAAATATCTATCGATACTACACAACGCAATTAACATTTAATGACCACCATAATATTTCACATAGGTACTATATTAAAATAATGCTTTTATTACTAGACTGAAAACATCGTATTAACTTTAAAATATACTTAAGTACACATTTTGATGTTATGAAATCATCTCAACAAACATTGAATACAGCGCAGCGGCCACATGTCATAGCAACAAAATTAAGTACTCATAATAATATTAATAATTTACTGTCACATCAGAAGGCACGGTAAGAAAATACGGTACCCCTCCGATAAAAGGCATTTCTTATCTCGCTCAGAATCACAAACAAGTGCACAGCAGCCAGAAAAGTTAGAAAGAGATAGTATGCATCCACAGAAAGCGCGTTGTTAGAGGCCAGGAAACGAGCGCTTATTAATATTATTACGCTAGTACGAGTTTGGTTGGAAGACATGAATTACTGAAGCGGTATGTTACATTGGTATAAAATATTGTAGTTATAAACTAATTTTAAATAACATGTTTAACTAGAATTTACTTTATTGTGAGTACCTATAGTCTGCTTATAAAATACTATCATTAGTAAAATGTACGGCACCCTTAGTTTTTCTTTCATAGAAATGAGCTGAGTACTTAGTGAAATAGTAGAAATAATAAAAAACAGACATCGCTGCAATCGTGACAATATTTAAATAATCTCCAATTTCGTGGCCTAGGCCGGTAAGAAACCCGATACCGCGGCGCGGCAGCGCGCATGTGCGTTCTTTTATGTTGAGTACATTGACCCACGCCCGTGTCTAAAATGCGATATTTTTCGTTTTATAACATGTTTACACTGATTATATATGTAACATAAGGATTATAAAAATATGAGGGATAAGTACCTTAGTTGCCAGGTACCTGTCATCAGGGGCTTCATCTATGAATTTTTTTATGTTTTCTGGAGTTAAAATCTTCGACTTATTACTCTGGTATCCAGCGTTACGCTTTCTTAGCCACAAAGTTAGATTAATATAATCTTTGAAATAGATATTGTGTTTTGCTCGCATTGTGCTTTTCAACATTGAATACACCCCCCATAAACTACTTGGCTTTCGAGTTTTGGATATTTCATTGAAATAGGTCAGAAACACGTCTTCAGAAAAAGTTTTAACATTATGTTGATCTTTCCATTTCATAAAACTACCGTACACACTTAAATATCTGTTCTTTGATCCTGGCGGCAACAGACTGTCTACTAACACACTCTCTACTGGTTCGTTACTTTCGTCACTAGATAATTCGCTCATTTTCACTGAAAATAAAACACAAAATGTAATTTAATTATAAAACTCCTATTGGGCTGTCACCGTTACTGCCGCCATTTTATTATTTATGACGTGGCACGGCGCGGCAGGTCCGCTTTCAAACGTGTTTCGACTTCAACTAACCATTCGCTCCGTTCCTTTCGTTCGTGTCATTCACTCGATTCGCGTGTTCACTCGCACCGCCTGTACGCGCGCTAGCTACCATAGACAATCTAATAAAGTACATTACTACGGAGGTCGGGAAAATAGGGATTGCCGGCCGAGTACGTGCAGACGAATAAGAATACGAAGCTGGCGATCACTTTTCATGCCGAGGTATGTTATTGTTATTATTGATTTTACGTAGATATAATAATGGTTGTTGTTTGTTTTTTGGGCGTATTGCCAGAATGATATTAATATTATAACGCTTCTGGTATTTTTTTAAATGGCTGATCGCGATGATGTTATGATTATAAATTGGTAGGTATGAATACTATAGAAGGTTGCTTAGCGGCGAAGGTGCTAATGTTGTAGCAAATTAAGATTAAAATTTAAGTTCAAAATAATTTTCCCATTTTGTTACCAATTATTTTAGTAATTGTATATCAATGTTATGGCTATGTTTAATAATTAAGGTTCTGTTATGCTTTTTATACTTTTTAGGGTTCCGTAGCCAAAAGGTAAAAATGGGACCCTATTACTGAGACTTCGCTGTCCGTCCGTCCGTCTGTCACCAGACTGTATCTCAAGAACGGTGATAGTATTTCTATTGCCGCTATAACAACAAATACTAAAAATAAAATAAAATAAATATTTAAGTGGGGCTCCCATAAAACAAACTTGTTATAGATGGTACGGAACCCTTCATGCACGAGTCGGACTCGCACTTGCCCATTTTTTTTAGTCAAGCTGATATCAATATTTTTGAAATCACAAAGAAATTAGTAGGTATTAAAATAGGACAAAATTGGTAATTGAACATTAAATGACGTCTAAATTTTGTACAAACTTTTTGAGAAATGCTCATATTTGAAAAGTAAAGTTACTTTTTAGAGTTCCGTCCCCAAAGGGTAAAAAACGGGACCCTATTACTAAGACTCCGCTGTTCGTCCGTCTGTCTGTCTGTCCGTCCGTCACCTCACCAGTTATTATTTATTATTTATTAATATTTATTCTGTTGCCGCTATAACAACAAAACCTAAAAAACAGAATAAAATACATAATATTTAAGGGGGCTCCCATACAACGAACGTGAATCTTTTGCCGTCTTTTGCAAGATACTGTCACCAGGCTATAAGTATCTCATGAACTGTGATAGCTATACAGTTCAAATTTTCACAGATTATGTATTTCTTTTTCCACTATAACAACAAATACAGGAAACAAAAAGTTTCAAATTATTTAGTTGTACGGAACCCTCGGCGCACGAGTCCGACTCGCACTTGGCCGGTTTTTATTTTATTTATGAGATCTAATCTAAGAGGATATTTGAAAAATTGACCATCAGTAAATAATAGTTCCAATGCCGTCCGCAATAGCGCTAGTGTAGGAAGAAAGTATGAAAAAATCAAGTTTTAGACGGAGAGAACTGTGTCGAATTGTTTTTTTTTAGGTGACCAGTTACTCCTTTAAGTATATACAGAACAAACACATAATTAAGTTTTGTATAAAAACACAAACCGTTGCTAAGTAACAGAACTACTTTCAGTCACAGTAGCGCCACCAATTTAACACCTTTCAGTGGACACTTTTGGATATATGAAAGATCCCGCTCCTCTCTTTTATACTCCATACTCTAATCAGCTCTTAGAATCAGATACATATTATTCATCTGTGCTCTAATCTAGTAAGTAGTACATTATGGATCCTTTAATGAATTTTTTTAATCCAGTTCAAAGGCAATGGAGCTATTAACCAGTAACTACTAGGTACTATATATTTTTTAAGTATTTTGTCGTTATCATCAATTGTACAAATTTAAAATTTATTCAAATTCAATTTCAACTTTTTGTGTCTAATACATTTGACCACCTTATTACACATGTTTACTTTTTGGAATTGTATTATTTGTATTGAACATTAAAAGGCCATCAAAAGGGTTCGTCATATTAAAGTGGATTTTCGTTTATACACGACAGTTCGGTTTGACGTCATAATCGAACTAATGTAATGAGACTAAAAGTGTTACAAGTAGATTGACCCCGGACCGGACTATTCAACTGAAATACTGCAAGTATAGTTTTGACACATGACAGGACCCATTATAACGCAAATCTGCACTACCTATTGAAACGCATAAAAAAAAACAAGTAATGACATAGTGGTTTTTCGAGTATCTATTAAACGTTTTTCACTTTGTATTTGATACAATTGAGTTCGTGTTATTTTTTTTTGGCGGTGTTGAAGTATTTAACTATAATAAACCATTACACAAACAGTTACGTACTACATTTTCTTTTTTAAGCTGCGTTGTGACCAAACCTCGTGTCTTGTGCTATTTCTGTAAACTGGTAAAAAAACGCCAAAAACGCATGTTTAGTGTCACAGATTACAAAACATCAGTTAAGTAGTCAATATTCAGTGAGTTCTAAAGAAACGTTAAATGGAATAAAATATATTAGCAACTTAACAAAAAAGAGATTTAATTAAACTCTTGATAAAAAAATATTTTTTTAGGAATTTTATGGCCTGGTAACATAAAAAGAAAATATTGAGATGCATAGCTGCCAATTAAAAACAAAAACAGATTATCAACACCAGTATTATATTCTTTGATCAAAACCTTCACCACATGGACGTAAACCATGAATGTAAATAGACGTCGAATAAAAATAAAGTTGACCATAAACTTTTTTCTAATTTTCAAGTATCTGCTTCTTTTAAAATTTTGTAATGTTTTTGTTTTAGCGGGAAATATGAAAATATTTTTTGATGACTGTTGTTCAAGAGACATTATATAAGCCAGTAGTAAAATTGTCAACTACTTTTGATACTGACCTGACCGTACCTACAGAAGTCAACGTACAATTTTCGAGTGGCTTGTTCTAGGTAGGTAGTTACCATCCCCGGTTTTCAGTTCGTCTAGCATTAGCACGACTGGGCTTCGCGACTTTTGTCAATACTGCAAAGAAAGTGACAGGTGATATTGCGCGCGCGAGAAAGAATCGGTTGCCATAGTTGTGCTAGGTGTGGATGTAGTAGGACTAGTAGGTAACTAACAAGGAATATAGATATAGGGAATACATATAGGAAAACCAGTAATTAATCATCAATTTGCTTGAACAAATCTCTCTAGAGAAGTTAGAGGGTTTGGTCAATATTCAGTACTTTTAAGGACAATTTCTCCTAACAGGTTGAATTTGGGCAGCTAAAAAAATAAGTACGTGTCTGCTATTTTATACTACTCTATAACATTATTATATCAAAATGAATCAAATCGGAGTCGGACAGTTGGGTACCCTTCCTTTCAGTACAAGTAGGTCCTTTAATTTGCTGAGATAAAGGGAATTAATATTTCATTAGCTTTCGTTATGAAAATAAATGTATGTAATATGACGGAATCGGTATAGACGGCATAATAATTATATTGGCAGACAAACGGAGTCTAATCTTATTAAATGGAACTGAAATTCATGACAGAAGCATTTCTAAAATCCCCATGAAATATAATGAATACCTCCAAAAAAAATTCTGTTATTTATTTAAAAAATATATTCAAATTAAACACATTATTTTTTTCCACTTTAATATTAGCGCAGAAGTCAACAAACCTGTTCAATTACCATCATGAGCCAAATAAAAAAAATAAGATTCACTTGAATTTTAACATAAAAGCTTATTAACCCTCAAATTAGCATCAAACCCGTCCCAATCGCCCCGACCATAACAAGAAAGATTCTCGGCAAAGGAAATGCCCACTCAAAAGTGCGGAAAGCCGAAATGCTATTCATTCAATTTCCCTTGAAAATACGCACAAGATATTTAAACCTACACAAACTCGCATCTCTCTATAAAGTATAATTGATATAACCGACTTTTTGCATGATGAATAAAGTCTATTTTTCATAACAAGGGGGAAAAGAGATATTTTGAAGTTATGAGTCGATATGAAGCTATTCTTGAGGGGAGTGTATAAATCCGCTTGGCCGAGGCATTTGTGCTATGACGAGGGTCACAACCTCACAACACGGGCATTGGGCCCATCCATCCAATTTTAGCGTTCATGATTTATTCATGTTAACTTTGTCTAGTTCTTCATGCTGTCAGGGTTCTGCAGATCAATAAAAACCAAGATCAAATTACGTACATAAATTAAAATGCCGCAGAGGATTCCGTACAAACTGGAAGTACTGTTAACAAAAAAATAACCGACCGAGTTGTACCGACCGACACTGCCGTTGGAAACCTGCTGTCCCCATACAGCGACATAGGTTGGGGTTAATTTACCAATTGAAAATAAATAAGTCATCACAAGAAAATAAGTATATTTATTGTAAGCTAACCACAAATTGACGGTTTTTAGACTTGTATATTTACTAGTGCTATATGATGTTGCTTTTTGCTTTTGAATTATTACCTAGGTCAACGGATTTGATTCCCCTACCAACGTCATCGAAAGCAGCTTAAACCGCTCGTATTTTTTGTAACAAAGTGATCCTATAAAGTATCCGTTTTTGCCGATTGAGGTACGGAATCCTAAAAAAGAAATAGTAACACTTTGTTGACCGCCAGTGGATCTATAGTCAAGTAGTTGAGAGACTTAAGGCATTGGACTGGTTGTCCGAAGGTGGAGTGCGAGGTTGATTGTAAATGTAAAGAAAGTCCATTTAGTAAAATCCTAAGTAGGTATAGGTACAAAGCTTAATTAAACTAATCTTAGTAGAATGTCGGAAAATGTAAAATTTTATATTCGACTGCCCCCGATCAAGATAGTTCCGAAATATGCACTTGACTATATGTTAAGAGGAAATAGCTCACTGCTCATTTTTACATACACGTCGAAGTTTGCTTACGTCGACTGTTCCCTCCTCGAAAACTTAACTAATCGTAACGATATTTTGGAAACTGAAGGGTTAGGAAAACTTCTGTGTCGGAGCATTTTGTGTCCAACCCTTTCGGCGTGATAATTGGACAAAGACATACCAACAGATGGCACTGTACAAACTGCATGGCCGTGTTATGTTCTTACCTGAAATAATTACCCCTCGAAAACTTTAGAATGTAATTTTCAATACAATTTTATAACGTTCAAATGCGCCACTCAAGCTATTTCTAACGCGATTAAAAACAAAGTCCAAAACTCCGAGACAATGCTCCCAAACTCAAAATAATTTACAGCATAACAAGATGTTTCCGTAAACTTGTTTACGATACAATTCCTCCAGTTTATCGTCTTATAATTATTTCGAGGGTCCCAGAGCAAACTTTTAATTCGCCGCCATTATTTCTGAGCAAAACGGCCGCCTTCATCGTAAATCATTTTCTTTTGCTGAGTACTCGATTTGGTTAATTTAACTGCTCTTTATAGAGTTTTTATTTGTTTTATGACAAATAAACAGTTGTGCCATAACGCACGAAAAACAATCTTGCAATCAGTTAATCTAGAGTCAAACCACGCTGACTCTTCCAACAAATGAACTGTCAAACCATACAAACGGATTCACTTTGTCAAACCACGCTCTTCCAACAAATGAACTGTCAAACCATACAAACGGATTCACTTTGTCAAACCACGCTGACTCTTCCAACAAATGAACTGTCAAACCATACAAACGGATTCACTTTGTCAAACCACGCTGACTCTTCTAACAAATGAACTGTCAAAGCATACAAACGGATTCACTTTGTCAAACCACGCTGACTCTTCTAACAAATGAACTGTCAAACCATACAAACGGATTCTATTTGTCAAACCACGCTGACTCTTCCAACAAATGAACTGTCAAACCATACAAACGGATTCACTTTGTCAAACCACGCTGACTCTTCTAACAAATGAACTGTCAAACCATACAAACGGATTCACTTTGTCAAACCACGCTGACTCTTCCAACAAATGAACTGTCAAACCATACAAACGGATTCACTTTGTCAAACCACGCTGACTCTTCTAACAAATGAACTGTCAAACCATACAAACGGATTCACTTTGTCAAACCACGCTGACTCTTCTAACAAGTGAACTGTCAAACCATACAAACGGATTCACTTTGTCAAACCACGCTGACTCTTCTAACAAATGAACTGTCAAACCATACAAACGGATTCACTTTGTCAAACCACGCTCTTCCAACAAATGAACTGTCAAACCATACAAACGGATTCACTTTGTCAAACCACGCTGACTCTTCCAACAAATGAACTGTCAAACCATACAAACGGATTCACTTTGTCAAACCACGCTGACTCTTCTAACAAATGAACTGTCAAAGCATACAAACGGATTCACTTTGTCAAACCACGCTGACTCTTCTAACAAATGAACTGTCAAACCATACAAACGGATTCTATTTGTCAAACCACGCTGACTCTTCCAACAAATGAACTGTCAAACCATACAAACGGATTCACTTTGTCAAACCACGCTGACTCTTCTAACAAATGAACTGTCAAACCATACAAACGGATTCACTTTGTCAAACCACGCTGACTCTTCCAACAAATGAACTGTCAAACCATACAAACGGATTCACTTTGTCAAACCACGCTGACTCTTCTAACAAATGAACTGTCAAACCATACAAACGGATTCACTTTGTCAAACCACGCTGACTCTTCTAACAAGTGAACTGTCAAACCATACAAACGGATTCACTTTGTCAAACCACGCTGACTCTTCTAACAAATGAACTGTCAAACCATACAAACGGATTCACTTTGTCAAACCACGCTCTTCCAACAAATGAACTGTCAAACCATACAAACGGATTCACTTTGTCAAACCACGCTGACTCTTCCAACAAATGAACTGTCAAACCATACAAACGGATTCACTTTGTCAAACCACGCTGACTCTTCTAACAAATGAACTGTCAAACCATACAAACGGATTCACTTTGTCAAACCACGCTGACTCTTCTAACAAATGAACTGTCAAACCATACAAACGGATTCACTTTGTCAAACCAAGCTGACTGTTCTAACAAATGAACTGTCAAACCATACAAACGGATTCACTTTGTCAAACCACGCTGAATCTTCCAACAAATGAACTGTCAAACCATACAAACGGATTCACTTTGTCAAACCACGCTCTTCCAACAAATGAACTGTCAAACCATACAAACGGATTCACTTTGTCTAACCACGCTGACTCTTCCAACAAATGAACTGTCAAACCATACAAACGGATTCACTTTGTCAAACCACGCTGACTCTTCTAACAAATGAACTGTCAAACCATACAAACGGATTCACTTTGTCAAACCACGCTGACTCTTCCAACAAATGAACTGTCAAACCATACAAACGGATTCACTTTGTCAAACCACGCTCTTCCAACAAATGAACTGTCAAACCATACAAACGGATTCACTTTGTCAAACCACGCTGACTCTTCCAACAAATGAACTGTCAAACCATACAAACGGATTCACTTTGTCAAACCACGCTGACTCTTCTAACAAATGAACTGTCAAACCATACAAACGGATTCACTTTGTCAAACCACGCTGACTCTTGCAACAAATGAACTGTCAAACCATACAAACGGATTCACTTTGTCAAACCACGCTCTTCCAAGCAAATGAACTGTCAAACCATTCACTTTGTATGTTTTGACAATTCATTTGCTTGGAAGAGTTAGCATGGTTTGGCTATAGCACGACTTGGCCTAAATTCAATGTTTCTTGCTGACATCTATAAACCTATTTCACCCATGCGCTTTACAGAAGCTTAGCATGGTTTGGCTATAGCACGACTTGGCCTAAATTCAATGTTTCTTGCTGACATCTATAAACCTATTTCACCCATGCGCTTTACAGAAGCTTAGCATGGTTTGGCTATAGCACGACTTGGCCTAAATTCAATGTTTCTTGCTGACATCTATAAACCTATTTCACCCATGCGCTTTACAGAAGCTTAGCATGGTTTGGCTATAGCACGACTTGGCCTAAATTCAATGTTTCTTGCTGACATCTATAAACCTATTTCACCCATGCGCTTTACAGAAGCTTAGCATGGTTTGGCTATAGCACGACTTGGCCTAAATTCAATGTTTCTTGCTGACATCTATAAACCTATTTCACCCATGCGCTTTACAGAAGCTTAGCATGGTTTGGCTATTGCACGACTTGGCCTAAATTCAATGTTTCTTGCTGACATCTATAAACCTATTTCACCCATGCGCTTTACAGAAGCGGTGACTAAACTTGCAATAAATCGTGAGTTTAAGGTACTAAGAAGTGTGCCAACAGAGTCGACTGCTTGTTGCATTCCGTATTTTAGATTATCACGGTCTTTTCCGCAACATGACATTTAATATTGTGTCTAGTGTCTACTTTACTTACATAATTAATTCACTAGACTCGGTCCTATACGTTCTCAGTGTAGATACCTAACACTTGTTGCACCACGACGCAAACTTCTGAATTTCATTAAAGCTATGTGCATTGCATTTAAACTACGAGAACTTAGATTAAGTTAGAGTGTTCATAACCAGAGCCGAAGCAAATACTGGGCAGTTGCGCCTGGGCGAGTATTTGCTTAGTTATCAACACTTGATGCTTGATGTAGGTATTTTCTTCACAAAATGAAACACTAAGTATTTCCACTAAAAAAATTCTAATTATGGCTTTATGCCTTAAGAAATTCTCTACAGTTCAATCACTGGGTTAAACAGAAATGAGGTTCTATATTTTGATCTTCGCAGAAGTCTGTTGTTGAGCATCTAGTAGAAATAGCTACGAAAATGCGCCGATTTTGCCCGAACAAAGACGGCAGGTAGAGCCAAGTACTATAGTGCCGTAGGCTATTTAGATCGGCTCGTGACGTGTAGAAACAGAGCAGCATAAGTCGAAGCAAATACAGGACAGGGCAGTTGCTTGTCAGCAACCATTTGCTTAGTTACCGGCACGTCTCGCAGTTCTGCTTCTGCCAGTACTTACATTCGACCATGTCCAATACAACCATGGCAAAAAAGGAGGGTTACGCGGATCAAGTTGCGGGTATATTCTTGTATTAGCAAAAGCCACTCACTGCGTCTATTTGTCATTAACAAATTAAAACTCTATAAAAAGTATAAATAAACCGAATCGGGTACTCAGCAATGAACGATGAAGGCAGCGGTTTTACTCAGAAATAATGGCGGCGAATTAAAAGTTTGCTCTGGGACCCTCGAAATAATTATAAGACGATAAACAATAAACAGGAATTGTATCATAAACAAGTTTACGGAAACATCGTGTTATGCTGTAAATTATTTTTAATTTGGGAAATATTGTGTGTTTTGGGATTTGTTTTCATTTGTGTTTGTGGAAATTAGAGCGCAGTATACATCTGATTTCATTTTATCATACCTTAAGTATATTACTTATAATATATTGTATCAATGTAAGTATATTACTTATAATACCTATATTGTATCGAAGCTGCGTTATAGTATTAAACTCTGGGGTCATAGTTATAAATATAACGTAAACAGAGTTTTTGTAATTAAAAAAAGGGCAGTACTAACTATCTTGCCTTGCGTATTCCCCAGTGGATTTCGTGTCGAAATTATTTTACACTAGGCATACTGACAGTTCCTTGCTTGTACGTTCTAGTGTTGCTTACGGATTTCATTAAGGCACTGTATAAGCATGAGTCATTTGAGGAACAAGAATTACGATTGAAGACGCGAACGAAAAATGTCAAACAAAGTTTCTTCCCCAGGCTTAAAGTAGCACAGCATTCTGCTAAGCATCAAGCTATCCAACTTTTTAATAAACTACCCATCGAACTTAAAGTTATTACGAATCATAAGTTGTTTAAAAGGAAATTAAGGATATTTTTGTTGAGAGGGTGCTACTACAGCATTGAAGAAATCTTTAACTATAAAAATAATTAATCATAGTTGGGTTAGTTATTACTTATTATTAAGATAACCTAGTTATGTATATTTTATTGTTAGTGTTAAGTTTTCTTTTTAATGTACTTCAAACACAATCCATGTATTGTTTCTGAAATAAATAAATGAAATAAATGTTCTGTAATTCTTTTTAGTATGTTTTTTATATAGAAACTATAAGCAGCTGTTCTAACAGTTTTTAAAGGAAAATAATATAACCGCGGACAGGAAAAAGTGCGCTGCCAAATAAAAGTTGTAATTTTCACTGCCCCGTGGCAAGCGTATAATATGATTTCCGAAAATAATATCCCACTAGGAAAGTCGCTTTTATGCATATACACTTTTATTTACATTTTTATTACAAGAAAAGTGGATCGACTATATTAAAATAATATTCCTGTACTGCAAATATCTTTCTTTTATTTCCCATAAAACTCGGGTCACTTTGGCTTGAGAGGGAAACTTTGGCTCAAATAAAAGAAAAAAAATACTCCAAACAGTAACCCGAGTAAACAAAAAGCAACCCGACGAGTAGGTAGTCAAAGAAGCCCGAACTTACATTTCTTGGTTCCTAATAAAATTGTCCTCTGACAACCCTCCCTAAGCTAAATTAAACTCGCATACGACACATACAATACAACGAATGTTCACTTTATCCAAATCCCACACCACACGTCGACAGTTATTATATTACAAAACGCCAAAATAAATCAGCAGTACTTGTCAACAGTGTCCTATTGTACTAAGGTCCATTTCCATTAAAACTGACTGGAATAAACTTGTTAGGCGACGTGTAGAGACAAAACGCGCTGTCGAGATGAATTTGATCAGATCCCGTGAGGGACGGGATAAGCGTTACATTTTAATCGCTGTGACTGTCGTTCCAAGTCTAAAAAATCACTGTGAAATATGATATTATTACTGTGATTTTATCACCCAGGTCATGTCGGTCACGTTAACTTTATTGGTTGTAATAAAATCCGATCCTTGTTTAATGTACCTATGTACCTAATGTACCTATGTAACCGTGGTTTAGTCAAACTTAAAAATTCGAACGTAACTCTTGTGACTTTTACCTATTATTACACTAAATATACACTTAAAACCGCCTAATGTAAAAGATATAACACTAATCGCAGAAGTAAATAAACACTACAAACATCTGTATTCCTACATTTCTGATATCTGCTGTTAGCGCTAAACCTTTCCCGTATTGACGTTTACCTATTTTCTCATTGTGACTTACTTAATTTTGTAAGGTGTACTTATTGTTTTAGTACCTACTTTTACCAAATTGCGTTAAAAAAAAGAAGAAATTATGACATATATTATATATGACAACTTCATAATGTCCCTAAATGCAGTTCTAATTGTAATACCTAAGTTTCTGTCAAAAATGACATCTTAGTGGCAAGCTTTTATAGCCGACTGTACTTTTCTTTGGATATCCATCAAATGCTCACTGAGACGATTCTAAAGAGCCCAAGCTCGGTAGGATTGCTTTTTCTATTATAGAGTTCCTATGGCCACCTTCCGGCTCCATCATCAGATCAGCCCCATGGTACCATATTATTGTATTGTCATCAAAGTTAAGTAAGTATGCAAAATTTCAGCTCAATCGGTTGACGATATCTGCTTCAAAATTGAGTTGCAAGATTTCACCCGAACATACATACTTTAAACATACCATGCAAGCTAAATAAAAGCTTGTAAAAACGATATGCATTGCTAAATTGGAGGTATCGCAAAGCTTCGTCGTTTGCAACGTAGTTCCATTGTGACGAGTCACAGTGACTTTTCGACGGCTGATCACTGTGATTTCATTCTAGCGTTATTTATCGCAACTCTAGATCCCGTGACGGATGCCGCAGGGCTTAGGGCCGTTTGTCGTCTGAATTTAGTATCATCCGAACCAATTTATAGTTTAAACCATACTCAATAAAGCCCACTTTAGTTATAGACAGATTGTGATCGTTTTCTTAGGGATTTAGATGTAACTAACGTTGAGAAAACGGCTGAGTTATGAATATTGGATGAATTGAACGGGGTTTGATATTAATTGGTTTGAGATTTGAAGCAGTTGTAATTGGTAATGAAAGATAAAGGGTCAAACTATAATTATCTGCTTTATGTTTTTTTTGTATTGCATATAACCACAGATTGTATACAAGTTACTACGTAATATAACTGAGTGATTTTGTGTTCGTCTAAAGAAATATATACACCGTGACCGTGACCGTTAATAACCCGAAAGATTTAAGCTAACGATACTAGAGCCTAATTAGAGTATATAAACTTATGTAACATATAGTCCAAAAACTCATAATTAAGGAGATATAAATTATTTGAAAAAAATCAAATGTTAAAAAATCTCCCGTCTAACACACCCTAATTCATGTCATTATGCCAATGTTCAAATTTGAACTCGTCAAAAGTGAAACATAGAACCCTGTAATATTGAGACAGCGATAAGTTGACACTTCTTGTCATAGAACAAGTCACGGCATTCGCCGTCCGTCGTATGATTTCGGAGCGATTCGTGATGCTCGCTCACTCTTCTTCAACTAAAGACTTGTTCACAAAGAAGCGGGCAGTTAATATGATTTACTTTGTACTGAAATAGTAATTTAATTAAGACACATAATTAGACCCATGTTGATATAACATTATTTACTCGTTTTGTCTTCAAAAATACGTGGTTTAAATCTTTCGGGTTATTAACGGCCACGGTGTATATTAGTTCGCCGTTACACTCTTTCATTGTAAATTATTGATTATTGGAAATAAATTATCATATTAGGTTGCATCTATGGACTAATCTTTTAAAAAAGATTTCTTTTAAGAAAGAACCTTTGTAACATAATTAATATATTAAAAAAAAAAACACAAAAGCAATTCTGAACTGTACTTTTAAAATTAATAAATTATATTTCAAATGCTTCATATCTTACACTGATGACTCAAGATATATTCAGCACGCCTAACATTGACACGCGACTGATTGTCGCACGACAAATACTACCTGTCACTTTTCTTTTAATGCCGTGCGAGCAAGGCAGGTGACGCTGAGTCACGCGACAAGGGAATTCGCGGCAAGATATTCTAGCCCCACTGGATAGAATAATCATTAGGTATAGAATTTTGCTGCTTCTAAGCCATACCTCTGTGGTTTAACTTTAAGTTGAACTGTTGTCAATACATCCATAGTAAGTATCAATTTCTTCTCAAACTTACCCCGATATTAATTGAGCCGTACTCAGAGTGTCGCATTGACCCCTTCATAAAATGATTACGAGCGCTTTGCCCCGAGTAATAACGTTAGCTAAGACCGCGCAATGCATTTGCCAGCGCCTTCACGACATTAAATGTGAACAGATTCTAGTAGAGCCGACCAAAATTTTACATAGTTACAGTCAGCCAAAAATTGGTCTACCACTTTCCGAATTTATTTTATGACATCTAATGTTCGAGCTAGCCTACGCACCGTCGCGCAGAATAGTGACTCTCCGCCTTCCACTTTTGTTCGAGCGTGTTTATAACAGTGACGCGCACGTGTTAATAGGCCGCATACACGTCACACATCTGACGTTGGTGAAATAATTTACTAGGTATATCGCCACTTCAGAGATTTCTCCGAGATATCAGAAAAATATATCTAGAATTATGTACGATTCCCACTGACCGGGCGGAGTCGGCGCGCGCTCAAGCGCATCTAAATAGTTGCCAAAGGAATGTAGAGCTTCTGTACAACAGTCAGATCCCATATTCGAATGTTATTATTGGCGCCGCTGCCGACTGATCGGGCGCTTGCGGACGCGGACGGAGGTGCTCGGCTGTCGTCGCGCGTAAGCGGCTCCGTTCGGTCACCGCCGCGCGCCATCGGCTCCGTTCGGTTACCGCCGCGCGCCATCGGCTCCGTTCGGTTACCGCCGCGCGCCATCGGCTCTGTTCGGTTACCGCCGCGCGCCATCGGCTCCGTTCGGTTACCGCCGCGCGCCATCGGCTCCGTTCGGTTACCGCCGCGCGCCATCGGCTCTGTTCGGTTACCGCCGCGCGCCATCGGCTCCGTTCGGTTACCGCCGCGCGCCATCGGCTCTGTTCGGTTACCGCCGCGCGCCATCGGCTCCGTTCGGTTACCGCCGCGCGCCATCGGCTCCGTTCGGTTACCGCCGCGCGCCATCGGCTCCGTTCGGTTACCGCCGCGCGCCATCGGCTCCGTTCGGTTACCGCCGCGCACCATCGGCTCCGTTCGGTTACCGCCGCGCGCCATCGGCTCCGTTCGGTTACCGCCGCGCGCCATCGGCTCCGTTCGGTTACCGCCGCGCGCTATCGGCTCCGTTCAGTTACCGCCGCGCGCCATCGGCTCCGTTCGGTTACCGCCGCGCGCCATCGGCTCCGTTCGGTCACCGCCGCGCGCCATCGGCTCCGTTCAGTTACCGCCGCGCGCCATCGGCTCCGTTCGGTTACCGCCGCGCGCCATCGGCTCCGTTCGGTTACCGCCGCGCGCTATCGGCTCCGTTCAGTTACCGCCGCGCGCCATCGGCTCCGTTCGGTTACCGCCGCGCGCCATCGGCTCCGTTCGGTTACCGCCGCGCGCCATCGGCTCCGTTCGGTTACCGCCGCGCGCCATCGGCTCCGTTCAGTTACCGCCGCGCGCCATCGGCTCCGTTCGGTTACCGCCGCGCGCCATCGGCTCCGTTCGGTTACCGCCGCGCGCCATCGGCTCCGTTCGGTTACCGCCGCGCGCCATCGGCTCTGTTCGCTCGTCCGTCGCCCTAGAATTTAATCGCTCTGACTGACGCAGTCGGCTGCCGCCGGGCGCTGCAGCATCTGCTGGAACGTGGCGGCAGCCGAACCCGCCCGACCTGGTCAGTGGACGCGGTCGGCCGCTGCCGGCTGCCAGAGCGCCCGTTGCGACGCGGCGGCAGCCGACCCGGCCCGGTCAATGTGAAGCGTACATTAGGGCCTCTGACTCATTATTGACTCATTTAAACTTCACGCCCTGTATACACAGTAACGCAGACATTCAATAAGAATAAGATTCATCGATTATTTCTTAAAAAGTAATAGGTACACTTATAAAATAGCCGGTCCCATAATATATCGCAACATTGAGCTAAATTGCTTTAACATTCAGCGTTCGTGCAAAATGTCAAGTTTAAAGCTTATTTCAGGCAACCTAGTTATGGCTAGCTCTCAAGGAAAGCACTAAAGTCGTATTTCTGCCGCTAAAGTGGATGAGTTGGAGATTCCTGCCCGAAAGAGCTGCTTGAGTCAGATTAAGAGCACTACTGAATTCCTTGGTGCAAAGGCGTTTTATTTGGCTTAAGAAATTCAATAATCTTTACTTTTACTTTAAAATAAATTAGAAGTAAATTGAATTAGCAATAGTAACAAAATAGACACTGTGAGTACAAATTCAAGGAATTAACCATGGCATGGGTGAGATAGAGATCTTGGAAATGTCTAAGTCTGTGTGAAGAAAACTTTCAGATATTTTTTTTTATATTAAATAGTCCTCTTAGACCCCATGTGCAACACCTAAAAGAGTCAAATACTTTCTGCATTGGGGCATTTAATAGTAGGTTGTTTTATTTTCCTATTTTATTATACCTATATAAAGGGCTACCATCATTATAAATGTTGGTATCTCTGCCAAAAGGTTTGTTTGTTTTTAATTATCCGTGTACATCTAATGTGCAGCTGGACACTAACAAGTTCTCTTTCTCTATTATAGAAATTATGTGATTTCCATTTAAACCCTAAGGGACTAAAACTACCACTTTAGCCCCGAAGATAAAACAACATACTTTTCGAACAGGAGAAGTGAAAAGAATACAATATAGTAACGTAAACGACCGACATAACGTGTATCAAATTGATTTCAGAATGTAGACATTTTCAGATAAATTACCAGAAGCCCAAAAGACACAAATCAAAACCGTTTACTTCCATAGATGTTTGCTGTGGGGCTCACCGAGATTTTACGGTTTTGCTCAAAGCTATCGGGTGGATTATCGCCGGTACTCACTGAATCGCTTGAGAAGTTTTTATGCAAGCCAACATCGGTGCTGGTGGAACATTTAAAATACTTTGGATTTTTTCAATATTTTCAGTAGAATGCGAGTTTTTGGGAATTTAGAAGTTGTGGCCGGAGCAATCGATGTTACAGCCGATTCGAAACAAAGCGAGATTATTGATTGATTTAAGTGTGGTTATTTTTGATATTTCTTATTGCCTTTTATTATTATTGATTATATATAGTGTAAGGCGATATCAGGCGGTACAGGACCGTTTTAAAAATGTGAAAAATTAAGATAGGCAAACAAAATTGTGCCTATATGTAGGCACATAATTATAAGCTTAGTCAGTGGAAAGTTGCCTTTTTTTAGTTCACGATCGTATTTATCTAGGTATCACTACATACATAGTATAAAACAAAGTCGCTTCCGCTGTCTGTCTGTCCCTATTATATCTTTAAAACTACGCATCGGATTTTGATGCGGTGTTTTTTAAATAGATAGAGTGATTTAAGAGGAAGTTTTATGTGTATAACACATGCATAATATAGTAGAGAAACACTTTTCATTTAGTATCAGCATTGCACCCGTGCGAAGCCGGGGCAAGTCACTAGTTTTTTTATTAAAAAAGAGGTTAAGTTAATACACAATTTTGAGTCCTTGTCACGAAATAATTAAAATGATTCTCCTTAAACAAGAAAGCTTTGTTTTTAAGATGTTTTGATGAACGTTCACCCAAAAAAAACAATACAAACGTTCCTTAAAAAGGTCGGGAATTTTTTTATTCATTGTTTGAGCCCCTTCGAAAGTAATTTCCGTCGAGTTTTCCTACGAGATGAAACAATAGCAACAGCCGTAAATACGTAATTGTAAATAAATGTGGAGTTCTTCATACTGAAACGAAATAAATGTACCTGTTTATCACTTATTGTTGGGGTTATATTGAAGGGGAACGTTATGTTATAATACAAAGGAAATAAAGGATGTGGAATTTTGTTTTGGCCATTATATCAATATATTATACAGTAGAGGACTATCTGACAGACAAAATGCATGCATGGCCTGAACCAGAAGAGTAACTGACTCCTTCTTAGATTGTACCTGACTAGTTTAAGGGACACAATTCTAATAAGAAAGCATATCAAACGTACATAAATTGTGATAAACCGTCATACTTACTTTCTTGTAGTTTCTATTTTATTCTAACACTTTTCCTCATATTTATATCTTAGATACACTTTTAATATGTTTTCTTCGAGAACTACGTATAGTTAAGTTCATATTACTGTAATAGTTAAGTACTTAATGACTGACTGTTGAGTTTCTTTTATCGTTTCTTTTCAACAGTGGTCTCCTCTTGTGAAATGCCGTTAGACTCAGACATGTAAAAGTGCCCTTGTGGCCTACTTGCAGAATAAAGTTCATTATTTTAAATCAACTTCTAATGTGAGCTCCCTGAGGATATTGTGGGCTGGGCTATTGAGGGCTCTCTACAGTATTAATAATTTGATTTCGTACTACAAACACTGTGGTTTCACCAACTCTCGGGCGACGGCTTAGAGATCTCACAACAAGCGTAGTTGCAGACAATATTAATTCTGGTGGCTTAGGGTCCGCCTAAACCTAAGAGTAGTGCTCTCTGTGAGACATTATGAAACTTGTGTCTAGCAGAGCGAGGCGTCCGTACAATCCGATTCCCACTGCTTTGAGTATTTGAGGTGATTTGAGCATCCGTCTTAATTGCTATCAGAGAAGATTTAAGTCAATTCTGCTTTGGCTTGCCCAGGGCATTGACGCCACTGGTTAGCACAGGGAAAAAAACTGTTCAAGGAATTTTCTGAAATAATAAATAGCGATGTTGAAGGCATGAAATTAACCAGTTCAGTTTAGGATATATGGCAGAATGATATAGGAGACCAACCCCTCTAGCTCAGTAAATATTATCGATCGGTCACCGTGGTACAGAGTGATTCGTGGCGTGATCAAGGCGTTAATTCGAGTGTGCTTTGATATATCGCCAAATAAGCGATGTGTCAGGCATATAACTGTCATTACGACGCGATGTTTGCAAATTGAGCTGCATAAAGTGACGTTTAACTTTACTACCCGGTCAACAAAAGGCAAAGATATCTTTACGTGATATCAGGATATCATACATGGAATTGGGGACTAATTAATACCACCTAATTCAGTAAAACTTAGGGTGAAGCCGACGAGCGTATAATGGGAGTCGCGTAATTTCGGTCGCGTCATACTTCGTCGTCATCGTCGGTCATGTGACGTGATCATGTGACATGAAGTATGGCGCGAACTTACGACACAGAAATTACGCGACTCACAACTCAAAAAATTACGCTCGTCTGACTTCGCCCTTAAGTGTTAAAACTAGGGTAATAAATACTCTAACATCTCAGCGTATATTTTACAAGTATATCTGTAACTCAACCACTCTTTCTTTCTTCCACAGGTACATATTCCTCGCTATCTACACGGTAGAGATGATAATAAAGTGCATAGCGAAGGGGTTCATCCTGAACAAGTATACGTACCTGCGGAACCCCTGGAACTGGCTGGACTTCGTGGTGATCACGTCGGGGTACGGAACCATCGCGCTGGATGTGGGGAATCTGGCTGGATTGAGGACTTTCAGGGTGCTAAGGGCGTTGAAGACGGTCTCCATAATGCCGGGTAAGTTAATCTCTTTATTATATTATGTAGCGGCAAATCTATAATTTCGGTGTTACATTTTAAAGATGCCACACTTTTACCACTAAGTATAGTCTAACAAGTATCGGAACGGCCAAGGGATAGTGGCGCTACAAACAGCTTTCATATGGTAATAATAAGCATACGAGTACGTCATATATTTTGATTATTCAATGTCAATAGCGATTTGTGAAGGATTTGTCATCAACCAAATACAAAACATTGTTTACCAGAACTGCTGCTGGATCATTTGTTCTTCTTGCGAAATAAACTGAATCCTATTGAAAAAAAATTGACGTTCATCACTGTGGGTAGTTTTGGCTTTATTAAGCAAAAATTACTTGAAAGCGGAATCTTTAGTCTCGTTTCCACTTTGTTTACATCAGTGACATTCACCGACTTTCAAAGTCAGTTACCAAAAACGTGTCGTTGCCAGTAATATAAATTAGAATTACTAAAAATCCACATATTTATGACGTGGGCTGAAAAAACTCTGGTGGGCTATACCTACTAAAGATTTTAGAATAAAATACTAACTTTTAAACTCAATGTTTCCAAACATTCAACCTTTTTTTAATAGTTTATTTTAAACTAAACACATACAATATACAACTTTTAACAAATTATATTATCTTCATAAGCCGCACTATTTTTGGTAATATTTTGTGTTATTGAATCCCACGACACAGGCATCGCCTAGTTTGGGAATCACTGTTCCTACTGTGTATCAATAATTACTTTTAGTTAATAAACTATTTTTGATTTATAAATTTTTCTAAATGTCTTTTTTCTTTTCTAGTATCTATCGTTTATTAAACACTTCTTTTGGCATTTCACTCTTATTTATCTAGCAACACTAGTTACCTACATCAGGACACATTTTACTTTTAAAGCACGTACATTGTTAAATTAAATTCACTTCCTTATCTAAGGAGATATATTGTTTCCTGCTAGTTTAATAGTCCAACGAATTAATACAAAATGGCGTCTTAAACGGAACAAAAGCGCATCGGTTATTCTGCCTCGACGCATCTCACGTGCGACGTTATTTATCGACGGATAAATCAAACGCTCACGTACAGCCTGATTTATACCTAGCAATAGCCGCTCGTAGTAACTCACTAGGTAATTTGATAAAACCAACAAACTGAAATTGGGCCCCAATTCGATGAGATATTCAGGGGGGTAATTCGACCAATTTTAGAGAGATGATGGACATCTCTCCATTTCATCGCCATCCGTCACTTTTGACGTGTCCCTACTTGACAAGTGGCGATATCCCTAGAACATCGCAACTTCGTTAATCCGGTCGCGCTTCATTTGCGTTTCCTTGTATGTGACGGCATAAATAACAGGCACATACTTTAACTTGACCGTGTAGTGTGTGAAATTAGTCAGTTACGTTTCGTTCAAAACAGAAATTCATATGCATGAATAGCATTTTTGACAATCATTATCGCCTTCGTATTTCCAAAATTGAGATGAGATATGTCACTTGAAGCTCATCGCATTTGAATGACAGTTCAAAGGCAACATCATTGTTATCTAATAGAGATTTGACGTTTGGCGATCTCTTAAACGGCATTCTCGAATTAGGTCCCAGATTTATCGGTTTTATCACTAACAGATATCTTATACACATCGTTAAAGTATTGATTTTAAGTTTTTTGATTTTTGCACATTATTACAACTAAAACGAGACCTATTGCTAAACTTGTATGTGAAATTATTAACGCGGTATTTAAATAATATAAATATATACTTACGCGAGAATTAACATGTAATTGTAATTATCGATTTCGGCCCCGGTTTATATGTACTTACGTAGGGTAACATGTAATATATTTATAGCTTTACGATTCAATTGTTAGAACTAAAGAGATTTTGTAAATTATAAGACTTTAATCATTGTTGTGATCTCTGTGATCTGGTGATTTCTGTGATCTGGTAATTTCTGTGCTCTTTTTACATAGTTATTGGATTTATAGGGCTTGGAAAACTTTACGTTTAAATTTCGACTTTTAGATAACATCCTTCAAACTTCCGTGTTATAATTTTGGTAGGTATGTCCGTTTAAAAAAAATTTAACAAAAAAAAGAACCGACTTCAGTAAAACTAAAAAGCCAACAATAACCCGTTCAAGTACAGATTACATTTGACTCACCCTTCGAAGTCGGTGCCAAACATCGCGTAAACTATAATATATAAATATAAGAACTGAGTGGTTTGGGATTACTGAAGAGTGGGTTACTGAAGTCGGTTCTTTTTTTTGTTAAAAATTTTTTTTTTTGCTTTTTAGTCCACCAAATCCTATTTACTGAATGTAAATTCTTGACTTTATCAATAAATTACCGAAAGCGCCGTACATGTCCCTATAACATTTGAAGAGTTCCCTCGATTTCTCCAAGATTCCATCATCAGATACCGACTTAGTGCCAACGGGACCAACTCGGAGTTATACCCTTTCGATAAAATAAAAAAAATTGAAAATCGGTTCACGATTCTCGGAGATATCGAGTAACATACATAGAAAAAAAAAAAAAAAAATAGTTTGAATTGAGAACCTCCTCCTTTTTTGAAGTCGGTTAAAAACTATCTGTCCGTCTTTGGCTTAGCTTATTGCTTCAACGCGTGGTACATAAAATACCGGGAATAGGGTCTAACCTGTAGTATTCTTCTTTGTAGAAGCGGCTACATAACCCTACACTAGGTTGACATCGTGTTGTCCTGATTATAGATGTTTTTACTACTTGTTGGTTAATTTCTATGAATTATAAAGATTTCTATGAAGAAAAAATGGGAATGTAATGAAAATCAACGTCACTACAATTTTAAATGTTTCACCGGCAGCAACACCGCTTACATCAAAAAGTCAGTCAAAACGAACTCCATTAAGACCGGTATAATGCCTGAGGGGTCCTCAGTGTTCAAAAGGGCGCATATAATAAACAGTTGTGCGGTAGTTATGCTCTTTTAAACATTAGGGGTAGATGGTAATTAGGCAGTATTTGGGTGTGAAATGACGCGAACGGTTCGCTCGGAAGTCCGGTGAAGTGACGAGCAGTTTTGGGTTAATGTTCATTGCGAGAGATAGCCGCAGGACGTTTGCACAGATTTTGTTGAAAAAAATTATATGCTAAATTTAAAAACTGATACAGTTTTCATCTACCTACTTATATATTGTATAGAATATTACATATTTAACTATATAATTATAATAATGTTGTTTAGTATCTTTTTAATTTAACTCCTTTGATTAAAATTGATACAAAGATCAAAGCTCTGGTGGAATAGACCGGGAATCGAACCCGGTACCTCTGGATTACCGGTCCAGCGTTTCCACTTCCCTAACACCCAGATAATCTTTTGAATTTTTCCTTATGCTTTGCGTATCGATCTTTGCATTATTTATTTGAAAGGCTATTCTTTGATTAATTTATTATTTATGTTTTTGACTGAGCCAATAAAGTAGCAGTATTAATGGAAAATCAACATTGCTTGCCTCAATTCAGTAGTTAGATCAATACTTGAACAGCCCAAAAGCTCAGTTTCGTCTATTTAGACGATACAAAAATCTCCGATATGCTGAGAAACTTGTTTGTTTTAAATTAACCTAAGTATCTCAATTGGATAGATTTACACAAATATTGTACCTAACTTATATTATTACAGACCTTCACCATGCAGATGATCAAACCACCTTCCCCTAATCGAAATCAAATATTGTAATTCTGCTTCTAAAAACCTTACAATTGATATAATACAAATCCTCTTTATGGCACACTTCAAATTCACAGAAAAACGAAAATTCGAGACTTACAATAAAATAATAAACAACGGTAACCTATCTGAAATACGAATTTTTGTTTCCCATCAAAAAAAAACCATTTGGCAAATTTTCATTTGTCTGAAAGTGATTTTTTGCATGAAACCCGTCATATTTTCAGGATTTTATAAACATCTTTTTAAAGAACCCATTAGGTTAGGTTTGTTTTATAATTATTCTGAAAAAATAAGTTTCTGAAAAAAATGGTTTTCGGACAAATGAAAATTTGGCGAAACGTTACAGATGGGAAACAAAAATTAGTGTTTCAGATAGGTGACCGTAAATAACAGGCGATCTTATCGCTAAATAGCGTTGATTTCTTCCAGACAGCCTTTACGTAGCGGAGGCTAAAGGAAGCGAGGGTGAGATAGCATTGCATAATAAAATCACAAAGCTTTCAACCGTATAAAATAAACGTGTATCAAGAACTTCTTAATTATTCAATCACACGGCTATCAATAACTGGCTACTCGGAACACTAATAATAATTTTGGAACACTACCAAGTCATCGACACAAGTGATGCTACCTAAGTAGGAAGCAAGTAGAGATGGGAATGTTTCAATTGTCGAACCAATTCCAAGAAAATCACAGTGAAATATCATTTTTTGCCCGTGACTACAATCATGCCTGATGGTAACAATTTATTAAGCTTACGATGAAGAGAGCGCACCCAGAAGATATCACCTGCACTCTGTTTGTAAAAATGTACAGAATATAGCTGGTATTAAAAGTACTGATGTATACAGAAAGTTCCAAATTCTGACCATTTGCAAGATGAATGTAAAAGCGAAACCAACTGAAACGCTCTCTGTGACAACGCACACGTACATCCAAGAACCAGCTTTGTTACGTCTAATATTCATGTCAAGGAATGAGCAATGTAATTTTGTAACAAGTTCTCTTCGTGACAAATCACAGTGATACGTACTTTACAACGATCACTGTTACTTTTCCATCGTGAATTTATCACTCTCCTCCATCTCTCCTCTAGTAGTAACTACCGCAAGTAAAGGAACCGTTTAGCGAGTCGCGTTCGGTTATCGGTTTTCATGTTTTGGAGTTAAGAGGCTTTGTCAATGGTTAAGCGAGCCGTGAAATGCTTTAAGACTCGCTTTATCGTACAGGTTGAAGGTTGGTGCTATGGTTCTATATGTTAATGAGCTAGGAAAGCTGGAAGTGATAAGTCTGTGATATAGTCGATACATCGTATAGCTATATGATAAAGTTAGTTACCTTTTAACCAAGTTGTCGTCTATGGTATGAGAAAGGTGCGGGGGAGATTAATATAATAAATATATCATTTAATCATTTATTCCAAAACAAATATTTTATCATCGATAACCATGTACATTGTCATTTTCGAAACGCTGTACTTACAAACTACATATGTTAAAATTGCAAATGACAATGTATCAATAATATGGTACTACAACTAAACAAATCATTTATACATTACATTTCAACTAAATCAACAACGGAAATATTACTAAGTAATTCAGTTTACTTTTTATTCATAACATTAATTGTAATATTCCCTACATGAGCACAGTTTTTGAAGGATATCTTTATATTTTTCCCAGCTACGTTAATATTAGTCTCACGTGGTTCATTCTCAGACTGAGACTCATTCCGTGGAGGTGATAGATTAATGATACGATCGCCCTCTTCATCCTTAAGACGAATAGTGTCGATGTTTTCATACGTATCGTCTGAAATATCTAGAACATCTGAGGATAAACCTCTATAAGATGGTAATCGGAAATCGTTGGCAAATTCTTCTTGGACCCGATTATCTCTTAGTAAAGATTCTTCTTCAAACGTGTCCATCTCTTCGATTTTAATATCAATCCCGTTAGTATCTTCAACATCAACAAAAGAGTTATCTTCGCGGTTCACTAACGTCGTCAGTAAACTATTTTCGTCTTTCTTTTTAGCTCCTTCATTGACGACCTTCCGTTTTTCCACTATCATTAGACTCGTTTTAGAAGAAATCCACGACGCTTTAAAACACATACCGGTATAACGCTCAGGATTTGGTAGTTTTAGATATGAAGCTATTTGTTTAGGGAAACTGGACAGCTTGTTTCTGCCAATCACTTGTCTTGTGCACACACCAGCTCTATAATTTATGAAGAATCTTTTTGTCGGCATCTTCTTGGGTCTGAGGGCTTGGTACTTCTTCACGGTGGGAACGAATTGTTCATTGACGATGAACGTGCGATCCTTCTTTGCTTGGAGTATTCGCACTAGCATCAGGTCGCCGTGCATATTTATGTCGTTCACGGTTAAATTTGTAAGTTCGTAAATCTTACAGGCACCGCCTACACCTATGATAAGAGCGACCTGTAACAAACAAAAACGTTTATGAGATACACAATAAATAAATATTAAGGGACAATCTTACACAAATCGACCTAGTCCCAAACTAAGCAAAGCTTGTACTACAGGTATTAGACAACGATATACAAAATATATAAATACATAGGTATATAGATAACATCCATGACCCAAGCTCAAATATTCGAGTTCATCACACAATTTTTTTGCCCTGGCCGGGATTCGGACCCAAGACCGCCGGATCAGTAGGCAAGTGCTTACAAACTAAGCCAACCGCGGCGTAAATAAATTGATAAAATAGTTTACGTCACCTCACCCTAAGCCGCAAGTGGGATTTTCTGCCCACGAAAATCTCACTTACTGGCCAAGGCATCACTTAAAACTTTAGACAAACCACGGGCGGTAATTCTTAAAGCCCCAGATCATATATATATGGGACAACAACTGGGAAATTCGCGAATACACCGCCCTAGGTATGTAATGTACTATTAAGAAACTTTTTTTAAACTATTTCATGTTTTCCTAATTAAACGAATTGAAATCGTCCCTCGTGAGTGTCCACAAAGTCATAACGTAACCCATACCTATACTTAACCACGCATACGTGCAATTGATCATTTGAAAGACCTTATAAATCTCATCGTGCCTTATATACCCATCACATTAAACAACTAAAAAAGTTCGACCGATTTCAGTAAAAAAATATCTAATATTTGTCTAGGATACATTTTACCCATCTGTGGTAAATAATAAAGGGTTATGCCTTTTTTCTTGGTGGACGAAGTTTCGAGTGCCTACTATATAATAACTGCAATTGCAATTTAAAACCATACATTGAACAAAACCTATTAATTGTCGGTCAAGTTTATATACTAATTTTGAATTAATAAGTTGATAATCCTTAAAACTTAACGTTGTTTTACTAAACAAAGGTCGTATCTTTGTCTCAGGTTCAATATTTAAGATTCTTTTAATAGATATGTTACTTTGTTTTATGATATTTCGCGGTGCAATTATGAATTCTGCTCGAATTTCGTGACCAACTAGATTGCGCATGGAAACGCTTTATTTTGTGCTATTTCACTCTTATTATGTAGAAATGTTATACTTTGTCCACCCAAACAACCATGAAACATTTACTAAAGAACCTTATTGCGCGACGTGATACAGATACACCTAACTGGCTATAATCAGGCTATTTTCTACTTAATTATAGTTAAAACGTAGCGAGAAAGAGTACTTTTCATAATGCCAACATTTCTACTTTTTGTATCCAACGCTAAGACAGTGACGAAAGATGAGACAACAATTTATAATAGGCTATTTGACTGATGTTGAATTCTACAGTGTACTGTAGTTATATGAATAAAATTAGCTAAATATATCACGAAACAAAGAAAAAAAATCCAGAAACATATATCTTTTTTGGAAATATGTGACTTCAAAGGTACGCAAATTTTATGATTTTTTTTTTTAATCCAAAATAAATTTTGAAAATGTTTTCAGAATCCTCATAATTTTACGAAACAATAATTGTATGACAACTATGAACTTAAACGCACTTTTTCACGGTGAAAATGCCAAATTTCTTAATTTTTCCATACAATTATTGGTACCTATACCGGCCTGTGACGTCACTAGCCTGACGCGTTTTGTATGAAGCGTTTTTAGCGCTACGTAGAAATGTTGAACTTTGACGGTCATTTCTGACTTTTAGAGCAATTTAAGTGTAGTCAGTCCCATATAGACATTTGATCACAATAAAAAATAGAATCGATTGACATCCTCAAAAAAAATTAGTCAACATGTCTATTGTGTTTAATATCTGAAAAATAAATACCTTCGCCACTAAATAAATGTCATCTGGAGCTTCGTTTACAAATCTTAGTATGTCATCTTCGGTCAGAATCTTTGATTTTTCGCTTTTGAAACCGATCGTAAACTTTCTCAGATATGACAAAAGTTTCAGAAAGTTCTTCATGTCCACTCCCTGCTTAGGTAGCATTGTTGCTTTCAGCATAGAATACTGAGACCACAAAGTACTTGGCTTTTTGATCTTGGCCAATTCGGTGAAATATTCGAGAAATACGTTTTCGTTTAAGTTATTTTCGTTTCTCTTATTTTTCCATCTCATAAAATACTCGTAAGCGCACATGTATTTATTTTTCGATTTGCGTGGAAGCGAACAATTTTTCAAAGTGTTATCCGAATCGCTTTCTTCACTAGAACTCATTTTTACTGCTAAAACAAACGCACAATATTAGGAGATACTAACACTTAAAAAGCTTATTTTTCTCCCGCCATTTTGTTATTTTACTGTCAGTTGTCGGTTGCGCAAAGAATGTGCGCGCGGCATCATGGCCTACATGAAAATTATGTGTCATTCACTCACACCATAGACATTAGCTCTTTTGTTTTATTATTATACTGTCATTTTGCTTTTTCATTTATATTCTTGAATGACAAGTAAAAATGGAGTGTAAAAGGGAGAAGTGGCATCTTCGTATACCCAAAAGTCCCCTGAAGGGTTTTAAATTGGTGGCGCTACTGTAGCTGAAAGTTGTTCCATTACTTAGCAACGGTTTGCTTATACTTTTTATGTAATATTAGCTACTTATGTATGCGTTGTTTTCTGTACGCTGGCGTACAGAAAAAACGCATTTTTCAAACTTACTTGCTACTTTAGCGCTATTGCGGACGGCATTGGAAATATTATTTACTGGTTAGTGGTGACTGCTGGACACTTTTTAGGGTTCTGTCGTCAACTAGGAACCCCTATAGTTTCGCCATGTCCGTCTGTCCGTCTGTCCGTCTGTCCATCTGTCTGTCTGTCCGTCCGTCCGCGGCTTAGCTCCGTGATTGTTAGTACTAGAAAACTGAGATTGGATATGAGTATGTGTATGTATCACGCCGACAAAACGGTAAAATAAAAAACTAAAAAAAAAAAACTTTTTTCGGGTACCTCTCCTCGGGTACACCTAAAGTGGGGGGGAATTTTTTTTTCGTTCCACCACTAGTGTGTGGGGTGTCGTTGAATATGTTTTTGACGTGACAACGTCTTAAATTAGGTTGCGTCTCGGAGTCACTCATGTAAAAGTGTAACGCCCGCTTACGTCTGTTAGGAGGGCCGGTTGTCCCGCTAGAACTCGAGAACGGCTGAACCGATTTGGCTAATTTTAGTATTGAAATATTCGTGGAAGTCAAGGGAAGGTTTAAACGGTGAGAAAATATAGAATAAATGAGTGGAAAATAATAAAAGCGATAATTTTATATTCCCATACAAATACCAACTGTTCGTACTTACCTGTCAAACATATGATGTTTGTTCCGTCGGTTCGGTATTTTTAGAATAATTACATGTAGATCTAGACTAAACAAGGGTTTGGAATCGACAACATACATGCATAATAGTCTGATTATCGCATATTTAGATTTAAAACATGTAAAATAAAGACACTATAATGACATTAATGACACATGTGATGGGTGCGTTTTTTTCGATATATGAAAACTACCAACTCTTCTGAAAAAAATTAGTAGGCAATGAAAATTCCATTTATTTTCACTTAAGTAATGGAAGTATTCATACATTTTTATAAAAAACGGATAGAAGATAAAAAACGGCCAATAACGACATCCTATAGCCTGCCTACTAAGAAACATATCGCAACTATCTCACATTTGTTTATAATGAAATCTAAAAACACCACAATTAAATTCACTTACACCAACACGGCCGCAGTAAACATTAGGTGTGAATTAACGAGATAGCGATCAAGCATTTGCATATACACCTCGTAACGTAACCTGCCCCGTTTCCGCCCGCTTCTATCCGAGCCTAGGGTTGTCAGTAGTATAAAAACGTAAAAATTCGGGGGAAAGTCCTGATTTCCGTTAAACATTTGAGAATAATTTGCATTTTACGATGTTTCTCGCAACCTTAATGTAGAAAATAACAACAAATTGTTATTTATTTTGTAGAACTAATAAAAATGATTGAAAGCTTGATAAATTAGAGCGTTTGTCTTGTTTGTGCAATCATCAAAAGTTTGTTTTCAATTCAATTCATACCTGGTAAGAGTGGTAAATATAAAAAAAAACACGTTTGTAATGTATTTAGTCCTAAGATTTAAACCTGTTCCTTAGATTTGAACCTAATAAATACTTAAATAATATTTTCTGTAATTTGAGAAGAGACTAAAATTTCGGAAATATCAGGACAACTCCTGAGATATGGTAACCCTATCCGGCCGCAAATAAAGCTAGCCAGTTTTATTTTCCATTTAGCCTTTCACAAGTTTCACACTGCAACGCCTGTGGTTATTTTTACACGTATCCCGTAACCCGATAAATGAACTCTGTTAAAATGATCGCTGGATAGGGGTGACTTAACTGCATTCTAAAATGTTCAGTTAAAATGTTGATTTTATTTAGAAGTTTTCATGGAAATAACATGCCTAGAAACTTTTTTAAAACGAGATTTTAATCTCAAAATATAAAGCACTCAATAGACTGTAACTTACGACTAACAGATACAAATATTGAAGAAATTTTTATTTTTTATCACTAAAAAAATATATACGATTAAGGGACAATCATACACAAATCGACCTAGTCCCAAACTAAGCAAAGCTTGTACTATGGTGTATATATATGTATAGATAACATCCATGACCCAGGACCAAATACCGCCGGCTCAGTAGGCAGGTATCTACAAACTGCACCAACTGCGTCGTCAAATATAAAAATTATATGGATAATTACATCGTTCCAAACTTTCAAATCGCGATAACTCAAAAAAATTACGTTGTTCCAATAATAAGTTGAATTAACTTTTAATTTGAATAAGTATAAGTGTTACTTAGTTGTTAAATGTCGTCCCTTTAAAAATGGCGCTTTATTAATAACAATAATAATAATAAATAGACTCTCGCTAGATGGCTGGATCAAGGGTCAAATACAGAAGGCGGTACTCCTGGACACGGCGCGCATTGTCAGGAGGTTCCTCTCTCTGCAGCCCTAACCACCGGTAGCCTGGGCCCCGCCCCGCTGCCGGCGGCACCCTAGGTTAGGTTTTTTATAATGTATTTATATTTTGTAATTACTTTATTGTATTTTACTTTTTATATAAATTTATTGTTAAAAACCTAGCCTAAGACAAAAGATGAATAAAGGAGATAATAATACTCGTAATAATAAATAAATATCAGACAACCTTACACAAATCAACCTAGTCCCAAATTAATCTCAAGAAGGCTTGTGTTATGGGTACTAGGCGACGATATAACATACTTATATAGATAAATAAATACTTAAATACATAGAACATCCATGACCCAGGCACAAATATTCGTGTTCATCACACAAATATTTGCCCTTGCCGGGATTCGAACCCGGGACCGTCGGCTCAGTAGGCAGTTGCTTAACCACTGCGCCAACCGCGTCGTCAAATTTGTTGTTGCACAGTAATAAAAATATGTGCCATCACTGCTGCTTGCAAGGAATAGAACATACTAAACCATTACCGTGTTTTGTTTCTGATAAAAATATTGCATACTAGATACCTAACCTAATGCGGTGCGGACATTTTCCGCTTGTAGTTTTCGACTCGCAGCGAATGATCATGCGAGCATTCTCTAATTTCGTTTAAATTCTTAGAAATAGTAGCAATTTATAGTTGTCACCCTTTTATAGCTGCTGTGTGACATGCTCTTGTATTATTAAATAACAGGACAAGTTATTATTCTAGCTCATTTTTCATAATTCAATGTTATTTATCCTCTGGAACGTACTTAAATTGCTTCATTAGCCTAAACGATTAACGCGGCCAAATTGACATTGATATTGGAAACCAATAGGAGACACGGATTTGAATCCCGGTCCAAGTATACAAAGTTTTTATTAAAAGAAATTGGCTGTCTGTAAAGTCGGTCGAAATTTTACGCGATATATGCCGGCCGATGGAGTGGAAGAGAGATAGATGCGTCACAAGCCGACCGCTTAGGCCGATCATGCCTATCTATCGCTTGTTCCGCGCTCTCGTTTGCACGCTCGGCTCAGGCGGAACGTGACCATTCTTTTTCGTGCGTGCAGCCGGCGTTCATCGATTTAAAGCCTGACCAGAAATACCTACTTATATGAGGATGCGCCATATTGTGGAATTTCACTGGAACTAATTTCTTACACTGGCAATGATTTTATGATGGTTTGTCAATAAAGTCAATGTCATTCGTGGTGCTGTCTTTAAAAGACAAATATTTAGAATTATGCAAAGAAAATGCCGAAAACCATTCACAGTCGTGAACGTAAGAGTATACACGTATTTACTACACGAAAAACAGTCTTAAAAAGGAGTGAATTCCATTAAAATGATATTACGAGGTTAATTATTAATATAGTGGAACTGACAGGTTTTTAAACTAATATAATTATAGTGCGTTGTGATTGGTTGCAAAATTGTTGCCATATAAATGTTTTAAATAGCGCCCTCTTGACAATCCTCATATATTTCTGGTCAGGCTTTATAACGTCAAAAAAAGAACATCATATTATAACATTTAATTACTTTGTTCCCAGGCCTGAAGACCATCATCAACGCACTCCTCCACTCTTTCAAGCAGTTGGCCGAGGTCATGACCCTCACCATCTTCTGCCTCATGGTGTTCGCCCTGTTCGCGCTGCAGGTCTACATGGGGGAGCTCCGGAACAAGTGCGTGCTCAACTTCCAGGGGGTGGAGGGGGAGAACTTCACAGATGAAGCTTGGTACAGGTGAGTGGTGTTTATCATCATCCGGTCTAATTACCATCATCAACGCGCTCCTTAAAAACCTCTCGAGTTATTAAGAGCTATATATAATAATAAATATTAAGGGCCTTATCACACTTGCGATTTGCGAGCGAGTTTTCTATACAAATTAGCGTCGCGGCGAACTCGCTGCGTGTTCGCCTTCATACAAAACTCGCTCGCAAATCGCAAGTGTGATAAGGCTCTAAGGGACAATCTTACACGAACGACCCAAACTAAGCAAAGCTTGTACTATGGGTAGGTACTAAACGCCGATATACCGTAAAACGGGGTTACTTTTGGAAAATTTGGGGCTACTTTGATAGATTAAAAATGGTTATAAAAACGCAAATATTCATAGTGCGATTGAGCAAATTAAGTAAAAGGTTAGGTCATTGTTGAAGGTAGGTATTGCAGTGCCACAGGTGGTAAAAAAAATGGGCAAGTGCGAGTCCGACTCGCGCATGAAGAGTTCCGTACCATAATCTATAACAAGTTTGTTGTATGAGAGCCCCCCTTAAATGTTTATTTTATTTTATTTTTAGTATTTTGTTGTTATAGCGGCAATAGAAATACATCATCTGTGAAAATTCCAACTGACTATAGCTATCACCGTTCTTGAGATAGACCGTACAGCCTGGTGACAGACGGACGGACGGACAGCGAAGTCTCAGTAATAGGGTCCCGTTTTTACCCTTTGGGTACGGAACCCTAAAAAATAAGGATATGGCGTAAAAACACTTTTCCAAAGTAGCCCCTGCATTTTAAAGTAACCCCGTTTTACGGTACATATTATAATCTATTATAAATACATATATAGATAACATCCATGACCCGGGAGTAGATATTTGAGTTCATCACACAAATATTTGCCCTGACCGGGATTCGAAACCAGGACCGCCGGCTCTGTAGGCCGATGCACTACGAACTGCACCAACCGCGTCGTCAAATATAATGTCACCAGACTGATGATGATGGTGAGCGTTATTTAAATAATTAGTATTTTTATTCCATGCGTCGTTTCAAATCTCATCTGTTCGAAATATGAATTAATAGAGCACATCGATTAAGTACCATTGGTCTACTATAGCAACATGCGCTATTTGACGTAGGTAATAATGGTCACAGAATCTCGGACATAATTTGAACAGATAACATTAAAACATGAGAAATGTATGCTATTGGTTTGGATTGTGTTTTCATGATACTCCAGAATGCCTACGTTTAATCTGTATTAAAGTCAGTCATTCAAGCCAAGCATAATCTGGCATCACACTCGCTTTCATAACCATAACCGCAGTCGTAGGCTTGCCTAAAACGCTTCCCCACCGCCTGCATTATTATGCATTGGCGGCGACAGTTTGTGCATTTGGCATGTTTCTCGCGCGGACTAACGAGGTCAGGCCAATCTCGTCGTCACACACCAGTGATAGAATAATGAGCGAATTGGGACAGTTGGACAGATAAGTTCACTGACTCGAATTAAAATAGATGTTTTGGTTGCCATAGAGCACAAAGCTTCTACCTTATACCAATCTACTGCTATAGATGTAAAATAAAACAAAAAGATAATGCTTACAATAAAAAGTGACAATAATGTAGTGCCGTCCCATTCTAATCAATCTAAGAAAAAACGGACGACACTACAGTATTGTCACTTTTTAATTCCTACACTTTCTTCTCGGACTGTAATTTTGTGAAACATGTATAATTTGTGTTATTATTTTTTAATGTGGAAACACCACAATTTGTTATTGAACCAATGATATGAAGATCAAAGCACAAAGAATCACCTGGCGGAAGAGTACCACATGATGTCACCAAGTTACATTAACATTTATTAATTAAACAATTACGTCAATTAAGCTCACTTCCATACGAATACTTTTACTAGGTATTTATAAAGATCTGTAATATTTAGGCCGGCAACACAGTCTGAATCTCGTTCCGGTTTCAGAACGGAATGACGTCAGCAAGCGAGACAGCGCCATATGACAGACAGGGACAGAGACACTTTCTGGCGTCATTCCGTTCGGAAACCGGATCGGAATTCAGACTGTGTGTGGCCGCGTAAGAATAAAATTGTCATAGATTGTCTATGATCATGTGGGGATATGTTTTAAGCGGAGAAGCCACCACCGATGGTTGCAGTACCCCGTTGTCTCACTTATGACTATTCGTACACTCACAGAAGACCTTTGCACCGCTCAACTTTACGAGCAATTCGCCGATCTCGTTCCAAGTTAGGTAGTAAAAACAAATGGCCGCCGGTCGCGTCGTAAGCCGGCTAAGAAAGTTTGGATTATGTTGCACTTGCTTAAATTATGTCCAGGGATAGGTAATTAAGAAATATTACACGCGAGCGCGAGCTAAACGCCAGAGTAAACAATCACTATCACTACATATTTAGTATAAAACAGTCGCTTTCTGCTGTCTATATATATATATATATATATATATATATATATATATATATATATGGACGGTAAGATTGATTGACATATATAAGTATTTATTGACCTGTAAATAGGGATGAAACACGTTGTTTTTACGCATTCAAGTTATAAGTTTATAACCTGAAAACAGTAACGGCGGTACCATATGTGAATCTGGGGGCACGGCAGTGCTCCCGCCAAGACTAATATCTTATAATAGATACTGAAGCAGATCTCAAAACGCTTAACCGTTTTCAGATGGATCAACGACTCGTCCAACTGGCTGACAGACGAAGATGACGTACCCATCATCTGTGGCAACCTGACGGGCGCGCGGCACTGCTCGCCGACGCACACGTGCCTCTGCATCGGCCCCAACCCGAACCACGGGTATACCAACTTCGACAACTTCCTGTGGTCCATGCTGACCACGTTCCAGCTCATCACGCTCGACTACTGGGAGAATGTCTATAATATGGTGAGTGTTGGTTTGTAAATGTTTCTATATGAAGACTGTGCGTGTTCTGATTTTTGCGTCATCCTAGGCCGTACGTGTGATTTACTGCGCTACTCGGAGAGAAAATCTCACTTCATGGTCAAGGCAAGATGTAAAACCTTAGACAGACCACTGGCGGTAATTATTAAAGCCGCAGATCGCATATTTATGGCACAAAAACTGCGATCTGGATCATCCACTAATTCACCTTATGTTCCTAATGTACTGTTAAAAGACGCGGACTCGATACATGGAATGGTAATATTACTAGTCCAAATAGTTAAGCGTCTTTCTCGAAAGCAACAACGGACAGGATGACGAATCAGGCTGTTACACCCGCCAGAGCGACGCAGTGGACGATGAAATAGACTTATTTCTTTCGTAAATGACAATCAAAAGCTATTATTCTGCAAATAAGCTACACTAGCGCTTTTACAAGTCCACTAGCTATGACGGGAGAGAAGGAATACCGCAAGCGTAACATGATCGTGATGCGCATAATCTGCGGCTATGTGACCAACCAGAACCTGAGCCCAATGGAAAAATATCCTTTCTAAAAGAACCTAAACACATTCTGTAATCAGGGCCAACATTCACGTAGTAACGACCACAATTATAGAGACCATTCAGGTAGAATAAACATTGTTGATATCACAAGAGAGCAGTATTTTACCCTCAAAAAAGTCTAACACAGGGTCCGTTTGTCACAACCTACAGAAGAATGATTTACACAACCATCAGAAAGACAATTTATAGACGCATAACAAATGTGAAGCGGGAATTCGAAAAGATTAATGAGGTCCGGGTGAAAGAATAGGTCCCTTTTCAAGCGCACTTAACTGAATTCTGTGATACGAGCCGAGTACACACCAGGGATGTAGCTACATACCTAAACATCCATATTAGGGTTTGCAGTCCAGGGATTTCTAGGATTTTTTTGTACGGAGAGTCCCGAAAATTGCAAAGCATAATCCACATCATCCGTTGGTTTATCGGATGTTGTGGTGTTATAATTAATCTTTACGGAATCCCTTTGACTATAAAATGACAGCGAATTAACCAAATTAAGTAGGTACGATCGTAATTTGAAAACTATTGCCAATAATGATTATTGATTGATTACTGCTAAATTAGATTTTGATCTTATTCGTCCTCATCGATCGCGAGCATTCGCCTGTAATGTCATGTGATTGTCATCATATTTTTTGTTAATTATAGTTAGATACGGTGCGGTGACGGGACGCGCCCATACAATGTTTTAAGACACTATGCGAAAACAAAAAATAGCGTTCTATTATGCCTTTTTTCTCTGGACAAATTTTAACCTTCTCTAGTAACGAAATTGCAGGCACCTTTCAGCAGTTTTAAAGCTATATAACCATAACTGTAGGTACGCCACTAACACACTACGCCAGTAAAACCGACATTCCTACACCCCGACATCAACAACCACGACTGGTGTATGTACCTATAGATATAATTATTGCATGTTACTACTGTCATTACAGTTTGTATCTTCAGGCATACGATTGTAAAGTTCATATTTGTTACTAGCTTCACGAAAATGTGTAATAACTCCAGCTGTTCACATGAATTTAAACAATTTGAAACTACGGAGCTAAAGTGCAGTCTACAATGTGCTTGAATATCCGCACAAACAAAGATTTGAATAATTTGCGAATAGCATGTTGGATTTAAATTTGGAACGTGCGATTATATCCTTCATTAATCCGTGAAAATGTTTTTTACAATCTAAATAAAACCGTTTCTTTGTTCATTTTGAAAACGAGCCCCTAAAGCAGTTAGCAGATTTGGAGGCAAGCTGACAGCATATTGTTTCACCTACAAATTCATTTTTCACAACAATAATCACGAATTTACAATAGGAATGATGACTGCCGTTAAATTCTACAACATACCTAGTGCATTTATTATATGCATAAAAAAACTCAGTACCTATAATCGAAAAATGAGTAGAAGGGCTTTGAAATATGATATTTCAAAGGTACGCAAATTTTTACTTCTTTTTTTAATCCAAAAACAAATTTAAAATGGTTTTCCTCCTTACTTACTTACTTACTTCGCTGGCTCAGTGACCCGAAGTGGATCTTGGCCTCCGACACCAAGCTACGCCATCCTACTCTATCTTGTGCTGCTTGTCGCCAATCGAAATCGGCCCCTTGAAACTGGCACAAGTCTTTCTGGACTTCGTCGATCCAGCGATACCTCGGTCACCCGACCGGACGCCGTCCACTAGGACGTCCCAGGTAGACTCTTTTGGCTGCAAGATCCTCCTCCATTCTTTCTACGTGACCGAGCCAGCGAAGTCGCGCAGATTTACTTTCGCCGATTACATTGGGCTCAGACACTAGCTCTTCAATTTCCGCGTTCTTTCGGACTCTCCAATTTCCGTCATCTGTCTTTGCGGGTCCTAGAATCTTCCTAAGAATCTTCCTCTCTGCCACTAAGAGTCTATTCTCCTCTTTCAGGGTCAACGCCCAAGCCTCGCATCCATAAATCAAAATCGGTCTAATAACAGTCTTGTAGACTCTGATCTTGGTTCTTCTGCTGATAAGCTTGGACGTTAGTATTTTATGAAGGGCTGCTGAGCATCTTAGGGCGTTTTGGATCCGGATATCCATTTCCTCTTGCCTCTGGTTGGTATCTGTCACTGTGCATCCAAGGTACTTAAACTTTGACACGCCTTTATAGGTTGTCCCATCTACAGTTAAGTCCTTTCTGGTGGACGCCGAACCCCTGTATCTTCGCATATGGAAATATTCCGTCTTATCAAGGCTGATTCGAAGACCCACCTTCTTTCCTTCTTCATCCAGAGTTCTTGCCATCGCTCGCACATCATAATCACACTGTCCCAGGAGAGCTAGATCGTCCGCATATCCTACGATTTTGTGCCAACCATTTAACTCAACTCCTCTGCCAATCACCAATACTTTTCGGATGACATATTCGAGCACCAAGTTAAAGAGCATTGGCGACAATGCGTCTCCCTGTTTAAGTCCTGTGGCTACTACGAACTCTTCGCTAAGAGCCCCACCAACTCTGACCGTTAACTTACTTGCTTGTGTAGCAACTCTAACCATTTTAATAAGTTTGGTGGGTATTCTGAACGATTTCAATATTGAGAACAGTGCCTCTTTTTCCACACAGTCGTAGGCTTTCGTGAAATCCACAAAAAGTGCGTGTATATCCTGTGCGTACTCCCATTTCTTCTCCATTAATTGTTTCAAGACAAAAATCTGGTCCACAGTGCTACGGTTTCGGCGGAACCCGCCCTGGTAGTCCCCGAGAATGGTTTCCGCATACGGTTCAAGACGGCCCAGGAGAACATACGCGAGTACTTTGTAAGCCGTTGGAAGCAATGCAATACCTCTATAATTAGCGCACCTCTTCTTAGAACCCTTCTTGTGTATGGGGCATATCACACCCACGTTCCATTCCGTTGGTTGCCTTTCTTCATCCCACGTGCTACTAATAATTTCGTACAACCGTGACTGCACTGCCCCGCCGCCATACTTCCACATTTCCCCTGGTATACCATCGATCCCTGGACACTTGTTATTTTTAAGTCTCATCACAGCTTTCCTAACTTCTTCAAACGTTGGTTTCTCCACATTTTCACTATCACAGCTCTGCTCTGGTTCATTGATGAGAACTTCAATAGGTGGACAATTTAACAGCTTTTCGATATACTGTCGCCATTCACTCTTGATCTTATCAGGGTCCGTGATTAAATTCCCGGCCTCATCTTCAAGGAACTGGGCTGTTGGCTGGTATCCTTTTTTGACTGTTTTAACCTCTTGGTAAAATTTCCTACTCATATTCCCTCTTATCAGCGTCTCCATTTGACGTAAATGGTCGTCAAGATGTTTTCTCTTGGAATGTCTAATTAGATTCCGTGCTGTCTTACGAGCCTCACTGTACTTCTCTCTCCACCGACTATCTTGTTCTGACAGGACCTTGTACTTCAGCCTGTCATTTACCGCTGCTTCGCACTCTTCATTCCACCACTTCCTATTCTTGCGACGCTTCTTTTTACCAAGGACCTTTAAGCCCACCTCCTTGATGACGGACTTTGTCTCCTCCCACGCTCCATCCACACATTCCTGCATTTCCAACCCGCTAAATCTGTTACTTAGCTCCAATGCAAAGGCCTCTCGGGTAGCTTTATCTTTTAAGCCTGCTATGTCAATTTGTTGTTCTCCTTGCCTGACGGGCCTACGTGCAATTTTAATTTTCGCCTTTATCTTTATGCCCAGCATGTAAATGGTCGCTGTCGCAGTGTGCCCCCCGCAGCGTTCTAACGTCTTCAATTGTACTCTTATGTCTATTGCCAATTAATACATGGTCTATTTGGTTGACTGTTACTCCATCCGGAGACTTCCATGTCCCCTTGTGAATATCCTTATGGGGAAACATAGTACTTTTCACCACCATTGATTTTGACGCAGCAAAACTTATCAGTCTAATACCATTGTCGTTAGAGTCCTCGTGTTTACTGTGTCGGCCAATGGTGGGGGCATAGACTTCTTCGCGGCCAACTTTAGCGTTAAGGTCACCTACTACGATCTTAACGTCATACTCTGGGATTTGGTCGTAGACTAATTCCAGTTCTTCGTAGAAATGGTCTTTTTCCTCCTAATTCTGATAATTCAACAAACAACCATGCACTTAAATGCACTTGTTCACTGTCAAACGAATAAAACTTAATTTTAAGGTGGCATTTATATTACTACAAACTATAAATGGGTTCTATACCAATTCGTTTGCATGATGTTAAAAAGAAAAAACTAGAAAAAAAACGTATAACGACAGTCGCTGCAACCGCTTTTGTTTTTTTTTTTTATTATTTAAGCAGCAATCACATTTCCGTCACAAAAGCAGTTGTTTGCATAAATTTCAGTCTATAAAGGCAAACGTGTTTCCTGAGTAAAATACTTCCCTGCCCCCTGGTTCAAAATCAGTAATGCCTCGAATGTCGTAACCCCGACACGCGACACCTGTTGTGCAGTTTAAGCTTTACTGCTGTGTTATTGAATTTATGCTGGAACAAAACGTTTATCGTTTTTTTAAGGTTTACAATGTACCTTTATAATGAGCGAATACTTTTAACGTACCTAAAAAAAGTCGCAAACGCGTTTAGTAGGTACAGTCATAGTCAACCAATTTGATTCCTAGGCCATTTCGTACCTTGTCACAGTGAACGTCAATATAAAAGCCGCTTGAAATCTCATATCATTGTCATTGTGACAAGGTTCTATAGTGGCCTAGAAATCAAATTGGTTGACTGTACAATGTGATTTATACGGGACATGGAATGTTGTGTTAACGCACGACGTAAAAATATGAATGCGCTTATCAAATTTAAAAGCTGGCTACATGCGAGTCTGACTCGCGCACCGAGGGTTCCGAACAAATACTTACCCCATCTTAACTGGCGGGGTTAAGTTAAGTTTGCACCTGATATGTAGGTACGGCGCCGCATCGCGTATTTCAATCGATAACTTCCAGAAGGTAATAAATAATTACAGTTACTTTGGCGTTTACGCCCTTTTTATAGAGCTTGAAATCTTTCTCGTAATTTAAATTCCGTCTATTGTGAAGGATGGGCAACTACCCCTAAAACCCTACACTGAGCGTGGCCGGTTTTTACCCTGTGGGCACGGAACCCTAAAAACAAACTAGTGGTACTGATTGGTTAGTAGACTTTTTCTAAGATATCCGAATTGTCATATATACTTATCTTTTGAACATGACCTTTTATACCATGAATACAAAGATCAAAGCTTAAAGAAAAATTGAAAAAGGAGCTACCTGGTGGAAGGGACCGGGAATCGAACCCGGTACCTCTGGATTACCGGTCCAGCGCGTTAGCCACTTCGCTACCCTCGCTCCACGTAAACCTGACGAATTTTTCCTTATGCTTTGTGTGTCGATCTTTGCATTGTTTATTTGAAAGGTTTTTTCACCCTAGCGACCTCTATGTGAATACGTTAATATTCACATCTTACCGCACCACTTTACAGCGGTGAACGAGCAAGCGAGAGATTTGTATTCATGGTTTAAATAAAAATTGTGGTGTACCCACATTAAAAAAATGAGACATTACTGATTACATGTTTCATAAAATTAACATGACCTTTTGTTTAATATACACTCCTCGGTGAACTTACGGAGAACATAAATACTATAAATTAAACACACTGCTGATGCTAGAAGCAGAATTTAAATAAAGATCATAAGTCACAACTCAAATTTGTCTAACAAAACACCGCAGGGAAACCTACAACTATTCGTCAAATTATAATAACACGTTACACGTTGTACCCGGGCGCGGGTCGAGCGAAATTGTTTTTAGTCTGGCGTGGCGGGGCCGCCGCAACACTTACGGAGACAGTAGTCCGCGTAGACGTACGTCAGCAGATTAAAATGAAAGAGAAAGGAAATAGAAATGAAACATAACTTTTTACACGGTATAGAATCACTACATAGTATAAAACAAAGTCACTTCCTGTTTGTCTGTCCCTACGTATGCTTATATAGATCTAAAACTACGCAACTGATTTTGATGCGGTTTTTTAATAGATAGAGTGACTCAAGGGGAAGGTTTATATATATGATATATACAGAGTATATTTAGTATCAGCATCGCACCCATGCAGAGCCGGGGCGGGTCGCTATAAAATATATATTATTTTAATTTGCAAGACTAGGTACGTTTGGTACAAAATGACATGCATCGCATCAGTATTCAGTCGAAGACACGACCTGCAAACCTTTCAATATTTTTTTTTATTTCAAATTGAAAGTGAATAGATTAAAATATACTTACAAACGAATGTTGTTATAAATTACGATGTAACATGTCACGAGTATACAATAAATAAATAAAATAAAATAAATATTAAGGGACAATCATACACAAATCGACCTAGTCCCAAACTAAGCAAAGCTTGTACTATGGGTACTAGACGACGATATACATAATATATAAATACATATATAGATAACATCCATGACCCAAGAACAAATATTTTGCACAAATATTTGCCCCGGCCGGGATTCGAACCCGGGACCGCCGACTCAGTAGGCAGGTGTCTACCAACCGAGCCAAACGCGTCGTCGTAAGAAAATATACACAGGCACCCAAGCAGTAAGTATTTGAGTATTTTAACCATCTTTTTAATAGTTGTCAATACCGACTTCGTGTCAATTGTGATGCCATTTTTTGTTGCCTTGTAGAAGTTGTGGCTTTTTACAATTATTATCAAAATTGTGTACTTGCCGGTTTTGCTAATATTGCGGACAGAGTAGTTACACGGCTAAAATGCTCAAATAATCATAGACACAAATTGCATGTTGTACAAAACATAATCTACTAAAATGTAAACTAAACTAAAATATCACTATTTGTCTCTACCGTAGCCTAATCCATTAATTCTATGCTGTCGTTTTTCATCATCATCATCATCATCATTTCAGCCACAGGACTTCCACTGCTGAACATAGGCCTCCCCCAGTGACTTCCAGATCGGCCGGTTGGAAGCGACCTGCATCCAGCGGCTTCCTGCAACCTTTACCAGGTCGTCTATCCACCTTGTGGGTGGACGTCCTACGCTGCGCTTGCCGGTGCGTGGCCTCCATTCGAGAACCTTACTGCCCCATCGGCCGTCAGTTCTACGTGCTATGTGCCCCGCCCACTGCCACTTCAGCTTGCAAATTCGTCGGGCTATATCAGCGACTTTTGTTCGTTCACGGATCTCCTCATTTCTGATTTGATCTCGCAAAGAAACACCGAGCATAGCCCTCTCCATAGCGCGCTGTGCAACTTTGAGCTTCCTTATAAGGCCCACAGTAAGAGGCCACGTTTCTGTTCCGTATGTCATCACTGGTAACACACATTGATTGAAGACTTTCGTCTTTAGGCATTGAGGTATGTTGGACGAGAAGATATTTTGTAGTTTCCCGAACGCTGCCCAGCCGAGTTGGATTCGTCGATTGACCTCCCTCTCAAAATTGGACCTACCCAACTGGATCACTTGTCCCAGGTAAACATATTTGTCAACAATTTCGAGGGTAGAGCTCCCAACCGTTACTGGGTAGGGTGTAACATGGGCATTCGACATTACCTTTGTTTTGTCCATGTTCATCCGAAGACCTACCTGTTGGGAAACTCTATTCAGGCCACCGAGCATTGTGCCGAGGTCCTCCAGCGATTCTGCCATGACCACAATATCGTCGGCAAACCGAAGGTGAGTAATGTATTCGCCATTAATGTTGATGCCGAATCGTTCCCATTCCAGGAGTTTAAAAGCATCTTCCAATGCGGCGGTGAACAGTTTCGGAGAGATAACGTCTCCCTGCCTTACGCCTCGCTGCAGAGGAATAGCTTTCGTGCTCTGCTCCTGTACTCGAACCGACATGGTGGCATTTTTATATAAACACTTCAGCACCTCGATGTACCGATAGTCAATATGGCACCGCTGGAGAGACTGTAGCACTGCCCAAGTCTCGATCGAATCGAAGGCCTTCTCATAGTCCACAAACGCCAAGCATAGTGGCAAGTTATACTCTTCGGTCTTCTGTATAACTTGACGCAGCGTATGGATGTGGTCTATGGTACTAAAGCCTTTTCGGAATCCTGCTTGTTCGGGAGGCTGGAAGTCATCGAACCTACGCGCGAGACGATTCGTGATGACACTCGAAAACAACTTGTAGACATGGCTCAGAAGCGAGATGGGTCTGTAATTCTTCAACAAGGTATTATCCCCTTTCTTGAAGAAGAGCACCACCACGCCTCTGTTCCATGCCTCTGGCGTTATTCCCTCGAGCAAGACGGAGTTGAAGAGTTTCTGAAGGGCTTTCAGTATCGGTGTTCCACCCGCATTCAGAATCTCTGAGGTGATTCCGTCATCACCCGGTGCCTTGTTGTTCCGAAGCTGTTTGAGAGCCATCCTAATCTCATATAGGCTGATGTCCGGGATATCTTCGGTAAAGTGTCGGGTCAGCTTAGCTCTTGGATCTGCGGCTGAGCTACTAACAGGTTTAGTAACCGAGGTGTATAGCTGCCCATAAAACTTTTCGATCTCCCCCAAAACTTCGGCTTTTGTCTACGTTATACTACCGTCCTCCGTCTTCAGCTTCGTCAGCTGGGTTTGCCCGCCCTCTCGTCGGACTTCTGACATTCCGATGATACTCCAGTGCATCCTACTCATCACCTCTTCCAGCTCCACAATCTTCTCATCAGTCCTCAGCGTGCGTACGTTGTATGTTACCAGGGCCAGTCGTCGTTGGGGATGGTAGCCCGAATTCCTCCTCCGGGGATTCTTAGCACCCCCTGCCCCGCCGTCACCCTGACCGCTACCGTAGCCAGAAACAGCAGGACCACCGGAGACTGGGGGCCTGGTTTCATCTGTGTCTGTCATCAGGGGGGTTGTTGCCGATTCTCGCCACGCTTGGCAGGCGGGTTGGCGAGCGCAGTTTTTTATAATATTTCGCACGCAGACGCTGCTCCCCGTCTCGTGCTACAGGATTTGGATTTGTCGTTTTTCATTATAAGTCTAATGTTAGCTGTGATATTCTTTTCATTCTTCCTTTTTGTATGTATGTACGTTTATTTATGTTTATATATTTATATATACTTATTTGTGTAAGTGTATGACCTATCTGGCTTTAATATTTTGTATGTACTATAAATTACTTAAAGTTCTTATCTCACCACCTACTATTTTTGTTTTCTCCGCTACCCAAAGGTTGTCTGGAAGAGATCGCTCTTTAGCGATAAGACCGCCTATTGTCTACCATTGTTTAATGTAAGATTTCTCATGTAATATTTTTCTTGTTGGTGTGCAATAAGGTATTGTTGTATTGTATTGTATTGTAATTTCGGGTTGACTTACAATGCTTTTTTCACCAGTGGAGTTAAATAAGACGAAGCAATTCTTCGTGAGACGACACGAAGTGGGATGAAAGAAAAGCACCTATACCGGGTGTGTCCTGTAATAGGGGCCATAAATAACATTCTACTTCTCAAACTGAGCAACATTGGTTATTGCCTTAACATTGACGTTGCTGACATGCTACTAAATATCAAATATTTCGCAATACATTGCTTCTTTGAACAAACTTTATCTTACAAATTATTTAATTTTATATCACAAATTATTTGTATCTATCGTTGTTCAATTTGACGAGTAGAATCTATTTTTGTTTATTGCTCCTATTACAGGCAACATCCTGTATAATCAACAATTAATAGCTCACAAATCATGAAAGCGTGAAATTGAGCATGAGCATAACACTTCACAGTCTAAAGTGGCCCTACTGCGGCACACCGTTGTGTCTGTAGATGATATCAACTCTCCCTTCCTCGCAGAATTAATTAAGGCCCAGCAAAACAGCCCCTACATTATGAATACGCTCACTGAACTAAAGTTCATTCCGGGCCCTGCCCTTCGTTATATCAACGGTGGCTTGGCTAAGCTTCGAATCATTAAGGCACAAGCTGAGATACGCCGTGGATTGCTCTCTCATTTCGTGTTTATTTAAGGTTTCCAGTACTTAATTGGATTAATTGATTTGAGTTAAATTACTTAGAAGACGTTGAATCGCTTAGTGAAGATATCGAATTTATAGAACAATCTGATTATAATAAAAATACCGGTAGGTAAATTTGGCTTTACTTAATTTTATATGCACGATTTTTTACGTAGCTACAAACATTTGAGTGGTTGACTGGTAGAGAATGCCTAAAGGCATTAAGTCCGCCATTTGTACTTTTACTTATTTATTTTGTGCAATAAAGTTTAAATAAATAAATAAATAAATAAACATTTAAGATTTCAGGTTTTAATCATGATTATTTCAAAACAAACATAAATCTAGCCGTCTATATGGGGGGGGTTTCATAAGTTATTTTCCTGTTTCACACTTTTAAGATATTAATAATCCTTTCTAAATAGCTTTGTAGTAAACTTATGTTAGATAGGGAACTTCTGTTGAAAACTTCATATTTCTCGTACATACACTACTCTTACAGTCCATGAGCTCTCATATTGGGATTCGGGTTTGGGTGAAAACTGAATAGCATTCTGCTCATGCACTGTAGTCTTTGTTCTTGCATATACAAGGCCGATCTTCATTTTCGATTTACTGTGTTTGTGTAGGTAACTGTATGGCTGAAAAAATATAGACCTTTCCAGGATCACCGATTCAGTGCGTTCAATTTGACGAGTGGAATGTGGCATGAGAGAAGATACCTACCACGCATTGGTGGAATGTGCTCGGATCGGAGCCGACCGTAGGGCATTTGAAGCACAGGCCAATCTTAAGTTAAGCGATACTGGTGTTTGCAATGCTATACTATCTGAACCGACCTCAAAATTAGCAATAAGATTGTACTATTTAATTATAAAATTACTTAATCGCAGATAACTATTAGAATAGCATGTGGTCTGTATGTGTTACTATGGGGCTGACATGGTCGATAAGCGATCAAAGCCTTTTTTTTTCAATAAAGATAAAAAAAAAAAAAACAGTTAATAACGCACAAATGAAAAAGGCGTAAAAAATTTAATCAGTCATTTTTAAAAATTAAAGGTATCTCTAGACTAGACACACTATTAAATACATTGATGTTAAAGCTGCATAAATAATCAACTCCGCTATTTGCACTCGGAATCTTGATGCCTGATTAATCAAAGACGGCATTAAGGATTCAATTATTCAAGCTCCGCGCGGAGAGTTTTCCTGAAACCGCCTGAAATAATAGTCGAGTGCGATTAATATAATCAATGCGGTAGAAATTCACTTTGTAGTTTCTCGATTCTTTGACGATTGTTAAAATCATCGATACAATCTGCTTTTAAGGTTGAAATCTTCTGTATATATGTATGACTGATTTGTTAAATTTTGGATTTTATTAGGGTTAACTATTTTATACAACTGCATCAGTAGGGTTAACCCGTTTGGTACTTTTAATAAAATCAAAGGAAAGCCATCTAGGAAATAGCAACTTTTGATGTAAAGGAGATGGTCTGATGTGAATACCCCTTGTCGCATCGTGTTCCTTGTGCTGAGGGTCATGAAGTCTCCGTTGAATTCAATTTCTCTCACAGGAATTATACCTAACTACAAATTATTGTTTGTACCATCTGAGGGTATCTGTATGATTTCATGTGGATCCAGTGGATTTATTCAATTCAACGTAAATAATGCGCAATTTCCCAATAAATTACCTTACGCCGATACTGATTCACTTATACGTGCTTATACCTACATAAATACAATCCACTGGCAGATTTATTCGTTAACAGGTAATCCGATCAGTGCTTCGCCATTCGAATTATTAATCGAATCAAGTCGCCATTCTCGAACAATCGTCCTTTATCTCGAAACTAATGACAGACTCGAGAACCATTAGATGGCAAACGAAACGTTTGCTTCACGCCGCTCAATGAAATTGCGGCATAATTCCAGACCTTAATTTGTTATTGAGCCATTTAAACCGTTTATTGAGAAATAATGAATTGAGATTTGAGAGCGGTTTTATTTACACTGCAGTCGAAATCGCGCTGTTTTATGACGCGCTAAAAGTGAGCAAAATTGAATTGTTTAAATCCGTTACATTGAAATTCAATGTGCATACGTGACGCAAATAAAAATATCTCGAACGTGAAAATGTTTCGTGTTTGCCTAAAAAATAATTTATGATTTACAAGTAGGTATCGAGTTTTCTTTATCATCAGAGACGCAAATTAATTACAAAAAGGATTTGTATTCTGAGTAAATACTTTATTATATGTTACTAGGTTGGTGCCCGCCAGCCCGCGACTTCGTCAGCGTATTTTTTTTTTACCATAGAGGGGTACTACTTTGGATTTGGATGTCCAGCTATAACTACACCAAAAATGGTTAAAAAAAATGGTTGCCTGTAAAGTCGGTTTTACGGGCGAAGGAATATTTTACGTGACAACGTCTTTTTCTCGGTAGAATATTTATTTGTATCATATCCATTCACAATTTCCCTAACAACATTTTAAGTGTTACTTTCTGAACGCACCCATCACATGTGTCATTAATGTCATTATAGTGTCTTTATTTTACATGTTTTAAATCTAAATATGCGATAATCAGACTATTATGCATGTATGTTGTCGATTCCAAAACCTTATTTAGTCTAGATCTACATGTAATTATTCTAAAAATACCGAACCGACGGAACAAACATCATATGTTTGACAGGTAAGTACCTACGAACAGTTTGTATTTGTATGGGAATATAAAATTATCGTTTTTATTATTTTCCACTCATTTTTTCTATATTTTCTCACCGTTTAAACCTTCCCTTGACTTCCACGAATATTTCAATACTAAAATTAGCCAAATCGGTTCAGCCGTTCTCGAGTTTTAGCGGGACAACCGGCCCTCCTAACAGACGTGAGCGGGCGTTACACTTTTTCATGAGTGACTCCGAGACGCAACCTAATTTAAGACGTTGTCACGTCAAAAGGAAATTATGACCATATGCGCCGCGCGCCCATACTAAAACAAATGACGATCCTGCATCACGCTATTAAGATTTTTCCTGAATTGATGACCCCTCTCAATAGAAAACAGATTATCGGAACAAACTAGACTTTTATAATTATATAGATTATTTTGACTAAGGTCAGTCGGAAAAACGCACCACACGTACTACGTAAATTATCATTTTGATATTTTTATGATAGGTGTGCTTATTCAGTGTGGACCCGACATAATACGTAAAAAAAAAAACGGGTATCTCTAGATGTTAATTATAACAATTTACCTGTAATATTTGTTTTCAGGTGCTGTCGTCCTGCGGTCCGATGTCGGTGTCCTTCTTCACCGTGGTGGTGTTCTTCGGCTCCTTCTACCTCATCAACCTGATGTTGGCCGTCGTCGCGCTGAGCTACGAGGAGGAATCGCAGATCACGCAGGAGGTACGTTCTTCCTTCCCCTTCCTTTCTGTACGGCGTACTTAGAAACACCTAGAACGGAAGTCTTCATACAACAGATTTGCGAAGTATGAAGCCGGTTTGGATTTTATGTGCGCGTGCAAATCACACAGATTTTTATTTACTACCCTATATCATAAATAGGGTAGTATATAAAAATGTGTGTGATGTTCTGTCTAGATAGTTAATACACAAATGCCTTCAATAGTTCATTCATGGGTCGATTGCATAAAAATTGTACATAGTTAAGGGCTTTAATTAAAACAAAACTTAATTGATCCCTTTGTGTGACGAAAGTTACCCATACCTACATTTTGTATGACTAACTTTCGTCATACAACGGAAGCGATCGTGATTTTTTGTTAACAATTTATTATTTTATTTTGTGTACATTTTTTTTGCAATCGACCCTCATAAAGTCGGGAACACAACACAGACCTATCTATATCCAAATAGATTACGCCGCCGGTCGCTCCGATTGGATGAAGCTACAAGTGTCATTTTACCATACAATTTAAGACATAAAATTCATACCCATGAAAGGAAATATTTCCAATATCTCGGCCGTCTTTATTTGTATTATTTTTGCAACTCAAAATGGTACAATAGGCTAGTTGACTCATGTCAAATTGTAACTAATGTTTATTCCGTATAGTATTTAGCAAAGGAAACCTAAATATATATTTTTCAATTCATAAAAGTGAAAGATGGCTGAAAAAATTTAATTTGAAAATATGGTTTTTTGGTCATGTAAACAAAACTGAAAGTCTACTTTGACGACTTCGAATAGTGCCGTCCCTCTCGATCTCCTGTCAAAGTATATTGGAGTGACCGGAATGGCACTATACGACGGTCGCATTTCGAATATTTACAGGTAATTCTACGTCACGCCACAGATTAGCAAAAGGGAAAAATGACGGACGGCGTTTTTGACTGTTCATGAAATATCTAATTTTCAATTGATAAAATTTAGCTTTCTAGCTTTCACAAAAATAGAAGACATTTTTTTTAGAGCTAGTAAGATCAAGATCATTATTAGCCATTTCAAATATATTTCTAAACTGGGTCTACTAGCCTATTGGGCATTTTATTTAGTATTTAGTTGACGTTTAAGTGAATGACAGTGGAATGCGGAGCGGTAGACTTTGTCACCAAAGACTACAATGTAACATAGGGAATTTGTCACCTTTATAACGTGGCACGCTAAATACATGTACTTCAGTCATCTATTTAGATATACATAGGTCTCTGGTCGGGAATTATTAGAGCATTTTTATTATTCTTCTAAAAATTTTCACCTTCCGCACTCGCACTAAGAAACCAAGCGTGAATCGTAACTTATTTCCCCAGGAAAGAAAAAAAGACCTGAACGAGCACAGAGACGACTCGACGTTCAGCTTCGACCCGACGTCTCTGGCCGTCCGGACGCTCGCCAAGGACTCCAAGAAGAGGATAGACGCCCGCAAGGGCCTGCTGTTAGCGTCGTACTCGCGGAAGAGGACGAGGAGACGCAAGCGGGGCAAGAGCGCCATACATCATGCTGCTGCCGTCGCCGCCGTGGCTGGAAGGTAGGAAAGAGACGACAAAAATGTAACGACACGTACATACGCGTCATGGGTCTGCGGGAGTTTTTGTTACGTAGCTGTATGCTACGGCGTAGCACACGTAGCGTTTCTTGGCCTTGAAAGGGATTTTACTGCGTATAATGCTCTCAGGGGAGAAACTGTATAGTATGAATTATTTTTGTCGTCCGAATTATTTACCTGTTACCTGCGAAAAATATCATTTATCTCTATACTTCCAAGCAAACTTCACTGCTAATTTAAATATAAACTTCCTTAAATCCATATGGACCATATATCTCTTTCGACTTAAAGACGCATTTCATGTTGGCGTCTGCACTTTCTACGTGTTTGATTTGTCGGGAAAAAACTGCAGTTTAAATATACCTAATATCGTTATTGTGTAGTACCGATTGTTTTGTATGGAACGTTTCTGTATATTCAGTACCTGGTGGTGAGGAACAGAACAAAGCTATGACCTCAATTTATGAAAATCAACGAATCATAACTGAAAACCCAGTTAATAATGCGAATGCAAAACTATTCACTCGATCTTACCCAAACTTACCAAACAGTCTATTTATTATTTGTTTACTCTCGACGGGAAAGATATCCCCATCCCATGGGACCACCACGCGGATGAAATCGAAAACAGATAGTAATAGATACACACAAAAAGAGTTAGAAACATAAAAGTGATTTTACTGGTAGAAGCCAAGAAATGTAAACAGCATACATTTGCACGCAACCACACGGATTTTCAGGATAGATGGAATGTAATTTAAACTTTATAACAATCAGAGAAAATGTTATAACTGTTATAAGTTTGCGGCTTTATTCAAGGAAAATTTATAAAATGCGAATTCAAATTTTAAATCAAAACTAAATCCACAACACGTACACATAGATCTATATTCAGAATTCCATGTGCTCAATTTCTTGATTTAATTTAGCAATATACTACTATACTACGCGGCGAGAATATCTCACTTCTGCACCTCTAGCATAACTGTCATATGCGACTATTTCTCACGCGAGATAATTAATTAATTACCCGTCTCTTTCTGTGCAGTAATGTGAGAGAGTGACGGGTAGCGCTATGTCGCGCAACAAGAGCGAAGCCCAGGTTGTGCGTGGTTGTGCTAGACGGGCTGGCCAATGGAAGTCTTACTTAAAACTTTAGTCAAACCACGGGCGGTAATTTGTCAAGCCCCAGATACCATTTTTATGACACATTCACTAATTCACTGCCCTAGGTATGTAATGTAGCATTATATTGTAAATAGGCCACAAGGGCACACTTTACATGTCTGAGTCTACCGGTATTTCACAAGAGGAGACCCCTGTCGATATTTTTTTATATATATGTATATCGTAACCGAATACGAGTATCAGTACAGCATTGCTTAGTTCGGGGAAAGATTGTTCTCTAATACCTATTTTTAGGGTTCCGTACCCAAAGGGTAAAAACGGGACCCTATTACTGAGACTTCGCTGTCCGTCCGTCCGTCCGTCCGTCTGTCACCAGGCTGTATCTCAAGAACGGTGACAGCTAGACAGTTGAAATTTTCATTGATGATGTATTTCTATTGCCGCTATAACAACAAATACTAAAAATAAAATAAGTATTTAAGGGGAGCTCCCATACAACAAACGGGATTGGTTGCGTTAACTTTGCACCTCATTTGTATGGGACGCTATACATACCAGGTGCAAACTTAACTTAATCACTTAAGGATGGAAAGTGTTTGTATCGAACCCTCGGTGCGCGTGTCCTACTCGCACTTGAACGGTTTTTTTTTTAATTATACAACCTTGTTGATGCAACGTTGCATCAACAAGGTTATATACTCGTAATTTCGCGTACGTCTAGTATGGGCAAAAATGTTAACCAATTTACTACCACATACTGGCGAGTACGGGTCTTTAAGTGACTAAGTAAATCTATTATCTCTTGCAAGCTTGGCAAACCTTATTACCTGACGAGTTACGTTCCGAGTAACAGGTCAATTAGTAGCAGATATGTGATAGTAAAATACCTTCATTGTTGTGCCTCGGCCTGCAACAGGTAGCTTACACTGTTCGCGATAGAAATATTTCTTATTTTAGAGTGAATTCATGTTATAAGAAAATAAGGTATGGGATTAGTTGCCTCTTTATGGTAAGAAAATAATTATAAGGAATAAGTTTCTGTCAAAAATGACATTTTAGTGGCAAGCTTTTATAGCCGACTGTACTTTTCTTTGGATATCCATCAAATGCTCACTGAGACGATTCTAAAGAGCCCAAGCTCGGTAGGATTGCATTTTCTATTATAGAGTTCCTATGGCCACCTTCCGGCTCCATCATCAGATCAGCCCCATGGTACCATATTATTGTATTGTCATCAAAGTTAAGTGAGTATGCAAAATTTCAGCTCAATCGGTTGACGATATCTGCTTCAAAATTGAGTTGCAAGATTTCACCCGAACAAACATACTTAGATACATACATACATACATACAATGCAAGTTAAATAAAAGCTTTTAAAAACCGGTTTGCCTTACAGTTATTTAACTAAATTTTATTTTGTCGCAATATTTGATTTAAAACACTCACGATTGTATAAGATTCGTTCAGGTAACAAAGGAATGGGGGAGCATTTAAGATACACCACTGCTAACACAGAAAGGGATTGACAGAACCGTCCAACCAATCATAGCGTGAGACTCGCCTGTCATTGCGGAGTGCTATAACTTATTTTTTCTACTCCAGTACTTTTTCTGTCATTTATATAGTTACTAACTCTAATATAAAGACATAAATTATGAAAGTCTGTAAAAGTCTATACTCTACTGCCCAAAAAAACACTGCTAAACGATGTTATAATGTCGCCAAAAAAGCATCACTTAGTACCACAGATTACAAGATAAACAGCTGCATTCACACAATTTGCAATTAAAAAAAATTATATATTGTACTAAGGCATTGCTGCCAACTTAAAAAAAAAGTTTTATCTTCAGTGCATGGATGTTTAGTATAGTGAAGTATACCTTTATGTATAAGTTCATATCGACCTAGTCCCAAACTAAGCAAAGCTTGTACTATGGGTACTAGACGACGATATACATAATATATAAATACATATATAGATAACATCCATGACCCAAGAACAAATATTTTGCACAAATATTTGCCCCGGCCGGGATTCGAACCCGGAACCGCCGACTCAGTAGGCAGGTGTCTACAAACCGAGCCAAACGCGTCGTCAAAAAAGTTTATCAGAAACAATTTTTTTTTTTTAATTTTGTTGTTTTCGAGCGGGAACATGCAATTATTTTCTTTGTTGTTTATTTGCATTTTATTTATGAAATCTCGAGTCGTAAAAAAAGTATTGTATGCAACGTTGTATAAGTAGGTCAAAAAACGCTCGTGGCATCTTTCTTACGATGTTCGCTACGCTCACATCGTAACCCATGCCACTCGCGTTTTTTGCCCCCTCTTATACAACGGTTGCATAAAATACAATTCTTATACTATGAGTGAATTCACTTAGACCATATTTATTACATATTGTACAGTATCATCCTTCTAATAGGTATACATATTATAATGCACAGGCAGTGTATATGACCAGCCGAATAGACAGTTGCAAAATGTCGGTAGGGTACCTAAAGCTTTTTGAAGACAAAACCATTGAAATAGTGACATTGACAGGTGACAACATTAAGTATTTTTTAACTAGATTTTGAAGGCAGAAAGTTCAAAAATTCAGAAATACTTATTTTTGAAAAGCTATGGTACTTACTTAATGAAAAATCAAAGAGCTGCATTATGTAGATAATTGTAGCAAAACTATCGAAAAAAGGCTTGTACTAACTTTACACTAAACTATTGATACAAAGATCAAAGCTCAAAGAAAAATTGAAATGCGTAACCTGGTGAAAGAGACCGGGAATCGAACCCGGTATATATCTCTTGATTGCCGGTCCAACAATTATTTTCAAACCATGAGCATGTCTATGAGTCAAGTTTCATCTACATACATTCTAATCCTAATAAAGTACTTACCTAAAAATTTCACATTTGTTTTACATGATATACGAGAACATACTTTCGCTTTAAGTTAGGTACCCTTTTACTGACCGCTTAACTTAAATAGCAAAAGCAAACTAACCGCCCAAACTCCCGAAGCTATTTCATGCGACAGGATATTTTGGCTTCGAATTTAAACCGATCTAAAGCCACCAGCCGACACAGAGCGGTTACTATGTAGTTCCAAATTTGAAGTTCGTAACGGGTCGTCTCGTTCATTCAAATACAATTCATCGAGAGCGAGAGAAATGGCATGCTATGAAATTTCGAACTTCAAAGTTACCTTTCAGGCTCTTTCAACGTTTCATGCATGATTGGAATTGGGTGCATGTCGTTAAACTGCTCTTTGATTTACTTCACTGCACATCTACTTACATAAGGCAACATATGATGCAAAATTAGCGCACTTCCGATTTTTTCTTATATCTTTTCAGGTAAACGTCCCTGTGCTCGAGACAGTCCCAATAGTTACCATCTTGAATATTATGTCATTACATCATTAGCAATCGAGGTGACAGCATGGTGTCAACTATTAGGTATTAGCGTGTCGAGTACAGGAACGTTTACCGTAAATGAGATACAATTTTCACGTTAAAAAAAAATAGCCACCAGAAAAAACACCTGCCATTCTGTATTTGTCCCCAGAAACTTGACAAAAATGTATATGGCCGTTAGATCCGCATTAAAAGATATGAGAAAAAACGGGCATTGTACTAGTTTCACATCATTACGCTGTCTTAAGCAAAATTCAATTTGGAGCCACTAAATCAGTTCCATAGCTACGAATCATTGCCATTTAAATATTTTCCTCTAAATACGTACTGTACCTATTACGACAGAACTAGCTTCAGATAAGCGATGAAATAAATGCTTAGAATCCAGAATGGCATCTCCCGCTAGAATAGGAAGTCATGAAAACTATACTGTATCTAAGGAATGGGATGTCACTTGCAGATGGGGCAAGAACAAAACAAGATTTTGGGTTTCAATTTCGCTCACTGTATTGTTTTGCGGATAATTTTGGCATGATACCGTTCGTTCCGCCGGTTATCGAGACGCAAATACACACGAGTTTTCTCTTGGTAGTGATGTGTAGATCGCGATTGAGTAATACAAATTAACTATATCTTTTCGTTTATATCAGCAGGTGGATCTAAGGCTACCTGTCCACTGAAGCGGGGAAAAGAACCCAATCTGGGTCCCACTGGGCTACATCTAAATAGAAGTGCATTTAAATCTAAGTAACTTGTTGGTTTATTTCACACAACTTCGCTCCGTTCCGCTTCAAGTGCCAGGCAGCCTTAAGGCGGCTAACCGCGGTATCGGTCCCGGGTGGCATTTTCAGAGGGCACCAAAGTCATATATATGAAGACAAAAAATCAAAAATCTCCTAACAGGAGGATAGGGAGTGCCATATAATATTTTTTGATATTATCAATATCATGAACCTATGTTTTTTAGACCAGTAAATACCATGTACTTTTTTTGCGAAACCTATTTTTAAAATATTTACTTACACATCATTTAGTGATATAAGTATTGATATGATGAAGCAGTTTGACTCTGTAGATCAACTGGGCAATGAACGAAATCAGTGAATACATCTGGCTGAAGATATGAATCAATCTTTTCACATGCGCAACTCTATCTCGTGGGGCTTTCCCGAGAAAACTCGTCCGTTCTCACAAATTCAATTGGAGCCAATGTTCGATACGAGGGAAATGGCCTTATTTTATTACCTGCTTCGACCTCTTATTTCATAGGATTCCCACAAAGGAGAGGTCGCGTTATAAAATTGTCCGATGGTGTCGTTTCCTTTTATATTTATGGGCGTCTTGTCTTGTTTTAGAAGTCAGGTCGTACAAATGTATTTTTTTAAACCGTTCTACTCGATCAATAAGCGGCTACATTTATAATTGGAATGGCGCGTTGTCACTTGTTTCATTGTTTAATTAATTGCAGTTTCTGATTAAATTTAGGCTATTCATGTGATGGTGATGAGGTATTCGAAAGTGATATCAGACTAACCACCTAACCAAGTTTATAAATTAAGCTTATTTAAAGACTACTCCAGAATTAACTTATTGCAGAATTTCTCTTTTAATACGTTATTAGGACACATCTATCCCATCCTCGTCGCCACTGATACACACAAGTAATACGCCGGGTAGCTAGCTGTCAACGAACTAGTTTTTTTTTTTTTTTTTATTCGGTGGTGGTTGCGCCTGTATCTTACATCTACCTATGCATACCTATATACACGACAATTATAGAGAAAACATATTATATACTTACACAAGCTTAGCAAATGTAATATTCCCAATTAAGACTCAGGAACAACTCAGCGCACTGACGCTGCCAAATAGACAAACTGCGTCGTCGTATTTATCTGGTAAAATCAATTCGAAAGTGTGGTGTGTGTTTTATGTGTAAGTATATAGATGTCGAATTAACCAAATCGAAACTTTGCTCAAGCGTGGGCGGGCGTAAATTACAGAGTAGACGTGTTCCCTTTAGTTTCCATTTTCCGCTATGTATTTGTGAAAACGACGGTTGTAGCCAAAGATACAGCTGGGGCTAAGACCAACATTCCTAGTGAAATAATATGTCCGAGATATATCTTTAGCGATGTAATTTGTTTAGCTTTAAATTCAACTTGTCAATGTTCTAATTCAGCTCGAATAGTAATAGGTATTTCTTGTGTCTCTTATTGGACCATAAAGGCGGTTTTATAATTGAATATTAATGTAAATAGACTTAGGCCTGGTATACAGGATATCTGCATTTGTATCATTCATTACCGTCTCTAAAATGCAAAATTGACATTGAATTAGTAGTAGTAGTTATCCGTACAGACCTGTAAGCCAAGTTAACTATTAGAAATTATAACGATTTTATAACCATTCAAAATCTAGCATAGCAGATCCGCTTCTTGGCGATACTCCCCCTTGTTTACAGCAGTATGGGGCTTCTAAACGGGCAATATTTTACTGCAATTTGTGGCCGGCAACTATGGCCGTCCGTCTCTGACACCCTACGTTAGAGCAAGATGCAGATAATGAACGGCCACAAATTGCAGCAAAACATGGCCCTCTTAAAACTAAAAATGCAATACTCCGCTGCGCATGCTTATTCTTCACATATTGTGAATTTCATTAGTGTTCACGTTACAGTACTGCTTTGTAATTCAGCGCTTTGTAATTAAGTAATTACATTTTGAAAGTTGGGAGTCGTAAAATCTTGATTTAATCCCGTAAAATCCGGCGGGAGGAAAAACAGAACGTGTGAAAACTTTACAAAAGAAACAAAAGACGCAAAGGAGTTTCGTATCGTGCCATTCTTCTCGCTCTCGTGTCAAACAGTATTAAGTACTATGAACGGGACGGTGGGACAAAAACTTCGAATTTACACTTCAGACTAACCCCGTTGAGGCAGTCACAAAACGAAGTCACTAACGTCTGGTGTTGTGCGATAATTGAGTGAGACTGGACTGATCTGATCTCTCTTCGCAAGTACGGTTATGCATACACATTGAAAGTCGGGATATCCATTTACCCTCTTTAACCACTGCCTTTAAGTACTTCTTTTTAAGTGTATTAACAATAACAACGAACCGAAACGTTATCACAAAACAAGCCTTATTTAATTGACTTGAATATTTTATTTTTTGACAACGACCTGACATTTGCTGTTATATTTGTATTTGTTGGTACTATTATTTTCGTGCGTTGTGTCGAAATTGTGGTATACCAATATTTTTGAAATCGATGATAATTCATAAACCATTTCTGGAAATAAGGCTCTTAAACCGTGATAACCGATTAAATTGTGATAATAGGACACCTGTGAAAAGTTATTCATATTAAATTTTTCGACTTTCACTTGTCCTTGTCGTTTTGCTGCACAAGTCAATAGTGACGTCATCGCAAAATACTTACTAAGGAGAAAACAATGAATCATACATAATAGGAAAGCAAAAAGTATTATCTTAAATTGTTCAATATTTTACGAGTTTAATAAAAAGATTGGGTTTTTATTTTTTTGGTATATCCCCATTCCATTCGGAAGCTCTAATTTTGAACCCTGCACGTCACAAAATTGACGCTATTCCACTTTTCAGTCCGCAGAAATATCGCAACGAACTTACTAATCAACGAATTTCCTATATAAGCACGAAAGCTGCACTTTTTCAATAAGCTTCACGAGTAGGTGAAGCTTTTCACACACGGATTTGCGCAAAACCCCTGGTGCCGGCTGTCGCCAACGAGTTTATTTGTGAACTAGCGGAATTTTACTTTTTCACGGTTTATAATTTTTCTTGTAGCTGCGCCGTACTATCATGTTTTCGCGCTCTTTCAAATATCGATTAACTGGCGAGTAAAGGGGGACAAGAGAATATGAAAAATCATTTTCCAATTAATTCATAAATACTACATTGTCCTGAAGCAACGACATAAAAAAATCACAGGCGTCGATAAATTCAGTCATTGCTTTTTAATTGTACTAAAACAAGTGAAATGTATACATAAGCTACTTATTTAGAGGTCACTGGATAGTTTTTCCACCTATGCTTGTGTTTTTACGGCCCTCTTCACGCTAAAGCACTAGAACGATTTCAACTATTTTTGATCCACGAGCTGGGTATCAGTGGCGTGTCGATCATGTAACGATTTCCACCGGCTTGCCCACTTTAGAGCATTTTAGCTTCTTTCTCTACTACTCTGAGAAAAAGTAAGCCAATTCGTCCCGGTTTGCCCAAGGATATCTTTGACGCCATGCTACTTCTGGGTAACTTCTACAAATGGTTATAGGATACTTTCTATCCAACTGCGGTAAAGCCCAAAAGAGGGTACATTACATACATACATGCATACATTATTTTCCACCTGAACGAAGTTGCAGACACGCTTCTACTCTGCCTATATATAAGTAGCAACGTTTATTATAAAACTCAAAGTTTCCTAATATGAAGATCAGCAGAGGGTGGACGGATTTTATTCAGTTTTTGTACAAGAATACTTTGTTATAGTATAGATTTGGTATAGATCTAGGCATGGACAATATGGACATTCAAAGCAAGAAAGAACGAAAGGAAGAAAGAAATATTTATTTGATGATGCTTAATGTATATTTTAGCGAATAACCTACCGCTACACACGTACCTTATTATCATAACGTTCATAACAGTTAATTTATATGTATTACTACCCCACAAAACTGCTCCCAATTAATCCACCCAATAAGCAAGCGTCGCTTAAAACAGTTAAAACCACCCAACTAACAGCTCTCAGGAAATTATTTACGGGTGGCAGCAAGTGTGTCAACTGCCTTACACCTGTGACCTGGTTCCGGCGTCAACAGTGCTAAATTTGCATGATAATGTCAACTTAGCATAGCAGGCCGTGGGGGAAATGTGATGTATCTATGCGATGTGATGTCCACGCAAAAACTATATGCGTATTTAGGAACGTGGCTAGGTGGGCCTAATGATTTGTGGTTCGACAACGTTTCCCGATTTGTATGGTGAGAGGACGTTCTCTAGAACATTTCCCATACGAAATAAGGAAAGTTTCCGGAAATTCTCGGAAACCGCACATCACTAGCCGTGCCCACCCCAATATGGTCTAGTCCGTGGGCACTAGAAAAAAATCATGGCTTCATCTCATAGGCCTGGCCCCAGGCCCTGTTTGAAAAATAATCTTAGATACGCCAATGGCAACAACATGGTCAAAGTGATCTAGGCTTCAGTTGAAGGAAGGTTTTCTACTCCAGAGGTCAAAATATAGTAATTTGTTAAACGAACCGTCAAATCGAAAATTGTAAAATGATGTAAAAGCCAACTCTATGATTGCTCTTAGGTTTATACGAATCTATAGCTCAGATACAGCGATGAAAATCTTCTTAAAAATTATATAGGGTTTTTTTTAAATAGTGTACTGCGTACTAAAGGTTCATTGTATGTAACATAGTATTTGTTCGTCTTGGCGGAGGCACTACCGTGCCCCCAGATTAGTTGTTTTGTTTACCTTAGACGCGGGTTGATTCGTAAATTACCTCTGTAGATACAGAGCTATTTTGAATCAACTGCTGCACCTACAGATGTAGTGAATAATGTTTAGCTGTCATATTCTGCCGGAAAAGGTTCAGTGATACACGTATATGTGAAAAGCTGTGATAAATGATGTACGAATTTTCCGCCAAAAAACGATGGCAATCTGCACTAACTTGAATAAAATTAATCTTAAATCTGCCCTAAAGGGTGAATGCACCTCACATTCCTTAGAACTTTCCTCAAACATTGAAAACCCGAATCTCATTTCGCCTCAGAAACTTAATCCCGACACGGTCCAACAAATCTAACCGCACCGTCCCAAAAGTCCATAAAAATAATCAATGTCGGATCATTTATTAGTTTTCAATAGTTGCAGCCGCGGGCGGAGGGATTTCATTCCGGGACCTCTTTTATGTGACGGTTATTGAGTCTGTTTGATCTTAGTACTAATAGGTTTTGATGTAATATTAAGACCCTAAGTCAACGAAACTTTCTGGCCCAAATAGCAGCTTTATACACACGATGATTCTTAATCGGTGATCAGGAACCAACTATTCTAACTCGGTAATTGATGGCGGTCACGTTGAAGTCTTAATTACATGAAAACAAACTTTTACTTATAATAATTTTTATTTTGAAACCAATTTTGTCTTAAATTCCTTGCCACCCTACTAATCTGTGTCTGTGAGCTTATAACCTCTTTAATAATTTAATGGCGATGACAATTTAAATGAGTAATGACTTGTCATTGTCATTACATAATAGTCTAAGATCCCTTTAAGAACGACCTTCACCGAGATGTTTATTTGATGAAATGTATTTTATATTTAACTTAATATGTCAATAAATATATTGCATATGGGTTGCCTAACAAATTTTAGTCCAGGGTATGTTTAATTAATGATTAAAAAAAATTTTTTTTTAAACATTTGATTATTAGATAAATTCTATACCAATCGAAAGTATGAAGCCCATAGAATATGCAAACGTTAGGTTGCCTATTCTTTTCCCGTCACAACTATTGGGTAGCCAGGTTTAAACTGGTAAATCTATACTAGCATTTTGCAACGGTCTGATTATTGAATTGAAATTAAATAACATTAAAGATTATTTTATTATGAACACGGTGGTATAGGGTTGCCTGCGAAAAATCTGTCCAGAATTCCGGTTGTCGAATTTTGAAAAGTAAAATATTGCAGCGAGTGAATGTGTGCGACTGAGAGGTCCCAACCAAAACCATCCCATACGATAGAAGAGGACACAGCATAGCAGCTGTTTGAAGTCCGCCCATTTAAAAAAAGAGAGTGCGCATGCTATTTGTGCTTGAAAATGAAAAGCACAGCGATAGACTCGTATATGCTGTACATTATTTTGGAGTAGTTTATTATTAAAATAGATAAATAGTTATTTAACTTTTTTTTTATCAATTAATTAATGAAACAATGAACTTTATTCTGCAAGTAGGCCACAAGGGCACTTTTACATGTCTGAGTCTATCGACATTTCACAAGAGGTGACCACTGTTGAGAAGAAACTCCGAAAGATTAGATATATTAGATTTGTTTTATTCTACTACCTATGTTTCTACTTGAATCACTTAAAATTAATGCCGTTTAAATACTTTTCACCATTGGTTAAAATTCTCCAACATTTAAAAGTATGAGAATATCTGAACACCATGATGACGTAGGCTTGTGTCAGTCACGTGGTTCGCGAGTCTCGGAAGAGAGTACCAGGCGGAGTATATTATTACATGAATTTTATTGTATCTATAGCGACAATCTCCTCAAAATAATGCACAGCATATACGAGTCTATCGCTATCCTTTTCATTTTCAAGCACAAATAGCATGCGCACTCTCTTTTTTTAAATGGGCGGACTTCAAACAGCTGCTATGCTGTGTCCTCTTCTATCGTATGGGATGGTTTTGGTTGGGACCTCTCAGTCGCACACATTCACTCGCAGCAATATTTTACTTTGCAAAATTCGACAACCGGAATTCTGGACTGATTTTTCGCAGGCAACCCTATACCACCGTGTTCATAATAAAATAATCTTTAATGTTATTTAATTTCAATTCAATAATCAGACCGTTGAAAAATGCTAGTATAGATTTTCCAGTTTAAACCTGGCTACCCGATAGTTGTGACGGGAAAAGAATAGGCAACCTAACGTTTGCATATTCTATGGGCTTCATACTTTCGATTGGTATAGAATTTATCTAATAATCAAATGTTTAAAAAAAAATTTTTTTTAATCATTAATTAAACATACCCTGGACTAAAATTTGTTAGGCAACCCATATGTAATATATTTATTGACATATTAAATTAAATATAAAATACATTTCATCAAATAAACATCTCGGTGAAGGTCGTTCTTAAAGGGATCCTCTACTATAAACAAAGTCGTAGATATTGTTTGAGATAAGTAAATTACTAAAAATATTACACAAAACATGCCTCCACCATATCCATACTCTAACATCGAGCGTTACGATTTTATACGTTTGTCAGTACAAACGAACAGTTATAACGAACTCAAAAATTATTTCACCAAATTCATCCAAAGAAAAGATCTGTCAAATTTCCCGCCAAAGCGCTGCCACTTGACGTAGGTATGGTACTTCAATAATTTATGTAGGATGACCATGTATCTAGTGGTTATTTATTAGTTTTAATTATGTTTTAACTTTTAATTGATTAAACAGTGAGGTAATTGCGTGAGACGTTACCTATTAAGTTTAATTTTAACTGGATATTAATATTTTTCTACTCCTGATCACCGATTAACAACCATCGTGTATATTGTGACCATGGTAAGCCCAATTTCACGCTCTATCCTGCAAAATGTATTACATAAATTGGCCCATTGGGCCAATATTTTTTTTTTTGTTGATTTATTTATTTTTTCATTTCGAGCTCCTCATTTATTACTAAGTTTTAATACAAAATACGAAGTTTGTTACGTAATTTCCATACATTTTGTGTAACTCTATGGAAAATATAAAAAAATGGAACATAGAAAAATAAAAAATATAGGAGTTGACTCAAACAAATCCTCTTTTTTGTCGGTTAAAATAGTTAGAAAATGATCTATTAGGATTGATTGTTCCGTGTTTCAAATAGTTTCATTAAAATTGTATGGTTGAACTATTTCGCAGTTCCCGAGCGATTCATTAACAAACGTTTCAAAACACTGATTAATAACAGTTAAATAAAGCCAGAGAAGAAGCGATTTATTTAGCAGTCGGACTGGCTCAGCTGTGGAAGTTTGTGGGAATTTATCGAATCTAGGGCGGTGTTACTATATTATGTGTATATTAGTGAAGTATAGCTGGGGAGACTAACCAATTGCTTTTGCAACTTACATTATGCAGACTGAGACTTCTTTAATTAGTATTCTAACACGTCCGCAAATTCGGACCTAGCTCCCTTCCTCCCTTTTTAGGATTCCGTACCCGAATAGTAAAAAACGGGACCCTATCTGTATCGCCAAGACAGTGGAATTAAGATTATATATATTATCATGAACACATAAACTTAATTTCCTGATACCATATGAGCCAGACGGTCCGTTAGACTTATTTACGGTACTCTATGAAACGGCCAAGCCATACTTTTGAAACCAAGGTGTAGGGTTAGTAAACTCAGAGCTTAGGGGCTTGAAGCCAGTTGATACCATACTTTTAAACCAAGGTGGTAGGGTTAGTAAAGCCAGGGCTTAGGGGCTTGGCTTTTCCTGGGATCTGATAACTTTTTTACAGCAAAGGCGTTATGAGCATGTGAGTCTTAGCCGCCAATTTTACATAAAATGTTTTTGGTGGGATTACTAAGACTCTCACTGTTAGCTAGACAGTTGAACATTTCACAGATAATGTATTTCTGTTGCCGCTCTAGCAACAAATACTAAAAACAGAATAAAATAAATAATTAAGTGGAGTCGTAGAAGTACGATATTTTTCACCACATTGTAAAAAAAATACGGCACCTAATCATTTCAAATTAATGGGGCATGGGGCGCCGCGACAGCCAAGCGTCCTCGTCCTACCTACGTCTCTTCTGTTTAGCTTACGGTTTAGACCTCGACACACACTAGCGCCGTCGATCGATCTATTTAGAAACTGTCTTTAGATTAGTATGTTAAGAAACAAATACACGAAACTTTATGGGGCAGTGGACTCACTCATCTTATAATTACAAGAAGATTAAAATTTTTGATCATTCCCCTTTGACTTCCAGGTCGCGGTCGCGCTCCCGCTCGCGGTCAGTGACCCCGAGCGCGTCGCCACCACCGGTGCCCGCGCCGCCGCCGCCCCACACGCTCCACCCCGACAACGCTCTAGGTAAACCACCGCATCGCTTGGCTGTTGTGGCCCAACCTGGTTTGTCCCCTTTCCTTTATTGTAACACCACAACACTACCATTGTTTGCACGCTATTTTTTTTAATAAGTAAGAGTAAAGCCAGGCGAACGTAATTTGAGTCGCGTAATGTCGGTCGCGCGTTATCATGTCACGTGATCACGTCACACTAAGTATGGCGCGACCGAAATTACGCGACTTAAAATTCGCTTGTCTGGCTTCACCCTAAAAAATACCTAGTCCAGTATCAGCTGCAGATCTATCATCGTCAATGATTCCGCGGTCACGTTTATTCCGCGATTAATAAATGATTAGTCGAAAAGTGACGGTGCTTTATCGTTTATCTATGGCGTGACAAATGGTCGGGCTTACACCATTTCTTTTTTCGTTTGGAGTATGCAATAGTTATTTGTGCAACAAGAGAGCAAAGTTGTTTTTTGTTACGAGTGCTGATTTTGAGTCCCGAGCAAGCGAAGGATTCTACGTTTGAATCACGAGCGTAGCGAGTGATTCTATGTTAGAATCCTGAGTGTAGCGAGGAACTCAACAGCACGAGATGCAAAAAACTTTGCTCTCGTGTAGCACACACAACTTTTCACCTCATCAGCGAAAACATATTCGACATTTTGTGCTTTTTCTTCCAACGTATGTTTATAGTCTTTGTTGCTGATTTCAATAATATTATTAATCAGAAAATAGATAAGTGTTGCTTTAAAAGGAATAACAATATAATTTAATTGAAATTATAATCAACCAACCAACACGGTTATTGTCATTATTTGATCAAATTGGAAGATTTAGCAGATACATGACGTGTTTATTTATAAATAAATATTATATTACGAGATTTTGTTTATAAATTGATTAATATTTTTACTCGTAAAACACCAAACAAAATAAATGCAAAAGAAAATAACAATTACTTACAATATGAACTCGATATTTTTTAAGGTACGTTTCGAATATGCATCTATGATAAATGATGAAATTATAAATTATTATATTTACAATAAGTAATAACTTGAAAAATCTTATTTTATTTGAGCAATGATCTATTGTTTTATATAAAACGCACAATAATTTTAATATTCTGTCGTTAAATAAAAATATAATAAAGAAAAAAAAATACGTTGCAATTAAAACTTTTTCGGGTGTTTTTAATGAATTTTTTGGTATAACGCGTATCCGAACTGTTCTCAATCTAGGTCGGATTCGAAAATCGAATTTCAAAACTTGATAAGTTTCTATCCCTCTCTTTTATATACATATGAAAGAAACAGAGTGCATCGAGATGCAAATGAATAGAATTTTATAATTAACCTTTGGCTGAAGAATGACAATTCGTGGTCAGATATTGAAAAAATTAAAAAGCTACTTTCTACTCACGCTCGAAACAAAATCGCATTTTGTTCACTGTTATCTGACAGCAAAATCGCCATGTTTGAGCTGGTGAGGTGAAAATGAGCATTCTTAACCGCACAACACAGGTCACGTTGTAAAAAAGCCCCTAGATAAAAATTATATTCGCGGGCAGACGTGGCCAGAGGGAAAGAGGCTGTTTTCTTGTGGCACTGGCTTACATGACGTGATTTTCACAATTTTAAATTTTTTGTACCTACAAAAGTTGTACATATACACGGCCAAACGCTGAGAAGTCGTCTTTTTTATTTACGACACTAATGTTACAGATTATAAGCTCGAAGTTTAAATAAAACAAATATTAAAATAAAATGAATAGATTGATCTATTTAACCAATATTCATATATGGGCCATGCCAGGGATAATAGCCCGGTAGAAACTATCTACCTTTCTTTCTATCTTGCTACTAGAAAGATATCTGTCTATCCTCCTTTCTGGAATTCTCGACATAGAATGAATTAGAAACCTTTAACCTGAGCTAAACGTTAACCTAGTGCACGCTGACTTTACCTTGTTTTTTTCACTCTCGTTAGAGAATATAATCTGTTAGTACTTATTCGAAAATACAGGCTTTAAATTGTAGTTTTATTTATGCAAAACGATTATCTAATAATTGTTTTTCCTACCCTAACTTGGATGTTAAGTGGACTCCTATATATGGCATGTTAATACATTTAAGTAAACGTTAAACATTTCTATAGGTAAATCAAATCCTCGTGTACGAGTAAATCGTTAAATTTTAATTTCAATAAATGATAATAATTGGCTGTTTCATACTGTAATCAATAGTGGGTAAGGACCAAATTCTTTGCATCGTTGGACAACGGAAATCACAATGGAATGTGTCACACCGGAAAAAAAGTAGCACAATAAAATTGTAAATGTACGTGTACAAGGTTTGAAGATGAATAATAAATAAACATCGGGACAGGTGAAACTAAATCAAAGCTTGTAATAAGCACAATTGGTAACGTTGTCTTCGTTTCGACGAATTTCCGTTGTGACACGTAGCACAATGTTGTGTCACTCGTCGCACAATGGAGGCAAAATACTTCACGACCTAACCAGAAATGTTTCACGCTCAATAAAATAAACGAGTATTACTAGTGAACTTTGATGTGTAGCAGCAATATACTATTATAGTTTGCAGTTAATCATTCGCAAGCAGAGAAAGCGTGATGGAAAACAATAAAATTACATAAGAAGTCACAGAATTTTAACGGTACGCGGAGCTTCCACCAACACGATGCTCGACTGTCAGTAAAAACAACATGGCAGCACTATCGAAGTCAAGCTTGCAAGTTTGGAGTCAGTGTTCCATTAAAATAATTGAAGAATCTACTGGAATAGCGTTGTAAGTTCCGTGTAATGTCGTCGCACAACTAGAGGTTGCACAATGGAAGAATATTTGGGACATGCATAAAATAGCCGCAAAATTTAAAATGATGAAGGATATCGAATATTAAACTATACCTGCGTCTTAAGAAAACCTAAGACTATATATACAAATAAACTGTATAAGTTAAGGCGTTCGTACTTTAAAACAAAATCAATATATTCTCGAGAAAGCAGAGTACAGTTGCCGAGAAACTTCTTGACCCAAAATGGCGGATCTGCGCATGCATATTTGTACGTAAATCGGCTACTGCGCAGTCAAGGTTAGGCTCAAGAAGTTTCTCGGCAACTGTACGGACATATTCATTTTGTATGGGAAATATAATAAAGATAAAAAAGTATATTTTTGAATAATTTTTTTATGAACTATTCTAAACATCAATTCGTTTATTGATGATTGGGTTAATAGGAACTGTTATTTGGCGTGTTTTTCTACTCTACAAATTAACGATAAATGTTCTATTTTTAGTTTGAGATGAGGCAGTTTGGGGTGGACATTAATGTATGACAGTATTTGCAAAGAATTTGGTCCTTACCCTAGTATGTTTAGTTAGAGCACTACTAAATACAACTCGAGAGAGACGTACTTAACTTCTTTTTTGTATTTGCTTATCAATCCACTAGTTAATAATTATTCAATTTGCCACACTGACTGTAAAAAGCTTAGCTTTGATGAAATAACAATATAATTTAAATAGTTATTAGAGCATGAGCACTATTGTACGGCACCCTCAGTTACACTCTTCGCAGGTCGTGGGGCACTGAGCGCCGCGGGCCGGCAACTCAGCGACCACAGCAACAACCGCGAGTCGTCGCTGGACGACTCGGGCGTCGTCGACGACCACGACGACGGCGAGCACACGTCCGACGACCAGGCGCCGCATCCACATCCGCATCCGCATCATTCTCATCCTCATCCGCATCCGCGGCGGCCGCATGTGCAGCTGCCGCCCCCTCCGCCGCCGCAACCGCCTACTATGCTGGCTTTGATGCCACGGGTAAGGGAAATTGGTAATTTGTATAATAATACAGTGGAGTTCATACATTTATAAGCAAAAATTTGAACATTAATATGGGAACTCGCCTTTATTGGTATCAGCATAGAGGCGTGTTTAGATATTTTCTATCACATTTTTGCACATACATATATAAACTCGATTGTGTCTATTACGTACCCATACAACGGGTTACCGGAGGTCATCTGTGGCCATCTTTTTGTATTTATTTTTTTACCAAAATTGCTCTATCTTACCTTATCGAGGCCTAAACTATATTCGTAGGAACTTGATAGAACAAAACCATTACGGACGATACTCAAGCCTACAGAGAAGTCCTAACTCGTTAATAAACGAAACGTTTAAAATATCCTGTTATTCCGGAGTTTCTACTTTGGAGCCACGCATTTGAGGCAGACGCATAAGTCTCGAAAATTTTAATTTAATCGCAAACACATACGTCATACCTGATTGATAGATTATGTGTATATGTACTTTAATGATAATCTTTAACCGTTTATAGGAGCCACAAACGCAGCCACCCCCAAAGTCAGACAAGAAGCAGAAACCGTCAGACAAGAAGAAAGGTGACAAGAGCATCCAAGAGAAGTATCCGCTAAACCCGGACTACCTCAACCAGATCGTGGTGCTAGGTAAAGAGACTCAAATGCTTATTGCACAGCTTATAACCCTCGAGTAACGTGCCATGCCATCAGGCTTGTAGAAAGAAAACAGTGCAGAATTTATGTTAGCCTAGGAACAACTGATAGATGATGTAGGTGAAACTGATGGCATGACACAAATAAAACTTATTCCCAAATTGGCACGGCTTCTCTGGAGCACAGAACGAAAGTTAAATGATGCTGCAATAACAGAATGAATGCTTTTAAATACACTGACAACTAGACAAACAACAAGAATCACACAACATGCGCTGATACAACATTGGCAAGAGCTGAACATTCAAAATTACGTAGATTAGCATTCATTATGTAAGATATTTCTGGTTCTATGCATGGTATATTCCTTCTATACCTACTTTTGAATCTGCCACATTTGAAATAACATCTAGTACGTAGGCTATTCTATGAACTTTCAACGCTTGCGTTTCTTCCAAAATTATATTTTAATCGAATTCGGAAACGGTGTACAGACTACTTTTACGATATTTTTTTCTAAATTACTGTAGTTTTACTACGACTACTACTTCTAAATTCGAACTTTGGTTACTTATATTTTCTACTCGCTCTCTTTTAATCTAAGTCGCATTTTCAATCCGACGACTGTTTAATTTGGAGCAATTTCAGAACATCGCTCACACATCTATTTTTTAGGTCTTGAACAATAAGTGAATTTTTCGACAGCTTTACGAATGTCCAAAAAATCATTAATGAACAAATTGATTTTATGGTCATTCAAAAAGCCTCATATATAATTGGCAACAATTTGTGCTTTTGTTTAGTAAAATCAGTTTTTTTATTAAGAATTGTTGTCAAATTCATACAATTTAAGTAGGCACGCTAAGTCATAAACGGCAATTTCGCTCTTTTTCTGATAAGATTCTTGCATAAAACTAAAATAATTAGATCTGAAATAGCTGTCAAAAGGCTGGTAATCACCTTTAGATTCACTTCTTGACGAGGTCCAACCTCGTTGAGCATTTTGTTAAGACACTATTGCAATCTCGCTTCTATCTCATTAATATCGTCAGGGGCGGACTGGCCATACAAGCGCGCGCCCGACCTCCCCCAAGCGGAGACGACGAAAATTAATGAGCTCAGTTTATTGGCAGCCACGCACAAAACTCATATGGGCAATTATGAACAAAATTGCACTTACTTCACAGGTTAGTAAACACAGACGCATTTTCTATACCCCAGTCCACCCCTGTTCCCCACAGGAAGACTGCAGGGTAACTGCGATTGGTTTTGCTATCATCGTCATTATCGGAGTCGCATGCGAGACTGCTGAAGGAATTGTCAGAAAAACGCTGAACTGGAGGTAGCTACTAAGTGTTGCACTGCTCCTGACCCAAAATTCCCTGTAACAAAATACTACTAACAATCTTATAACAACATCTGTGCCTTTGATAATTTCTTCACGCAACTCTTCTATGCGATTCTCTTCCTGTAAACGAAATTGTAACGATTTCAAATTTGGGTAGCTACAGACTTTCACTTCACTGGCAATTGCACCGATTAGACACAAACAGTGCAAAATTTCCCAATTGGCGTATTTCGTACCGGTACCGTGCATTTTTCTGCATTATCCTCTTAGTCCCAATCTATCGCTTTCAAATGCATGATGTGTTCTAAGAATTATACTGACGTGCTAAGCGCAAAAGCAGTATCTCACTATGAGACTCTTATTGAGATACCGCGTTTGCACTTAGCATGGTAGTATAGAATAGATGATTTAAAAACAGGCTTTGCGTCCGGTTTGTAACCGCTTTAAGCTTTTGCTTTTTGACTGTTCCAAATACGTTTCTATTTATATGATTTATATTATATGAATGTTAATATTGGTGTTGAGTTTTTCTTTTAATCCTCTATTGACTGATTCAATTTCATCGCAGATGAACTGATGGACAGAAACTGTGAATGCTGCGGGCCATGCTGCGTAGACTACGAATGCTGGCTACAGTTTCAAAACTGTCTGTATGGAATTGTGAAGGACCCTCTATTCGAATTGTTCATAACAACGTGTATAGTCCTCAACACGCTGTTCCTAGCGTTGGAGCACCATGGCATGAGCGAAAATGTTAGAAATGTCTTAGATATAGGAAATAAGGTAAAGTTTACGCATTTTTATTTACCCTATTATTGTCATACATTTATTATATAGCCTTTATAAGATCTAAATTTCTCCTTCACTTTTTAACCGACGTCAAATAACAGAGCAGGTTCTCATTTCGTCTGGATGTTTGTGTTCTTTTTTTATGTTCCCCGGTTATTCGAAAACGACACATTAGGATAATTTTTTGGAGGTGTATACTTTTTAGTTAGTTCCATAGTCATATGATTAGGATTTGATGATGGAATCCTGGAGAAATAGAGGGAACTCAAAAAATCTCCGCGCCACAGTAGTAGACAATTTTGGGGAGGTTGACGCGGGCGCACTCGGCGTATGGACTGCTTCGTGAATAGACTAAACCGAATCAGTCAGAATCGGGGAGGCACCATTCGATGAGCTCGCGGCGACCATCGCTTGGATGGTTTCTGTGATCTCATCGCCTCTGACCCGTTTTTTATTGGTTTCAGGTGTTCACGTCAATATTTACTTTAGAGTGCATAATGAAGGTGATGGCAATGAGCAAGGACTTTTTCGCCTGCGGGTGGAACATATTCGACTTGATCATAGTCTCGGCCAGTCTGCTCGATCTCATATTCGAGCTTGTTGATGGCCTTTCTGTATTACGGGGCCTTCGCTTGGTAAGAATAACATTTTTTTTCTAATTAGACCTTTGCAATAATGGCAGATTAAGAAATCAGTCACTTCCTAAAATCGTTTGAGATACTCTGGATCACCTGTCCGTCCAAAATAACAAAATGAAAGCAAATAAAATTACTAGACTCAACATATTTTCTTAGCCAGTTTTACCAAAGGCTAACCGATAAGCTTTGTGTTAATAAGGTAGCTAAAGAGATGACAAAGAATTTCAGAAGACTTAGATCAATGGAAATCGTTTTGATGCCTTAGTTTGATCTTAAATGCGTGTACCTATTTCGAGTTTGCGTAAGACCAGGTGGTGTACATAATATCGAAAAGATCTTCGATATAATCTAATTTGATTGTAAGACCAATCAAGACAGTCTAAAATGCGAGAAGGTGTAAAGTTAATTGTGTTTTTGTTACAGTTACGTGTGTTAAAGTTAGCTCAATCGTGGACTACAATGAAAGTGTTATTGAGTATTATAATATCGACAATCGGTGCTCTCGGTAATTTGACGTTCGTGTTAGTGATAGTTATATACATATTCGCTGTTATCGGTATGCAACTGTTCTCTAAGTCGTACACACCCGAAAAGTTCGCGCCGGACGATGTGCCCAGGTACCCTAACATCTGGTCCCACACCAGTTTGTACAATTATCTTATTATATTCTACTGAACTGCACTATCCTCTTTACACTACGCTAAATTTATCTACTCTTAGATCAGAACAATCAAACATATCTTTTGCTGTACTTCACTTCAAAATCAGCCTTTTCTACTTCAGCTATATCTTTATTTTCTATTTATTCTATATCTACATTTGAATCATTATCCTTTTTGGTATCGATGTAATTATTTCAAATGCGTGTTTAAGGTGGAACTTCAATGATTTCTTCCACTCGTTCATGATGATATTCCGGATTCTGTGCGGCGAGTGGATCGAGCCACTGTGGGATTGCATGCGCGCCGAGCAGGAGAGCGGTGCCGAAAGCTGTTTCTTCATTTTCCTCCCCGCACTTGTCATGGGCAACTTCATGGTGCTCAACCTCTTCCTTGCCTTGTTACTGAACAGCTTTAACAGCGAGGAGCTTAAAAATAAGAAGGAGGTAATCAAAAAGGTAAAAAGACTCTTTTATGCGTATCACCGCACCGGCACTAGTTCACCGCAAACGGCACATATAGGGGCACACCATGCTTACCTGCTGCCCCTGCTGGGCGATGACACGCGCGTGAGAGAGGACACTTTTTACACAGCGACCGCTAAAACTAATGCACAATTCATGTTCATAAGACATATTCTTACCTGTATTTTTGCAACCGCGTTTCAGGAAGTAGGCGAGGACTCCAAATTAGCTAAAAGTTTGGATAGAATACGTTCCATAGTAAGAAAAAAAGGTTTCCTTATATCAAGAAGTAAAGAGACTGAAAAGAAATCTAAGTTAGAAGAGCTAGTTAATGATTATTTGATACAAAATCGCACCGCGGAGAAGAAAGTGTCGATACCAAGTGAGCAGAACGCATTCTTTCCCTCCGTACAGGAGACGGTCCTGTTCCCCCACGACAATATCTATAGTCATAGTTACCAAGAAGCATTAAACAGGTATGTACATCCCTAACACACCAGAAAAACCTGCCTACTGACATCCTGACTCTCCAAAATAAGCACTCATATTACTAACCTACTACTAAAATTTTCAGACCAGTTGTAGGGTTTGATTACCCTGCTCTATACGCATCCGGAAATAACTTTCACGGTAGCCAAGAAACTTTAAAAGATGTAAAGGATTTTACAATAGAACATAAAATAACTAGTATTAGAGAAGATTCAAAGGAGAACCTGGACGATTTGACAGTTGCTACGGATCAAGTTAACGCGCAAAGACTATTGAATCAAATGTCCTCGGGATATCATACGCAGCCTTCAGAAACAAAAGGTAAAAAACGACACAAGGATACTATTACATTTTTATAATGCATGTACTTCATCCGTTGTTTGTTACTTTTCAGATGATAACGAGCAATACGAGATGGCCCATATGTCCAGCAGAACAACACCAGAAAAATCAAAGAGACAAGGAAGGGAGCCACCGAACGTTTTATGTAAGGAATCTGGCAAAAGACCAGAAGACGAAGACATGAAGCGTCCGTGGCAAACTTTAGTCTCATATGTAGATGAATTAACCGTAGGTGGGAGAAAAAACTCCAAGGGGCAGTACGCTGATGCGATGGGAAATTTTCCGGGATTCGGGAATCAGAAGCCAGCCAAAGTTCCACAAGATTGCTATCCGAGTCAGTGCTACGACTTGTAAGTAGTTTTTCAATAGTATGTAAATTCGAATAGAAAGCAAATGTTACTGACTTATTTCGTCTTTTTAGCTGTCCATGTTGGGATAATTGTATCAAAACGAAAATGGGTCAACGTTGGATGTTTTTCCGCACATACATCCTGCGATATGTCGACACGCCAGCTTTTGAGTGGTTCGTCCTGGTCCTCATTTTTGCATCAAGCATCACCCTTTGCTTCGAAGATATACATCTCGAGAAGAACAAGCCGCTTAAAAAAATTCTTTACTGGACGAACCTTGGCTTCTGCTTGATTTTCGTAATTGAAATGTTTCTCAAATGGATCGCGCTGGGATTTTTTCGATACTTCACTAGTTTTTGGACGTTACTAGATTTTACTATAGTTTTTGTAAGTATAACTTCAGCTTAGAATTGGTCCTTAATCTTTAATGAAATGTATTTTTAAAGTTTTACTGTATTTCAGGTGTCAGTGTTTAGTTTGTTAATTGAAGAGAACGAAAATTTAAAAGTGTTGAGGTCGCTTAGAACATTAAGAGCATTGCGACCGCTGCGAGCAATATCAAGGTGGCAAGGCATGAGAATTGTTGTAAACGCCTTAATGTACGCGATACCCAGTATCTTCAACGTGTTACTAGTTTGTTTAGTGTTTTGGTTAATTTTCTCCATAATGGGTGTACAATTTTTTGGCGGAAAGTTCTACAAGTGCCTCGATAGTGAAGGACAATTGTTACCTATAGCTGTAAGTATTAGGTACCTACTTCTAGAAATTCTATAACATTTTGTCTCAGAAAACAAGGCCTCACCCTTTTAATCTCCTTGCAGGAAGTTAATGATAAATGGGAGTGCTACTATAATAATTATACTTGGGTGAATTCCAAGATATCGTTCGACCATGTGGGAATAGCGTATTTGGCGCTGTTCCAAGTGGCTACGTTCGAAGGATGGATGGAAGTGATGGCTGATGCCGTCGACGCCAGAGGCGTGGATCTACAGCCAGCCAGAGAGGCTAATCTTTACGCTTATATTTATTTTGTAATATTCATAGTGTGCGGATCGTTCTTCACTCTTAATTTATTCATAGGAGTAATCATAGATAATTTTAATATGCTTAAGAAAAAGGTGAGTTTTGCCATTATGTATATGCAATATAGTAGTTATATAATTATAAAAGTAATCTAATACAATGCTTGTTATTTCTAGTACGAAGGCGGTGTATTGGAAATGTTTCTGACGGAGAGTCAGAAACATTACTATACAGCAATGAAGAAACTTGGCAGAAAGAAGCCCCAGAAAGTAATAAAAAGGCCAAGAAACCAGTTCCTCGCCATGTTCTACGATTTGTCGAACTCCCGTCGTTTCGAAATCGCCATTTTTGTGCTCATATTCTTGAACATGTTGACGATGGGCATAGAACATTACGATCAACCACATTCCGTTTTCTTTATATTAGAAGTTAGTAACGCGTTTTTCACTACAGTATTTGGCTTAGGTAAGTTCTGCAATTTACAAACCTCATACTACTCATGCCATCTAATGTATCGGCCCGACTAAAACATCGGTGACAAGCTGCGAGCGGTGGCCTGACCTTACGTGAGTTACGTGGGAAAGAAAGGGCGGAACGCGGTCCTTCGCTCCCACATATGTTCGCCGCTAATGATGTGTGGTTCTTTTGTATGGAGAGAGAACGTTCTCGAGAACATTTCCCACACGAAATAAGTTTCCGGAAATTCTCGGGAAGGGCACATCACTAGTCGCCGCGTTCGGTTGCCGTCGATGTCGTGGCCGGGTCATAAATCATATTTTGTATAATTCAATAAGTATTAATTTCGTTGAACTTTTTAAGTAGGTAATATGCTAATTGCCTGTTTTTTTTCCTTTAATTTCAGAGGCAATAGTGAAAATAGTAGGTCTCCGCTACCACTACTTTACGGTTCCGTGGAACGTGTTCGACTTCCTACTGGTTCTGGCGTCGATCCTCGGTATCCTAATGGAGGATATCATGATAGACCTGCCAATATCCCCCACTTTACTCCGAGTGGTCCGAGTGTTTCGCATAGGGAGAATTTTAAGACTGATTAAAGTGAGTACCTGCTTCAAGATAACGCAATCATAACAAATATCTAAATGAATGAGAAATAATGCGTTATTTTCTACAGTAGATTCCTAATTTCTCATGGATTCATTTAGATCCACAGTAACTATGGATTCACACAGTTTTTCATAAAGCAATTACAACGCATTTTATACAGGTGAATCTAAATAGTGATACAAAATGTTACTTTCTGAGTCTACTCACAATTTTGATCAACTTTTAGTACGAGACCAACAATAGATACAAAACAATAGATACAAGACAGAAAGTAGTAGGTAGGTAGTATAGGTATCTCGCGCGAAAAAGAGTTGCGCGTCATAGTTATACTAGACTTAGAAACAAAACCATCACTCTCGCTACATATCTGAAAGTGTCGGATGTTTTTCCTTGGCTGCTCTATAAGCAGACAATCGTAACCCTTTCCCCATTCATCTTCCAGGCCGCTAAGGGTATTAGGAAGCTGCTGTTCGCGCTGGTGGTGTCACTGCCAGCACTGTTCAACATCGGTGCTCTGCTTGCGCTCATCACGTTCATCTACGCCATCATCGGCATGTCGGTGTTCGGACACGTCAAGGAGCAGGGCGCGCTCGATGACATCGTCAACTTCCAGACTTTTGGAAGGAGTATGCAGTTGCTTTTTCGGTAAGATTTCATTTTCATTCATTCAATCGGTGACTTTACCATCTTCATCTAAGCCAGTTTGACCACAAAAGAGCAGAGCACGCTCAACGAAATCATCACAACATTCAGACTTTAGGAAGGATCAGCTGCTTCTCAGTAAAATAATTTGAATTGTTTAAATCAGATTATTTTACACTGCAATAGTTTAAATTACCTACTACTTACGAGTATTCCCGTTTAATAATCTTAGTTCAGCTTTTAATAATAGATTTACTCATAGAAAATACCACAAATGTTAAGCAAAAACAATGTGAGCACTTTCCAAAGATAATTTGTAAAATTGTTGAAAACGTCCACTAGATGAATACAAATAGATTACATGACATGTAATCCGGGGTCATATTTGTTGATGTATCACTAATTATTTTTCATTATTATTTCCAGTCTCATGACGTCAGCCGGCTGGAATGATGTCCTGGAATCACTGATGATCACACCCCCCGCATGTGAATATGGTGACCACGGCCACAACGGGAACTGCGGAAGCCCTCTCCTCGCGATCACCTACTTCACGTCATTTATTATCATTAGCTACATGATAGTCATCAACATGTATATCGCTATCATTTTGGAGAACTTCAATCAAGCCCATCAAGAGGAAGAGATTGGCATTGTTGAAGATGATCTGGAGATGTTCTACATCAGATGGTCTAAGTAAGTATAAATCAACTAACTATTAGTCTGTCTGCACTTAGTTAACTGATATCGACAGAATTTTCAAAAAATCTTTTGCAATTTCATTGGGAAGGATTTAATTTTCTTTCTAAGTCTGAAAATGTTTGTGATAAAAGCTTTCGAAAATTTCCGAGAACTTCTCCAATTTTATAGAAACTTCTCACAACATTGACGTATTCACGTCTATACTGCATTGACGTTCTATGAGATGAGAAAGTTTAGAAATTACCTGATTCTGATTTTTCTTTCCAGATACGACCCACACGCAACCCAATTCATAAGTTTCGCTCAGCTGTCGGACTTCATCGCGTCTCTCGATCCGCCGTTGGGCATTTCGAAACCAAATACAGTAGCTTTAGTCAGTTTCAATCTCCCCATTGCCAGAGGAAATAAAATTCATTGTCTAGACATTCTTCATTCTCTAGTTAAGCACGTCCTCGGCCACGTTGAGGAGACAGATACTTTTAGACAGTTGCAAGAACAGATGGACGTTAAGTTCAAGAAACAGTTTCCAACTAGGAAGGAACTTGAAATCGTTTCCTCGACCAGGATATGGAAGAGGGAAGACAAAGCGGCTAGGACAATACAGCGAGCCTTTAGGGAGTATATCAAGTAAGAACCCCTTGAGACTTTCTATTTTAAAGTATGTATTTACTAGTTCAATGCTGAGAATTTTGTGTGAATTTCAGGCGAAAGAATCGTAGTCCTTCAAACGAGGAGGAGAGTACGAAGTGGTCGCCTGGAGGCGGCTGGGGGGGTCGGCTCAGCGCCCTGCTCCACGTCCGGAGAGGGTCGCACGCCTCAACCAGTCGGAAGTCCTCTCGGGCTTCCGACGCCTCCGACCTAAGTGAACTAGGAGGAGCCTGGCTTAACCTGCCCCTCCTACTTCTGCCGGGAGCCACGCCTGGTGACCAGGTAAACAGCCTACCTAGAAGGCAATCTCTGCTTCAACGCACGAGTTTCTTCCGATAAATCAAACCACATTTTGGCGTTTCTGACAAGACCCTACCACAAGGCGGATATGATCTCAAATCACTGGCACGCACCGACACAGACACTGTTCGTTAACTTGCGTCATAGGTGTTTAAAAGTCGGGAGCACCAATGCGCGACCATAGTAATCCGGTCTATCACTTGATAAGCTATAAACGTACTCATACCTAGTTAAAGACCGCTTGGTTGAGAATTACCGACCATAATAAGATCATATAGAAACGCTCCTTGAATAGTGAATTCAGTTATAAAACCTTGTAGAGGAGGGATACATTTGTAAATACTGTTTTTGAAGTTTCGAGCAGTACCTACATTCATTCGAATCATCTTCATGAAACCTTGTGGATACACTTATATAACAAACGAGTTTCTCTTGAGAAATCGAAGTAACAGTTAATACCTACATCCGAATCATCCACATGAAACATTGTGGCTTGGCTAGTAGCATAGACTCGTAGACTAGTGTATTCGTAGCTACATTTAAGGGGTGTTGAGATCAGAAAATCCAAATCATCTCCATGAAACATTGTGGTTAGACTTGCTCTATCGGGTTAGGGTTTCCCTTAGTAGAGAGACGCAATGATGGGTGTTGTGGCCAGGTGCCGAGCGGGTCCGAGTCGGCGCCGCCGCGGCGGCGCTCGGCGTACGGGTTGCCCCTATTCCTGCGCCACCAGGACGCGGTTGATGAAGAAGGTGGCCCGAAACGCGCAGGTTCATATGTAATGTTATGCTTTTCGTGTCTCTTCCTCTATTAGACTCGATGCTTTCCAAAGACCCACTTGGAAGTGGTTAGCGCTTGTAGTCTGCTAGAATCTGAACTGCAAGCAAGTAAGTCTCAATTGTATTTTACCATTGATCAGTTAAAGTTGTAACTGATGACTATTCGATCCTAACTTCAAATACCAAGCAGACCAGATCGCATTTTTGTGCCGAATTTAACATTTTCTATAAGTTAAACGTGGCTTATGTATACCATGTTTTTCTGTATGTCCGAAATGTAAATGATAATTCCAAACATCGAGTTAGCATGTTACCTGTGTTGCACCCATCTTCTGGGCTTCAATTGACGAATTTACTAAACGCATGGACCACGACCTGTTAAGCTAAAGTCCTCCACAATCCGGATAATATAACCAAGCACTCCCACGACCAAATATTAAAGTATCCACTGTAGAAATTAGTCTAGATACAAGTCCATCCCACGAATGTTTCCATGTGTCGTACAAACCCACACAGCGAAGTGATTCTCACGGCGAACATCTGATAGCACACAAAGGATACTTACTATATTTCTTTCTAACGTATGATGCGTAGAAATACTTATAGAATAAGTGTGATCGAGATACAAGTCTACTTTGAGATACAATAAAACTAGCGCGGAAAGAAAGGATTCTTGAAAACTCTCGTCATAATGCAACTTCCCAGGAATATAACATTTCAACGTTCGTCTAAGAGAGTCACTCCGCAGCTTAAACGCATTACCATACCGCTTTTCCGCTACGCTATATAAGTGATGTGATGTGATGTGGCAGTCGCCCGCTATGTTGGATCTAGGTTCGCTGCGGTCATATGTGAGCACATTCGGCAGGTTCCCTTCGTCTAACGTCGCTGCGCTCAAGCGCGCGGCGGGGCACGTCGCCGGCGCGCGCTCGCACGCCGTCTCCCCACGCCAGCAGCGCCGTGAGCATCCTGGTGACGGAGGCGTCTCCCGACGCCGCGCCGCCGCCCGCAGCCCCGCCCACCGTGGTGCGCGTGCTCGTGCACCGCGAGAGCGACGAGCGCCCCAGCTGATCCGACCCCACCGAGCCCCAGGCTCCCGACGAACAGGACTAGTATTAAACGGCTGAACGTCGAACGTGCATACCGTTCGCGAAGTGATATGACGGCTAGAGTAATTGTGATTTTTAACTTTCCTTGTAGCTTTATGACCGCGTCTATTATGTGAGAGCGTGATGGCGTAGGACCCCGGAACTTCAGATAGCGGCGTTTTATCGTGTTTCATCAATTTTAAAACTAATAGATGCGTTGTTCAGTATTGTTCGCGGCCCCGCTTGCCGGTCGTTCGTGTGCGGCCGTTTTTATAATATTTAGTTGTTTACTTGAGGAATCTCGATGATGGTTGTAATTGAGGACTTTGTTGTAAATAGTATTAGAATACGATAACGACTGATACCGACCTACGACGTCTACGACGAGCGCTTCATTGTTTAGTTTTAACCGGAATCAGAATACGGCGATAAATATCAATAGTTAATGCTGCTCGAGAATGTTCGTAAATCCATAGCGCTAATTTTAGAGAAGAACAGACGTCAATTTTCGCCTTAGTAAAATAGAGGTTAAATTGTTTTGTACAATTTATAGCATAGATATCGTAGATGTAGGCATCGTTTCGGTTTCAGTGCCTCTTGCTATTTTATTATAGTAGTTAAGAATCCGGTTGTTAGCTGCATACAATGAAATCACTAGTAAAAATGGCACGCGATTTTATGATATGCAATTGAATTGTGAACAAGACAAGCAGTGCCTTTTCAAACTGGAAAGAGTTGACAGCAACACTTTCAGTTGTGCAGATAAATCTCAATTTAAATTAAGAGACGAATGGCAATGTTTACTGAAATGTTTTAGCTTTAATTTTTAAAATACTCCTAGATTTCTGTTAATTTGTATGTAGCACAATGAAACCATTTTACTATTCAGCCCGCACAAAGACGGTTCGTGAATAGTGATGCGCCGTTTCTGAGAATTTCCAGAAACTCCTCCCCTTACAAATCGTTCTCGAGAACGGACCATCTCTATTCGGGAAATCGTACAAATTGGATTTATGTAGAAATAAACCAATAAGAACGCGTCTCTGGTGTGTTTACGTAATGTCTGATGTTGCTGTGTTTATTAAAGATTCGTAATCAATAAATAATTAACAATAAATTAGTGAATTAGTAAACAGTATGAACGCAAAACAAATTGGGGGCGCGTCATATCCTAAATTAGTTTATCTATACTTGTTTAAACTTCATTTACTCTTTTTGAAAATTAAAATTTACTGAAACGATGTAGGCGATGCAGTGAATAATAGTTTATCGTCGTATTTTGTCGGAAAAGTTCGTTTTGGCATGTTCAACTTCGGTGAAAAAGTTGAGATGGAAATATTAAAACGAGCTTACCCGACAAAATAACCGAAAAAATTCACAAGAATTTCCGGAAGCGTAGAACGTTTTGAATGGGAAAATTTTGGAGAACGTTCTCTATATGGAGAATCTCCATTGGAGATACAGATCGGGGGAGGTTCTTGAGAACGGGACATCTCTACCCCCGAGATCCTAGCGCTAGGACATGCTTTTAAAAGTTTGTAAATTTTCGAGACTCAATATAGAACATTTCGGTGATCTCTATAAATTTTCAAGGGGAGTTTTGATCTTTCCACAAATTGGGCACATTGGGTTTTTCTGAGACATAATATCAAGAAATCATATAATATCGAGACCGCTGGTAAACTTAAATTCCCAAGAAAATTAAGAAACTTGCACACCTGTAGATCCAACTACTTTTTGAATTCATAGTAATTCCATGCCAAGATAGGATATATATTGGTTTAACCCTTTGAACGCCAAGCGGTGAATAATGCACCATGCCCCTGACGCCACAGCATAAAAATAAAACGTTTCAAAATCGACGGCATTGAAAAACACTTGTAGTGGAATCACAAAGTTTCTGATCATTGAAATGGGTCCGTAGTGTTTTATATAATTTCAGAAAAACTAACATACACTTGACAAACAATAAATTGACATAAAGTCATTTAATGTAATGCAACGTTTGATATAACGATTTATTGCTATAATTGTTTTGCTTTAGTTTTATTCTAATTATTAATTGGTATACTGTTATAATATAATGTTTAATAACGGGAGCAAGTTGACGAATCCCCTCTAAAGGATACAGGGTACCTAAAGAACCTAACTAACAAGTGGTGATATGAAGGGTTTACAGCTCTTTAGCACCTAACTCATTATATCTCTTCGTACATTATATCATTTAGAAATTATCTATAACGTGATTATATCATTCGTTACATTATTCAAAGCAATGGTATACCATACTTGCATTTGAATAGATTAAGTGAAATTGTATTAACGGTCGTGCACCCCATTGAAATATTGCCGTCGCTAGACATTACACTGGCGTGAGAGACACAATTTTTCGATGTCGTAATATGACGAAAGGGGCGTACAAAGGGTTAAAAAACTTGTAGCACTATTACCGTAAGAACTCAATATACGAAAGCACAAAGTAGTAGGTATATGTATTGGGTAATTTGTAATCTTTCGTGATTTCCCTTGGACGTATCAGTATTATTTTACCTCTAGAGTGCAAAATTCCTCATATATTTTAAATAATGTCGGGCCCGTCCACGATTTATGTTTTGTTGATTAATTGTGATGTAATGTTAGCAGCCATGCAATTTGACACTAAAATAGATTCAATATTATGCTACTCAGCAATAGCTTAGACATTTTGTTATAGTAGGTATGTACGTAAACGATTCTTCTCAAACAATAGCTTTAAGCAGGCTAGCCCAAGTGTACTTCAAATATGTTTGCATTACCGATGTCGAGTATGGCAGAATGTATGTATATCAGAACTGCTGTGTGAAATTCATAACTACACTTTTCATGATTCTGGTTCATTATAAATATTAACGATAAATACGCAGTTACTTTGCCACGAAAATCGTGTTAATATCAAATTTCTTGCTTTAAAACTATGGCATAAGCGTTTGGTTTTTAGTCTGTAGTAAAACTAATCCATATTTGATAGCAAAGAGAGAGTTCAGATTCTAAAACTTCAAGTCAGTATTTTAAAGTTTCATATCTACATGCATTTTTAGACCCCGCAATCGTAGTTTTAGCCGAACGCTATTTTTAGTAAGGACCAACTAACTTTGTCTATTATTTTACAAATTTTACCTTTACCCAAACTTGACCAAACCCTTTTGAATTAATGTAATTAATTTGTATGTAGACTTTTTCGAGGCCTGTTTCAAATTTATTATTATAGATTTTAGACCCTGACACCTTAAATTGTACTAAAGTTTGTAGGGGGAGATGGGGTACCTTGATACGATTTTTTTGCATAGACGATAAAAACGGCAGGGAAAGAGTAATTTCAACAAACAATATTTTGATAGCTCGAGTGTTTAACTAAGTTTAAACGTAAGTGTACATTTATCCGTAAAACAACATATTGATTTTTTATGTATTTTTTTCTGAAAAATGGGATTTGTATCAAACTACCCCGTATACGGGGCGGTTTGATACACACCTGGGGTACTTTGATACTCCCACATATATTCCTATGTAATATATATAATCTTATTTAAAAATGAAAGAAAATGTTGATTTATATTATCATTTATTTATGGCATAATCAGTCTCATGAATGTTTATGGCAAATCAACTAGGTTTTATCAGTAACTTTAATTTGTACTTATTTTTATCTTTGATATATATAGGTAAATCTAAAAAAGGTAAAAGTCAATATATATATATCCTACACCTCTTTTCCTTATAAACTTAAGATCACATGCTAACAATCAGTTGTTTTGAAACACTAACAGTAACATATAAACATTATTTATGTATTGACATACATTGATACAGTATCAATCTACCCCACAGACGTTTGTATCTATGTGCCCCGAGGTATTTTTTTAAATACAAATTAAGATAGAAAAAAATCTAGAAGTATCTAGGATAAAATGGCTATTGTATAGAATAATTCAACGTATTTAATTACTGCATGTCGTAGATTCCTCTCCGATAACGTTATAATACTGCCTAATAAGTCACTTCCTAAAATGATCGATTTTTTACTCGCGGTCTTAAAAAACGTGTCCGTATTTGTCAAATGCGTTTGAGCGACTGAGCCGCGGTGAAACTCCGGCGCCTCATTCGCCTTGTAAGTGACGTCTATGTGTGCGTGAATGAATTGTACACAACCATTCGTTTAGGTTTTATGACTACCGTATCTATGTGCCCCGCGTATCAATGTACCCCCACTCCCCCTACACCATGCTTTATGACGAGTTTACACTTCGCTTACCCTCAACTCATCTCACATTAGTCGGAGTTAGTACCCGAGACCATCAAATATTGAAGGAATGAATTTCTCAGTAATTATGTATATTGTTCATTATTATGTAAATAGATAAAAAAGACAATGCAATAATTTTTCATAATAATTTTATGTAGTTATATCTTTAAAAGGTTGTTAGCTATTAATTAAATCTCTATATTATAATCATGTACGATGTACATGTAAAACTATGTAGCTAGCGAAATTGCAATGAGCATGTGTTGATCACGGTTCATACATACAATTTTATGTAACATATTCAAATTGTATCATATGTAAATAAAAATCTTTAAGTGAGACCTGCGAAATATGATTTTCTTCCGAGGTACAAAATATAAATTAACCATGTTGAAAACTATGATTAAACAAAAATATAGAAACGCTGATTTTTTTATTTACTTTTATTTGCAATGTACTACCCCGACATGCTTCATATTTTTTTATTACAAAAGACAACTACTTGTCAGAAAATACAGAAATGAAAATGGGCAGCTGAGCTGACGTGATGAAAACACAGAAATTTCCCGGTCAGAGTTTAATGCATCTACTGAGATGACTATGCGATCATAAACTTATGAAGAATATTAAACAATCAATTATACTAACAGCCTACTTGGTGGACACTCGGGTGCGTCGGTTCCAAGAGAAATTGCTACCATAATTCTTGACCTTATACCCCTTATCCGTCTTCGGTACATCAAGGAACCAAGCCCATCCATTCTTCTCGCAATGATCGATCGCTTCTTGGGGGGATTTGAACTGGATTTTCATGTTAGATAGTGGATCTCCGGTGGAGGTCCAGCCCATGAGGGGGTTTTCCCAGCGCTGACGGTTGTCAAACTCCATCTGCCAATGGTGGATGTTGTTGGTTCCGCTCTGCATGGCGTTCTTAGCGGGCTGGTAGATGCGGACTCGGCGGGTCTTGATGTGCTCCATGGGGACGCCGTTGACTGGAGTAAGGTCTACCTGGAATTGACACATTAACACTTAAAACTTCAATGATATACATAGTTCCTACGGCGAATAATTCCGCCACTGAGAGATATAAGAGCCGCCCGAGTGGCAACTTTTATGTTTGAGGTAAAGTCGTAATAAATAAATAAATATTAAGGGACAATCATACACAAATCGACCTAGTCCCAAACTAAGCAAAGCTTGTACTATGGGTACTAGACGACGATATACATAATATATAAATACATATATAGATAACATCCATGACCCAAGAACAAAATTAAATTAGGTTAAATTTGTATATTTCGTCGCCCGACGACTCCTAGATTCCTTAAAAGTATTCGTTTGCAATAGGGTTGGTAAATTCTTTTAAACACTGTAAAATTATATTTTTTCACGTAGTCCTTGCTATAAGGATCTACAAACTGAAGCTCTTAAGTTTTTCCAAACAGATCCATTTTATAATTTTTCGACATGACATTTAGTCATTTTATTGGCTTGCCTTTAAATTACATCATTGAATAGTCTTCATAAAACTTTACATTTCCTATTCTGAGAGCCAGTCAAAGAGTATGTAATCACTACGTTTTAGAGCCAGTCAACGAATGCGAGGTTTCTAATACCGCAATAATTCATATGTGATTTAAATAGTTGCCTGGACCGTACTATTGAGCTTTATCCTGATTATACCAACCACCACCACAGACTTATCGTAGCCGTTTGAAGCCGATTATTTAATTCTGATTCTGGAAACGTCTGTGTAACTTTCTACCCGTTTTATTGTTTCTTAAAGTAATACAACTAATAAAATTTGCGCGAATACATACATTTTTGGGTAGATTTATATATTTCTAGATCACGTTGTAGCATACTTCCCGGTAAACCGAACGAAATCATAAGCAAATAAGTTTCTGTCAAAAATGACATTTTAGTGACAAGCTTTTATAGCCGACTGTACTTTTCTTTGAATATCCATCAAATGCTCACTGAGACGATTCTAAACCCGGTAGGACCAAACTCGGTAGGATTGCTTTTTCTATTATAGAGTTCCTATGGCCACCTTCCGGCTCCATCATCAGATCAGCCCCATGGTACCATATTATTGTATTGTCATCAAAGTTAAGTGAGTATGCAAAATTTCAGCTCAATCGGTTGACGATATCTGCTTCAAAATTGAGTTGCAAGATTCCACCCGAACAAACATACTTTAAACATACATACAATGAAAGTTAAATAAAAGCTTGTAAAACGTGAAGTTGCTTAAACCGAAGCATAAGAAGTGTTAAACAACTCGCCTCAAATAACTTAGGTATTATTAGATTATTGTAGTGGTGGTTTGTAATATTTATTTGCGTATTTGTGTTTCTTTTCGCGGTGGGAAAAATACGCAAATAAGCATAAAGGTTAGCATTAGTTGACTGGCACTGGCAAAGCTATATTGTATTTCGCTGCGCAGTCTCTTCATGATAATTAACTCATGTAGTATACGCAGTTTATACGGCTTTTCATCACATAATTCAGAGTACAGAAGTTTAAGCTTTCAATTCAAAAAACGCGCCAAATTTCCGAACGCAAACCCCGCTTTCCGCACTCTGACCTGTCAATCTCATTAACGCTTTTGTGCGGCCAAGATCACATTGCGATTTTTCGTTTTAATTATAATAATGTAATATGGTGTTGTGAAAGGTGTTAAATACTAATTGTTATTATAAAGATGATGTTGAAACATCGTCTAAGCGGTTTGATGGATATATCTCGACAGGAATTCCGTCGTTTGAAAAGATTCACGGCGTCATGCGCTCGAGTCGGTCGGCAAGCCGGAATCACTCAAGGGATTCGTGAGCGATATCCCGGGCATAATGATCGTCTTGTTTACGTTCTCACAAATCGTCATCACCGAACAGGCGCCATGCGGAGCGGGATTCTGGTGGCGAAGCCATTTCAACTGCTTGAGCATGAGAGATGACAGAAAAGGGAAAACATTAGGTATGCTAAGAGGATTATAACAAACAAGGTAGGACAAGAATTCTATAAGTTTGGATCGCTGCCTTGCCTGTCTTCCGGAAGGCCGTAATATGCATAACTTTAGCAGAGAGCGGCGTGTGCTGCTGGCGCATTGAAATATATTTTTGCTCGCTCGCATCTTGTAGCAATGTGGAGTGCTAACTATTGGATGGTTGGGTACTCTCTTTGCTCATTAAGCATTGTGGTGCGCTTTAGTGGATACACTTGTAGCTTTAAACTTAAGTTATATGGTGTGTTACGTGGGTTCACTCTATGCTTATTACCTTAGCAAATGTGGTGAATTAATCTGGGTGCATTTTCTGCTGGCTCTGCTGAGTAGAATGGTGTATCAGTTGGATTCACTCGTTGCTTTATATGCGCAGCATGGTTTTGGGGGCTCAGGTCACCTTAGTCCAGTTCATGCTGAAATCAGTGTTGTGGTGCACCATATTGGGCTCACATTCTGCTGTTTGTGCCATACATAACAGTCTGATATATGGCTTATTTCAGGCTCGTTAGACAGTGCGTTATAAGCGCTTCCTTATACTACAGCTGATGAATTATGAATACATCAACATAGAGACTGGCCTTACCAGCTGAAGCTCTCTAGAATTTGACACACTTGGCCCAGATCCAGTGAGTCAGATCTGCTCTTGCTGAGAATAATATGAATAAATTCCCATTATAATCAAAAATGACATCGAAAATGGCCTACTAACAGGAAAAATTCAAAAGTATACCGTTCCGGACTATTAAAAATTGGAGGATGCCTCAAGACTACATAAAGGCCGAAGTGGCTAGTTGATAGAAAGTGAAGAGCATATGTTAAATAAATGTCAAGTAAGTACGACGAGGTCATAAACAACTATAGGAGTTGAGACCAGCGGCCAGCTGGCAGCGCTAAACACACTATATAGTATGTAAATCACTTGGGAATTCTGATTCCCATAATCACAGTCCTGAGGGATAGTGTTAAGTACTGCTTAGTACAATGGCAACTTATCATTTTATAACATGCAGCGGAGAGTAATTAAAAAATTAATTCTGAATTAGATATTCTTCAGTTGAAGAATTTGTAAATTAAATAAGTAAGATCTTTTACTATGCTGGACTACTAAATGCAAGCAGTCATTATTAAAGGCCTACCTGGCAGAGGCCAATATTTACCTATGATATTCTGTCATAAAATCTGTCTTAAGATAAGTCTTATTACAATTGAAAGGAATTAACCACTCAATTGCTTCGAATTTTGAGTTGGACTCTATTTATGTAATAAAATAAGAGCGGTGACAGGTAGCCGTAGTTACCAAAAGTAATCTAGTGGCTATATAACCATATTGCAAGGTAACACTCCAAGCAAGATATTTCTAGAACAGCCTTTAGGCTGATGCTTCCTAACTGCTATATTGGTACTATAAAATTTAAAATTTAAATCATGAATAATCTACAAATAGGCCTCAAGGACATTTTTTACATGTCTGATTCTGTCTTTGAATAACAATAATAAATATAAAATTACAATTGTAATTACATCACAACAATAGAATAGTAAATTAATGCAACAAATAAATCACAGGGCACACTTTACCCGGAGATGTATATTTTCTCCAAGTCCATTAATAGAATTCTCTAAAATTATCAGAAGATTGAACATGTCATCCTACGCTTACACAGAGTTGCTTAAACCTGTCATGCAGTTCTCTGATTGATATCAGGTTTGTGATTGATATGTGCAGTGTTTTATTTATTCATTATTTTTTTTTTTGTTGGGGAAATTACATATAATGATACATAATAGATGCCTACTTCCAATATTTACTAGTAAGTATCTCGGTTTGGCCCTATGGCTAGAGGAGGCCGTTGGCATTGTGTCCGTCACTCATACTGACTTGTTTTGTGCAATAAGGCTAATAAACAAATAAGAATAAATGAATGCTTTGATAGCATACAGACAACTCTAAAGTTGTTAGAGAAGCTGGTTTTTTCAAGCTCCTTTTTTATAAGTACCAGGGTAAATTTTTATTAATTTTTTTGAAATAAAAATAAATGAATGCTTCAATAGCATACAGGCAAAGCTAAAGCTCTGTTACAGAATCTAAGTTTTCATTGTAAACTAGGAGGAAAGATCCTTTTATTTTACCATGGTCCAAATTTTTTGGATCTGTGTGGGAGTCTGACAATTATCAAGTCCCTTTAAAATTTTAAACAACTTTTTAAAGTTTTTTTTAGCTAAATTATTATTATTATATACCTATATATATATTTTTTTTTAAACTAGAGCTATTAAACTATCAACATGATGAATAGGACATTTAGCCTATTCAACAGGCTTGCTTGTGCTGGTCGGTCTGCCACCGATTTTGGCTTGATGCTCGAGGTTTACAGAGTTAGAAAGGCATAATACATATTTCCGATAGAAATATTGAAACAATTATGATAAATCCAAGCAAATTTATTTAATGGTAAAGAATGAGCTATTTTGGTGGATGTTATTAATCTATTATAGTACTGCCTTGTCAGCTTTTAGGGTCGTAAATCTTTTCTGCTCTGACTAAAAGAACTGTGGGATCTTTTAGAAAATTGCTTAAACCACAGATTATCTCATTCATAAACTGAATTCAGTTTTCAAATTATCCTACACCCACATTCTATTGTTACACAAATATGACAGTGGTGTGAGAAAGTAATGTTATTATTTTCTCGTTATATATATAAAATCTGAATAAAATAATATCCCTGAATAAAATCTACAAGGAATCATTCAAAAATTGAATGTGTTAGCTATACTCGATTTCATATACCATGGCCCGATGGACTTGAAACTTAACAATAGGGCTCATAATGTTTGCCTTTTGTTATCTAATTAGGAGCACTTCAAAATGGCACGCGTCGGTACAATCTGCATGCAACTAAAGCGGGACTAAAACATTTTGGTACTTGAAAATAAAAATACGAAATATTAGTTGTTTACGGTATTGTTTAATTATAATGGTACGGCATCTTTATAGTAATTGAATAGTAATAGCTTTATATTTAATACTTTATAACAACATTTGTTAAAATAAAAATTGTGTCAATAAAATAATAACAATCAATTTTCAGGTAACTTAAGACTAACTTACTTTAATAATATTAAACATACAACTGTGACAATAAAACATCTATTTATATCTTAATACATATTAATATATATTTTTAATTTAATAATAATAGCTAACATTTGTAAAACAAAATTTGTGGCAATAAAATAATAACAATCAATTTTCAGGTAACTTAAGACTAACTTACTTTAATAACAATAAACATACAACTGTGACAATAAAATATCTATTTATATCTTAATACATATTAATATATATTTTTTATTTAATAATAATAGCAAACTTTTGTAAAACAAAAATTGTGTCAATGAAACATTTATTTATATCTATATACATATTATTATTATTATTATTTTAATTGTGTCAATAAAGTAATAACAATCAACTTTCAGGTAACTTTAAGACTAACTTAATTTAATTACGTTAAAACATATACATTAATTACATAAAATATAAGAATTATTCGCTTTCTGACGTATATTCTTCCAAACTTGAGGTTTCGCAGGTGTTTATGATGACCGGATACACAGGGTGGGCTAAAAACTCGTTCTCCACTTTGATGACATGCTCACAAGCATTTTTCCAAAGCGTAGGGTTCGTCATGTCTACCACAGTTCTTAAATTTTGAATTACAGAATCACCTACTGTTGGTGTAATGTTCGTCTTACGAATTTGTTTCTTGACATAACTCCACATAAGCTCGATTGGGTTCAACACACAATAATAGGGGGGAAGTCTCAATATTTCATGCCCAGCCTCAGCCGCTATTTTGTCGATGAAGTATTTCTTTTCAAACTTTTGACTTTGTACAATTTCCAGCAATTTCTTAACAGTTATTTTCTCAGGTATAGTAATATGACGCTTTCTTAAAAATGCTATTATGTCAGGTTTTCTTGAATTGGTGTTGGGAATCTTTTCCTCTTGACGGCTATGATATGACGCATTATCCATAACGATAACGCTATTGGCAGGGATATTGGGTAAAAGCTGCTCCACGAACCATTTCTCGAACAACTCCGAACACATATCTTCGTGATAGTCTGCACTTGAATTTTTCAGATGTTTGCTCGAAACAAGAAGAGCCCTTTGAATCCAACCATTTTCAGTACCGGCGTGCAGTATAATTAAACGTTTGCCTCTTGAACATGGAGTATTTGTAGCACAATTTTGAGAGTCGTCCCTGTATCCTTTTTTCAGTGTGTCGTGGGTATCAAACCAAGTCTCGTCCAAATATACAATACTTTTTCCAGTAGACCTCTTCAATCGTATATCGGTAATAAATTCTTCTCTTAATTTTTTAAGCCGTGATGTTTCCATAATGATTCTCCTTTCGTTTAACTTTCCATATTTAAAACCAAGTTTTCGTAAAAGTCTCCATAGTGTTGTTTCTGAATACGGAAATCCCACTTCGCTTGCTAATAATGCTTGATGAATCTCTGTGAGCGTTGGAACTTCATTTTTTCTATAAAAGTCGTAGACAGTTCTCCTCACAACCTCTTCTGTAAAATTATCAATTTTTTTAAAAGAAGCTTTTACTCGTTTTCGAGGGAGGTATCTTGGTCCTGATGAGAGTGATGAGACAATCCTTTTAACTGTCCTTTCCGGCACACTGGTGAATATAGACGTTTCTTTAATCAAATTTTTTTTACCCATTCGATTTAGCAATGTCTTATAAACACTTATCACCACATCTTGGGCGTCCTTGCTTAAAAATCGTTTCTTACGTTGCTGCAAACTAACATCACCACTGGACGGGTTACTTGTGGGTGTTTCCCAAGGTCGAAACATAATTATTTAAGTATACGTGTAATCACAAATGTAGTCAGATGACAACTAACATGAAATATTGTTTACATTAATAAAGATTACTAGGTTAAACGATCAAGATCATTAGGTTGCATGTAAAATACCACGCCGCAAAAGGGTCCGGCCAGGTATCTTTTGTTATCACTAATCCTATTGTTAACGCCTAATTACCGTCTCAAGTGCATCGGGCCATGGTATATGAAATCGAGTATACCAAATAAAGATTTTAAAATATTAAATTTACTTAATGACAAGGGATTGCACTGATGATGTCACTGTGTTAGGCTAGGCATGTCATGGAAAAAGTTATATATTATAATTGATTTCTCAGACTCCGTCACATATCGAACTACTGATGTAAATAAACATCCCTCACATAAATATATTTACTAAACGTTATATGTATATGATATATATTATAGCTGGCGGGCGCTAGTGTGGTATCCCGTCTTGCTCAAGCTGGTAAGCTCTACATGTATAACAATTGGTTCTAACTTAGATTTTAGCAAGTTACCGTTGGTTGCTAGCAAGAATTCTTGGAACGCTTTATCCTAGTTACGGTGGTGCTGTGCGAAATGTGTTATATTTAACTAAGAGAAGTGTCCATCAGTCTCAGCAGACATAATGCGGGCCTGCTGGCATCACTCTCACATAGTACCGCATAGCGGTAAGACACATGCTGTAAAACTGTCATCATTTTGGTTTTGTGTCAAAACATTAACGCAATCGCTACCGCGTAGCGCTACGGGCTACGCTCGTAGCCGATATCATGGGAAAAACCGTATGTAGCGAAAACTTACCACGATCAGAGCGCCCGGCTACCGGGTTGTTGGTGTCGAAAGTGTTAATTAAACATTATTTAGATGCATCAGTCCTTCAGCACAAATGTTTTAAACTATTTAGGAAAAGCGAGCCGGAGATAGCAGTGGTAACTGCTATAGGTACATCTACAAACTCTATTCATTAAGGATGCTTTTATCCGTTAGTTTATATTAATCAAGATGTAGCGCAACTTGGGAACCATAATTAGTGCCTAAATTACTTGGCATCATTGTCTTCAAATAGTATCTAGTTTTTGCTTAGAGGAATTAAACAAGAAATAATACCTTGCTTATAAGTACTACTGTACAGTGGCTACAAACACTGTCTTTTATTAAATTATCCAATATTTTCCAATATCTGGATAAAGTTTTGAATTAAATTCCGGTTTTAATTAAGACATCTAGGCAGGTTTCGAACAAGCCTCTACTCTTGTTGCCCTTCCTTAGATATAAACCTGTAGTTGGTCTAATAAAAGCCCTGTTGTCATATATATGAATAAGATTATACATAACTATCATTATGTCATGTTATTTTTATTATTGTTCTAAATAATAACTTACAAGGAGACAACTTCTCAAAATGCTTAGCTGTCTTCTATATTTACCGCCCACTCGACTCGGCCTGCCCGGGTCTTGGCCATGGGCCTGCTATGTCTCAATATTGATGTTATAAGATAGACTGCAGGCACCTGCAGGTTTGAATGACACATCATAATTTCTCAATTTTATGAGAGGCCTCTAGTGCCGCGTATATCATAAATTAAGTATTGTTATGACGAGTAACACTTACGAGTTACTCGCAAAGCTAGAAATAAACTTTGATTTGACTCTGAACATCTACATGAGTTAATTATCATGAAGAGACTGCGCAGCGAAATACAATTAGAAATTAAACGAACTTACCTGAAGTGAAGTTCTATTTTAATTGTATGAGCTGCGCAGTCTCGAAATGATAATCCCCCCCACCCTATACCCGTTTCAAAGTTTATTTTCCAGGACATTTCCATAGGATCTGTTTTCTCAGGCGTCACGTCAGGATGGGGCAGCTGCTGTAAGCTACTAAACTCTAAACTAAATGAGATTGACAGGTCAGAGTGCGGAAAGCGGGGTTTGCGTTCGGAAATTTGGCGCGTTTTTTGAATTGAAAGCTTAAACTTCTGTACTCTGAATTATGTGATGAAAAGCCGTATAAACTGCGTATACTACATGAGTTAATTATCATTTCGAGACTGCGCAGCTCATACAATTAAAATAGAACTTCACTTCAGGTAAGTTCGTTTAATTTCTAATTATAATTTTTATTAATATGGATCGGATTTCTGCAAAGTAACGCCTGATTCAATTAAACGAATCCCGTTCTTAAGAATGCAAAGTAAATAACAAACCTAACCAGATCGAACTGAAATGGGATAAAAGTTTTCTTTTCACGCAGAATTGCTGGCCATTATATTCGTAGGTACCAATATTTTCATGATCTGCCGAATTACACGAATCAAAGTAGGCCACAATGGCACTTTTACATGTCTGAGTCTACCGGCATTTCACAAGAGGAGGCCAGTAAGAAGAAAACGCGGAATGAAACTCAGAAACTCAACAGAAAACCTAATATGTGACACTGAACAGGAAAATGTCCCATTGTTCAGCTTACCATAAGGACGCGTTGACAGGTTATTGGTATAAAGATGCGAACCAATTTCGTCCTTATAGTTACGCCAACAATGGGACCTTTTACTAAACACTGTCACAACATTAATCATAATTTGTTGTCGAAAATACTAATGTTATTACCATGGAAAAAAAATAGAAAGTGATTATATCATGTTCATTATTGCATATGAATTTTTTTGTTTCAAACTCTGCAGTGAAGAAATATTTTTTATGAATCAAAATTACATCGAGACACAAAAACAGTCTACCGTACGTAGAATAGAATGTACACGTCCTGGCGAATTGGAGATCTACAACCGGCTTACCTCCATTTAGGCATCCCTACGCAAAAACCCCGTAAGTAGAAGTTGTTAAATTGAAACGTCGGGAACCTAGGGCCAAAATATAAATACAAACCACGACTTCGCATCGTGGTACGACGCGACATCGTGTCACGATGCGACGTCGTGTCGTGGAAATACATAAATTCAAAATCAATGTAACGAGATTCAAAATGAAAATACAGTTTTCAATCTCACAACGTCGCATTGTCGCACAATGTCTTCTAATTATATTTTGGCCCTAAGTTTCCGACTTGATGCTGGAATTCTTAGTTACAACTTTCAATATTGGCTGATGGCTGAGATTTTGTCCAGTTTATAATTTAAGTTTTTCTAAATTACAGGTAAATGTGTTTTGGCAGCAGATGCTTTGAATCTGACTCATTATTTTCAACTTGTTTAGGTAGGTTTTAGAATGGACACTTCCATTTAGAGATGGGCAGTATATTGGTAAATATTTATTATTCAGCATATTTGGCAAGATTTTCAATGTTCATATTCGGCCGAATAGTTTAGTTACATTGCCGAATATTCCGTTTGGTAAGAGCTGAACCGAATTTTCGACCAAATATTCGTATTCAGCAAAGTCCGTTTTCGGCTCATCTATACTTTCATCAAACTTTGCCCACCGTCTAGTTCAGAATAAACAGGTAATGGTTAATATTCCAAACACATTCAAATGTTGTGTAGAGCTACGAATATGCTTCCAATTGCAGCAAATGTTCATAGTATAGGTATTGTAGCCATTGTAATTGTAGTCATTAATTCTCTCTGAAATTAATTTCAGTGAACCAATAATAAAATAAATAAGCCTATACATTATACACAAGTGAATAATTCAACCATCAAGCTTTAGCTGCCGAACTCTTAGACAATGAAGACAATGTTGTTGTTGACGCAGATGTAAGGCTTAGAATAATAACGCCTAGAAGGATAGTTTCTTACGGCCGAGGCGCTGCACGTGAGGCATAAAATGGATTCATGTAGTTGTGAACAACTCGTATTTACACGCGGCGGTACGCACACAAACACAGCAATAATGTTGCTAGCGCAATCACATTCCCCTGAAATTTGGGGTATACTCTTGCCAGTGGTGATTGGTTACATTCTAAATTTTAATTGAATAATAGACCCGTTGTTGACTTCAAACACTATTAAATACATTAAACAAAGGTTTTTTATTATTTACTATTATGTATTATTAATTTGCAATGTCAGTTGAAAATAAATAAAATCGTTAATAGTAGGTATGGCCAAATCCTGAAACGGCCTGAAATGACTTTTCAGCCAGCTGTAAACGCTTCTAAAGCACTTTCGACGTTCGAAGTTTTTGACCTAATCCATCGGCGTAACACTTTTATTTGCACAGTCGTCAACTCATCATCAAGACATTTGTAACGAGCACGTCGTGTTTTTGTGTAATTTAGGAGCTACCTACTATGGCCTCCTTCCGTTCTCATCATCAGACCAGCTTGGTAGTACCATACCAATGCATTGTCACTTGATTTAAACAGGTGTACAAAATTTAAACTCGATTCAAATTTGATTTGCAATATTTGACCCGGACATACTCAAACATACACGGCCAGTCAAATAAAAGCTTGATACAAATCAAGTGATTTATCTTCTTAATTTTTCATATTTGTATTTTTAATTATAGACTCCCAAAAAATAAGTCAGTATATCATCAGGACAGAATTATGGGTAAAAAAAATCCCTTACACTGGAAACACTACGTTGTCATGCCGCTTATAGAAAATATGAAGTTTTGATTACTGTTTTACGTAAAAATACGAGTTAAAGAATAATATTTACGAGTGAAATGTTATCTTAGCATGTTTATCCTTTTTATCAGTTGCATTGTGAAACCCTATCACTGCACAAACCGCCATAAAAATTGAAAATGTGGGAGCTCTTTACACCTGTCTCGCGTCCTTGCAACTGACGAGCCGATCGGCGCTTTAAGCCATTTCTGGCTTACTTTTAGTGGCCTCACCGTTGCGCGTGAACTGGGTTTCTAGGCGTTATTATTCTAAGATGTAAGGGTAACTTACATTTAAGGACATAAATAAACAAATAAAAGCAAAGTTATTTGTTGATATTGCCTTCTTGACACTGATCACACTTTGCTTGCTTTCTATTTCGTGGCAATCTCGAAATGATTATTTGACGGGGGTGTGCCTGTTGACGATTTACTCCAATGATATTGAGTGTAACATTATAAGAATAATAACATACCTTCTTTGGGACAGTTATTGACGCCTCTAAAGCGGACTTCTCCTTTGCTTCCTTCGGCAGCGCCAGCACGGCATCATTTTCGATCTTCGGGGCTTCGTTGATACTAGAAGGGTCATTACTCCAACGAGGGACACATGTTGAGAAGGCCGGAAGGGTCCTGGTATACAATGACTTGGTTAAAAAATTATCTTAGGAGTCTGAGTCCGAAGAAAAACTTGTAACTAAGCACAGGTACCTACCTTGACAATGGTCCCTTAGCCAGGCCTGCAGTATGCCTAAATACTTGGAACATGATAATTTATTTTTACGTAACCAATCAATCCAAATAAATTTTCTGCGTTTTCTTCATCAACACTTTTGCAAGTGTCAGGCTGTCAGTTGTCATTGTCAAAGTCAATAGACAAGCAAATTTGACGTTTTGTTTTTTATACAATTGCTGTTTAAGCCAATAAAAAAAGACTTGCCAATTTAAATTTTGCAGTGTGAAATCAACGTTTTACATGGTAAATAAAATAGAGTTATGTTCCACATTGATATAAAGTGTCATTATAGACAGTTTGTTTTGTCTAGGAATAGTTCGCTTGGCTTGAATTTCATTTTTGCATTGCATCAATGCAATTAATTTCAGAAGACAACTCTTCTTTGTGTTGATCGTTGCGCAATTTCACTCTTATATTTTATGTGACACTCACCAAAAAGTAGCCTATGTATAATTTATCTAACAGTTACCTAACGTGAAATAACGATGTATAAAAATTTCTTCGAGAGTGATCGTCTTAACACAGCTGTTGTAATGTAAAGGTAAGTTTACGAAGTGTAAAAATAATTATTTACTACTAAAATATTGGTAAATAGTGCTGATTTTGTTTAGTCTATTATGCCATTAACAGTAATTTAAGGTATTGCGTAAACTATTGTAACTATGCCGGTTTTGAACGACCTTGTCGATTTTGGAATGTTATTCGTGATGTGTTGATAACACACAATAATACAAATCTTTACTTTATGCACTACATAATAAATTAAAATACCTGGTGATATATATAGCAACATTACCCATAATGTTTTTAGTAAGAAAAGAAATGAAATATATTAGATTGTTCTCTTATTATTACATGTACGTTCATTGAAAGGACTAGTAACATTGACCTTGCATTGCCAAAACATGCTTATTTTAGCGTCTTCTATACAATAGCATCATAAAAAATTCGTATCATAATGACACCACTCCCATCAAAAAATTTCTAAGTCCTGGGTCCCCTTTGCTACACCCCGACCAACCTTTTTTCTATTAGATAATATCTTTAAAAAATATATACCTTCTTTTCAGATTGCTGCCAATACAATTATGTGCTGCTAAACGCTAACTGTAGCCCCGCGTAGGGGCTACCAGAGCACCTGGGCTCTTGTACATACATAATTATAATTGTAGTGATCTTAGAGTTTATTTGTACATCTTTTAATTATAGATAAATATTCACATTATTCATATAATTTCATTACTCAAGCACAACTGAGACATCAACTACTATATCATAAACTATATAATAAAGCAAAGGAAAAAGGAATTGTAAAAATGAGTAAGAACTTAGATCTGGATTGCACCAGAAAGTGTAAATCCAGGAGCCATGGACAAGCCCTTACGGGTGCCATTACGAAGAGGTCAGTCAGTGATGAAGCACTGGCCAGCTTCATCAAAGCTACATGTGCTAACTTCAAACAGGCATTTGATTTTGAGGTAAGTACAAAACAAAAATTAACTAAAAGCATTTTTCTGTGAATGGAACGAAAAAAGATATTAGTTTTTTGGGCTAGATAAGATATTTATATTCTCTATGAAAATTTTCAAAGTTAATGTAGAAAATTTCCTTCAGGAAAAGAAAGTGGCTTTAGAAAAGAAATGTATTTTTGTTTATAAATATAAATCAAACTCCTACAATGGAGTGGGCTTGTGATGGTGAGATTAAATTATGTAATTCATGCATACTATCTGAATAATGATACCTTTCCTTTAATTTATATAAATTTGAAAACCTATATCATATTCTGTTCATAGGGTCGCACAGCACTGCACATGTCGTCATCCCGCGGGCGAGCTCGTCTCATGGAGTGGCTGATGCGCCATTCTTCTGAAGCCTTCATAAATGCAAAGGATAGAGAGTCTGGGTACACCCCGCTGCATCGGAGTGTCTTCTATGGACAGATACACATTGCTGTTGCCCTAATGAAAATAGGTAAGAAACTTTGAACAGGGAGTGATTTCATCAAAAAATTAATAATAGCTCTTGTTAATAGTTCTGAAGTCTAAAAACCACCAATCTTGCTTTTTTATATTTATTTAAGAAAAAAACCATAAAGCCAACGTTGCTTTCATATTACCTACATATAATTTATTTTAATTTTTTAATTTTATTTTATTTCCACACTTACACTATTTTTACAGGACTTAAACCTAAAACAATAGTGTAACTATAATTTTTAACTGTCTTTTATTATATTGGTTGTACCAGTGATGGTATTGATAGTTTAGAATATGGATTATCTAATGTGTTTTATTACTTTTCTTTTCTAAACACTTATCTACAATATTATCTTCCACATCTTATTTTTCAGGTGTCAACACAGAAATAGTGGACAAAGATGGATACTTATACCTAGAGCATGCCATGCTGGATCGTCAGTACATGTACAAACATAAGGGTACTCAGCCCAGTGATGTATATGTCTGGGGCAGCAACTGCAACTACACCCTGGGCACGGGGACACAGCAACCGCGGACTGTACCAGAGTTGTTGAGCAGCTTCAGCAGAACCAACGCAAGCGTGCAACAAGTAAGTTTGACAATGCAGATTGGCCAGAATTAACCTGTAACTACTATTTGATAAAAACGACAACTCTAAGTGAGCTGAGTGATAATTTTAGTAGGTAATACAGTTCAGTACAAAATGCTTGTTCTTGAATCGCAACTGTCGCAAGTCACTTGTATCAGCAGGAGCAAGTAATATTTACAGCGGTCTATTTGGGCGCCTGCGGCTTTCACTAAGAGCCGGCGCACACTACGGCTTCTAGTGACCGCCACAGTACATCTCTCTTTTTCTCACTTCAAGCGTGGAAAAGGGACAAGTGTACCGTGGCGGCCACAAGAAGCCGTAGTGTGCGGAGAGCGTTAGAGAACATTTTATATACACTGTAGACCAAACAGAGAGTCAGACCTAGCCCAGGCCTTAATCTGGGAGATGATGTTTTTTTTGTTATGCCTATCGATCTTAGGAAGTTGAACATTATCTGGGGTACAGATTGAATTTATTAAAAACCATTCCAACAAGAGTAACGAAACGTGTATATAACAGTGTAAGGTACAGTAGAGAAAACTGAAACGCGTGCCTTTTGGAATCTTATTGTCATTGTGACAAGAAAAAATTAAGTGTTTCAATTTCCTTGACTATGTTTTACTCCTTATCTTTATTACGTGCATTAGCTACCAAGTTAACATTATCATGTACAAAGAGTATGTAATCACTCCAATGACCATAAACAAGTCGTATCAATACGTCGTATCAATTGCCTACATGCCTCACATATGCATATGTATTACATAATACTGGCCGCACATAACCTTACACAAAATAAAAGTACTTACTGTCATAATGGCGTGTCAAAACGATAAAAAATTAATCAAATCAAAACACCGTAATTTACGAAAATGCATTCCATAACTTGTCCTAGAACGTGTGTCGGATTCATCAATATCTTGGCCTTCTCCACCGGACTTATTGGCTTCGGGATTTGTGTATGGTGTGCCGTCAACACGGAGCTATTCAAAGACCTCAACTACGCCATAACTAGAAGCGAGTTGGTCGCTGTCGTAGCGCATTCCGTCAACTTAAAACTGTGGCTAACTCCCTTAACAACCATCTTCATTCCTTCAGCAATTTTAGCGATGGTAACATCCTGTTGTGGAATCCTTGGAGCCGGCTGCAAAGCAAAATGCGCCATGAAGTCCTACATTATTCTCGTCTCAATCATATCCTCTGTAGCTTTCTGGTTCATCTTCGTATCCTGCATCTACAACATCTATTCTCACAACGAGAAAACACGACGCTTCTTACAAAGCACTATACGCACCGAATACGGCAAAGAGAACGACGTTTTCACGTCCCTATGGGACTATATAATGGTAAATTACGAGTGCTGTGGTATCGAGGGGTTTACGGATTTTAAAGACTCGTATTGGATAAAGGCTAATCCGGACAAATTGTTTCCTGTCCAATGTTGCGTATTAGAAAACCGCACGTTTCTTATGCCCGCAGCTAAAGACTGTCAAATAAAGCCACAACCCAACTCGTTCTATACCATCGGATGTTTTCAAGCGTTAAGGCAGTCGATTATTGAACACAAAGGATTTGTAATAATCTGCTGTATACTGTCCTTAATTTCTTACTCTTTGCTAGTGTCTTTTGCTTATTGTGTTTTGAGAGGCGTGCCTTTGATAACAAAGACGGATGGTTATTTTTACCCGAGGACAACTATCTTGGAACATCCGCAGCAATCAGAGAGCTCTCTACAGAACATGATGTTTGTGCATGACCCAACGGAATCGGCGACGAAAGTTGTTAGAGTAGTGTCCGCTGCCAATCCGTTCCAGAAGTATAAATTTTATCCAGAGCAAGTGTAAATAGGAAAAATGAGTTTCATAAATAAATGTGTTTAGTATTACAATTTGCGTTTCCGTGATTTTTTTATAAGCACGGTTTGGTCCTTGTGTAACTGAGGTTTTAGTCTATACAGTTCACACGAAAGTTTACGTCTCTAAAATCAGCTGCGTCGTAGTATAGTAGGAATCCTTTTTTGAGGTCGAATTCATTTCGCTTGGTTCTAGCAAACAATGGGACCCAATGGGTCGTCGTGTGCATTATGAACTGGGGCCACAAGCTGCACTTATGGCACATTTCATTTCAAAGTAGCAGTTTGTGGCCGCAGTTCATGCACACAATACTCGTTGAGTCCCATTGTTAGAACAAAGCAAAGTGAATTCTGTCTCAAAAAATAATTTCTCCTATACCTAATACTATTTTTATAGGTAAAAATCAATCATATTGAAATATTTTAACTTTAAGTTAATTGGATCCAACGAATATTGAATCTGAATGAATATTACCAGTATCGTAATAAGTAACTTGTAGGTAAGTGTGTAACGAATAAAAACATATGTATTTTATTAGCGTAGTTGCAAATATTAACTGAACGGCAAATTAGTGTAAAAACGTGTATTTTTTTTAATAAGACGCAGAATGTTGACAACACGGGTTGACAACGTTTTTTAAGTAACAATTTGTATAGAAAAATAGATGGTTTATTGGTTAAAAAAGAAATCTCAGGTCAGTACTTTGTTATATCACCGTTTGCAATTGTAAAAGTTAGGCAACTTTCGTACAAAATACACCAATATGATAGATTATTTTCCGCTACTGTATGATAAAATAATCAAAGCGGTTTGACGGACGCGAGTAGGTGATGAGCCCAAGTAGTCCAACATCTCTCAAGACGCAAGTCGCAACGTGGCGCAAATAGCTGTAGTATTTCAATAATGGCACTGCCGAGCGTTGGTTCTGGTCTTCGGATTGCGACACCGAGTAAGGCGCTCTATGTGTCGCGCTTGCATCACTCCGCCGTAGCTGACGATGTGGTGGTGGAGTAGCTGGCGATATGTCTGGACATATCGTCCTATAGGATCACCTGAGTGATCTTGCTGGACTTGATTGTCCACTAGAATCATCCGAAGTAACATTTTTGATCTCGGGGGTATCCTGATTAAAATCACCCACGAGATCGTGCTGGGCATACCGACCAATAGGATCACCCGGGTGATTCCATAAGGCCTATCCGTCCAATAAAATCACCTGTGTAGTCCTCTTAAATGATCGTATGTCCATGTTACCATTGCATTATTAGCCTTTTAGATTTAAGGAACGTGATTATCAACAGGTATGCCTAGGCAAGTTCCATAGCGCCTGGCTATGTGATGGAGTAGCCTGGGTTTGCGGGCAGGCGGGGCGAGCAGGGGCGGCTCACGCGACGCTACTGAGACCGGCGCCTCTGCGACTCTTCGAGCCCGTTCTGCATATAGCGGTGCTACTGGACTCCACCGCGTTCCTGACACAAAATGGGGCGGTGAGTGCTCCTAGATGTAGACCCGTACACGACAGCAGCGAGTGGCGGCCATTAGTGGGAGCTGCAGGGTCGGCGTATGGTTTCTTGTTCCCACTTACAGCCAGCGCACACTACGGCTTCTTGTGGCCGCGACAGTACATCCCTCTTTTTCTCACTTCGAGCGTGGAAAAGATACAAGTGTACTGTGGCGGCTACAAGAAGCCGTAGTGAGCGGAGCCAGTGGCCGCCGTCCCCAGCAATGGCCGCTGTTCCACGTGGCAGAGCCCATACTATGAAGTGTGACATATTGCATTTTTATTAACCCTGCGAACAGCCAACATCTAGATGGTACATTGTAAAATTCGCCTGCCTGCACTTGGACATTGTTAAGATTAGAGAATCAATCTCTTGAGTGGGCTTGCTCCATCGTAGGCTTCTGCATTACTTACCATCGAGCATGATTGTGGTCAAGAGCTAAATTAAAAACAGAAATCTGACTCGGCCTGTTGAAACTACACGCATCTATCTTAAAACTAGCGCTATTACTCATTTTAATTATACATTTTACAAATACAATACATGTGCGAAGAAAATCAATACACGTAACTCATTCCCTGATTTCTCGTTCTCTAATGTATCCATTTTTTTAAAGGTACTGCAATACACATTGAACTCTACGGACAACTCTCCGATCACAAAGAGTGCAACACTGAAGCTGCCTTCAACCAAACCTCTTCTCAAACTATCGGATCCTTTGGGACTTTGTGCTGGACGAAGCCACGTTGTAGTGTGGGACGCAAGCGCTGTGTACACTTGGGGTACAAACTATGGCCAGCTGGGACACTCGCAGAAGCAAAAGCTGGCCCCTGCACCTAAGCGAGTGAGTTATCACACCTCTCTTCTATAACTCAATCATAGTGTTCCTTATATAAGTCCCTCAATTAAAACAGCCACTAGGGCTTTGTTCTGAACACCGAATAGAACCATCTGGGACACTCTCATATCAGAAAGTAGTAAGGTTGAATAAACACCACACACATTCCGTGGAAGTAGCAAGTAGAGGTTGGCACTCATGTGTAAATACTCAATCGACTTCTGTGTCCATACCAAAGTAACTATAGTCTGGCTAGCCAAATAATGTTGACAGATATTTCCTTGTGGTATCACAAATTGTCTATGATTTAAAGAATTTAGTGGTGGGTCTTATTTACACTACATTTAATTTTTCGCCTTTTATGTGGTTCGAAAGTGTAAACATATGTGTTTGTCGTTGACTGTACTGTACATAATGGTAGAAATTATGGGAGCTGACTATGAGGTCCTTAGGTACCTTACGTATGCATAGAAAATCAAAAATATTTTCTAGTATCAAAAATATAATTCCTACTACATAAAGTGTGACCAGCCGCAGATTTTTAAAATTTCCCGCCAATACTTTGAGTAATATTTCATTAGCCAGACTATACTAGTAGATGCAGTATTTACCAGCAGCGTGATATTGAGCAAAAGGGTGGGCTAGCCGGATCGAATTGGACAAGCTGATAAAAATAAGGTTCTATGGAACACCTATCAGAGTTAAGGTTCTGTGGAAGATATATTGAGTGATCTGCTAGTAGTTAGTTGTATTGTACTTAATTTTTCCATTAGATTTATCACTTCCGTATTTCTTTTTCGATAGAAATAGGTAACAAATCGAAGAGTTTTGTTCGAGAAAGTTTCAATAAATATCTCTGTGGTTCCAGGTAGAAGTATCCATAAACAACAATGAGGGGGCAACCTTCCAGCTCGCGAGTGCTGCCGATGCCGCCACGGTGTTTACCACGAGCCGCGGAGATGTCTATCTGCTGCACAATTACATCTGCAAAAAGATCGCTATCAAGTGAGTACTATCAGCTAAAGCCCTGGTTTTCTAGGACAGTGGTAGCGGCAGCGGCGAGCGACAGTGAGTGAGACAACGCGCTCCGGTCTTCCGCTTCCACTTATGGCCGCTATTTTAGGAAACCAAACCTTAAAACAGAATTTATGCGGTTTTTTCTCAGGACAGGGATGTTTTAGATAGCATTTATGGATAGCCGTTTTGCACCTTGGACTTTAAGTATCTGCCGGTCGTTTCTATCATCCGCCCGTAAGGGTTTGAAGAGCTGAGGGTCGGGTAGTGGGGTGGCATGTTAAGGAAAATATAAGGGCTGAAGTAGTTTGAAACTTACTGGAGACCGTAGGAAGTAGACTTAGCAATACATTACCCTATTACATTACTCTCTTTGGAAATCTGTACCTAAATTGCTGTTACGGCGTCCAAAAGTCAAATTTATTTTCTGTTACAAAAATACGTATGTTTTTGCAGCTTATAACGCATTGGGTGAGTCTACACTCACTGACACTATACGATATGCCAGTATTTCACACCAAGGCGTCAAGTTCAAGTAAGGTCAAAATTATTTCTTTTTTTTTTCAGACAGATTAACCTCCGGCAAGTGTGCGTGGAGGCGAAAGTGAGCGAACAAGGAACCTACTCGCGTGTGACCGTGCTGCTTCTAACCACCGTTGGCAAACTGCTGCTGTGGCAGGATACCACCAACCAGGTCACCAGGTAACTTCGTGACGAGACTGTCTTTCAAAATCTTGAACTCACTATAATGGTCCATTAAATCTCTGGTTTCCTACGATAACGGTGCCGTCATATAGCGGCCGTCTCCAGACTTCTTACTAGTACGAAGTAAGTAAGAAGTATGGAGACGGCCGCTATGTGATGGCACCGCTATCCTTGAAAACCCGAGCTTAACACACACCCTTACCAGATTCTGTAACTTAATTGGTCAGAGCGTATCGTCCCGGCATAGCATAAGGTGTCAGTTCAAATCTGGTCAGGGTCTAAAATGTTTTCACTGTTTCTATCTTTCTATTTGTAACTAGCGACCCGCCCCGGCTTTTTGCAATGTTTGCAATTATGCATGTATTAAACATATAAACCTTCTTCTTGAATCGCTCTATCAATCAAACACCGCCTCAAAATCCGTTGCGTAGTTTTAAAGATCTAAGCATTCGTAGGGACAGACAGACAGGCAGCAGGAAGCTACTTTGTTTTATACTATGTTAGTGATACATGAAATAGTGATTAATTACAATTTGCGAAAATCATGGTAACAATGAATAGTGTAGAGGTAGTCCTTATTTTTCATTTGTTCGCATTAACATCTTTTTCAAAATATTCACCCCGAATTTCAGATGTGTCTTTGGCCTGGCCCACCCTACTACCATAACCTACATAGCGTTAACACACGACGCACTCTATTTCACTACTAAATATGGCGAAGCCTTCGCTGGCTACATCTCGCGCAAGACCACGCCCACCGCGCCGCAGCCAATCAGGAGGGAGGAGAGAGACAGCAATAAAAGCGGGCTGGTCAAGTTTCTTGAGATGGATGATTGCACGTCAGTCCGGATTGTGAAGATACCGAATGTGCATAGAGCGGTGAAGATTGTCGTGGATAATGAGGGGATGAACTTCGCGTGTCTACAGGTAATTGAGAATTAAGATAAAGGCTGGGAAAGGCAGATCAGGAGAATGTACTTACTTTGTTTTTTTTTTTCGACGACGCGGTGTTACAACTAGTGCCTGAGCCAGCGGTCCTGGGTTAGAATCCCAGCAAGGGCAAATATTTGTGTGATAAGTACCTTCTATTGTATTACTAGCGATCCGCCCCGGCTTCGCACGGGTGCAATGCTATATTATTTACGTATTACACATATAAAATTTCCTCTTGCATCACTCTATCTATTAAAAAAACCGCATCAAAATCCGTTGCGTAGTTTTAAAGATCTAAGCATACATAGGGACAGACAGGCAGCAGGAAGCGACATTGTTTTATACTATGTAGTGACTAAACTTGCATATTTTCTTTGTTTCAAGATCAAACCGACATGTGGGCTGACTTCTCTCCCCGAGCTCTCGCCCACCAGTTGGTGCAAACACATGGAGACCCTCATGGAAACCGCGGCAGAAGACGACATCCTTCATGACGTCATCTTCAAGGTACGTTGATTATCAGACTAGAGGTTAAAACAAACGAAACGATGTTAACATTTCGTCCTTTGACAATCAAAACTAACTAAGTAAAAAATTGGGCAAGTGCGAGTCCGACTCGCGCATGAAGGGTTCCGTACCATAAAACAAGTTTGTTGTATGGGAGCCCGCCTTAAATATTTATTTTAATTTATTTTTAGTATTTGTTGTTATAGCGGCAATAGAAATACCTATCACCGTTCTTGAGATACAGCCTGGTGACAGACGGACGGACAGACGGACAGCGAAGTCTCAGTAATAGGGTCCCGTTTTTACCCTTTGGGTACGGAACCCTAAAAATACCTACTTAAAACAGCTCGTATCTCAGTGTCAATTTACTTACTAGATACGAGATAGAAGAGCAGTGGCAGAAATTTTAATGAGTTCTATGCGACCGAGTATAAAGGCAGACTATAAAGCCTTCCCCATCACACAATATTATAAAGGCAAAAGTTTGTAAGTGTTGTGTCACAGACACACTGTATGATTGTTACTCGTACTTTTTCACCCTCAAAGTGCTGGATTAATTTTGATACATCTTGGTATGGAGGTAGCTGACATTTTCAAACCGCTACTAGTATTTTTCAATCCCTGTTGATTGGAGTACTTCCTTATTTACATACATGTGACCATACTTAATGGTAGAAAAACGTGTAAGAACACCTTAAATAGTACATTACTGCAGAGGCCGCGAAATAGGGGATTATTGGCTGAGTAGTAATAGATGGCCGAGTGATAACGAGGCCATCTAGAGATACGAGGCCGATAATCCCTGTTCGCGCCGAGGCTTGTATAGTGCTTTTCTCAAATAAATCCAAGGAAATAATACAAATGTTCAACTTATATATTCATATAAAAACAAATTTATTTCAAATTTAATAAAAAAAAAACAAATTCATTTTTTTAAGCTGTTCGGGTCAATGTTTTTGCCACCAAATGTTAAGATGATTCTATTTATTAAAAAATGACAACACCTTATTAATTAGATATTGTTATATTTTTTAACAATAAACGTGATTCCTTGTTTATTTTATTGAATATCTGATTTAATCTAATTTAATAATCTAGTTAAATATAAGAAATAAAACGTAAATATACATGCACAAACTAAGTTTTTTTTTTTATTGGCAGTATGCCATAGATTATCAATAAAAGAAATAAACCCCACTGAAACAAAAGACAATCTCTTTGTTGGCTACGGCCAATAATGTTGTATGAAATTCCTTTATATCGTTCTAATTTGAAATTAGAACGAATCTTCAACAATTGCTATACAAAGACGTATTTCGCGGTCTATTACCACGATCATAAGAACGACATTTCCTTGGATGTTTGAGAAAAGTCACTTTGACAAACAATTACGCTGGTCGCTTTCTGCATAACTATCCTATAGCAGTCCACTTACAGGTTAATTATTATGTGTATGACATGCGTCTTCTTTTTAACAGGTCGGAACGAAACTCTACCCCGCCCACATGTTCATAATAGCCTCCAGCAGCGAGTATCTGTACAAATTGTACCAGGACAACATAAGAAACCCGGAGGAAAAGCCCGTTATCAATATAGACATGCATCCAGAGGTGTTCGAAAGGATATTACGTTATATGTACACTGGAACTTGTGATGTTGCTGAGCCGGGGCCGTGTAGTCTGAAGATCAGGAAGGAAGATCTTAATAGCATGAAGAAAGAAAATGTGGAGCTTGATTTCGAAGATCCTAATCTTATCGGTAAGTGACGGTATCATTTATTTACATATTTTTAACAGACCTAAAAATGGAGAGTTATTTAGCGTTCCGTACCCAAAGGGTAAAAAGCGGGACCATATTACTAAAACTCCACTGTCCGTCTTCTGTCTCTCTGTCACCAGGCAGTATCTCATGAACCGTGACAGCTAGATAGTTGAAATTTTCACAGATAATGTACTTCAGTTGCCTCTAGGTTTAACAACAAAATAAATATTTAAGTGGAACTCCCTTACAACAAACGTTTTTCCTTTTGTATACGGCGCCATACATACCAGGTGCAAAATTAACTTAACCCGGCCAGTTAAGATGGGAAGTGTTCTTACGGAACCCTCTTCGCGCGAGTCCGACTCGCAGTTGACTGGTTTTTTGGATGTACATACAGAGGCAACGCATAGTTAAAAGTAATGCCACAATCATACTTCATTAACAATTACGTTACGATATTGTTTACGAAGTGTTTTCCAGTCCAGTATCACGTGTTTTCCAGTTGTATTTCAAAAAGTAGTTGTTAAAAATTTGCTAAATAATATCATCTAACCCTAAAGGTCAATTAGCTTATTTATGAATTACCTGTAGCGGCGAAACTCGGCACAATATTAGACTACACTGTCACTGCTATTCGAAACCTCGTATCTAGTAAGTAAATTGACAATGAGATACGAGCTTTGTTTTAAGTAGGTATATGTTACTTAGTGAGTTTTGGCTGTCAATAGACGTATATATGGTAGACTCGTTTTTGCAGATAACGCGTCAGAAATCTCAGCGTTCGAAGTGTACAAGAACCAGGAGAACAGAAACAAGAGGAGCCGCCGCAACACGGAGACGCCGCCGCGGCACAACCCGTACTGCGACCCGGTGCGGCTCGTGCAGGCCGCCGCCCGCCGCTTGCATGTCGCGGGGCTGCACAAGTTGCTGGACGTGTTCCGGTAACTTCTATATCTATATTTAGTTCGTAGTGTACAAGAACCAGGAGAACAGAAACAAGAGGAGCCGCCGCAACACGGAGACGCCGCCGCGGCACAACCCGTACTGCGACCCGGTGCGGCTCGTGCAGGCCGCCGCCCGCCGCTTGCATGTCGCGGGGCTGCACAAGTTGCTGGACGTGTTCCGGTAACTTCTATATCTATATTTAGTTCGTAGTGTACAAGAACCAGGAGAACAGAAACAAGAGGAGCCGCCGCAACACGGAGACGCCGCCGCGGCACAACCCGTACTGCGACCCGGTGCGGCTCGTGCAGGCCGCCGCCCGCCGCTTGCATGTCGCGGGGCTGCACAAGTTGCTGGACGTGTTCCGGTAACTTCTATATCTATATTTAGTTCGTAGTGTACAAGAACCAGGAGAACAGAAACAAGAGGAGCCGCCGCAACACGGAGACGCCGCCGCGGCACAACCCGTACTGCGACCCGGTGCGGCTCGTGCAGGCCGCCGCCCGCCGCTTGCATGTCGCGGGGCTGCACAAGTTGCTGGACGTGTTCCGGTAACTTCTATATCTATATTTAGTTCGTAGTGTACAAGAACCAGGAGAACAGAAACAAGAGGAGCCGCCGCAACACGGAGACGCCGCCGCGGCACAACCCGTACTGCGACCCGGTGCGGCTCGTGCAGGCCGCCGCCCGCCGCTTGCATGTCGCGGGGCTGCACAAGTTGCTGGACGTGTTCCGGTAACTTCTATATCTATATTTAGTTCGTAGTGTACAAGAACCAGGAGAACAGAAACAAGAGGAGCCGCCGCAACACGGAGACGCCGCCGCGGCACAACCCGTACTGCGACCCGGTGCGGCTCGTGCAGGCCGCCGCCCGCCGCTTGCATGTCGCGGGGCTGCACAAGTTGCTGGACGTGTTCCGGTAACTTCTATATCTATATTTAGTTTCATAGTGTACAAGAACCAGGAGCACAGAAACAAGAGGAGCCGCCGCAACACGGAGACGCCGCCGCGGCACAACCCGTACTGCGACCCGGTGCGGCTCGTGCAGGCCGCCGCCCGGCGCTTGCATGTCGCGGGGCTGCACAAGTTGCTGGACGTGTTCCGGTAACTTCTATATCTATATTTAGTTCGTAGTGTACAAGAACCAGGAGCACAGAAACAAGAGGAGCCGCCGCAACACGGAGACGCCGCCGCGGCACAACCCGTACTGCGACCCGGTGCGGCTCGTGCAGGCCGCCGCCCGGCGCTTGCATGTCGCGGGGCTGCACAAGTTGCTGGACGTGTTCCGGTAACTTCTATATCTATATTTAGTTTCATAGTGTACAAGAACCAGGAGCACAGAAACAAGAGGAGCCGCCGCAACACGGAGACGCCGCCGCGGCACAACCCGTACTGCGACCCGGTGCGGCTCGTGCAGGCCGCCGCCCGGCGCTTGCATGTCGCGGGGCTGCACAAGTTGCTGGACGTGTTCCGGTAACTTCTATATCTATATTTAGTTCGTAGTGTACAAGAACCAGGAGCACAGAAACAAGAGGAGCCGCCGCAACACGGAGACGCCGCCGCGGCACAACCCGTACTGCGACCCGGTGCGGCTCGTGCAGGCCGCCGCCCGCCGCTTGCATGTCGCGGGGCTGCACAAGTTGCTGGACGTGTTCCGGTAACTTCTATATATATATTTAGTTTCATAGTGTACAAGAACCAGGAGCACAGAAACAAGAGGAGCCGCCGCAACACGGAGACGCCGCCGCGGCACAACCCGTACTGCGACCCGGTGCGGCTCGTGCAGGCCGCCGCCCGGCGCTTGCATGTCGCGGGGCTGCACAAGTTGCTGGACGTGTTCCGGTAACTTCTATATATATATTTAGTTTCATAGTGTACAAGAACCAGGAGCACAGAAACAAGAGGAGCCGCCGCAACACGGAGACGCCGCCGCGGCACAACCCGTACTGCGACCCGGTGCGGCTCGTGCAGGCCGCCGCCCGGCGCTTGCATGTCGCGGGGCTGCACAAGTTGCTGGACGTGTTCCGGTAACTTCTATATCTATATTTAGTTCGTAGTGTACAAGAACCAGGAGCACAGAAACAAGAGGAGCCGCCGCAACACGGAGACGCCGCCGCGGCACAACCCGTACTGCGACCCGGTGCGGCTCGTGCAGGCCGCCGCCCGGCGCTTGCATGTCGCGGGGCTGCACAAGTTGCTGGACGTGTTCCGGTAACTTCTATATCTATATTTAGTTCGTAGTGTACAAGAACCAGGAGCACAGAAACAAGAGGAGCCGCCGCAACACGGAGACGCCGCTGCGGCACAACCCGTACTGCGACCCGGTGCGGCTCGTGCAGGCCGCCGCCCGCCGCTTGCATGTCGCGGGGCTGCACAAGTTGCTGGACGTGTTCCGGTAACTTCTATATATATATTTTCTCGAACATGCAATGAAATGTCGTGATAACAACCTGCGTTATAACTAGTCCTATTTGTTATGAAAAAAAGCTGCACTTTGTGATGGAAGCAAGCCGTTTTGCACAGTGATAATATAGACCAAAATAAACAATTTCACTCGAGGAGGAATTAGTTTCACCCCTTAGGAACAGAGATGGCGCCACTTATTCAAAAAAAGTTAAAAAAATTCTAAATCCTGAACGGATACTCCGATTTTGACGTAAGAGGTGCCAATCAACAGATAATTACCCAATTTAACATAAAAAAATTAAAATCAGGTAGAAAATAATTTTGGATACCTAAAAAATAATATTTTCTGAAAAAAGTATTTGAAATTTGTGATTTTTTGGAATTTTACTCGTAAAAATGTATATACATGTTACTTTTTTATTTATTTATATTAATACACAACTAATTTTACATTTACGAAAAAAAAACCGCATATCATTAGCTCGTATAGTTCCAAAGTTATTGAAGAATACAGACATGGCGCCGCTGGGTCAAAAAATCTTACAAAAAATCTAAAACCTCAACGGATATTCCGATTTTGATAATTAAGGTGCTAATCGACAGATAATTACTTAAATTAGTTTTTAATAATAAAATAAAAATACAAATAGGCAAAAAGTAATAATAGTTCCAAAAAAAACATACCATTTTGAAAAAAAAAAAACATTTTTTTGGGGCTTTTATGTAATTTCATATAAAAAAAATGTATGAATATGGCTTTATTTTACTTATGTGTATTTTAACACTGTTAATTGATCGTATGTATGTAAACACTTTATTGTACACAAAAACAGAAATACATTAAAACAAAAGAAATACATGTACAAAGGCGAACTTATCCCTTTAAGGGATTTAATTAAAAACCGCATATCAAGAACTTGTACAGTTCCAAAGGTATTGAAGATTTTACTATAGGGTGCCGGTGCGATGTTGCCGCCGCACGTGCAACTTATGTACATGTATTTAGAAAAGTATTCTCCCGTTTCGAAGGTACTGATTACCCTGAAAATATAACCACAATTGATAGTACAAATAATAATCATCCCAAGTAGCACACAACACACTTATATCCCTTAGGCCGTGTTCAGACCGGGCTGACTGTCGGCCGACGAATGTGTGAATATGTATGGAAACTGCGTAACGTTGCGTGACGTTCGCTCTCTTTGGGCGGCCGACAGTCAGCCCGGTCTGAACACGGCCTTATACAGCTTAAATTAGAGTTTAAACGGGTGAATATGCTCTTAGGCTGGGCCGGCACTGAGCGCTCCCGAGCTCACCCACACAGAGCCAATGTGCATGTACATCTACTCACACAAACATGGCTCACCCGCGCTCGTGAGATAAAAGTACTGTACAACCAGGCTAAACAGGCATCGAAGTATCACGTTCCGGACGGAACAACTCGAGAGAACTGTAAAGGAATTTCATATAAAATGTAAGGCCTAGGCCGGGAAGTATTTTTTTTTAACCATGGCGTCTGCGTTAAACAGTTGATTTTTTTTTTATGAGTGGTGTATTTTTTTCATTGCATATCTTTGAGAAAAGCACTATACATGCCTTAGCCATGAAAAGGGCTTGCCGGCTTCGTATCACTATCCGGCCTTCCTACGGTCGGCCGACTAGACCTACTCACCCGGCAAGCCCTTCTTTCCCGGTGTTTGCACGCCTGTAAAAGTATATTTGAGTGAGCACTATACGACGGTCGAGTTTTGAACATCGAAGTAGTCTAGCTGTTTATTTATTCTACGTCACGCCACAGATACGCAAAAGGCAAAAATAGCGGACGGTGTTTTTGTCTGTTCATAAAATTTATATTTTTTATTTATTAATAAAATTTAGCTTTCTTGCTTTACAAAAATACAATACTTTTTATTTTGAAAAGTTGTTAATGCAAATTAAAAATGTTCATGATCAACTTTATAATCGCGGACAAACATATATACATACGGGTCAAACAAAGTACCCCTTTTTAGGGTTCCGTAGTCAACTAGGAACCCTTATAGTTTCGCCATGTCCGTCTGTCCGTCTGTCCGTCTGTCCGTCTGTCCGTCCGTCCGCGGCTTAGCTCCGTGATCATTAGTACTAGAAAGCTGAAATTTGGTATGAGTATGTGTATGTATCACGCCGACAAAACGGTAAAATAAAAACTAAAAAAAAAATTTTTTTTCGGGTACCTCTCGAACACCTAAAGTGGGGGTGATTTTTTTTTTTCGTTTCAACCCTAGTGTGTGGGGTGTCGTTGAATAGGTCTCTTGAAAATAATAGGGGTTTTCAAACATTACTTTTTGATAAAGTCAGTAGTTTTGTAAATATTCGCTCCGAAAATAAAAAAAATTGTGTCCCCCCCCCCTCTAACTTTTGAACCACAAGTCAAAAAAATATGGAAAAATTCATGTTAATGCGGCCTTATAAGTACTTTCAATGAAAACTATATTGAACAAAATCGGTCAAGCCGTTTTTGAGTTATCGCCAAATTTCATATTTTTTCTTTAAAAGGTCGTAAGTTGACTTCCAGAAGGTAATAAGTGATTACAGTTTCTAGGGCGTTTACGACCTTTTTATAGAGCTTAAAATCTGTCTTAACTTAAACCTCGGGCTTAAAACAGCAGTTTATTGTGAAGGATGAGCAACTACGGAACCCTACACTGAGCGTGGCCCGACATGCTCTTGGCCGGTTTTTTTAAGTCGGACAAAGTATTAAAACTTTCTCCTTAGTGTAACAAATACTTTTCTGAAAACCACATCAAATGTATGTATGTAATGTATGTATGTATGTCCGCGATTATCTCGCGTTTGGCTGATTTTGATGTGGTGACGCGAGATAATCGCGGACATACATACATACACACATACATACATACATTACATACATACATACCTACATACTTACAGATCAAACGATTTTTAACCGAGTTCAAAAAGGTAGGTTCTCTTTTTTTAACTCGGTTAAAAATCGTCTCGTTTGTACTGGTTTGCGCTGCCTACTGTGTGTGCCGGTTTGTAAATACCTGATTGTATCTTTTTTCCAGCTACAAAGACGGGACAATCTACCTGAAAGAGAACGCCACGTACACCAAGAACACTCCTCTGTACTGGGAGCGCAGCAGTCACCAGGAGTTTGTGGACACGACCGTGGTCAGCAAGGACGGACAACTCATACCGGCTCATAAATGTGTGCTAGCCGCGCGCCTGGAGTACTTCCATGGCATGTTCATGCACTCCTGGTCTGAGGTTAGTAGTTACCGAACTTAGATCTGATTTGACAAGCTACTGGTGTTAGTGTTCTAGTCACATATACTAATGGTGTTATTACACTTAGCGTTACGTGTTCGCTGTGTTTGTCTAAATGCTCGTATGCAGTTCAAATATCACAAACGCGACATCCACACTTGGGATGCCAACAGAAAAAAAAAACATCAGATACGCAATATACAGTAGCGGCAAAAAATCTATCATATTGGTGTATTTTGTACGAAAGTTGCCTAACTTTTACAATTGCAAACGATCTTATAACAAAGTACTGACCTGGGACTTCTTAACCAATAAACATCTATTTTTCTATACAAATTGATCAATGATAATGAGCCATATTGAAATATTAAAATACTTAAACGGGTTTACTCACGTCGTAGAAGTCGAATAACGCTCGACATGTTTCGAATCGGTACGCGATTCATCATCAAGAGAGACGATCAGCCGGTGCGGCGGCCAAACGAACATAGGAAACGGGTTTACTCACGTCGTAGCCGATGAGTTACGGCGGCGGCCAATCTTACGCTCTCCTGATGATGAATCGCGAACCGATTCGTAACATGTCGAGCGATATTCGACTTCTACGACGTGAGTAAACTCAAGTACTAAACTAAGTATTTTAATAGTCTGAGAACCACATTTTTCTATGTAAAACAATGAGCCATGTATAGACGTAGACGGTGGATGGAAATATTGGTCATATTTGCGTCCTTTGATGTGTGACCAAAAGCCGACAGGCGGGCGGATTCGCGGGTTTGTCTGTTTGCGTGTTAGTCTTGTTTGAGCAAATAAGGTAAACATAGACGAGTAAATCCTGCAGACATGGTCGTTTTTGGCAAATAATTCAGTCCAATCAATAAGAACTAAAAACTCTTAGCGTTTAAAATAGCATGTGCATTTACGTTTTTATAAAATTTAAAGTGTACACAAATTAAGTCACTACATGCCATAAAAACTTGTCTCATCTCTTTGTTACAGAGTAATATATCATCAAAAGTGACCCTGCCGATAAACCACGGGATACTTCTTCCAGTCATAGATTTCCTTTACACAGACTCATGTCCAGAAGTGGAGAACTCGGACAGCATAGACTTCATATGCAGCATGCTCATAGTCGCCGACCAACTGTTCATAACTCGTCTCAGAGAAATGTGCGAAGTCGCCCTTTCTAGTCTGGTGTCCCTGAGAAACTGTGCCGAGCTATGTCAGTTCGCTCACACATACAACGCAACACAGCTCAAACAATGCTCCATGGAATTTATCTCGCTGAACATATGTAACTTGCTCGAGAACAAATCGCTGGAAGCCTTAGAAGTAGCGTTGTTAGAAGACATCACCAAATACTATTGCAAGTTCAACCCGATCATGTCATCTAGAGTCATCACGCCATTTTTCAACGCCCCAGACGATGATATTATTAACGAGATCGCGCTAAATTACCCAGTAGACTTGGAAGTGGTTGATGAAGATCTGAAAAAGGACGAGAGTATCATCGAAATAAATAAAAAGAAGAAGGCGAAAAAGATCGAATACACTAAGAATGAGAAAAGTAGGATGCGGTATGAATCCGTTAGTTTGGATACTTCTTTAGACCTGACGAATGATAGTTCGGGTGACGTTACGCTGTCTTTGAGTAAAATATCTTTAGAAACTGAGAAGAGTGTAAAGGAGAAGAAGGATAAGTGGATAGAAGTGTCGTCATCGCAGCAGAAACAGCAGAAAGTCGTCCAAGCGAGGCTAAAAGCTATAAGCAGCGCTAAAGATATTTTGAACGAAACTCCCGTCGAATCCTTCACCAGTTTGACCAAAAACAGTTCATCAAGTGCCATTAATACTCCAGAGAACTTTCCTACTCCGTCCAGAATGTCCGTGTCACCGAAAGAATCTCTAATAGCAGAATCTGTATGGGGTTCTCCTGGGAACGTTGTCATCAACCACATTGGTCCCAAGTTATCCCAAAAGCAGAGAAAGAAGTTGGCCATGGAAGGGAACCAACCGCAGAGCCTGAATCAATTCCTGGAGGGTAAGGGAGTTGAGAAGCCTCCAGACAAGCCGAAGAATCCGTGGAAAATTGTGGCGGCTCCGGTGGCTAGTAGTAGCCCGAAGCAATCGAAGGCTACGGAGTTTAACCAGATCCTGGCCGATCAGAAGAAACAGAAAGATGACTCTTCGAGGATCATGACAAAGCCTTTGTTCTTAACACAGGTTAGTTTTTGATATCTTTATTTGTGACAGTATTTAGTAAAATGTCCCATTGTTCGGGTTTTCATAAGGACGCGTTGTTGGTATACAGATACAAACAAATTTCGTCTCTAAGGAAACACTAACAATGAGACCTTTTACTAAACACTAACATTTTGTGTTATCTTACAAATAACTTTACGTCCCCTAGGCCGGAAGTCAGATTTTCGGCCTCGCCGGCAGAAAATCTCACTTCCTAGCCAAGGCAAGACGTACAACTTTAGACGAACCACGGGCGGTGAATTCGTGAAGCCCCATATCGCATATTTATGGCCCTCACCTTAACACCTGCGATCTGAGGCATTCACGAATTCAGTGCCCTGGTATTATGTACTATTATTGACTATTTATGTTCTTATTTTAACTCGTAATTGCGAGTAAGGATTCGTAGAATCGCCCTGTCTTGTTAGACGAATGATATGATTGAGTAAGGTCGGGACAAGCGTGCCTACTACGTCTACTAACTATAGTTGTTTTTCGCCTACTCAGTATGTTTGCTTGTCGATTATTTTAGGGTAGTTGCCACCGTGTATTTCACTTTCTGTGTTAAAAATGTTGAACGAGAGATTTTAACGCCGAAATTTTTAAATCAGAGATTTTATTACCAAATATTTCATTGAAGAAATTCAGTTTATCCTTTGTCTCAGCTGGAAGACAAAGCGATAGAAGAGCTGGAGCGGTTCTACAACGTGCACGAGCTAGACGACGAGTTCATCACCGTGCGCCGCATCGAGCTGCAAGTGTCGTCGCCGCAGTGGCCCCATGCCGCCCCCAAGTGACAGACCACCGTGTTACATACCCTAAAATATCGTCTAACCTACCGAATATGTTTCTTTAGTGAGCTAGGGGCGTTCTACTAGAATGTCTACTTTCTCGGACACGTGACGACTGTGACAGGGTGACAGCTACCATGAAAATTGGACGACAAGTTTATCACCCTGCGCCGCATCAGGCTGCAAGTGTCGTGGCCGCAATGGCCCCATTTCGCCCCCAAATAAGATAGACCACTGTGTTAAATGGATGAACCAACTTTTTGACCGACACATCTCTATGGTTGTGAAGTTGACCACCCCAAATCGTTTGCCCGCAAATGGCATATGTATATCACTAGTACACGTTAGGTAGGTGAAATCGTTAGGATCCGACTCTGTAACAACTTAAAAAAACAATGGGGTATTCACGCTAACCACCCCAAACCACTATTTCCTACTTTTAACTGTCATAGCTATGTAATCGTTAGTTCACGTTTGTTCACTAAATAATATCGTAAAGACGTTGAGAAGAAAGCCGAAAGAAACTCAACTAAACACAAAACTTCCGAATACTGCCAACCACATATCTGTTGGTTTAATAAATAGATAACTCTTGTTCCTATTTTAGAAGGAAACACATCGTGCTGATTTTTAAACTCTCTGCCAAATGACAATACGTGACATAATGATGTGCAGAAATAATTTCTTCGGTAATTCATTTAACTTGTAGAGTCTGACTGTGCACGAATTATTTCTCGGAAAATTGGTGTCCGAGAGAAATTCGTCATCTACAAAAAGATGGTCTCCGTATAGCTGTACACTGGTCACATCTACGCCAAGTCTTGTAGACTCTGACTCAAGGCTTCAATGCCCAGGTATGCGAATATCCTCGAATCAGGAACTACAAGAATCTTCGACGCTTGATTGCTTTGACATGTGAGGCGAGATCATTTTCTTCAGCAGTGTGCCAACGTTGCTATAGAACAACGTACAAACACGTTAATGATCCTTCGCAGGTTCCCCTACGGAAACATTGTTACGACTTTTACTTCCTCTAAATGATCAAGTTTGGTCAACTTCCCAGCAACACCGATGGCTATGAAGCCACCGCGTGTCGGTCCGAAGACCTCGGTAAGGGCCTTATCACACTTGAGATTTGCGAGCGAATATTGTATGAAGGCGATCGGCAGCGAGGTCGGCGCGACGCTTATTTGTATAGAAAAGTCGCTCGCAAATTGCAAGTGTGATAAGGCCCTAAATCATTCAATCGGTAGTAGCAACGAGCGGTATGTACAAAAGGCAGGGACATAATCAACGCGAGGATATGACTCACGCCTACTCTTTACGCGTCGTACTCTAGAGCTAGTGTATGTCACCTCGTTGATGGCATATTCAGTTCGTATTTTGGCTCTAGCACTGGAGCTAGAGTTTCGGCGCGAAGAGCATACGCGGCATCACTGGCACCGATTGATTTTACACTCATCATAAATTGATTTTGACTTTTTATGATTTGGTTGCGATAACACTCAAATAATTGATATGCATTCGCAACCAAATGAAAGAGCGAGTCAAAGGAACGCATATTTTGAATTATTATTGCTGTGCCGTGTCAACACCGTCACAGGTTGCCCGTGCTGATCTTTTATATGGACTGTGTTTCTTTTACATTTAAAATTATTATCTTTTATGGCACCTTCGGCTTTCGGCTCTATAAACATTCGGTAATGTACTGCATCCCTCTTTGGCATAAGTAAAGCACTGATTTATATAAGATTTTATATCAGTGCCTGCGAAAACCCATGCCTCGGCACTCTTTAATGCCGACGAATCGTCGACGATGACTTCGTTGGGTACAGGTGCTTCAGCCCTATGCTACTCATTTCGCCAATACACGATGCTGTTGGCATCATGGCAACATAAATAATTTCTTCGGTAATTCATTTAACTTGTCGAGTCTGAGTGTGCACGATTTATTTCTCGGAAAATCGGGAGAAATTTGACATCCACACTGGTCACATCTACGGCAAGTGTCTTGTAGACTCTGATTCAAGGCTTCAATCCCCAGGTCCCCATTTTTGTTACCATGTTGCCAATGGATGATTCGACGGCATATAGAGCGCCAAAGCACGGGTTTTCGCAGGCACCGATATAAAATCGTATATAAATCACCTACGATTGCATCGCCGAGAACTTGAATGAGGTAGAAAATTGGCAAGGACTAGGCGTCAAACCCTCAAAAAATCAAAATACTTACAGCCTTCCCCGGAGCCGAGGATGCCATAAAAGATAATAATTTTATATGTAAAAAAAACACAGACCACTCTGTCATTTGGTTGCGAATGCATGTAAATTATTGAGTGTTATTGCAACCAAATGACAGAAAGACAAAATCAATTTGTGATGAGTATAAAATCCTTAGCGAAAGAAGGTGCCGGTGATACCGCGTATGCTCTTCACGCCGAAACTCTAGCTGCAGTGCTAGTTAGTAGCTACTGTGAGGTATTTAATTTTTTTTGAGGGTTTAATGTCCTCGCCAAGTTTAGGGCTACCCATATTGACGTTATTGTCAATACGGCATGCGCCATCGATGGCCTTTACATGAATAGCCATTAATGTGTAGACTTTTAATGGCTTTGTTTCTCCTTATAATACATTGCATTTCAAGTCGGAGTATTCACTCTCTACTGGAATTGAAGTGCCTCGCTTAAATGCAGAAACGAAGTCACAATCTATAAAATTTGAGCATAGGACAAAGTCATTGGCCATAGGGCAGAATTCATCCACCGCTTCTGGCAAATAATATATATTTCGGCATAATCCACAACGGGAAATGACTGTTTTATTGTGTAAGCCCTCGGTCATATCACTTTCCAGATCCGGCAAGTGTGATTCTGCCATTGTCAGGATCCATATCCATGGGGATAACATTGTCTTGTGATATGGTCTTCGCGAGGAGAGATAGGCACTCCTCCATATGAAGAATGTTGCCAGCACTATCACGCTCGCAAGATGACAATGCCGCTATCAGAATATCTTTAAAACCAGACTCAGTCTTGAAATGTTTGAGCATCTATCAGGATGCTCTAACATCTGAGATAAAACTCTGATCCTTTTTTTTATTTTTGTCAGCCCAAATTATCCATCTAGATGCTGCACATATATAATGTGCCACATCTAATTGTATATAAATATTCGGTAAAGTACCGTGTCCGTCTTTGGCGTAAGTAAAGCACTGATTTATATACGATTTTATATCAGTGCCTGTGAAAACTCGTGCCACAGCGCTTTTAATGCCGTCGAATTATAGACAACTCTTCGTTGGACACGGGTGCTCCAGCCCTACGCCACTCATTCAGCCAATACACGATGCTGCAACATTTGGCACACTGGAAAGTGTAATGTAATGTCTGCTGCGAGGTTTTATTCGTTGCAGACATTACACCTTCATATAAGAATACGTGACCACTTTTGATGTCCTTGGTGTGCTTTACCTTTTAACTAGGGAGTCGGTTGCGTCCACGGACAGTTTTGTTTACGAAGCCCTTCAGTACCTTCTGGTATATTATAAAAGTCGAAAATTCTATTAAAGGCTTTTTTTTTTCGATTCAGCTTTTCAGAGCGCGAAGTGATAACAGACCGAGTCGACGGAACACGTATTTTTATATAAATTGCCGTGCCGTCAGCCCCCGTCACAGCCTTCCGCGTGCCGTTCTTTTATATGGACTGTGTTTTTTACATTTAAAATTATTATCTTCTTTGGCATCCTCGGCTCCGGCTGTGAGGTATTTCTTTTTTTTTTGAGGTTTGGTGCCTAGTCCTCGCCAGCACTGCAGCCAGAGTTTCGGCGCGTAGAGCATACGTGTCATCACTGGCACCTTCTTTGGCTAATGATTTTACACTCATCATAAATTGATGTTCAGTTTCTGTCATTTGGTTGCGATAACAATCAAATAATTGATATGCATTCGCAACCAAATGAAAGACCAAGTCAAAGGGACACGTATTTTGAATTATTATTGCCGTGCCGTCAGCCCCCGTCACAGCCTTTATCATCTTTTATGGCATCCTCGGCTCCGGCTCCTCCGCCACTCATTCAGCCAATACTCGATGCTGTTGGCATCATGGCAACAGAAATGCGAAAAGTGTCTATTCCAAGAAATAATTTCTTCGGTGATTCATTTAACTTGTACCTAGACTCTGGCTGTGCACGAATTATTTCTCGAAATATCGAGAGAATTTTGACACCCACAAAAATATGGTCCTCGTATTTAGCGGTGCACTGGTCACATCTACGCCAAGTGTCTTGTAGACTCTGATTCAAGGCTTCAATGCCCAGGTCTGAGAGTATCCTCAAATCAGGATGTACAAGAGTCTTCGATGCTTGATGGCTTTGTATCTCACACATTACCTTCAGCTACATGTGAAGCGAGGTAATTTTTTTCAGCAGTGTGCCAACGTTACCGTACGCGTCTTACTCTAGAGCTAGTGTATTTCGCCTCGTTGATGGCATATTCAGTTCGTATTTTGGCTCTGGCACTACCGTGCTGTGTTTGTGCTGAGCTAACGCTAGTTTCAGTTCAGCGCGTAGAGCATACGCGGCATCACTGGCACCTTCTTCCGCTAATGATTTTACAATCATCATAAATTGAAATGTCTCTCTGTCATTTGGTTGCAATAACACTCAAATAATTGATATGCATTCGCAACCAAATGAAAGAGCGAGTATGGACTGTGTTTTATTCATCTAAAATTATTATCTTTTATGTCATCCTCGGGTCCGGGGAAGGCTGCGTTTTTTTTTAGGGTTTGACGCCTAGTCCTCGCGAATTTTCTTCCTCATTCAATTCCTCTCCGGTGCAATCGTGTAAGTGGACACGGTTAGGGCTACCCATATTGACGTTATTGCCATTACGGCTTGCGCCATTGATGGCCTTTACATGAATAGCCATAAATTTGTAGACCTTTAATGGCTTTGTGTCTCCTTTTAATACATTGCACTTCAAGTCGGAGAATTCATTCTCTGCTAGACTGGAAGAGTCTCTCTTAAATGAAGAAACGAAGTCACTAGTCATAAAATTGGACCATAAGACAAAGTTATTGGCCATATGGCAGAATTCAACCGCCGCTTCTGGCAAATAATATGGATTTGGGTGACCTTCGGCATAATTCACAACGGGAATTGCCGGACGGATCTGAGGTAAAACTTTTTGGTCCTTTTTTATTTTTGTCAGCCCACATTGTCCATCTAGATGCTGCACATGTACCTATATATTGTGCCACATCTACTCGTATATAATCAGTCGGTAAAGTAACGCGTCCATCTTTGGCGTAAGTAAAGCACTGATTTATATACGATTTTATATCAGTGCTTGCGAAAACCCGTGCCACAGCGCAGATGCTGTTGGCGTCGTGTTTCTCCGACAACATTTGGCACACTGGAAAGTGTAATGTACGAGTAATATCTGCTGCGAGGTTTTATCCGTTGCAGACATTACACCTTCATATAAGAATACGTGACCACTTTTGATGTCCTTGGTGTGCTTTACCTTTTAACTAGGGAGTCGGTTGCGTCCACGGACTGATTCGTATACGAAGCCCTACAGCACCTTCTAGTGTTTTATATAAGTCTAAAATTGTATCAAAGGCTTTTTTTTCGATTTAGTTTTTCAGAGCGCGAGTCGACGGGACACGTATTTTTAATTATTATCGCCGTACCATCAGCCCCCGTCACAGCCTTCCCCGTGCCGTTATTTTATATGGACTGTGTTTTTTTACATTTAAAATTATTATCTTCTTCGGCATCCTCGGTTCCGACTGTGAGGTTTTTTTTGTGGGTTTCGTGCCTAGTCCGCACTGCAGCTAGAGTTTCGGCGCGTAGAGCATACGTGGCATCACGGGCACCTACTTTCGCTAATGATTTTACACTCATCAATAATTGATTTTCACTTTCTGTCATTTGGTAACGTAACACTCAAATAATTGATATGCATTCGCAGCCAAATGAAAGAGCGAGTCTAAGGGACACGTATTTTTAATTATTATTGCCGTACCATCAGCCCCCGTCACAGCCTTCCCCGTGCCGTTATTTTATATGGACTGTGTTTTTTTACATTTAAAATTATTATCTTCTTCGGCATCCTCGGTTCCGACTGTGAGGTTTTTTTTTGTGGGTTTCGTGCCTAGTCCGCACTGCAGCTAGAGTTTCGGCGCGTAGAGCATACGTGGCATCACGGGCACCTACTTTCGCTAATGATTTTACACTCATCAATAATTGATTTTCACTTTCTGTCATTTGGTAACGTAACACTCAAATAATTGATATGCATTCGCAGCCAAATGAAAGAGCGAGTCTAAGGGACACGTATTTTTAATTATTATTGCCGTACCATCAGCCCCCGTCACAGCCTTCCCCGTGCCGTTATTTTATATGGACTGTGTTTTTTTACATTTAAAATTATTATCTTCTTCGGCATCCTCGGTTCCGACTGTGAGGTTTTTTTTTGTGGGTTTCGTGCCTAGTCCGCACTGCAGCTAGAGTTTCGGCGCGTAGAGCATACGTGGCATCACGGGCACCTACTTTCGCTAATGATTTTACACTCATCAATAATTGATTTTCACTTTCTGTCATTTGGTAACGTAACACTCAAATAATTGATATGCATTCGCAGCCAAATGAAAGAGCGAGTCTAAGGGACACGTATTTTTAATTATTATTGCCGTACCGTCAGCCCCCGTCACAGCCTTCCCGGTGCCGTTTTTTTATATGGACTGTGTTTTTTTACATTTAAAATTATTATCTTCTTCGGCATCCTCGGTTCCGACTGTGAGGATTTTTTTTGTGGCTTTCGTGCCTAGTCCGCACTGCAGCTAGAGTTTCGGCGCGTAGAGCATACGTGGCATCACGGGCACCTACTTTCGCTAATGATTTTACACTCATCAATAATTGATTTTGACTTTTTGTCATTTGGTTGCGATAACACTCAAATAATTGCTATGCATTCACAACCAAATGAAAGAGCGAGTCAAAGGGACACGTATTTTTAACTATTATTGCCTTGCCGCCAGCCCCCGTCACAGCCTTCCCCGTGCCTATCTAATATGGACTGTGTTTTTTTTTTACATTTAAAATTATTATTTTGATGGCATCCTCAGCTCCGGCGAAGGCTGTGAGGTATTTAATTTTGTTTTAGGGTTTGATGCCTGGTCCTCGCCAATTTTCTAATTCCATCAAGTACTCGGCGGTGCAATCGTTTAAGTGGACACGTTTAGGGCTACCCATATTGACGTTATTGCCAATACGGCATGCTCCATCGATGGCCTTTACATGGATAGCTACATTTATGTGTAAATTTTAAATGCCTTCGTTTTTCCTTTTAATACATTGCACTTCTAGTCGGAGAATTCACTCTCTACTGGACTTGAAGTGCCTCTCTTAGATGGAGAAACAAAGTCTCTAGCCATACAATTTGACCATAGGACAAAGTCATTATCATTAGCCATGCGGCAGGCTTCAACCGACGCTTCTGGCAAATGATATGGATTTGGGTGACCTTCGGCATAATCCACAACGGGAATTGACTGTATTATTGTTAATATCCAATGTTTGAGCCCTCGTCCACAGCATTTGCCAGATCCGGCAAGTTGATTCTGCCGTTGTGTCAGGGTCCATATCATGGCGTTTAAAAACAATAATTACAGTGGGATCCAAACGATTTTACCTAGTGAACTAACGATATACAAAGGCCATTTTCGGGTTTTAAATGACTTGTGGTAGTCAACTTGACGACCATGAAACTCGTCCAAAACTTTTAAAATTTGTAAAATTTTAGCTTTAAACAATGACTTCTCTCTCTTCGCTGTAATTGCCAAGAATACTATGACATTGTTTTTAAAATGGAACTTTTGGAGCACTTGGGCGTGTTGACTTCTAAACTGTTTATGCAGGACTTAAAGAGAGAGCTTACCCAGATTTTAAGCAGAGATGAAGATGTGTTGAATATTTAATGTCACTAGCTGTATAGTGGCCATTTTGTAACTTTTTTACTGTATGACTGTATCACAGACCGAGATAGACGCGTCAAAACCTTGAAATAATAAAAAAATATTAAAATGTTTTCTCTGTTTTATAGTATGTGTAACCATAAAATGAATTAATATACAAACACAGAGTTTTCTGCGTCTATAGTTATAGATTCAATATTTATGGACTGTAAAATATTTCATTTACTTAATAAATGGAATGACTATGATATTTCTTTAAACTTTTCCTATAATCTCAAATAATTAAAATACTCAAATACAGAGCAACAAATTGATATTGTCTATAATATACATATTATCCCTTGGTATGTCGAAGCACTGATCAGCGCCAATCATTTGAAGCCTTTGTAAATGTATCATTGTGCTTTGTTGTAATTGCTAAATTTTTTACATAACATACGAAGGGCTAAAAAAAATGACTATCTGATTCTTCAACACCCAGTTATGGTTAGAAAGTTGACATGTTCATCTCCAGCAGCATTCTACTTAGCCCTTGTGCTAAACTGCCAGAAATTGAACAAGTGCGATGGATAAGTATCACCCATATAGATGTAAAAATTCCGTAGACACATGGTGTGTCACCAGCATAGGAGTACATGTCGTGTCACTGGAGACAGACATGTTAACCCTAGCTCTACACTACTCGTGAAGTTGGGCGAAGTATGGGTATCTGCAGCGAAGTGCCCTCCACACATCATATTCGCCCAACCTCGTGTCGAGCTAGGGTGCGTGAGACCTGAAGGTTCTAATTATTATCTGTCAGAAACCAAAGTAGAGGAAGAGGTTAGTTTAGTATAGACAAAAGATAATTTGCATATACATAAATAAATATGGGTAACATTGCATATAAATATAATATGGTATGCTAGAGTTTTGGGTAGAGTTGAAATGGTAAGAGTAGTGCCTCATCACCCAAAACAAGCAAAAGAAGACATCAAGTTATGGAAGACCAAGGTCATAAAATTGTTCTACATTACCCAAGCATTCAAACAACATATCTATAGTATAGATGGATTGCTGGGTGACACAAAGTTCAGTAGCAAAAATCGCCACTCAATGTCTAGATCTAGATAGCCACAACTAGTTCTAAGAGGCCAAACTGGAGTAATCTGCACCGGGCACCTAATTCAGGAGTCAACAAATTTATGAACTTTAAGACAAATAAATCCACAAGCACCTAGCAAACGGGGAAACATCATTTCAAACTTAAATACAAAACAAACTAAGGCAGTGATTAGTTCAGAAAATATTGTAGGTCCAGTACTGGGGTGACATGTTCCTGCAACAGAGTAATGAAGAAACAAAAAGCCTGACCTGGATGGCCTTTCAAGCGTCAGAGATAGAAAGTCAACGGATAGCAGTGCCCCACATCTGAGTGCATCCATTAACCCTTTGACCGCCAAAGACGGCAAATCACGTCATCGGGAATTCGTGCCACTGACGCCAACGACGCCTATTGACGTCAAAAATTCCAATGGTCAAAAGCATGCTAATTCAAACCACTATCTGTGTTTTTCAATCTCTGTTGATTTTGGAGCACTTTTTTTTTTTTGGTGATTTGGCGTCAGTGGCACGGTAAATTGCTTTGCCGCTTGGCGCTCAAAGGGTTAACAATCTGAGTGGTCAAAACGATAAATATTTTTCAAGTAGAAACCTGAAAGGCATCCTATAATAGTACAATCTAGCTCATAAAACAAACAAATCTGTAACTAATAAAACAAAGACTCTGTTAAAATCTATATTCACATTATTACAAACTAGCACTCATTTTAACTTCACGAGTCCATCAGAAATACAAAAATAAACTAATAACAGCACTACTTCTTGGGAGGGAAGGATTTCAGCAGCTGGTTCATTTGTCTATGTGTCAATTTCTTTTCTCCTGGTACCAAAATACCTTTCTTCCCGTGTTCTCTCTGGCTGGACATTCTCTGGTTATAATCTTTATAACAACCCTGGAACTCTGTGATCTCCTTCAAGCACTGTTGCTGATCAAACTCATTTTTCTTAAAACACGCAAACATAACAGCCAGCTCTTGCATACAGGCAGCTTCTTTCAGCTTATCGCTTTTCCCTGAAACTGTTTTCTTTAGCTCCAAGGGCAGGAGCATTTGAAAGGGAACAGGTTCTCTTTGATGCCTCCTTGCGCTTTTGCCGGTTGGTGCCGAGAAAAATACTGAAGTTAGCCGCATCTTGTGGCTATTTATTTTATGGAATAATATAATGAAATACAACAGTAAAATAAATATAAGGGAAATTTCTAGGTTATGTCGCAATATTTGATTTGTCAAATTTGACAATCTAATTTTCACGTTCAGAAACTAATCGAATAGTAAATATAATAGGCGAAGTAAACGCTTCACCAAAAAAAAAAACAAAACAATATTTTAAGGCCAAACGCCCACTACGATACACAATAATCAAAAATAAATATCAGTTTCCTAACTTTACTGATTGTTCGCCAAAGTGAATAGTAAATATATTAAGTAATACTTATGAGTATAGTAATGTTCAGTTTTTCCGTTTCCAGTTTTCTTTTTGAAATTTAGAATCTCACAGTTAACCATTTCGAAATTATATTCGAGTAATGCTGTTATATTTAAGAAATTACCTAGAGTAATAGTGTAGGTAGCCAATCGTATTTCAACGTTTTGTATTGTAACGAAATGTTGCGTTACAAAACATTTGCCTAACAAAAAACAATAACATTAAGGAAGTTATTAAACACTAGTTTTCCAAATTACATTTTATTATGCAAAGATATCACTTTATAGCATGTTATTTATGATATACAATTAAAGTAATCAATCAATAATCTTAACGAAAAGACGTCGTTCACGGCGCCAGATAAACCATCGGTCACGTGTAGTGTACTAGTGTCTTAAATCTACTGAAATGTAATTTTAACTGTTAGGTAGATTTGTATTTTTAATAGATAACAAGTTTAAAAAGTTGGGTTGTAAGACTAGAAATAGAAATAATATTTTTCACTTCATCCAAAAAGTACCTACCTAGATCTCATTTTAGCTTCGCAAAGCGGGGCTAGGGTTTAAATGGAAACCATATAATGATTACCAAGCCAAAATTTCTAATAGTCTGGCAGCCCTCATACAAAAATGAACAAACGCCTTAGAAAATGTTTACGATCCTTTACCACATCCTTTACGATCTAACGTTCATAGGCGTTTTTCTGATCTTAATTAGTTTTTAATATTATTTAGCGAGATTTTGCGCATGGGTGACCATTTTTTTGTTGCTGATGCCCTATCTCTACATTTTCATCGACCACCATATATGTTAATATGTTATGTATTGTCAATTGGTCTGTTCTGGTGAATAAAAACGTAGGTACTTAATTTAATTTATTGTTTTAATATTTATAATCACCAGAAACCAATTGACACGTAGACGGTGCTGCTCTAAATGCGGGGTTAACACTTTAGGGCCAAAAACATGATACCTACTCAGATATTTTTGTAAAATACTTTTATGATTCCTCTAGTTCTATGAACTACAAATTCTCCATACAAATCGTCTACGGAGCCGCTAGCGAGTACGGTCACTGTAAACTCATGGTAAGTGAATAGTGAATCAAGTTTTGCCATTGTATTTTGATGAGAAATATCGTTTTTATAGGCATTTCTATCTCTACTTTTTCATTGAAGTTAATGGAAAAAGCATGCTAAAATGAATTTTTACGACACAACACTAACAACGCAAACAGTAATTTTTCAAGAGGTTTTGTATGGTTTGGGGCGGGATTGGCTCAAACGCTCGAACAGAATTAGTCACTGTGTAAAATTGTCTGAACGCTGCACGATAGTAGGTACGATACGAGGAAACTCATCAAGATCACGTTGTTACCATACGCAAAATCCATTGGGGCCGAATCTTTTTTACTTACATATGATGATGCTAGAGACTTGCGGTCGACAGTGCCTCGACCAATATCTTTCTGACGTTGGAATCCAAAGAATTCAATGGCCAGCCAGAAGCCCTGGCATGGACCCAATAGAGCATAGCAGTAAGTATATGAGGCATGTGAAAACGGCGGGTGAAGAAGAATTCCTTGCCCACCATAGAATAAATAAATAATAAATAAATATCAGACAACTTCACACAAATCGATCTAGTTCCAAATTAAGCTCAAGAAGGCTTGTGTTATCCATACTAATAATATAAATGCGAAAGTGTGTCTGTCTGTCTGTCTGTTACCTCTTCACGCTTAAGCCGCTGAATCGATTTTGATGAAATTTGGCATGGAGATAGTTTAAGATCCGAGGAAGGACATAGGATAGTTTTCATCCTGGAAATTATCCCTAAAAAGATTGAAAAGTGAGTAAGTAATTCATGATGACATTGATGACCCTGTCGGAAATATAATGATTAGACCAAAAGCACAATTGCTCTTACATTTGCTTAGGCGCTTTAAATAATCCCTTTTATTAATTAAGGTGATTAGGTGGATATCTATCGTGTTGTACGAGGTTGCTTCCATACTTCCAAGTTCCACGCGGACGTAGTCGCGGGCAAAAGCTAGTGGGTAATATATAGACGACGATATACATACTTATATAGATAAATATATACTTAAATACATAGAACCACCATAGAACAATCATGACCGATGAAATATTTGCACTGGCCGGGATTCAAACCCTAGACCGCCAGCTCAGTGTAGAATTTTATAAGAATAAATACCATAACCATAACATATATATAAATAATAATAATAATGGTCCGGGACACTATTTGGGGTTTTGCGGGTGCCGCGTTCGCAACAACACCACTTTGCTAGTACTCTCGACAATATCTGCTAAAATAATAGCAAAAAGTGATCCACGGTGCAAATACTTTATACCACAATTATCAGTACAAGAAGAGCTATCTAACAGTGAAAACAGCTTCTAAAAATTGCGTGTACTTCCGGAGAAATTACAGTGTTAAGTTTCAAAAAAAATAATACTCGCCACACAACACCGCGCCTTCAACGGTCAGCAGCGATCGTAGTTCGACGACCTCCCAACTTCGTGCATCATCGGCCCGCCGCCGAGCCGGCTGGCCGGCCACTGCTGGAGCAAACGACTACGCTACGAACGCTATCACCGAGTGAGTCATACCTGCATATACTATTTGCATTACGCTGCGCGCTGCCGCTAATAAACTGCAAAAATGAAGTGCAAAGCGTGCAATCAAAACATAGAACGAAGTGAAACACTTAGATGTTCGACTTGTAAGGGATGTTATCATTACATGTGCCTTAATTTCTCACAAGCTGAATTTACAGCCAACAAAAATGAATTGAATCGTATCTGGCGCTGTCCTGAGTGCACAAACACAGCCCGCGGGCGAAATGACGACACGCCGGTGCGACCGCAGGCTCTGCCTGAATTAAATGACACCATAATGTCGATAGATGACATCGGTAACGAGGCAGACATACCTGGAGATACTCAGAACACTACACAAATAATCCACAATACTTCAGAAAATGAAACACTTACACTATCGAGCATAAGTAGATTGTTAGACATGAAGTTGGCAGAAAACAATAAATCCCTTATCTTTAACATGAACAATGCGATCCAGAACCAAATAAGCAGCGCAATTAACCAATTTAAAAAAGATATTTCGCAAAATTTAACCTCCATGTCTACTGAACAAGAAAAATGTAAAAGCCATATAGAAGAAATTAATAAACAAATTCGATTACTTGAAGTGGAAAACGTTAACTTGAAGTCTGAGCTCAAAAAACTTGAAAATTCTTTAACCAGTACAAGAAAAGAAAATCCGGATGTAATGCAAAATAATCAGAGAAAAATTGTATTGTATGGTCTGGATGAATACCACCACGAAAAACAAGACGACTTATACGATCGCATCACTAATCTATTCTACGACATATTGGGATACAATGTTAATACCTACATCGAAGACTTGCATAGAATTGGAAAGAGAGGCGCCAGACGACCTCTGCTAATTGAATTCATGAGCAAAAGAATGGCAAAGTATATTTTAGATAACTCCCGATGTTTTAAAGATACAGGTATCACTGTCTCAGCATACCTAGACAGTAAATCCTTAGAGACACGTAAAAAGTTAAGAGATACAATGTTAGAGGCGCGAAAACGCGGGAAACATGCCATTATCAGAAACAACAAATTATTCATTGACGGGCGAGAATATCGAAACCAACTGTTCGTGGAAAAAAATCAAATGCCGGACATTGACTCAAATTCAACACAACCACCATCGACACAGCGCGAAAGTACAAGGGAATCGAGTTCAACTTTATTGTTACCTGAAGCTTCACCAAACAATTCAGTGACCACTCAAAATGGCAATTTTTTTCGCCAATCAGAATACCACGAAAATTAGTATGTTTTTTCAGAATATGCAGAGCCTAAAGAACAAAACCCATATCCTAGAAACATTCTTAAGCAATAAAGATTACCAGGTACTTTGTTTAAATGAAACGTGGATATCAGATCAACAGAAGAACCTTATCCAAATCGCCGGTTACGAGTTCGCAGCAGCGTATTATCGATGCGAACACCTAGGCGGTGGAGTGGCGATTCTGGTACAGGATGGCATCGAATATGTCGAACGGACGGACATTACGGAACTATCTGTGGAATTCGTAGTTGAGTGTTGTGCAATTGAGATTCCTAAATACAATACTTGCATTATAAACATTTATAGGGCCGATAGGAATATTGATACATTTTTCGAAATATTATCGAAAATTATATCTAAAATTAAGTTAAAACAGCAAAAAATGCAAATAATTGTTGGAGGAGACTAATATAAATGTACAAATTAATTCAACAACTTCACAAACCCTTTTAAATACAATGTTAACGTGTAACCTAAGGCAAGCTGTACAAAAACCTACCAGAGAAAATAGCACCTCTTCCACCTGTATTGATCTCCTATTCACAAATAAAACTGACTACACAGTGAATGTCGAAGATAACGGTATCTCTGACCACAATAGCATTATATTTACCTACGAAACACACAATGCGCCAACGGAAAATACGAAATTGTATACTTTTAAACGAATATTTAGTCAGAAAAATATGCAAAATTTTAAAGATGGTCTTAAAAATATAAACTGGAACGATATCATACTACCAAGTAATAACGTAAACTCTAACTATAATATTTTTCATAGCACACTACAACAAATACTCACAAAATACATACCAATTAGACGAATAAAAATAACTAACAAAAACAATAAAAAACCATGGATAACCGTTGGGATAAAAAAGTCATGTAAAAATAAAAGATTCCTTAGAATTGCTAGAAATTACACTAAAAATAAAGGCTTTATAACTTACTGTAAAAAATACGATAAAATACTAAAAAAAGTGTCAAATCATCAAAAAAACTGAACTATACTAGGCAAATGCAACAATCTAAAAACAAAATAAAAACAATGTGGACCATAATAAAAAACACTACAACCCACAACAAAAATTCTCAGCACCAAAACATGAGCCTAAAAATTAACGACATCATTATAGAAACGCCCAAGCGAATTGCAAATACTTTCAACGAACACTTTGCGTCGGTAGGTGAATCATCGCTGGCGACCGCGGGTAGCTCTCGCGACGCACCCGCGCCTGCGCAGCCGATGGGTCGCCCTGTGATTACGCCTACAATAAACTCCATTGTAATTAATGATGTGACCGATGGTGAAATAATCGCTTTAATCCGACAGTTGAAAAACAGTATGAGCTTTGGTTTCGATAACATTCCATCGGCATTAATTAAATTATGTACTGCTGAATTAGTGGAGCCTCTAAAATTATTAATTAATCAATCGTTTAGCGAAGGAGTATTTCCGGAAAAACTAAAGGCCACTAAAATAAAACCAATCTTAAAACCAGGCGGTAATAAAAATGACCCGAACCACTATAGGCCTATTGCGCTTTTGCCAAGTGTTTCTAAAATAATTGAAAAAGCAATGACAAAGCGCATATATAATTTCTTTGAAAAATATGATATTTTTGATAAAAACCAATTTGGATTTAGGAAACGACAATCTACGACACTTGCAATCTATAATTATGTTCAGGAAATACTCTTATCTTTGAACTCCAAAAAATATGCCGTAGGGCTACTCCTAGATATGTCCAAAGCCTACGACCGAGTGTCACACTCTGTATTACTTTCCAAACTCTACGGTATGGGCATTCGAGGAAACGCGCATAAATGGTTAAAATCTTATTTACAAAACCGTACGCAGTGTGTGCAGATTGATTGGCTGTATAAAAATTCGGGAGAAATAAAGGCCGTAACGTCTCAAATACGGAAAACTACCTGCTCAATTCCGCAGGGAAGCGTAATCGGATGTGTCCTATTTCTGGCTTACATCAATGACCTGCCCAAAATTATAAATGCAAATAGTGTCATGTTCGCCGACGACGTCTCCGTACTGCTAAATTGCGCAAGCAGCGAGGAATGCAATGAACGCCTACCGGAAATAGCCCAAAACATAACAGAGTGGCTTGAAGAACACAACTTGGAAATTAACCTTCAAAAAACAAAAATTATTCAATTAAAACCTATTCAAAAAAAGCCGTTGCATATATCATTACAAATAAATAACAAATTAATAGAGGAAGTTAATGAATTCAAACTATTAGGTATAAAAATTGATACAAGTTTAAATTGGAAATCACATATCCAACACATAAAATCTAAATTATCAAGCTTTATATACGCTTTATGTGTATTAAAATCCAACACAAACATGCATACTGCGTTATCTGCTTATTTTGCTTTTGCGCAAGCATGGCTACAGTACGGTGTGATTCTCTGGGGGGGCAGCGCCGAGGTCCACCAACTACTAGTCATGCAAAAGAAATGTATCCGAATACTTACCAACACGCAGGTACCAGACAGCTGCCGTCCGCACTTTGTTAAGCTACAAATCCTGACACTACCTTCAATTTACATTATGGAAGCGGCACTTTTTGTTAGGAAGCACTCGAATTTGTTTACCAAGCAAGTGTTCAAATCACAAAGACGAAACAATACAACTAAATTAGAATTACCAGCTACAAAACTAGAGATGTATAAGAAAGGCCCTTATTACCGATGCATACAAATAGTAAACAAATTGCCAGCGATACTAAGAGACGAACCGAAAGACACAGTATTTAAGAGGGAATTAAAAAAGTTGTTAATTAACAAATGTTATTATTCCATTGATGAATATTTAAATGATCAACTCTTGCCAAAGTAAAATTATAATAAATTCATTTATTTTATTTTATGTCAATAGGTTAAATAATTAATATTATCTATTTATTTAATAGATTAAATTGCAAATATGTATATTAAAATTTAAAATGTAAAATTATAATTTATGTTACAATAATTATTATGAAATGATGTGAAAAATATTTAATGAAATTCCAATATTAATTATGTAATGTTACCAATTGTATTTAAACCTCTTCCGCTGTACCTAATTAAGCACCTGCTAACACCCACTACTAACTGCATTGCTGTGCCCTAACAGGGTTCATGTTATGGACTTAACCTTTTAATGTCACATCTTATGTACTACATGATAATGCAATAAAGAATTAAGAATTAAGAATTAAGAATTATTTTCCCGTGAGCGGGTGCGACATACAGGAATAATAATAATATTACGACTGTATTTTTTATATTTTACTTTTGATATAAATTTATTGTAAAAAATACCTATCCTAAGAAACAAGATTAAATGAGTGAATAATAATAATAATTTGAGTTACTATGATTTAATTGAATTTTAATGTTTATATTAGTTTTTACCTTATTTTTAGTAAGGTATAAAATTTGTACGCCACAAGGCAAAACACAGAGCACTGTATGTTTTTAAAATATAAGATCTTATTGTACTACTTACCTGTGATTTACAAATAAATGAATTCTATTCTATTCTAATTCTAATTCTATTCAGTAGGCAGATGCACTATAAACTGCGCCATCAGCGTCGTTCAGAACCTTCGTGAGCTGAAAACTTTACAAGTGGGCCAAATGGATATCATAAACATTACCCACAGTCATTCCACAGTATACCAGACCGTAGGTATGGAGTGTGATAAAGGCTAAGGGTGGTAAAACTCGTTACTGATATTGTACTAACACTTTTTAATCGAAACGAAACATCAAACAATACATATTCAAGACACTCGATATTTAATAATAACAAGCTATTACGTTTGCTATTTTTCAATATCGAGTGTCTTATCACTATCACATATATTCTTTCATAAAAAGTAACAAACCAATTGGGTCAAATTCTGTGCTGCTGATATATAGTAAGTAATTTACTCTATTCAGCACCAATTTACTTAATGGGTTGTTTCACTAAATTAAATTACCCAAAAAGCATGCATGTGGGTAAACTATGCATCCTGAACATGGCCCGCTTTCCCACTCGTCACGCGCCTAGGGCCTCCAGTCCAGTAGATCTTAGCGGCAGAAGCACTAATACAGCCCTTGTACTGCAAATTTAAGCTGAATAAAGGCTGTATAAGCGTTTCTGCAGCTTGTTTGCTACTTGGGCCGATAACTACTTTCCTATGGGAATCTTAATTATAGGACGCCCCAAGCCTATAGGCAAACTAGACATCCTTGATTCTGAATCTGCGGCTATGGATCATAACGGACTAGAAACAGTGTTTTTGAAACATTCAAAAGCGAGTGTCCATTCGCAAATACGTCCCACAGTTGAATGCTACTAATTCACGCCTTTAACGTTAATTCTGACATGCCTTTGACGTTAGTCCAAAGAGAGTCCGTTATACCCAACAACCCTTCTCAACATCCCCCGACCAGCCGGGATAAATGGGTGTTTCCCAAAAAAAAAAACAGCACCCTTTTTTCCAGAACTTGACGTTCATCTTACTCAGAATCATCGATAGCATTTTCAATGTTAAGAAAAAAAAAAGTGTCCTAAATCTGTCCGTTCCAATTACCTACTTCACGTTTGAATATGAACTTTTTTTTTATTTGCCCTAGCGTTAGGTACGTAGTGAAAACTAAAAAATTGGGACACTTATTATTTTTCTTCACATTGAAAATGCTATCGATTCCGAGTAAGATGAACCCAAAAACTATAAGTTCAGGAAGAAACAGGAATTAAGTTGTTTTTTTGTAAAACGCTCAAATACGATTCCCAACGTAAAAAGGCATATGAAGTGTTCAATATCCTTGTAAAAGATTAACGATGACATTGTTAAATTCTGAGCACAATCTTTATAACCCAAATTTTTATGTAGATTATTTTATGGCATATTGTAATTGTAACTAGTAATTATTACACTGGCTACTATTTATCAGTTAACTATTTTATGGTACTAATAATTTTTAATCGGCTTTAGTGATATCAGTTCGGAACAATTCAGAGATATGAAAATCATATAAAAGCCTCCCTAAATTCATTACAATCATAGTCAGTTTGCTGATACAGGCTTAATAGTAAGTATTCCAACAATATTATTTACTAAAATTCGACAGTTATTTGGAGTTCATAAATATCCTTTACATAGCACAACTTCAGTAAGCTAACCTTAATAATTTCAGTCAAATTGAATACCACTCTATCATTAAATTATTTTCTTTCTAAATGTAATAAGAATCGCATCATTGCCTTGGTTCCTGAGTACCTACTTTACGGTTAAGAGTAGCAGCTCTGTTTAGCCTCTATATATCTAAAGTAATTTGATATTCCAGATCCATCATGAAATACCTGATTATATTCTCCGTGATCGCCGCCGTGGCTTCGGCTGGGTACCTGAAACCCGCACCCGTCGCCAGCGAGGTGTCCGAGATCCAGGAGATCATCGCCGCCATCAACAGCCCCAGCACTGACCCCGCCACCGCCGCCGCCCTGGAGCAGCTGCTCCAAGCAACCTTCGGCATCAGCTCCGTTCAGGAACCCGCTCCCATCACCACCGGGCCCGCTGTCCTCGACTTCCCCGTTCCCGACGGTGGTGCCCTCACCCCCGGTCTGGTCCCCGTCGAGATCCCCGCTCCCGTCGCGATCCCCGCTCCCGTCGACGCTTCCATCGTCCCCGCTGTCGTCGCTGAAGCCGTCGCCGCCACTCCCCTGGTCCAGATCATCCTGAACATCAACCAGGCTTCCGATGTCGCCGCCGTCGCTCCCTCCCCCGCTCTGACCCCCATCATCGAGTCTCCCGTCGCCGTTTCCCCCGTCATGGTCGTCGATGAGGCCGTCAACGTGGAGAGCCCCGTCGCCGTCGCCCCCGTGGTCGTGGTCGACTCCGCCCCCGTCGCCCCCGTGGTCGTGGTCGACTCCGTCCCTGAGCCCGTCCAGGTGGTCGAGGTTGCTCCCCTACCCGTCCAGGTGGTCGACGTTGCTCCTCTGCCCGTCCAGGTGGTCGAGGTTGCTCCTCTGCCCGTCCAGGTGGTCGAGGTTGCTCCTCTGCCCGTCCAGGTGGTCGAGGTCGCCCCCGCCCCCGCCATGACCCTCCCCGACATCCTCAACTAAGTTCAAGCTATACTAAGTTAAAGATTGTGTCTATAAAATGTTTAATCATGAGAGGCAGTTTTTCAACTATAGTTAAGTGTTAAAGAATTGTATTCTATAAACTGTTTGAACATGAGGTGCAATAAATTTAATTCTTGATATATATATTTTTTCTTGCTAGTTAAACCCAAACCTTTATTTTATATAGAAAATTCCCGTTTGTCTCCGAGATATTAAAATACATACGAAACTGCTCTCCTGAATGAATCGCGAACCGATATATATATTTGAACATGTCCTAACCTTTATATTTAAAATTAACACAAGCTCCTACATATAATGACAAAAGTTATATAAATATTAACACGAAGGTAAATTATGAAAAAATAATGTAATTTGATCCTCTGCAATATAAGCAGGACTCGAACCTGCGACAATACGTTTCCGGCGTAGTGCTCTCCAACTGAGCTATCATATCGTAACATCAAGCACACCAGCAAATCTTTGATTCTATAATTCTAACGCTATTAGAGAGCCCTCTATGTCATATGTGAAATGCTTATGCGCATTAGCCATACCCTAAGCTTTGTCTTTACACGCACGATCCCTAGTCAACTATTATATTAATCTGTGCCCTAGTCCCCATTGCTTTACAGCAAGTGCAAGGACCGCGAGAGAGAGGATGCTTTTCTCAACGTTTTTCAATAGATTTTTTTTATCGATTCTGTTTGTGGAAATACCACATTTATTTTATAAATATTTACACAAAGGTAAATTATGAAAGAGAAAGTCATAATGCTTATTATGCTTTTTAAGGATCTCAGGCACTTCGACCAATGTGTCAAGTCAAAAAAACATTTCCACCTTTTTTTGAAGCTTCAGGAAAATCTGTAAAGTTATTTTCTACGAATGAGGTGTTTTTTTAGGTTATTCCTACCTAGGAAATTCTATATTTTTTTTTATTTGATCCTCTCCTTGTTTTTGTAATTATAGCATAGCCCTGGGTGCTATTGAACCTTCTGAACTGGGTGCTATAGCCATCGTGGCATCGCGAGCGGCCGTTTTTCCGTTAGGTACTAAAACGTAATGTTATGACGGAGACTCATACTTGCTGGACGAAAGATATTGCGCAGCCTCCCAAACGCTGACCAATGTCATCTCATTTAGATCTAATGATAATGAGCAAATTGATTAGTACGTTTAATTATTTACGGACGTAATAATTTACAAAAATATCCGGTCATTGCGAACCAAACACGTCACGGTCAAAGTGATAAAATATTAGAAACTTTATTGATATTGGTTGACCCTTGAATTGGCATTGGAAAATCAGAAAAAACTATACGTATATAGTGTTTATTTACAGTACGTAAAACAGTTTTGCGACTCGCACTTGACCAGCTTTTTTTTCTTCGTCCTCTCACGGTAGGTATTTCAAGTAAACAAAACACCTAGATTTTGTTTAGTTTTTGGGTTCAGTAACAATACTCGGCCGTCTATGCCACAAAAAACGTATACTTAAGTATTTTGCTCAACACTCAAGGGAATCTGAATTTATAAGGTATTTTCCGTTGACCTAGAACTATGAAATTTGGAAAACAATGCCGTCTTAATACCACAAGTATACGGAAAAATCTAAAAACTATTAATTTGTAAGTGAAATCATAAAGAATAGTCTTTATTTAAGGTACGTAATCAATCATCGAGGTTAAGCAGCGGTATACATTTGTACGGAACCCTCGGTGGGCGAGTCCGACTCGCACCTGTTCGTTTTTTTTTTAAATTAAGGCTCCTTATCCGTTAAAAATATCTACTGATTGTTTTAGACACTTTCTCAATGATCATTAATATATTAATATCATCTACTTAGAATAAGGGCTATTGCGATTTATTGGTATACCGGGTGATCAATCCAAATGTGTCAGTAGGGAGAAGTCACAAAATATAAGAGATAGGAAAAAAACTGCATTTTTTTTTATAAATCTCATATATAATTTCATACATAACCCAGTCAAAACCTCTGTAAAGAATGTTACAATACGCCATGCGATTACATACAGAATTTTAACCAGGGTCAATTCCCGGTTATACATGAGGTTTATAAAAAAAAAATGCAGTTTGTATTAAATCTAAAATCGACTCCATGGTTCCTAAGAGCAGATTTCCCTAATCTCTTATTGTTTTTGTTTTCTCCCTACTGTTCTATTTGGATTGATCACCCTGTATATTTATTTGAAACCTCCAGTTTAAATTTCTCATTGTCAATTTTAGTTTCAAAAACTACTCAATTTTTTTTTTCACCTTATTATATAGCTATGTTACTAGCTAGACTGTCAGGAAAAAACTCAGGAAAAATAATTATTCACTTCAAAAAGTTGGTTAAAATTAATAATAATAATAATACAATACTTTATTGCACACCAATAAAAGTTTACAAATGGAAACAAGACAAATACAATTTATAAATAACGGTAGACAACAGGCGGTCTTATCGCTAAAAAGCGATCTCTTCCAGACAACCTTTGGGTAGTGAAATTGATGAAAATTTTAACTTAATACAGAGTAGGTGCAGCAGAAGGTGAAGGGAGCACATAATTAGATACTAACAGAAAACAAGTACGCATATGGGTAAATATACACATACATAAAAAGATATACATAAACTTACATAATACATACATAAATACAAATAAACATAAATAAAATTATCAATTTAATATAAATTTGTATTTAATAATTAATATTTTTATAATAATTTGTATTTTAAATTTAATAGTAATAGAAATGATTTTTTTATAATGTACCTATTGACTTGTAAAATGTTGACATTTTATCAATAAATGAGTATGAGTATGAATATAATAAAATTGAATAATGCCTCTTAAGCACCGAAATGAAATGAAATAATTTATTCAGTAAGTAGGCCACAAGGGCACATTTACAAGTCAGATTGTGAATCTACCGGCATTTCGCAAGAGGAGACCGCTGTTGAGAAGAAAGTCGAAAGAAACTCAACAGTAAGACATTTTTTCGTAGATAATACTTAGAACAATTACATTACATCAGTGTTACGCGTTTGGTTTGGAGTCTTAAACGGCTGATGTCTACAAATGGGCCTCAGAGTTCACTTACCATCGAGTGGACTGTGTGCTCGTTTACCTACTTACTGCATGCCATACGTTAGCCATTTTATTTAATTGACCGATATTATCGTCAGTGTGAAATAAAACGATGACCTCCCCTCTACTGACACTCGACATTAGCTCTACGTTGGCTCTACATATATATACAGACTGTGTCAACACCATTCAATTTATGGGTGAATTTCAACAAGCTCGAAATTTACCTAATTTTGGTGGCTTTTTTTATTTTTGATCTTAGAGTCAAAATTATATATCAATAATACGAATAAAGTCATAACCAATATTGTGTAGTAATGGCCCTTTGTTATACATAATAGTTTTAAAGATATTATGATTTTAGTAATTTGCCTGCCACCAAAATTGTACAACTACACCAAAATACTTTTACTTGTGCTAAAAATTAATATTTGTCAATGAAATTGCCTGCTGGAAATGAAAAGAAAGTATATGTATAATTGATCATTTTGATAATACCAAAATATCTTTGAAAATACAATCACTAACTCGTTTGTAAGAACAGTATATTTTTTTCTTTTCGAGGACTTCTTCTCTTGATTGATTATTCTTGTGATTAGCCATCGTAAAAACTACATACATTTCAAAAAAATAAGCATGTACAAAAGCGAACTTATCCCTTTAAGGGATTTTTTCCAATTAACCTTCAAGTAAATGAGTGTTAAACACAAGTAAATGGCAGACAAACCAAGAAATATGTCCAAATACGATAACTTTACTAACCTTCAAGTAAATGAGTGTTAAACACAAGTAAATGGCAGACAAACCAAGAAATATGTCCAAATACGATAACTTTACAATAGTACAAATGAAAATGCAAAAACCAAATGAGAGAGATAGGCAAACAGTCAAAATAATACATGTTACGTAATATCTATATAAATACATATAACATAAATATAATCTTAATTATAACAAAAACAGCAACCTAATCAAATAATCATTCATTCGACAGCCACAATTTCTTGAACTCCCCCTTGAACGATGCTACGGACTACGTCTGCCTTAGGGCGGGAGACAATTTATTTCATAATTTCACGGCGCGCACAGCAAAAGATACATCGTAAACATGAGATCTATCCAGTGGGATAGATAGAGCCAGATTCGCACTTGACCGCAGGCGATGGCCACTACCATCCGCCATGTAAAAGAACTTCTCTGCAAGGTAAGGTCCTGAAGAAGGAATGAAAGGGACATTATACAAAAGACAAAGAACATGTAAGTCTCTGCGCTGACGGATCGGAAGCCATTTAAATTGAGCGCGGTATTGAGACACGTGATCAAACTTGCGGAGACCAAAGCAAAAGAGAGCGGACAAGCATGATCTTCGTATGAAGAGGAAGGAAATTCTGCAGAAACCTCAATGAATGAAGGGACGCGAAAAGTTTCCTACTGATCTCAGAAATATGAGGTGCCCATGAAAAAGATTGATCTATGGTAATGCCAAATTTTTTAGAGGAAAAAACAATAGTAATATAGGAAAGGATAGGAGCTATTGAATCCGCTACCAGCATAAGCATATTTAAGCTAAGATTACCCTCACCGACAGCTTGTAATATTAGATGTATTGTGTTTATACTTGACTTCAAATAAATTCACCGAGTCAGAAGTGTTGGAAATGCGATTACAAATGTGTAATTATATATAGATTACAGAATTAACAATTCTGGTGGCATCAAGCAATTTTGGTGACTTTGAAATTACCACCAAAACCACCAAAATTGATCCACCAAAATTAGAAAAAGTGATTACAAAAATATTTAAAAATATCCGTATTATTTACTTCCAATTTAACTTTATATTTTAAAAAGGAAACCTTTAACACGTCTTACACACAATTCACACAGTCAATTATTGCTAAGTCACTAGAAACATATACCACAAAAATTGTGTCAAAACGTATTTGTACCCCACCAAAATTAGATACTTACGTGCTGAGTGGACAGATCCAGCAAGGTACGACATATGTGTCATCGTTCCATGCCGGAGCGGAACTAAACGAACAGGTTAACACACGTTTTCTGGTCTTGTTGCGTTTCGTTCATCCATAAACACATTTTCAATATTTACCACCAAAATTGTCAATTTCACCCGGACAACTTTTAGTGCTCAATTTTAAGTATCTATTTATGTATTAATCTTTATTTATATATCCTTATAAGATACTTAAACTAATAAAGATTATAAACAAATGCAATTTTAGTTTGAAACATTGATGATATGGTTCTATCAAAGACATTTATGAGGAACAACGAATACTGGACGCCGCACCAAAATTATAATTTTACCGCAAAAAAAAATTGTTAAACATAAATGACTTTTACA